>OY728142.1:224840735-227340735 GCA_963277665.1 Viscum album
CCAAAGGAATAGGTAGTGTGTGAGAATAGAGAACTTGGTAGGATACCACCCAAAGAATCTAAGTAAGTTATAATACCAAGAATGTAAAAGTTCTAGGTTTAAAAAAAACAGCTTTAAAAATATTTTCCATAAATAAAAAAATTTACAAAAAATAATTTGATTTCCTATAAATTCATATCTAAGTAAAAGAATGTAGGTAAAAATTCCATAAAAACAAGTGAAAAAATATCTATGAAATAACTATCATGCGATAACATATGAAAAATGAAAAATCACCTTACTATTTGGCTCTATCCTATGGGACAATACATACTAGACATATAACTAATTCATAACTAGGATTAATGTTGGATCCAATAGATATTGAGTCTTACTGGTCAATATCCCTAAACAACCCATAGTAGTGACACACATACAAAGGATGCCTATGTCTTTTTCTCAGCACACCCATGGTTCGCGATGTTCCAAGTATACCAATTTCCCTTTTCAAAAAACCATTCTCACCATTTACAAAATATTTTCAAATCCAAGATAATCTACATCAAGGCTTGAAAAATCATCTTAAAAATAATAAAAATTCATTTTAAAAGATAAAACCATTTCTAAACATGAATGCAAGACTTTATATTTTCAACACATGCATTCTAATTTCAAAATCCAAAGGAATTTAACTAGAACAATTATAAAATCAAGAATTATAACACTTTCACAGATCCACCTACCTTAATAATGAATAAAACCTATCTTACTTTGACAACAGGGATTAGAAACCACAATATGGGCCTTCTAAAGATAATTAACAATAAGAAACTAAAACTTATTGGTAGAAAACACCAATCAATCATGAAACTCAAACACAAACATAGCTTCAACCACTACCACAACCAAAATAAATGAAGAAACGGGAAACTGCTTACCTAGAGAGATGAAATTCTAAATCCTAATGATCAATCACTGAACAGAGTGATCTAAAGGGAAAGGAATCACCCAAAATCACCTAGGATGAGAGATCTCACTGAGATGAGAAATCTCCATGGAGGAATGAGGGGTTAAACACCCGTACAATTCCCTAAAACCATTACTCCAAATAATTACACATTTTGTAATCCAATTTCATGTCATGTAATCCACGATGACTAGATACACTAAAAATGAAATTACCTTGGGTTAAAAATATGATTTTTGACCATTACACATCATGTAATACCTTCATGTAATGTAAATATTTCACTCCTTGTACTGGTTTCATGAAATCTTCCAGGAGATGATTACACATCATGTAACCCCTTTTCATGACATGTAAATCTCCTACATACTATAGAAACTATAGGTTTAATCATAAAAAACCCAAAAAACCAACTCCATAAATTATCTGAACTTGGTAAGAACCCCATTAATATTTTAACACATTTATACACAAACTCCAAAATTCAAACAAAAATACATAACCAGAATTTAGGTCATTTTTCTTATAAAAGTATCTCCATCCCCATGAAACCCACAAATGAACCCAAATTATGATGGTGAAATAAATTAAGAATAAGGAGTGTAAGGACCCTGATCCCATATCTCGGAGTTGATTCCTTACTTTATTACATTGGCATGATTACAAGAAATTTCATCTTGAAAGACTGAATAGTTTATTATATTTGAAAAAATAAATAAAAAATAAGTTTTACATTATAAATTTAATTGAAAAACAACATAGTAACGCTATTTTAAAACACCCATAAACTATTAGATTATCCCTACAAGTCATACACAATATACATCTTTTCATCATGGGGGAATATAAAACATAAGAAAAGGGTCATCTTAGGTGATCAGTAATGGAATAAAATATAGCATAAGCTATCATAAACAATAATTAAAGGTTAATAACACATTCCATTAAAATATAATCTTGAGCATAATTTGGTAGGATTAAAACTAAATAAATAATTCCATATAAATAATCAAATGAGAATTAAACTTAACCATGGATATACTATGATTCGAATTATCACATGGAATATTAATTACAAGTATCATAATGAGGTAATTCATAACACCAAATATCATAAACATACTATCAAGGCTTCGGCTGATACACCATACATAAGTAGGTAAAACCCCTATCCAGTTTGTCTCAAGAGACCTATCGATGCATCGAGGGGATATATTAGGACCCACCCATCACTTACTAAGTATAATTAATTCCTCATGGGAATGGTTTGAAACATAAAGAAAATATACATATGAAATGTAAATAACTTTCCCTAATTAGTAAACATAATCACTTAACCATTCTGAGTAATATGGTGAATGGTATCAAAAATAGCACATCCACAGTAAAACTGATCGTAACCCATTTAATAAAATATTGTATATGATATCATAAAATATCAATCCCAATTGATAATAATATTCAATAGAGTGTTTTGAAATAGATTAAAATACTCTAATAAAATCATCAAGGAATTCTTGAGAGAATACACTTTTTACTTTGGAAAGAAGAGTTATTTTGGAAAATCATTTGTATTTTTCATAAAATCATATCGTAAACATGTATATACCAAAAAATAAAATAGAATTAAATTATTTTAAAATAATATTCATGCTAAAATTTGGAAATTGAAGTTAGAAAATGTAAAAATATTGTGTAAGAAACTTTATAAATAAGCCACTTCAATTCAGTTTAAGGGAAAATACAAATGAGTATTTAAGATGGACAAAGGCATAATTTTTTGCATAAAACTAGAAATGAACTAAGATAGTTTTTCATAATTAAATTATTTATTTCATAAAAATAATGTTTAGTTAAAATATATTATGGAGTACACTTGAAAATGGGTATAAAATTTGGAAGTTCCCTTTAATCGAGCTTGCTTAACGGGAGGAATTGAAAAGAGAACCTTATAAAACATGTATTTACCATAAAATAAAGAATAGTTGATCTAGTTAAATATATATATGGAACATTAACATAGAATTTATTAGTAGTTCATGATAATAATTAATAATTACATTGGGTTAAATAGAGAGAAAGCATCACTCGAATGAAAAATGGATGTTCTGGGAGAATCCCTTGCAACTTTATAATCAATCGAATTGTATGCCCCATAAAATTAATAATCATAAAATTAAACATTTAATACCTTGAATATAAATATATTAATGAAATGATATATAAAATTTTAGTATAAATACACCACACACAAGTAATAAGTGGTTAATAAGGCATATCTCATGGAAATAAAAGTGAGATGAGAAAACCCTTACCATATGTCTGAAAGTGTTCTTCCCTTACACTTAATGTCCTGAATAATCAAATTAAATAAATTAATTAATTAATTTATATACTTTTATACATTTATTTGATTTATTATAATTTTATTAAGTTCATTTATATCCTTTTCTATGAGTTATAAGATTCATTTTCATTGTTTGGTAGTGTTCGTTTCCTTGGTTTTCATGATTGGTTCACTTGTATAAATGTATGAAAGATCATGTAAAATGGGAATAATTATCCAGAATTGAAGTTATATTTTATTAATGAACATATATAAGATTAAATTTTTACATAATTCATTTTTTTAAATTGTTTTAGGATTAATCATTAGATAATACGTTAGTGATAATCGTTTCGATTATTTTGGCGGTTTTTTTATCATCACTAACTAGTTTTGTATTATTAATTAATATTATATATGTAAAATATTTTAAGAACATTAAATATGTTTTAATAAATATTTTATAGCCTTTTTTACCATAATAATGGTTTTATGACCATTATTGAAGGAAAAATTGAAAAACTAAAACTCTTCGTCCATGAAGGCGGTAAATTAGCACCTCACAGACGATGTTTTCATTTAAGAATAAAAAGGGGGATATAAGATAATTGATTGTTGATATAACATTAACATAATAAAATTATATTATATAAAAGATACTGGAGTTATAATGTCACTTTTTATAGGTGAGGGGATGGGAGGATAGAAAAAAAATGAAATTAAGAGAGAGAGAGAGAGAAGCTTTTACCTCATGAGTGACGCCTCTTTGAGAACCTCCTTAAGGGACTAAGAAGTGGTATTTTTTGTGAGACCAAAAAGAAAAAGAAATGTTAAATGTGTTAGGGATAGGAAAACGTTCCGAATATAATCAAGATTCAAGGCTTTTAATGTGTGAGGAGAAGGGGTGGTGAGGGTGGTATTTATAGTGGAGGGAAGGGGTGGTTTTTGATTATTTTACTCATTTGTTTATTATTTTGGTTCAAGACTATTAATAGTATTGATTCTTGTAACTAAATATAGTAAATATAACATGTTATTTTGATATAATGGTCACTTACATCATCCAAGACTCAATAATGACTCAATAATTCATTTATTTACTTATAATGTTAAATACCGTAAATTACCGTATTTCACTATTCATCAAAAATTCAACTATTTTAGAAAAATTCCAAAAAAAATAACCTTAACCATTTTTCTATGTTTAGATTTTAAAAATGAACTCTATTTTTTAAAAATAATTTTCTAAATTTGATAAATTTAATTTTTTAATTAAAATCATCCTTTATATGAAAAATATCGATTTTAAAATTATAACTGATTTTATGACACTTTGAAAAATTAATTAAGGTCTCACAAAATTATCTTATAATAATAAGACAAAAAAATATTAATTTATGAATTTATTTTATGGAAATAAATTTTCTTTTAATTTATTATATTAATTATAAAATTTTAAATAAACCATTACGTTTCACAAAAATACCAACACTTAATTTATCATTTATAAAAGATTCAATTAATAATACTATTATATAATTATATCATATTTTTATTTATAAGATGCCTAAATTTTATTTATACTTTCATAGGTTAGGTTATTATTCTATTGTCTGGATTACTATTCATTAGTGTCGTGTTACTATTCTAGGGGTCAAGTTATTATTCCTTTGGTATAGGTTCTCTAATTTCTAGAAATAATTCTTATTTCATTAATTATTCATTTATAAAGTTTTTATTATGTTATCTATGTGATTTTATGTGATTTATAATATATATATCATAATTATAAGAAGGGAAAATTCCATTGATAATATTTTGGGTCATTACATTCTCCCCTCCTTCAATAAATTGTGTCCTCAAAATTTGAAATTTCATTCAAAAATCAAATGTTAATACTTGATAACTCATTTGTGAGAATAACACAATAGAAATAGTATTAATAAAATATCCTCTTAATAATAGGGAATGGTAAATTCAATGTTCACCACAACATTTGGCTTTTGAATGGGAGAATATTAGCAGAAAGTGAAAATATGGACATTAAATAAAAATCAAACTATCAAATTATGATAGATAATGATAGAGAACGTAGTCATTATAAAGTTAACCATCACAAAACCATAGATTTTTTATTGGTTAAAAGACCATTAATTTATAATAAATAAAAATAAAATGATTAAAATTTTGTTCCATAATCCTTTTATTGGAGTTAAGGAATTATTTTTCTATACAGAAAGACTCTTGAGAAAATAAACTTACTTGATTAATTTCTATGTCATAATCTCATCCTTTGGTTGTGATTCTATCTATCTCCACTTCATTTATTAAACCAAAATATGGATAATCAAGATGAATTTTTTTATGCCTGAATCACTTTGATCAAATGATCCATAATTCATTCCTTTGGCCTTTAAATTTTTACTAAAATTAAAAATGTTAACACAAGTTATCCAATATAATAAATAATACATTAATATTAATCAAAAATATCCTTAATACATTCCATAAGTAGTTAACCTTAAGGCCCTTCCAAAATATTTCTATCGAAATTCAAAGACCAATGATTTAGAAGAAAGGTTACTTATCATCATATTTTCCCCAAAACAACATAATGTATCTCTTATTATCATATAAAAAATATTTGAATAACTTTTCCTCCTTTAAACCTTAATGAAAACATGCATGATTCAAAAAATAAAATCATAGGTTGTCGAATATATTCCTTAAAATCCAAACATCTAAAAATTCCAATATAACATAAACCATTATATCACTAACCACCTTTACGGTAACAAATACTATCCCATAAACATCTATTTCTTATTATCTCAACATCAAGAACATATTTAGGGTTATCTTTTCCAAGTCATGTATTTTCAATAATATCAACATATAACAGAATCACTTCTCTTGATTACTGGTTATATTCATCACATGCTTCTAATTCCTTAAATAATAAGTATTGTAGTAAAATACCTATATATCTCATGATTATCATAATTCATGAATCCAAAAATACAAATAAATTAATTATTCCACTTTTACTATAGTAACAACATAATCTTGGCCTTGATCTCTTTACTTCTTCTGAGCTATATTACTTTGATGCTTGAAACATTCATTTTCATAGTACCCCATCTCCTTACAGTTGAAGAATTGGACAAGGGAATATTCTTTACTTCCCTTGAAATCATGATCCTGGTGGCCTTTCTCTCCACATTTTTAGTAAACTATCATTCCATTCAATAATGTACTGAGGTGTTTCTTCCCACAATTATCACATGTGGAAAAATCCTTGTTTATTTTATTCTCTGTATCAATTTTTTGATCTTCCATCCTCTTATTCTCTTGTTTACATTCATAACCATATGACTTATAGAATTATTTATCTATATTTATAGCATAAGATACTACATACTCATATGATGAGAACATTTTAGAGACTAGTTCCCTTCATAAAATTGGCTTAATAGCATCAAAGAAATTTTTAATATTTCTCCTTGTATTATGTATGTAGTTGATAGAATTACTTTCTAACCTTGTAAAGTTGGCTTCATACATGGAAATATTTTCATCCTCTTTTTGTCATAGACTCAATAATTTTCTCCCCATATCTTCTTATTGTTCTCTAGTAAAATATTTTTCCAAGAAAATTTCCTTAAAACCCTTCCATTTTATATTTTCAATTTCTTCCTCCTCATTTGTGTTTTGAATTAACAACCACTATTTATCTTTATCTCCTGAGAGATGATAAAATACAATGATAACTTTATCCCTTTTATTACTTCTCAAATTTAGAAATATCTTCTCCAAGTAACTTATCCATTGCTCAGCTACAAATGGGTTTTTCCCCACTGAATGATGGAGGTTGTTGTCGCATAAAGTAGTCTAACATTGTTACAACATGTTTTGGATCAAGATACTCCATGTGAGTATGGTTATTTCTTATAACCTAAGTTAGTTGTCCCAATACAATTGTAATTTTTTCATCTCTGTATATAGATCCAACTCTAGCATCATTAACTTCCATATGAGGGAAATCCCTAAGTGGAATACATGTGTTGATATAGTTTACATTCCTTCCACTAGGCTCTATTTTTCAACAATGTAATATACTATATTAGATCATAAAATTATGAAACATAATTTATAATCTTAGAACTACTTTTTCACATAATCCTAAATTGAAAATTTATTTATAGCTATACTCTAAATCATAATCTTGGTTTCTTTGGGAATATTTTGAAATTTTATCATAGGGTTTCATTCTCTAACCTATGTTTTCATAAATCTAATTTTCAAATCTTCTACTAAACTTCCCTTGATACCAACTGTAAAAACCCCAACCCCAATAGCCTGGAGTTGGTTTCTTACTTTATTGCATTGGCATGATTACAAGGAATTTCATCCCAAAGGACCGAATAGTTTAGTAGATTTGGAAAACTAGATAAAAACATAAGTTTTATATTACAAATTTAAATGAAAAACAACACAGGAACACCATTGGAAACCACTCATAAACTTATATATTATCCCTACAAGTCATACATACTATTCATCTTTTCATTATGAGGAAAAATGAAACATAAGAAAGGGGTGAGATCAGGTGATCAATAAGGGTAATCAATACAGTTGAATATATAATAAACAATAAGCTAATGTGAATAACACATGCCATTAAAACATGATCTTGAGCATAATATAGTAGGAATAAAAACTAAATAAATAATTCTACATAAATAATCACAGGAGAATTATACATAACCATGGATATTCTATGAGTTGAATGATTACATGGAATATGAATTACTAGTATCATAATGAGGTAACGCATAATGTTGGACATCATAAATATATTGTAAAGGCTTTCACCAAGACAGTATATATAAGTGGGTAAAAACCTGGTCTAGTTGGTCTCATGAGACCTATCGATGCATTGATGGTATATATCAGGACCCACCTGTTACTTATTAAGTCCAGTGAATTCCTAATATAAATGGGTTAAAATATAAAAAACATATACATATGAAATGTAAATAACTTTCCTCAATCAGTAAACATAATCACTTAACCATTATAAGTAATATGGTGAATGGTATCAAAAATAGCACATCCAAAGTCAAACTGATCATAAAAAATTTAATAAAATATGGTAGGTGGTATCATAAAAGATAAATCCTAATTGAGAATAATATTCAATAGAGGGTTTTGAAATAGATGAAAATACTCTAATAAAATCATCGAGGAATTCTTGAGAGAAATACCCTTTTTTACTTTGGAAAGAAGCGTTATTTTGGAAAATCATTTGTATTTGATATAAAATATGATTGTAAACATTTATATCCCAAAAAATAAGATAAATAAATTATATTAGAAGAATATTTATACTGAAATTTGTAAACTGAAGTGAAAATATGTAAAAAAAAGTGTATAAGAAACTTTAGTAATATGCCACTTCAGTTCGGCTTAAGGGAAAATACGAATGATTATTTATAATAGACAAAGGCATAATTGTTTGAATAAAACCAAAAATAAAATAATATAGTTTTTTCAAGACTAAATTAGTTATTTCAGAAAAATAATGGTTTCTTAAAATAGATTGTGGAGTACACTTGAAAATGCGTATAAAATTGAGAAGTTACCTTTAACCGGGCTAGCTTAATGGGATGAATTGAAAAGAGAACCTTACAGAACATGTATTTCACATAAAATAAAGAATAATTGATCTAGGTTAATATATATGGAACATTAAAACATAATTTAGTAGGAGTAAATAATAATAATTAAGAATTACAATGGGGTAAAAAGAGAGAAAGCGTAACCCGAATGAAAAATGGAGGTTCAGGGAGAATGCCTTGCAACTTTGTAATCAATCAAATTGTATTCCCCGTAAAATTAATAATAATAAAATTAAAATTTTAATATCATTAATATAAATATATTAATGATATTATATATCAAATTGAAGTATACATACACCACATGTAATGAATAAGTGGTGAGTAAGGCATATCTCACAGAAATAAAAGTGAGATGAGAAAACCTTTACCTTATGTTCGAAAGTGTTTTTCACTTGCACTTAATGTCATGGATAATAAAATTAAATCCATTAATTAATAAATTAAAAACATTTTCTACATTTATTTTATTTATTATAATTTTATTATGATTATTTATGGACTTTTAGATGAGTTATACGATTCATTTCTGTTGTTCAGAAGTGTTCATTTCCTTGGTTTTCATGATTGATTCACTTGTATACATGTACGAAAGATCATGTAAAATGGTAATAGTAATCCAAAGTTGAAGTTTTATTTTATTAATGAACATACAGAATATTAAATGGTTATATAAGTCATTTGTTTATATGGGTTTAGGATGAATCATTAGATAAGACTTTAGTGATAATCATTTATAATATTTTTGCGGTTTTTCGATCATCATGAACTACTTTTATATTATGAATTAATATTATGTATTTAAACTTGTTATAGAACATTAAATATGTTTTAATACATGTATTATAGTCTTTTTTAACCATAATAATGGTTTTATGACCATCCTTAAAGGTGGTAAATCGGCACCTCACAGACGATGTTTTCGTTTAAGAATAAAAAGGGGAAGAGAAGAGAATTGATTCTTGATATACCATTAACATAATAAAATTTCAGTATAAAAAAGATAATAGGGTTATAATTTCACTTTGTATAGGGGATTTTATGGGAGGATAAGAAAATAAATTAAATTTAAAGAGAGAGGGGGGGAGAAGGTTTTACCTCTTAAGTGATGCCTCCTTGAGAACCTCCTTAATGGACTTGGAAATGGTCTTTTGGTGAAACCAAAAAGACCAAGACATGGGAAATATATTTGGGAGAGGAAATGGGTATAATATAAGAAGTATTAAAGGCTTTTTATGTGTGAGTATAAGGGGTGGTGAGGGGTGGTATTTATAGTGGAGGGAAGGGGTGGTTTTTTATTATTTTACTAATTTGTTTATTATTTTGGATCAAGACTATGAATAGTATTTATTATTATGAATAAATATGGTAAAGATAGCATGTTATTTAGAGATAATGTTCACTTACATAATCCATTACTCAATCATGACTCAATAATTCATTTATTTACTTATAATGTTAAATACCGTAAATTACCGTGCTTCACTATTCATCAAAAATTTAACTATTTTAGAAAAATACAAAAAATTCACCCTAACCATTTTTTAATGTTTAGATTTCAGAAATTAAATCCATTTTTTTAAAATAATTTTCTAAAATTGATAAATTTAATTTTTTAATTAAAATCGTCATTTATTTGAAACATATTGATTCTAAAATTATAACTGATTTTATGACACTTTGAAAAATTAATTAATGTCTCATAAAATTATCTTAAAATAATAAGACAACAAAATATTAATTTTTTAATATATTTTATGTAAATAAATTTTATTTTAAATTATTATATTAATTATAATATTCTAAATTAACCTTTGCATTTCACAAAAATATCAACACTTAATTTATCATTTTTAAAACATTCAATTACCTATACTATTATATAATTCTATAAAAATTTTATTTATAGGATTCCTAAATTTTATTTATACTTTCATAGGTTTGTTTAATATTATATTGTATGGATTATTATTCATAAGGGTCGTGTTATAATTCCAGGGGTCAAGTTACTGTTTATTCAGTATAGGTTCTCTAATTTCTAGAAATACTTCTTATTTCATTCATTCTTCATTTATAAATTTTTTATTGTGTTATCTAGGTTATTTTATGTGATTTTATGTGATTTATACTATATATATCATAGTTTTAAGAAAGTAAAATTCCATTGATAATTTTTTGGTTCGTTACAAGGAGTACCTGAAGGGAAGTAACAGGATGTCACATTAATGCTTTGGAAAATTCACTATGGTGGAAAACCTCAACAAACCAGAATGTAGTGAAGTGAATATGGCCTTTAGATACAGCCTAATCCTATTTAGAGAAAAAGGCTCATTAACATCATCTAATTCCACTATGATCCAGTGGAATCAAGAATAAAAACCCCATCTGGGGAAACCGAAAATTAGAGGAAGATGGAGAAAAACACAACGGGGGCAAGTGAAGTTGAAGGATTGCCTCTAGGTTTCCAACACAGATGAACGTTTTTAATTTGAATCAATAATGGGGAATAACTCCCATAGAATAAGGAAAAAATATAGTAGCATGCATATGGAATATCCTATGTAAAAAAGGGATGAAAAGAAGGGTAAAACCATTTAAGGGTCAGAGGGAAAATGGTAATTTTTTCCTTTTTATGGGATGCAGAGTATAATAGACCATGATCCAACCATATGACATGTTTTCAATAAACTATAGACCCCTGAAAAACTTTCTTTGGAATGTCTCATGGCTTCCCCGGCCTATGCACCAATACAAACTGGGACACATGGTTTTGCCACGTGATTTTCACTAACTATGTTCCAACCATTCTCTCTAGGTTTCACATTTCCAAAACTCTAACTTGAGGTCTAAAACCCATGTGATGCTCCCAAAACCTCTAATCTTCCTTATAATCCTTTTTCAACATATAAAAATATTATTTATAGGAATTACAAAATTCTAAATTCAATACTGAATCTCTGATCAAAATTTGACCCCTACAATAGATAGAAAATTCAATTTCCTTTTGAAATTTCAAACTCCCAAAACACAGGACCTTACAAAATCCCCTCCTTAGAACTTATCTTCCCCAAGAAGCCTTTTTGGTCATGAAAATGAATAGCATAACTTATATGGTTCTTTAATTCCTCCTCAAATAGTCATGTTACATTTTTGAATGCCCATTGAACCTCCAATCATCACTTTAAGAACATGATGCCTAACCCACCAAAACCTGAGTCAATGCTTGTAACCAAACCTAAAACATTAAGATAATTATTACTCAACATCATCTAATCCAAGTCATGATCACATTGTTGTATCCTCCATCAATAGTTCTATGGTGTTCTCCATCATAGGTACTTTCTTTCAACGGAAAATTCTGATCCATGGTACTTCCACCATCGAAAATGTCTACCAAAACATGACCCAACGTTATAAAAACACTTCCATGATGTTTCCTATCTTGTAAAAACAATAACACATAGGTAAATACTTATTACCCTTTATTTTATCAACACATTTAAATCCTAATTGACCAACCTCAACCTGGTCGCACCAAATTTTCCATGAAATGCCCTAACCAACTCTTTCACTACACTTGCCTCATCCTAGTGGTGTTCCCGATGTTGTTACTCACTGAACATATCCATAAAAATAAGATAACTCAAGCCTAACTACCTTTTAATGACTATTATCAAAAATCTTAGCTTCCACCACTGATGTCGCACCAAAACCTGATCCAGATGCTTTTATCCTGAGGAACATGAAGATCATTCCGAACACACAAACTAAAGCATGTAACCATATTCTGGTGACATTTCAAGGTCAAACATCCACTTTCTATATCTTTTTCCATAATGCCGCATGAACATTAATATATTAATGATCAAATACCCATGGATCATCATAAGCTATCTCAGGCTCATTGCCCACACTTGGACTCCACCCAAGTATGTATTTGAACTTGTATCTTGCATTCATCAAAGAATCTAGTAGTACATGGTTTGATTTATCCAACAAAATCTAAAATCCAAATGACCATCAGACAACTAGTCTCAAGATCCTATGAACCTTATCATTCAAGGGTTATATACTATCGATTAACATCCCTCTCCCCACCTTTGGATCATCCTAGTCTTCATACCAATATAACAAGTTCTTGATCAACACAACCCATGTTCCCTCCACTTCCAAAAATAATGAATAGCATGGCTAGAAAACTGCTCACCTCTAAGCACCCATAAAAATTTCACCCATCACTCATTCAATCATCCCTAAAATAGTTTCATGGTGTTTGTCAAAATTAATATCATAACCAGGGTCACCTCCCTCAAATGGCTAATGATTCTCTATCCACCATATGGATTACCTTATATCGCTCCTCGAGTGAAACCTCATCATATTCCATCACCAAACCATAAAAATATATTTAGATAGCTCAGTTTATATTCGACACTCTCTCAGTGTACTCAGGAAAATGTCAATATATAGGGAATGATCATCTATAGATTAAGATTACACTAAGATTACATTGATAGGAATGTATCATTCTCTCGATCCATGATCATAGAAAAAAAGTTATACTTTTATTTAACAAACCACTAACACCATGTCTCTAGATAATACATTTCATGTTCTAGCCATGGGTCAACTGATTCACAACATCCAATTTATTCTCTATGTCTCCTCTACCATCGAGGGAAATTACTCATTTTATCAAAACTCCCAGGTAACCTTGCCCGCAAAATTTATTTAAAACCATCAGTCCTTATCTTACACATGGACACTCACAAATATATGATTTAAATAGTACCATGCACAACTGACTCATACATTTTATATCTTTTTAAGAAAGTTAAGAGTATAATATTGTACCACCAAGTCGTCACCCAACTCATGCTTCTACAAGATACACATTACTAGGTCTAAGATTATCGTGCTACATGAAATTTCAGTCTTAACATCCTAGGAGCTCCCTTGGAACTCCTCTTCAAAATCGGGCACCTCACCCATGCCACGATTTATTCTATGGTCTCTCATCACATGGAATCATCCATATCATGAGAATCTACCCACACTCTCACCAGCTGCCAAAATAAATCCATTAGTCGACAAGGTTAGGCACCCAAATATTCTTACCCATCAAACTCATTCTCATTAACCAACCACCCTAGGTGCTTTCTTGAAAAGTAAATGCATCGTCATGCCTATATCACATAACCCTAGAACCTCTTGTGCATCGGTCTCTACACAAGTATACTACCAATTCCACTTCCTAAAAATGCATCCATAAGCCTAGGACAACCCCTCTCATAGGTGGCCTTCGATCAACCAAATTCTAGTTGACTATGACATAAGTCAAAACTAAGGGTCTCTAGGTCTCCCACCTATCCCAAGGATCAAACCTCTCTAAGGGAGGTAAAGATAACATTGACCTTCGAGGGTAAAAATTGATAATATAAGGAAGATAATCTAACAACATCACCTACCAAGCATCGACCAACCACGCTATGATACTCTCTGAGCATCCTTATAAGGGACTATAAGAAGATTGAAAAGATAAATAACTAACCCTTATCGAGCATCCTTATATGGTAATACTCCATTAATGTTACAGTTTACTATAAACATCCTGGTACATATTGGAATCATACTCAAAAATATAACTAGATAACCATAAACAAAGGTCGGTTAAGTAAAATATCATAGAAATATAGATGGGAAAACTCCATGTAGGTTGGTATGAATCATTAGATAACTACACCAAAAAAAGGACACACCCATGAAGGGTATACTAAAAGGAATAAACTGTCAAAACTAACCTATAAACGCCAATACTAAACACATGATATCATGTCAACAATCTGTGACATACCAAGATCACACTGTTTGGTTAAGTAGATTATCATTACAATCTATTTTTGAAAACACTATATAGGTTGTTACTGAAACTTTAAATAATTGATAATAGAAATAACACCTCACAATGGGTCCAACATCAGGGCAACATGTTCCATATTGACCTAATAGGGTCACTGCACCTCTTATGCATGAGAACTGATCCATTAGCCTCACTATCAAACATCTCACTATATATCCACATAACATACCAACAAAATGTAATATCTATATATCCATGTTTTTTAAACTGATTATAATTACACCAATAAATTATAAAGGAAAACTCTATTTAGGTTATTACGAAAACTATAAACAGTTGACCTCAATCGTCAGTAAAATCACACAATAGCAAGCCTATAACATGTGGACCCTATGATCTAAGTATAATGCATGATTCACCTCTTGTATTTGTCTCCCAAGTGTCAAAATAAGTCACTCACCTATCAAAAATAGGATGAAATCCATAAATAAATACTAAATCATAACTCTAAACACAACATGTTCATCTCTCAAAGAAAAAATCATATACAACTATAACATCCCAAACTAAGAACAGAAATCCCATATCTCTAGTAACTTGTAATTCTTAGTTGAATATGTGTAACGACCCAATATTTTTCAATGGAAATTCCTTTATTATTAATATTTCATAATCACATGAAATCACAACATAATTAACTACTAAGTGCTATGTGACCCTTAAAACATAAGTTTGTCACTTCTGTGATGTGAATTTCAAAAATTTGACATACATGGTTGCGATCAATAAGTTATTTGAAATCCAATAAGAAAAACTTAATTCTTTAGTGAATAGTAACCTACCCTTATGAATAGTAACATACCCTTATGAATAGTAATATACCCTAATGAATAGTAACCTTACATGTGATAGTATATAAATAATATTCAAGTGAAAGTACGATATACCTATGCTTTGGATTAAGTAAAAGAATGTTTTAAAACTGTTTTTTTAGAATAAATTATGATATTAATTAAATATTAAATTAATCATATTTATAAAATTATTTTTGAAAAATGGACTTCATTTTTGGATTCTACATGGGAAAAAATGGTTGGGGTGAATTTTTTGGATTTTTTTGACATACTTGAATTTTATGAATAGTGAAATACGGTAAAATACCATATATCAGTTAAATACACTATTCATGACATCACAAGTGATGCAAGGCCGCTTGGTTTGAACTCACATGATAAAATTACTTTTAATGTTCAAGTAAGAATCACTATTCCTTGTCTTGTGGGGACATAATAAATTAATGAATTCTATATTAAGAAATCCCCTCTCTCCTCCACTATTAAAACCCCCTCTCACTCCCTCTTCTCTTCAATCCTCTAAATCCTTGTGTCTTCTCCAAATTCTGTCCAAATACCCTACCAACCTCCTCTCTTACGTCCAGAATTCCTTGGTCTCATAAAAAGACCAAAACCTCTCCTTTAAGGAGGATCTCAAGGAAGTTTGGTTCAAGAGGTAAATTCCTCTTTTCAATTCTTTGTCATTCCTTTCAAGTTCATTTGTTTTTTTTCTACTACCTATCCTTATCCAAATTTTGTGATGACCCCATTAACTTGTATATACTATAATTTTTTTATGATAGTTGAATAAGTTATCATCATCTCCAAATTTTACCTTCTTTTATACTAGTAGCAAGAACACCATCCGAGATGTGTCAATTTTCCACATTCAAGGACGATGGGATTTTGATTTTTATTATCATTCTCAATTCTGGTAATGAAACCATTCTTGTTATGGTTGAACCAGATTATTATATATGTAATATAACCTATCTAATATTCTGTAATCCCTTTGTACAAATGGTATTAAGTTATAAAGAAAAATGAGTTCGTTGTAATCAAAACCCACAAATTAACCGAAACAGTTATCATTAAAATTCTACATAATAATTCATCCTCATGTCATGTAACCAAGTTATATAAATTACTAATAACACCTATGTATGATTATAAATAATATTTTAATTCAAATCTAGAGATTTTCATGAACTCCATTACTTAATAACAAGTGAACCGATTATGAAAATAAAGGAAATGAACGCTATGAAATGACAAAATTCAATATAATAACTTATAAATAAGGGCATAAATGAACTAAACAGAATTATTAAAAACTAAATACATTCATAATAGTTTATTAAATAAGTTATTAATAGGTATAATTTCATATTATAGGAGCTTAAGTTCAAGAGCAGAACACGTTCGGAGTTAAGGTAAGGGTTTTTCCACCCGAACTTCCATTTCCATTCGGGTTATTTTCATTGTCTAATTACCTCAATGAAATTCTTATGTATTATTATATATTCATGATAAATTATGTGTTATTGTTATATATATGTACACCAACCATAATTCTTCTTTATTTTATGTATAGTTACAGGTTTTAAAAGTATCTTTCAAAATTGTTTCTGAAATACAAGCCCGGTTCAAGGGATTATCTCAACTTCTTACCTATTTTCAAGGGAAATATCTAATCTGTTTTTGGAAAAAATTATATTTATAAAATCACTCATTCTATTATGAAAATAATATCTTACTTAACTTCTGGTTTTATACATGTATTTTTTCAAAAGAACTCTTCTTTTCAAAATAGAAGAGTATTTATTTGAAGATTGTTTAATGATTTTATAAGAGTATCTTCATTTGATTCAACACTCTTGTTGTTTCTTATGTATTGTTGGGTTTAATAATTTATGAAGTCATCTAAAAAAAATTGATTTAATGGTTTATGACTAACTCTATTGTGGATGATCTATCCTAAAACCATTCACCATATTACTCAGAATGGTTGGTGTTTTATGTTTAATGATTGGGGAAAGATAGTTACATTTCATATGACAGTTTAAATATGAATTTATATATTGTTTATGTTTATCCCCACTCATATAAGGAATGAATTTGACTTATTATGTGATGGGCGGGGATTGATATATCCCCTCTATGCATCGGTAGGTCTCATGATACAAATAGACGTGGAATTGGCTGAGGCCTTTCCCAATGTGATATATGGATTTTGGCCAAGGCCTTAATCATTAGAAATATTGGAAAAGGCCTTGAAAGAATGTTTTAGAATGTCTGACATATTCACTTCCCTCATTATAAATCTAGTAATTTAATGTTCATGTGTTTATTTGACTAGTAGAATACCCATGATTATTTTATATTATGGCAATATTTACCCAGCTCACATTCTTTCCATTTTACGTTCAAATTTATTTTTAAAGGCGTGTGCTTTCAATTATTCACCATGTCTAATGTTTATATTATCTTCCACTATATTACTTACTCTTACTGATCATTTGTTCTCACCCCTTTATTTTGTTTCATTTTCTTAGGACATGAAGAAGTAAATTATGAATGACTTGCAAGCATAATCTAGGAGTCATGGATGTTTCTAGTGGAATAAATTAGTGTTGTTTTTTCCTTCATGATGTAATGATAAACCAATTTATGTATCTTGTTTCCAAAATATACTAAACTACTCGGTCCTTAGGGACTCTTATTCCTTGTATGTATTCTAATAAGGCACCGTCTCCGGGAAACTGGGGTTGGTTCCATACAGTTGGTATCAAAGGAAGTTTAGTAGAAAACTTGAAAACTAGATTTAGAAAACGTAGATTAGGGAAGAGTCCCTAAGATAGTATTTGAGGATAAACATGCAAGAACTTACTGGTATTTTGGTAAGGAATATATTATGTGGATCTTTCAAGAAATACATCTCTGTCTGGATATGAGTAGGTTGAGGCAGCTCTGGCACAGATGTACCTAGGAGTGAAAGCTCTGACAAGGAGTTTCAGGCTTGACCCGGGGTATCATGGTACACGAAAATGGGTCTTGCTACACTCTTGTTTACAACACTCCCAGGGGATATGCTTAGGATAATTTATATTTTCTTTATAAGCCATTATGAAGTATTTAAATGTAAAATTTTCCTCAAAGAAACCATTTTTGTGATTATGGGATTTTCCATGCCTAGGATTTCAATTTGTGATAAGTATTTTGTTAAGTTAAGATTATGAATTATGATTCACAACCTAATCTATTATATTCCATTATATATAAATGGCACCTAGTGGAAGGAATAGAAACCTCAAAAATGCACGTTTCCCCTGTAGGTATTTCCCTCCGATGCAAGATAATGATGTTGGCTCTGGGACTGTGATGGGTGATGAGAAACTTATAACTATACTGGGATAGCTTACTCAGGTTATGAATAATAAACTTACCCATATGGATCATCCTGATCCACCATGTGGAGGAGCTATGTTAGATCGCTTTATGCAACAACAACCACTATCATTCAATGGGACTACAAACCCATTTGTAGCTGAGTAGTGGATATATTCCCTAAAGAAAATATTTCTTGCTTTGGGATGTAAAGAATGAGAGAAGGTCGTCATGATAGTTTATCATCTATCGGGATATGTGGATTAGTGGTGGTCACTAATCCAAAACACAAAGTAGGAGGAAGAAATAGAGGAGATGTAATGGAGGTAATTTAAGTAAATCTTCCTAGAGAAATATTTTCCTTGTGAACAAAGAGTAGATATGGAGAGAAATTTCTTGAATCTGAGGCAGAAGGAAGATGAGAATGTTGCAAAGTATGAAGCTAACTTCACAAGGTTAGTAATACCTGTTGTGTACTACATACTAAATCCAAGGAGAAAAATGGATCGATTCTTTGATGGCCTAAATCCATTCCTCCGGCGGCCACTGGTCTCCCAAAGTTTTTCATTATATGAGGATATAGTTTCATGTGCTATCAAGATAGAAAAATAATTTTATAAGTTTTATGACTTTAAGGGAAAGAAAGAAAATAAGAGGGCTACTGAAAACTTTGTGAAAGGAAATAAGGAAACAGGAAAGAAGGGAAGAGTTGAATTTCCACCCTGTGATAATTGTGGAAGGAAACACCCTAGTGCGTGCTTAAAGGGAAAATTTGTATGCTAAAAATGTGGTCAAAAAGGCCATCTTTCTGGTGATTGAAAGGGGAAGAAATAAGACATTAATGTTCAATGCTATAATTGACAGAAGATGGGACACTATTCTAATGATTCTCCAAAGCTTCAAGGAAATATGAAACATAAAAGGCCAAGGGAGCAGGTACAAGCTTATGCGATCACAACTGCTAATATTGAAGTTCCTAATGATGTGGTGGCAGGTACTTTAATAATTTCCTCAAACTTAGCCAATACTTTATTTGATTCTGGATCATCGCATTCATTTATATCTTCCCAATTTTCCAAGAAAATTAGATATGTCCAATTTGATTTAATAAAGGAGTTCTCAATCAAAACTCCTAGTGGATGTATCATTGCAACAAAGGCGTGTTGATTAGTCCCCCTTGTGACACATAAATGTGCTTTAGTTGCTAACCTTATCATCATACCAATGGTTTACTATGATATAATTATCAGTATATATTGGCTATCAAATTATTATGCAAATATCTATTTCAATAAGAAGGAAGTTTCAATTTTCGAGAATGGTGTAGAATCCCTTATTTTTAGAGCAAAAACCTCACCATGTAATTCTCATCTAGATCCACCCCCATTATCTCTACTAAATTAAATTATTGGAGAGGAATGGAATGAAATAAATATGGGTTAGGAGAAGAATATACAGATAGAGGATGTACCTATTGTGAAAGAATATGTTGATGTATTTTTAGATGATTTATCTAGACATCCTCCAGAGTGGTAAATTGAGTTTTCCATTGACTTAATTCCTGGTTCAAGGCCCATATCAAATACCCCTTATAAAATGGCCACTGTGGAGTTAGTGGAACTAAAGAAAAAACTAGAGGAATTGAGTGATAAGGGATTTATTCTCCCTAGCATTTCTCCATGGGGATCCCCTGTTCTTTTCGTTAAGAAGAAAGATGGGTCTATGAGGTTGTGCATTGACTACAGGGAGATAAATGCTATTACAATAAAGAATAAGTATCCTCTTCCATGAATTGATGATTTATTTGATCAAATTCATGGATCCAAATATTTTTCTAAGGTTGATCTTGAATCTGGATATCATCAGTTGCTTGTGAGGAAGGAAGACATTCCAAAAACAGCATTTCAAACTAGGTATGGGCATTATGAGTTTACAGTAATGCCTATTGAACTAACTAATGAACCATTTGTCTTCATGGATCTAATGAATAGATTTTTCAAGGATTATCTTGATGAATTTGTAGTGGTGTTTATAGATGATATCCTAGTATACTCTAAAATCTATAAAGATCATGAAAATCACTTGTGCACTATTCTGAAGACACTTAGAAGAAATAAATTATATGGGAAGTTTAGTAAGTGTGATTTTTGGCTCCAAACAGTTTCCTTTCTGGGCCACATTGTCTCTAAGGATGGAATATCTATAGATCCTGTGAAGACAAAGGTTGTGCAAGAATGTCCTACTCCGACGAACATAACTGAGGTACATAGTTTTATTGGTTTAGTAGGTTATTATCAGTGTTTCATTCAGAAATTAACTCGTTTAGCCAACCCACAGACCAATCTCACACGAAAAGGGGTTAAGTTCATATGGAAAAAGGAACGTGAAGAATGTTTTGAAGAATTGAAGAGGAGGTTATTGGACTCTCTGATCCTAACCCTACCATTGGGGAATTATGGGTTTGTTATCTATAGCGATGCATCAAAGAAAGGACTTGGTTGTGTCCTTATGCAAAATTATCAAGTGATTTCCTATGCATCTATGAAGCTAAAATCCATGAACAAAAATATCCAACTCAATATCTTGAGTTAGAAGCGATAATCTTTAATCTGAAGATCTGGAGACATTACCTCTATGGTGAAAAATGTGAGATATATACATATCATAAGAGTTTGAGATATATATTCTCACAGAAAGGAATCAACATGAGACAAAGGAGATGGATTGAGCTACTCAAAGATTATTATTGTACAATACACTACCACCTAGGGAAGGCAAATAAGGTAGCATATGCTTTTTGTAGAAAGTATCATGGAGTTATGAATGAGAGTTGAAAGGGTTCCTTTGTTCATGGATCTAGTAAATATGGATATGGTAATTATACAGGAAGGTAACACATCACTACTTTTTGAAATGGTTTCCAAACCTTCTTTACTGGAAAGGATAAAATGTTATAGGGCTGATGATGAGTAGTTTCAAAATAAAATTAAAGCTATAAATGATGGTAAGTTGACTGAATTCGTATATTAATGGGGAATTTTGAAATTTAGAAAGAGGATTTGTGTTCTCTCTATTCCTGAGCTAAAGAAGGAACTATTGGATGATGCTCATAGCTCTAATTTCTCTATACACCCTCGTAGCACAAAGATGTATCGAGATCTCCAAGAAAACCTTTGGTGGGACAATATGAAAAGGGATATTGTTGAATATACATCAAAGTGCATGGTATGTCAACAAGTGAAGCCTGAGAGGAAAAAGTCTACGGAGGTGATGAAAACACTACCCATACCAACATGGAAGTGGGATAACATTACCATGGACTTTTTCACTGGACTTCCAAGGACATATAGAGGAAACAATGATATATGGGTCATTGTGGATAATCTTACAAAGATAGCTCACTTTATCGTGATTCGAGAGGACTTCTCATTAGATCAACTTGCATGGATTTACATAAAATAAGTGGTAAGGCTGCATGGAGTACCACTATCTATTGTATCTGACTGTGATCCTATATTCACCTCAAAGTTTTGGAAAAGTCTCCAACATGCTCTAAGCACTGAACTGAACTTCAGTACAGCCTATCATCCTCAAACTGGTTCCCAATCTGAGCGAACTATTCAGACACTGGAAGACATGTTAAGAGCATGTTCTATAGAATTCAAATGAGGATGGGACCAACATCTTCCACTAGTTGAATTATCCTATAACAATAGTTTCCACTTGAGCATCTAAATGACACCATATGTAGCCCTTTATGAGAAAATGTTCAGAACACCGGCGTGTTGGGATGAAGTCAGTGAGAGTAAGCTGCTAGGACCTGAAATGGTCGAAGAAATGGTAGAGAAGGTGAAAACCATTCAGTATCATATCAAGGTATCCCAAAGTTGACAGAAGAGTTATGCGGATAACTGTCAACGAGACCTTGAATTCAAATTTGAAGACCTGGTATTTCTACGCATATCTCCATGGAAGAAGGTCGTGAGGTTTGGGAAGAAAGGAAAGCTAAGTCCCAGGTATATCGGCCCCTTCAGGATCCTTAATCAAGTCGGATTTGTGGCCTATGGACTGGCACTTCCACATACCATGTTGAAAGTTCATGATTTCTTTCATGTATCCCTCTTAAAGAAGTACATACCATACCCTTCACATGTACTCTCTTTAGTTGTGGTATAGTTGGAAAATGATCTTTTCTATGAGGATCATCCAGTGAAAATCTTGGATCGTAGAGACAAATTTCTACGCAACAAGACTACTCATCTTGTAAAGGTACTATGGAGAAACCATAAGTACGAAGAGGCAACATGGGAACTGGAGGAAGTAATGAAGGAAAAGTACCCCCATCTGTTTTTGGCCTAGTTTGTAAAATGAAATTTTGAGGGTGAAATTTCGGAAGGGGGGAAGAATGTAATGACCCAATATTTTTCAATAGAAATTCCTTTCTTATAAATATTTCATAATCACATGAAATCACAATATAATTAACTACTAAGTGCTATGTGACCCTTAAAACATAAGTTTGTCACTTTTGTGATGTCAATTTCAAAAATCTGACATACATGGTTGCGATCAGTAAGTTATTTGGAGTCCAATAAGAAAAATTTAATTTTTTGGTGAATAGTAACTTACCCTTATGAATAGTAACATACCCTTATGAATATTAATATACCATAATGAATAGTAACCTTACCTGTGATAGTATATAAATAATATTCAAGTGAAAGTACGATATACCTATGCTTTGGAATAAGTAAAAGAATGTTTTAAAACTGTTGTTTTTAGAATAAATTATGATTTTAATTAAATATTAAATTAATAATATTTATAAATTTATTTTTGAAAAATGGACTTCATTTTTGGATTCTACACGTCAAAAAATGGTTGGGGTGAATTTTTGTTATTTTTCTGAAATACTTGAAATTTTTATGAATAGTGAAATACGGTAAAATACCGTATATCAGTTAAATACACTATTCATGACATCACAAGTGATGAAATCCCACTTGGTTTGAACTCACATTATAAAATTAATATTCTTGGTCAAGGAATACTCACTATTCTTTGTCTTTTGGGGAAAAAATAAATTAATGAATTATATATTAAGAAATTATCCTCTCTCATCCACTATAAAAAACCCCTCTCACTCTCTCTTCTCTTCACTCCTCTCAAGCCTTGTGCCTTCTCCAAATTCTATCTGAATACCCTCCCAACCTCCTTTATCACGTTCATAAAGCCTAGGTCTCATAAAAAGACTAAAACCTCTCCTTTAAGGAGGCTCTCAAGGAAGATTGGTTCAAGAGGTAAATTCCTCCTTTCAATTCTGTGTCTTTCCTTCAAGTTCATTTCTTTTATTTTTCTATTACCTATCCTTATACAAATTTTGTGATGACCCCAGTACCTTATATGTACTAGAATTTTTTCATGATAGTGGAATAATTTATCATCATCTCCCCCTTTTACCTTCTTTTATACTAGTAGCAAGAACACCATCCGAGATGTGTCAATTTTCCACATTCAAGGACGATGGGATTTCAATTTCTATTATCATTCTCAATTCTGGTCATGAAACCATTATTGTTATGGTTGAACCAGATTATTATATATTCAATATAACCTATTTAATATTCTATAATCCCTTTGTACAAATGGTATTAAGTTATAAAGAAAAATGAGTTCGTTGTAATCAAAACCCACAAATTAACCGAAAGAGTTATCATTAAAATTCTATATAATAATTCATCCCCATGACATGTAACCAAGTTATATAAATGAAAAATAACACCTATGTATGATCATAAATAATATTTGAATTCAATTATGGAGATTTACATGAACTCCATTACTTAAGAACAAGTGAACCGATTATGAAAATAATGGAAACGAACGCTATGAAACAAAGAAATTCAATATAATAACTTATCAATAAGGGAATAAATAAACTAAAAAGAATTATGAAAAACTAAATACATGTATAATATGTTCTGAAATAATTTATTAATAAGTATAATTTCATATTCTATGAGCTTAATTTCAAGAGTGGAACACGTTCGGAGTTAAGGTAAGGGTTTTTCCACCGGAACTTCCATTTCCATTTGGGTTATTTTTATTGTCTAATTACCTCAATGAAATTCTTATGTATTATTATATACTCGTCATAAATTATATTTGAGTGTTCTATATATGTACACAAACCCGAATCCTTCTTTATTTTATGTATAGTTACATGTTCTAAAAGGATCTTTAAAAAAATTTTCCGAAATACAAGCCTGATTCAAGGGATTATCTCAAATTCTTACCTATTTTCAAGGGAAATATCTAATCTATTTTTGGAAACCATTATATTTATAAAATCACTCATTTTATTATGAAAATAATATATTACTCCACTTCTGGTTTTATACAAGTATTTTTTCAAAAGAACTCTTAATTTCAAAATAGAAGAGTATTTATCTCAAGATTGCTTAATGATTTTATAAGAGTATTTTCGTTTGATTCAACACTCTTTTTGTTTCTTATGTATTATTGGGTTTAATAATTTATGAATTCATCTACAATATTTGATTTAATGGTTTATGACTAACTCTATTGTGGATGATCTATCCTAAAACCATTCACCGTATTACTCGGAATGGTTAGTGTTTTATGTTTAATGATTGGGGAAAGATAGTTACATTTGATATGATAGTTTCAATATGAATGTATATGTTATTTATGTTTATCCCCACTCATATGAGGAATGCATTAGACTTATTATGTGACAGGTGGGTCCCTCTATAGCCTCTTGATGCATTGGTAGGTCTCATGAGACAAATAGACATGGAATTGGCCGAGGCCTTTCCCAATGTGATATATGGATTTTGGCCGAGGCCTTAATCATTAAACGTCTTGGACGAGGCCTTGAAAAAATGTTTCATAATGTCCAGAATATGCACTTCCCTCATTATGAATCTAGTAATTGAATGTTCATGTGATTATTTGACTAGTAGAATACCCATGATTATGTTATATTATGGAAATATTTACTCATCTCATATTCTTGCCATTTTACGTTCAAATTTATTTTTAAAGGAATGTGCTTTAAATTATTCACCATGTCTAATGTTTATATTATCTTACTCTGTATTGCTTACTCTTTCTAAGCATTTGATCTCACCCCTTTCTTTTGTTTCATTTTCTCAGGACATGAAGAAGTAAATTATGAATAACTTGCAAGCATAATCTAGGAGTCATGGATGTTTCTAGTAAAATAAATTAGTTTTGTTTTTTCCTTCATGATGTAATGATAAAATTATTTTTGTATCTTGTTTCCAAAATATACTAAACTACTCGGTCCTTCGGGATTCTTATTCCTTATTTATATGCGAATAAGGCACCGGCTCCGGGAAACTAGGGTCGGATCCTTACAATAAGTGTTCTCAATGAACCAGTCTGATATCCATCATAGGTTTCAACATGTTCCTAATACTCATATCTACCATATACCAAATAGTAAAAAGATAGGAATGGAACTGATTAGATACCACTATATCACATCTTGGTCCAACTCACATTATGAATAGTAGATAGATTGGTTGGAAACAAGGCCTCAAGCACACCTCCCCATATACCAGAGTCTGTTGACTAGTAAAGAGGGCCTAGTTTTTTGTTTGTAGGTAGACTATGACCTCATATTTGAGTAAGAAAATAGAATAAATTACCAAAAATCAACCTTGGAAGTAAATAATTAGAGTTTGTAATCAATAAATATAAATAAAGATGTAATAAAATGGAATGTAGTGATGGACTGAATGGAATTTCATATATAAAAAACTGATTTCCCATTAGGATGACCTCATATACAGGAATAAAATAAATAAAATTAAATAAAACTACAAGTATCCTCTGCAAAACCAAGCCAAAACACATACCCATACTCAATGTAAACATCTTAGCCACCCCGCTTGATCGATCTCAGGCCTCAACCCAAACCTATGATTGAAACCAAGTGAATGTTTGCTTAGCTACCCTAGTGAAATGGTGGCCTGAGTAGAGTGTGAGTACAAAACTCAGTAGGTCATCACTAATGAGTTCATGTACATAGCCAGTAATATATAGTATATTTATATGTGATCTACTCATCTAGATAATGATAATAATAACTAAAAGTTGAGAATAAATAAAAACAAAAGTCATATAAGGCATGCTCATGTAATGTGCTCAGTCTAGATAAGACACAACTAGAAATAAGGAATAAAATAAAATAAAACCATAGTTGATCCTTGGGTCTGTGATCCCAATCAATGATACCTGCTTCATCCAATACTGAAAATGTCTCTAAACAAGTTTTTTTGCATATATATGTATATATATAAGTATTTATGTATATATATAATTATGTATATATGTATATATACTATATATGTATAAAAATATATTGACATATATATAGATATGAAGCACTAGCTTGGACCCAAGGTGTATAACCAAGGAATTCATGCATAATCATAAGAGTCACAGTGTTTAAATAAGGGAATTACCCAACATTCATCTGGGGATACAAAATATCGTGTCTGTTAATCCAAATAAATGATGTGGTTCATCATGCCTAACATCCCAAATAAGGGGTGTAAAACGTCATGTCCAATGACCCAATAATGATGTGAAACATAATGTCCAACATCCAAATCGAGGGGCACGAAACATCATGTCAAATAACCCAATAATGATTTGAAATTACATGTTCAACATCAAAAACAAGGGGCATGAAACATTGTGTCCAAAAACCCAATAATGATGTGAAATTCCATGATCCACATCCAATTCAAGGTCTCTCAGTAAAAATAAAACATATAGGATCAAGGTTGAATCCTAGGAATCACATCTGGGCATCCCTAAAAAGTAATAGTTAAACAATAAGCATCAAGGTATAGATCCCAAGTAGTACCTTTGGGAATCCCCAACCAAAAAGGGCTTGGAAGCTAGATCCCAAGAAGTATATATTTTAATCCCCAATTAATATCATCTCACCACATCAATCTCATAGGCTGAGTTCCAAGAATCATCCTATAATCAATAGATGCATTAACATTAACCATGTGAAGCATAAATAAAAGAGTGAGGTCGGTCGAATTCCTAAACTACCACTACCATCATAGCCCATTGGTTCAAAATTTCAGTATAGGTTCAAAGGTGACACCCATTACCATCTTTACTCAAACCCATGATGCACTCATTTCAAGTCATTCAAACACTGGGAACCCATTGATTCCCCTAAGTTAGTACTTAAGAGAGGCATCCTACTCAAGATCCTTGTGGTCCATACATAAGTAAGGTATCCCTCTTGGGATTATATAAGTTAACACATAGTATAAGAATCCCTCATGGTGTACTATAAAAGAGTAAGTATGAAAATTCATCCTAAATGGGATCCCCTAGTCAAAACATAAGTGGAGGCATCCCTCTTGGGATCCTCCATCACCCACTAGTCTTAGGTCGATGCATGAAGCTAGCACACAAAGGTTGTTAGTGTCCCATGGTATTTTAAAATTTTAATAAACCATTTTTTTATAAAATAAGTAGTCACTAGAAAAGTAAACAAGGGGAATATACCTCAGGGGAGATCTCAAGCATACACATATTTTCATAAACATACATAAGTGCAAAAGGGAAGGTACAATATACCACCTAACTTTAGGAAGATTTTAAACAATTTATAAACATCTATCAGCAGCTCTATACAAGATCATTTATGTTTAATTCAATATGCATTGGATTCCAAGGTCCTACCTAATATTAGATAGATCACACATAGTCCAAAACATAAATTTCGACATTAAACAACTAAGTATAAAATAAAAGTTAAAAAGGAATAATAGGTGATAACTCATCGGACTCCCATTGATCAATGTAAATTTGAGAAACCACATGAAAAAGGTATCTACAGTGCCCCCAATACCACCCCATTGAAAATACCTAACCAATGGTGTTAACACAATTGTTAAATTAATTTAATTTAGGATTTAAAGATTTGTAAAATTCATTGTGGAAATATACCTCAACAAACTGGAACACAACAAAGTGTAAACAAACTCTCGTGATGTCATATTCCATGGCAAAGAAAAAGCCTCATCAACAGTCTCTGATTAGACCATGCCCTGGTGGAATTGGGAATAAAAAACAAGATCGAGGAAATTGAAAGTTAGAGGAATCCAAATAAAAACACAATAGAGGCTAACATAGTTGAAATATTACCTATAGGATTCCAACACCCCTGACATCATTCAATTCAGACCAAGAATGGGGAAGAACTCCCATAGAGGAAGGGATAAGGAGAGTAGTGTGCACAAGGGAGATCCTAGGTGAAAAGGGAGTAAAATATGGGTAAAACCCTTTATTGGTTTGAGGGGGAAATGGTAATTTTACAATATTTTATGGGATGTATGGTTTGGCTATATGGTAAGCCAAACCAGGTTCCAATTGTGCCTCTACTCTCTGAGGCACACCTTCTTACACGGGAAAGGAACATGGTCTAATAAACCGTTTTCCAATTGTAAAACATTTCTAAAATAATCTTTAGAACCCCACATGGATTTACTTGGCCTTTCACATGGTTTTATCATCCCATGTGCCTATGAAAAATAGGCCACACAGTTTGGATTCATGGTTTACACTAACTACGCCTTGACAAAACTCAAATTCTGGGTCCCAAATCCTCTGGTTGCTTTTGAAACCTCCAAGCATCCCTCCAAGCCTTACTTCATATCTAAAAACAATATTTAAAGGCATTACAACCTTAAAAATTACATTCCTTGTCTCCAATAAAAAATTAACTCATCCAACATATTTAAATTTTCATTTTCCTTCTGAAATTTCCAACTCCCACAACATGGGATCTTATATCATCTTCCAAATACCACCCCCAACAATGTATCACCAGCATCATCATGAACTACTACTAAAGAGATATTGAGGGGAGGTAGTAGTCATCCTTTTTTATCCTCCCCATCCTGGATGTTGAAAAAAAACACCATGCTCGGAACATATAAGTGTCAGTATGTAGTACTCGACTCAGATGGGGTGCATAAAGAAATACAAGAACACATCATATAATAGACTTGAGCATAATACAACACCTATGGGTTCATATTAAAATCATATCAATACAATGATCACTAATAGGGTGTTTCAAATATCACTTAAATGTTTTCTATCATTAATAAAAAACAACAAGTACCAAGTAAACATCACATAAGGACCACATCCCATGTTCCACTTTTCATTTCCATTCATATACATCCATTTTCATTAGTATAATGTCATCCCATAACAATTCATATTATTCAATCCAATTATAATTCCATTGATAATGAAAATATACCAAGCACCAACCACATCAATCACTACATCACAATTCCATCGACCCACATCAACCAAGGCAACAAATCCATAAAAACTGAGGCCACCAAACCAAAATAACCAACCAAGGCCCCAAATCCATAACAACCAACCAAGGACACCAATCCACAACAAACAACTAATCCACTAAGATGCACACAACATAAGAAACAAAACTCAATCACATCAAGATTTGTAATTTAAAAATACCATCCTTAAATATTTAACTAGTTTAAGGGTATTTCCAATCAATTTTTCTTAATAAGGCATAATATAGGATATCAACAACAACATAAACATCAATAAAACTAGTAAAATCAAGTGATCTGCACAATTACCATAAAACAATTATTATTTTAGTCATTATATTTGATTAGTACAATTCATACCATTCACCCAATATAAATAAAAAGTATGATAGTTTCACAATTGTGCATAAAGAAGGAGAGAACTTGAATCCCCTACCTAAATTTTGAATCCCCAAGGAATCATTGCACAAAAAATAAGGATTAATCATCACTAGATTATAAGGAAACACCACCTAAGCTTATTCACAATGAACTTCCATTAATACTTTCTCCCAAATATAGGTTTTTCACCAAATGAACCATAATGAGAAAGAAGAATGGGAACAAGGGAGATAAAAGACAAGAAAATGGTACCTTGATCCAAGGAACTTTGATCTGAATGAACCAAGGGCTTAGAATCACTAAAATAAATGAGAAGAACGTGGAGGAAAGGCTAGAGGTTGTCCATGGGTCAAATAAATGGAAAATAATTCAAATAAAATGTGGTTGGGTCTATAATTTATAGATGAATATCATGTGGACTTCAACATGGCGTCATGACCTCTATCCATATCATTATGGCCTCGATCAAACATGTACCTGACTCCTTTAAGTGAGATCCTCAAATATCAAGTGTTTTAAAAATGACTTAAAAACTATTTTAACCAACACTCCACCTTGCACCATGACATGGTGTAAAGACCAAATCCATTTCACCTCACCACCCCAAGTACCATGACATGGTGAGCTCCTTGGTTCACTATTTCTCTTAAGGAAACCCTTGAGTTTCCATTCTTGGAACCATGCCCACCTAGGGAATTTTCCATACAACCCATTTTACACAGGGTGACAACCATACCGACACCCCCACCAAAACATCCAGATAAATTGTTTCACTGATCGCAGTTCACTAAGAACCACACAACCAACTAAAAATAGCCAAAACTCCCTCAAATCCAAACAAACTTCAAAATAGTCACTACCACACCCACTAACATGGCATGGTGTACCCTTAATTGGTTAAAAATCAACTTATAGATTTTGTAATACCACTAAAATCCCTCACAAAAATTGTAATCTCCAGAGAAACATAGAGAAAAATATAGGAAAGGTTTCGGTAATTGCATCAAATACCTCTAAAATGATTCTCATACCCAAGAATCAAAACAAAATAGATAAGGTATCAGTAACTACTAGAAACCACCAAAATCTCCCTCAGGATATACCACTCAAATAATAACAAATCTATATCCAACACACCAACACTAACTAAACATCATCATCATAAAAACCAAACATCAAAGCATCTATTACATTGTCAACATAACATCACATAACACATCAAGAATAAAACATGTAACAACACCAGTTTTAGTTACTTTATTATTTTTTGATGTATTTTGTGCTTATATAATTATTAGGTTTAGTTTTATGAGGTTTCATAGGAGTTTTATTATTTTTGGGAAGGCTGCACCATGGAAAATGGGGCTGCAGCATAGGCTTTTGTATCATGCAGCATGGAGAGCCGAACTATGGAATTGGGTGTTTGGAGGAGGGAGGTGGATATGGTGTGGAAACTACTAGTTGAAATATAGGGGGTTCAGTGTGAAGTTTATGCACCTCTTCTATTTTCGACACCCCTATGAGGTAAGGGTAGGCTACAACATAAGATCTATTTGGTTGTGTCATGGTGTAGGGGACTATTCCATAACCCCATTTCTAAAAAATAGGATCTATGGATTATCCTACTTCAGGGTTTTAGAATGCACTTCAATAGGTATCCTATACTGTAGTATAGGGTTATTTTATCATGGTCTAGAGGGGACTGTTCTGTAGTGATGTAGGATGCATCATGGTGTGGTGTTTATCAACCCTGCCGATTTTATACTTTAATTCATTTTAAAGCCTTGAAACCCTATTTTTTCTCCTATTATTCCTAGATCTCAAGTTCATATCCCCTCTTAGGCTCCCAAGTTGATTTCTTTCTATCAAAAAACATGTTTTGGTAAAATCAAAGTGCATGAAGACATAAAATCATCGGTAAGTCCTTCTCTTTCATCTTTCTTCTTAGATCCATTATTCTCCTCTCTATTGGTTCCATATATCTATTATATTTTATATATATCTATGAGATAGGATGTGTGTCTTGATGAGATATTATTGAATCAATTTAATGGAAAGTTTTGGGAACCCAGATCTAGAATATTTTTGTGTCGTTCTTCATTTTCATCACCCATTGAGAGGTTGGTGGCTTCTCTCTCATCTCCACTATTCAATAACTTGAAGTCTTAGTTTTATAAAAAGGTTTGGAATTATTTTACATGGTAATTTTATGATTTTTTAAAGTAATGGTTTTGTTTTACACTTTGTAATTTTGGAAAATTGGATGGTTTTTTGGAAAAACATATTGATTTATGATATTATAATGGTGATTTTAAAATTATGGAATGGTTTTTTATGAAAGAAATGAGTTTTATTAAATGCTTTAAAATAAATATTTGTTTGTGTAAATTTAATTGGCATATAATTTATCATTATTGGGTTGGTTTGTGTTCAAGGGGAGCAGAGTGTGGATGGGAAGTGCCACTGTTCATCATTAGATGGATTATGATCATGGTGTTCCACTATTAATAGTAACACCAAGAATGAGTGTGTCATGTGTGTATAAATGAGTGTGTGTCAGTGTGTGATCATGGGAAAGGTTACTCCAAAAATAAATGGATGGAAATTAGCATGTTTCTAGTTTTCTCACTTGGTTTATCTTATGGATTTATATCTATTTAACTACTTTTGAACTATTTTATATAGATTTTACTAACAATTTTTGTCAAAGTGTCATGATTTGGGAAGTCTCTTGGGAAATCCTACTGATTTTATACTCACCCCTACTTAAGAACCTTAGTGAATTTGAAGATTCCATATACTAAGATACAGTAAAAGGAAATGTATCATATTTCTCTAGTAATGTGTCTTGATACCATGGGAATAGTAGGTGGAATTGGATCTTGGAACTTGGTTGGGTGTTTCTTGGGATGATTTATCTTTGGTGTTTTTAGGTCTTTTAGTCTCTTGGTCTTTTCTAGTTATTGTCACATGTTTATTTTGTCACTCTGATGTTCTATATTTTTGGTTTACCATGGATTATACTCTTTTCCTCATACATCATATAGTGGTTTTGGATGTTTTATTATTATGTAGTCTGGTTGTTTTTCTCTTAAGGGAAAATCATCCCCCATCATTTTATCATGCCCTTGACATTTATTGTGAGCCTTTGGTGTCTTTGGGATGTCACATAAGGATAGTAGCATCCCCATCTCGTCTTTATCTAATGAGGAGTGTTGGGATGTTACAAGACAACTTTGGGTAATGGTTGCGCATCTCTGAATCATTCTCCCAAGTAATCTTCTCCAGGCCACCATGTTTTAATATAACTCAAACTAAGGGGATGAAACACCCTCAAAGCACCTTCTCATAAAGTTATTAGGTCTTTATCTTCCTCTCCACAAACATTTCATCATCCTTGATATCTAACTTTCCCTGGTCAATGATATGGGAGTCATTATGAAGATACTGGAAAAGCTGGGACACCTGAAAGATGTCATGAATCTCATCCAATTATGGAGGAACCACCAACTAATAATAAACCTCACTAATTCACTCTAACACCTCAAAGGTTCAAATAAACCAAGTTGATATCTTTATCCACCAACCAAACCGCTACTTCCCACGATGAGGGGAAACCCTAAGTTGAACAAGGTCCCTAACCTTGAACGTTATAGGCCTACTCCTTTGAATAACTAGTAACAAAATATACGTGATCAAGAAAACACAAATAATTATTAAACCATGTGAAAGAATAATATTTATTCAACTTTTAAAATAATAAACAATATTATTATTTAAATAAGATTCTAGATACACTAAGTGTGTGACCCTGTAGGCCTCTTTCTCAGTGGAATTAGGTGAAGCATCCCAAAGTCCAAGGTTAGCACCTATCAACACACCTAGGAACCCATAGAGAGAATTTAATGTTTCAATGACATAATATGCTTACTTTGTAACATAATCCCTTTATTGTGATATCTCTAATCAAGTAAGTTTCATGTTGGTGCCATCAACTTATATGATCGATGTCTCTTTTTTCACTTTTTTGGAAATAGAACTTTCCTATTGAACACCATGAAAATGGATTTATTTAGGATATATAATTTCCATCAAAGGGAATGAGATTTCAACTTCTATTAAAGAATATAAGGGGAAAATATTTTCCCACATTATTCTTTAATAAAATATTACTTGTGACACACCCAACGTATCCCACCTCACCGCAAACATATATCATCATAGTTTTAATTAATATATCAAAGTACACAACTCATAACAACCACTAATAATAATATTAATGTATAAGGATCAATACACATGTTATTAGATAGGAACATTCAATGACACATATAAATTTGGATTTCTTATTGGTGGGTCTCATTCTCATAATATCCTTCACTAGATATTATCATGGTTGTACACCATGAGAAGGTACCACAAAGTCCTATGAGTCTCTACCATTTATCCAATATTATATTTCTCCCTCAAATTATTTCATCTGGTTATAGAACATATATTTAAGAATAATGTCATGGAACTTCTGGGTTCTCATCATAGCGAGGAACTTTTATGACCTTTTAGTGTGACTGCTACTCTTAGTACATTATCACACCTATATTATGCAGAAGAACAATCATAATGTAATAAGTTGATTATTAATATTCAATACATCGAATACATTTTATTACAAAGTACACAAAAGTTGGTTCTAGAGAACCAACTCCAACAGAATACCACTTTCACTAGATTCAACTACTAAAAATCTTAGTCCACTGGCTATCAGATGATAATCATGCTTCTACTGAGATAGGACTTTAGTAAATTATTCTACCATGTTTTATTTTGTGGAAAATCTACTTATTATAACTTAACCCCTATGATAAAAATCCCTAAAGAGATGAAACTTCCGTAGTATCTCTTTTTTTATTGATGTGACCTTAGCTCTGTTAAAAGATCCATTGCTTTATTATTATCACAATAAAATGTGATAGGTTTATTATTTTTATGTACAACATCAATATTATAGAAAAAAATTTGAATCCAAATGGATTCTTTGGTCACATCAGAAGTCACTATATACTTGAACTCCACTGTAGAATTGGTGACAAATAGCTTCTTTGAACTCTTCCAGCACATATCTCCTCCATTAAGACTAAAAACATATCCAAACTATGACTTTAGATAATTATGATCATTTGAAAACCATCATCAGTATAAACCCTCATGACCATCACCTCATGTCCTCTATATTCTAGTAACATATCCTTTGTTCTTCTTAGGTACTTAAGGATATATTTAACAGTAGACCGATGTTGTTCCCCTGGATCATATTGATATATTCCTATCATGATCAATGTGTAGTAAATATCAATTATAGTTTATAACATGGAATTCATGATTGATTCTATTGATGAGGTGTATGGGAACTTACTCATTCTCTCTCTCTCTCTTGTTGTGTATGAGGACACATTTTCTTGGAATGATTTATAACATGTGAAAATAGAACCAATACCCTCTTGGATTATTCCCTACAAAATATCATTAGTATATGGTCAATGTATATACCTTGAATTAGTCCAAGAAGCCTCTTGGATCTATCAGGAATGACCTTGATCCCTAGAATATAGGCTGCTTCACCTAAGTCCTTTATGGACAAACACTTTTTTAACTAGTAATTAACATACTTTAAGATTGTACTGTTGTTTCTAATAAGTAAGATGTCATCAACATATAATACTAGAATAAAAACCACAATCCCACAAAACCCATTGTAAACACATGGATCAGATTCATTTTTAATGAAACCAAATTCTTTTATAGCTTCATAAAAACAAATTTTTAATTAACTAGATGATTTCTTTGTAAAGACCCAGAAATTTCAAGGAAAAATTTTTCTAAAATACTTTGAAATTTTATGAGTCTGTGGCTTCTAACGCCACTTGATTCCGAGGCCCAGTGTGCCCGGAATCAATTTCCGAATTTTAGATCAGGTACGTTCAGTAAACGAACGAGCGGGTTTTTCTATCATTTGAACCGGTGCTCGGAATTGAAATCTGAGGGCACCGATGAACTCGCATCACAGGTAATTTCTTAAGGGGACCTTTACCGCAGTTGCGTTTTAAGTGGGTTGAGATTTATTATTTGGGGATTTAGTTTAAAATAAATAAAATTGTTGAACAATTTTATTTTTATATCTTGGAAGTTAAACTCTCCTATGGGAAGTTATTGGTGGGGCCCACAACCACCCAACTTCCCATGTGTGGATAAATGAGAGTAGGGGCCCACACAAGCCCCAACCTCTCATCTCCCTTAACCCTCCTTAAACTCCCCATAAATCTCATAACCCCCCCCCCCCCATTAAACTCCCTTGTTAATGTTAACAACTCTTCCATATTTTTGAGACCTCTCACCTCCTCCTCTCCCCCTCTTTAACTCTTGCCAACACATTAATTTAATGAATTCAACCACATCAATTAATTAAGGAAGTGGTTTGAATTTGAATTTTAAATTTCATGTGATAATAAAAATAATAGGATAAGCCTATTATTTTAGTTTGGGAGATATCTTGAGATTTTGGAAGAACACCGGCCCTCCGACGAAGAATGACGTCTCCTTCGACGAAGAACACTGGTTCCATGAAGAACGACAAAGCACATTCTATACTCTTCTCCACGACAAGTGAGGAGACGCCGCTTCCTCCTCGGGCGCACTCCGTCGACGTCCACGAATCTTCACCTCGCGACGCAGTCTTTCGCGACACCCGACGTTCGACATCATTGTTGAGGTAGGGGGTTTGCTTAATCTATTCAAAATAAATTACTCCTTAAAACTTGTTGTATTAGATTGAACTTTTTGGCCGATTTTTACTGCCTTACGTGAAGGGAACAGGCCGAACAAACACAGCCTGATGACCCTCTATCGTTTCTTGTATTGTTTGGAATCGGGAAGTGATGACAAACAAAGGCGGCAACCGAGCACCGGATGCACATGGAGGAACCGCTGCCCACAACCACGGGCCGCTTCGGTGGAAGAACTGGCCGGCCCGTCAGCCGGCCGGGAGAAGGGGAGCCATGGCGCCAGGAGGGTGCTGCGTTGGAGAATCGGCCGGCCCGTCGGCCGGCCGGGCGGAGCCGAACCGCGGCGCCAGGAGAGCACCGCACTGAAGAAACTTGCGGCCTGCCGAGCGGTCTGCTTGCACCAGAAGGCCGGCCGGCCTAGCTGGCCGGTTTGGGAAGGGCGGCACCACTTGGCGCCGCCAGTTCGGGTAGCTGGGGGTTGCGCCCCCACCTCAGACCACTCGGCCTTCAGGCCGAGCCAGCCGGGCCGGGCCAGGCCGCGCCCCTCGGGCCTAGTCGTGCTATTCTTTGGGCCGTTCTAACACCCCTACTGGGTCGGACCTGCCAAAACTGGGTGACCCAACCCACCAGCCCACTGGGCTTAATGGGTCGGGCCCGTTATTCACTTAAACGTGAATAACTTAAGGACCGCACGTCCGAACGACGCTCCGTATGCGGCACTGGGACCCTTTAAACGAGGAGGTCCTTTTGAGATACTCTAAGTGAGTTTCGGAAACCTTTAGTAAATAGCCGGGTTTGGAATGAGCATATTTCCAACTGGGCCCCTAGAACGAAAAGGCCAATATCTCTCAGACCGGGCGTCCGATTGATGCACCGTTTGTCGTGTTGAGTTCCTTTTGACGAGACAGAACTTCGGGATACATCAACTCAGGAATTTGTGATAGTTGATGTATCGACCCCTTTTTCTCGAGGAGTAGACCCTCCTGGAAACGAGTATGCTATGTGCAGGAACCCTAGAGCTGGCTGCGATTGCGACGACTACCATGTCGGGACGACGATGATGACTGTACTTGGAACCTACGTGGTTTCAGCAGAGAGAATGATTGTACTTGGATCCTAAGTGGGTTCAGCAGTGATAATGACTGTACTTGGATCCTACATGGGTTCGGCAGTGAGGATGACTATACTTGGATCCTACGTGGGTTCGGCAGCGATGGTTATTGTACATGGATTCTACGTGGGTTCGGCAGTGACGACTTCTGTACTTGGATCCTACGTGGGTTTGGCAGAGGTGATGATTCAGAGGCTACATCTAATCATCTAATCATCTAATGATTCAGAGGTGATGATTCAGGTGACGACTTCTGTACTTGAATACCTTTGTGAGTTGTGTATTGACTATTCAATCATTACCTTTGGTATGATTGAATTCTTTCCTGTGTGGATTGGTTTGTGCTTGGGCTCGAGAGTTGGAGTCGAACTGGAATTGATGACTTAGGTATATGTATGGGCATATACCTAATAGAGTCGGTTGATACTTCGTGATTGTGTCTTTCCTTTATGGTTTATCCTTTGTGGATTCTGGGAGACCTTTGGGGGTCTCAGGGTCCCTACTGAGTATCGTATACTCACCCATGCATGGGCTATGCCCGCACTACGTTGTGTTGGATGCAGATGACATACATCACTGATCGAGGTGGAGACTTGTGGAGCTGGATGGTACCCGGAGGTGGACCACTAGACGGGATGTACACGGAGCGGATGGCCGGACCCGAGGAGCTGAGGAGACCATCTGTACCCACCCTTCAGGTGGGATCTCCAGGGGACGACATGGTGGTTGCTGATTTACCTTAATGATTTTTTACTTTCTTTTCAGTTGTATTGTACTTTCCGTTGGGTTTGTATACTAGCTCATTTACCTTTCAGCACTTCCTTTTTTACTCAGTTTACTTAGTGTTTACTTCAGTTGTGTACTCTGTTGTGTTTGTTTACTTTTATAAAGGCAATGCCTTCCCTTTTTATCAGGATTTACGCCTTTGGTGATAGTCGCCAGCCCCTGACCTATGGAAGGCGGGCTTGGGGTAGTCACGGCATGGTCCCCAAGGACGGGTTGTGACAAATTGGTATCAGAGGAGTTGGTTCTACCACAAAACTTAGGACTATGATAATTTATTCTCTATAAATCAATAGTGCTAAGATAATTGAGTGTGGTTTTCAGTCCAGAGAGTCTAGTGTTAGTGCGGCGGCTGACGTATCCATACACCAGGACCCTGACTTCTGATTTCTGACTCAGTGCTTGAAAACACTGATTGCATGTGTGTTTCAAAAGTTTTCTTTGTGATTACTTTGATTCATCTCACCTGGTATATTGTACTAACCGTGGCACACCTGTTTCTTCTCAGGATGGCCCCACGAAGGCAGCCAGCTAGGGTTCCTAGTTACGTGCGGGATGGCAGCCCACTGAGTGACGAGGCCTCGGTGCAGGGCCCCATTATAGCGGAGGCACCAGCGGTACCACTACCCGCTGGGCCACCGATACCACCAGCCCCAGCAGCGGAGAGTGCATGCTGCCTGAGTGTGTTGCACGAGTTTCAAAGATAGAGGTCGCCCAGGTTCTACAGAGAGACGGATCCTCAGGCAGCTGAGGATTGGCTGGAGGCTATTGTCAGAGTCTTCATATTGGTAGGGACACCATCTGACCTTATAGTTATCCTTTCTGCGAGTCTACTGCATGCAGCAGTAGGTAGATGGTGGATCTTAATGCTCCAGGTGCATGACGAGGCCTCACTACTTTGGACAGACTTCGAGAGCCTCTTCCGCTCTGAGTTTTTTCCAGCCACCCTCTGTGCAGTGCGCATCCAGGAATTACTACAGCTGCGGCAGGGCAGCATGACAGTAGCCCAGTACTCGGCGAGGTTTACTAACCTCTCGCGCTACTCCACAGACATGGTATGGGACCCATTATTCTGGGCCCGGACCTTCGAGCAGGGACTGAGGCATGAGATCAGGGCTTTGATGATCTCTCTCAGCATTCCGACGTAGGCAGGAGTACTGGAGCGAGCCCTTCTTGTGGAGAGATTTCTTACTGAGCCTATGCCAGCTGCGAGACCCACCACAAGGCGACACGTAGAGGAGTCTTCTGCAGTTGGAAGTAGACAGATGTCGCAGAGGTCCAAGCGGACCAGGCCTTCAGGTGGGTGACCCCAGGATTTTGGTTCGGATGTGCGGGGCACACACAGCATAGCTAGCCATACAAGGGGCAGGCAGTGCTATGCATGCGGCGGGCAGGTCCACATGGCTCGTGACTGCCCGACCCGCCATGCAGAGGAGCAGCAGACAGTAGAGGGACCTCCCAGGCAGTGGCAGAGGTTTGAACGTGGTGGTCCGTAGGGAGAAGGCGGATGAGGTAGAGGAGTTGGCCGAGCAGCGAGTGGTGGACGACGCTTCGAGGCTTTACCACCACCACCACCAGGAGGACCACCCCAACCATAGAGAGCTGGCAGACAGGGGCAGGCTCATCTCTAGGAAGTCGAGGCCTATGACTACGACGCACCTGAGATGATTCGAGGTACTATCTATGCCTACTCTACCCTTTCTTTAGTTCTTATAGACACAAGAGCGAGTCATTCTTTTATTGTCGCTGCCCTTGTTCGGAGCTCGGAGATTCTGACGGAGCCGTTGTCTTGATCCTTACGGCTAGAGACTCCTACGGGAGCAGACTTGATGATTACGCACTGGTGCCGGCAGTGTGAGCTTACTCTAGGAGGTGAGAGCTTCGGATGTGATCTTCTTGTAGTGGCGTCGAGGCCTTACGACGTCATCTTGGGTATGGACTGGTTGTCTACAGTCCATGCTCAGATCGACTGCATTAGGCACAAAGTGTGGTGTGTCCGCACAGATGGGAGAAGGTTCACCTTCACCGGTGAGAAGGGAGCCTTGGCAGCATAGGATGGACTTACATAGAGGAGAGGGCAGCCGATCACACATCAGTTGGCTAGTCTCATCCTCGGAGCAGTTGATGTGTGGAGTCCGAGTTTTTTTATTATGGTGGATCAGTATGCAAATGTTTTCCCTGATGATGTTCCAGGACTACCACCTTGCAGAGAGGTAGATTTCTACATTTACCTATACCCCGGGACAGCACCGATATCCACACCAGCATATCGGATGGCTCCCGCCGAGCTTCGTGAGCTACGGGTACAGCTAGAGGATTTACAGGGAAAGGGATTCATCTGACCCAGTGTTTCACCCTAGGCTTCTCCGATTTTATTCTCCAAGAAGGCGGATGGGAGATTACGACTATGTGTCGACTACCGTCGCCTGAATCAGGTGACCGTGAAGAACAAGTATACACTCCTGAGAATTGAAAATCTCTTTGATCAGCTCAAGGGAGCACAATGGTTCTCGAAGATAGGCCTCAGGTCAAGCTATCATCAGCTCAGAGTTCGAGACGAGGATGTACAGAAGGTGGCCTTTAGGTGTCGGTATGGCCACTATGAGTTCTTGGTTATCCCCTTCGGCATAACCAATGCACCAGCAGTGTTCATGAGTCTCATGAATAGGATCTTCTATCCTTACCTCGATCATTTTGTTGTAGTCTTCATTGATGACATACTGATTTACTCGACTACTGAGGAGGAGCACACCTACCACTTGCGGGTTGTACTAGACACACTCTGAGAGCACCAGCTTTATGGTAAGCTCTTGAAGTGACAGTTTTGGATTCGAGAGGTTCACTTCTTGGGGCACGTCATCTCAGAGGTGGGAGTTGTTATGGATCCTGCAAATATCGAGGCAGTACTTGCTTGGGAGCCACCCAGAAGCATAACGGAGGGGCGGAGTTTCCAAGTTCTGGCTGGGTACTATCAGAGATTTGTTCCAGACTTCTCCAGAGTTTCAGAACTGCTTTTATCTTTGATAAAGAAGGGGAAACCCTTCGTGTGGTCAGATATATGTCAGCAGATCTTCTAGGAGCTGAGACAGAGATTGACCAGTGCGCCCATCTTGAGTTTACCAGAGGAGGGAGTTGGGTATGTGGTTTACTACGACGCATCAGGGACCAGACTCGGGTGTGTCCTGATGGAGGAGCAGTTAGTGATCACCTATAGTTCACGATAGTTGAGGCGGCATGAGCAGAACTATGATATGCATGACCTGGAGTTAGCAGCAGTCGTCTTCTCCTTGAAGATGTGGCGGCATTATCTGATGGGCGAGCGCTTTACAGTCTACTCAGACCACCAGAGTCTCAGGTACATCTTCTCGCAGAAGGACCTGAACCTGAGACAGTGGTGATGGCTCGAGTTCATCCAGGACTATGAATTTGAGATATTCTATACTCCTGGGAAGGGGAACATTGTGGTTGATGCTCCCAGCAGAAGATTGGGCATTCAGCTACTTGGAGAGGTGACAGAGAAGTTAGTCGCTTTGCAGATATCCTTCGTGGATATAGATGGAGAAGACTTTCTATAGTCCCTCACAGTTCCTACACTACTTCAGCGGGTCAAAGAGGCACAGCATGGGTATGTTGACTGTGAGATGTGACGTGCTCAGATTTCCACAGGGCAGGCGCCTGATGGATTTTCTGAAGGAGGGGAGCACGTCATCCTCTTCAGGGGATGTACCATGGTACCAGTTGCGTTGTAGGAGAAAGTGCTAAGGGAGTTTCACACTTCCCCTCTAGCGGTACATCAAGGAGTGGCGAATATGTACCAGGACCTCAGACGACAGCACTGGTGGCTGGGTATGAAGAAGGTTATAGCAGAGTTCATTTCACGATGCCTTACTTTCCAGTAAGTGAAGGCGGAGCACCAAGTACCATCAGGCTTAGTACAGCCCTTAGAGGTTCCGGAGTGGAAGTTTGACAGGATATCCATGGATTTTGTGACGGGGCTTCCACGTACTTCTAGAGGAAATGACTCCATCTGGGTGATCGTATACCGACTCACCAAGTCTTCCCACTTCTTACCGATCGGAGAGCAGGGCTCAGTAGAGAGCTTGGGATGCCTCTACATTCATGAGATTGTATAGATTCCTAGTGTGCCATCGAATATCATATCTGATCGAGAAACTCTCTTTACTTCCCGGCTTTAGAAGGGGTTATAGGAGGAATTTGGGACGCACCTATTCCTGAGCACTGCCTTTCATCTTCAGACAGATGGCCAGATGGAGAGAACAATTCAGACACTTGAGGACATGCTCCGTGCATGTGTCCTTGAATTTGGTCACAGCTGGGAGGATCACCTACCTTTGGTGGAGTTTGCGTACAACAACAGCTACCACTCAACCATCGAGATGCCACCTTACAAGGAACTATACGGCCGACCTTGCAGATCACCTCTATGCTGGACTGACCCTGGGGAGTCAGCACTCGTAGGACCAGAGATGGTTCAGGCTATGATGGAAAAGGTTTAGATCATCCAGGAGCGGATGAGGATTGCATATAGCAGATAGAAGTCTTATGCTGATAGGAGACAGAGATCACTGGAGTTCGAGGATGGCAATCATGTTTTCTTACGGGTCTCACCTCGACGTGGATTACAGAGATTTGGCCAGGGCGGCAAGTTATCCCCGCACTTCATCAGACCATTCCAGGTCCTCAGCAGGATAGGTGAGGTGGCTTACTGCCTGGCCCTTCCACCTCAGTTGCACCGGGTGCATGACGTCTTCCACGTATCTCAGCTGAGAAGATACGTGCATGACCCATCACATATCATCGATCATGGGAAGCTGGACATCGATGACGGGGCTACATTCACGGAGGTCCCGGTGGAGATTGAGGATCGATAGGAGTGGGTCCTATGTGGATGGTTGATTCCTCTGGTGTGTATTCATTGGCAGCATGGGAACCTCCAGAAGAGCACATGAGAGCGGTAGGCTCAGATGTGTGCTCAGTACCCTCATTTGTTTCCCTAGTTTATGTTGTATCTTTACGGGGACGTAAATCCCTGATGTGGGAGTAATTTAAAGACCCATAAATTTCAAGGAAATTTTTTTCTTAAATACTTTGGAATTTTACAAGTCTGTGGCTTCTGACGGTACTTGATTCCGAGGCCCGGTGTGCCTAGAATCAATTTCTGAAGTTTAGCTCGGGTATGTTCAGTAAACAAACGAGCGGGTTTTTCTATCTTTTGAACCGGTGCTCAGAATTGAAATCCAAGGGCACCGATGAACTTTCAGCACCGGTAATTGCTTAAGGGGACCTTTACCGTAGTTTCATTTTAAGCGGGTTGAGATTTATTATTTGGGGATTTAGTTTAAAATAAATAAAATTCTTGAAAATTTTTATTTTTATATCTTGGAAGTTAAACTCTCCTCTGGGAAGTTATTTGTGGGGCCCACAACCACCCAACTTCCCATGTGTGGATAAATGAGAGGAGGGGCCCACACGATCCCCAACCTATCATCTCCCTTAACCCTCCTTAAACTCCCCATAACTCTCATAACCCCCCCCCCCCCATTAAACTCCCTTGTTAATGTTGACAACTCTTCCATATTTATGAGACCTCTCACCTCCTCCTCTCTCCCTCTTTAACTCTTGCCAACAGATTAATTTAATGAATTAAACCACATCAATTAATTAAGGAAGTGGTTTGAATTTGAATTTTAAATTTCATGTGATAATAAAAATAATAGGATAAGCCTATTATTTTAGTTCGGGAGAACTCTTAAGATTTTGGAAGAACACCGACCCTCCGACAAAGAACGACGTCTCCTTCGACGAAGAACGCCGGTTCCACGAAGAATGACAATGCACCTTCCATACTATTCTCCATGACAAGTGAGGAGACACCTCTTCCTCCTCGGGCGCACTCTATTGATGTCCACGAATCCTCACCTCGCGACGTCATCTTTCATGATGCCCGACGTTCGACATCATTGTTTAGGTAGGGGGTTTGATTAATTTATTCAAAATAAATTACTCCTTTGAACTTGTTGTATTCGAGTGAACTTTTTGTCCGATTGATACCGCCTTATGCGGAGGGCGTGGGCCGAACAAACACGGCCCGACGGCCCTCTGTCATTTCTTGTCTTGTTTGGAATCGGGAAGCGGTGATGAACATAGGCGGCAACCGAGCACCAGACGCACATGGAGGAACCGCGGCCCGCAACCACGGGTCGCTTCGGTGAAAGAACTGACCAGCCCATTGGCCGACTGGGTGAAGGGGATCCGGGGCGCCAGGAGGGCGCCGCGCTGGAGAATTAGCCAGCCCGTCGGCCGGCCGGGTGGAGCTGAACCTCGGCGCCAGGAGGGCGCCGTGCTGAAGAAACTCGCGGCCCGCCGAGCGGGCCGCTTGCGCCAGAAGGTCGGTTGGCCTAGACGGCCGGTTTGGGAAGGGTGATTCCACTTAGCGCCGCCAGTTCGGGTATTCGGGGGCCACACCCCCACCTCAGACCGCTCGACCTTCAGGCCGAGCCAGCCGGGCTGTGCATCCAGCTGGGCCGTGCCCAACCGGGCCGCGCTAGGCCGGGCCGCGCCGCGCCCCTCGAACCTAGCCGCGCTATTCTTCAGGTCAGTCTAACACCCCTACCAGGTTGGACCTGCCAAAACTAGGTGACCCGACCCGCCAGCCCACTGGGCTTAACGGGTCGGGCTCGTTATTCACTTAAACGTGAATAACTTAAAGACCGAACGTCCGAACGACGTGCCGTCTACAGAACTGGGAACCTTTGACGAGGCAGTCCTTTTTCGATACTCTAATTGAGTTTCGGACAACTTTGGTAAACGGCCGAGTTTGGAATGAGCATATTTCTAACCGGGCCCCTGGAACGAAAAGGCCAATATCTCTCAGACCGGGCGTTCGATTGATGCGTCATCTGTCATGTTGAGTTCCTTTTGACGAGACAGAACTTCGGGACACATCAACTCAGGACTTTGTGGCAGTTGATGTATCAACCCCTTTTTCTCGAGGAGAGGACCCTCCTGGAATCGAGTATGTTGTGTGCGGAAACCCTAGAGCTGGCTGTGATTGCGATGACTACCGTGTTGGGACGATGATGACGACCGTACTTGGATCCTACATGGGTTTAGCAGTTATAATGACTGTACTTGGATCCTATGTGGGTTCGGCAATGAGGACAACTATACTTGGATCCTACGTGGGTTCAGTAGCGATGGTTACTGTACTTGGATCCTATGTGGGTTCGGCAGTGATGACTTCTATACTTGGATCCTACATGGGTTCGGCAGAGGAGATGATTCAGAGGCTAATTTAATCATCTCCACCCCTCTTCGTAAGTAGAATACCTGTGTGAGTTGTGTCTTGACTATTCAATCATTACCTTTGGTATGATTGACTTCTTTCCTGTGTGGATTGGGTTGTTCTTGGGCTCGAGAGTTGAATCTGAACTGGAATTGATGACTTAGGTATATGTATGGGAATATACCTAAGTAGAGTCGGTTGATACTTCGTGATTGTATCTTTCCTTTGTGGTTTATCCTTTGTGGATTCTGGGAGACCTTCGGGGGTCTCGGGGTCCCTACTAAGTATCGTATACTCACCCCTGCACGGTCTATGCTCACACTACATTATGTTGGATGCCGATGATGGACATTACTGATCGAGGTGGAGACTTGTGGAGCTGGACGGTACCCGGAGGTGGACCACTAGACGGGACGTACACGGAGCGGACAGCCGAACCCGAAGACCTGAGGAGACCATCTGTACCCACCCTTCAGGTGGGATATTCGGGGGACGACACAGTGGTTTCTGGTTTACCTTACTTATGTTGTACTTTATTTTCAGTTGTATTGTACTTTCATTTGGGTTTGTATACTGGCCCATTTACCTTTCATCACTTCCTTTTTTACTCAATTTACTTAGTGTTTACTTCAGTTGTGTACTCTGTTGTGTTTGTTTACTTTTATAAAGGCAATGCCTTCCCTTTTTATCGGGATTTATGCCTTTGGTGCTAGTCGCCAGCCCCTGGCCTATGGAAGGCGGGTTTGGGGTAGTCACGACACGGGCCCCAAGGACAGGTCATGACATTCTTAAATCCATAAATGGATCTCTAATACTTTAAAATCCTTTTGGAATCACTTGGAGTCACAAACCCTTCTGGTTGTGTCATATATACATTTTCCTGAAGGTTCCCATTAAGGAAGGTTATTTTTTATGTTCATCTAAAAAAATTCATAGTCATGGTAAGCTACTATAGAAAGTAGAATTATGATGGATTTAAACATGGAAAATGGAGATAAGGTTTCATCATAGTCAATGCCTTAGCACTATTTAATACCTTTATAAATTATCCTTGCTTTATAGGTATTTACTTTACCTTCCATATCTAGTTTTCTCTTGAATACCCATTTCCACCCAATAGGATTTACATCAACTAGCAGATCAACTAGAACCCAAACTTGATTTTGATAAAAGGAAATCATTTTAGAATTCATGGGTTCTTTCCATCTTGTAGCTCTTCATCTATATACTACCTATTTATAAGAGATAGGTTCATCATTGTTAACAAATAATGAGTCACCATCTTCTATGACTAGAAAAATATGTCTCTTTGGTTCTCTTGCCTCTATGGTGCTCCAACGCAATACTTGTGTTTCAAGAACTACTTATTCTATGGGTTCATGTGGAATATGTCCCTATACTAACTCTGGTTTATCTTGAGCATCAACTTCATTGAATTAAATTTTTCTCCCACTATCCTTTTTTAGGATGTGATCCCTCTCAAGAAAGATGTCTTGTTTAGTGACAATAACTTTATTATATGTTGGGTTGTATAGGTATTGTCCCTTTATTTCATTATAATACCCTATAATGATACACTTTGTGCCTCGGGTGCTAGTTTTTTGCCTAAGAAGGCTTTAACAAACACCTCAGAACCCCATACATGTGTATGTGACAAAACAGGTTTCTTTCCACTTCATAACTATAAGGGTATTTTGTTTTCCACTTTGGTTGATACTTGGTTTAGTGTGTATATTGCAGATTGTAATGCATATCCCCAAAAAGTATAATGGAAGATCTACATGACTCATCATTGACCTTACTATGTATTGACAGTTATGATTCCTCCTTTAAATAACACTATTCCACTATAGTGTGAAAGGTGGGGTGAGTTGATAACGAATCCCAAACTCCTATAGAAATTCAATAAAGTCTTGGTTAATATATTCACCACCTTGATCTAATTGAAGCTTCTTTATCTTATTTCTAATTTGATTCTCTATTTCATTCTTGAATTATTTAAATTTCTCAAAGAACTTAGACTTATACCTCATCAAGTAGACATATCTATATCTAATCAATTTATCAGTAAAAGTTATCAAGTAATAATACCCACCTCTGGTTTATAATGGAAATGGTCCACATAAATTAGTGTGTACCAATCCTAAAAGATATTTTTCTCTTTCATCTTATCCAATGAATGGTGGTTTGTTCATTTTTCCTTGTAAAAAATCATGATATCTTTCAAGTGGTTTTATTTCATAAGATTCTAAATAACCATCTTGATGAAAAAATTTCAATCGTTTGTCATTAACATGACCAATATGGTGATTCTATAACTGGGTGTTATATATGTCATGAGAACATGATTGTTTATCAATTAACTAGACTTGTTTTTCATAATTTAATATATTGAGACCATTATTTAAATGTGGCATACCATAACATATATTTTATTTGTAAAAGAAACAACTTTTATTTCAAAATTTGAAAACAAAACCATCTGTATATAGGCATGATATAGAAATTATATTCTTTGTGATAGTTGGTACATGATAACAATATCTAAAAACCAATATCATTCATTTTGGAAATGAAAGGTGGTAGTCTCCAATGCAAAGATAATCCTACCTCACACCATTGGCACCTCCCAAATACACATCTCCTCTTAAAGTCTTTTGTAATCTACTTGATCCCTATATTTGGATACATATGTGAGCACCAAAAGCTATATCTAATACCCAACTATACAGTAATTTTGATTATCATATCATGTGTACCATTAGATATACATGATGTATAATTACCATTATAGAGTATATATTTCTATGTCCACTATTTAATGGTAATTTCCATAGATTATTCTTCATATACAAAGGTTATAGAAGATCCCAGGATATAATGATAACCTTAAGATATTATGAAATTAATATTAAACAAAGGTCATATGGTCTAGATATATCTTACTGACTGGAAATAGTAGATGCTTGACTATCAGTTGTTGGGTTCACATAAGCATTGAGACTTCTTTTCATGAAATTTACACTTTATGATCTATAGTAGAAAGATTGTGAGGACAGAACCACCAATAGGAACATCACATATTTTGGGTGTCATTAGTTGTTCCTATCTATGAACATGTCTAATAGTATCCTAACTTGAGATCATTTCCAATGTGTTCCATTTGATCATGTACTTTGATGTAAGGAAAAAACCATGATAATGAAATTGTGGCAAGGTAGAGTGTGTTGGGTGCATCATTGGTGGTATGGCATTAGTTTAATGGTCAAGAAATGATTTGTTTCTTCCAAGTTAGGGAATTAATATATCTTGAGCCTGGTTGATCGGGATGGTAGTACCTTTATAAGACCATGGCCATGGAAGTTGAGGGTAAATAAATCTAGTTAGATAAACAAACAATAAAGTGAGAAAGGGTGATGACATGGGTGTGCGTCCTACTTTATGAGATATTAAAGACAAAGAGATTATATTACACATTGTGTGTTCATAGGTTGATTGTCATTGTTATGACTTCATTATCTCTTTAGGGTCCATGATGGGCTCCTAGATCCTGCTATTAGTCTATTAATAGTATTCACTATTATTGAGATAAGGGCCTAGAGGGTCACATGCAAAAGAGTATTCATGAATCTTCCCTATTAAGTTTAATAGGTATATAGGACATGGTGGGACCCACTACTGGGGTCCAGGTTTTGTACATGGATATACTATCACCAAAGAAAGAAATAAATTCATATTATTCAATTGGAATTGAATTTATTTATTATATGTATTTACAAGTTTTAAATTAAATACATGGAAAATATTATTTGAATGAATATTAATTTAAAATATTTAAGGTTCATTTAATATTTGTGGGAACAAAGATTTGAGTTAATGGCTCATGTATTATCATGTAATATATTTATTATATTACAAGAAGGTGATAATAATAATTAATGATATTTTTGACTAATTGTAGTAGTAAAAATATCATTTATACAGCATGTTCATTATTCGGGACCAAGGATGAAATACCAGGTAATTCCTTAACATGCTATAAATATAGGAAGAGAGGAACTCGCCAAACACTATTCACTACTCAAGGGTGAGATACTCACTCTCTTCTTCTCTCTCCCGCATTATAGAGAGATAATCTATTGATCTAAGAGATCAAATCGAGATCTCTCTCAGGTATCGCAACCAAGGCGATGTGGTGATCATTAGAACGTTGAAGGCATTGTTGGATCTCCACGCTAGCACCTAAAATTTAACGATCGGTGCTCCCATAGTTTCTTGAAGCGTGTGTGGATAATATTGAGGAATTCGTCTTCGGATTATTCATGAAACTATTGCCAACAATGATAAGACGTTGATCATGGATTCATATCTAACTAGGTATTTAATGGTTTTTATTTTGTGCTTAAAACTCCTTACACAAGATCTTTAGGATTTTACCGGGTAGCGCTCTGCCGACGATGATGTAATCATGCCGGTTGTCGGTGGAAAATTTTTAAAATCCTGTTTTTTGGGATTCTGTTGCATTCCTGGTACCTTAAATTAGTATCAAAGCGATGCATAGTTATTTTAAGCTAATTAAAAAATAAATTTACATTAAATTTAATAAAGGGCGTTGTTCTGGTCCCAACGTCATAGATAGTGAGTGAATCTGACATCGGATGGCCATTTTACAGCCATCCGAAGTTTTAATATGGATTGTTATTTGATTAATGGGTATATTTTTAGAAATATATGTGTGTTTGTGTGTGTTTAAATACCTGAATCTATCAGAAAAAATGGATTTCGGTGAACCCAAGTTTTCCAGCTGGATTCTGATAGTCAGAATAGTGTTCTTCGGTAGGGATAATATCCATCAATTTTTGGATTTTAATAAATTAATTTTATTAATTAATTTAATTAATAAATTAATTAATTTTATATTCAAACTATAAAATAGGATTTAGAAAAAATTAAAAGGGTGTTAATCTACTGGGGTGACCTACTTTTGTGGGTCAACAAAAGACAAAAAAAGGGGTCAAGCCACAGTGGGACACCATGTCAGCCACCTCATGGGATTTTCCTCTACCTATTCCTCCCTGTTGAGACACTATTGGCAACGTCCTCCTTTACCAACACTAAGATCCCACCAGAGCATCACTACCCTCTCCGACCCAGTCACCCTCCTCTCTCTATCGCCCTAACATGTGGCTCACCCTACCAGACTAGCGCCCCTTCTATGTGACTCCCATTTTGAGATCCACCAGGTGGATCCTGACCAACACCCTCTCACCACTCTACTGGAAATGATTCCTCACCGGTGATCCCCTTCGACCACAACCTATCATGCAACTTCTCCCATATCAAGAGAAGCTCGTTGGCCACTACCGCCCGATCTGCAAGGTTATCTGCCCCTGCCTCACTATCTTTAGGTGAACCCTTGATGCCCCGAGACCCCACTAGACCCAAACACTCCTCCACCACCTATGGAATTATCATGACCCATCCCTCGGGGCCCGTTCTATGACTACCCCAAGCCTACCTTTCATAGGCCAGGGGCTGGCGACTACTACTGAGTAGGAATATCACACAAGTGGGAGGCATTTTCCTTAGTAACTGAAAACACACACCCATCTATAAGAAACATTTGAATCTAAAAACACTAAATAAAAATGTATTAAAACCACTAAGAAAATCCACTAAGAGTAAGGTACAAAACTGAAAGAAAAGGGGTCAAAATACAAGCCCAACTGAAAAGGAAAAGTAAAATCTCGTGGATCTCATCTACAGAAAACCCTACCTAAAGGGTAGGTATAGTAAGTTGTCTGAATGTTGCTAAATCATAACATGTTCATCGGTTCACCCTGAATCACCCCTATCTTCATCCCACCAAGGACTCTATCAAAGATGTCAATCGTCCGCAAAAGACACGACATGTGCGGGAAAATCCCATTCACGGGTGAGTAAAATAATACTCAGTAGAGACCCCAAACCACAAATAAATTACATAAAGTAAACCACATGGAATATCCCTAATAAATACACCAAGTATACTACCAAAGAGGTACATGAAGTGTAGCCTCTAATAAGTATAATAAAGAGAGTCACTAGAGTCAGCTCACACCAAGTATAGGTATATAGTACATAAATAGGATTGTTATAAGAATCCATAGTACCCTTAAGTAGTAACATGCGGAGCATTGGTAACACACGGAGTGTAGGTAACACACATATTGTCAGTAACACATGGAGTGTAGGTAACACATGGAGTGTAGATAACACACAGAGTGTTGGTAACACATGGAGTGTAGGTAACACACAGAGTGTCCTCAAAGACTAAAGTACCCAAAACATGGTGGGACAAACTCAATCTTGTTAAGACAAAAATTCTAGATATGACGCATATTATAGGTAATACATGCTGTCTAGGTAATCACATAGCTTCTAGGTCATAGTCGGTTGTAGGATTTCGTCCTTAAAACACTCATTCCAGGAGCACCTACTCCTCGAGCCAAAAGGTCATATTCCAACTTCCAAAAAACTCACTTAGAGTATCTCAAAAATACCTCATCATTACAAGTGTCCCAATTCCACAAACGGATCATCAAACAGACACATGTTTTGAGAGTTATGGGCATTTAAGTAAAAAGGGGAACGTTGGGTCTGGGTCCGGTCCGACCTGGTCAAACTGACCTAACCTGACCCAGGTACCTCTTGATCCGACCCACTGGGTCTAACCTAAATTGTCCCTACCCAAAGGCTTGGCCCATTGGGACATGGGTCCTTCCCACTGGGCTATTGGAATGGCCCGGCTGTTCTGGTCCGGCCCACCGCATACTGGCCAGTGTGCTCCACTGGTCGCGGCTCCCATGTCTCCCACACATGGCTTAGCCACATGCTTCTTGGTCAACGCAGTCGAACCGCATGGCATGGCCGGTCCACATGACCAGTAGATCTCGTGGCTCTGACATAGGTTCCTCCTCCAACCGACACAGCTCCAACGAGTCATGTCCCTCTGCTGTCGGCCCCCTTCACTACATGGGGGCACCGATGCTACTCGACACCACATCACAACCACTGTTGCGGTCCCACCTAGACCATAGATCACCGTTGTCGTTGGCCACCCTACCGTATTCTCTTCTACTTGGTCTTCCTATCTCATTCGTGCCACCGGGCCGATGCCACCTCTGCTGCAGACCTCGTATCACCAACGACCTTGCCTCATCATGCCACCAAAACATCCACATCATGGAAATTTCGGATCCCTTTCCAGATCATTATGGCGACGAATAATGAGAAAGGATTTAGGGAGTAAACATATCATAAGAATGCCAGATGTGGACGAATCTTGGCCTTGTTCATGTTGGACTTGATCCATCCACATTAGAATTGAATAATGAGGCTTAAAAAACATCAATTCCAACAAAATTATAACATGGATTAAATCCCAAAACAATATCCCAAATCAAAATCCATCCTATAAAATATGCATGATTCTTGAATCAATCCATTTTTCTATTGATTCACATTCGTCGTAGGAAATTAAGAACAATGAATAAATCACAAAGGAAACAACAACCTACTTGGGATTGGATTGTTTTCTGTCATGGATTCATTGTTGTTAACGATCCATTGAAGAATGATATCGATCTACATCTCCAATCCTGATTCACCGGAATTTTTCATCGAGAGAGACTCTCCTATTTGTCTTAGGGAAACTCTTGGGTTCTGGTGATAACCCTTAATTTCTGAAAAAGATTATTTTTAAAGAGAAAGGCCTTTGTTGCATCAAAAATATTTTTATTTAAAATATTTTAATGACTATTACATCTAAAATCTAACTTTTTTGTTTGGCCCGCACCGGATGATGTTAGGACCCACCTAAGTAGAATGCCACATTACAAAATCAACGGTGGTATTGGATTTGAGATTTGAGTCACCATTCATGAGTAATTAATATTTTAAAATAAAATAATTTTATTTATGGTTACGTCCTTTTCGGGTTTTCTCACTAGAGACTTGTGCTGACTAAAGTTAACTCATTCCTTGGGTAAACCTACCATCCTGAACGCAACGGTGCCTTCAGATTACTAATAAAGGCCCCCGTTTATGATTTATTCCACCTTTTTAAGAAAACCACTCACGTACACTATTAAAAACTTAATAGTTTTCATCGAACCATTCTGGGCACACCAGGCATTAGAATCACACACTGTCTCAGCACCTGGTCTCAGAACTTTCCAAGAAATTTTCTAAAAATAAGACCAGTAAAATCTGAGTCATTATATTCTCCCCACCTTAAGTTTTTATGTCCCCAAAATCGAAACCAAGGGATACCCAAAAAGATGAGGGTAAGAGCACAAACCTAAGCCCCCCACTCCCATGTGATCTTCCAGAGATTCTTGTGCTTCCACCGGGCACACACTAAAGGAATTGACCACCCATGGAGGGTCCTCTCCTACCGATACTCAATCTCCACAATGAGGATGAAAAGAGAGCATCCCAATCAGAAACAATCATATATGGGATTCCATGGATTCAAGCTATCTTCTGCACGTAGAGGCATCCCAAGCTCTCTACTGAACCTTGTTACCGAATCTCTAGGAAGTGGGTCGGCTTGGTGAGTTGTTCAATGATCACCCAGATGGTATTGTGCTCTCTGGACATACATGGTAGTCCTGTCATGAAGTCCATTTATATCCTTTCTCATTCCCTTCCTGGAATCCCAAGGAAGAAAAGAGAAACCCTCTTCCAAGCATAGGGGCTCGACACAGTGAGTTGAAAACCCCCAAAACTGGTTCAAACAAGTGATCATCTTTTAAATAAATAATTAATCCCATCTTCAAATTGTTCCTTCATCCCCAGTGTCCTTATTTATATCCACATGCATATCCTGATGCATCTCACCACTCTAGGTGTCCACTGCTACCACTGTGCATCCTCTGAAAGAAATATGTGCTCCCCACCTTTTGAATATCCCTTAGGGGTATTCCCCATAAAAAAATGAGCACATCAAGTCTCACCATCGGTATCACCGAGTCGTGCCTCCTTGAATCACTATAAGATTGGAGGGGTAACAACCACCGAATGGATGTAAGAATCATCATCTCTATCCACGAAGGATAATTGTAAAAAGTCCAATTTCTCTGAGGCCTTGTTTAGTAGTTGTGAACTCGATCTCCGGCTTAGAGAATCAGCCACCATGTTCCCATTCCCAGGAGTATAGACTATCTCAAAGTAATAGTACTGGAGGAACTCTATCCAACATTGTTTTCTTAGGTTCAGATCCTTCTAAGAAAAGATATACCTGAGAATTTTGTGGTCTGAGTAGATGATAAACCACTCACCCATAAGGTAGTGTCACCATATCTTCAATGTGAAGACTACCACTTCCAACTCCGGATTGTGGGTCATGTAGTTCTTTTGATGTGGTCTCAACTACCATAAACTATAGGCAATCACTGCTTACCCCTGAATTAGAACACAACCAATCCCATTCCCTGATTTATCGTAGAACACCACGTACTCGACACCCTCTTTTGGTAATCTCATGATGGGAGTGATCATCAAAATCTGCCTTAGCCACTGAAATCTCTCTTGAAGCTTATCCATACACATGAAAGGTTTCCCCTTTCATGTCAACGCTATCATATATGTTGATACTATGGAAAATTCAGGCATGAACCTCTGATAGTACCCAACCAACCCAAGGAAACTTCATTCCTTAGTAACGTTCTTGGGTGGCCCCCAAGAAATAACTACCTCTATCTTCACCAGATATATTGAAACTCTAGCCTCTGAAATGATGTGTCCCAGAAAGTGGACCTCTTGTATCTAGAACTGACACTTCGAGAGATTCCCATAAAGTTGGTGCTCTCAGAGTAAGTCCAAGACCATCCTCAAGTGTATTGTGTGCTCCTCCTCAAATGATGAATACACTAGGATTTCATCAATAAAGACCATTACAAATTAGTCTAGGTAGGGCTGGAAGATCCTATTCATGAGTCCCATGAAAACTATGGGGGCATTCATCACACCAAATGGAATCACTAAGTACTTTTAGTGGTTGTAGCAATATTTGAAATTCATCTTTAGGATGTCCTCATCCCGCACCTGAAGCTGATGATAGCCTGATCTTAGGTCTATCTTTGAGCACCATCTCTCTCCCTTTAGCTGATTGAAGAGGTCATCAATCCTCAGTAGTGGATACTTATTCTTCACTGTCACCTGATTCAGGCACCAGAAGTCCACACATAACCTCACTCTCCCACCTTCCATCTTGGCAATTAATACTAAGGCTACCCATAGTTAACAATGGGTCTCACAAATCTATTCCTCTACATATCCTCTAAATATACCCTCAATTCATGAAGCTCTATGGGATCCATCCCATATTTCAGTATAGATATCAGTGTCTTCTCGAGGTATATTTCAATGAAGAAGTCTACCTTCCTGCGAGGAGGTAGTCCTAGAACATCTTCTGGAAAGATGTCCTCGTACTCATCCACAACTATAGAAAAATGAGGACTTGTCTCATCCACTACATCAAGGGTTATTCCTGAAAAATGATGTGTGATCGGTTGTACCCCCCTACGTGTGAGTATATCCTGAACTACTTGTGTCTCTATTTCACCAAAAAAGGAAAACCTGGCCCCATCTCCACAAACACACCACAATGTGCACCTAAAATAGTTGATCTGAGCATGGACTGTGGATAACCAGTCTATACCTAGAATGACATCTTAAGGGATTTGAGAGGGACAGTTTGGGATATATCTAACACTGAGAGGGGGGTGAATCATTGTTGGGGACTTTTTAAACCAATTTTAACTTTTATCCCTATGCCTCTTGACCTGTTAGGATCTTGATTCTCTTATTCTATTTTCCTTGTCGCATGCAATAATAGAAAGCAATAAAAATATGCACATGATATTTTTACAAGGTTCACCACTCAATAAGAGTAGCCACGTCCTTTCCATGCATGGATATGACCAGTTCCTGGATTCTCCACTATGATGTGATATGAAATTACAGTGGAGTGGCTAGAAAAACAATCCTCTAGCCAGTGTGAGTCCCTACACTTTAGAGGGGGTGGGAAATAATCCTCTTCCCTGGACTGGTGATAGCCTAGTCCAACTTGCAGCCTCTAGCTGGTTCTTTATACTACCTATGAAGACAATCTTCTTCCTTCTTCAAAAGGTAGGTTCTGCTCTTGCTCTTCTTCAGTTCTCTTCACTTGATTACTTTCAAACCAGTAGGCAATCAATTCATCTTGTATTCTTCTTTTCTTCTTCACTAGTGCAAAAACAACTACACTAGGACTTCTTCATTTTCTTTAGTTCAATAACAGAATGCACTAACACTTCTTATTTCTTAGCAAGAATCACATATACCAATGTGATTATTGAGGCAATGAAGATCGGATTACTTGGAATCATCAGAGTGAGTTCTTATCTTGTTCGTAAATGCATGTGATCATGCATATGGCATGTAGTTGAACTCTTTTCCTTCTTCTTCTTCTTCTCTTATTGTTAGTGCAATAACCAACTGCACTAAGTCTTATTCTCTTCTGTTCTTCTTCTTCTTCTCTTCTCTTTATGCAGTAAACTTGTAAGTTGCACACTCTTCTTTTTCATCTTCTGCTTCTTCAATGCGAAACCAGCTGCACTGAATCCTACTCTTCTTTAAATGTTTTCTTTCAGTGAAAAACCATCTGCACCGAGCTCTTATTCTTCTTCTTCTTTCTAGAATAAAAACTCAGTTGATCAGAAGATGATAAGAACTTCTAGAACAACTCACAGCTTGCGTGCCAATTCTTACTTGCACGCCACCCTGCTTGCGCGCCTCCCTGCTTGAGCACCACCAAATACTTGTGCGCCACAATTATTCCCAACTCAAAACTTACATGCCACCTTTGTCTTAAACACACTCTTTCCTTCAGCACCTCTAACAAGTTACATGCCAAAACATGAATACCAAAACTTGCACGATACAACTTGCACGGCACCACTTGTGCGCCTTATCAATAACCCTCAGCTTGCGCGCCGCTTCAGCTTGTGCGCCACCCTCTACTACTTGCACGATCAGAGCTCAAATTTTCTCTTAAGTTTTGAGACTTAAAAAATGAGGAGGATAGTAATCTATTTATATTCATTTTGGTGACTTGCGTGCCACATACACTTGCATGTCGTTCTTACTTTTGCGTCGCTCCATCACTTGTGCGCCGCTCCATCACTTGCACTCTGTTCCATCACTAGCGTGACACTTTCTTTCCTTTTTCATATTTTGATATGATGATGTTAGAATATTACTTGCGTGAAACATACACTTGCGCGCCACTTATACTTGTGTGCCACACTTGCGCGCCACTTATACTTGTGCGCCACACTTGTGCGCCACTTTTTGACTTGCACGCCAATCTTTAACTTGCGCTCCATTTTATTTCCTTTATCAAATTTTGATGTGATGATATTGAAATATGACTTGAATGCCACATATACTTGCATGCCAATAATTTTTCACCAATACTTGTGTGCCACTCTTGACTTGTGTGCCACTTTATTTCCTTTTTCAAAATCACCTCTTTACTCTCTCTACTCTTCATAAGGCTTGCATCACAAGTTCTCCAAACTTATGATATTTGTGAAATACAAATCAGCAAATCATCATCATAGTTTTGTCCATTCTTTTTGGAATATGAATTCCAAAGTACTTCTTTATCCTCACTTCAAATCTTCAATTCCTTTTGGAGTGATAATTCCAAAGAACTCCAATCATCTCTCTTCATCCAAAAGTGGAGGCTTGAAGCTTCTTCAAATACCTTCAATGTTGGAGACAATGTATCACCTTTGATACATGTATTTGGAACTTTTAAGAACAGGGAAACAAGTATCTAATTTCAAGGAAATGTGTAATTAATGACCTTCTTAGAATACCAAATCCTTCCACACTCTCTCTTATTATTCATCCATCATTCTCTACCTCATGCAAATCATATGATTCTTTTCTTCAAGTAAGTTCTTGCATGGTTCTCATGAAATCGTGAAGCATTGCATGTCTTCTTTAAATCATCATTCTTATTTAATAATCCTTAGATGGATGATACTTAACCATTATTCATTGTTGTAAAAAATGTGTCACCTTTGACACAAGTTATTTCAACTTAGAATTAGCTCAACAATAGTCTGAATTTACTTCATAGATAATTGTCCAAGTATGACATTCAATGATATGATTTCATAACAATTCTCTAGGCATCCTCACTTCATCCAATCTCCATTAACTTTGGAGTCCTTCTTCATTTTGACTGATATTGATAATTGTTGACAAAAAAGACAATCTTCTACACAAAGTGGTCCCAACAATCTCCCACTTTGTATTTTGTTGTCAATACCTTAAAGTCTCCTCAGATGAATGTGTCAATGTCAAAATGAGAATCTTATCTCTCCCCTTTATATATGTCTCTCCCCTAGACATTCATTTCATTTCCCTCCCCCTTATTGACAAGAAATACAAAGTTCATGGTATAGAGGGTATCATTCCATACTTAAGCAATGTGCCATCAATCATTTCACTCTAAGTCTACTTGAGCAATGATCGGTGTAGAAAACAAGGGGATTTGATTTAGACAACAAATTTTTCCATTACTCACTGAATATGACACCTCATGAGATGAGAACTCATACTCTTGTCTTCAAGGGTTTTCCACTTTCATTCCAGGCCGAAGATGTTGAATGTGAAACAAATAATCAACCATAAATTCCTACACTTACTTCAACAAATGGATCAAAAACATTCAAGTGCAATTGGCAGGATAAGTGGCCTTAGAACACTTTCATTATTCTTATGTCACTGATTGACCTAGTTGATCCCCCTTTATAAAAATATATTTATTTTGAGTAAACAAGGATGAGAGATTAAGAAACGACATACCTTTTCAACAATATGATCTTCAGACAATCTTCATATAATTGAATTTTATACCAATTGATGTTGATACTGATTGAGATAATGACTCTGACAGCTTCTTCATGTGTCTCCCCCTCAAGGGAACACTTCTCATCACTGAATCTCAGGTTCTCCCCCTGAGATCTTTGTTCACCTTCAATTCCATGATTGTTAAGAACAAATACAAAACAAAAAGATTTAAGGGAATAGGGTGGATCCTGCATGCTTCTTAAATGTGAGCAGGAAGGCTGAGATGATTTTCTCAACCAAGATGCTCCATTTTCTCCACTCCTCACACTTTCACATTTGATCTTTAATTTTGAATGTGGATGTGTGGATCTTAATACTTTTTCTATCTCTTTGTGTTTGAATCTTCTTTATTCAAGAGCTTTCCAAGCACTAGAATCTCTTGGTACAACTTTCATCCTCTTCATGAATTCTTGTTCGGATGGAATAAATTCAAATCACTTTCTGACAGTATAACCAGCCTTGTTGCACCTCACACACAGAACTTATTTGTATTTATGTATAATATTATTTTTGTTTTTATCACTAGCCTTAGCTTGTGCATCTTCTATTTTCCTCATTATTTCCAAATCTTTTGGTCAGACCACCAGTATGTCATTAGGAATTGAGGCATCAATATTGGATCTTCTACATGGCTTCTTATGAGTAGAATCCTTCATAGTAGTTCTTTTGGATACACCACCCTTTACCTTCTTGGATTTAGAATCCAAGGACTTCTCATCTTTCCTTCTTTAGATCTTCCTGGGAGAATTTGTTTTCATATTATTCATCTGATTACTTCCCAAGATAGTTTCTTCGTTCTTCTCTAGATTTTGTGGTCTTCTATTCTTATTAGCTTTGAATACATTCTGAGATAAGCATGCACCATTCTCATGACCACTCACATTGCATACATCACAGATGTTGTCCAGCATTCAGAATCTGTTTGCAGTATACAGATGCTTCTGGATCTATGAATGTAGCTTCTTCTTCTCTGGATTTCTCCCCCTTGATATGGGATTTCTCTGTGCTTTTACATTTAAGGTATTGTACCAACAATCCAGTGCACAATTCCCAAATCTATTACAACACCAGCATTGACCAACAAACCTTGACTTCCTGACATCTTCTTTATAAGGTTGTTGAAGCTTCTTCTTGATATGTTGTGCTTTCTGTGGAGAGTTATCTTCCACGATCTTCTTCCTATTCACCATAGCCATGGTGATAGTTATATCCTCACTTTTATTCATCCATACTTGTTTAGAATTTTTCTTCCAATCTGCACTTTTTGTAGAAACAATTTTAGAAACATGAGTACAAGTTGGTATGGATGGTACCTTTACTTTATCAGCTGCTTGTGATAGATAAATGAGTGAAGCCATGATCTTATTATCACATGTTGGAGGTCTTTTGACAATAGAATCCTCCAGTGATAATTGAGTACTGGTGGCAACTGTTTCCTTCTTTTGTGGAGACTCAATATATGTCTTCTCAAGATTGGTCAACTGAGATTCAAATTCTTGACATCTCATATTGAGGATGACTTCTCGGTCTTCAATCATAGTCATCTTATCTTCACAATATTTCTTTAATCTTTCAAATTCATCTTCATGCATCCTTACTTTGTTTTGTAACAAAGAGTCAAGTTCTTTGATCTTCTTGGGGTCTTTTTCCAAATATAATTCCTTGACATCATTGCTCTTTTTTAGATCATCTTCAAGTGCATGGATCCTTTTTTCTAGAGTCTTGTTAAATCCCTCTTTTTCTTCAACATCTTTGATCCACTTTGAAGAACTTACTTCAAATTCCCTCTTTGTTTCTTCAAAGGCTCTAACCTGTCTGGAGAGCTTTAAACATTCAACAATTTTTTCTTGTAAGTCTTTCTCCAAAACATCAGTTTCTTCTTCCAGTTGAGTGATATTTTCTTGCATGCATTGAAATACTCCACAAACCAGGGATGTAATTTCTTCAGGGATCCCATGCAGAATCATTCTTAATCTATCAACTGATATTTCTTGAGTTGTTTTAGATTGATCATCACCACTTGTGCTATAATTTTCATCATGAGGATAATTTCCAAATCTACTAACACGTGCCTCTTGATCAGTTGAGGTAGGAAGGTTGTACATATTCTTGGTGGGGACTTGAGCCACTTTCTCATTACTTTCCAAGTCTGGTGAATCTTCAATGTTAGCCAGATATAGAGAACCAGGTGCTTCCTCTTCTTTATATAAGAGGGAATTCTTCTTCAATTTTCTATTCTCTTTATTTTTCCTGATCATCATGGTCTTGGTAGATATATCTTTCTGCTTAGAGATAGCTGAATATTTACAAACACTACTCTTCATTGTTGACTTAGGAATGAAACTCAAGTTTTCAAAAGATAATATTTGCACTGTAGAGAATCCAATAGAGGTGAACCTATCCCTCTGATGCCAATTGAGAGGACTAGTTTGGGATATACCTAACAAGGAGAGGGGGGTTGAATCAGTGTTGGGGACTTTTTAAACCAATTTCAACTTTTATCCCTATACCTCTTGACCTGTTAGGATCTTGATTCTCTTATTCTCTTTTCCCTGTCACATGAAATAATAGAAAGCAGTAAAAATATGCACACGATATTTTACAAGGTTCACCACTCAATAAGAGTATCTACGTCCTTTCTATGCATGGATATGACCAATGCATGGATTCTCCACTATGATGTGATATGAAATTATAGTGGAGTGGCTAGGAAAACAATCCTATAGCCAGTGTGAGTCCCTACACTTTGGAGGGGGGTGGGAAACAATCCTCTTCCCTGGACTGGTGATAGCCTAGTCCAACTTGTAGCCTCTAGCTGGTTCTTTATACATCCTATAGAGACAGTCTTCTTCCTTCTTCAAAAGGTTGGTTCTTCTCTTTATCTTCTTTAGTGCTCTTCACTTGATTACTTGCAAAGCAGTAGGAAAGAAATTCTTCTTGTCTTCTTCTTTTCTTATTCACTAGTGCAAAACCAGTTGCACTAGGACTTCTTCCTATTCTTTAGTGCAATAACAGAATGCACTAACACTTCTTATTCTTTCTTATCAAGAATCACATATACCAATGTGATTATTCAGGAAATGAAATTCAGTTTACTTGGCATCATCAGAGTGAGTTCTAATCTTTTTCATAAATGCATGTGATCATGCATATGGCATGTAGTTGAACTCTTTTACTTCTTCTTCTTCTTATCTTCTTGTTAGTGAAATAACCAAATGCACTAAGTCTTCTTCTCTTCTGTTCTTCTTCTTATTATTCTCTTCTCTTTATGCAGAAAACTTGTAAGTTGCACACTCTTCTTCTTATTCGGCTTCTTTAATGCAAAACCAGTTGTACTGAAACCTACTCTTCTTTACAAGTTTTCTTTCAGTGAAAAACCACTTGCACCAAGCTCTTCTTCTTCTTCTTTCTAGAATCACAACTCAGTTGATCAGAAGAAGATAAGAACTTCTAGAACAACTCACATCTTGCACGCCAATTCTTACTTGCATTCCACCCTGCTTGCGTGCCTCCCTGCTTGCGCGCCACCAAATACTTGTGCGCCACAATTGTTCCCAACTCAAAACTTGCGCGCCACCTTTGGTGTAAACACACTCTTTGCTTGCGCACCTCTAACAACTTGTGCGCCAAAACTTGCATGCCAAAACTTTTATGACACAACTTGCGTGGCACCACTTACGCGCCTTATCAATAACCCTCAGCTTGTGCGTCGCTTCAGCTTGCGCGCCACCCTCTACTACTTGTGCAATCAGAGATCAAATTTTCTCTTAAGTGTTGAGCCTTAAAAAATTAGGAGGCTATTCGTATATTTATAGGAATTTTTGTGACTTGCACGCCACATACACTTGTGCGTCGTTCTTACTTGCGTGCCTCTCCATCACTTGCGTGTCGCTCCATCACTTTCACGCCCTTCCATCACTAGTGTGACACTTTCTTTCCTTTTTCATATTTTGATATTATGATGTTCGAATATGACTTGCACGCAACATACACTTGTGCACCACTTATACTTGTGCGCCACACTTGCGCGCCACTTATACTTGTGAGACACACTTGCATGCCACTTATACTTGCATGCCACTTTTTGACTTGCGCGTCAATATTTAACTTGTGCGCCATTTTATTTCCTTTGTCAAATTTTGATGTGATGATATTGAAATATGACTTTCGCACCACATATACTTGCGCACCAATACTTGCGCGCCACTCTTGACTGGCGCACCACTTCCTTTCCTTTGCCAAAATCACTTCTTTACTCTCTCTACTCTTCATAAGGCTTGCATCACAAGTTCTCCAAACTTATGATATTTGTGAAATACAAATCATAAAAGCATTGTCATAGTTTTGTCCATTATTTTTGGAATATGAATTCCAATTTACTTCTTCATCTTCACTTCAAATCTTCAATTCCTTTTGGAGTGATAATTTCAAAGAACTCTAATCATCTCTCTTCATCCAAAAGTGGAGGCTTGAAGATTCTTCAAATACCTTCAATGTTGCAGACAATGTATCACCTTTGATACATGTATTTGGAACTTTTAAGAACAGGGCAACAAGCATCTGATTTCAAGGCAATGTGTAATTCATGATTTTCTTAGAATTCCAAGTCCTTCCACACACTCTCTTCTTATTCAGCCATCATTATCTACTTCATGAAAATCATAAGATTCGTTTCTTCAAGTAAGTTATTCAATGGTTCTCATGCAATCATGAAGCATTGAATGGTCTTCTTTAAATCCTAATTCTTCTTCAATCATCCTTAGATGGATGATACTTCACCATTATTCATTATTGTAAACAATGTGTCACCTTTGACACAAGTCCTTTGAACTTAGGATTGGCTTAACAATTGTATGAATTTACTTCATAGAGAATTTCCCAAGTATGACATTCAATGATGTGATTTCAACACAATTCTATAGGCATCCTCACTTCAACCAATCTCCATTAACTTTGGAGTCCTTCTTCATTTTGACTGATATTGACAATTGTTGACAACAAATACAATCATCATACACAAAGTGGTCTCAACAGCCTTGACATTACCACCAAGAGATCTCAACTGAAAATCTTTCCCCTAGGAGTAAGGGAATACTGTCATCATCAGTGTGTGATCATAAAATCCCCTCACATAGTTGTCTCTAAGCATAGGGATCGAGTTAACGATTCCACTAGAATATCTATGTCTCGAACAAGGGTTATGGAGAGAAAAGAGTGACTATAAATCATGTCTATAAAAACTAAAACTAGGGTGGAAAAGACACATATTGTACCTATAATCATCCCATGAGTTTCAGGATCCCAAGCCTCCATCGCCTAGATTTGGCCTCACCCCTATCCACCAGCTCCCTGAGCTCGGGGTGGACCACCTGGGGTGGTGGTGGTAGTTCCTCGAACCTCCGCCCACCTCATGCCCAACTATATAGTACTTTTGATTACCATAACATGTGTTTAGTTAGATATACGTGATGTATACTTCTCATTATAGTGTAGATATTTATGTTTCCACTATTTAATGGTAATGTCCATAGATTATTTTTCGTATCAAAATGTTATAGAAGATCCTAAGCTATAATGAGAACCTCAAGATACTATAACATTAATCTTAAACAAAGGTACTATGGTCTAGATACATCTTACTGACTGGAAATAGTAGATGTTTTACTATCAGTTGTCAGGGGATCATAAGCACTAATAGTTCTTCTCATGAAGTTCTCACTTGATGATCTTTAATAGTGAGATCATGAGAATGAACCTGCTAATAGGAACACCACATGTTTCAGGTGTAATTGGTTGTTCCTATCTATGGACATGTGCAATGGTATCATGACTTGAGATCATTTCCAATTTATTTCATTTGATTGCATACTTTGATTCAAGGAAAAATACATGATAATAAAGTCGTGGTGAGGTAGCTTGTTTTGGGTGCGACATCAGTGGTATGGAATTGGTTGAATTTTCAAGAAAGGATTTGTCGTTTCTAGGTTAAGGAAGTAATATATCTCGATCCTGGTTTATCTGGATGGAAATAACTTCATAATACCATGTCCATGGAAGTTGAGGGTAAATTCATCTAGTTATATCAATAAATAATAAATCAAGAAAGGGTGATGACATGGGTGTGCATCCTGCTTTATGAGATATTAAAAAAAGAGATTATATTACATAGTATGTTTTCATGGGTTGGTTGTCATTTCTATAACTATCCTTACATCTATAGAGGTCATTATGGGTTGCTAGATCCAACTCTTAGTTAGTGAATAGTATTCACTGCTATCGAGATAATGTCTTAGAGGATCACACACAATAGCGTATTCAAGGATATGCCCTATTCAGTTGAGTAGGTATATAGGACATGGTGAGCCCTACCACTGGGGTATGGGTTTTGTCCAAGGATATACGATCATGAAAGAAATAAATAAATTCATATTATTCAAGTTAATAATAATTAGCATTGAATTTATTTATTATATGTATTTACATTTTTTAAAGTAAATACATGGAAAATATTATTTGAATGAATATTAGTTTAAAATATTCAAGGTTGATTTAATATTTGTGGGAATGACGAGTTGATTTAATGGCTCATGTGTTATCACATAATATATTTATTATATTACAAGAAGGTGATAATAATAATAAATTATATTTATGACTCAGTGTAGTAGTCAAAATATCATTTATATTGTGTGTTCATTATTTGGGGTCAGGGAGGAAATACTAGGTAATTCCTTAACATGCTATAAATAGAGGAGGAGAGGCACTCACCAAACACTATTCTCTACTCAAGGTGAGATCCTCTCTCTCTTATTCACTCTTTCTCATTATAGAGATGCAATCTATCGATCCAAGAGATAGAATCGATCTCTATCTCGTGCATCGCAAGAAAGGTGATGTGGTGATCATTGGAGTGTTGAAGGCGTTGTCATATCGATGTTCTAGCACCCAGAATTCAAATATTGGCACTCCCGCAGTTTCTTAAAGAACATGTGGACAATCTAAAAGAATTTGGCTTCAGATTCTTCATGAATTTATCACCAATGATGAGAAAATGTTAAGAACGACTTTAAATCTAACCGGGTATTTTATTGATTTTATTTTGTGCTTAAAACTCTTCATGTGAGATACTTAGGCTTTTACTGAATAGTGCTTCGCCGATAGTAACCCACCATCACTGGAAATCACAACGCTCCCCCTGAAGGGGAGCCTATTTTTCATCATAATTAGTGGATTTCACCCTATAATGATAATTTTCATTAGGTTTTCATTTTATACAAAAGGGGTTTCCACTCATGTTTTAAGATATAAAACAGGTTTTCAAATACCACGGACCTCTATTGCTTGATTAAATTCCTTATAGGTTATTTAATATTTTTTTATAAATTATACATATTTTTTTGGGTTCTTCATGATCTTAAATGGAGGAAACTAATGTTTTTAGGAAAATGTATTACAAACAAAGGATGATATTTTCTTTTTTATTGTACCTTGTGGGTTAATGTTTGTTTAAGGTGTTTTATGGATATTATGTTTGTTATTTGGATTTGGATATGTTTGAGAGTTGTTTATGAAATAATGTAATGTTTTTAAAGTATTTTCTAATTTATTTTTATGTGGTTTTATTTTCAAAAGTTGTTTTCTTAAGATAAAATTTTTCTTGAAATAAGACATTTTAATCTAACTAGTTCAGTGTGTTGTTTTAACAAGTGATGTGATATTACACCTATCCACTATATTTTTGAATCATATTGACTAATAATATGATACTAAACCTCTCCACTGGTTTAGTTTGTCTTCCTGACTAGTGATGTAAGACAACACCCCTCTACTAGGTTATTTGTCATCCTAACTTGCAACCAGATACTACTCCTCTCCACTAGTCCATTTTGTTGTGTTGATCAGTGACATGATACTATTTCTTTTTATTAGTTTAGTGTGTCACATAGAATATATTTTATTATTATTTTTCTTATTGAGTGAATAATATTTCTACCTATATTTTCCTAATTTTATACTACTTTATTGGATGCTATTGCAGCCAATATTTGCTTATTTTTCAACTACTTTAGTGGATACTATTACTGCCTATATTTTTTCATGTTTTTTTGTATTAGTTTCATTATAATTATAGTTTTTACCTAATTTTAAAATTATTTTTTTATTATTCTAGTATTTTATTTAACTTGTTTTAAAAAAATTATTTTCTTCCGTTAAGTTAAATCTAAGTGTATTGTAAAGCATGGCCTCAAAACTATTTATTTTTTTATAAAGGGAATCACATCATAAAATGTTTTAAATTATGGTTTCCTTAAATGAGTGGATTATTTAAATTGGGTAAAACTAAATTTAAATTATGACCTTGTGTGACTTGTTTTATGAAAAATGTGTATATTACTTTCATAGTTATATTTTCAAACTAGCATGAAAATGATTTATTTTCAAAGTATATTCATGGTTCAAGGGGAGGATACCAACTGGGTTTTTTAAAATAATTGTATTTTTCAAAGTTAATAATTCACATTCATATTGAACAAATTAAAATAACAAATAAATTATACATATGTAATATAATTATTTACTCTTAAAAATATAAATATTTCTAAAAAATTGGGTATATTCTAACTAAGAATCCAAATTACATATATTTATAGATAAAAACATGTATTTAGAATGGAAAGATTAGAAATATGGGAAAATAATAAAATATAGAAATTAGAGTAGGAATAATTACCTAAATACTCTTCTTCCTAATGAATAATTTATAAGGAAAGTAATTAGACCATAATAGTGACCACAAATCTCTATAAATTAGTTTGGAGCACTTCTTGAGTCTCGATGGAAACATTAATTACTAAATTTTTGTATGCATGAATAATATAAAACAATATATTTATAACTAAATTTTTAAAATAAAACTATTAATTGAAACATAAATAACTAAATTTAAAAAATAAAAAGTTTAATGGAATCGTCATTATTAAAATGAAAATGAAAATAAATAAAAACTAACCTTCAAGTGGCGGTACACTTCACCCATTTTTATGGCCTCTTTGAATAATGAAACTCTCATATCATAAGATGTAATGTTAGTTAATATATATCAAATAAAAAATCAAATAGTCAAATAGTGTACAACATCAATAAAAAGTAATATTTGAGAACATTCCATTTTTTCAGAAGCATAAATTAAAATTTAAGTGCTATGAGCAGTTATAATAATTGATGGAAAATTTTTCTATAGTAATGCACACTAACATAAATAGTTTTTCAATGGATAAAACTAGAGTAACTAATTTCCTTTTTCTTTTCAAACACTTCTTGAAATATGTGTCATAAATTTGAGTGGTATCTATATTTATAAATGCAATAGGATGAGTGGTATGTATATTTATAAATGCACACATGCGTAAGGAAAAGGGTGGTATTTATATTTATATGATCACATTAACTTTAATAGACCTCATAGATACAAAAATTCCCACCTACTACATAATATATAGTGATAATAACATAGTGTAAATGGAATTACACTAACTCCATTCAACCCATAGGATATCCATCATGACCCCACTCACACAACCTTGGCCTCATAAGAAGATAAGTGATACTAAAATTTAGTCCTCAAACCAAAATACTCTTCATTTTCATAGAGTAATTGAAGGATTTATTTGAGTTTTGAAACTACAACGATTGCCTCAATGTGAGTACATGTAAGAAAATCTAGCTAAGCCTTCTCACGGTCACACTAATCAAGGATCCCCTTGTAGGGATCAGACTATTGGTACTTATTTTTTAAAATTTTGGAAGAAAACTATGAAATGTTGTCTGGTGCTTCACCAACTCACCATCCTTGAAACATTTAGATTTAAAAAAACAATTGTCATCCTCACCAGCTTCATCTCACAAATAGTTATTATTGCATTTTGTTTCCTGAGACTCACCCCCCATCTCTTCTATACATGAACCTATGTTTCTTGAACTACCCTGAGCAGTAGTCATCCCATAGCAGGTACCGATGATCAATGTGGATGAATTTAGAGGATAACACCTAACACTAGTGGAGTAATTATTTTCTTAAATTCAATTACCCATTTTCTTCAAATCATGATGAAATTATTTGAAACATTAAAATATTGGGTTACCCTTATTTGAAAGGATACTTTTTTATATTTATTTATTTTTTAAAATATTAATATTTCCAAATAAAATAGGATGGATATGAATCTAAAATGTATAGATGTTGATCATATGACAAAAGAGTATGAATATTATGTGAAAGAGTTCATCAAGTTTGAAAAATATCAAGTATATGGCCCTTCTTGAATCCTTTGTCTATGTTTACACTATTTTTATTCAAAACTAATTAGTCCAGAGGAGTTGGAAGAACGCTTGACCTATCACAGAATAGATCAAAGTTATAAATGTTGGAATAAACATGTGGAAAAAGTGAATGTAGCTAATGACTCAGATAACATTGTGTTTTATAGATCATCTGATATGATTACAAGTGTGAGAAATGAAGAAGATCGTATTGAGGATGTGATTATAGGTGTGAATGATGATGAAGATCGTATTGAATAAATGATAATGACGGTTGAATATGAACTTCCTAATTGTAAAAAATTATTTGAGAAGTTAAATAGTTTTGTGAAGATGCCATTGTATGTTGGTTGTACTAAATATACAACATTTCCAGCCATACTGAATCTATATAATTTAAAAGCTGGAAACAAATGGAGTGATGCCAGTTTTACTGAACTACTTTCTCTCTTGAATGATATGATCCCAAAATATAATGAGTTTCATATCCAAACATATTATGTTAAATGAATACTATGCTCAATGGGTATGATCTATGAAAGAATACATTCATGTACAAATGATTGTATACTATTTCTCAAGGACCAAAAATCACTTAATGAAATCACAAAGTATGGTCTTTATTGATACAAGAAATTTGAATTGGGTCTTATGAAAGGTGTATGGTAATTTCCAATAAATTCCAAGGTTTAGGTGCCTATATGGAGGTGAGGAGACTGCATGGAAATTGACGTGTAATGAAGATACAAGAAATAAATATGGGAAACTTCATCACCCGGAAGACACTCCTCCATGGAAGATAATTGGTCATGAGTATCTTGAATTTGTAAATGAGCTAAGAAACCTTCATCTTATGCTACATATATATGGAGTGAATCCTTTTGGTTTTTAAAGAAGCACTCATAGTACATGGCTGGTTATTTTGGAAAATTATAACTTTTCATTGTGGTTATGCATGAAATAAAAATACATTATGTTATCTCTAATTATATCAGGATCAAAACAACCAGGTAATGATATTAATGTTTATTTGGATCCATTGATCGAATATTTAAAATTATTATGGGATTCAGGTGTTATGTTATATGATGCTTATCGAAATGAAGAGTTCACAATGAATGACATGTTGTATGGGACGATAAATGAATTTCCTACTTATTAAATTTTTTTAGGATATAGCATTAAATTAACTCAAGGGTGTCCCATTTGTGAAAAATTCACACAGTCAATTAGGTTAAAACATTCATCAAAGATTGTGTTTCGAGGACATCGCATATTTCTACCCTAACAACATAAGTACTGATCTTGGAAAACATCATTAGATGGGAGTATAGAATAATGTCAAACACCTTCTATACTAATAGGTGATAAAATATTTGATAAAGTAAAAGATATGGACAGTGATTTTCATAAACATTTTTCGAAAAACCTTAAGAAAACTGGTTAAAAAAGTGATCGGTTTTTTTTTGAATTACCATATTGGAATTTTGTGTACATCAGGAATTTTCGTGATGTTATGCGTGTTGAAAAAAATGTATGTGATAGTGTCATTAACATGTTACTAAATGCACCTGGAAAAACAAAGTATGAGATTAAGGCTAGGTTGGACATGATTAACAAGAGAATATAGGAAGAGTTGACACTAGTGAAGGGTGAAAATGGGATTTTCTTCCTCCACCTGCTTAAACTCTTTCTAGGCATGAGAGATATCAGTTTTGTAACTTCTTGAATGATGTAAAGGTTCTAGAGGGTTATTCATTGAATATTAAGAATATAGTTTCAATGAATGATTTAAAGTTAAAGGGTTTGAAATCATAAGACATTCAAGTTTTGATGCAAGATCTAATGCATGTAGCTTTACATTTCATTTTTTTCAAGAATTTTCATCATACTTAACTACTAAAAAACACTAATTAGCGATGTTTTAAAACATCGCTAATTCATTTACTGAATTTTTTGAAAAATGTCACTAAATGAGGTGTCGCTAAATACTGACGCTTATAAACATCACTAATCAGTGTAGTTTATAAGCATTACTAATTTAGTGATGTTTATAAACATCATTATTTAGAGAGACCTCATTTACCGACATTTTTGAGAAATGTTAGTAAATAAACATCATTAATTTACTGATGTTTATAAATGTCACTATTTAATGACATCTCATTTACCGACGTTTCTAAAAAATGTTGGTATTTTTTTTATTTATAATTTTTGGGTTTTTAAAAAAATTATTTTTTAATATATATATATATATATAAATATTATCTTATTTTTAAAATGAAAAAATTACCCAACACACCTTGTCCTATCCAGTTCAACCCCAACCCCCCTCCCGTTCCACCTGCTACACGCACCCATCGAGTTACTATACCCCACCCCATCCAGTCTATATGACCAACCCCAATCCCCCCTTTTGTTCCAACCCTCTCTACTTGCACCTATTCCAACCTCTACCCACCTCTTCCAACCCATCTGTCCCATTCATCCCACATGAAGGACGTGCAGCCATGGATAAACACAACACATGACAAAATTCCACTTTGCTGGGATTCTTAGGTAAGACCTCTCCCTTCACTGGTCGAATAATAGATCAACTCACCCATTCATATTTTTCATATTTAATTATATTATATTTTATTTGTATATATAAATACATTTCAGTATTTAAAAAATTAACAATATGTATATATTTATATATTAATATGTGTGTGTGTGTTTATATTTTATATTTTATATTTTATATTTTATATTTTATATTTTATATTTTATATTTTATATTTTATGTTTTATGTTTTATGATTTATGTTTATGTGTGTGTGTGTGTGTGTGTTTATATTTTATATAAATATATATGTATGTATGTATGTATGTTTATATTATATATATGTGTGTGTTTGTGTGTGTGTGTTTAGGTTTTATATTATATATTTTATGTTTATATTATATATAGATATATTTTTTTTTTATTTGTGTATGTTTATATATATTAATATACATATATATATATATGTTTCTATATTATATTTTATATTTTATGTTTTATGTTTATATATATGTTTATAATATATACAAATATGTTTATATTTTATATATATTATATGTTTATATTTTATATATTTCATATATTTATATTAATATGTGTGTGTGTGTGTGTGTGTGTTTATATTATATATATATCTGTGTGTGTGTGTGTGTGTGTGTTTATATTTATGTGTCTGTGTGTGTGTAAATATATATGTGTATGTGTACATATATATAGTTATAATTATAATTATAATTATATATATATATATAATTATCCAAGTTTCTTGAAAACATCCCTAATTAAGCGATGTTTTTCAGGAAATGTCGCTAATTTAGCGATTATTTTTAGGAAATGTTGATAATTTAGCGATTATTTTTCAGGAAAAGTCGCTAATTTAGGGATGTTTTCTAGAAACGTCGCTAATTTAGCAAATTTTTTTAGGAAACATCGCTAATTTAGCGATGTTTTATAGGAAATGTCGCTAATTTAATGATGTTTTATAGAAAACGTCACTAAATTAGTGATTTTTTCATGAAACATCGCTAAATTAATGACATTTACAGGAAAAATTGCTAAATTAGCAATGTTTTCACGAAACGTCGCTAAATTAGTGATGTTTCCTCTAAATTTAAAAATTTGGGACATTTATAAAAAGTGTCGATAAAAAATCATTGCTAAATTACAGTTTTTTATAGTAAATTTGTCACGACCCGTCCCCCGGGGCCCGTGTCGTGACTACCCCAAGTCTGCCTTCCAAAGGCCAGGGGATGGCGACTAGCACGAAAGTCATAAATCTCTAAAACTGGGAAGGCATTGCCTTTATAACCTGAGAACGCGCACAACAGAGTATAATATGGAAGAAAAACACAAAGTAAAACTGTATAACAAAGTGTACTGAAAGGTAAAGGGGTCGTAAATACAAGCCCAACTGTAAAGTACAAGTACAACTGAAAAGGAAAAAATAGCTGGAAGGTGAAAAACAGCTCCTGGATTGTCCACCATGGATCCTACCTGAAGGGTAGGTACAGATAGCCTCCTCAGCACTCCACATATGTCAGTCTCCTCCGTGTACTGACACGTCGTATGGTCCACCTCCAGGTATCATCCAGTCCGGGTACTCTCAGCCTTAGTCAGCGCTGTCCGTCATCTCCATCCAACAAAATGAGGTGTGGGCATAGCCCATGTAGGTGTGAGTATAAAGATACTTAGTACGGACCTCGAGACCCTCAAGGTCTCTCAAAATCCACCAAGGATAAACCACAGTGTATGAAATCAACAGATAACCATTACATAGGTATATGCCCATACATATACCTAAGTTATCAATTAACGCATCTCGATCATGAGAAAAACACATAAGCCACTGACTATGCTCACACAGGTATACAACTCACTTAGAGTGTTAGAGATGATTAGATGTATCCACTAAATCATCTATTTTGTGGAACCCACACATGATCCAGGAACAGAAATCAGAACTGCCAAACCCACACAGGATCCAGGAACAGTAGACAAAGTTGTCGAACCCACACAGGATCCAAGAATAGTAGACAAATCTTTCAAACCCACACAGGATCCGGGAACAGCAGATAAATCTATCGAACCCACACAGGATCCAAGAATAGTAGTCAAATCTTTCGAACCCACGTAGGATACAGGAATAGTAGTCAGAACTGTCGAACCCACGTAGGATCGAGGAACAGTAGTCAGAGATGTCGAACCCACGTAGGATCCAGGAACAGTAGTCAGAGTTGTCAAATCCACGTAGGATCTAGGAACAGTCGTCAGAGCGCAGCCAGCCACAGGGTTCCACACAAATCATGCTTGATTCTGGGAGGGTCTTCCCCTCAAGCCAAATGTTGATACATCAAATTCCACTAAGTCCCACGAAGAAGTATCTCAAAGTTTTGCCTCATCATAGGGTTCTCAATGCAACAGACGGCACGTCAATCGGACGCCTGGTCTGTGAGTAATTAGCCTTTTAGTCTTGGCGGCTCGGTTGGATTTGTGCACGATCCAACCTAACTGTAACTCAACTATACCTTGAACTCTAGTAGGGTATACTCAAAGGGACCTTCATGCTCCAAGATTACCCGCGCTGCTGACAGTTCGTCAAACATACGTCTGGTGCCAAAGATATGGCCAAAAGAAAGTAAAGGGTCACAGTAGGCCTGGGTCCGATCCGACCCGGTCGGACCGACCCGACCCGACTTAGTCTGGGCCAACCCGGTTTGGGTCGACCTGTCCTGACCCGATGGGTCTGGCCCGGCCCATTGGGTTTGGCCCGGCCCAGGCTCGGGGCCGGTTCGGCCCAGGCTCGGGGCCGGTTCATCCCAGAGCGTCGCGATGGCATGGCCCGGCGCGGCTCGGCCCAGAGGGCGTGGCTAGGGCTGGTTCGGCCAGGGCGCCGCGAGGGGGGGCTGCGGGCCGGCTCGGGAGGCTGGTGCGGACAGGGCTCCGGTTTGGTCGGGTGGTCGGCGCGGCTTGGGATGTCGGGCGGCCGAGAGCCGGGAGGCGGCTCGGAAGGCCGGGCGGCCGGCCAGGCCAGCGGGCAGGCTAGAGGGCGGCCAGGAGGCATCTGGGTAGACCGGGAGGCGGCCGGCCAGGCCAGCAGGTGGGCTGGCGGTTTGCCGGGAGGCCAGGAGACCGGGCTGGTGCGGTTCGGGCCGGCGTAGGTCGGCGGGGTTCAGTCGGGGCGCATGGGAGGTCGGCGGCAGCCGGGAGACGGGTGGCGCAGGACGGCGGGGCAGCGGCTTGGCTCGGCGAGCGGTGCGGCCGGCGGGGTCTCGGCCGAGGCCGGTTCGGTTGGTGGCGGTGCGGGATGCCACGGGGGCGGCGCGAGTCATGGATGTCAAAGGTAGCGCGGCCTTTGTCGTTGTCACCTTCGTCGTCTCGTTGTTTCATCGCCACGCAAAAGGACATCACAAAAGAGATCGACGGTGGGTGTCGGGCCATGTTAGTTTGGCCCACACCCTCTGCTTTTAGAGTGATATAAATTGGTTCATCAAGGTAGGAGAACGATGAACAACAACTCACCCGCAAAAAAAAATATATCCTCATTCTTCATTTTGAATGAAAATAAGGACATGACACTTAAAAGAAAACAACCCCTACTTTTGTTTTTTGTTCATTGATGAAGTCACGGGAAGAAGATGGAGGTGATCTTCGTTCATCGCGTCCGCCGCACACTTCCAATCCCGTGCTTCTGCGTCAGCTTGTTGACGACGATGTGGACGGAAGGTCAGTTGAAGACGTCCCACGTCGATAGGTTCCAAGGATTAAGGTCGTAGAAGATCGTTGTCGGTGTTCTTAGTTGGAAGAACACGTTCTTGATTCTTCGTTCTTCGTTCTTTGTTGGCGATAGATTTTCTCTCTTCTCCCAAGGTTTCCACCAAAGTGAATATGCCAAGCCAAATAATAGACGAATTAAATCTATTATTTAATTTGTTGGCACAAAATTCAAAAAGGGTTAATTAATTAGGTTATCTCCAATTAATTAATTCAAGAAGTTGGCACAATTAAATTGGGAGAGTTGGCATAATTTAACGTGGAGGAGTTGCAGAGGCTTCCCTCACATTAATAGGGAGTTGAGAGGATTCTCCCAATTAATGGGGTTTCAAGGGGTTTAACCCCAAGTGGTCCCCACCGCAAAAAACAAGAAGAGGAGGTTTAGACCTCAGGTGGGCCCCACCTCCATAACCTCTCATGGGAGGTTAAGGTTTGGTGGTCCCCACCTACAACCTCCACATGGAGGTTTTAACCAACAAATAAAAATAAAGTTTACACAACCTTATTTTTATTTAATTCATTCACTAAAAACCCAAAGACTAACTTTTATTCTCGACCAACTGCCGTCGAGGTGAAAGTCTTCTTAAGAAAATATTGGCGCTGCGAGTTCAACGGTGCCCTCAGATTTCAATTCTGAGCACTGGTTCATAAGTTATAAAAACCCGCTTGTATGTTTACTGAACTTACCCAAACAAAACTTCAGAAATTGATTACGGGCACACCAGGCCTTGGAATCAGGCGCCGTAAAATTTCGTGGACTCGTAAAAATCCCATGTATTTAAGAAAAAAAATTCCACAAAAATTCTAGGTCTTTACATTCTCCCCACCTCAGGGCTTTATGTCCCTGTAAGCTACAACTCAAACTAAGGGAACAAGTGGGGGTACTGAGCACACATCTGAGCCTCCCGCTCCCTTGTGCTCTCTTGGAGGTTCCTATGCTGCCAGCGAACGCGTACCAGAGGTATCGACCATCCACGTGGGACCCTCTCTTGTTAATCCTCAATCTATACTAGAACCTCCATAAAAGTCACCCCATCATTGATATCCAGCTCTCCATGGTCAATGATGGGAGAAGGGTCGTGCACGTATCTCCTCAGCTGGGATACATGGAAGACGTCGTGCACCCAGTGCAATAGAGGTGGAAGATCTAAGTAGTAAGCCACCTCTCCTACTCTACTGATGACCTGGAAAGGTCTGATGAATCTTAGAGATAACTTTCCGCCTCAGCCAAATCTCCGTAAACCTCGTCGAGGTGAGACCCATAGAAAGATGTGGTCGCCATCCTCAAACTCTAGAGGTCTCTATCTCCTATCAGCATACAAATTATGTCTTCTCTGTGCAGTCTTCATCTGCTCCTGGATGATCTGAACCTTCTCCGTGGTAGGTCGTACCATCTCTGGTCCCATTAATGCTAACTCCCTAGGGTCATTCCAGCATAAGGGTGATCTGTGAGGTCGCCCGTATAACGCCTCAAAAGGTGACATCCCAATGGTGGAGTGATAGATGTTGTTGTATGAAAAACTCCAACAAAGGTAAATGATCCTCCCAACTATGATCGAAGTAGAGGACACAAGCATGCAGCATGTCCTCGAGGGTCTGAATGGTCCGCTCATTATGACCATCTGTATGAGTATGGAAGGCGGTGCTCAAATGAAGTTGTGTTCTGAAAGCCTCTTGCAACCCCTTCCATAGCCGAGAAGTAAAATGTGTGTCATGATCAAAGACAATCATCAAGGGTACTCCATGTAGCCTCATAACCTCCTACACATAGAGGTGTCCCAATCTCTCTACTGAACCCTGTTCTTTGATCGGTAGGAAGTGATCCAACTTGGTGAGTCGTTCAATGATCACCCAAATCGAGTCGTGGCCCCTGGATGTACATGGAAGTCCTGTAAAGAAGTCAATGGATATCCCATCCCACTTCCACTCTGGGACCTCTAAAGGATGAACCAAGACTACTGGTACCTGATGCTCTGCCTTCACTTGCTGACAAGTGAGGCATCGAGAGACAAACTCTGCTACTGACTTCTTCATACCTAGCCACCAGTGCTATCGTCAGAGGTCCTGGTACATCTTCTCTACTCCTGGATGTACCGCTAGATGGGACATGTGGAACTCCCTCAACAATTCCTCCTAAAGTGACACTGGCACCATAGTACATCCTCTGAAAAGGATGACGTGCTCCCCACCTTCAGAAAATACATCAGGTGCCTGCCCTGTGGATATCTGAGCACGTCGTGTCTCGCAGTCAGTATCTCCACGCTATGCTTCCCTAACTTACTGAAGAAGTGAAGGAGTGACTGTAAGAGACTGAAGGAAAGTTGCTCCATCTCAGTCCACAAAGGATATCTGTAAAGCATCCAGTTTCTCTATCACCTCTCCTAACAGCTGTATATCAGATCTCCTACTAAGTGCATCTGCTACAATGTTCCCCTTACTAGGAGTATAGACTATCTCGAATTCATAGTCCTAGAGAAACTCAAGTCATCATCATTGTCTCAGGTTCAGTTCCTTATGAGAGAAGATATATCTAAGACTCTGGTGGTCAGAGTGGATTGTGAAACGCTCTCCCATCAGATAGTGTCGCCACATCTTCAAGGAGAATACCACTGTTGATAACTCCAGGTCATGGGTGGAATAGTTCTACTCATGTTGTCTCATCTGATGAGAACCATAAGCGATCATTGCTCGCTCGTGCATCAGGAAACATCTGAGTCTGGTCCCTAATGCATTGGAGTAATCTACGTACACTACGCCCTCCTCTAGAAGCCTCAATATGGGGGGCACTAGTCAGCCTCTGCCTCTGCTCCCATCTGCCTTCTTGGTGAACAGAATTAGGGCATCCCAGGGAGAAACACTAGGCGGGATGAATCCCTTCACTTTCAAGTCCTCCAGTTGTACCTGTAGCTCACAAAGCTCAGAGGGAGCCATCCGATATGTTGGTGTAGATATCATTGTCGTCCTGGGGTATAGGTCAATTTAGAAGTCCACCTCTCTATGAGGAGGTAGACCTGGGACATCATCTGGGAAAACATCTGCATACTGGTCCACCACTACAGGATAGCTCGGACTCTCCACATCAACTGCTCTGAGGGTAAGGCAGGCCAACAAATGAGTGATCGGCTGCACCCTCCTTTGAGTAAGTCTGTCATGTGCTGCAAAGGCTCACTTCTCACCAGTGAAGGTAAAACTGGTCCAATACTTGCGAACACACCACACTTTACACCTAATACAGTCAATCTGAGCATGGAATGTAGATAACTAGTCCATACCCAAGATGACGTTGTAAGGCCTGGATGCCTCTACTAGGAGATCCTAGCCGAAGCTCTCGCCTCCTAGAGTAAGCTCACAATACCGGCACTAGTGTGTAAACATTGAGTATGCTTCCGTAGGAGTCTCTTGCCATAAGGATCAAGCCAACGGCTCTGTTGGAATCTTCGAGCTCTGAACGAGGGGAGTGGTAATGAAAGAGTGACTGGAACCTGTGTCTATAAGAATAGTAGCTAAGGTGGAGTTTACATAGATTGTACATCGAATCATCTCTGGAGTTCAATGATCATAGGCCTCAACTACTTGGAGTTGAGCTCTCCCCTGTCCACCTGCTCCCTGTGGTCGGGGTGGACCTCCCGGTGGTGGTGGTGGTGACACCTCGTAACGTCGTCCACCACCAGTTGTACGACCAGCTCCTCTTCCACGTCTGAATGTGCCATGCAGATCACCTCGATCGAACCTCTGCCTTTTCTTGGGAGGTCCCCCAACTGTCTTCTAATCATCTGAACGGCAGGTCGGACAGTTACGATCCATGTGACCCTGTTCGCCGCATGTGAAACACTGCATGTTCCTTGAATGAACGGCTATGTCTCATGTGCCTCGCACAACCGAACTTGTGTCCTGAGGTCGTACACCGAATGTCCTAGTCCGCTTGGACCTCTATGACATTTGTCTTCTACCAGCTGCAGAAGACTCTGTTGCGTGATGTCCGGTTGTGGGTCTCACTGCTGGTGACTGCTCAGCAAGGAAACTCTCCACTAATAGAGCTCGCTCCAACACCCCTACATGCGTCGAAATGATGAGGGAGATCATCAAAGCCTTGATATCTCATCTGAGCCCCTGCTCAAAGGTTAGGGACCTGAAGAATGGGTCTCATACCATATCTATGGAGTAGCACTAGAGGTCTGTGAACCTCATTGAGTACTGTGCCACCATCATGTTGCCCTGCTGCAGGTGAAGTAGCTCATGTATTCGTACTGCACGTAGGGTGGCTGGGACAAAATCCTCCCAAAACAGGCTCTCGAAGTCTTCCCAGAGTAGTGTTCCCTCGTCATGCACCTGGAGCATCAGGCTCCACTATCTACCTACTGTTGTCTAAAGGAGACTCAAGGCAAGGATCACCATAAGGTCGGTTGGTGTCCCTACCAGTCTAAAGACTCTCACCACAGTCTCCAGCCAATCCTCAGCTACCTATGGGTATGTCTCTCCTTTAAACCTGGGTGGCCTCTGGCGCTGGAACTCATGCAACACGCTCAAGCGGAATGCATCATCTACTACTGGGGCTGGTGGCATTAGTGGCCCAATAGTTAGTGGTACCACTGGCACCTCCGCTGTGATAGGGCCCTACACCGAGGCCTCGTCGCTCGGTGGGCTTCCATCTCGTACAAAGCATGGAACCCTAGCTGGCTGTCTATGTGGAGGCATACTGAAAAGAAACAGGTGTGCCACGGACAAAAGATTATACCTGGTGATCTTACTCAAAGAGATCACAAAGAAAACTCTTCAAAACACACATGCAATCAGTGTTTTTGTGAACTTAGTCGGAAATCAGAAGGCAGGGTCCTGGTGTATTGATACGTCGGCCGCCGCACCAACACTGGACTCCCTAAACTGAAAACCACACTCATTACTCTTAACACTATTGCTTCACAGAAAAGATCATATTCCTAAGTTCTACGGTAGAATCGAATCCTTCGATACCAATTTGTCACGACCTGTCCCCCAGGGCCCGTGTTGTGACTACCCCAAGCCCACCTTCCAAAGGCCAGGGGCTGACGACTAGCACCAAAGGCATAAATCCCTAAAACTGAGAAGTAATTGCCTTTATAACCTGAGAACGCAAACAACAGAGTACAAGCTGGAAGCAAAACACTAAGTAAAACTGTATAACAAATTGTACTGAAAGGTAAAGGGGGTGGAAATACAAACCCAACTTTAAAGTACAAGTACAACTGAAAAGGACAAAACAGCTAGAAGGTGAAAAGAAGCTCTTGGATCATCCACCAAGGATCCTACCTGGAGGGTAGGTATAGATAGCCTCCTCAGCACTCCACGTCTGTCAGTCTCCTCTATGTACCAACACGTCGTATGTTACACCTCCGAGTATTGTCCAGTCTTGGTACTCTCAGCCTCAGTCACCACTATCTGTCATCTGCATCCAACACAATGAGGTGTGGGAATAGCCCATGTAGGGGTGAGTATAAAGATACTCAGTAGGGACATTGAGACTTTCAAGGTCTCTCAAAATCCACCAAGGATAAACGACAGTGTATGAAATCAACGAATAACCATTCATTAGGTATATGCCCATACATATACATAAGTTATCAATTAACCCATCTCAATCATGATGAAAACACAGAAGTCACTGAATCAGCTCACACAGGTATACAACTCACATAGAGTGTTAGAGATGATTAGATATAGCCACTAAATCATCTATTCTATCGAACCCACACAGGATCCAGGAACATAAATCAGAACTGTCGAACCCACACAGGATCCAGGAACAGTAATCAGAACTGTCGAACCCACACATGATCCAAGAATAGTAATCAAAACTGTCAAACCCATACAGGATCCAAAAACAGTAGACAAAGTTGTCGAACCCACACAGGATCTAGGAACATAGTCAGAGCTGTCGAACCCACATAGGATCCAGGAACAGTAGTCAGAGCTATCGAACCCACGTTGGATCCAGGAAGAGTAGTCAGAGCTATTGAACCCACGTAGGATCCAGGAACAGTAGTCAGAGCTATCGAAGCCACGTAGGATCCTGGAACAGTCATTGGAGCGCAGCCAGCCACAGGGTTCCGCACAAAGCATGCTTGATTCTGGGAGGGTCCACTCCTCAAGCCAAGTGTCGACACATAAACTTCCACTAAGTCCCACGAAAAAGTATCTCAAAGGTCCGCCTCATCATAGGGTTCTCAACACAACAGACGGCACGTCAATCGGACGCCTGGTCTGTGAGTTATTATCCTTTTAGTCCTGGGGGCTGGTTGGATTTGTGCATGATTCAACCTAACCATAACTCAACTATACCCCGAACTCCAGTGGGATACACTCAAAGGGACTTTCATGCTCCAAGATTTCCAGCGCTACTGAATGTTCGTCAAACGGACGTCCGGTGCCAAAGATATGGCCAAAAGAAAGTAAAGGGTCCCAGTAGGCCCGGGTCCGGTCCAACCCGGTCGGACCGACCCGACCCGACTTAGTCTGGGCCGAACCGGTTCGGGTTGACACATCCTGACCCGATGGGTCTGGCCTGGCCCGTTGGGTGGGTTAGCCTGTTGGGTTTGGCCCGGCACGCTCGGCCCATCCTAGCAGGCCGCGAGGGAGGTCCGGCCCGGGCTCGAGGCCGGTTCGACCTAGAGCGTCGTGAGGGCATGGCCCGATGCGGCTCAATTCGGAGGACACGGTCGGGGCCGGTTCAGCCAGGGCACCGCGAGGGGGGTCCGCGGGCCAGCTTGGGCGGCCAGGGCGGTCGGGATTTGGGCAATCAGGATCCGGGAGGCGTCTCAGGAGGCCGGGCGGCCGGGAGTAGGGAGGAGGCTTGGGCGGCAGTCGGGCATGCCGACGGGCAGGACAGCGGGCAGCCGGGTAGGCCGGGAGGCAGCCGGGAAAGACCGCAGGTGATCCAGCGGGCGTCTGGGAGGCCGGGAGGCCAGGCCGGCGTGGTTCGGGCTAGAACGGGCCGGTGGGGTTTCGGCCAAGGTGCACGGGAGGCTGGCGATGGCCGAGAGCCGAGGGGCACGGGCAAGCGGGGCAGAGGCTCTGCTCGGCGAGCGGTGCGGCCGGCGGGGGATCAGCCGAGGCCGGTTCAGTTGGTGGTGGTTCGGAACGCCGTGGGGGCAGTGCGGGTCACAGAGGCCGTGAGTAGCACGGCCTTTGTCATCGCCACCTTCTTCGTATCTTTGTTATTTCGACATGTCGAAGGACATCACAAAAGAGATCGACGGTGGGTGTCGGACCATGTTAGTTTGGCCCGCACCCTTCGCGTTTAGGGTACTAGCAATCGGTTCATCAAGGTTGGAGAATGATGAACAACATCTCACCCAAAAACAGTAACATATCCTCGTTCTTTGTTTTGAAAGAAAAGAAGGGCATGGAACTTAAAAGAAAACAACCCCTACCTTTATTCGTTGTTCATCGATGAAGTCGCAGGAAGAAGACGGAGGTGATCGTCATTCATCGCGTCCGCCACACACTTCCAATCCCATGCTCGTGTGTCAGCTCGTTAACGACGATGTCGAGGGAAGGTCGGTTGAAGACGTCCCACATCGGTAGGTTCCGAGGATAAAGGTCGAAGAAGATCGTTGTCGGGGTTCTTCGTTGGAAGAATGCGTTCTTTGTTCTCCATTCTTCGTTGGAGAGATCTTTTCTCTCTTCTCCCAAGGTTTCCACCAAAGTGAATCTTCTAAGCCAAATAATAGACTAAGTTAATCTATTATTTAATTTTTTGGCACAAAATTCAAAATGGGTTAATTAATTAGGTTATCTCCAATTAATTTATTCAAGAAGTTGGCACAATTAAATTGGGAGAGTTGGCATAATTTAACGTGGAGGAGTTGAAGAGGCTTCCCCCACATTAATAGGGAGTTGAGAGGATTCTCCCAATTAATGGGGGTTTCAAGGGGTTTAACCCCGGGTGGTCCCCACCACAATAAATAATAAGAGGAGGTTTAGACCTCAGGTGGGCCCCACCTCCATAACCTCTCATGGGAGGTTAGGGTGTGGTGGTCCCCACCTCCAACCTCCACATGGAGGTTTTAACCAACTAATAAAAATAATGTTTACACAACCTTATTTTTATTTAATTCATTCACTAAAAACCCAAAAACTAACTTTTATTCTCGACCAACTGCCATCGAGGTGAAAGTCTTCTTAAGTGAATATTAGAGATGTGAGTTCAACGGTGCCCTCAGATTTCAATTCCGAGTACCGTTTCATAAGTTATAAAAACCCGCTTGTACGTTTACTGAACATACCCAAAAAAAACTTCAGAAATTGATTCTGGGCACACCGGGCCTTGGAATCACACGCCGTCAAATTTCACGGACTCGTAAAATTCTCATGTATTTATGAAAAAAATTTCCATGAAAATTCCAGGTCTTTACATTCTCCCCACCTCAGGGATTTACATCCCCATAATCTACAACTCTAAATAAGGGAACAAGTGGGGGTACTGAGCACGCATCTGAGCCTCCTGCTCCCTTGTGCTCTCCTGGAGGTTCTCATATTTCCAGCGAACGTGCACCAGAGGTATTGACCATCCACATAGGACCTGCTCCTATTGATCCTCAATCTTCACTAAAACCTCCGTAAAATTCTCCCCATCATCAATGTCCATCTTGCCATGGTCGATGATGTGAGAAGGGTCATGCACGTATCTCCTCAGCTGGGATACGTGGAAGACGTCATGCACCCAGTGCAACTGAGGTGGAAGAGCTAAGCGGTAAGACACCTCTCCTACTCTACTGAGGACCTGGAAAGGTCTGATTAATCTCGGAGATAACTTTTCGCCTCATCCAAATCTCCATAAACCTCATTGAGGTGAGACCCGTAGAAAGACGTGGTCGCCATTCTCGAACTCTAGAGGTCTCTGTCTCTTATCAGCATACGACTTCTGTCTGTTCTGTGTAATATTCATCTGCTCCTGGATGATCTTCACCTTCTCCATGGTAGCTCGTACCATCTCTAGTCCCACTAATGCTGACTCCCCAAAGTCAGTCTATCACAAGGGTGATCTGCAAGGTCGCCCGTATAACGCCTCAAAAGGTGTCATCCCAATGGTGGAGTGATAATTGTTGTTGTATGAAAACTCCACCAAAGGTAAATGATCCTCCCAGGTGCGACCAAAGTCAAGGAAACAAGCACGCAGCATGTCCTCAAGGGTCTGAATGGTCCGTTCAGTCTGACCATCTGTCTATGGATGGAAGGCGGTGCTCAAAGGAAGTTGTGTCCTGAAAGCCTCCTACAAACCCTTCTATAGCTGGGAAGTAAAACGTGTGTCACAATCGGAGACAATCGTCAAGAGTACTCCATGTATCCTCATAACCTCCTGCACGTAGAGGCATCCCAAGATCTCTACCGAACCCTGCTCTCTGATCGGTAGAAAGTGAGAAGACTTGGTGAGTCGGTCAACGATCACCCAAATCGAGTCATGAATCCTAGATGTACGTGGAATTCCCATCATGAAGTCCATGTATATCCCATCCCACTTCCACTCTAGGACCTCTAAAGGCTTAAACAAGCCTGCTGGTACCTGATGCTCCGCCTTCACTTGCTGACAAGTGAGGAATCGAGAGAAAAAACTCTACTACTACCTTATTCAAACCTGGCCACCAGTGTTGTTATCGGAGTTCCTGGTACATCTTCGTCACTCTTGGATGTACCGCTATAGGGGACATGTGTAACTCCCTCAACACTTCCTCCTGAAGTGACACTGGCACCATAGTATGTCCTCTGAAGAGGATGACGTGCTCCCCACCTTCAGAAAATCCATCAGGTGCCTGCCCTATAGATATCTGAGCACGTCGTGTCTTGCAGTCATCGTCTCCACGCTGTGCCTCCCTGACTCACTGAAGAAGTGGAGGAGTAACTATAAGAGACTAAAGGAAAGCTGCTCCATCCCAGTCTACAAAGGATATCTGTAAAGATTATAGCTACTATGTCACCTCTCTTATCAGTTGTATACTAGATATCCTACTGAGTGCATCTACTACAACATTCCACTTCCCAAGAGTACAGACTATCTCGAAGTCATAGTCTTGGAGAAACTCAAGCCATCACCACTATCTCAGGTTCAGGTCCTTCTAATAGAATATATATCTGAGACTCTGGTGGTCAGAGTAGACTGTGAAATGCTCACCCATCAGATAGTGTCGCCACATCTTCAAGGAGAAGACCACAGCGGCTAACTCCAGGTCATGGGTGGCGTAGTTCTGTTCATGTTGTCTTAGTTGACGAGAACCATAAGCGATCACTGCTCGCTCCTACATTGGGACACATCTGATTCTGGTCCCTGATCTGTCACAGTAAACTACGTACCCTACTCCCTCCTTTAGAATCCTCAAGATGGGGGTACTAGTCAGCCTCTACCTTAGCTCACATCTACCTTCTTGGTGAATAGAATCAGGGATGCCCAGGGAGAAACACTGGGCCGGATGAATCTCTTCCCCTGCAAGTCCTCCAGTTGTACCCGCAGCTCACAAAACTCAGCGGGAGCCATCCGATATGCTGGTGTAGATATTGGTGTCGTCCCGGGGTACAGGTCAATGTAGAAGTCCACCTATCTGCGAGGAGGTAGACCTGAGACATCATCGGGGAAAACATATGCATACTAGTCCACCACTATAGGATAGCTTGGACTCTCCACATCAACTACTCTAAGGGTAAGGCAGGCCAACTGATGAGTGATCGGTTGCACCCTCCTCTGAGAAAGTATGTCATGTGCTGCAAAGGCTCCCTTCTCTCCGATGAAGGTAAATCGGGTACCATCCATGTGGACACACCGCACTTTACGCCTAATAAAGTCAATCTAATCATGGAATATAGATAACCAGTCCATACCCAAGATGGCGTCGTAAGGCCTTGATGCCACTACTAGGAGATCCCAGTCAAAGCTCTCGCCTCCTAGAGTTATCTCACACTGTCGGCACCAGTGTGTAATCATAGAGTCTGCTCCCGTAGGAGTCTCTAGTCGTAAGGATCGAGCCAACGGCTCTTTCAGAATCTTCGAGCTCTGAACGAGGGGAGTGGAAATGAAAGAGTGACTGGAACCTGTGTCTATAAGAACTACAACTAAGGTGGAGTATACATAGATCGTACCTCGAATCATCTCCAGAGCGCCATGATTGTAGGCCTCAGCTGCCTGGAGCTGAGCTCTCCCCTATCCACCCACTCCCTATGATCGGGGTGGACCTCCTAGTGATGGTGTTGGTAACACCTCGTAACATCGTTCACTGCCTGCTATACGACCAGCTCCTCTGCCACGTCCACATGCGCCCTTCGGATCACCTTGATCAAACCTTTGCCTCTTCCTGGGAGGTCCCTCGGCTGTTTGTTGATCATCTGAACGGCGGGTCGGACATTCACGAGCCATGTGACCCTATCCGCTGCATGTGAAACATTGCATGTTACTCGAATGACTAGTTCTATCTCGTGTGCCTCTCACAACCGAACCCGTGTCCTGAGGTCATCCACTGAATGTCCTGGTCCGCTTGGACCTCAGCAACATTTTTCAGCTACTAGCTGCTAAAGACTCTGTTGCGTGACGTCCAGTGGTGGGTCTCGCGGCTGGTGACTTCTCAGCAAGAAAACTCTACACTAAGAGGGCTCTCTCCAATACCCCTGCCAACATAGGAATGTTGAGGGAGATCATCGAAGCCCTGATCTCTCACCCGATCCCAAGCTCGAAGGTCTGTGCCTTGAAGAATGGGTCTCATACCATCTCTGTGGAGTAGATCAAGATGTCGGTGAACCTCACTGAGTACTATTCCACCGTCATGCTACCCTGCTACAGGTGAAGTAGCTCCTGTATCTGTACTGCATGTAGAGTGGATGGGACAAACTCCGCCCAAAACAGTCTCTCTAAGTCTTCCCAGAGTAGTGTTGTCTCGTCATGCACCTGGAGCATTAGGCTCCACCATCTGCATGTTGCTGCCTGAAGGAGTCTCATGGCAAGGATCGCCATAAGTTTGGTTGGTGTCCCTACCAGTCTAAAGACTCTCACCACAGCCTCCAGCCAATCCTCAGATGCCTACGGGCCCGTCTCTCCCCTGAACCTCGACGGCCTTGGGCGCTGGAACTCGTGCAACACGCTCAAGCGACGTGTATTGTCTGCTTCTAGGGCTGGTGGCATCGGTGGCCCAATGGGTAGTGGTACCGCTGGTGCCTCCGCTGTGATAGGGCCCTGCACCGAGGCCTCGTCACTCGGTGGGCTGCCATCTCGTACAAAGCCTAGAACCCAGGCTGGCTATCTGCATGGATGAATCTTGAAAAGAAACTGGTGCTTCATGGTCAAAAGGTTATTCCTGGTGAGATGACTCAAATATATCACAAAGAAAACTCTTCAAAACACACATGAAATCATTGTTTTCGTGCACTAAGTCGGAAATCAGAATTCAGGGTCCTGGTGTATGGATACATCGACCGTCGCACCAACACTGGACTCCCTGAACTGAAAACCACACTCATTACCCTTAACACTATTACTTCACAGAAAAGATCAGAGTCCTATGTTCTGAGGTAGAACCGACTTCTCTGATACCAATTTGTCATGACCCGTCCCCCGGGGCCCATGCTGTGACTACCCCAAGCCTGCCTTCCAAAGGCCAGGGGTTGGCGACTACCACCAAAGGTGTAAATCCCTAAAACTGGGAAGGCATTGCCTTTATAACCTGAGAATGCACACAATAGAGTACAAGATGGAAGCAAAACACTATGTAAAACTGTATAACAAAGTGTACTGAAAGGTAAATGGGTAGGAAATACAATCCCAACTATAAAATACAAGTATAACTGAAAAGGAAAAAATAGCTGGAAGGTGAAAAGTAGCTTCTGGATCATCCACCACAGATCCTACCTGAAAGGTAGGTATGGATAGCCTCCTCAGCACTCCACGTCTGTCAGTCTCCTCCATGTACCGACACGTCATATGATCCACCTCCAGGTATAGTCTAGTCTTGGTACTCTTAGACTTAGTCAGCATTGTCCGTCATCTGCATCCAACACAATGAGGTGTGGGCATATCCCGTGTAGGGGTGAGTATAACGATACTCAGTAGGGACCCCGAGACCCTCAAGGTATCTCAAAATCCACCAAGGATAAACCACAGAGTATGAAATCAACATATAACCATTACTTAGGTATATGCCCATACATATACCTAAGTTATCAAGTAACCCATCTCAATCATGAGGAAGACACAGAAGTCACTGACTCTTCTCACACAGGTATACAACTCACGTAGAGTGTTAGAGATGATTAGATGTAGCCACTAAATCATCTATTCTGTCGAACCAACATAGGATCCAAGAACAGAAATCAGAACTGTCGAACCCACACAGGATCCAGGAATAGTAATCAGAACTGCCAAACCCACACAGGATCCAGGAACAGTAATCAGAACTGTCGAACCCACACAGGATCTAGGAACAGTAGACAAAGCTGTCGAACCCATAGAGGATCCAGGAATAGTTGTTAGAGCTGCCGAACCCACGTAGGATCCAGGAACAGTAGTCAGAGCTGTCGAACCCACGTAGGATCCAGGAATAGGAGTAGATCTGTCGAACCCACGTAGGATTCAGGAACAGCAGCTAGAGCTGTCAAATCCAGGTAGGATCCAGGAATAGTCGTCAAAGCGCAACCAACCACAAGGTCCTGCACAAAGCATGCTTGATTCCGGGAGGGTCCGCTCCTCATGAAAAGTGTTGATACATCAACTACCACTAAGTCACATGAAGAAGTGTTTCATAGTTCCACCTTATCATAGAGTTCTCAACGCAACAGACGGCACGTCAATCGGACGTTCGGTCTGTGAGTTATTAGCCTTTTAGTCCCGGGGGCCCAGTTGGATTCGTCCACGATCTAACCTGACCGTAACTCAACTATACCCTGAAATCTAGTGGGGTATACTCAAAGGGACCGTTATGCTCCAAGATTACCAACGCCACTGACAGTTCGTCAAACGAACGTCTGGTGCTAAAGATATGGCCAAAAGAAAGTAAAGGGTCGCAGTAGGCCCGGGTCCGGTCTGACCCGGTCGGACCAACCCGACCTGACTTACTCTAGGACAAATTGGTTCGGGTTGAACCATCCTGACCCAATGGTTCCATCTTGGCCTGTTGGGCAGGCCGGACCATTGGGTTTGGCCCGGCCCGTTGGGCCCAGCCCAGCCGGCCGTGAGGGCGGTCCGGCCCGGGCTCAGGGTCGATTCGGCCCGGAGCATCGCAAGGGCATTGCCCAGCACGGATTGGCCCGGAGGGCGAGGCTAGGGTCGGTTCGGCCAGGGTGCTGCAAGGGGGGCCTTGGGCTGGCTCGGGAGGCCGACGTGGCCACGGCGCCGGTTCGACCGGGTGGCCGGTGCGGCCTGGGAGGCCGAGCGGCCGGGAGCCAGGAGGCGGCTCAGGAGGTCGGGCGGCCAGGAGCTGGGAGGTAGCTCGGGAGGCGACCGAGCAAGCCAGCGGGAAGGCCAGCAGGTGGCCGAGCAGGCCAGGAGGCTGCCGGGCAGGCCGGAAGGTGGGACGGCGGGTGGCTGGGAGGCCGGGAGGTCGGGCCGGTGTTGTTTGAGCTTGTGTATGCATGTGGGATTTTGATCGGGGCACATAGGAGGTCGATGGAGGGATCCAGGAGGCATGGGACGGTGGGGTAGCGGCTCGGATCGGTGAGCGGTGCGGCCGGCAGGGGTTTGGTTGAGGCCAGTTCGGCTGGTGGCGGTGTGGGACGCCGCGGGAGCTGCGCGGGTCACAAAGGCCGCGGGTAGCGCGGCCTTTGTCATCGCCACCTTTGTCGCCTCGTCATTTCGTCGTCATGCCGAAGGACATCACAAAAGAGATCGACGGTGGGTGTCAGGCCATGTTAGTTTGGCCCGTACTCTCTGCGTTTAGGGTGATAGCAATCGGTTCAACAAGGTAGGAGAACGATGAACAACAACTCACCCGAAAAAGGTAACATATCCTCATTATTCATTTTGAAAGAAAAGAAAGACATGGAACTTAAAAGAAAACAACCCCTACCTTTGTTCGTTGTTCATCGATGAAGTCACATTAAAAAGATGGAGGTGATCGTCGTTTATCCCGTCCGCCGCACACTTCCAATCTCGTGATTGTGCATCGGCTCGTTGACGAAGATGCAGAGGGAAGTTCAGTTGAAGATGTCCCAGGTCGATAGGTTCTGAGGATGAAGGTCGAAGAAGATCATTGCTGGCATTATTCTTTGGAAGAACTCATTCTTTGTTCTTCATTCTTTATTGGTGAGAGCTTTTCTCTCTTCTCCCAAGTTTTCCACCAAAGTGAATATTCCAAGACAAATATTAGACTAAGTTAATCTATTATTTAATTTGTTGGCACAAAATTCAAAATGGGTTAATTAATTAGGTTATCTTCAATTAATTTATTCAATAAGTTGACACAATTAAATTGGTAGAGTTGGCATAATTTAACGTGGAGGAGTTGAAGAGGCTTCCCCCACATTAATAGGGAGTTGAGAGGATTCTCCCAATTAATGGGGGTTTCAAGGGGTTTAACCCCGGGTGGTCCCCACCATAATAAACAAGAAGAGGAGGTTTAGACCTCAGGTGGGCCCCACCTCCATAACCTCTCATGGGAGGTTAAGGTGTGGTGGTTCCCACCTCCAACCTCCACATGGAGGTTTTAACCAACTAATAAAAATAAAGTTTACACAACCTTATTTTTATTTAATTCATTCACTAAAAACCCAAAAACTAACTTTTATTCTCGACCAACTGCTGTCGAGGTGAAAGTCTTCTTATGAAAATACTGGCGCTGCGAGTTCAACGGTGCCCTCAGATTTCAATTCCGAGCACTGGTTCATAAGTTATAAAAACCCGCTTGTACGTTTATTGAATGTACCCGAACAAAACTTCAGAAATTGATTTTGGGCACATCAGGCCTCGGAATCACGCACCGTCAAATTTTGTGGACACGTAAAATTACCATGTATTTAAGAAAAAAAATTACACTAAAATTCTGGGTCTTTACATTCTCCCCACCTTAGGGCTTTACGTCCCTGTAAGCTACAACTCGAACTAAGGGAACAAGTGGGGGTACTGAGCATGCATCTGAGCCTCCCGCTCCCATGTGCTCTCCTAGAGGTTCTCGCGCTGCCAGCGAACGTGCACCAGAGGTATCGACCATCCATGTAGGACCCTCTCCTGTTGATCTTCAATATCAACTGGAACCTCCATAAAAGTTTCCCCATCATTGATGTACAGCTCTCCATGGTTGATGATGTGAGAAGGGTCGTGCACGTATCTCCTCAGCTGGGATACGTGGAAGACGTCGTGCACCCGGTGCATCTGAGGTGGAAGACCTAAGTGGTAATCCACCTCTCCTACTCTACTGAGGACCTGGAAAGGTCCGATGAATCTCAGAGATAACTTTCCACCTCAGCCAAATCTCTGTAAACCTCGTCGTGGTGAGACCCGTATAAAGACATGGTTGACATCCTCGAACTCTAGAGGTCTCCGTCTCTTGTCAGCATACGACTTCTGTCTGCTCTGTGCAGTCTTCATCTACTCTTAGATGATATGTACCTTCTCTGTGGTAGCTCATACCATCTCTGGTCCCAATAATGCTGACTCCCCAGGGTCAATCCAGCATAAGGGTGATCTGCAAGGTCGCCCGTATAACGCCTCAAAAGGTGTCATCCCAATGGTGGAGTGATAGTTGTTGTTGTATGAAAACTCCACCAAAGGTAAATAATCCTACCAGATGCGACCTAAGTTGAGGAAACAATCACACAACATGTCCTCGAGGGTCTGAATAGTCTGCTCTGTCTGACCATCCGTCTGAGGATGGAAGGCGGTGCTCAAATGAAGCTGCATCCTGAAAGCCTCCTACAACCCTTTCCATAGTCGGGAAGTAAGACGTGTGTCACGATAGGAGAAGATCGTCGAGGGTACTCCATGTAGCCTCATAACCTCCTACACATAGAGGTTTCCCAAGATCTCTACTAAACCATTCTCTCTGATCGGTAGGAAGTGATCTGACTTGGTGAGTCGGTCAACGATCACCCAAATCGAGTCGTGACCCCTAGAAGTACATGGAAGTCCCATCACAAATTCCATGGATATCTCATCCCACTTCCACTCTGGGACCTCTAAAGGCTGAACCAATCCTTCTGGTACCTAATGCTATGCCTTTACTTGCTGACAAGTGAGGCATCGAGAGACAAACTCTGCTACTTCCTTCTTTATACCTGGCCACCAGTGTTGTTGTTGGAGGTCCTAGTACATCGTCGCCACTCCTAGATGTACCGCTAGAGGGGACGTGTGGAACTCCCTCAAAACTTCCTCCTGAAGTGAAACTAGCACCATAGTACATCCACTGAAGAGGATGATGTGATCCCCGCCTTCATAAAATCCATCAGGTGCCTACCCTGTGGATACCTGAGCATGTCGTGTCTCACAGTCAGCGTCTCCACGTTGTGCCTCCATGACTCGCTGAAGAAGTGGAGGAGTGACTATAAGATACTGAAGGAAATATGATCCATCTAAGTCCAAAAAGGATATCTGTAAAGCAGCCAGCTGCTCTGTCGCCTCTCTAAGAAACTCTATACTAGATCTCATACTGAGTGCATCTGCTACAACATTCTCCTTCCTAGGTGTATAGACTATCTCGAAGTCATAGTCCTGGAGAAACTAAAGTCATCGCCATTGTCTCAGGTTTAGGTCCTTCTGATAGAAGATATATCTGAGACTATAGTGGTCAGAGTAGACTGTGAAATGCTCGCCCATCAGATAGTTCCTCCGCATCTTCAAGGCGAAGACCACTGCTGCTAACTCCAGGTCATGGGTGGCATAGTTCTGCTCATGCTGTCTCAGCTGATGAGAACCATAAGTGATCACTGCTCTCTCCTGCATCAGGACACATCCGAATCTAGTCCCTGATGTGTCATAGTAAACTACATACCCTACGCCCTCCTCTAGAAGCCTCAAGATGGGGGCACTAGTCAGCCTCTGCCTCAGTTCCCATATGCCTTCTTAGAAAATAGAATTGGGGCTACCCAGGGAGAAACACTGGGCAGGATGAATCCCTTCCCCTGAAAGTCCTCCAGCTATACCCGTAGCTCACAAAGCCCAGCGGGAGCCATCCGATATGCTGGTGTAAATATCGGTGACGTCCCAGGGTACAGGTCAATGTAGAAGTCCACCTCTCTGCGAGGAGGTAGACCTGGGACATCATCAGGGAAAACATCTATGTACTGGTCCACTACTACAGGATAGCTCGGACTCTCCACATCAAATTCTCAGAGGGTAAGGTAGGAAAATTGATGAGTGACCGGTTGCACCCTCCTCTGAGTAAGTTTTTCCTGTGCTGCAAAGGCCCCCTTCTCGCCGGTGAAGGTAAACCTGGTCTCATCCGTGCGGACACACCGCACTTTGCGCCTAATACAGTAAATCTGAGCATGGAATGTAGATAACCAGTCCATACCCAAGATGACGTCGTAAGGCCTCAAAGCCGCTACTAGGAGATCCCAACTGAAGCTCTCGCCTCCTAGAGTAAGCTCACACTACCATCACCAGTGCATAATCATCGAGTCAACTCCCATAGGAGTCTCTAGCCATAAGGATTGAGCCAATGGATCTATCGGAATCTCTGAGCTTCGAACGAGGGGAGGTTAATGAAAGAGTGACTGGCATCTGCATTTATAAGAACTACAGCTAAGGTGGAGTATACATAGATCGTACCTCGAATCATCTCCGGAGTGCCATGTCATAGGCCTCAACTACCTGGAGCTAAGATCTCACTTGTCCACTCGCTCCCTACGGTCGGGGTGGACCTCCTAGTGGTGGTGGTGGTAACACCTCATAACGTCGTCCACTGCCAGTTTTACAACCAGCTCCTCTGCCATGTCTGCATGTGCCCTACGGATCACCTCGATCAAACCTCTGCCTCTGCCTGGGAGGTCCCTCAACTGTCTGCTGATCATCCGATCGGTGGGTCGGATAGTCACGAGCCATGTGACCCTGCCCGCTGCTTTTAAAACACTACTTGTCCCTCGAATGACTGGATTTATCTCGTGTGCCTCGCACAACCTAACCCATGTCCTGAGGTCGTCCACCGAATGGCCTGGTCCGCTTGGACCTCTGCGACATCTATCTGCTGCCAGTTGCAGAAGACTCCATTGTGTGACATCTGGTGGTGGATCTCGCTGCTGGTGACTACTCATCAAGGAAAATCTCTACTAAGAGGGCTCGCTCCAACACCCCTACATGCGTCGGAATGTTGAGAGAGATCATCGAATCCCTGATATCTCGCCTAAGCCCCTACTCGAAGGTCAGGGCCCTGAAGAATGGGTCTCGTACCATATCTGTGGAGTAGCATGAGAGGTCGGTGAACCTCGTTGAGTACTATGCCACCATCATGCTTCCCTGCTGTAGTTGAAGTAGCTCCTGTATCCGTACTTCATGTAGGGTGGCTAGGACAAACACCGCATGAAACAGGCTCTCGAAGTCTGTCCAGAGTAGTGTTGCCTTATCATGCACCTTGAGCATCAGGCTCCACCATCTACTTGTTGTTTCCTGAAGAAGACTCGCAGCAAGGATCACCATAAGGTCAGCTGGTGTCTCTACCAGTCTAAAGACTCTCACCACAGCCTCCAGCCAATCCTCAACTACCTGCGGGTCCGTCTCTCCCTTGAACCTGGGCAGCCTCTGGAATTGGAACTCGTGCAATGTGCTCAAGCGGCGTGCATCGTCTGCTACTGGGGATGGTGGCATTGGTGTCCCAATGGGTAGTGGTACTGCTGGTGCCTCCGCTATGATAGGGCCCTGCACTGAGGCCTCGTTGCTCGGTGGGCTTCCATCTCGTACAAAGCCTGGAACCCTTGCTGGTTATCTGCGTAGAGGCATCCTGAAAAGAAACAGGTGCACCACGGTCAAAAGGTTATACCTGGTGAGATGACTCAAAGAGATCACAAATAAAACTCTTTAAAACACACACACAATCAGTGTTTTCATGCACTGAGTCGGAAATCAGAAGTCAGGGTCCTGGTGTATGGATACGTCGGTCACCGCACCAACATTGGACTCCCTGAACTGAAAACCACACTCATTACCCTTACACTATTGCTTCACAGAAAAGATCAGAGTCATATGTTATGTGGTAGAACTGACTCCTCTGATTCCAATTTTTCATGACCCATCCCCCAGGTCCTGTGTCGTGACTACCCCAAGCCCGCATTCCAAAGGCCATGGGCTGGCGACTAGCACCAAAGGTGAAAATCCATAAAACTGGGAAGGCATTGCCTTTATAACATGAGAATGCACACAAAAAAGTAAAATATGGAAGAAAAACACTAATTAAAACTATATAAAAAAGTGTACTGAAAGGTAAAGTGGCCGGAAATACAAGCCCAACTCTAAAGTACAAGTACAACTGAAAAAGACAAAATAGTTGGAAGGTGAAAAGTAGATCTTGGATCATCCACCATGGATCCTACTTAAACGGTAGGTACAGAAATCCTCCTCAGCACTCCACATCTGTCAGTCTCCTCCGTGTACCGACACATCGTATGGTCCACCTCCGGGTACCGTCCAGTCCCGGTACTCTTAGCCTCAGTCAGCGTTGTCCATCATCTACATCTAACACAATGAGGTGCGGGCATAGCCTGTGCAGGGGTGAGTATAATGATACTCAGTAGGGATCCTGAGACCCTTGAGGTCTCTCAAAATCCACCAAGGATAAACCACAGAGTATGAAATCAACGGATAACCATTACTTAGGTATATGACCATACATATACCTAAGTTATAAAGTAACCCATCTCAATCATGAGGAAAACACAGAATTCACTGACTCAGCTCACATAGGTATACAACTCATGTAGAGTGTTAGAGATGATTATATATAGCCACTAAATCATCTATTCTATCAAACCCACACAGGATCCAGGAACAAAAATCAGAACTGTCAAACCCACACAGGATCCAGGAACAGTAATCAGAACTATCGTACCCACACAGGATCTAGGAACAATAGACAAAGCTGTCGAACCCACACAGGATCCAAGAATAGTAGAAAAAGATTTCAAACCCACACAGGATCTAGGAACAGTAGTCAGAGCTGTCGAACCCACGTAGGATCTAGGAATAGTAGTCAAAGTTGTCGAACCCACGTAGGATCCAGGAACAGTAGTCAGAGATTTTGAACCCACATAGGATCCAGGAACAATATTCAGAGCTGTAAAACCCACATAGGATCCAGGAACAGTCATCAAAGTGCAGCCTGCCACAGGGTTCCACACAATGCATGCTTGATTACGGGAGGGTCTTCTCCTCAAGACAAGTTTTGATGCATCAACTGCCACTAAGTCCCACGAAGAAGTATCTCAAAGGTCTGCATCGTCAGAGGGTTCTCAACGCAACAGAAAACACGTCAATCGGATGCCCGGTCTGTGAGTTATTAGCCTTTTAGTCCCGGGGGTGTGGTTGGATTTGTGCACGATCCAACCTGACCATAACTCAACTATACCCCAAACTCCAGTGGGGTATACTCAAAGGGACTGTCATGCTCCAAGATTACCATCACCGCTGATAGTTATTCAAATGGAAGTCTGGTGCCAAAGATATGTCCAAAAGAAAGTAAAGGGTCGCAGAAGGCCCGGGTTCGGTCCAACCCGGTCGGACCGACCCGACCCGATTTAGTCAGGGCGCGGCTCGGTCCAAAGGGCATTTCTGAGGCCGATTCGGCTAGGGCACCGCGAGGGGGGGCTGCAGGCCGGCTCGAAAGGTTGGCGCGGCTAGGGCATCGGTTCGGCTGGGTCGTCGGTGCGGCTCGGGAGGCCGGGTGGTCGGGAGCCGGGAGGCGGCTGGGAGCCAAGAGGCAGCTCGGGAGGCAGCCAAACAGGCCGGCGGACAGGACAGCGGGTGGCCGAGAGGCGGTTAGGTAGTCCGGGAGGTGGCCGGGTAGGCCAGCAGGCGGGCCGGCAAGCGGTCAGGAGGCCAGGCCGACGCGGTTTGGGCCGGCGCGGGCCGGTGGGGTTTCGGACGGGGCGCACGGGAGGCTGGCGGCGTCCGGGAGCCGGGCGGCGCAGGTCGACGGGGCAGCGGCTCAACTCGGCGAGCGGTGCGGCCAGCGGGGGCTCGGTCGAGGCCGGTTCGGCTGGTGGTAGTGCGGGACGTCGTGGGGGCGGTGCGGGTCACGGAGGCCGCGGGTAGCGCGACCTTTATCGTCGCCACCTTCGTCGCCTCGTCGTTTCATCACCATGCTGAAGGACATCACAAAAGAGATCGACGATGGGTGTCGGTCCATGTTAGTTTGGCCCACACCCTCCGCGTTTAGGGTGATAGCAATCGGTTCATCAAGGAAGGAGAACAATGAACAACAACTCACCCGAAAAAGGAAACATATCCTCATTCTCTATTTTGATAGAAAAGAAGGACATGGAACGTAAAAGAAAACAACCCCTACCTTTGTTTGTTGTTCGTCGATGAAGTCGCGGGAAGAAGACGGAGGTGATCGTTGTTCGTCGCATCCGCCGCACACTTCCAATCTCGTGCTCGTGTGTCGGCTCATTGATGACTTCCCATGTCTGTAGGTTCTGAGGATGAAGGTCGAAGAAGATCGTTGCCGGTGTTCTTCGTTGGAAGAACGCGTTCTTTATTCTTCGTTCTTTGTTGGTGAGATCTTTTCTCTCTTCTCCCAAGGTTTCCACCAAAGTGAATATGCCAATCCAAATATTAGACTAATTTAATCTATTATTTAATTTGTTGGCACAAAATTCAAAATGGGTTAATTAATTAGGTTAGCTCCAATTAATTTATTCAATAAGTTGGCATAATTAAATTGGGAGAGTTGGCATAATTTAACGTGGAGGAGTTGAAGAGGCTTCCCCCACATTAATAGGGAGTTGAGAGGATTCTCCCAATTAATGGGGGTTTCAAGGGGTTTAACCCCGGGTGGTCCCCACCACAATAAACAAGAAGAGGAGGTTTAGACCTCGGGTGGGCCCCACCTCCATAACCTCTCATGGGATGTTAAGGTGTGGCGGTCCCCACCTCCAACCTCCACATGGAGGTTTTAACCAACTAAAAAAAATAAAGTTTACACAACCATATTTTTATTTAATTCATTCACTAAAAACCCAAAAACTAACTTTTATTCTCGACCAACTATCATCGAGGTGAAAGTATTATTAAGTGAATACCGGCGTTGCGAGTTCAACGGTGCCCTCAAATTTCATTTTCGAGCACCGATTCATAAGTTATAAAAACCTGCTTGTACGTTTACTGAATGTACCTGAAAAAAACTTCAGAAATTGATTTCGGGCACACCGGGACTCGGAATCATGTGTCGTCAAATTTCACGAACTTGTAAAATTCCCATGTATTTAAGAAAAACATTTCCACATAAATTTCAGGTCTTTACAAAATTAACCAAACTCTCTTCCTTTTCCAATGATATATGTAGTAAAGTTATAAACTCTGTGAAATTACCAACTATGAAAAATGAAATTTTCATCATATTATACAAATTGGACATGTTCTTCCCACCAATAATCTTTGATATGATGGTTCACTTAGTGGTTTACTTGGTAATATAGATTCAACTATGTGGTCCTAAAAATTAAAGATGGATGTATCCCATTGAATGGTATATGAAGATTTTGAAATGGTATGTCATAAATCGAAGTCATCCAGAAGGTTATATTTCAGAGCGATATATTACTGAGGAATTCATTGAATTCTGTGCCGACTACCTGTCCACTGTAGAAATCATTGATCTACCAAAATATCATCACACTCAGTGGCTTGTGGGTGAAGTAGTTTCTGGAATAGATGTTGTCACAATCACTATTACAAATCAAGAGCAGACCCACCTTTATGTTTTTCATAACAGTTTAGAGGTCTCCCCATATGTTGAAACCCACAAAGAAATTCTTAGGCATTTGAATCCATCGAGGGATAAAAGGTGGATATTAAATACACATAATAAAAAGCTTATAGGATGGTTTCGAGACTATATTTTTAAGGATCCAGCTGGAAATCTAGATTCAATTTTAGAATGAATTCGATGGCTAGGAAGAGGACCAAGTGTTCATGTATTATCTTATAATGGTTATGAAATTAATTTTTATATGTTCTATATAAATGACCATGATGAATCCAGTATCATGAAAAATAGTGGTGCTACGCTTGTGGTTGAAATGATACAGTATCTGGTAACAAGGAATAAAATCCAATTTATGTGAATATGTCATTATTTGGAATCATCAAACAAATATGGGAGTTGGATTATTCAATATTCCAAGTGTCAATTTTTCAATGAAAGTGGGTTGATAAGGGGAGTGTTATTAAAATAGATGAATTGATATTCATGAAAGTAGATTTTATTAAGGAATGGTACAAAGAAGAATTATTTAAAATGGAATCATAGGTAGTACAAGTATTTTATGTTCCAGATCCTATAAATTGAAAGTTCTCAATTATTATGTTATCGACCAAAATAATTGAAGGTTCATATGAAAATTCAACTAAGGATGGCCCTTTTATTAGGACATCATAATCATTATGAAGCAGTCCTAATGTAGATTATGTCTTATATGTCTAAGGATACCACAATGAAGGGATTTTTATGCTCTATAGAGGGGTCAAATATAACAACCCAGTCTTGAAATACACTAACATTACATAACTTTTGGGGAATAATTGAAACATTAAAAAAATAGACTCCCAAATACTGTACTAGTCTAGTGCCTTTGGAAACATAAACACTAATACATAAGTGAGCTACATTATCTCTCACTAGGTTATTCTTGACAAGAATCCTTCTTAGACACATCAAACATAATACATATCTTCATAAACTGGGGAAGGAAATATAAAAAGGGGGGAGCTAAAATGATCAGTAAGGGTAAACGAGGGAGATATGTAATCATAATCATGATAATAATGGTATGAGAACATGATCATGAAAATATAAGATCATACCCTTCATATCAAAGATCATATACATGAATCATGGCATAAAGCATGTCATTTCATAATACATGAATCATAAGGAAATAAAGAACATAAGCCATGAAAGCACGACCTTGGAAAAAACATGGGATTGTGGCAGACGCATAAGTATATAATATTATTTCCATAGTATCCAAGACATCACTTCCAATACCACCTTGGTAGTATGGGTTCACTCCCCATACCATCTTGGTAGTCATGTTTCACTCCCACAGCCATCTTAGTAGCATGAGTTCACTCCACATGCCATCTTGGTAGTCATGGTTCACTCCTATGGGCATCTTGGTAGTCAAGGTTCACTCCCAAGACCATCTTAGTCTATCTCATGAGATATAAATCTAAACCCAATTCATTAGAGGGAGATATAGTTCCCACCCATCTCATAATGAAATCATACATACATGTACCACATGATCATAAATAATTATATCATAACCCATGAAATGAAATGGGTATTATAAACATGTAATCATATCATAACATGTGGGAAAATATAGGTTTCAGAATCATTTCATCATAAAAATAACTCGTGAAAAGAAGAAAGTTTCAAAATCATATAACCTATGAAAGAGAAATGGGTTTCATCAACATCATGCCATCAAAACATAATTCATTTAGAGAAAGAATATGAATGGAAACATTTAATAATTTCCACATAAAGGAATGAGTAACACCAATGGATGTTATCTTATATGGGAAATAATTTTTAAAGATCTTTTAAACACATTTCTTGAGTAAAATATCCTTTCTTAATTGAAAAATGATTTTTAAAGTGAGGTTGGAATGTGTTATGTCTTGGAAATCTTATCGGGGATTGTGGTGTAGTGGTTGGTTTCACCAAAGGAAGAATTCTCATTCATGGGGTTTATAAAGCCTAACTGTGAGACTGAAGATGCTTCAATCATTGAGCTCTAACCATAGGTCTTGAAGAGAAGTTGGCTCATAGTCAGGGGAAATCCCAGGGTCGTTTAAACCCTTGTACAAAGTCCTATCCTTAGTATGAAAGATGGGAATAGTTCAAACCTCTGGTGTCTTCATGGTTGAGCACATATTTTGTGCATTATTAGTAGTGGATGTGTGATAGGAATCCATGTATAAAGAATTATCTTCACAGTTAGTGCACAGTTTCCCAAACTGTGCGGACTAACCCTGTTCCCTTCATAAATCTTTAATTTTTTTGGGTCTTTCTGTGTCGGCTCATGCTGGTCGGTTAAGATGGTTGGTTATTATGGTGGGGAGACCCACTATGATTCTCATGTATATTCCTTCGTAAAATTTTAATGTAATTCTACCCTTCGTACTAGGGAGTCCGTTCAGGCCTCCCCCTGTTAGTGTCATGATTCTGTCTCGGAAAAATATAGGTTGTCTCTTATGGTGGGGTGCCTATTTGTGTTCCCCCATACCAATAGCTCAGATTTATCCATGGTCTTGGCTTGTAATTAGGTAGTATTTTTCGGAACTATCTATATACCAACATCTTTCTTGAGTAAATGTTGGGATTGGAGAGCACCCAATGGTTTAGTTAAAGTAAGGTAAGTGTAACCTTGTTCGAAGTTGTTGTTCATTTGGGTGAATTACTTGAGTCTTGTTCGGATAGTGTATGAGGAGTTTTATTTTGGGATAAATTATGAATGTGATTGATAATTTCAGGAAAGTGGTGTAAGTTTGGGTTGTTAGATTAATCCTTCCTTAATTGATCACTGGAGGTGTTTGGGCCCTTGGGGGCGAAGCTTGGCAAAGAAGTACATCTTGGTTTATCGGTTGGGTTTGGTTTTGGTATCTGGACTTGCTGTGGCTTTTTGGGGATGTAAAGTTTTCATGGTGGGAATAATTGTCATATACATGACTTATTTTAAATTTAAATTTCATTTAATTTCCATTCATTATTTGTTTTGGGGGTTTCCCAAGTTTTTATGGAGGAATGGGTGAGTTTTCGTGAATTGGGCCAAACTGTGAGCCCAATTCCAGATTTAAAAATAAATTTTTGATTCCTTTATAACTCCTTAATTTTTCAACATTTTTCATCCATTTCTATTCCTACTTTTCCTCCTGATCTATGAGCACCAAAAAATTAATTTGGACCATTTAGAAATCTATAATCATGGTAGATTTTAGTTTTTATTTAAGGGATTGGGCCTGCCCGAAAGCTCATTTCATGAATTAAAAATAATTTTTAATTCTTTAATAACTCATTATATTTTTTGGTTTTTTTGTTTATTCCGACTCCCACCTAATCCCACTTACCTAAGGAGCACCCCCATTCTCTCCTACCCTAATTTAGAGCTCAATATAATCGCTAAATTGGGTGAAACTTCTCCGGATTTCACAAATCTCCCAGATTTGAAGAGGTAAAATGATCCTTTCATAAATCCTTCTATTTTTATTCTTTCTCCCCCATTCTAGTTCCTATATGACCTAATCATCCTTTTTCTAAACTCCCTTAAATTTTTATCTGTTTTAAAATTCAGATTCTGGTGGATTTTGGGTCGTTTTCTTCAAGATTGTTTTGGGTAAGTGTTTCTCTCTTCAATTCCTTCCTTATCCTTAGGGTTCCCTCCCTCTTTCATAAATTTATAGAGTGTCAAAAAGTTAGGGTTCATACCTAGGGTTTTATTTGGGGTATTTTTGGTGAAATTTTATGGTTTAGGGTTCGTTTTCACTTTCTTTCGGTGCGGCGGAGGTGCGGATGAGGTTTTGCACCAAGATTGAAGGGTTTTAACTCAAAAGGTAGGTGGTTCCATGTGTAAACAATTATTTATAAGTTAGATTTCTGTATTTACTCATTTTTTATATTCCTAATATATTGGTTTTTATGCAAAAACTTTTTATGATTGATTTGGTTAAGTGTTAAATTTTATAGTTGCTTTTTAACTTGAAATTGGGTGTTTTCATGTGTAACTCATGGGGTATTATTTGTGTGTATTTTATAACTTATGGAATTGGTTTGATAAATCTTGTTTGGCCTGCCAATTATGGTTTGGTAATTTATTAGTGTCATGTGGTCCTAAAAAGAAGGTTTTTGAATAGGTTTGATGTGTAAAAAATTGTTATACTTCTTGAGATCATTTTATAAAAATGTGTGTTTTCATTTGTATCTTTTGTGGTATTATTCAAGGTTATTTTATAAGACTTTAATGTGGTTTTATAAATGTATTTATGGATTCCAATTATGTTTTGGATGGTAATTTGTATGGTTTTGGTCTAAAATGGGGGTTTTGAAATGGGTTTTGTGTGCAAGACATAGTTACACCCCTTGAGTTTGTTTTATGAAAATTGTGAATGTTTTGTTTGGTTAAACAAAGTGGGTAAAAGGGTGTATATTTACTATTTGGGGGGTTTTCACCTAATATAGGTTTTTTAATGGTAATGTGGTTATTTAAGAAGACAAATATTTTTTTAGAATGTTTTATAAAGTGCTGAAATGTTTTAGAAAATGGAAAGAGAGCTGCAAAACATAGTTGTGGGATGTTTTGTGTGAGTGTGTTGTGAAAAATGAATTTTGTTGATGAAAGAGGTATTATATGATATTTTAATGGGATTTTATGTGAGTTATAATTTCTTGGAATGGTTTATAAAAATTGTTTAAAGGAATTGTGGAAGTGTTAAAGAAATGTGAAAAGTGTTGTGGGCTATTTTGGTGTGAGTGGGATTTCAAAATCAATTTGAATGAAAAGTGGACTTTTGTGACTTGTTAGGTATACATGTGGGATTTTTGGTGAATTTTTTATATGTAAATGATATTTTAATGTGCAAAGTATATTTCTTCACTTGTTGAACTTGTTTGATCACAAAGGGAAAACCTGGGTATCTAGGTGGGTAGAGGTGTACTAGTATGCTAGTGAATCTGTGGGGTTTGGCCTCAGTTTCACATAGAAAGATTAACGCTAGAAACTCTAACTAAAATATGATGATGATGATTAGGTACCACTAGGTTATGGGTATGTTTCCTAATAGTGGCTCGTGCACGAGAACGGATATTTGTGATGGTTATTCTCACCGATATACGAGGTACCTGAGAGCCACAACGAGCTAGGTTTGGTGTCGGTTTTGTTAGCGACCAGATTTGGTTCGTGACACTTGGTCTCATAAAAAGACTAAAACCTCTCCCCTAAATAGACCCTCAAGGAAGATTACTTGAAGAGGTAAATTCCTCTTTTCATTTCTTTTATTTCAAGTTTCTTTCTTTTCTTTTTCTTTCCTTGCCTCTTTTCATAAAAATGTTGTAATGAATCTAGTACCTTTCATGTACTTTAATTTTGTTATGATAAAGGAATAATTCTTCATCATCTCTCATTTCCCCTTCTTTTATACTAGTAATGAAAACACCATCTGAGATGTGTTATTTTATCACATTCAAGGATGACGGGTTTTCAATTTCTATTACTGTATTTAATTATGGTGATGAATCCATTTTGATGGTTAAAACAGACTATAATATATGTATTATAACTTATTTAAGGTTATTTAATCCTTTTTTACATATGATATTAATTTATAAATCAAAATGAGTTCATTATGATCAAGAACCGCCAATTAACCCAAACAATTATCATTAAAGTTTTATATAATGATTCATCTTCACTCTCAATAACCAAATGAATTTTATAGCCATGTAATATTATGGTTTTTCACTTATAATATACAACTTCTATTCGGGACAACCATTCTCATTCTACATGTTTATCCGTACATGAATATAAGTAAACCAATCATGAAAACCAAGGAAGAAAACACTCCCAAACAATGAAATTGAATCTCATAACCCATCAAAAGTACACGAAGGAACCTAAATAAGGTTATAATAAATTAATTACATGTAGAGTAGGTTCTGGAATCATTAATTTATGAACATAAATTTTATTATTCAGGTTATTAAGATCAAGTGAGGAACACCTTTAGACTTAAGGTAAGGGTTTTCTACCCAAACCTCCATTTTCATTCGGGTTACTCTTATTGTCTACTTACCTCAATAAAATTATTATTTATTCATATTTACTCCTAATATATTCTATTATAATGTTATATATATATGAACCAATCAAAATCCTACTTTCATTTATGGGGAGTTGTATATTTTAAAAGGAACTTTCAAAAACTCTTCCTGAAATACAAGTCTAAGTCAAAGAAATATCTCAAATTATTACCTATTTTAAAGGTCACTCTGTAATCTATTTTTATAAACCATTATATTTATAAAATCAATCATTTTATTATGAAAATACTATCTTACTTCACTTCTGGTTTTATACAAAGATTTTTTCAAAAGAACTCTTCTTTTCAAAGTAAAAGAGTATTCATCTCAAGAATTACTCGATGATTTTATAAGAGTATATTCATCTATTTCAACACTCTTGTTGATTCTTATGTATTATTGGGATTAATATTTTATGATATCATCTACCACATTTAATTGAATGGTTTGTGATTAGTTTGACTGTGTATATGCTATCTTAAAATCATCCACCAATTTACTCTGAATGGTTAGTGTTTATGCTTAATGTTTGGGGAAAGTTATTTAAATTTCATATATTAGTTTTAATATGAATGTATATGTTATTTATGTGTATCCCATTTCATATGAGGAATGAATTGGACTTAGTAAGTGTCGATTGGGTCCTGTTATAGCCCCTCAGTGCATCGGTAGGTCTCATGAGACAAACTATAGTCTTAGCACAAGGCATTGACAAAATGATTATTTATGGTCTTGGAATGAGCCCTTGATGGTATGGTTATGATTTACCACATTATGCATTCCATAATTATAAAAATAGTATTGATAGTTCATGTGGTTATTTGACTAGTAGAATACTCATGATTATGTTTTATTATGGAATTATTTATTCAACTCTTATTCCTTTCATAATGTGTTCAAGTTTATTTTTAAAGGCATGTATTTTTAGTTATTCATCATGCCTAATATTTATGTTTATGATATCTTATGTTGTATTGTTTATCCTTACTGATCATTTGAATTCATCCCTTTCTTATGTTTCATTTTTTTAGGACATGAAGAAATTTATTATGAATGACCTGTAGGGATAAACTTATAGTTGTGGGTGTTCCCAATAAAACCTATATGTTGTATTTAATTTCCAGTTGTAATGTTGAACGTATGTATGTATCTTGTTTTCAAAGCTACTAAACTACTTGGTCCTTCAGGATGAATAGTCCTTATCTATATGCTAATGTAATAAAATAAGGCACCAGCTCCGAGAAACTGGGGTTGGGTCCTTTCTTGTCAGATTCTAAAGATAATGAAACATTGATATTTTGGAATTTTTATGACTATACTTGTGAATGTAATTGTACAAAACATTGTTTGAAATGTTTATAATATAGTGTTTTTTTATGTATTTGTGATATAATTTTTATTTCAATTAAATTATGAATTGTTCATATTCTGGTTTCTTCTGCAGTGTGTTGTAATCCAAATAGCACACTGCAGCATGAGAGCCTTTATCACCGCTATTTCTAATGCTGATAAAGACCCGCTTTATCAGCGCTAACGGAAGCGTTGATAAATGGGATCCCTTTATGGGCATGTTAGAGAAAAATGATTTTTTAGCATTGTTAAAGCCCGTTTTGAGTTTTGTTAAATGGATTATCTATGGTAGTGAGTTACATGAGCATCCTGCCACCATTGAAGTCCCATGCTATCACCAGTCAGGATATCAGGGTCAGCCTAACATTCTATATTTCTCCTTTTGATTGTTTGAGTCATCACTTGAAAAATAAACATCACCATTCCTAATAAGAAAATAGGTCGACAATTTATACATATGTCATGAAAATATGAATTCCTACTACTTAGTTAATTTTTTCATCATTTTATCTACTATTTTTAAGTTAATTTCCTTATCATTTTTATCTAATACTTATTTAGGACAATTAGATTATGACTCAAACTATATGTTTTAGTTTATAATTTATATTTTAGTTCAAAACACACATCACAAACTCAAAATTGAGAAAACACATTCATATTATTTTGATAATTTATTGCAATGATCCATAAGTCATTTGTAATGTGTAAGAATAAACCACACCTCAATCTGACACACGGTGTGACCAGTATGACTCCAAGTGTGTCTTTTTATTTAAAATTGTCATTTTAGTAAAAAAGACAAGTGACATACTAAAAATTGAGAAAAAAATTATTATTGTTTTAATAATTTAGTACAATGATTTATAAGTCATTTTTTATGTTTAGAAATCATCCACACATCAATTTGATACATGGTGTGCCCGGTAGGACTCAAAGTAGTCGTTATCTGTCTAAAATTGACATTTTAGTTCAAAATGTGTGTCACTCACTGAAAACCAAGAAAAAATTCTTGGATTATATTTATAATTTAGGAAAATGATTTATAATTCATTTTTGACAAGTAGAAATCAGTCTCACATAAAAATGAAACATGATGTGACCAGTATGACTCAAAGTGTGTGTTTTTAGTTTAAAATGGCCTTTTAGTAAAAAAACACAAGTGACATACTCAAAACTAATCAAACACATAATTATTGTTTTTATAATTTACGAAAAGTATCCATAAGTCATTTTTTATGTGTAGTAATTAGTCCCACCGCAATCTGACGCACAGTGTGACCAATATGACTCCAAGTGTGTCTTTTTATTTAAAATTGACATTAATTTTAGTAAAAAGGGAAAGTGACATACTCAAAACCAATAAAAACATTCATATTGGTTTTAAAATTTTATTACAATGATACATAAGTCATTTATGATGTTTATAAATCAGTTGCACCTCAATCTGATACACAGTGTGCCCGATATGACTCACAGTAACCATTATAAGTCTAAAATTGACATTTTAGTTCAAAATGTGTGTCACTCAATGAAAACCAAGAAAATGCACTCATATTGTCTTTATAATTTAGGAAAATGATTAATAAGTCATTTTTGATGTGTAGGAATTATTCTCATGTCAAACCAACACAATATGTGACTGGTATGACTCAAAGTGTATGTTTTCAGTTCAAAATGACATTTTAGTAAAAAACACAAGTGAAATACTCAAAACCAAGAATTTTTTTTTGATTGTTTTGATACTTTATAAAATTGATCCATAAGTCATTTTTGATGCGCAGGAATCATACTCACTTCAATCTAATGCACAGTGTGACCAGTATAACTCCAAGTGTGTCTTTTTATTTAAAATTGACATTGATTTTAGTATAAAAGACAAGTGACATACCCAAAACTGAGAAAGTGCATTTAAATTGTTTTGATGCTTTATAAAAACTATCCATAAGTCATTTTTTACATGTAGTAATCATTCAAACCTCAATCTCATACCCGGTTTGCCTGGTATGACTCAAAGTGGTAGTTATTGGTCTAAAATTGACATTTTAGTTCCATACATGTATCACTCACTGAAAACTGACTAAACATGACAGGATTGTCTTGATAATTTAGTAAAAAAAATCATAATTCATTTGTGATATATAGGAATCATTCTCATGTAAAACCAACATGATGTGAATGGTATAACTCAAAGTGCGTGTTTTCAGTTTAAAATGACATTTTAGTAAAAAGAACAAGCAACATACTCAAAACTGATCAAATGTATTAATATTGTTTTGATACTTTAGGATAATGATTTATAAGTCATTTTTGATGTGTAATAATTATCCACACCACAATCTGATGCACAATGTGACCAGTATGACTCAAAATGTGTCTTTTTATTTAAAATTGATATTAATTTTAGTAAAAATGACAAGTGACATACTCAAAACTGAGAAAACACATTAGGATTGTTTTTATACTTTTGGAAAATGATCCATAAGTCAATTTTAATGTGTATAAATAATCCTTACCTCAAATTGATACTCTTTGTGCCTAGTATGACTCAAAGTGGACGTTATGAGTCTAAAATTAACATTTTAGTTCAAAACATGTGTCGCTCATTGAAAACAGAGCAAACATGCTCAGATTGTCTTGATAATTTAGGACAATGATTAATAAGTCATTTGTGATGTGTAGAAATCAGCCTCATATCAAACTGACACATGATGTAACCAATATTACTCAAAGTGATTGTTTTCATTTTAAAATGACATTTTTGTAAAAAAGACATGTGACATACTCAAAACCAAGAAAATGCATTCAGATTGTTTTTGATTCTTTTGGAAAATGAACCATAATTCATTTTTAATGTGTAGGAATCAACCATACCTCAATCGAATACATGATGTTACTCGGTATGACTCAAATTGTGTGGTTTCAGTTTAAAATTGACATTTTTATCAATGTATTGTTTCATATTTATGTTTAATTAATTTTTTTTATAGTATTACTAACATAAAAATTGTTTTCTTATATAGGTGGATTATTTCCCTCGAGTTGGGGAAGTTTGTTCAACAACTAATACAATGATCATGCTTTTTTGAGAGGGGGTCGTGTAACACCACAAGGATTTAAAAATAAAATGCATGAAACACTGAGTCTCCACAAAACACCACTTTGTTATAACATATCTAGTAAACATAATTTTACCACCTCTGTGATTTGAATTTTGAAAAACTGACATACACGATTGCGTTCAGTAAGATATTTAGAGTCTGATAGGATCAACTTACATTTTTTGTGAATAGTAACTTGACCCGTATGAATAGTAATGTACCCTTATGAATAGTAATATGACCCTAATGAATTATAAATGAAATAGAGTATTTTAGAAATTAAAAATTAAGTGTTGGTATTTTTGTGAGTAATAAATATTTATTTACAATTTTAAATTAATAAATTGATTTAAAAGAAAATTAATTTTCATAAAATGTATTCCTAAATAAATATTTTGTTTTCCTATAATTTTAGGATAATTTAATAAGACCTTATTTAATTTTTTTAAAGCATTATAAAATCATTTTTAAATTTAAATATGTATTTTTCAAGTAAATAATGATTTTATTTAAAAATTAAATTTATATTATTTAGAAAATTATTTTCATAAAATGGAATTCATATTTGAATTCTACACATCCAAAAATGATTAGGGTTAATTTTTATATTTTTTCTGAAATACTTGAATTTTTGTGAATAGTGAAATTTGATAATTTACAAAATATGCTAAATATGTGAATTTTTGCATCATGCTTGAGTCATGGCTGATGTAAATGACCATTGGTTCAAACTCACATGTAATTATTACTTTTTTTGGTCACAATCATCAAAACTATTGGATGTCTTTGGCAAAATAATAAAATAATGAGTAAAATAATGGGAAAACCCTCCTCTCGTCCACTATACCCCCCCCCCCCACTCCCTCTTCTCATCACTTTCTCAAGCCTTTTTCCTTGTCTAAATTCTATCCAAATCTCCTCCCAATCTCCTCCCCCACTTCCATCAGCCCTTGTTCTTATAAAAAACCAAAACCTATCCCCTAAAGAGGCCCTCAAGGAAGATTACTTCAAGAGTTAAATTCCTCTTTTCATTTCTTTTATTTCAAGTTCCTTTCTTTTATTTTTCTTTCCTCACCTAATTTAATCCAAATATTGTGATGAATCCATTACCTTACATGTACTATAATTTTGTTATTATAAATTAATAATTCTTCATCATCTCTCATTTCCCCTTCTTTTATACTAGAAATGAAAACACCATCCGAGATGTGTTAATTTATCACATTCAAGGATGACGGGTTTTGAATTTATATTACCGTATTCAATTATGGTCATTAAAAAAATTTATGGTTTAAACAGACTATAATATATGTATTATAACTTATGTAAGGTTCTAAAATCCTTTTTTACACATGATATTAATTTATAAATCAAAATGAGTTCGTTGTGATCAAGAATCGCCAATTAACCCAAACAATGATCGTTAAAGTTTTATATAATGATTCATATTCACTATCAATAACAAAATAAATTTTATAACCATGTAATATTCTTGTTTTAACTAATAAAATGCAACTTCTATTCTATACAACCATTCTCATTCTACATGTTTATCTGTACATGAATATAAGTAAACCGATCATGAAAATCAAGGAAGAAAACACTCCCAAATAATGAAATTGAATCTATTAACCCATCAAAAGGCCATAAAGGAACCTAAATAAGGTTATAATAAATCAATTAAATTTATATTAGGTTATAAAATCATTAATTTATGAACCTAAATTTTTTTATTCAGGTCATTAAGATCAAGTGAGGAACACCTTCGGACTTAAGGTAAGGGTTTTCTACCCAAACCTCCATTTTCATTCGGGTTTCTCTTATTGTCTACTTACCTCAATAAAATTCTTATTTATTCATATTTACTCTTCATATATTCTGTGATAATGTTATATATATGTAAACCAACCAGTATCCTACTTTCATTTATGGTTAGTTATATGTTTTAAAAGGATCTTTCAAAAACTCTTCCCGGAATACAAGCCCGATTCAAAGGAATTTCTCAAATTCTTACCTATTTTCAAGGGAAATCTATAATCAATTTTTAGAAACCATTATCTTTATAAAATAACTCATTTTATTATTAAAATACTATCTTACTTAACTTTTGGTTTTATACAAAGATTTTTCCAAAAGAACTCTTCTTTTCAAAGTAAAAGAGTATTCATCTCAAGAATTACTTGATGATTTTATAAGAGTATCTTCATCTATTTCAACACTCTTGTTGATTATTATGTATTATTGGGATTGATATTTCATTATATCATCTAAAATATTTAATTTAATGGTTTATGATTAGTTTGACTATGTATGTTCTATCTTAAAACTATCCACCAATTTACTCTGAATGGTTAGTGTTTATGCTTAATGTTCGGGGGAAAGTTATTTACATTTCATATATTAGTTTCAATATGAATTAATATGTTGTTTACATTTATCCATGTTCATATAAAGAATGCATTGGACTTAGTAAGTGTCAGGTGGGGCCTACTATATCCCCTTGGTGCATCGGTAGGTCTCATGAGACAAACTACGGTCTTGGCACAAGGCCTTGACAAAATGATTATTTATGGTATTGGCACGAGGACTTGACTGTATAGTTATCATGTCCTACATTATGCATTACCTCATTGTGAAAATATTATTGATAGTTCATGTGGTTATTCTACTATTATAATACCCATGATTATTTTTTATTATGACATTATTTATTCAGCTCTTATTCCTTCCATAATGTGTTCAAGTTTATTTTTAATGGCATGTGTTTTTAGTTATTCATCGTGCCTAATATTTATGTTTATGATATCTTTTGTTGTATTGCATACCCTTACTGAGAATTTGAGCTCACCCCTTTCTTATATTTCATTTTTTCAGGACATGAAGAAGTTTATTATGAATGACCTGCAGGGATAAACTTATAGTTGTGGATGTTACCAATAAAATTTATATATTGTATTTCATTTCAAGTTGAAATGTTGAACTTATGTATGTATCTTGTATCCAAATCTACTAAACTACTCGGTCCTTCGAGATGTATATTCCTTGTCTATATTCCAATGTAATAAAATAAGGCACCAGCTCTAGGCAACTGGGGCCGGGTCTTTTCAGTTGGCATTAGAGGAATTTTAGTAGAAAACTTGGAAACTAGATTTAGAAAATGTAAATTAGGGAACAAACCCCTAATATATTCTTTGAGGATAAACATACAAGAACATCCATGAATTTTGGTAAGGAATAAATTATGTTGGTATTTCTAGAAAATACATCCATTATTGATTTTACAAGTGGATGTGGTTCTGGCACAGATGTACCTAAGAGTGAAAACTACGACAAGGAGTTTTAGGCTTGACCCGGGGTATTCTGGTACAGGACATCGGGCATTACTGCACACTTAGTTTGACACTCTTGGGGGATATTCTTAGGATAATTCACATTTTCTTTACAAACCATTATGAAGGATTTAAATGTAAATTTTTCTTCAAAGAAAACGTGTTTATGATTATGGGATTATCCATGTATAGGATTTCAATTTATGATAAGTATTTTTGATAAGTTGATATTATAAATTATGATTCATAACATAATCTAGTGTGTGCCATTATTTAGAAATGGTGCCTAGTGGAAGGAATGGAAACTTCATGAATGTGCGTATCCCATGTAGGGATTTCCCACCTATGTAAGGTAATGATTTTGGCTATGGAGCTATGACTGGTGTTGAGAAACTTATAACTATACTAGGACAACTGACTATGGTTATGAAAAATAGCCTTACCCATATGGATCATCCTTATCCACAATATGGAGGATCTATGTTAGATTGCTTTATGTGACATCGGCCTCTATCATTCAATGGGACTACAAACCCATTTGTATCTAAGTAGTGGATAAGTTCCCTAGAGAAGATATTTCTCACTTTGGGATGTAACAAAATAGAGAAGGTTTTCATGGGAGTTTATCATCTATCGAGAGATACGGATCAGTGGTGGTCGTTAATCCAAAACACAAAGGAGGAAGAAGAAATATAAGATATGGAATGGAGGGATTTTAAGGAAATTTTCCTATAAAAATACTTCCATCATGAACAGTGAGCAGATATGGAAATAAAGTTTCTGAATTTGAAGCAAAAATAGGATAAGAATGTCTCAAAGTATGAATCTAACTTCACAAGGTTAGTGAGGCATGTTGCGGACTACATGTGTAATCCAAGGAGTAAGATTAATTGATTATTTGATGGTTTAAAACCATTCCCCTAAAAGGCACTAGTATTCCAAAATTTCTCATCATATGAAGATATAGTCTCATGTGCTATCAAGAAAGAAAAATAATTTTCAAATTCTTATGACTTTAAAGGAAAGAAATAGAAGAAGAGGGTTACTGAAAATATAGAAAAGGAAATAAGGAAATGTAGAAGAAGGGAAGAGTTAACCTTCTACCCTGTAGTAATTGTGGGAAGAAATACCATGGAACTTGCCTGAAGGGAATGGGAGTCTATTACAAGTGCATAGAAAAATTACATCAATCACATGATTTCAAGGGGAAGAAATAAACAACCAATGTTCAATGTTATAGTTGTAAAGATATGGGACATTATGCACATGAATTTCCTAAGCGTCAGGGAAACATTACCCAAAGAAGGACAAGGGAGAAAGGTTAAGCTTATGTGGTCACAGCTGCTAAGGTTGAAGTTCCTAATGATGTGGTGGAAGGTACTTTAATCATTTCCTTGAACTTATCCAATGTTTTATTTGATTCTGGATCATCACATTCTTTTATATCTTCCCAGTTTTCCAATAAAATTAGACATGTTCAATTTGATTTAATAAAGGAGTTGTCAGTAAAAACTCCTAGGGAATGTATCATTGCAACAAAGATGTGTTGATCAGTCCCCCTCATGAAACATAAATGTGCTTTAGTTTCTAACATTATCATCATACCCATGATTTACTTTGATATAATCCTTGGTATGAGTTGTCTTTTATGTTATGATTCGAAGATCTATTACAAGAAGATGGAAGTTACGATTTTTGAGAATGGGGTTGAATCCCTTATCTTTAGAGCAGAAATCTCAAAAGATGATTCTTATCTAGATCCATCCCCGGTAGCTCTACTGAATTCAATTATTGGGGAGGAAGGGAATGCAATATCTATGGGTGAGGAAAGGAATGTTCAAATAGAGGATGTACCTATTGTGAAAGAATATGTTGATGTGTTTCCAGAGGATTTACATGGACATCTTCCAGAGCAGGAAATTGAGTTTTCCATTGATTTAATTATTGATTCAAGGACTATATTAAAGACTATTTATAGAATGGCCACTGTGGAATTAGTAGAATTGAAGAAACAACTGGAGGAATTAAGTGATAAAGGATTTATTTTCCTCAGTTTCTCTCCATGGGGAGCCCCTGTTCTTTTTGTTAAGCATAAAGATGGATCTATGTGGTTTTGCGTTGATTATAGGGAGATCAATGCTATAACAATAAAGAACAAGTATCTCATACCTCACATTGATGATTTATTTGGTCAACTTCATGGATCCCAATATTTTTTGAAGATTGACCTTCGATCTAGATATCATCAATTATGAGTAAGGAAGGAAGATATTCTAAAGCCAGCATTTCGAACCAGGTATGGGCATTACGAGTTTACAGTAATGCCTTTTGGACTGACTAATGCACCCTCTGTCTTCTTGGATCTAATGAATAGGTTTTTCAAGGAATAACTTGATGGATTTGTGGTGGTATTTATTGATGATATCTTAATATACTCCAAAATCTACGAAGATCATGAAAATCACTTGTGTGCTATTTTGAAGACTCTTAGAAGAAATGAATTATATGGTAAGTTTAGCAAGTGTGAATTTTGGCTTCAATAAGTTTCTTTTATTAGAAACATTGTCTCTAAGGATGGAATATATATTGATCCTATGAAGACAAAGGTTGTTCAAGAATGGCCTACTCCAACGAACATAATGGTGGTACGTAGTTTTATTGTTTTAACAGATCATTATTGGTGTTTTGTTCAGAACTTCGCCCGTTTAGCCAACCTAATGACCAAGATTACACATAAAAGAGTTAGTTCATATGGAAAAAAGAATGTGAGGACTATTTCAAAAAATTGAAGAGGATATTAGTGAATTATCTGATCCTAAATCTACCATCGTGGAATGATGGGTTTGTGATCTATAGTGATGCATCAAAGAAAGGACTTGGTTATGTCCTTGTGTATAATGATAGAGTTATTGCCTATGCATCAAGGCAGTTAAAAATTCATGAACAAAACTATCATACTCATGATCTTGAGTTAGATTCTGTGATTTTTCTCTAAAATATGGATACACTATCTCTATATTGAAAGATGTGAGATATATACGAATCAAAAGAGTCTTAAAGTATATCTTTTCATAGAAATAAATCAACATGAGGAAAATGTGATGGCTCAAAATAAACAAGGATTATGATTGTTCCATACAATACCACCCAGTAAAGGAAAATAAGGTCTATAATGCATTGAGCAGAAAGAATCATGGAGTTTTAAACAAAATAAGGATCAAAAGGGATCCTGTATTCATAGATCTAATAAGGACGGACATAGGAATTATCAAATAAGGTGAAACATTATTACTTTTTAAATTGGTTTCCCAACCATCTTTATTATAAAGGATTAAAATCTCTCATCCTAATGATTAGAACCTTCAAAAGAAAATTAATACTGTGAAATATGGGAAGTTTGTTGATTTCGTACGTGAAGATGGAATTATAAAATTTGGGAAGAGGCTATGTGTTTCCTCTATACCTGAGCTAAAAAGGGAGTTATTGGATGATTCTCATAGCTCAAATTTCTCTATACACCTGGGTAGCACGAAAATGTATAAAGATTTAAAGGAACATTTCTAGTGGGATAATATGAAGCAGGAAATTGTTGATTATGTATCAAGATGTTTAGTCTGTCAACAAGTTAAGGCTGAATGACAACATCCTAGAGGAGTCATGCAACCTATACCTATTCCTACATGGAAATGGGATGAAATCACCATGGATTTTGTCACTGTATTACCCAAAACTCCAAGAAAGAATGATGCAATATGAGTAATTATTGATCAAATTACAAAATCTACACATTTCCTCGCTACAAGGGAGGATTTGACACTGGACCGGCTTGCAAGACTCTATATCAAATAATTTGTAAGACTTCATGAATCACCTCTTTCAATTGTGTCTGATCGTGATCCTCAATTTACATTGAAATTATGGAAAAGTATTCAGAAATCTTTTCATACTGAGCTTCGTTTGAGTACTGCTTATCACCCTCAAACTGATGGTAAATCAGAAAGAATGATCCAAACCTTAGAGGACATGTTGAGATCATGTTCACTTGAATTTCAAGGTATGTGGGATCAATATTTACCTTTATTGTAGTTTACCTACAATAATAGTTTCTATTCAAGTATTCAAATGGCACCATATGAAGCATTGTATGGAAAGAGATGTTGCACACCAACTTGTTAGGATGAAGTTGGAGAAAGGAAGCTTGTAGGCCTAGCGCTTGTGGTGAAAACAACAGAAAAGGTAAAGACTATTAAAACCTGTATCAAAGAAGCTCAAAGTAGGTAAAAGAGCTATGATGATAATCGAAGGAAAGATTTGGAATTTCAAGTGGGAGATCATGTTTTCTTGAAGGTATCTATATGGAAGGGTGTTAAAAGATTTGAGAAGAAAGGGAAACTGATCCCTAGGTACATTGGACCTTTTGAAATCATATAGAGAATTGGAGTTGTTGCATATCGTTTGGCTATACCGCCTAGCATGTCTAAAGTACACAATGTGTTCCATGTCTCATTATTGAGAAAGTACATGTCAGACCTGTAACACCCCAAGATTTTATGAAAAATATTCTTTTAATTTCATTAATGTCTTGTGTTGTATGCTACACCAAGATTACCTTGCGCTATACACAACACCGTATTAGCTTGTAGTATATGCAACACTATTCTTGGATCGTGTTACACACAATTTTGATAGTAGTTACTCTACGCAACATTGAGTATATATATATATATATATTAAATGTACAAATGAAATATGGTTGGATTCTGTTATATGAAACAAAGAAAGATTCTTGCACAACACGCAACTCTGACTTGGCTTGCATTACACGCAATCGCGACCTTCCTCGATAGCGTGTGTTGTACGCAATACCGGGTTTTGCTAAACAATGATATATTATTATAATATTATTATGAACTAGCCGTTATGAATAGTATTAACTAAATTTTTAATTTTATAACATTATTATTAATCTTACACATTTTCTAGAACATGTTATAAGAACAAAATAAATTTTTCGGGTAAAATAAGTATTTTTCAAAAAATGCAGTTTTACCGCCTTTTGATGGCGCACCCACTTTAAATATAGTTTTTGAAATGTTTATAAGTTCAATTTTACAAAATAAAATTCTTCTTTGGAATAAATAAATAAAAATTTACCTTGGATAAATTTTTCATATTATTCTGGTAACTTTCATATTTTGATAAATAGTAAAAACACGATATATTTTAATTAAAAACAAATTTTTTCATCGCAATAATTTATATGGTTAAATTATAATATTGAATGGGTTTAAAGTATAAATAGAATATAATTTTACCATTTAATATAATGTATGTCATTAGCATTGATTTTACATTAAATTCTTAGGTTAAATCAATTCAATCTTTTGCAATGTTTTAAAGAAAAACTCGTTTTCTTTCGACAACGGGATTAATTTTAATTTAATTTATGCAACTTTTGTGTATTGAATTTGGAAAAATGGATTCCATATTTGTAATCAGTGGGTCCAAATTATGTTAATAAGCTACTTTTTGTTTTTGGGAATTATGAATAGTAACTACGGTAAATTTTATTTACCATAGTTAAAGGTAAATCGGGTAATTAAGGGTAAATATAATATTATAAAATTACCCTACCACATGAAAAAATTCTATTGGATGGCTAAAAGTAGACCCATATAACCTAAGGGTCGGATTAGATTCATTTTATGGATTTTTGACCATGAAAATAATTTAATTATTATTAAAACCAAAGAAAGTGACAACATGTCACTCTCTTAAATCTTATAAGTATAACAATTTTAATTGAGTGATAAACATCATGAAAATTAGAAAATTAATAGTCTCCAGAAAGATAATAAAATTATATACATCATGATAATTTATTTAGAATTTTTAGGGATTAAATAATTGTCATTAATGGTGATACATTAATGATACAGAAATTATTTATTAAGTGAAAAATAAGTAATATAGTTTTTATTGAAATAATAATACCCATTAAAAGGCCCACAAACCTGACCAAACCTTATTGGTAGTGTATATATACACATTAATCATCCAATGACCTAATATATAACCGTTTGGAGCCTTATAAAAGTGATTATGACACTTATATTATTTTATTTTAAATGATGCCAAAGTTGTCACCTTCATAATTTAATAAATATAACAATTTAAATATTGTGATTTTAAGATTCTAAATTCTAGTAAAAGTATTATTGTAAAAGATAATAGATTTATCTTCATCATAGGATTTTATGTTTAATTTTTATGCAACAAATGAGTATATTAAATAATTATACAAAAATGTTGTAGTAATTATTTTATTAAGATCTAAACCAAATAAATGGTTTTAAAAATAATAAAATAAATATTATATGAACTATTTAATGTGATCCACTAATTTTATAGATACATATGACCTTTTATGAATCTATTAAATCTTTTATTTTGAACATATATTCTGTATATATTTTATTTAAATTCAAATAAATGAATAGTGTCAAAATTGACACTATTGTTATTTTATAAAAATAACACATTATAAAATTGTTTAAAAATCACAAAAATATATAAAAATTATAAATTTAAATTTATATGCTCTATAATTTTATAAAGTAACCAATTATGGAAAATTCACAACAAATAAGTAATTATTTGTTATAATTTAAAATTTAGAATTTTATTACCACAAATAAACTTAAATAGATTAAATAAGGATAAATCAAAATGATAAGGTTTAAAATAAGATCCAAACATGTCTAAATTTTATTGGTTGATGAGATTAAAACCCTATATCATCTAATATTCTAATATGAGTCATTTTTGGAGGTTTTTTAAGTGGGGTTAGATTTATTATAAATTGATATTTTTAAGAATTCCAAAGGTGCCCCTCTCCTCCCTTATAAAAGGGCACCTCCTCCCTCTCTTCCACACACCACTTTGAGCCTTCAATATCGGCCAACCCCTGCCCAATTATCTTATCCACTTCCCTAGAAACATCCTAGAGGTCCTGGTCTTCTTCAAAGACCAATTTTAGTGCCCTAAGAGGAGGTCTCAAAGAGGCGCATCAAAGAAGAGGTAATGTTCGTTACCGATTCTTTCAACTTTATTTCTTCTTATACTTCTTCTTCTTTAGTTGTTTCATTATGAAGTAATAACATCAGTATCACTAATATACTGATATGTTATTATAAGTATTAAACAACCCTATTTCACCATCTATCCATCCTACGGAAAACGAAATCATCGCGCGTGCGTACGTACGGAATACCGTCTCCACGCCGTGGTGTAATCTATTTTCCACCATCACCTTACTTGGATGGGTATAATGGTGTAAATAATGACTATATATTATTATTGTAAATTTATATTGATTATGAAATAGTATACATACACTCTAATACAATTCCACGATCACATGAATGATATCATCGCTCGTGCGTACGTACGGACTACCGTCTCCACGAACGCGATGAGATTCATTTTCTATGATTAACCATTCAAGAATGATTATAAAGTATATATAATTAATAATAATTAAATATATGGAATAATAATGCTACTGTATTTATGTATATATATATGTCAACTATTTAATTTCATTCAACTCAATAAGGAAACGAAAACAGCGTTCATGTGTACGTACGGCTTACCGTCTCCATGAACGGTGTATTTCTTTCCATTTATCTCTCTATTATATATATTCTGAATATATATTATATATAAATCATGTTTTATATTCTGGAATTAAGTAATCATGATCTAAGTAATCATATGAATAATTACAAGTCAAAACATGGACGACAAATGAAACGATTTTAACCAAAGTGCTCTTTAACATGGAATTTACACAAGAACGGGTAATATGAAGTCATTATTGAACCATATATGATATCATAACAGTGAATATGATTATTTAATAAGTCAATAACATTATTTAAATCATTATACAGGAGGTTCAGATACTTACGACGCAAATCGGACCTAAGTTAAGGGATAATTTTGCAAATCTCATTTCTATCCGAGATTGCTTATTCATAATTATTTACTGGGGTTAAGTATATCATCCATGTCCATGTTTTATAAAAGTGTTTTCATGTATTTTTAAAGTCATTTTTACCCATTTTTGACTTTTACTACATGGTATGTAAGGAATCTTTCTTTTGTTTACGTTACGAGGTACTTTTTGACTTTTCCGGCAAAAGTACGAAAATAATGTTTTTTTTAACTTATACGGCACGAATGGATTTTTACGGTTTTATAAAGCCTTATTTTCATGAAGCTTCCTCCAAAATATTTCATGACTATTTTCAATAAAATCACTTTCTTTGAAAATTGCATGACTTTTTGTGAAAAGAAATTGATTTTGAAGAAGAAAGGATATTTTCCTCAAGAATTCATTTCAAGTGTTTTATAAAAACCATTTTCCATCTAAGATGAAATTATTTCATATGTGTATGTTTCAAGTGTAATGTATCTATGATTTACATGGTTTCACTTTTCTTATTATGAAATGATATCCATTTATTTTATATGGATTATGTGATGATGGGATGATGTTTATGAAACCCATTTTATTCGTTGGGTTATTATGAATGATGTATGTTTTGTGGAACAAGTAAGAATGATTTCATTATGATATGGGTGGGACCTATATCTCCCTCCAATGCATTGGGTAAAGATTTATATCTCATGAGATAAACATGGCTGGAATGGAAAGTTAAACCGGTTCAGTAATACAGGACTGGAACGAGGAGTGAACTCGATTCAGAAAGGGACTTTTTCCACTAAGATGGTCTTGGCAGCAATGCCTTGGCTACTATGGAAATCATATCATGTGCTTAATGGTTTCCACTATTACATGTTTTATTCCCATGCTATTTTATCATTCTTAATGTTTCTTTATGATTTATGCCTTATGTACTTCCATGTTTTATGTCATTGCTCAAGCTTTTGATGTTTAAACATTATGTTCATGTTTTTAAGTTCAAATGTATATGGTATGTTTTATTTTATCCATGATTACCCTTACTGAGAATTTGAGCTCACCCTTTTTATGTTTTATTTTCCCCAGGATATAAAGAAAGGTTTTAGGTAAGAAAAAAAATGGAAGATCTTTATGGGAGATGTTGAAGATCTTTCACCACGATTAGAAGATTACGTTCCAAGTTTCCAAAGAAACTAAACTATTATGGTCCTTGTGTGTCTGTTTTTGTTATATATTAAGTATTCTGCTAAAGTAATGTAATGTCCATGTACGTCAAGCTTTGGGTCTCTACAGTTGGTATCAGAGGAAAGGTTTAGTCAACCTTTGGAAACTAGGATGCGAAAACGTTAGTGAGATCCCTAGAGATATTTCTATGGTATGTCTAGAGATGTCCCTAAGGATAAGTATACGTATAGTATATAGTCCTAGAACTACGGTAATGATCATAGAATTTAACCTAAGATGTTAGATATTGATGATACTCCCCCTTTACTCTGTTGTTTTCCCTAGCATGATTTTTGCCTCTCATGCTATTCTTTTTGGGTTTTAGAAAATGGCTGGAAATAGGAAGATTCACGATAATGGAGGATATGATAGACAATGGAATGATTTTATTCATGAGAAACCAAATGAAATGGGATCTGGAAGTCCAAACATCGTTATTATGCCTAATCAGCAATCTCATAATATGTTCAATAATCTCAACTTTGGTAAGTTTCCTGACTCAGATAATAGGAGAAAGATGGAGTTTCATGATGATCATAGAAGAAAGAAAGTTCAATTTCCCTCATGTAAATCATGTGGGAAGAGGCATCAGGGAGATTGTTTCAAAGGAACTGGAAGATGCTTTGGGTGTGGAAAAGAAGGACACAAAGCCAATAAGTTCAAAGGAAAAGGTTCAGTTAACACCATGGACAAGGATAATGGTATTGCTACGACATCAACAATGATTAGATGTTTTAAATGTGGAATGTACGGGCATTATGCAAACCAATGCCCTAATGGAAAATCTCATGAATAGAATCAGCATGGTCATATGGGTAGTATTTATGTGGATGATGATGAGGAGACTACAAATGATATATGAGCTGAAAGAAGTGTTGAAGCTCAGTCAGTTGTTTTAGAAGGTAGTGGAATGATTGTATGTTTATAGAGAGTTATGTTGTATAGTTACACTATTGTTTTTCCTAAAAGTATTTGAAAGTATATGTTGAATGGTACCAGTGACCATGGAAGGTTATTCAGATATTTTTTTAGAGTAGATTATATGCGCATAATGAAGGAATAAGAAGATAATGAGATGTTTGATTGTATTCATGAGCTCATGATTGATATAAGGACTAAGTGATATCATGGTTTGAGTATATAGAATTTTGAGGATTTTGGTATGTGGAAAGTGTTAACTTTTAACTGCATTCATGTTTTCACTAAGGTTCAAATGGTATTCATTTTTCAAGAGAATACATGATTAAGGCCTTCGAATGTTTGGAATATGACCAACAAGACATATCTTATGATATATGGGGATCAACGATGGTATTAAATCTCTGGTAATCGTTTTCACTATATTATGAGAGTGGACTGTAGTATTATGGATAAGCCTAAATATTGGAATGGATTATGTTGGACATAAGTTAGTGTTGTTTAAGGATAGAATTTTTTTCGATATTATTGGTGGGATGTTATAGTAATATAGTTTTAGAAAAAGGACAACCTGTAGGACAGGCGACAGCCCATCGCGTCGGACAAGGCTGTGGGAATCGAACCCACAACCGAAGTGCGACTGGCCTTTATCGCCTACCACTGGCCTACAGGAAGTCCCTGGTTAGTAGAAACTAGTTTTATTTTATTAAGCGGTATGATATATGAAGTATAAGCTCATTTTTGGAACCATATACGATTAATCTAACCATAAGATGGACTTATAACTTTTGCTAACCTTTTGTTTGAAAGAGATGGAATGACCCATCATTCTATCACATGATCTACTAACACATCACGAATAACAAATTCAACTTCATTTCTTTAAGGGATGAAGTGGAAATTGTTCAATTAACGAACAACAGTGAGATTGTACTAAAACCATGTAATTATTTCTTTTAATTCATCAACTTTAGGGAAATGATCTTGAAAACCAAAAATGTTGTCCTAGTTCCCTTATATCCGATGAATCAGATGGTACCTTAGATCATCACAAATCTATAGCTTTGTGATTGTTGGCTTTTTCATAGCCATGTTCTCTACCACTCTCCATCAGAACTTGATGGTTAGATTTTTCTTCCATATCCATATTTTCACCTATGTTCTCCTACGTGGAAACCCAGTGATGAGTTAATTTGGGTAACCGTTACATTTCATACTTTAGTTTTTAAAGCCATGTTTTGGTATTCCTTTTTACGATGTGGGTTTCTATTAAACAAACTTTTGAGTAGTAAACCATTTATAACCCCGACGAATTTCGAGAGCGAAATTCATTTTAAGGGGGGTAGAATGTAACACCCTGAGATTTTATGAAAAATATTCTTTTAATTTCATTAATGTCTTGTGTTGTATGCTACACCAAGATTACCTTGCGCTATATGCAACACCGTATTATCTTGCAGTATACGCAATACTATTCTTGGATCGTGTTACACACAATTTTGATAATAGTTATTCTACGCAACATTGAGTATATATATATATATATATATTCAATGTATAAATGAAATATGGTTGGATTCTGTTATACGAAACAATGAAAGATTCTTGCACAACACGCAACCCTGACTTGGCTTGCATTACACGCAATCGCGACCTTCCTCGATAGCGTGTGTTGTACGCAATACCGGGTTTTGCTAAACAACGATATATTATTATAATATTATTATGAACTAGCCGTTATGAATAGTATTAACTAAATTTTTAATTTTATAACATTATTATTCATCTTACACATTTTCTAGAACATGGTATAAGAACAAAATAAATTTTTCGGGTAAAATAAGTATTTTTCAAAAAATACAGTTTTGTCGCCTTTTGATGGCGCACCCACTTTAAATCTAGTTTTTTACATGTTTATAAGTTAAATTTGACAAAATAAAATTCTTCTTTGGAATCAAGAAATAAAAATTTACCTTGGATAAATTTTTCATATTATTCTGGTAACTTTCATATTTTGATGAATAGTAAAAACACGCTATATTTTAATTAAAAACAACTTTTTTCATCGCAATAATTTATATGGTTAAATTATAATATTTAATGGGTTTAAAGTATAAATAGAATATATTTTTACCATTTAATATAATGTATGTCATTATGATTTATTTTACATTAAATTTGTAGGTTAAATCAATTCAATCTTTTGCAATGTTTTAAAGAAAAACCCATTTTCTTTCGACAACGGGATTAATTTTAATTTAAGTTATGCAACTTTTGTGTATTGAATTTGGAAAAATGGATTCCATATTTGGAATAAGTGGGTCCAAATTATGTTAATAAGCTACTTTTTGTTTTTGGAAATTATGAATAGTAACTACGGTAAATTTTATTTACCATAGTTAAAGGTAAATCGGGTAATTAAGGGTAAATATAATATTATAAAATTACCCTAACACATTCCAAAATTCTATTTGATGGCTAAAAGTATACCCATATAACCTAAGGGTCGAATTAGATTCATTTTATGGACTTTTGACCATGAAAATAATTTAATTATTATTAAAACCAAAGAAAGTGACAACATATCACTCTCTTAAATCTTATAAGTATAAAAATTTTAATTGAGTGATAAACATCATAAAACTTCGAACATAAATAGTCTCCAGAAATATAATAAAATTATCTACATCATGATAATTTATTTAGAATTTTTAGGGATTAAATAATTGTCATTAATGGTGATACATTAATGATACAGAAATTATTTATTAAGTGAAAAATAAGTAATATAGTTTTTATTGAAATAATAATACCCATTAAAAGGACCACAAACCTGAACAAACCTTATTGGTAGTGTATATATACACCTTAATCATCCAATGACATAATATATAACCGTTTGGAGCCTTATAAAAGTGATTATGACACTTATATTATTTTATTTTAAATGATGCCAAAGTTGTCACCTTCATAATTTAATAAATATAACAATTTAAATATTGTGATTTTAAGATGATAAATTCGAGTAAAAGTATTATTGTAAAATTTAATAGATTTATCTTCATCATAGGATTTTATTTTTAATTTTTATGAAACAAATGAGTATATTAAATAATTATACAAAAATGTTGTAGTAATTATTTTATTAAGAGCTAAACCAAATAAATGGTTTTAAAAATAATAAAATAAATATTATATGAACTATTTAATGTGATCCACTAATTTTATAGATACATATGACCTTTTATGAATATATTAAAGCTTTTATTTCTAACATATATTCTGTATATATTTTATTTAAATTCAAATAAATGAATAGTGTCAAAATTGACACTATTGTTATTTTATAAAAATAACATATTATAAAATTGTTTAAAAATCACAAAAATATCTAAAAATTATAAATTTAAATTTATATGATCTATAATGTTATAAAGTAACCAAATATGGAAAATTCACAACAAATAAGTAATTATTTGTTATAATTTAGAATTTTATTACCACAAATAAACTTAAATAGATTAAATAAGGATAAATCAAAATGATAAGGTTTAAAATAAGATCCAAACATGTATAAATTTTATTGGTTGATGAGATTACAACCATATCCCATCTAATATTCGAATATGAGTCATTTTTAGAGGTTTTTTAAGTGGGGTTAGATTTATTATAAATTAATATTTTTTAGAATTCCAAAGGTGCCCCTCTCCTCCCTTATAAAAGGGCACCTCCTCCCTCTCTTCCACACACCACTTTGAGCCTTCAAGCTCGGCCAAACCCTGAACAAATATCTTATCCACTTCCCTAGAAACATCCTAGAGGTCCTGGTATTCTTAAAAGACCAATTTTAGTGCCCTAAGAGGAGGTCTCAAAGAGGCGCTTCAAAGAAGAGGTAATGTTCGTTACCGATTCTTTCAACTTTATTTCTTCTTCTACTTCTTCTTATTTAGTTGTTTCATTATGAAGTAATAACATAAGTATCACTCATATACTGATATGTTATTATAAGTATGAAACAACCCTATTTCACCATCTATCCATCCTACGGAAAATGAAATCACCGCGTGTGCGTACGTACGGAATACCGTCTCCACGTCGTGGTGTAATCTATTTTCCACCATCACCTTACTTGGATGGGTATAATGGCGTAAATGATGACTATGTATGATTATTGTAAAGTGATATTGATTCTGAAATAGTATAGATACGCTCTAATACAATTCCACGATCACAGGAATGATATCATCGCTCGTGCGTACGTACGGACTACCGTCTCCACGAACGCGATGAGATTCATTTTCCATGATTAACCATTCAAGAATGATTATAAAGTATATATAATTAATAATAATAAAATATATGGAATAATAATTCTACTGGATTTATTTATATATATATGTCATCTATTTAATTTCATTCAACTCAATAAGGAAACGAAAACAGCGTTCATGTGTACGTACAGCCTACCGTCTCCATGAACGGTGTATTTCTTTCCATTTATCGATATATTATATATATTATGAATATATATTATATATAAATCTTGTTTTATATTCTGTAATTAAGTAATCGTGATCTAAGTAATCATATGAATAATTACAAGTCAAAACACAGACGACAAATGAAACGATTTTAACCAAAACGCTCTTTAATATGGAATTTACACAATAACGGGTAATATAAAGTCATTAGTGAACCATATATGATATCATAACAATGAATATGATTGTGTAATAAGTCAATAACATTATTTAAATAATTTTACAGGAGGTTCAGACACTTACGACGCAAATCGGACCTAAGGTAAGGGATAATTTTGCAAATCTCATTTCTATCCAATATTGCTTATTCGTAAGTATTTACTGGGGTTAAGTATATCATCCATGTCCATGTTTTATAAAAGTGTTTTCATGTATGTTTAAATTCATTTTTACCCATTTTTGACTTTTACTACATGGTATGTAAGGAATCTTTCTTTTGTTTACGTTACGAGGTACTTTTTGACTTTTCTGGAAAAAGTACGAAAAGAATGTTTTTTTAACTTATACGGCACGAACGGATTTTTACGGTTTTATAAAGCCTTACTTTCATAAAGCTTACTCCAAAATATTTCATGACTATTTTCAATAAAATCTCTTTCTTTGAAAATTACATGACTTTTTGTGAAAAGAAATTGATTTTGAAGAAGAAAGGATATTTTCCTCAAGAATTCATTTCAAGTGTTTTATCAAAACCATTTTCCATCTAAGATGAAATTATTTCATATGTGTATGTTTCAAGTGTAATGTCTCTATGATTTACATGGTTTCACTTTTATTATTATGAAATGATATCCATTTCTTTTATATGGATTATGTGATGATGGGATGATGTTTATGAAACCCATTTTATTCGTTGGGTTATTATGAATGATGTATGTTTTGTGGCACAAGTAAGAATGATTTCATTATGAGATGGGTGGGACCTATATCTCCCTCCAATACATTGGGTAAATATTTATATCTCATGAGATAGACATGGCTGGAATAGCAAGTTAAACCGGTTCAGTAATACAGGACTGGAACGAGGAGTGAACTCGATTCAGAAAGGGACTTTGTCCACTAAGATGGTCTTGGCAGTAATGCCTTGGCTACTATGGAAATCATATAATGTGCTTAATGGTTGCCACTATTACATGTTTTATTCCCATGCTATTTTATCATTCTTAATGCTTCTTTATGATCTATGCCTTATGTACTTCCATGTTTTATGTCATTGCTCAAGCTTTTGATGTTTAAACATTATGTTCATGTTTTTAAGTTCAAATGTATATGGTATGTTTTATTTTATCCATGCTTACCATTACTGAGAATTTGAGCTCACCCTTTTTATGTTTTCTTTTCCCCAGGATATAAAGAAAGGTTTTAGGTAAGAAAAAAAATGGAAGATCTTTATGGGAGATGTTGAAGATCTTTCACCACGATTATAAGATTACGTTCCAAGTTTCCAAAGACACTAAACTATTACGGTCCTTTTGTGTCTGTTTTTGTTATGTATTAAGTATTCCGCTAAATTAATGTAATGTCCATGTACGTCAAGCTTTGGGTCTCTACAAGACCCAATGCATGTCTTCACTTCTGAAGGTATAGAATTGGAACCTAACTTATCTTATTGTGAAGAGCCTATCTGGATTCTAAAAACTAAAGAATAGGTGTTAAGGAATCAGACTACTCGACTGGTAAAGATACTTTGGAAAATCATAAAATCGAAGAGGCAACATGGGAACCGGAGGAGCTTATGATGAAGAACTACCCAAATATTTTTGTGAGGTAACATTCTGGTAATTTCGAGGATGAAATTTTTGCAAGGAGGGGAGAATGTAACACCCCAAGGATTTATAAATAAAATGTCTGAAACACTGAGTCTCCACAAAACACCACTTTATTATAACCAAGCCAGTAAACATAATTTTACCACCTATATGATTTGAATTTCAAAAAACTGACATACACGGTTACGTTCAGTAAGATATTTAGAGTCTGATAGGATCAACATACATTTTTGGTTAATAGTAACTTGACCCTTATGAATAGTAATGTACCCTTATGAATAGTAATATGACCCTTATGAATATTAACCACACCCATTAAGGTATAAATAAAATTTAGACACCTTATAAATGAAATAGAGTATTTTAGAAATTAATAATTAAGTGATGGTATTTTTGTGAGTAATAAATATTTAATTATAGTTTTAAATTAATAAATTGATTTTTAAAAAAAATCATTTTCACAAAATTTATTCCTAAATAAATATTTTTTTGTCCTATAATTTTAGGATGATTTAATAAGACCTTAGTTAATTTTTGAAAGTATTATAAAATTAATTTTAAATTTAAATATATATTTTTCAAATAAATAATGATTTTATTTAAAAATTAAATTTCTCTTATTTAGAAAATTATTTTGATAAAATGGATTTCATATTTTAATTATACATATCTAAAAATAGTGAGGGTGAATTTTTGGGATTTTTCTAAAATACATGAATTTTTGTGAATAATGAAATTTGATGATTTACAAAATATGCTAAATAAGTGAATTTCTGCATCATACTTGAGTCATGGATGATGTAAATGACCTTTAGTTTGAACTCACATGAAATTATTACTGTTTTTGGTCACAAGAATCAACATTATTGGTTGTCTTTGGCAAAATAATAAAATAATGAGTAAAATAATGGGAAAACCCTCATCTCGTCCACTATAACCCCCCCCCCCCTCACCCCATCTTCCCTTCACTCCCCTCAAGCCTTTTTCCTTGTCTAAATTATGCCTAAATCTCATCTAAAGCTCCTCTCCCACTTACATCATCCCTTGGTCTCATAAAAAGACCAAAACCTCTCCCCTAAAGAGACCCTCAAGGGAGATTACTTGAAGAGGTAAAATCCTCTTTTCATTTATTTTATTTCAAGTTCCTTTCTTTTTTTTTCTTTCCTCGCTAAAAATGTTGTGATGACTCTAGTACCTTTCATGTACTGTAATTTTTTTATGATAAAGGAATAATTCTTCATCATCTCTCATTTCCCCTTCTTTTATACTAGCAATAAAAACACCATCCAAGATGTATTATTTTATCACATTGAAGGATGACGGGTTTTCAATTTCTCTTAATGTATTCAATTATGGTCATGAAACCATTTTGATGGTTGAAACAGACTATAATATATGTATTATAACTTATTTAAGGTTATGTAATCCTTTTGTACACATGATATTAATTTATAAATCAAAATGAGTTCATTATGATCAAGAACTGTCAATTAACCCAAACAATTATCATTAAAGTTTTATATAATGATTCATATTCACTCTCAATAACCAAATGAAATTTATAACCATGTAATCTTCTGGTTGTTCACTTATAACATACAACTTCTATTCGGGACAACCATTCTCATTCTACATGTTTATCCGTACATGAATATAAGTAAACCAATCATGAAAACCAAGGAAGAAAACACTCTCAAACAATGAAATTTAATCTCTTAACCCATCAAAAGGCCACGAAGGAACCTAAATAAGGTTATAATAAATAAATTACATGTAGAGTAGGTTCTGAAATCATTAATTTATGAACATAAACTTTATTATTCATGTCATTAAGATCAAGTGAGGAACATCTTCAAACTTAAGGTAAGGGTTTTCTACCCAAACCTCCATTTTCATTCGGGTTACTCTTATTATCTACATACCTCAATAAAATTCTTATTTATTCATATGTACTCCTCATATATTCTATGATAATGTTATATATATGTGAACCAATCAAAATCTTACTTTCATTTATGGGGAGTTGTATGTTTTAAAAGGAACTTTCAAAAACTCTTACCGAAATACAAGCCTAAGTCAAAAGAATATCTCAAATTCTTACCTATTTTAAAGGGCACTTTGTAATCTATTTTTAGAAACCATTATCTTTATAAAATCACTCATTTTATTATGAAAATACTATCTTACTTCACTTCTGGTTTTATACAAAGTTTTTTTCAAAAGAACTCTTCTTTTCAAAGTAAAAGAGTATTCATCTCAAGAATTACTCGATGATTTTATAAGAGTATCTTCATCTATTTCAACACTCTTGTTGATTATTATGTATTATTGGGATTAATATTTTTTTGATATCTTATACCATATTTAATTGAATGGTTTATGATTAGTTTGACTGTGTATGTGCTATCTTAAAACCATCTACCAATTTACTTTGAATGGTTAGTGTTTATGCTTAATGTTTGGGGAAAGTTATTTACATTTCATATATTAGTTTCAATATGAATGTATATGTTTTTATGTTTATCCCCGTTCATATGAGGAATGCATTGGGCTTAGTAAGTGTCGAGTGGGGCCTGTTATAGTCCCTTAGTGCATCGGTAGGTCTCATGAGACAAACTACAGTCTCAGCACAAGGCATTGACAAAATGATTATTTATGGTCTTGGCGCGATCCCTTGATGGTATGGTTATGATGTCCCACATTATGCATTCCCTCATTATGAAAATAGTATTGATAGTTCATGTAGTTATTTGACTAGTAGAATACTCGTTATTATGTTTTATTATGGCATTATTTATTCAGCTCTTATTCATTCCATAATGTGTTCAAGTTTATTTTTAAAGGCATGTGTTTTTAGTTATTCATCATGCCTAATATTTATGTTTATGATGTCTTCCACTGTATTGTTTACCCTTACTGAGTGTTTGAATTCACCCCTTTCTTATGTTTCATTTTTTTAGGACATGAAGAAGTTTATTATGAATGACCTGGAGGGATAAACTTATAGTTGTGGGTGTTCCCAATAAAACTTATACGTTGTATTTCATTTCCAGTTGTAATGTTGAACTTATGTATGTATCTTGTTTTCAAATCTACTAAACTACTCGGTCCTTCGGGATGCATAGTTCTTATTTATATGCCAATGTAATAAAATAAGGCATCGGCTCCGGGCAACTGGGGTCGGGTCCTTTCTTGTCGGGTGCCAAAGATAACGAAACATTGATATTTTGGAATTTTTATGACCATACTTGCTAATGTAATTGTACAAAACATTGTTTGAAATGTTTATAATATAGCATTTTTATGTATTTGTGATATAATTTTTATTTCAATTAAATTATGAATTTATCATATTCCGGTTGCTGCTGCAGTGTGCTGTAATCCAAACAGCACACTGCAGCAGGAGAGCCTTTATCACCGCTATTTCTAACGCTGATAAAGACCCGCTTTATCAGCGCTAACGAAAGCATTGATAAAGGGGATCCCTTTATGGGCATGTCAGACAACAATGATTTTTTAGCAGTGTTAAAGCCCGTTTTGAGTTTTGTTAAATGGCTTATCTGTGGTAGTAAGTTACACGAGCATCCTGCCACCATTGAAGTCCCATACTATCACCAGTCGGGATATTGGGGTTGGCCTAACATTCGATATTTCTCCTTTCGATTGTTTGAGTCATCACTTGAAAAATAAACTTCATCATTCCTAACATGGAAATTTAGTATATTTTTTCTCTAATAACGAGCCATAAATTGAGAGGTTATAGAAAACATTTGGCAATAATGTACAAGACATATCTCAAGAAAATTAAATGAATCACCATGAAGCAAGAAACCCGTTGAGAAATAGAATATAAAACCTTTATTGTTATTCTTAGTGAAACAACAAACCGATGAAAACAAATGATAATGATGAGGAGACTACTATTGCCCATACATTTGCAATTTTGCAAAACAATTCTCTTAAATTTTCTAAATCGCTTTTCAAATCTTATTTTTTGGGGAGAATAACTACATATATTTTACAACATTTTATACCACTACTACAAACACGACCTTTATCAGTGCTAAAAATGGCCTTTATCAGCGCTAGAAAAGCGCTGATAAAGCCAGCGTAGATAAAGGGGGGGGTCCCCTATATCAGCGCTTCCTTTATCAGCGCTTTCATTTTAGCGCTGATAAAGGACCCTTTTATCAACGCTTTTAAAAAAGTGCTGATAAAAGTTAAAAAAATTAAAAAATACTGCCAATCGGGGGGGCTTTTATGCTTGAACCCCCCCCCCTTTTACAGCGCTTTTCGGCCCCTATACAGCACCCCACGCACCCCCCTCCACCCTTTAACAGCGCTTGCTCAAATATTCTCCATGCGCGCGCACCCCTGCCTCCACCAGGATTTGAACTCGAGACCTCCCCCCTGCGCGCCTAACCTCTTACCACTACTCTATTTTGATTTGCTTTCCAATTCATGATATCTTTATATATATATTTATATATTTAGTTATATTTATTCGTATAGTAATATATATTTATATTAATATATATATATAGTTATATTATAATATATATATATATAGTTATATTATAATATATATAATAATATTAATATATATATATATAGTGGTATTAATATATATCTATATCTATATATATATATATATTTAGTTATATTTATTCGTATAGTAATATATATTTATATTAATATATATATATAGTTATATTAACATATATATAGTTATATTAACATATATATAGTTATATTAACATATACATAGTTATGTGAATATATATTTATATAGTTATATAGTTATATTAATATATATATAGTGATATTAATATATATATTTATGGTGATATTAATATATATATTTATAGTAATACTAATATATATATATATGTAGTTATATTAATATATATATAGTTATTAGATTAATATATATATATATATAGTTAGATTAATATATATATATATATATAGTTAGATTAATATATATATATAGTTAGATTAATATATAGGAATATAAATATTCATATATTGGTATTTTAAATAAAATGGATATTAGTTATTATTTAGATAAAGATAATATATTTTATATGTAAATATGTTTAATTATTTATTTAAAAAATTTAATTTTTAGGTGCGAATATATAAAAAATATGTACATATAGTTATATATTTGATTATAAATAGCAGTTCATTATAAAAAAGGATGAAATTTAAAAGACATAATATCAATATGAATGTAATACCTTGGAATAAATTCAGTCCCCACCCAAAAAAGCCAATAATACCCCCTTAAACGAGTTTGAAAATCCACAAAATGTTAAAAAATCTGGGTACCCCGACAAAAAACTCAGTTTTGGAGGCCTTCTGGGCCTCTTTTGGCCTCGAAAAATGCTTGACTAGGGCTTCCCCTAGTCATTGTGATGTAGAGCTCGTCGCAGGCTTTGATTTGATATGTGGTAGAGCTCAAACGGACACCCGGATCAAAATTTATGGCCATTTGAAGTTTGAGTTGCGTTTTCAACATATTTTGGATCTTTTTTTTAATTTTTTTAATTTTTTTAGTCCTCAAATTGTTATTAAATGACTATTACTCCATAATTATTATCAAATTATTAATTAAAAATATTTTTTTAAATTTTTTAAGAAGTCATTTTCACTAAATATCTTATATATTAAGTATAATAAGTGTAAATGTACATTTATACTTATCTAAAATGTATTTAAAAATTATATATTATATTTATATAACAATATAACTATATTTATATATTAATATATTTTTTTAAATTTTTTTTTTGAAGTCGACCCTTTATCAGCGCTTTTAAAAAAAGCGCTGATAAAGCCCCCCCCCCCTTTATCAGCGCTTTTTCGTTGGCGCTGATAAAGGGGGGCGCTGTGAAAAATTGTTTTTGTGGTAGTGGCATGTCATGTTGTCTCTAGGTTACATGGTTATCGATCGACTTAGTCATGTATAGGATACACGGTTTGGACCTTGACCTGAAGGGACTATATGCCATGTCCAGTGGGCCACACAGAGTGTAATCTGGTTGATCGTGCACCAGTCTGTCCTAGTCAACACGAGGTGTAAGAATTAACTGCACCACGAGTCATTAATGCACACGGCTTGAAAAATTTCTGAATTACTCCCGATGCACTGAACACAACTACACAGTGTGTAATCTGGATTACATAGCATGTATGGCAGATTGTACAACATGTAACTCCGAATGCATGACGTGTACTGTCCTATTACCTGGACAGAATCATCGGAACCTCCTGATGAGATCCTCGATTTAATTTTAATCAAAAAAAATATTTGTTTCTATTAGATCTTTGAGAAACAAAAAGAGGAAAAATAGATCTCGAAATTCATATTACAAGAATGATTAAACATTAATTGACAAACTAAATTATTAAAGTGTAAATCATCAACAAAATATTTAAAATATTATAACTTATGATTATGATACCACTTTTAGGATCCAGGCACAGTGAAATTATGACGGTTGGAAGGGCCCACCTTTGCTTTTATCATAATCGATGACCAATCTGAGATCAATATGACGATGAACGCCAGTATCCATAGATTAAAATCAAAGGTTTAGACAAAAATAATAAAAACACCATATCTAATAAAGAGGATCTTGCATATCATGTTTATAATTAATTTATTAATTTATAAAGAAATTAAATACTTGGGTCTTTGGTACTTTCTTCGTTGATGATCGTTGATTGTCCAGAATGAACCTTCTGGATTGTCTTCATTGCACTTGTGAGGATCCAAAGTAGAATATTTATAGCGGTGATCCACACGTACTCCAATGGTCTCTGAACAACATCACTCGTTCTCCGGGTGCTAGCACGGTGAAGCGAATGTCTTGCATAATCGTTCTTGATCGTTCGTTCTTTGGTATTGAAGAAATTCTCTTGTTCTTTAGAGGGAGAGAGGAGGGGATTTGAGAGAGAAAATGTGTAGTTCAAAAATTCTAAATTCATCAAGGTTTGTCACAATAGATGTATTTGCCTGTTAATTGACATGGGGTTTCAATTACAATATTTAATTGTGAAACAACAATTAAATGAAATTATAACTATTAGAGAAAACCCATACCACAAAATAACAATAACAACACCATTATTTGTGGTGTACCAACTTGTGAAAACAGAACCATAAATGAAATCTCATTCCATATAATGATAATAGTATTATTATTATTTCTTATGCCAACTAGATAAACATTATTTACCAACTTGTAAATAATTAATTTATCAACAAACACAGTCTTAGTTCATTCGAACTCCTCTTCCATTTATTGAGCACCCGAATAAAATATTTTATTCTCTTAAATAAATTTATTTATTTACAAACTAGTAAATAAATATTTATTAAATATTCAATAATATAAATAAATATATTTTATTCACAATCTGGTGAATAAATATTTATTTAATTTATATGATTATTTTAACTTGAATAAAATTATTCCTTGATCTTGAGAATAATATTTATTTCATTAATTAAATTTAAATAGATTTTAATTAAGACCACCAAAAACACTTAGTGTGTGACCCTCTAGGATTATTTCTCATTGGCATTAGGCGAGCTTGGATAAAGTCCAAGATTACTGTCTAAAAATGGGTCAAGGCATCCAAGAGAAAGAACTTAAAGTCACAACGATGACATCCACATATGAATGCTCATTGTGTAATATAATCCCTTTGTCAAAATATATCATCAAGAAGGTTTCATGATAGTGTCATCAACCTATATACTTGATACGTCATTCTTTGAATACCTGAAATAAACTCATCATTACACCATGGCCATGGAATTTAGGGAGACAATTCTATTTCAATCAAAGGGCTGAGATATCAACTTCCATAAATGGAAGGGAAAAATCCTTCCTTGACTTATCCATTAATAACATGTCATTCGTGACACACCCAACATACCCTACTTCCTACCAACGTATGGCATGATGATTTTTATCAGTAAATCAAAGTGCGCGAGTCGTGACATGTATTAATGATAGAATTAAAGTCTAAGGACCACAACACATGATCGTAGATAGGAATATTTGATGACACCAAAACATGTGGAATTCCTACTGGTGGGTATGTTCTCATAATCTCCCTTCTTGGAGATTACCAAGTCTGAACTTCATGAGAAGAAGTCTCATCCGCTTATGAGTACTTGAACCTGACGGTTTGTATACTATGTGTCCCATCATAGTATGTCATCCAACTACAGAACTATATTTAAGAATATTGTCATAGCACTTCATGGTTCTCATCATATGAGGAAACTGATATGACCTTATTAATGTGACAAATACACTAGGACATTATTACATTAGAGTCATGAAGAACAATGAAAAATATGTAATAAGATGTCTAATATTTAAATACATTAAATATTCATGTAATCAAAGTACAAACAGTTGGTTGTAGGACACCAACTCCAATATTTTTATGGTATGATAAAATTTGTTAACAAGCTTGGTCTGAATTATACAAAAATACATGCATGTCCCAATAATTGTACGCTTTATTAGGGAGAGGATTCAAGTAGATAGGATTGCAAAAAAAAATATTCCTTTAAATGGTAGTCAATAGGTGATGTTAGAAGTCTGAACCAACATACTACTATAAAGAAGAATAAGAAAAAAAACGCACCTGCAAAGGTTTTTCATTACTTTTATTTAAAGCCTCGATTGCAAAGATTATTCATGTTATCGAAAACCGCCGAGCACATGAAGTGGAATTCTATAGATTATAACAATGATGGGTTAATGTGATGTAAAGTCTCGTGTTTCTTAACTTAGTTAAAATACGAAAGTTTTTGAAATTTTTCGTTTGTTGGATGGGTCGAACTTAAAAACAAGCTTCATGTTGATGTTTCGTGAGTTTGGACCATTTAAAAGTGTTGATAACAGGTTTGGGTAAAAGTTCAAGAAGTTTTACGGGTGGTTCAATGGATTTCAAGAGCACCGAACCTGACAGAGGCTCTTGCACAGTCTGCACATGGTTAGGAAAACTATGTGGGACAAACCGTGTGAAGTAGGTTCCTTAGATAGAAGGTCCCGTATAGTTGGCGCACAGTTTTCCAGACCGTGCGAGACAAACCGTGCCACTTACCCCAGTTTTGGGTTTCAGGTTAATTTATTTAATTAAATTTTTGACTGTGAGGGACTTAATTAAATTTCGTGATATGGAGGTTTTAATTGATTAAATTCATGGTTAAAAATGAATTTAATTAATTGATGCAAAATGGGGTTTCATTTAATTAAATTAATGTTGAGAGAATTTAATTAAATGATAATGAGTTGGAATTTGATTTAATTAGATCTAGGTCAATGGAATTTAATTAAATGAGGAATAAATGTGGAGTTGGGGTTTTACCTAATTAAATTAAAGGATATGATGAATTTAATTAATTAGTGAAAATTGGAGGAAATGGTTTAATTAAATTGGAGGTGGGAATAATTTAATTAAATAACGATGAGTTGGAGTTGTATTAATTAAATTCTTTGAAAAGAATTTAATTAAATGAGCAAAGGAGGAGTTTTTATTTACTTAAATTTGTTGGAGAGGAATTTAATTAAATGAGGTGTAATGGGGGAGTTATGGGGTTTATCAAATAATTGTTTAAATTAAAATGATGATAATAATATGGTTATTATTATTATTATTATTATTATTATTATTATTATTTTATTAATTATTATAAAACTAATTGGTGTTATAAGAGGGAGGCGCATAGTGGGGTGAGGCGTGACCCCCTCCCCTCGTTCTCCCATGGTGAGGTGCACCACTCCCCAACTCGGATTCCTCTCCGCGCACCGGATCACGGTGGTTCCTTTACGAAAGTTATTCGTCTCGTCGAGCTAAGTCCTTCTCTGCATGTTTCATTATTCACATTGGTCATTTCAGCTCTTCTTTACCAATTCTCCATTAGGTTTAAAACCTAAGGCCTGGGGTTAATTTGGTTTCTTCCCTTCTTCCGATTCTATGTCACGACCCGTCCTCGGGGCCCGTGCCGTGACTACCCCAAGCCCGCCTTCCATAGGCCAGGGGCTGGCGACTAGCACCAAGGCGTAAAATCCCAGTAAATAGGGAAGGCATTGCCTTATAAGTAACAACCACACAGAGTCAGCAAGCGGAAAGTAAAGTGCAGAAAAGAAAAGGGGCCGGAAATACAAGCCCAACTGTAAAGTACAACTGAAAAGTAAAGTACAGCAACTGAAGAAAAGACGGCGGCCTCGTGTCGTCCACTGGAAATCCCACCTGAAGGGTGGGTACAGATAGCCTCCAGGCTCCTCGGGTCCCACGTCCGCTCCGAGCACGTCCCGCCCAGTGGTCCACCTCCAGGTACCGTCCTACTCCACGCCCCAACCGTGATCAGCGCTGTCCGTCGTCTGCAACCAACACAACAAGGTGCGGGCATAGCCCGTGCAGGGGTGAGTACAACTACTCAGTAAGGACCCCGAGACCCCCGAAGGTCTCCCGAAATCCACAAAGGATATAGCACAAAAGAAAGATGCAATCACGAAGTAACATCTGACCCGACTTAGGTATATGCCCATACATATACCTAAGTCCCCAATTCTAGCTCTGCTCACGAGCTCAAGAACAACTCAATCCACAAAGGAAAGCAAGACTCAAATCCACAAGGAGAGTAAACAGTAAATCCACAAAGGATAGTTCAACACAATCCACAAAGGAGAGTAAACAGTAAATCCACATAGGATAGTTCAACACAATCCACAAAGGAGAGTGACATAAGGTTCAGCTCAACCAGGTATACTTTTTCAGATGACGTCAAAGATGATCACTGATCCATCTAAATCGTCGGACCCACGAAGGATCGATAGGTACTAACCCCCGCAGAAGACCCACACAGGATCGGGCTCACACAGAACCTGTAGGCAGTGGCTCACACAGAACCGGTAGGCAGTGGCTCACACAGAACCGGTAGTAGGACCCACACAGGATCGGGCACTGATCCGCGTAGGATCGCTGAGTGCAGTAGTCGACGCAGTCCACTGAGGTCCCTGCACAGTCGTCGCCGCAGTCCACGAAGGATCTCTGCTCTGCCGTCGTCGCAGTCCACGGAGGATCTCTGCTCTGCCGTCGTCGCAGTCCACGGAGGATCTCTGCTCTGTCGTCGAGGTCACAGCCAGCGCTAGGGTTCCCGCACGTAGCGAGCTCGTTTAGGAGGGTCCGCTCCACGAGCCGAGGGGCTGATACATCAACTGACACGTAGTCCGAAGTTGATGTATCCAAAAGTTCCGTATCGACAACAGGATCTCAACGCGACAGACGGCGCGTCAATCGGACGCCCAGTCTGAGAGTTATTGGCATTTTCGTCCCAGGGGCCCGGTTGGTTTTTTTAGGGAAAAACCGACCCGACCGTACTCCGCCTGTATCCGATCCTCGGGCGGAGTATGCCAAAAGTTCCGTCTCACTTAGAGGAAACTACCACAGCTGACGGTACGTCGTTCGGACGTCCGTAGCTCAAGTTATGAGCGTTTCCGCTCCGAGGGCCCGGTTGGTTTCGTGTACGAACCAACCCGGCCGAACCCAAAGTCTTCCGAAACCTTGAGTATAATATACCGAAACGACCGTCTCGATCCAAGGATCGCGTAGCCGCTGACGGTTCGTCAATCGGAGGTCCCAGGCCCAAGATATGGGCGAAAGACCGTAGAGGGCCCGAAACGGGGGTACTGGGCCCGGGGCGACCCGGCCCGAACCCCCCCTGGGGTCGGCCGAACCGGGTCGGCCCGAACCGGGTCGGCCCGAACCGGGTCGGCCCGGCCGACCGGACCGGCCGGCTCGGCCTCGGCCGAGCGGCCGAACTGCCGCCGCCGCGGGGTTGAACCCGCGGCTTGAGAGAAACCGCGGCCCCGCGGGGGGCCGCCTGTCACGCGGACGCGGCCGGGCCGCCGCGTCCGTCCCGGTTCCGCGCGGCCGCGGAACCGGCTGCCGCCGCCGCCGCGGCTTCAGCCGCGGCGGAAGATTTCCACGGCGGCGCGCCTGGCGCCGCCGCCTCCGGTCGCCGGCGCCGCCGCGCCGGCGACCCGCGCCGCCGCCTCCTTCCGCGGGCCGCCGGAGATGCTCCGGTGGCCCGATTTCTTTCCCGTCTGCGCCGATGCTCCTCCCGGGGGACGATCTTCACTGCGGAGCCAACAAATTGCCCTTGCCGCACGGTTCGTTGTCGTCCGCCAAATCCGCGCAAAAAGAGAAGATCGGCGGAGGGTTGCCGGGTCTTGTTCGTTAGACCCGCACCCTCCGCGTTAGTCATAAACGTCACCGGGAGGGAAAATCAACAACAATTTTAATTAAATTAAAATTGTCGGAGATTAAGTTCTTTACTTAAAAAGAATAAACACGGGAAAAAGATAAAACAATCCAGCATCCCTTACCTTATCGTCGTCGTCGGACGAGAGGTCGTCGCGGAATCGCTCGTCGCGGAGGAAGGAGATCGTCGCGTCGTCGCGGTATCCGGCGTCGCGTCGCCAATCTCCGGATCAAGATCAAACGGATTTAATTAGTTTAAATCCGTTGATATTGAAATTAAAAAGGGAGAAGAAAAGATCCGATTCTCACCTTAGTTGCCGAACGAGGATCGGCCGCGGAAGAAGAGGCGTCGCCGAAGAACGTCGCGGGTAGATCTCGTCGACGTCGCAGATCTTGGTGTGCGTCGTCGAATTCCGGTCGCCGGCGTTCTTCGCGTTCTTCGCGTTCTTCGCGTTCTTCGCGTTCTTCGCGTTCTTCGCGGAGAGGGTGGAGGAACGAAGATTCTTTCAAATCCTTTCCAAGGATTTTTGGGTTGGTCTTATTTTATAAACATGCCAACACACGAAACCGGTTAAGAAACGATCCATCAATTCGTTGAATTAATTCAACGAAAGAAACGACCCATTTAATTCACGAAGAAACAGTCCATTTAATTCACGAAATAAACCGCCCAATTAAATGGTCTGTTAAGAATTAAAGAAAACGCGTCGGTTGACTTTTCAGTTACTTTGACGGGTTTTCGCGGGTGCGTTACTTAGCGAAAGAAACGGCGGGGCTCGTGCGGGTCCCACCGCACAAATATCCTACCAAGGGGGTAGGATATTTCTGGATAGTATCCTATCCAGTTCAACTCAGTTCAAGCCGCCTTTAAGTGACTTAAGTGGCTTCCAAGCAGTTTAAGTGAAATAAAATAAAGTTGTCGCACAAACTTTATTTTTATTTCTGACTTAAAGCCGCAAAATCTGAAAACCACGTCTGTGCAAACGCAACTCCGGAAGAGGCGTTTCTAAGCAAATACCGGCGCTGCGATTTCATCGGTGCCCTCAGAATTCGATTCCGGGCACCGGTTCAAAAGATAGAAAAACCCGCTCGTCCGTTCACTGAACGTACCCGAGCCAAACTTCGGAAATTGATTCCGGGCACACCGGGCCTCGGAATCAGGTGCCGTCTGAAGCTGCGCTCTTGTAAAATTCCAAAGAAAATTAAGAAAAAAATTTCCTTGAAATTTGCGGGTCTTTACATTACTCCCACCTCAGGGCTTTACGTCCCCGTAAAGATACATCAAAAACTAGGGGAACAAATGGGGGTACTGAGTACGCATCTGAGCCTCCCGCTCCCAAGTGCTCTCCTGGAGGTTCCCGTGCTGCCATCTGACGCGCACAAGAGGAATCGACCGCCCACGTAGGACCCGCTCCTGTCGATACTCGATCTCCACTGGAACCTCCGCAAAAGTCGCCCCATCGTCCACGTCCAGCTCCCCAAAGTCGATGATGTGCGTCGGGTCGTGCACGTATCTCCTCAGCTGAGACACGTGGAAGACGTCGTGCACCCGGTGCAACTGAGGTGGTAGAGCCAGGCGATAAGCCACCTCTCCTATCCTGCTGAGGACCTGGAAAGGCCCGATGAAGCGTGGAGACAACTTGCCGCCTCGGCCAAATCTCCGTAATCCACGTCGAGGTGAGACACGCAAAAAGACGTGGTCGCCATCCTCGAACTCTAGTGGCCTCCGCCTCCTGTCAGCATATGACTTCTGCCGGCTCTGAGCTGTCCTCATCCTCTCCTGGATGATCTGGACCTTCTCTGTCGTGGCTCGGACCATCTCTGGTCCCACGAGTGCTGACTCCCCAGGGTCTGTCCAGCACAACGGTGATCTGCAGGGCCTGCCGTACAATGCCTCGTATGGTGCCATCCCGATGGTGGAGTGGTAGCTGTTGTTGTACGCGAACTCCACCAAGGGTAGGTGGTCCTCCCAGCTGCGACCAAAGTCGAGAACACATGCACGGAGCATGTCCTCGAGTGTCTGTATGGTCCTCTCCGTCTGACCATCCGTCTGAGGGTGGAAGGCTGTGCTCAGATGGAGCCGCGTCCCGAACGCCTCCTGCAACCCCTTCCAGAGCCGGGAAGTGAAACGAGCATCTCGATCGGAGACGATAGACGATGGCACACCGTGAAGCCGTACGATCTCCTGGACGTAAAGACGTCCCAAGCTCTCTACTGAGCCCTGCTCTCTGATGGGTAAGAAGTGTGCCGACTTGGTGAGTCGGTCGACAATCACCCAAATGGAGTCGTGACCTCTGGAAGTGCGTGGAAGTCCAGTCACGAAGTCCATAGATATGCTGTCCCACTTCCACTCCGGGACCTCCAAGGGCTGTACCAAGCCTGCTGGTACCTGATGCTCTGCCTTCACCTGCTGGCAGGTGAGGCATCGTGAAACGAACTCTGCCACAGCTTTCTTCATGCCCGGCCACCAGTGCTGTCGTCTGAGATCCTGGTACATCTTTGCCACTCCGGGATGTACCGCCAAGGGAGAAGTGTGAAACTCTCTCAGCACCTCCTCTCGTAGAGCGACTGGTACGAAGGTACGTCCTCTGAAAAGGATGTCGTGCTCTGCTCCAAGGGAGAAACCATCAGGCGCCTGACCTGAGGATATCAGTGCACGCCGGGTCTCACAGTCAGCGTCCCCACACTGAGCCTCTCTGACCCGCTGTAGAAGTGGAGGAGAGACTGTGAGAGACTGAAGAAAGGCTGCTCCGTCTCTATCCACGAAGGATATCTGCAAGGAGGCTAGCTGCTCCGTCGCCTCCTCAAGTAGCTGAATGCCCGTCCTCCTGCTGAGGGCATCGGCTACCACGTTCCCCTTCCCAGGAGTATAGACTATCTCAAAGTCATAGTCCTGGAGGAACTCAAGCCATCTCCGCTGTCTCAGGTTCAGGTCCTTCTGAGAGAAGATATACCTGAGACTCTGGTGGTCAGAAAAGACTGTGAAGCGCTCGCCCATCAGATAGTGCCGCCAAGTCTTCAGAGCGAAGACCACTGCTGCTAACTCCAGGTCATGAGTGGCGTAGTTCTGCTCATGCGGCCTCAACTGACGTGATCCGTAGGCGATCACGGCCCGCTCCTGCATCAGGACGCACCCGAGTCCAGTCCCTGATGCATCGCAGTAAACTACGTACCCAACTCCCTCCTCAGGCAACCTCAAGATAGGTGCGCTGGTCAATCTCTGTCTCAGCTCCTGGAAGCTCTGCTGACATCTGTCTGACCACACAAAGGGTTTCCCCTTCTTCGTCAAGGCTGAGAGTGGTGCCGCAACTCTGGAGAAGTCTGGCACGAATCTCCGATAGTATCCCGCTAGGCCCAAGAAGCTCCGCACCTCTGTCACGCTCTTGGGTGGCTCCCAAGCTAGTACTGCCTCGATCTTCGCGGGATCCACTGCAACTCCCGCCTCAGAGATGACGTGTCCCAAGAAATGGACCTCACGTAACCAGAACTGGCATTTTGAGAGCTTGCCATAAAGCTGGTGCTCTCGGAGTGTGTCTAGCACAACTCGCAGGTGGTAGGCATGCTCCTCCTCAGTCGTCGAGTATACCAAAATGTCGTCAATGAAGACAACGACAAATAGGTCGAGGTATGGCTGGAAGATCCTGTTCATGAGGCTCATGAACACTGCTGGAGCATTGGTTACGCCGAACGGCATAACCAAGAACTCATAATGGCCATACCGACACCTGAAGGCCGTCTTCTGCACGTCCTCGTCTCGAACTCTGAGCTGATGATAGCCTGACCGGAGGTCTATCTTCGAGAACCACCGCGCTCCCTTGAGCTGATCGAAGAGGTCATCAATCCGTGGCAGCGGATACTTGTTCCTCACTGTCACCTGGTTCAGGCGACGATAGTCGACACATAGTCGCAAGCTCCCGTCCGCCTTCTTGGCGAACAAAATCGGGGAAGCCCAGGGTGAAACACTGGGTCGGATAAACCCCTTGCTCTGCAAGTCCTCTAACTGTACCCGCAGCTCCCGAAGCTCGGCGGGGGCCATCCGATATGCTGGAGTAGATATCGGGGCTGTCTCGGGGTACAAGTCGATGTAAAAGTCTACCTCTCTACGAGGAGGTAGCCTTGGAACGTCGTCGGGAAAGACGTCCACGTACTGGTCCACCACTGCAGGAAAAGCCGGACTCCGCACGTCCACTGCTCCTAGGATGAGGCTAGCCAACTGATGAGAGATGGGCTGCACTCTCCTCCGCGGAAGTCCATCCTGTGCTGCAAAGGTTCCCTTCTCGCCGGTGAAGGTAAACCTGCTCCCGTCGGTACGAACACATCGCACCTTGCGCCTAAAACAGTCGATCTGGGCATGAACCGTGGATAGCCAATCCATGCCCAAGATGACGTCGTAAGGCCTCGACGCCGCTACAAGGAGATCCCAGCCGAAGCTCTCGCCTCCTAGAGTAAGCTCACACTGCCGGCACCAGTGCGTAATCGTCGAGTCTGCTCCCGTAGGAGTCTCTAGCCGTAAGGATCGAGCCAACGGCTCAGTCGGAATCTCCGAGCTCCGAACAAGGGCAGAGGCTATGAAAGAGTGACTCGCTCCTGTGTCTATAAGTACTGCAGCAAGGGTGGAATAGACACAGATCGTACCTCGAATCATCTCTGGCAAGTCGGGGTCGTAGGCCTCCACTGCCTGGAGCTGGGCCTGTCCCTGCCCGCCAGCTCCCTGTGGTCGAGGTGGCCCTCCTGGTGGTGGTGGGGGTAGAGCCTGGAAGCGTCGCCCACCACCCGCTGCTCGGCCAGCTCCTCTGCCTCGTCCGCCTCCTCCCTGCGGACCGCCACGATCGACCCTCTGCCTCTGCCTGGGTGGCCCCTCCACCGTCTGCTGCTCCTCTGGTCGGCGAGTCGGGCAGTCACGAGCCATGTGACCCTGCCCGCCGCAAGAGTAGCACAGCCTGCCTCTCGAAAGGCTGGCACTCCGCTGTGTGCCTCGCACCGCTGAGCTGGTGTCCTGAGGCCGTCTGCGAGGGGTTCTGGTCTGCCTGGACCCGTGAGTCATCCGTCGGCTACCAGCTGCCGATGACTCAGCTACCTGCCGCCCTGCGCTAGGTCTCGCCGCTGAAGAAGGCTCTGCCAGGAAGCTCTCGATCAGGAGGGCTCGCTCCAGTACTCCCGCCTGGGTCGGAATGCTGAGGGAGATCAGCGACGCCCGAATCTCCTGTCGCAAGCCCTGCTCGAAGGTCCGGGCCCGGAAGAAGGGGTCCCGTACCATGTCGGTCGAGTAGCGAGATAGGTCCGTGAACCTCGCCGCGTACTGAGCGACCGTCATGCTGCCCTGGCGCAGCTGGAGAAGCTCCTGGATGCGCACCGCTCGGAGGGTGGCCGGGACGAACTCAGAGCGGAAGAGGCTCTCGAAGTCCGCCCAGAGCAAGGATGCCTCATCGTGAACCTGGAGCATCAGGCTCCACCATCGTCCTGCCGCCGCCTGCAGGAGGCTCGCTGCGAGGATCACCATGAGATCCGCTGGTGTCCTCACTAGCCTGAAGATCCGTACCACCGCCTCTAGCCAGTCCTCGGCGGCCTGGGGGTCCGCCTCACCGCGAAACCTGGGCGGTCGCTGGCTCTGAAACTCATGCAGTGCCCTGAGGCGACGTGCATCGTCAGCGTCTGGTACTGGTAGCATCGGTGGCTCGGCGGGTAAGGCTACCGCCGGTGCCACTGCTGGCAAAGGGCCCTGCACCGAGGCCTCGTCGCTCGGTGGGCTGCCACCGCGCCCTACACTCGGAACCCTAGCTGGCAGTCGTCGCGGGGCCATCCTGAAAAGGAGAACAAGAGCACCACAGTCAGAACAGTATACCTGGTGAGCTGGCACAAGTAATCACAAGGAAAACTTGAGACTTTCATAAAGCAGATCAGTATACCCGGTGAGCTGACACAAGCAATCACAAAGAAAACTTGAAACACACACGCAATCAATGTTTTCATGCATTAAGTCGGAAATCAGGAGTCAGGGTCCTGGTGTACGGATACGTCGGCCGCCGCACCAACACTGGGCTCCCTGAACTGATAACCATACTCAATACACTAAACACTATTGCTTCACATAGAAAGAAAGGACGATCAGAGTCCGCGGTAGAACCGACCAGCTCTGATACCAATTGTCACGACCCGTCCTCGGGGCCCGTGCCGTGACTACCCCAAGCCCGCCTTCCATAGGCCAGGGGCTGGCGACTAGCACCAAGGCGTAAAATCCCAGTAAATAGGGAAGGCATTGCCTTATAAGTAACAACCACACAGAGTCAGCAAGCGGAAAGTAAAGTGCAGAAAAGAAAAGGGGCCGGAAATACAAGCCCAACTGTAAAGTACAACTGAAAAGTAAAGTACAGCAACTGAAGAAAAGACGGCGGCCTCGTGTCGTCCACTGGAAATCCCACCTGAAGGGTGGGTACAGATAGCCTCCAGGCTCCTCGGGTCCCACGTCCGCTCCGAGCACGTCCCGCCCAGTGGTCCACCTCCAGGTACCGTCCTACTCCACGCCCCAACCGTGATCAGCGCTGTCCGTCGTCTGCAACCAACACAACAAGGTGCGGGCATAGCCCGTGCAGGGGTGAGTACAACTACTCAGTAAGGACCCCGAGACCCCCGAAGGTCTCCCGAAATCCACAAAGGATATAGCACAAAAGAAAGATGCAATCACGAAGTAACATCTGACCCGACTTAGGTATATGCCCATACATATACCTAAGTCCCCAATTCTAGCTCTGCTCACGAGCTCAAGAACAACTCAATCCACAAAGGAAAGCAAGACTCAAATCCACAAGGAGAGTAAACAGTAAATCCACAAAGGATAGTTCAACACAATCCACAAAGGAGAGTAAACAGTAAATCCACATAGGATAGTTCAACACAATCCACAAAGGAGAGTGACATAAGGTTCAGCTCAACCAGGTATACTTTTTCAGATGACGTCAAAGATGATCACTGATCCATCTAAATCGTCGGACCCACGAAGGATCGATAGGTACTAACCCCCGCAGAAGACCCACACAGGATCGGGCTCACACAGAACCTGTAGGCAGTGGCTCACACAGAACCGGTAGGCAGTGGCTCACACAGAACCGGTAGTAGGACCCACACAGGATCGGGCACTGATCCGCGTAGGATCGCTGAGTGCAGTAGTCGACGCAGTCCACTGAGGTCCCTGCACAGTCGTCGCCGCAGTCCACGAAGGATCTCTGCTCTGCCGTCGTCGCAGTCCACGGAGGATCTCTGCTCTGCCGTCGTCGCAGTCCACGGAGGATCTCTGCTCTGTCGTCGAGGTCACAGCCAGCGCTAGGGTTCCCGCACGTAGCGAGCTCGTTTAGGAGGGTCCGCTCCACGAGCCGAGGGGCTGATACATCAACTGACACGTAGTCCGAAGTTGATGTATCCAAAAGTTCCGTATCGACAACAGGATCTCAACGCGACAGACGGCGCGTCAATCGGACGCCCGGTCTGAGAGTTATTGGCATTTTCGTCCCAGGGGCCCGGTTGGTTTTTTTAGGGAAAAACCGACCCGACCGTACTCCGCCTGTATCCGATCCTCGGGCGGAGTATGCCAAAAGTTCCGTCTCACTTAGAGGAAACTACCACAGCTGACGGTACGTCGTTCGGACGTCCGTAGCTCAAGTTATGAGCGTTTCCGCTCCGAGGGCCCGGTTGGTTTCGTGTACGAACCAACCCGGCCGAACCCAAAGTCTTCCGAAACCTTGAGTATAATATACCGAAACGACCGTCTCGATCCAAGGATCGCGTAGCCGCTGACGGTTCGTCAATCGGAGGTCCCAGGCCCAAGATATGGGCGAAAGACCGTAGAGGGCCCGAAACGGGGGTACTGGGCCCGGGGCGACCCGGCCCGAACCCCCCCTGGGGTCGGCCGAACCGGGTCGGCCCGAACCGGGTCGGCCCGAACCGGGTCGGCCCGGCCGACCGGACCGGCCGGCTCGGCCTCGGCCGAGCGGCCGAACTGCCGCCGCCGCGGGGTTGAACCCGCGGCTTGAGAGAAACCGCGGCCCCGCGGGGGGCCGCCTGTCACGCGGACGCGGCCGGGCCGCCGCGTCCGTCCCGGTTCCGCGCGGCCGCGGAACCGGCTGCCGCCGCCGCCGCGGCTTCAGCCGCGGCGGAAGATTTCCACGGCGGCGCGCCTGGCGCCGCCGCCTCCTTCCGCGGGCCGCCGGAGATGCTCCGGTGGCCCGATTTCTTTCCCGTCTGCGCCGATGCTCCTCCCGGGGGACGATCTTCACTGCGGAGCCAACAAATTGCCCTTGCCGCACGGTTCGTTGTCGTCCGCCAAATCCGCGCAAAAAGAGAAGATCGGCGGAGGGTTGCCGGGTCTTGTTCGTTAGACCCGCACCCTCCGCGTTAGTCATAAACGTCACCGGGAGGGAAAATCAACAACAATTTTAATTAAATTAAAATTGTCGGAGATTAAGTTCTTTACTTAAAAAGAATAAACACGGGAAAAAGATAAAACAATCCAGCATCCCTTACCTTATCGTCGTCGTCGGACGAGAGGTCGTCGCGGAATCGCTCGTCGCGGAGGAAGGAGATCGTCGCGTCGTCGCGGTATCCGGCGTCGCGTCGCCAATCTCCGGATCAAGATCAAACGGATTTAATTAGTTTAAATCCGTTGATATTGAAATTAAAAAGGGAGAAGAAAAGATCTGATTCTCACCTTAGTTGCCGAACGAGGATCGGCCGCGGAAGAAGAGGCGTCGCCGAAGAACGTCGCGGGTAGATCTCGTCGACATCGCAGATCTTGGTGTGCGTCGTCGAATTCCGGTCGCCGGCGTTCTTCGCGTTCTTCACGTTCTTCGCGTTCTTCGCGTTCTTCGCGTTCTTCGCGGAGAGGGTGGAGGAACGAAGATTCTTTCAAATCCTTTCCAAGGATTTTTGGGTTGGTCTTATTTTATAAACATGCCAACACACGAAACCGGTTAAGAAACGATCCATCAATTCGTTGAATTAATTCAACGAAAGAAACGACCCATTTAATTCACGAAGAAACAGTCCATTTAATTCACGAAATAAACCGCCCAATTAAATGGTCTGTTAAGAATTAAAGAAAACGCGTCGGTTGACTTTTCAGTTACTTTGACGGGTTTTCGCGGGTGCGTTACTTAGCGAAAGAAACGGCGGGGCTCGTGCGGGTCCCACCGCACAAATATCCTACCAAGGGGGTAGGATATTTCTGGATAGTATCCTATCCAGTTCAACTCAGTTCAAGCCGCCTTTAAGTGACTTAAGTGGCTTCCAAGCAGTTTAAGTGAAATAAAATAAAGTTGTCGCACAAACTTTATTTTTATTTCTGACTTAAAGCCGCAAAATCTGAAAACCACGTCTGTGCAAACGCAACTCCGGAAGAGGCGTTTCTAAGCAAATACCGGCGCTGCGATTTCATCGGTGCCCTCAGAATTCGATTCCGGGCACCGGTTCAAAAGATAGAAAAACCCGCTCGTCCGTTCACTGAACGTACCCGAGCCAAACTTCGGAAATTGATTCCGGGCACACCGGGCCTCGGAATCAGGTGCCGTCTGAAGCTGCGCTCTTGTAAAATTCCAAAGAAAATTAAGAAAAAAATTTCCTTGAAATTTGCGGGTCTTTACATTCTAAGTGGTGCAGATGATGTCTCGGGACCCGTTGGTCCGTATTTTGATAACCGCCGCTGAAATCATGGTGGTTTGTCTCGATTTGGTTCACCCTCAGCATATTTGGGTAAGGGTTTATACTCATTAATTGGATTCTCGCCCTTTGATTAGTGCTTATAGTGTATTTTGAGTTTCGGTGAATTAATTGGGTGTGCGTTGGTCTCCCTCGCACTATTTATGAGTGTCAATTAATTTTTTTTAGGTGCATTGATGAATTCTGAGTGTGTGCACACCTTTATAGATGTGTGTGTGCATGATCAGTTTGTGATTTAAGTTAGAAAGCATTGGTTCAACCAATTCCTTGAGGTAGGGTCCTCAACATTGATTTTATTTGGAAAAAATGCAGTTTTTGTTAATCTACTACTTTCGATAATGTTGAATACAATATTAGAGAAAATTGTTGATTATTTGTTAGATTACAAAATCACGTTTTGTAATAAAACCCCTTTAACGGAGGTGTGGTGCCTTTATGCTAAAAACATAATGTTTAAAGTGACATGTTCGTTTAGCTTGTGGTTATGTGAATTACTATTTCTTCCTTCTTTTTGTTTAGGCACTTGGGTTAAGTGGAAATTATGAGTATTGAGCGGGATAAGTTGAGATAATTAATCGGGGAATTAATTATGTGATTTTAATTGGATAGATTAAGATAATTAATTTGTGAATTAATTATAAACCTAGAGAATCGTAATTGAAATAATGAATTGGTTATGTTAAGATAATTAATTGGGGGAAATTAACTATGAGATGATGTTTGGCTATGTAAGATAATTAATGGTGAATTAATTATATGCCATGATGTTGATTAAAGATAATTAATTGTGATAATTAATTATGATAAGTTGATATTTGATTTGGATAATTAATTTTGAAGAATTAATTATGGAAATACGAGATTTAGATTGGAATAATTAATTGTGAATTAATTATATGCTTGACCTTGAAATATAGATAATTAATTGGGGGATTAATTATAATATATTGAATTAGATAATTGAGATAATTAATTGGTGGGTTAATTGTGATATGATGCTTTGAATAAAATGAGATAATTAATGGTGTATTAATTATGTGCTCTTGATGTAATGTTTCAGATAATTAATTATGAATAAGGAAATGACTCTCACGCACGTTTTCAGTGTTCATTGACAACAAAGACTTGTTGTAATATACTCAATGACTTGATGATAGTCTTGCGATTCATACACTTTTTACGAAAAGTTTAGAGATGGTGATAGGTCTAAAAAGAGTTATAGGGGTGAAAATGATCCGAAACAACTATAAACCTGTAAAAAAACTATGATATGCTTACTAACTAAAAGAAGTAAAAAAAAATTATCACTGCCATATGTTACAATAATATTTAAAAAAAAATCAAGTCAAATCAAACCATATTACATTAAAATTAATTACGGTAAAAATGATATAATATGAAATAATAAATAATAAAATGATGATAGAATAATTATTTTCATTATTTGAAATAATAATTAATCATTAAACATCTGCGGTATATGTTAGACTTAGGTTATGCGATGAAGGCGTGTTCCCTGCCTCCTCGTCTCCGCCCGCGCCCCAGCCCCACCACCTCCGCCTCCCGGCCTCCGGCTCCCCGGCATCCGCCTCCATCCTAGGTTTCCTTCCCGGTCCTTCCTCTTTTCGCCCTTCTGTTCCCTCCCAATACGCTCTTCTCACTTTCCCGATCTACATCCTAGGGTTTCCTTCACGCCTGCTCCTCCGTTGGTTCCTTCCTTTCGCGCTCGCTCGCTCATACGGTGCCTCGTCGTCATCGTAAGTCCTTCGCTTCCCTTCCTTGAGTTTTTTTCCAAATCAATTTAATTGATGCCTGATGATTTCTGCTTCGTGTTGTTCTTTGGTGATAAACTGTTGATCGATCCTAGGTTGCAGCTGTACTATTTCCCTTTCCCGTTTCCTGCAACAAGGCGCAATCACTCAAATATTCTATCACGATGAGTTCAGGTACGTGCCCTAGTGGTTCATTAGGCGGGCCTCATATATGTATGTATGCATGTGTGATGCTTGTTTATTGGATATTTGTTTATCCCAGGGTTTCCAAGAGTCGGGTCTTTTCTGCTGATGAATAATTACAGTTGTTTTGAAACTGTTTATGACATCCTTGACGGGTTCATTAACCTGTGGTTATTGGTTTTTGTGTTGTGCAGATGATTCGCTTTCTTCGGATTCAGAAAAGCATGCTGGAAATGTGCTTTTCTCTTCTTAATTTGTTTGGCTCCCATTTTTTAACAGTTGTATCCTGCGCGCACACACACACAAACACATTCATGCATAGATTTATGGCTCTGGATGCTATCCTTGAATGGACCTGCATGAGATTCTTGTCCTCCACATTGTATTTTGGGTTTTATTTTTTTTACTCTTAGGTGGTGGTCTATCATTTAGTTTTTTACCTCGATGGCTGCATTTCATTTTCCTTGGGCTTATGTGGACTATTTTCATATCATTGCCATGAGAAGCTGGCGTAAGCTCGTCTGCATCACTTATTTTAACTTTCTGTTCTTAATGGGCAGCAACCTTCAACTGGTGGTCTTGGGGTTGACTTCTGGGGACCATTTTCATTTTCTGACGCATGTTCTGACACGTGTTCTGACAGTGATGATGCACGCAAGGATAAAAGGCATAAGAAAAATCCGGTTGATATCCCATGCTCTTTATATTAATCCCTATTGTTGCTTACCAATACTGACCTGATTATCTGCTCATGTGATCAAGCTATTTCCGGATAGTGAGGATGAAGATGAAGATAAAGCTGAAGAAGCAGAGAAGTATTATATGGAAATAGCCAAGAGTGTATGTATTTCATGTCATCTTGTAATGCATCTTATGCTGGGTTCATGGTGGAACTTATCTCATGGTGCAGTACTATGATATTTCCTCTGATTATGGAGCAGACCTCTTTGGTGGGGTTGTAAAAGGCAACCCAAACAAACAATACGTCCTTGACGCGGCTCGTTTTGCAGTCATGGAATATAACACACAACATGTAAGAATTATTTCAGTTAATAGATGATGAGCATAATGATCATTTGTGTTATGCATCAAATTTTTTACCGATCAACCCATGGGATGATTTCTCCTATGATGTCTGCATGAATAAAGAACAGGGTATGCCTATAGGGTGCTTCTTTTTGTCCAGGAAGCATGAATCTATTGAAATCTGTTCATTTATGGACATGTTCAACTCTTTGATGGTTTATAAATGACTGGTATGGTACAGGTCGAGCAGCTTGCATTGGAGAAGGTTCTTAAAGTAAACACAGGAGTTGTGGCTGGTCTTGTCTTTTATATCACACTTGAGGCCTCAAAACCTGATGGCGGTACTGGCATTTACGAAACCAAAGTTGTTCATCTTGTGGGAAGGCCTCATATTCTGAAGGAATTTAGGCTCAAGGCATTACCAGAGCATTGAATAGACACATTATGTGGCTGGTTGTATCTTTTATAAATAACAGGGTATGCCCTTCTTATTTCTCAACATTATTTTGTATTAGGGACGTGTGGTAGTTTACAGATTATAGTGTGCAAAACACACACATATTATGCATATTTAATTATGATGTTGAGCTAGCATAAATCATTTCGATACGTTCTTTGAATATAGAGCACATGAACACTGTTACAAATAAAGAGCATTTAGTATATTGCAATCAATAGAAAATTTAATTTCGTGCATGAATAAAACATTACACCTGTAATGCATGCATATCTAGGTAGCGAAGCTCATAGAGGAACGAGTGGCTATAGAGATCAAGAATTTTCCAAAAGAATATCCTTGGGCTTCTTTGTCGTCAAGGAGAATCCACATCAATCACTTTTAAGGGTCTTGTGAAAGATGGTTTCCAAAAAAAAAAAATGATGACCTTGATAAAATTTGCAATGGCACGAGGTATATGAAAACAATTGTCGATTAGAATTTAAATTTTTTACAAAATAGTCGGAAAAAAGTTCAGTTAAATGTAATGGAGAAGTTCTCAGTTGACACTTATACATTATGGAATTGCACTTATTTTATATTTGATAGTGTTATGTACATAAAATAAATGTTCATATATTGTACGTAATAAGGTCATAATTTTCATATATTTATGATTTTGAATGATGAATGAGAGAAAGTGGATACAATTAAAGTGTTTTAAACCATTTTATAACATCACACATATTTCCCATGCCAATCAGTCAACATCTTTATTTTAAGGGACTTCAAAATATTATACAAGTTAAAAATAAGTACGGAAAAATCCTACCTATTTCATGGTTGATATGCTTGCGGAGATGATGAGAAAATTTCAATATATTGGAATGATTATCTTTTGATAATTTCATTAGTTGTTTTAGATCCAAGGCTTAAGAAAAATTTGTGGAGTATTGTTTTAGTGAAATATATGATGCATTTGATGTGTGTTTTCATGTTGAGAATGTTAGACTATATTCTAGTTGTATGAGTATTAGAGACAAGACTCCTTTAATTATCAAACTTCTCATGTTGGAAAATATGGACATAATGAAAATAACTTGATTGTAAAAGTTGTCATGGATTGTTTTAATGAATAGGACAAATTCTTTAGTACAAAATTTATTTCAGAGATTAAAAAAAATCTGATTTTTAGATTTATCTAGAAGAGAAAAAAATTTGATATACGTGTTGATTTTGAAATTTTAGATTTTTTTAGTAAAAAATTCTTAAGGACTCAATTTGTTGTTGAGAATCTCGCACCAACTTCACTCATTGGAAGCAAGATCGCCAGAACCACATTTGAAAAAGTAGGTTCATAAAGGAATTCTTTCGAACATTAATGTATCGAAACTAAGAAGAAAAAATCACGTTAATCATCGCACGAAGTCGCATTACTCTAGCACATTCACTCACACCTCACAAAACATTCAAGGAAACATAAGATAGAATAAAAGAAAGTAAAGACACAAGATGATTTTCATGGTTAAAACTTTGCGTTCTACATCCATGGAGGAAGCACTACGTCCTTTCACTAGAAATACAAAAAAAATTTACAATCACCATGATTTGATAGTTACGCAGATCACTGAACTCTATGATCATACAACACACCAACATGTGGTCCCACACACCTTTTATAGAGGGTTCCAACCGATCAATCGACTGCATCAACCCCCGACTTCCACGATGGTCCATCTACTGGGCTTAGTGACTATCGATTCCATGTAGTAATCCTCATCCTGATTACATGTATCTGGTAAATCGTACACATCACCTTCATCCCCCAATCTAACTTCGGGCTGGGTCCTCCTTCCAATGTACTCAAGACCGACTGCATAAAGCCCATCAGAAGATTTGCATCTTCCATCCAATCTACCGAACTTTTAAAGTCACTTACTGCTACAACTTTCATCTGACTAGGATGATCTTCGAAAGCCACTCATTCTGGTCGATTGGATTTGAGACTTTAAGAGGCTTCACAATCCCAACACTTACAAATTTGTCTTTCGATTTTTATCCATTCTAGTTTTTATAATGGATTCTAAATCAATTTTCATTTTAGCAAAGAGAATGATTAATCATTAAAAGGCTGCCAAGTTTGAAAACCAAACACACATTGATATGTTTAGAAGATTGTTATCATGTAAAGGGCTTCAAATCCCGTTTTTATTTTTATTTTTTTTGATAGGTAAAATTAATTTTCTTCCATTTATTAACATATTAATTTTTGTATAGAAGTTTTAAATATATCATGATTTATGTTATTAATAATGTTAGTGAAAATTGCATTGATGATTAAAATGAGTTGGATTGTTTTATGAAACCATAATTAATTTATTATGGTTTTTTATTCATTGATATTTTATATTTATAATTTTTCCATCCCCCAATATTTGGGGAATCTACTCATTGCCTAAACCTACAGTAATCAATTTTTGATCTTACATTAAGTTAGAATTATTATATATATTTTTCAACTATGTTGGTTGTGATATACTTCATTTTTCTTATCCTGAAGAGCTCAATGGTGCAATGATAATTATGTTTGTTATAAATTAGTAAGGATACCCTGATGATATGAACTTGTCAATATGTGTTGTTGAATGTGTAAATAGATAATGAAGCTGCTAATATTAGAAGTGCAAAAGGGATATTAAAGATATGCAACTGCTTGGAGATAGATTCTTCTTGGAGTTCCTTCTTAGACAGATTTATCGTAGTGGTTCATAAAATGTGACAATTGGTTAGTTTTTCTCCATATTTAAGGCAAGTAATACTAATTATTAAAAATCACGGTTCACTATAGTTTCTATATGAGATGAAGTGGTTGGATAGGGGAAACAGTTTGAAGAAGCTATTATTTAGAAAGAAAGATCTAGCTTGATGTTAGAGAATCCATCCATGGTTCACCAAGCATACATAATGATGTATTAGGTGAAGGAGAACCATCAGATGATGTTTGAAGATGATTTCAAGAGTTTGAGAAGAGTAACAAACTGACCCGGGTCAACCCGACACATCACCTAAATTGGATCACCACAAGGCCCGAAGTGCATTCCCGGCCGCCACAGGCTGACGACAAGCACCTGAGTATCAATATACAAACATGAGAACAATTTCACCCTCGAAAAGAAACATGTGATAAACATAATATATCAGAGCATAGTAGTGCCAAAGATAGCATAAAAACTCATGGGTGAGCTACAATATGTGATGAAGATGAAAAAATCCAAACATCCAGAACCCAAAATTTTCCAAATACCAACAATAAGGGCCACCATAACTCCATGAGCCAAACTCCATATGAATTGTCATCACCACCGTCCCAAACTCACTAAAAAGAAACACCGAACATGATAAGCTATCATTACAAGTAACTCCATTCCCTTTACACATGTCCAACAAAACCATGTCTACATACGCCTAAAGGCCCATGTAGGGTGTGAGAACTAAATCCCAATTGGATAACACCATGAATCTATACAATGACTGTCACCATACACACATTAGTTCTTTGAAACATGGCATATTCAACATAAATAAAGAATATGACTTTAAATCCATGATATATAAATAGAGGGAAATATCAAAGTAATCATGCATTATAAAACCGAGTGGGCAAGCATAGAATAACCATCAACATAAAGTTTCCAACAAAGAACCAAATGGGTGAGAAACATTAGGGTGTACATAATGAAGACATACAAGGAACACTAGCCGGCATAGTATGTCCTAAGTCATAGAGGGGTTGTAGAGACCATAGTTTTTCCTTGTAAGACTTTCAAATATTTTGAACAATGTTTTCCGAGTCAAGCGCTGAGACGAAATGAGATTCCGAGGCTTGGTGAGTCCAAAATTGATATTTTAAATATTTTAAATATATTAATATCACACATGCACATCCTTTTTGTATAAATGGTTTTCCCATTGTTCAGGACCTTGGATGGGAAATCTGAGACCACAGCTGATTTCAGAATGCATGGTTTACCCTAGGTGCGTCTTAAGGTTGGTTGGCACTAGATGTTTAGTTGAGGCATCCGTTGGTAGGTATATTAAGTGGATTAATTGTTTAATTAATTTAATTCATTCATTTAATACCCATAACCAAAAATTATTCTATATAATTTCTACTATAGCAATTCTCTAAGCTTAGCTGTATAACCCTGGGGGATTTGAGAGGAGCCTCTGATGTTCTTCATTGAAAAAATGCATCGGAGGACAACATGAGATCAGATCGAGGTGGATCCAGTGGCAGTGAACACAACATGTCTTTTTCATTGCTGGAAAACACATTCTTTACTAACGATCGATCCAAATTGAGATAGGACTTATCACTTGTGGTTTCCTCCCTTTTGATTAAATGATTAGGCATAAATTTAATTATCTTCTTTTGATCAGTGATTATTTGATCCTTCGTATGATCCCTGTCACGACCCGTCCTCCGGGGCCCATGCCGTGACTACCCCAAGCCCGCCTCCCATAGGCCAGGGGCTGGCGACTAGCACTAAAAGGCATATCCCTATAAACGGCAAGACATTAACTTTAAACCTGCAAGCACACAGTCCAAGCACACAACATGATACAAGCATGAAGTAAAATATAAAGAAAAAGAGTGAGTAATGTAAGTAAAGGGTCCAGAATACAAGTCTAACTGGAAAGTACAAGTAAAAACTGAAAGACTGCTCTTGTGATCATCCACCAAGGATCCTACCTAAAGGGTAGGTATAACTCACGATCGGTCGTCTCTGCGGCACGTCATGTCAAATAGTTCACCTCTGAGCACCCTCCAGTCCTGGCTCCCTCAACCTCAATCAACACTGACCGTCGTCTGCACAAGACTCAACAAGGTGTGGGCGTAGCCCGTGCAAGGGTGAGTATAACAATACTCAGTAGGGACCCCGAGACCCCGAAGGTCTCACAAAATCAACAAAGGATAAACCACTAAGCAAGACCATAAACACAAAGCACGAAACAACAATCAACCCTACTTAGGTATATGCCCATACATATACCTAAGTTATCAAATATACTCATCTCATTCATGAGGAAACAAAAGGCTCCAACCTTTTAGCCATTAGCACAACCATTCCACGAAGGAAGGAACACCACAAAGGTAACACCACAAGGGTAAGTACCACAAAGGTAACATCACAAGTAAAACACCACAAAAGTAATACCACAAAGAAAAGTACCACAAAGGTAAAGAATCATCTCACACCAGGTATAACTTAAGTACATAAGTACAGATGATTAGACGTATCGCCAGATCATCTTACTTCGTCGAGAAGCTCTGCTATTGACCCACACATGATTCATATAAGTTGACCCACACATGATTCTTAGAAGCTGACCCACACAGGATTCATAGAAGATTACCCACATAGTATTCATAGAAGTTTACCCACACATGATTCGTAGAAGTTTACCCACACATGATTCTTATAAGTTCTTTATGTACACCTAGCCACATGGTTCCCCGCACCCGGTGCGCTCAAGTTCCAAAGAAACTGCCCCTCGAGTCATCGGTCATACCTCGATCACCAATAAGCTCCACAAAGGTGTATCTCAAAGGACCACTATGTTGTAAGGGCCCCAACACGATAGACGACGCGTCAATCGGATGCCCGGTCTGAAAGTTATTAGCATTTTAGTGTCGAGGGCCCGGTTGGATTCGAGTTCGATCCAACCTGACCATACTCCAACTCTCTACAAAATTCAAGTGGAGTATACCCAAAGAACCATCTTGATCCAAGGATCCCAACGCCACAGACGGTTCATCAAACGGACGTCCGATTCTCAAGATATGGCCTTTTAAGTGTTTCTGGGTCAGGTTGGGCCCGGGTCCGGTCCGACCCGGCTAGACCGACCTGACTCGACTTGGGCCGACCTGACCCATTTCGGGTCGACCCGAACCAGTCCGGGCTTAGCCCGCTGGGCCGCGGTCTGACCCGCAGGGGGCGTGGCTCGGCCCCCAGTGGACGCAGCCCACCCCGCAAGGGGGCGGCCCGACCCACAAGGGGGCGCGACCTGCTGGGCACGCGGCCCGACCGCGTGAGGCGTGACTCGTGTCTAGGTGGAGCGGCCCACTATGCCGGGGCCCACCCTAGCTGCCAACCGGGGGAGTGACCCTCGGTTTTCCCGAACAGCTGTAAGGGCCGTTCGGTCTCCTTCGCAGCGGCGGCGCCACGTGGCGCCGCCAGGTGTCACGTGGGACTCATTGGAGTGGGTCCTGCCTCTCGTCGCGACTGGCCGGTGCCAACCGCCATCTCCAGCATTGCACGACGGCGCGCTGCTTCGCCACCCGCGGCCGGTCGGTGTGCCGACCGCCTTCTTTGGTCCGCTGTAGCTGACGAGCCACAACCCGCATCCTCCGGCGACACGCTGGTCGTGCCGCCCTCCTCTTCCGCTGCCGGACGGTGTGCCGGCCGCCTCCTCCGACTTCCGTGGCTGATGAGCCGTGGTCGGTTCCTCCGATGGCACGGGTGCACCGCCTCCTTCCTCGTGGACGACCGGTGCTGGCAACCACCTTGGTCCCCACCAGCGCCGATCGCCAATACCCCCGCGTCAGCGGCCTTCTGCGGGTCACCAGGTGAGCTCCGATGGCCCGTTTTTCCTTCTGAAGGCATCGTTGAACTCCCCGGAACATCACCGTCACTTCTAGACCATCAAAATTGGGTTCCGTCCATCCCGAAGAATCACCTGTGAAGAACGCACAAATTAATCAAGATAACGGAGGGACCGGGCCTTGTTCGTTTGGCCCGCGCCCTCCACGTTATCTTGATAGCAATAGGTTGAAGAGATTGAACCATCCATACTTGAAATTAAACAAGTTCAAATCCCTACCTTGAATCGTTGGAGAGAGGTTGTGGTTGAAGATGACGGGTCGACGTTCTTCGTTCCGCAACAAGCTTCAACGATTGCTCGAACGTCAATCCTCTGTTCTTTGCTTGGTGGATTTGCTCTTCCAAAGGTTCTCCAAAGTCTCTCCAAAGTTCTCTCCTCCCAATTCAAGTCTTTGCCAATGAATGACCAATAGGAAGGAGAGAAGCCTTACTCATTAACTTAAGTTAATGGTTTCTTTAACTCGTCATTAATGAGATTTCATTAAATGGTTGGTTTCATGGTTATACACTTTGTGTAACCGGGCATTTAATGCCCAATATTAAATGTCCGACCACCCTCGTGTGGTCCCCACCTCAAATGAATAAAAAAATGGAAGGAGTTTAATAAAAATAAAACATTTGTTTTATTTTAATCTTCCATGAAAACCCGCAAAACCAGATCTCCCCCTCGACCTACTGCGGTCGAAGTGAAGGCTCCTTTAAGTAAATCCTGGTGTTGCGAGTTCAACAGTGCCCTCAAATTTCAATTCTGAGCACCGGTTCAAAAGTTAGGAATTCCCGCTTGGTACGTTTACCTAACGTACCTTAAAGAAAGTTCAAAAATTCATTCCAGGCACACTGGGTCTCAGAATCACATGCCTTCAATTTTCACAGACTCGTAATAATTCCATATAATTAAAAAAAATTACATGGAAAATTTGGGTCTTTACAATCCTGAAATATGAATTAATTTGTTTAGTTAAATTTATTCTTGTAATGCCATGTTTTCACCCTGTATTTCCCGGATATGTAATCGTTGGCTAAGAACACTTGGAAAATGATGGTTCTATATTCATCCTTATGCTTTACCCCCACCTGTTCTTCGTATTCTTTTCCATTGGCCCATGGGGTTGCGATTTGACATTTTCAGGGTGTGTTCGAGCATGATTGGACCCTCAGATTCATATTGGTTGTGTGCACGATGATTGAGATGGTGATTTGCTGATGAATCAAAATAGATTGCGAGTGTGGATTCTTAGATTTGTGATCCAATGGAAAATAGGGTGACGAGAGACACATAGGATGTGCAACAACATATCATGTGGGAAGATGGTTTCTGATTTCAGAACACCAGGGGTCCGAGATTCATGGTTGGAGGAATTCCCATCGAGTTTTGGGCCGTTAAACAGTGAGATCTATAGTAGCAAGGACATATTTGGATGTTTCCTGAAACCTTTTTCGGTTTCTGGAAAATTCTAATATACACAGTGTGTACTTGGATGAACACACATCGTGTATTCTAGATCTCTACGACAGATAGGGTTTCTTATTGAGTTAAATATCACATTCAGTGTGGAGGGACCACATGCTGCGTGACCCCAAGCTGGCCCGCTTGGCATGGACAAGGGGTACACACCCAGGAACCCATGTATCCCCACACACTTTGTATGGTAGGGAACACACCTTGTATGGAAGGGCACACATTGTGTATATGTACATGGCCAATCGAGATGTGTTCCAGCTGGCACATGCCCAAGGACCCCCATGTGGTCGGGAATGCCATGTACTCTGAGAGTACATGGGCACAATTAGGAACACATGGGAAAGACCCTGAGTGGGCCAGACATGCCGTGTACACCCTATACTAATCATGTATGATGACATGGATTCCCCATCCAAGTCCAGAGGAGAACACGACCAGACAGCGAGGTGGGGTCACACATCATGTGAACCCTTATACACACCGTGCATTCCCTCTAGAATCTTCTTTCTCTCATATCTCATTCATTTGGACTTGGATTTTGGTCTTTGAGTAGCCTATCTAGAGTGTTTTTTCATATAGAAAGCTATAATGGACTTTGTTGTGGAATACGAGATATGATGCGAGGCATCTGAGTGTGACACTTCTTTTTGTGATTCTTAATGATGGCAATTGTTAGGGTAGGATCATCATAGAGATTTTTTGGTTGGCACCCCCTATCGCACTAAGGAACGAGTCCCCTATACTCTTTATATAGATAGAGATGGTACTCCCCTACACTAGGCACATGTCCTCTATCTAAGAAGCAATAATTCCCTATCTTCGAGCTCTGGTGGGGTGCGGGTCCTCCACGAGAGTGAGTTCTCCCTCATTTGTGGAATGAAATATCAAGGAGCGGGCCCCTCCACATAGATTCTGGTGAGATTTTGTTTGATTTTGGGCATTTTATATGGACTTTTGGAGTTCTAGGGTGACTCATCGACTTTGTCTAGGTTGTGAGATGGAGATACCCTTTCTCTCCCTTCCAAGATTATTTATAAGCACACACACACACACACACACACACACACACACTTGATGGGTTTTTATAGCCCTCTTGCTTTAGTTTGAGCTGATTTCTATCGTATCTTTCTATTTCTCCCTTTTAGGTTTTCAGGGTGTCCTATTGGGTAGGTATATACTCACCACTTCATGGTATTGTCATGCGCATGTCACGTCTTATGAAAATGATAGACATATCAGTGGCGACTTTGTTGGATCTTAGTTATACTTGGGTGCATTGACCACATATGGTGGTTGGGACTTGGAGATCAGGATCCGAGCTCTCTTAGTTTTCCTTTATTTTAGTTGTTGTTAGGTTGGGGCATCTTTCAGGTCGGGCATGTATTTTTCCACTTTACATCTTGGTTTATACTATCGTACTCTAATGTATTCCCTAGAGATCATTGCATGCATAGTTTTACTCTAGATATTTTAGTCCTTTATTCATACTCCTCTTCACTTTGTATGGAGATGTTTGGGTGTGTGAGTACAAGTACTTTAGGCAAAGGCCACTCATTTTAGTTATGACTTCTTGGAACTTGTCACCAGCCCCTAGTCTATTGGAGCCAGTATTGGGGTTATCACAGCTCGACTCATCACTGACCAAGAGGGTCCTGGTGGATTGGGTCATGACATAGTGGTATCAAAGAAATTAATTCCTTGAGATGGTGTTTGGAGTTGTCCCCAAATGAGTAATTGGATGGAACTTATCGAAACAATGTCGGAGTGTCTCAAGTGTGGATTTTAGGATAGGTAACCTGGTGTTGGTGCGATGACTAACATATCCATTCCGTAGGGCCTTGACTACCTTCTTACTAACTCAGAATATCGAGACATTGGTTGCAGAGATAAATGGTACATGCATCATATAGGATTGAATCCTTTGACGATCATTCTTGAGTCATCTCCCCCCCACATATATATATATATATTCTTATTTGACCATGGTATGTCTTGATCACTTTCAAGATGCGTCTGTGAAGACAACCATCCAGGTTACCAATTTAGGATGGTGATGATGATCCAATGAGAAATGAGGCCTCAGTCTAGGGGACATTCCATGAGGTGTTCTTCTAGGTGGGTAGGGAGCAACACCCCCACCTATTGAGAAGCAATTAGTTCCAAGAGTGTATGTGATCAAGCTATTTCCAGATAGTGAGGATGAAGATGAAGATAAAGATGAATAAGCAGAGAAGTATTATATGTAAATAGCCAAGAGTGTATGTATTTCATGTCATCTTGTAATGCATCTTATGCTGGGTTCATGGTGGAACTTATCTCATGGTGCAGTACTATGATATTTCCTCTGATTATGGAGCAGACCTCTTTGGTGGGGTTGTAAAAGGCAACCCAAACAAACAATACTTCCTTGATGCGGCTCATTTTGTAGTCATGGAATATAACACACAACATGTAAGAATTATTTCAGTTAATAGATGATGAGCATAATGACCATTTGTGTTATGCATCAAATTTTTTACCGATCAACCCATGGGATGATTTCTCCTATGATGTCTGCATGAATAAAGAACAGGGTATGCCTATAGGGTGCTTATTTTTGTCCAGGAAGCATGAATCTATTGAAATCTGTTCATTTATGGACATGTTCAACTCTTTGATGGTTTATAAATGACTGGTATGGTATAGGTTGAGAAACTTTCATTGGAGAAGGTTTTTAAAGTAAACACAGTAGTTGTGGCTGGTCTTGTCTTTTATATCACACTTGAGGCCTCAAAACCTGATGGTGGTACTGGCATTTACGAAACCAAAGTTGTTCATCTTGTGGGAAGGCCTCATATTCTGAAGGAATTTAGGCTCAAGGCATTACCAGAGCATTGAATAGACACATTATGTGGCTGGTTGTGTCTTTTATAAATAACAGGGTATGCCCTTCTTATTGCTCAACATTATTTTGTATTAGGGACGTGTGGTGGTTTACAGATTATAGTGTGCAAAACACACACATATTATGCATATTTAATTATGATGTTGAGCTAGCATAAATCATTTCGATACGTTCTTTGAATATAGAGCACATGAACACTGTTACAAATAAAGAGCATTTAGTATATTGCAATCAATAGAAAATTTAATTTCGTGCATGAATAAAACATTACACCTGTAATGCATGCATATCTAGGGAGCAAAGCTCATCGAGGAACAAGTGGCTATAGAGATCAAGAATTTTCCAAAAGAATATCCATGGGATTCTTTGTCGTCAAGGAGAATCCACATCAATCACTTTAAGGGTCTTGTGAAAGATGGTTTCCAAAAAATAATGATGACGTTGATAAGATTTGCAATGGCACGAGGTATATGAAAACAATTGTCGATTAGAATTTAATTTTTTTACAAAATAGTCGAAAAAAAGTTCAGTTAAATGTAATGGAGAAGTTCTCAGATGACAATTACAATATGGAATCACACTTATTTTATATTTGATAGTGCTATGTACACAAAAGAAATGTTCATATGTTGTACGTAATAAGGTCATAATTTTCATATATTTATGATTTTGAATGACGAAGGAGATAAAGTGGATACAATTCAAGTGTTTTAAACCATTTTATAACATCACACATATTTCCCATCAGAAGATTTGCATCTTCCAGCCAATCTACCGAACTTCTAAAGTCAGTTACTTCTAGAGCCTTCATCTGACTAGGATGATCTTTGAAAGCCACTCATTCCGGTCGATTGGATTTGGGACTTTAAGAGGCTTCACAATCCCAAAACTTACGAATTTGTATTTCGATTTTTATCCATTCTAGTTTTTATAATGGATTCTAAATCAGTTTTCATTTTAGCAAAGAGAATGATTAATCATTAAAAGGCTGCCAAGTTTGAAAACCAAACACACATTGATATGTTTAGAAGATTGTTATCATGTAAAGGGCTTCAAATCCCGTTTTTATTTTTATTTTTTTGATAGGTAAAATTAATTTTCTTCCATTTATTAACAACATATTAATTTTTGTATAGAAGTTTTAAATATATCATGATTTATGTTATTAATAATGTCAGTGAAAATTGCATTGATGATTAAATTGAGTTGGATTATTTTATGAAATCATAATTAATTTATTGTGGTTTGTTATTCATTGATATTTATATTTATAATTTTTCCATCCCCCAATATTTGGAGAATCTACTCATTAACTAAACCTACAGTAATCAATTTTTGATCTTACATTAAGTTAGAATTATTATATATTTTTTTCAACTATATTGGTTGTGATATACTTCATTTTTATTATCCTGAAGAGCTCAATGGTGCAATTATAATTATGTTTGTTATAAATTAGTAAGGATACCTTGATGATATGAACTTGTCAATATGTGTTGTTGAATGTGTAAATAGATAATGAAGCTGCTAATATTATAAGTGAAAAAGGGATATTAAAGATATGCATATGCTTGGAGATAGATTCTTCTTGGAGTTCCTTCTTAGACATATTTATCGTAGTGGTTCATAAAATGTGACAATTGGTTAGTTTTTCTCTAGATTTAAGGCAAGTAATAATAATTATTAAAAATTACGGTTCACTATAGTTTCTATATGAGATGAAGTGGTTGGATAGGGGAAAAAGTTTGAAGAAGCTATTATTTAGAAAGAAAGATCTAGCTTGATGTTATAGAATCCATCCATGGTTCACCAAGCATACATAATGATGTATTAGGTGAAGGAGAACCATCAGATGATGTTTGAAGATGATTTCAAGAGTTTGAGAAGAGTAACAAACTGACCCGGGTCAACCCGACACATCACCTAAATTGGATCACCACAAGGCCCGAAGTGCGTTCCCGGCCACCACAGGTTGGTGACAAGCACCTAGGTATTGATATACAAACATGGGAACAATTTCACCCTTGAAAAGAAAAAATGTGATAAACATAATATATCAGAGCATAGTAGTGCCGAAGATAGCATAAAAACTCATGGGCGAGATACAATATGCGATGAAGATGAAAAAATCCAAACATCCAGAACCCAAAATTTTCCAAATACCAACAATAAGGGCCACCGCAACTCCATGAGCCAAAATCCATATGAATTTTCATCACCACCATCCCAAACTCACTAAAAAGAAACACTGAACATGATAAGCTATCATTACAAGCAACTCCATTCCCTTTACACGTGTCCAACAAAACCATGTCTACATATGCCTAAAGGCCCATGTAGGGTGTGAGAACTAAATCCCAATTGGATAACACCATGAATCTATACAATGACTGTCACCATACACACATTAGTTCTTTGAAACATGGCATATTCAACATAAATAAAGAATATGAATTTAAATCCGTGATATATAAATAGAGGGAAATATCGAAGTAATCATGCATTATAAAACCAAGTGGACAAGCATAGAATAACCATCAACATAAAGTTTCCAACAAAGAACCAAATGGGTGAGAAACATGAGGATGTACACAATGAAGACATACAAGGAACACTAGCCGACATAGTCTGTCCTAGGTCATAGAGGGGTTGTAGATACCATAGTTTTTCCTTGTAAGACTTTCAGATATTTTGAATAATGTTTTCCAAGTCTAGCGTTGAGACGAAATGAGATTCCGAGGCTTGGTGAGTTCGAAATTGATATTTTAAATATTTTAAATATATTAATATCACACATGCACATCCTTTCTATATAAATGTTTTTCCCATTGTTCAGGACATTGGATGGGAAATCTGAGACCACAACTAATTTCAGAATGTATGGTTTACCCTAGGTGTGTCCTAAGGTTGGTTGGTACCAGACGTTTATTTGAGGCATCCGTTGGTAGGTATATTAAGTGGATTAATTGTTTAATTAATTTAATTCATTCATTTAATACCCATAACCAAAAAATATTCTATATAATTTCTACTATATCAATTCTCCAAGCTTAGCCGTATAACCCTGGGGGATTTGAGAGGAGCCTCTGATGTTCTTCATTGACAAAATGCATCGGAGGACGACATGAGATCGGATCGAGGTGGATCCAGTGGCAGCGAACGCAAAAGGTCTTTTTCATTGCTGGAAAACACATTCTTTACCAACGATCGATCCAAATTGAGATAGGACTTATCAATTGTGGTTTCCTCCATTTTGATTACATGATTGGGCATAAATTTAATTATCTTCTTTTGATTAGTGATTATTTGATCCTTCGTTTGCTCCTGAAATATGAATTAATTTGTTTAGTTCAATTTATTCTTGTAATGCCATGTTATCACCCTATATTTCCTGGATATGTAATCATTGGCTAAGAACACTTGGAAAATGATGGTTTCATATTCATCCTTATGCTTTACACCCACTTGTTCTTCACATTCTTTTCCATTGGCCCATGGGGTTGCGATTTGAAATTTTCAGGGTGTGTTCGAGCATGATCGGACCCTCGAATTCATATTGGTTGTGTGCACGGTGATTGAGATGGTGATTTGGTGATGAATCAAAATAGATTGCGGGTGTTGATTCGTAGATTTGTGATACAATGGAAAATAGGGTGATGAGAGACACACGGGACACACAAAAACATATCATGCGGGAAGCTGGTTTCTGATTTCAGGACACCGGGGGTCCGAGATTGATAGTCGGAGGCATTCCCGTCGAGTTTTGGGCAGTTAAACGGCAAGATCCATAGTAGAAAGGCCAGATCTGGATGTTTCCTGAAACCTTTTCCGTTTCTGGAAAATTCTAATATACACGGTGTGTACTTGGATGAACACACACCGTGTATTCCAGCTCTCTACGACAGATAGGGTTTCTTTTTGAGTTAAATATCACATGCGGTGTGGAGGGATCACATGCTGTGTGACACCAAGCTGGCCCGCTTGGCATGAACAAGGGGTACACACCCATGAACCCATGTATCCTCACACACTGTGTACGGTAGGGCACACACCTTGTATGGCACGACACACACCATGTATATGTACATGGACAACCGATATGTGTTCCATCTGGAACATGCCCAAGGGCCCCATGTGGTCGGGAATTCTATGTACTATGAGAGTACATGGGCACAATTAGGAACACACGGGTAAGACCCCGAGTGGGTTAGACATGCCGTGTACACCCTATACTAATCATGTATGATGACATGGATTCCCCAGCCAGGTCCAGAGGAGAACAAGACCAGGCAATGAGGTGGGGTCACACATCATGTGAACCCTCATACACACCATGCATTCCCTCTATAATCTTCTTCCTCTCATATCTCATTCATCTGGACTTGGATGTTGGTCTATGAGTAGCCTATCCAGAGTGTTTTTTCATGTAGAACTCTATAATGGACTTTGTTGTGGAATAAGAGATATGATGCGAGGTGTTCTGAGTGTGATGCTTCTTTTGGTGATTCTTAATGATGGTAGTTATTAGGGTAGGATTATCAGAGAGATGTTGTGGTTGTCACCCCCTATCACACCAGGGCATGATTCCCCCATACTCTTTATATAGATAGAGACAATACTCCCCTACACTAGGCACATGTCCTCTATCTACGAAGCAGTAATCCCCCATCTTCGAGCTCTGGCGGGGTGCAGGTCCTCCACGAGAGTGAGTTCTCCCTCAGTTGTGGAATGAAATAGCAAGGAGCGGGCCCCTCCACATAGATTCTGGTGAGGTTTTGTTTGATGTTGGGCATTGTAGATGGACTTTTGGAGCTGTAGGGTGACTCATCGACTTTGTCTTGGTTGTGAGATGGAGATCCCCTTTCTCTCCCTTCCAAGATTCTTTATAAGCATGCACACACACACACACACACATATTTGATGGGTTTTCATATCCCTGTTTCTTTAGTTTGAGATGAATTCTATTGTATCTTTCTATTTCTACCTTTTAGGTTTTCAGGGTGTCCTATTGGGTAGGTATATACTCACCACTTCATGGTATTTTCATGCACATGTTGCGACTTATGAAAATGATCGACATATTAATGGTGACTTTGTTGGAGCTTAGTGATACTTGGGTGCATTGACCGCATATGGTGGTTGGGACTTGGATATCAGGAGCCGAGCTATCTTAGTTTTCCTTTATTTTAGTTGTTCTTAGGTTGGGACATCTTTAAGGTCGGGCATGTTTTTTCCCCTTTACATCTTGGTTTATACTATCGTACTCTGATGTATTCCCTAGAGATTATTGCATGCATAGTTTTACTCTAGATATTTTAGTCTTGTATTTATATTCCTCTTCACTTTGTATGGATATGTTTGGGTGTGTGCGTGTAAGTAATTTAGGAAAAGACCACTCATTTTAGTTATTCCTTCTTGGCACTTGTCACCAACCCCTAGTCTATTGAAGCCAGGATTTGGGTTATCACAGCTCGACTCATCACCGTCTAGGCGGGTCCTAGTGGGTTGGGTCATGACAAAGTGGTATCATAGAAATTCATTCCTTGAGGTGGTGTTTGGAGTTGTCACCAAATGAGTAATTGGATGGAACACAGGGAAATGATGTTGGAGTGTCTCAAGTGTGGATTTTAGGCTAGGTAACCCGGTGTTGGTGCGATGACTGACATATCCATTCCGTAGGGCCTTGACTACCTGTTTACTAACTCAGAATATCGAGACATTGCTTACAGAGATAAATGGTACATGCATCATATAAGATTGAATACTTTGATGGTCATTCTTGAGTCAGCTCCACATATATATATATATATATATTCTTATTTGACCATGGTATGTCTTGATCATTTTCAAGATACATTTGTAAAGACAACCGTCCAGGTTACCGATTTAGGATGGTGATGATGATCCAATGAGAAATGAGGTCTCAATATAGGGGACATCCCACAATGTGTTTCTTCTAGGTGGGTAGGGAGAAACACCCCTGCTTGTTGAGCAGCGGTTACTTACAATAGAATAGGTTGGTGATGTGAAAAATCTTATCATGCTACGTGAGTTCTAGCATCAGAGTCTGCTGAGGTTACACAATGATCTAGATCCCCATGAAATAGAGGATTGGATTGAGTCGGTGATTTGAGTCTTCAGAATTATGCGGACCCTGACTGATCAGATGGTTATACTGGTAGTCAATATTTTCCTGGAGTAGAACGGTGCTGGTGGAGTCTAGTCATGCAGAACCATAATAAAGCGATTCTCTCATGGTTTGACTTTTAGCAGTTGTTTCATGAGGATTATTACCCCTCATTCTTATGCTTAGTTCAGATTTAGAAGCTTATGGATATGTTTAAGGGTAGTATGATGGTTTCTATGTACACCATTAGGTTCACTGACCTTATGTGGTACTCCCTTAACATCATATGATATGACTTATTCCAGGAAAGGATGTTTGATCAGGGTCTCCACAAATACATTTGTGCCAGCATAGTTATATTTGTCATTTACCACTTATGTTGGAGTACTAGAGCAGTCTCTAGTGATTGAGGGATTCTTGAAAGAGGGATACCGAGTAGTTGGAGTTGGTAGTGGACATCATGTGGCTGTGTATTCTCCAACATCTAGCAGGCATCAGACGTCAAGGTCTTGGCAGAGGAGGCATACTCATGCGAGGACTAAAACGCATGGATCTGTGGATCAGGGATTGTGTAGGGGATCCAGTCAAACAGGAGATGAAAGATGTTATGCTTGTGATGGAGGAGGTCACTTAGAGCATGATTTCTTGACCCGTTGTGTGGATCAGTACATACAGACAGTAGATATACCCCCATAACAGAGGCAACACTGTGATTGGGGATCTCCCAGACATGGCTAGGACAACCCTCAAGGAGGTAGTGTTAGTAGAGGAGAAAGAGATAATATGAAGGGATGATCAGTTGTTAGAGCGTGTCACTACAATCTACCACCACCACCACCACCAGGTGGCCCATCTTAGGCCTATGGAGTTGGCGACCAGGGATTTGGTTAGTTGCAAGCCATGGAGGGCTATGACCAGGCAGCACATGAGATGATTTGAGGTACGATCTATGTCTATTCTACTCTTTCCATATTACTAGTAAACACAGGTTCAAGTCATTCCTTCATCTTCTTATTTTTGGTGTGATAGATGGAGCTTCCAGTTGAGAATTTTCCCAACAACTATGACTTGAGGTTCCTACAAGGAACGCTTCTTGGATATTCCTTATTTGCTGGTGGTGTGAACTATCTCTTGGTGGAGGGAGTTTATAATGGGACCTCTTGGTCGTCATGATGAAAACTTAAAATTTCATATTGGTCATGGATTGGTTGTCCATGGTTTAATCCCAGATTGACTATCATCACAGATGAGTTAGATGCCTTCAGACAGATGGGTTGAGATTCTCCTTTGTGGGATAGAGAGATCTCATGGAGGAATGAGTGGGTCTTTTGGGTAGGAAGATACAACCCATCACCCATCATTTGGTGAGTTTAACCATTTGAACAATGATATTTTCAGGCATATGAGTTCATTTAGTAGTGTTGGACTTTATGGATGTATTTTTTGAGGATGTTTTGAGACTAACTCTAAGGAAGGAGATAGAATTTTTCATTTACTTGCACATTGAGGCTGCATCGATATCTTCTGTGGCATGTCAGATGGCTCCTACCAAGCTTTGGGAGCTGAGGGTGTAGTCAAAGGACCTTTGAGAGAAATTCTTTATCAAACCCAGTGTATCCCCCAAGGAAGCTCCAGTTTTGATCATAAAAAATACAGACATGATCTTGAGACATTGCGTGGATTATCATTGCCCAAACTAGGTAATGATAAAGAATAAGTAACCCTTTACAACGATTGATGGCCTCTTTGAACAATTGAGAGGCATGAGCTAGTTCTCGAAGATTGATCTCAGGTCCGATTACCACTAGTTAAGGGTTCATGAGGCTGATATTATGAAGATGGAATTCTGATGTTGCTATAGTCACACTGAGTTCCCGATGACACCTTTCAGTGTGATAAATTCTCTTACCGTGTTTGTAGCTTTGATAAATCAGATCTTCCATTCATAATTGAACCATTTTGTTGTTTTCTTCATTAATTAATTACTCATCTACTCCGCATCATAGGAGGAGCATGAAAATCAATTTAGGATGGTCTTATACATACTTCAGGAGAACCTGCTTTATGGTAAGCTCTCAAAGTGTTAGTTTTGGATCCATGAGGTTAAATTTATAGGGCATGTCATTTTTAAGCACTGTTTAGCAATGGAACTGATGAAAATTGATGCGGTTATTTCTTGGGATCCACACAAGAGCGTGATAAAGGTCTACATTTTTCTTAGCATGGTGGGGTACTATAGGAGATTCAAACCTAGAATTTACAGAGTAATAGCCCCTTTGATCACCCTGATGTGGAAAGGGAATCCATTTATTTGGAATGAACAGTGTCAGAGTGCTTTTGATCAGTTGAGGTTGAGGTTAACCAGTTCTCCTATGCCGAGAATATTGGAGGAGGGCATGGAGTAAATAGAATTTTGTGATGTCTCTAGAGATGGTATTGGTTACGTGTTGATGCAGAGGTAGGAAGTGATCACATATGGGTTAAGGTAGTTGATACCCCAAGAGTATAACTACATGAATCATGATCTGTAGTTGAGAGTGGTGGCCTTTTCTCTAAAGATGTGTAGACACTATCTTCTCAAAGAGATTTTTTTTGTTTACTCATACCATTAGAGTCTCAGGTATATCTTCAGTCGAAGATATTTTAGTCTGAGACATAGGTTTTGGTTGAAGTTACTATAGGGAAATGACTTCAATATAGTCTATACTCCTAGGAAGGGAAATGTGGTGATATATTCCCATAGCATGAAGTCCCATTCTTGCCCGGTGGAGGATGTGTCTCAACAATTGACGTCTTTATAGCTAACCCTGGTGAAGGAGAGGAGTGAATCTTTTCTTTAGTCGATGATGTTAACTCCTAAAATTCTTCATTGTGTGATGGGGGCTCAGTTGGGAGACATATACTAGGTGGTTCTTCATGACCAGATATCCTAAAGGGATGCACCAGATGGATTTTATAGAGGGAAGAATGTCATCCTTTTTCGGGGATGGACGGTGGTTCTGGTCAAAATCTGAGAGGAGGTGATGAGGGAGTTTAATAATTATCCTTTTCATGTACATATCAGAGGGGTGAAAGTGTATAAGTAACTTCAATGGATATTTTTGTGGACTGACATGAGGTGAAATCTCACCGAGTTCACCTCTCATGGTCTCTCATGTTTGCAGGTAATGGATGAGCACCATGTTCAAGTAGGTTTGATGCAACCTCTTGAGACCCCTGAGTGGGAATTTAATGACATATCCATTGAATTTGTGATAGGGATTCCACAGACATTGAGAGACCATGATTCCATTTGGGTGGTAGTTTACCTAATTAACAAGTCAGAACACTTCCTTTCCATCAGGGAGTAGAATTCGGTGGAGATTTTGGGGGTAGTTTTACATGCAAAAGATCATTCGACTCCCTGGTCCACCCTTGGCGATTGTCTCTGATTTTGACGTGTGGTTTGCATCATGGTTATGGAGAGGCCCACATGAGGAATTCAAGCCACGATTGAGGATGAGTATGATATTCAACCCCCAGATAGATGGGAAGACCGAGTGAAATATCTCGGTGTTGGAGGATATGCTGAGGGCTTGTGTGTTAGACTTCAGCTGGAGTTGGGTGGATCACTTACCATTAATAGAATTTTCTTATAATAACAGTTATCACTCAACTATCGGCATGGAACCTTTCGAGGATCTGTATGGGAGTATTTTTAGGTCACCCCTATACTAGTATAATATCGGTGAGCCGTCTCTTAATGGGCCATAGATGGTGCAGATGATGAAAGAGAATGTTCAGGTGATCCATGAGTGGATGAGGACAACCCATTACTAATAGAAATATTATGAAAATTGATGTTGAAGGCATTTGGAGTTAAAGTAAGGAGACATCATTTTCCTGAGGGTCTTCCCATAATGAGGATTGCACAAATTCAATTGAGGAGACACTTATCTCTAAGGTGCATCAGGCCGTTGAAATTTCCATGGAGAGTTGGTGAGGTTTCTTACTGCCTATCCCTATCACCATAGTTGGACTCGATGCATGACATCTTCCATGTGTCATAGTTGAGGAGATAGGTTCATGATCCTAAAAATTTTATTGATTGGGGTGCACTGTACATCAAGGATGGATCCACCTTTGTGGAGCACTTGGTTCGATAGGAGAGGATCCTATGAGGATAGACCATTCCCTCAATTCATGTATCGTGGTAGCATGAGAGCATGTAGGAGAGCTCATGGGAGTGTCAGAACTAGATGTGAGATTAGTATCCCTATCTTTTGTGTAGCTTATGATTTTGTGGTGATACAATTTTAAGTAGGGGAGAGTGTAGAGACCTTGGTTTTGCATTGTAAGACTTGAATATTTTAAATAATGTTTTCAGAGCTAGGTATTGAGACGACATGAGATTTCGAGACCCGGTGAGACCAAAATCATTATTATAAAAATATTAAATATATTAATATAACACGCATAAATCCTTTCAGAATTAATGGTTTTATCATCATTCGGGACCTCAGATGGGAAACCCGAGACCACTATTGATTCTTGAATGTGGGGTTTACTCTAGGTGCGACCTAAGGTTGATCGGTATCGGATGTTCAGTTGATGTAGGCATTGGAAAATATGTTAAGTTGATTAATTAATTAATTTAATACCCATAACCTAAAAATACTCTATATATTTTCTACTATAGTAATTCACTATGGTTAGCCGTATAACACTGGGAGCTTTGAGAGGAGCCTCTAGTGTTCTTATTTGGTGAAACACATCAGAGGATGGTGAGATATCAAATAGAGGTGGATCAAGAGGTAGTGAACAGATCAGGTCTCCTTCATTACTAGAAAATGTGTTCTTAACCAAAGTTAGATCCAAATTGAGGTAGGACTCATCAATTGTGGTTTCTTCCCTTTTGATTAAAAGGTTGAGCATATATTTAATTATATTCTTTTGATATGTGATTATTTTATCATTCGTATGATCCCAATATACGAATTAAATTGTACATTTAAATTTATTCCTTTTATTCCATGCTATCACCCTAGATTTCCCAGATCTATAATTTTTGGCTGAGAACGCTTGATCATTGAAGGTTTCAACTTTGTTCTTATGATTTTCCCTTACCCGTTCTTCGAGTTATTCAATACTGGACCATAGGGTTGTAGTTCTACATTGAAGTGGTAGGTTAGAGTGTGATTAGATCCCCAAATTCATGGTGGTTATGTGAATGGTGATTTGAATAATTATTTGGATGGATTGCGGGTGATGATTCATAGATCTGGGATGCGGTGCAACATCCGATGATTGAAGGTGTACGGGACGCATGATGACACTTGATTATCCAATAAAAAAACATATGTTAATTAAATTTTAATGGTATTAAATTTTCATTTTTGATCTTATGGGCCTGAGTTAGTGGATTTTAATTTTGAACATCCATTCTCGTCATTTGTGCACTTCATGCCCAATGTACACCAATTTAGGCCCAATAATTCATAAGATTTTAAGGAATGTAATTATACATATTTTAATTTGATAATTTGGGAAATTTATCTATACTTAAATATGAATATTTTTCATTCAGGGATCAATGGAGGATTCATGAAGGAAGATGGGGATATTTTGTGATGAAAGGAAACAATTCTGGAGAAGGCAGATTGGACACCAGCCCACCGATGAGAATGTGGGGCCCACAATACAGACTCAATGAAGCCCAAATTTCGTGGTATGATATAAGACATATATATGAACATATAATTATTCAGTAGATAGTGCTAATTCGGTGTATATTGTGGTTATTAAGGCAGACCAATCTAGAGATAAAATTCTGAGCCAGATTCTGCGGTCCAGAAAAACAGTCCACTAATTTAATCATATCTCGGAAACCACATATCCATTTGGGCTGAAATTTTACAGAGAGATAGGAGACATCCGTATATTCCATTTTTTATCCTATGGACCACTCCAATTCTGCCATATAGAAGGCCATTAATACGTGTCTGTTCGGTGGATGAAAACTGGCTGCCACTTCGGGTCAAGGGTGGAAAAGTCTCCTCTCCCTTACTTTCCACCACCCTAGGCCTACCATACTCAAGAGGGGATCCTTTCTAATGTTGGGATCTAGAACCAAGCCTCTTGAAATGCCTATTTAAGGTAGTGGTGGTGGATTAGTTTATCATCCTTTGATCTTTGTTTTCATTGTAATGTTATTATGTCGATTTGGCTTTGAAACGTTCTTCTTTCTCATGTAAGTTGTTCGAATCACCTTAGTTATTAATAAAATTTATTCCATTACTCTTATTCTGTTTTTATTCGTATCACTTTGATATTGTTTCCTTAAGGTTTGAATTTATTTACACTATAACTTGTGATATTTTTCACACAACGATGGAGTGATTGCTTTCTTTTTATTGTTTTTTTACTTCTCCAATTCCTCCCTCATGGGTCTACTTTCCAATTCCATTGAAACCATAGAATCAATGGAGGGATAAATCTTTTATGGGTTGATCCAAGGGAGTAGGAAGGGGCTGGATTGGATGTTATTTCTCGCTCCATTAATTTCTAATCACTTCTTTTAATTGAGAATTTTTTTTGAAGATATTTAAACTCCTTCATCCTTGTTGAATTTAAGGCCACACACTTCAAGTGATAATACGAACCTTTACCTTGAAGTGCTCAAAACTTTGATACATCAAGTGTATAGGTGATTAGTATTAAATGGTGTAGGTATTAAATGAGTAAGTGATGATGTTGTTTGATCTTCTTAAATGAACCCATCTCAAATATAAGAAATTGAAATCATTAAAAAACAGAATTCATCCAATCCACCCCAAGCGATAACCTAGGATAAACTTATTATCTTAATTTGAATTAACTTAAATATATTAGTGATACCTTAAACCCATCTAAAATCAACCTAAGTTGGCCACTTCATAGCAAAAAACAATCCATAGAATGTACGTGTCTGTAGGTTACTTCTTAGGTCTCTGAGGATTCGACAACCCAAGCTAAAATACAAGGACCGTTCTACCTTCATCTCTCGGGTAAATTTGAGCGTGAATCAACAATTAATATAGGAAGTCAGTTTCTGAATTCTGGACACTAGTGGCATTCCACTTGGGTTTTGGGTGGCCAAATGATGTGATCCATGTCAGCAAGGCCATATATGGAATATGCGTGAAATATTATTTGGTTTCTAGAAAATCCATAAATACATGATGTGCACTTTGATGAACACATGCCATGTAGTCTGGGTCTCTAAGGCAGTTAGGGTTTCTTGTAGAGTTAAATATCACACACCATGTGGAGGGACCACATGTTGTGTGACACCTAGCTAGCGAACTTGGCATGTACATGGGGCATGCACCTAGAAGACCATGTGATCCCACACACCGTGTACGGTAGGGAACACACCATATATATATACATGGATATATGAGCTGTGTTCTAGTTAGCACACACCCAAGGACCCCATTTTGGTGGACATGTCGTGTACTCTAGGAGTACACGAGCATGACCAGGACCCCGAGTGGCCCAGAAACACCATGTTCACTCTATATACACCATGTATGATGACATGACAACCCAAGCCTTGTCTAGAGGAGAACATGACAAGGCAGTGAGGCAGGGTCACATGTCGTGTGGACCCCTATACATGACATGTATTCACTCTAGAATTTTCTTATTATCATATATTCTTTATCTGGACTCAGATTCTAGCCCATGAATAGCCTATCCTGAGATTTTTTCTATATAGAATGTGATAGAGGCCTCCTTTGTGGCATATGTGATACGATGCATGGTTTTATTAGTGTGATTCTTCTTTATGAAATTATTGATGATAGCAGTGATCATGGAATGACCATCAGAGTGATGTAGGGGTTGGTAATCCCTTGTCAGACTAGGGTGTGGGCTCCCCATACTCTTTATATAGATAGAGAATATACTCTCCTACACGGGGCACATATACTCTATCTACGGATCAATACTACCCCATCTTTGACATCTGGTGGGGTGTGATTCCACCATGGGAGTGATTTCTCCCTCATCTGCGGAGCATAGTAGAAAGGAGAAGGCCTCTCCACAAAGGTTTTGGTGAGATTTCATTTTATGTTGGGCATTAGAGGTGGAATTTTGGATCTACAGGAAGACTCATTGACTTTATATGGGGTATGAGATGGAGATCCCCTTTCTATCTCTACTAGGTATCTTTATGAGAATATATATATATATATATATGTATGTATCTAATGGATTTTCATATCCTTCTTTCTTTGGATTATGCTGACTTCTATTTTATCTTTCTATTTCTCCCTCTTCAGTTTTTGAGACATCATAGTAGGTATGTATATACTCGCTCCTACATGGTCTTTTCTTGCACATGTCATGTCCTATGCAGATGAAGAACAAATGAGTGGTGACTTTACTAGAGAAGTGATAATTGGGTACATTGACTGTGTATGGTGGTCAAGACTTGGAGATCAAACGTGGGGCTCTCTCAGTTTTTCATTATTTCAATTGTTGTTAGGTTGCGACATCTTTTTGGTTAGGCATGTCTTTTTCCCCTTCATATCCTAGTTTATACTATCATACTATGATGTATTCCCTATAGAATATTGCATGTGTAGTTTTATTATAGATGTTTTATTCCTTTATTTATATTCCTATGCAATTTTCATGGAGTTTTTTGGGTGTGCGCGTACATGTATTTTAGGAAAAAGCCTCCCATTTTAGTTATTCCTTCTCAATGCTTATTTTTAGCTCCAACCTATTAGAGGCAGGTTTGGAGTTTTCACAACTCGAATCATCACCGGTGATGAGAGCTATGGCGAGTTAGGTCATGATAGGGGATCCCTAGTCAAGGTAACTAATTAGCACCATAAACTAATAAACACCTAAACTAGAGGTTTATATACCCCAACTAAGGCCTATATTAGTGAAATTATAACCGTGTACCCCAAGGTCTTCCCAATATTCTATATTCAACCATTGTGTTCAAGAAACTATTCCCACAATTTAAAAAATATGTTCCTTAATAAATTCTATACCTCTTCCATCCATGAAAAAACATTTCCATTTCAAAATCACATATAAGGCATTTCATCCAACATGTAATTTGTATAAAAAAATTCAAAGAAAATCCCATTTTGAAAAAAAATTCCATTTCAATAAAATATCAAAGATTATACATCATGGACATCAATGAATTAAATTTCATAAACTAAAACTAAATGATAAAATAATAATATAAGGCATTCCATGGGAAAGTTCGTTTGATGTAGGCAACTACCTTGATGATAATAAAAATCAAATCACCTTTGAAAACATAGATAAGAAATGAAGAGATCGAGACCTCACGACTATAGATCCATAATAAACATCATAAATTTTCATTCAAAACACTATATTCAGGTATAAATCCCCTTATAGGGTTCCATCGCTTTGAGAAAAAGAGAGATTAGGTATAGATCTAGAAAGAGGAGGTAAAACCGATAGAAATCTATAAATACTTTGAATAGTTTGACCAAGATCGATCATAAATCACCAAGGAACCAAGGGAGAAGAATTATAGAGAGAAATAGAATGGTTGGGATGGGATATGGAGGAATGAGGAGTTTTAGGTTAAAAATGATCAAGGAAATTAGGGTAAACTTTCATTTTTAAAAAGTCTAGAAGTGTCACACAGTTAAGACACACAGTTAGAAAAACCATGCACCAACTGTGTGGTCCTACTTTACTTTTAAAAATAGACTTTCAATATTACCTGGGAATAGCCACATGGTTAGAAAAATAGTTCTCCGACCATGATAAATTCAATATAAACTCAATACCTTCCCTCAAATGGTTTCTATACAGTTGATACTAGCCATGTCCCCAAACCATGTTCTAAACCAAATTTCTTTTGTTTTCTAGTTTTTTTACCCCCATCACTTGGAAACCTCTAGAACCAAACATGAGACAAGAATTATCTAAAACTATACATACCTATAACACAAAGTGTGTCACAATTCTTCCCACCAAAAAACTTTCTTTCACCATAAAGAACTCACTATCCTAGATTCACATAAAGATAAGGCCATTACTACATCACCAACATCTCACACTCCCATGCCTTATGAATATCCCTATCCGCACTTACATATCACATAGATCAAAGAGAATGATTTACCATATATCCACCCTTATCTCATTGACCCACAACCTGAATTGGTCATATAACCACTAAGGTATCAACACGAGTTCTATATCCTCCCACCTGAACTAGTGAAATAGATCAAGTTGGTATAACTTTAGTTGGGAAACATAAAACACACCATAAGAGGTGTCATACAAGATGATAGGTTAAACCAAAATGCTACCTCTATGAGGAATTCAACATTCTAAATTGGTCCAACATACCACGATGCCAACTTACCACACTTCTCAAATAATGCTGTTCTAACTGTGGTGAGACTCTGAGAAAAACCCGATCACCTATCTAAACTCTAATAGAAAATGAAAGTGTTGTGAAAATAGTTTGTAGTGGCTCAAATATATTTCCAACCTCTTCTAAAGAAACATAATTATCTCTATTTCCCTTATACAGGAATTAGTTCTAAGAGAGACTATTCACCCAACTCTTCCCAACAAAAAATTGATCAATAAGGCTACACATACAACATCTTTAGGGAACCATTCTAGTCAAATCCTGATAACTATTTTTAAAGAAAATCCCAATTAGAATACATCCTTTTATCACATTCCTTCCAAAACTATCACCATATCAATAGGAAATCCCATCTTACAAATCATGTAATAAACTACATCATCACCACAGGAAATCCCAACTCTCAACCTGTACCACATACCACATCATCATAATATAATATTGTGGAAATAGGGTATAAAAAATGTGTAAGATATCAACTCTTTTACCTCCTACTACCATTAATGAACCCTTCCACATATATCCTCATCCTCTATCAGGTACCACCCACAATTGTGTATCACCGACATCATTATGAACCACTATTGATGAGAGAGAGGGGGAGAGGGAGTAATAAACCATCTGTATCCCCCCTATCCTGGATGTTGGAAGAAAATACTTCTTAGAATATACGAGTGTCATTATATAGTACTTGACACGGATGGGGTACATAAAAAAAAGTTAAAGGAAAATGTGATCCCATCCCTCCCCACTTGGAATGGGAGGCCCTTGGTCTTAGAGATGATGAGGGAAGAACATGGTCCTAACCCTCATATCAAAGATAAGGAGTCCCCTAACACTACCCCCAGGGACAGGGTACTCATGAATGATGGGATACATAATTTTATGCACCCCATGTACCCTACTCATCAGCTGGTACAAGTGAGAGACACCTATAACCGAATTAATTCATAACTAAATGAGAGAAACACTGGTGTGTCTTTCTCCATGGTCATGCAAGTCTGGAGGCTTCAGTAGAGGCTTCAATTTCTCCCCCTCAAATGGTGAATACAAAGAAAGAGGATCCCTACTATTGGTGTCTTGAAAGAGGGATTAGAAGGTAACTCACATAGGTTTAGGCATGGTGAGAATAAGGTACTTCATGCAGGGTAAAATGGGTGAGCTGAGTGCGCTTCACATAGGGGTAGGCCTGAGAGAAACTAGGGAGGTCATGTGTAGGGTAGGGTCAGCGTGGATTAGATTTTCTTCATGCAGGGTGAACCCACACACATAAAGATGACTTCTGGATGATAGAAAACCCTAGAAACAACAATTGGGAGTGTCTATGCATTAGGCACCAAGGGTCTCCTCAGTTATCTCTAGAGGGGTCTCATGCAAGTCCCAAGATTAAGAAGGGAACTTTGAACTAGTTTTTACTAATTTTGGGGAAGGGTGTCCTTGATAAGGTGTCATTGTGTTTCAAAACCTGGAGGGAATTTCATCCCAGTATCCCCCTTAAATCCCTATTCTCTAAGGTTTTGGAGGGCTACCTGAAAGGTTTTTGAGGGCCTGGGTGAAAGGGTTGTGTGACCAGAGCTTCGATACTTCTTCTAATTTTTTTTGTTATGAAAACGAAGATCACCAGGATCCTATTTATAGGAAAACATAGGATCCTAGGAAAAGGAGATTGTTCTCACAGATCTATGACATTAGTGTCATGTGTAGGGGTGGATGCCCCTTCTGGGTCATGTAGGCAAGGCGTACGTGAGCCTTTTGGGGCATAGGCAGGGTGCATGCAGAAACACCTATGTGTGCCCACTAGTTCATACTATGGGGGATACACCCCCTCACTCATGCTTGGTATCAATTCTGAGCTGTAGTTCTATCCCTTCAGGCTAGTCCCTTTACTACCATCACTGACCCGTATGAAAGAAAGAGAATCACACTATGAACTTTTTCAATTGGGTTAAGAATTTTTTGGTTTGTGATGCATAAAAAACCCACCACTCATTAAAAATCCATAGATGAATCTCAAAGTTAGGTTATAACCACCATTCCATTGGATTGGGAAATGTTTCTAAGAAATATCCATCCCCCGGTGTGTGATAAATCTTGTGCTAAAGTGTATGGAACACATTTTTCATTGGAAACAAAAGCCCCCCTTAGAATTAGATTCATTTGGAACAAAAATAATCTGGTTCTAAGGAAACTGTAGGTCACTTTGATGCATTCCAAAATCAATCAGTGGGATTTTTAGCTATCACAACTGTGAGAGGATTATATAATTTTTTCTTAATCCATGGGGCCTGGAGAGCGTAGTTCAAATCTTTCTAGAGTCGTATGACAAACCCTATGAACTTTGTGTCTTTTGTATCATTGCCCTAATTATTTACGAAGTCTAATATGAAGAAGACTTAACAGTCAAGAATTGTATTTTTCTTAGGCCACCATTTTTGGGTTTTCACCCTAACAAGTTTTGTGCCTCATATATTTTCATTGCTCGTTTCTTGCCTAAACCGTGCAAGCATAGGTCTAGAGAGCCGAGACTTTACTTTCACCCAGGGTGCACTTTGCGAGTTTCCAACCTAGTGAGTACTGTGTATTTTTTTGTGTGAGTAGTTTAAAGTATTTTAACATAGACTAATGCAACTAGTTTTTTAGGCCAAACAAATCGGAACATGATTTATATAATGATGAACCAAACAAGTATTGTTAGCCAAGAATTTTTCGACATTCTTTAGATACCTGAAGGGGAATTTTGAGTCATGCTTTTTTAATTCCTAGATCTAAAACATGGTACAAGAAAAGTATGTGAGGAATTCCCATGAACCATGTTCGAAAAGTGGTTTCTAGAAAAATGTTGTTAGGGATTATGGGAATAGAGGAGGTCTCTCCTAAGGACAAATGTGGTGTAGGTTGACAATCCCTTCTTGTGGGAGAATTTATGGAGATCCAACTGGGGCATATTACTACATATTAAAAAAAAGGTATCATCAAGAATTATGAAATTCTATTACCAATGGATGGGGAGTTTTTGAGGATAACAATTTCTTAAAACAATGAAGGGTGGTTTTCCAAGGGAAGGTGTCTGAGAATGAAGAGAGCATATGTATTGGCATTGGCCATAAATGGGAATCCACCCCTACATGAATTTGGTATGTGTAAAGGAGGGTAAATTCTATTATAATTAAATGCATTTGAGGATGAATCCATAAAATATTCATTTATAAAGGATGTTCTGATGATTTGGGCCATCAAAATGTGTAAAGTTTGTCACTCATCGATGATTCTGCTCTTTTCTAGCTCTGATCGATGAGAGCACCCCTTTTTGAAGGTAGTCCACAATGGGTATCATCCAACCAGTCATGGGACCATTTTATTTGGTAATGAGAGTGACCTTATTGACCACATCTATGTTGACATGAGAAAAAGGTGACATCATTCAGTGGTACATGATACTCATGATTGTTTCATCCCAGTATAGATTTTCCAAATCCATAGTTTTATTTTCCAATGCATCTGCCTAGGCATTCTATGATTGTGGGATGTGAGTTAATGTTGTATCCGAGGGGAAGTCTTCCATTAACCCTTGGAAATATTCAAGCATGGGGTTTAGCTCTTAATTTCTAATTAAATAATCCCCATTGATCTATTTGATAAAAAATTCTGAATTTCCTTTCACTTATAGGTGGTCCATTAGTATTTGAAGTGCTAGTTCTAGGACTACAATGAGGGCCTGATATTCTCTTTCATTGTTTGTATTAGCTTTTTAAAACAGGAATGAGTAAGGCAAGAATAACTTTTTTAGAACTCCCAGACCGACTTTGTTTAGTTTTGGGTCCTTAATTCTCTTCCTGTTAGACTTCTGGATGCATAGTGAAAATACATTTCCCATATATGGGGGCAGTTTTGGATAGAAAATATATCTTTATCTAGAAATTCAATATCTAATTATGTTGTTTCTGTAGAAGGGTGTTCTATGATAAAATTTTCCAAGGCCTGGCCTTTCACCGCTTTCTGAGGCAGAAACTATATGTCAAAATATAGCAGAATAACCAACCACTATGCCAAATGTCCTATAAAAATAGGATGGTTGGGGATATATTTGAGTGGGTTATTGTGAGAGACCAAATAGACCTCATGGTTCTATATGTAGTGCCTTAGTTTTTGAACTGTGAAGATTAATGCTAGACAACTCTTCTCGATATCTAAATAATCAGTCTTAGTGTCAATCATGCCATCATTATTTTTGTGAAAGGAAAGCACCTAGTGATTGTTTCAAGGACATAACATATATAATGAGTGGGTTCCCCTCAATAGAAAGAATCAACACTGGTGGGATCAAGAGGTATTTCTTGAGACTGTTGAATGATTCATAATAGTTATTGTTCCACTGATATGTGACCACCTTCTCCATCAACCCAGTAAAGGGAAAAAACTTTACTATGAGGTTGGATATAATGTGTTGTATGTAGAAAATGTTTCCCTATAAACCTCTCAACTGTTTTAGGTTCCAAGGTGGTGACATACTGAGGATAACCTTTATTTTCTCTGGATCAAATTTGATTCCATGACGGAGTATAGAAAATCCAAGAAATTCTCCCAAGGTTATATTGAAATCACATTTCAAGGGGGTTATATTCATGCCATGTTATCATAATTTGTTGAAGATAGTCCAAATATCATTTAGAAATATGAAAAATTGTCAGGTTTTAACCACAAGATTGTCAATGTAGAATTTGAAAAACATCCCCAGGAAGGGTTTGAAGATGCGATTCATGGCACATTGGTATGTGGCACCAATATTATTAAAGCCAAAGGGAATTTACAGATAGAGAAATACTCCCTAGGTGTCCCTAAGGTTAGTTTATTCTTCATATTACGGGGACATACAAATTTGGTTGTACACTAAACAACCATCCATGAAGGATAGGGCTTGATAACCAGTCGTTGCGTCAATTAATAGCTCTATGATTGGAACTAGGAAGTCATCTTTCAGATAGTTCCGGTTGAGTTCTATAAAGTCAATGAAGACCTTTATTTTCCCATTAATTTTCTTTACTAGTATGATGTTTGCCAGAAATTTTAGATACTAAACCTCTCGGATGAAGTTAACCTTAATAAGCTTTTCCACTTCAGCCACATTTTTTGAGGTGTGAGTTGGGTGTGGCCTTCCTGATACCTATTTGTATCCTCAGTGGTCTTATGGAAAGCCTAACTAGTGAATGGAAACCTAGGTAATAAGTCTTGAAATCTATATGTAATTATAGGAAAAAAAATTACCAATTTTGTTTTAGGAAGGAGGTGTATACCAATTTTTATTCAAAGTACATGGCTGTACTGATCAAAGTGGGCCATGAATCTTCTTCTACACCCAGATTTATTTCTCTAAGTTCATCAATAGTGGTAGAAACACCTTCCTCAAATGATGGAGGGGCATCTCAGAGGTCTTACCCCTCTTTCTATTCCTCCTAATTTTCCTCTTCCACCCCTTCCATGTTTTTTAGTGGAAGTAGTTGATGAAGAAAATTTCTCAGAGTTAGGGTAGGAATAAATATTTTGACATTTGGAAGGCGAAGAAAATACTTTCAACCCAACTGGTGACACATGACCTTTTTGAATATCCAATAGGGATGTGAGGGATAAAGAGTAAGTATCTTTATTTTCACTTTGTAATGTGACACCCTTATATGAACTATTTTATGGTCCAAGGATTTTTTAAAGCTTAGGGGATAAAATGATGTCATTTTCACTTGGGATTCCATTACTATTTTGAGATTCAATGAATTATCTAGTGCCATTGGGTTCAATTTTTATGACTGATATCATGGAATTCACAAAATATATTCCTAAATTCCGACCCAATTATTCGATTTGATTAATGGGAATCATATACTCTCCATTGATCTTCTTAAAGGGATTATCCAGGGTCATATCCAAACCATTTGGGGCATTGATTTGAGAAATATTTTCAATCATGGACAATTTCCCATACTTCTGATAGAATCCCATATCATTGTATTGTGATTCACATGATTTAAAAGGGGATTTATCATTATGAAATGTACCAATTTTTCCATTAATGCGATATTTGAGGCATTAGTTGTATGATGTGGGAATAATCACATGATTATGTAACCAAGGCCTTCCCATTAGAATGTTGAAGGTCATATATTTCCAAACAACCAAGAATTATAAGTCAGATACGAGATCCCCAAACCAAGTCCCAAGATTTATTTTTCTAAGATTATTTTACTCGCTCTTATTATAGACCTATAGAGTTAGAGAAGAGGGGGACAAGTGGGACTCATTGCAGCCCAGTTTTAGAAGTGGTCATATTAGAATGAGGTTGAATCATGAGCCATTTTCAATGAAGTCTCATCACATATCAAGGTCATTTATCCTTCCAGAAACATAAAAAGGTATGATGTGTCCTTTTATAATGGAATCTTTGTCCCACTTCGTGAAAGAGATGATCATGTGGCATTCTACATGATCTATCTCAAAATGATTTACTTTAGTAGCATAAACTTCAGCCTCGAAGTATTTAGGGCTGGATAAATCCTTTATAATTGATTATTAGTGGTCTTTTGATAGAATCAAATAATCCATGATTGATAACTTGGCCAGTACCATGGAAAGTTTCTTTAAAATTTCATAATTTTTTGATAAATGTCTATGCTTCCTAGTATAGGGATTCTCTTTTCCATGCACTTTAGGAACTGAATATTTGATATAGGTAGATTGGTCCTTGGAACATGATTTCGATGTGCTTCTATCCTTGGTGGATTATCCTATTTGCGTCTTCCTAAACACTGAAGTTGATTGGGTGAATATGCCCCCTCTAGTCAATATTCTAGGATGATTGGGTCATGGAAAATTCTAGACAACATGGGGGGAATTTATTACTCCGGTTGAGCTCACTGATGGGATATTCCATGAGTTTTGACTATGTAGATGGTTCGAGCAGGGACGTAGTTGGGGTATTGATTTTCGACATGGACGTGTTATAACATCCTGTCTTTTTATCACATAAACTTTTATTACATTATAAAAAACTGAGGATATTTAAGGTTTAGTGTCTTGGAAACCATGAACTTAATACATGGCAACATAAAAAAAAATTCTTCTTAAACAATTGAAAGGCTTCTTCATTTTTTCATCCTAATTTTATTACTGCATCTCATAACCTGGGAACATACATCAAAGGAAAGGGTGAGCATAAGGCCCAGTAAGGGAAACAAGGGAAACATTTTACATGTGAACTTGAGATACATCAATAAAGTCATGATAAATAGCTTTATGGCATGAGAAAGAGATCATGAGGAATATTATAATGAAAAGAACATGATTCATAACATGAAGATGTGGCTATAACATTTAACTTAGACAATCATTTCCGTATCACCAAGGTCCATCCCCAAGGTGTCATTAAAAAATTACCAAGGTTCTTCACCAAGGTATCGTTAAAATGGTCATCTCTAGAGATTAAGTCTTTACCCAATGCATCAGAGTGCTATCAGGGAACACTCTTAATTTGTCATTATTATAACGTTATCCACATATATAATCATCAAACATTTCATAAATAACCCATATATCATAAAAGAAATGGGTTACATTTTATAATCATAACGTTTTAAAAACTGCTTTAAAGACATGATCTTATGTCACTTTAAACCCATGGAAAAAGGAAAGCGGGTTTCATGTATGTAAATCCCAGAATTAAAATAAGAAATTTTTATATATATGTGAATACCCTTATATGAGAAAGATCTTTGAGTATTAAATTAACAAAATAAAATAATTTGAGAAAAAGAGAGAGATATTTTGAGACGAAAATTCTACAGCATAATGGATATGTTACAGGGTTTTAGAAAATATTGAAAAGAGAGGGAACATGGGTTACCCACTCATAAATGATCCATAAAATAGTATAGGTACAAAATATAAAGGATATAAGAACATGGTAATGAAATTTTAAAGACATACCATATGAAATGAAAAACATGGAAGGAAGACAAAAAAATGAGATTTCTCTTATGAAAATTCGGCAGCCTAACAACGTCACTTAAAACTTCAAAAAACAAATTGATGAGATCAAATAGGGTCTCTCATAATATGAACATAAAAGAACAGTATGATGGATATAGAGATAATACCCCAACATAATAAAAAGGAACTTGAAAGACTTGACATGAAAAATAGAACTTGAAAATGAGAAGGGTGAAAGAATCCCTTACAAAAATTCAGCAGCCTAACAACGCCACTTAAACATTATTAAAATGAATTTATGAGAGAAAGAGGGGGTATCTCATCATATGAACATAAAAAGGACAGTATGATGAATATAAAATAACATCCCCAACATAAGAACATGGAGATTAAAATAAACAACATAAAGGAGAATACATGAAAAGAAAGAGAGAGGTAGGATCCCTTACCTTGAAGAGTAACTTCAAAAGCTTGAAGTTTGGGACCTTGGGAGGATTGATGGAACCTTTTGAGGACTCCTTTGGTGGTAAGGAGACCAGAAATTCTTTGAGGAGGATTTTGGAATGAAAAGGATGATAGAATGGCTTGGTATTTATAGGGAAAGTGAGGGGACAAGACATTAATGGCCAAGGGACACCTCATCAGTGGTATTGGAAAAACTATGTACTATTCAATGGTATTTCCTCATGGTATTGGCCACTTGGGACACCTCATACCTTATATTACTATTCAAAATTCTACCATAATGATTACATAATGATTACATCCTTAATGATGTCATTAAACACCTGAAACTCTAAACTGAAAATTCACTATTCACCGAAAATCCAACTTTTTCAGAAAAATCCCAAAAAATTACCTTAACATAATATTGATGTTCTAAATTAAAAAATGAACTCCATTTTATAAAAATAATTTTATAAATAATTTTAATTTAATTTTTAAATAAAAAATACTATTCACCAAAATTTCTTTTTTTTTCCAGAAAAATCCCCAAAAATTACCTTAACATAATATCAATGATCTGAATTCAAAAATGAACTCCATTTTATAAAAATAATTTTATAAATATTTTTAATTTAATTTTTAATTAAAAAACACTATTCACCTGAAAAAATTAATATTTGACTAATAATTTCTGAAATAGTTATTTACCTATTTTATTGAATCACATTACTTAATCAAGGTTCCTATATTAAATTCATACTTTCTTTAAGTAAAATTACTAATTCATTTGGTCATATTACTAATACTAATCATAAAATCACTATTCATAAATTACTATTCACCAAAAAATAAGTTGATCTTATTAGACTCTACATTTCTTACTGAACACATTTGTATAAGACCATTTTTTGAAAATCTTTACACATCATTAATTATTTAAGGTTTACATAAATATTTTAAAATATAATTTTTCCAAAATTCATCAATAATATACATCCTAAATTAAACCGAACATTTGAAAATTCACAAACTTCACCATAAGAAGAAATCACAATTTTTATTTATCAAAGGATTACATAAGGCAGCTAAGGTCTCATTACATAGCCCCTTATAACACCAGCATAGGATCTAAGTGTAAGGTGTGATAAGGTGATAAAATCTTGGGGCGGCTCGGCCAACATTGCCCGAGTGGTGATTTCTATCAACTTGAACTTCTCGCGAAGTTGATTCCGTTCTAGTTTCACACGATGAAGTTCAGCTTGGGTTTGGTCCAGAGAAAAGCCTAGTGGTGCTACCTTCTTCCCAAGTTCTGTGAGATGGGCTTCGATCGGTCCGAGACTACTGGATGAGGCCATCAAATCTTCTTTCTATATCAATCAACCAAGATCACTTGTACTTATAGACAATAATCACAACATTTAGTTTCCAACTTGTCATATTGACCAATGGTCATATAACAGTCGAAACCCAACAGTCTCATTTTAATTATACTCATTTTATTAAATGAAATAGTTTTTTTGAGTATAAAATAAAATAACACACAAAATTAGGAAACAAAATTTATTCAAAATTTTGGGTCGTTACATTCTTCCCCCCTTAATAAATTGTGTCCTTGCAATTTTTAAAAATTTGGGCTTGGAAATTTCATTGAAAGTCCCACATCGGAAAAAGAGTCAGTAAAACTATCACTTTAAAATAAAGAAAGAGAAGTATAAAGGTCACCTGAGTTAACCCATACTAAGATTCCATGTAGAAAAACATGGATATGGAAGAGAAAATAAACGGTAAAGTTCTGATGGAGAGTGATAGAAAACATGTCTAAGAGAAAGTTAACCACCAGAAAATCACAAACATGTGATGGGTTAAACGGTCTTTGATTACCCATTAGGAAACATAAACCAACAAAGTTTTTTTACATTCCTTTTAATAATTTTGAGTAATTCATTTAATACATAGAATAAAAACACAAGGAAATATACTTACCTTCAAGTAGATTTTCATCCTTTAATAAGTTTCTACTAAGACTAATCTTTTCTCCAAACAATGAGCATTAAAAAACACTTGGTCTCATAAAAAGGACAATAATCATCTTTGAGAGAATCATATAATACAAAAAATATTAACTATCTATTTATTCTATCTTTAAAAATTATCCCAAAAACAGAAAGGGTAAGATAAAAAACTATTCAAAAAGAAAGAACCCCATAGGAAGGGAAACTACTTTTAATCTTTAAAATTCCACGATACTACCCAAAGTTCATCATAGACCATTCCATAAATAACTATCCTTAAAATTACTCAAAATAAACTAAACTAATATTGAAACCCAAATATAAGAAGGATTTGATAACATAGTCTTCCAAGATAAACTTTATCATTCATCTCCAAACAACATCAACCACTCTTAACGTCTTACAAAAAAAGCAACTAACCTAATCACATTTTCCCCAAGATAGGTTAATCATTTCCATAAGTAACCAAAATTACCATAATTTCACATTCAATTAATCGATTATTAAAAATATAATTCAACCTTTACTTCTCAAAGAAAATACCATAGTAATATATTTACCATGATCATATAGGGTTCCCAAATTAGTGAACGTATTCCAAAATAATAATCATCTTTTAATCCCCTAATAATTTTTTAAGAAGAACAACTTCACAACATCAACATGTGGTACATAACAATAGATTTTTTCCTTAATGATATAAAACCATCTTAGGTAGTGACTCGATGTTCTTAGAAAACATTAAAAATATGCTCATAGGGCACGAACTAAAATACAACATGACATAGAAAATTATTGCGAAGAAGTTACATGTACTTCAGTCATCATGATCCATCTCAGCATAGGAATTGTATTGTTCCCTTTTCCTTGAATATTGTTGATGTTCATCATGATTCTTATCCCTTCCAAGAGAAAATTGCCTTGGATAATGTCCAACTTCTCCCCATTTACAACATTGAATAGTATAAGGTACATTAGATTGAACCTTATCTCCATTCATCACATTATCTATTTTTAAAGCATTTGGATACTTTATGCCCTATCATCCCACACTTAAAACATCTCCTGGTTCCTTTGTGAAATTTTCCTTGGTGCCTCTTTCCACACTTTTTTCACAAAGGAAATTGGGTCTTCTTTCCCTTATCACCTTTATCATATGAACATCCTTGAGACTTCATCTTCCTCTTCCTAGATGAATTTGGGCACTCAACTAGGTACCAATTATTAATTGTGATTTTTGATAGCTGGTTTGGCATAATCACAATATGTTCAACTTGATCTCTCGTCGTCTCTGTTATATTGATAGGGAAATAATCACATTTCCTATCACATTGGTTGTTGGGACATGTTCTTCTATTTCCCACCATTAACTAAGAAAAGAAAGTATAATTAGGGGGGCTTAAATACTTAGCCAATAATCATGAAAAGGAAACTTTAAGCATAGAAGGATAAACTTGTAGAAGAAAAGTATATCCTAACTTGTGATCCCCTAGGTTCCAATATAGGTTATCCATGATCATATATTCTTATGTGAATCTTTATTTTATTTAATATTTGTTCTTTTAATAATGGTTCATACTAAGCTTATGAATTTACCAAAGCATATCCCCTGGGAGTGTCAAACCAAGAGTGCAACAAGACCCATTGTCGTGCACCAAGTTACCCCGGGTCAAGCCCAAAACACCTTGTCAGATTTTTCACTCCTAGGTACATCTGTGCCAGAGCCACCTCTACTTGCTCATATCCAGACAGTGATTTATTTGTTTGGAAACCACTTACTCAATACTTCACCAAAATACCAGGATGTTTTCCTATATTTAATATTTTCATTAAGAAATCTTGTAAAATTTTCAAATCCTAATTTCCACAAATAACTAAACCATCCTATGATACCAACTATAACATCCCACCTTTTTATCACATAAACTTTTATTACATTATAAAAAACCGAGGATCTTTAAGGTTTAGTGTCTTGGAAACCAGGAACTTAATACATGAAAACATAAAAAAAATTCTTCTTAAATACTTGAAAGGATTATTCATTTGTTCATCCTAAGTTAATTACTACATCTCATAACCTGGGAATATACATCAAAGGAAAGGGTGAGCAGAAGGCCCAGTAAGGGAAACATTTTACATGTGAACTTGAGATACATCAATAAAGTCATGATAAATAGCTTTATGGAATGAAAAAGAGATCATGAGGCATATTATAATGAAAAGAACATGATTCATAACTTGAATATGTGGATACAACATTTAACTTATACAGTCATTTTCGTATCACGAAGATCCATCCCCAAGGTATCATTAAAAAATTACCAAGGTTATTCACCAAGGTATCGTTAAAGTGGTCATCTCTAGAGATTAAGTCTTTACCCAATGCATTGGAGCGCTATCGGGGCGCACCCTTAATTTGTATTTATTATCATGTGAGCCACATATATCATCATCAAAAATTTCATAAATAACCCATATATCATAAAAGAAATGGGTTTCATTTCATAATCATAACGTTTTAAAAACTGCTTTAAAGACATGATCTTTATGTCACTTTAAACCCACGGAAAAAGGAAAGCGGGTTTCATGCATGTAAATCACAGAATTAAAATAGTAAATTTTGATATATATGTAAATAACCTTATAGGAGAAATATCTTTGAGTATTCACTTAATAAAATAAAAGAATTTGAGAAAAAGAGAGAGACATTTTGAGACGAAAATTCTGCAGCATAACGGCTATGTTACAGGGTTTTAGAAAATATTGAAAAGAGAGGGTACATGATTTACCCACTTATAAATGATCCATAAAATAGTATAGGGACATAATTTAAAATATATAAGAACATGGTAATGATATTTTAAAGACATACCATATGAAATGAAAAACATGGAAGGAAGACAAAAAATGAGATTTCTCCTAAGAAAATTCGGCAACCTAACAGCATCACTTAAAACTTAAAAAAACGAATTGATGAGATCAAATAGGGTATCTAATAATATGGAAATAAAATAACAGTATGATGAATATAGATATCATACCCCAACATAATAAAAAGGAACTTGAAAGACTTTACATGAAAAATAGAACTTGAAAATGAGAAGGGTGAAAGAATCCCTTACAAAAATTTGGCAGCCTAATAACGCCACTTAAACATTCTTAAAATGAATTGATGAGAGAAAGAGGGGGTCTCTCATCATATTAAAATAAAAAGTAAAGTAGGATTAATATAAAAAAACATCCCCAACATAAGAAAATGGAGCTTAAAATAAATGACATAAAGGAGAATACATGAAAAGAAAGAGAGAGGTAGGATCCCTTACCTTGAAGAGTAACTTCGAAAGCTTGAAGTTTGGGACCTTGGGAGGCTTGAGGGAAACTTGGGAGGACTAATTGGGTGGTAAGGAGAGCATAAATTTTTTGAGGAGGATTTGGAATGAAAAATATGAGAGAATGGATTGGTATTTATAGGGAAAGTGAGAGGACAAGGCATTAATGGCCAAGGGACACCTTATCAGTGGTATTGGAAAAACTATGTACTATTCAATGGTATTTCCTCATGGTATTGGCCACTTGGGACAACTCATACCTTATATTACTATTCAAAAGTCTACCATAATTATTACATAATTATTACATCCTTAATTATGTCATTAAACACCCGGAACTCTAAACTGAAAATTCAATATTCACCGAAAATCCAACTTTTTCAGAAAAATTGAAAAAATTTACCTTAACATAATATCAATGCTCTGAATTAAAAAATGAACTCCATTTTATAAAAAAAATTTTCTAAATATTTGTAATTTAATTTTTAAATAAAAAACAATATTCACCGAAAATTCCTTTTTTTTTTCCAGAAAAATCCCCCAAAATTAACTTAAAATAATATCGATGCTCTGAATTCAAAAATGAACTCCATTTTATAAAAATAATTTTCTAAATATTTTAATTTAATTTTTAATTAAAAAACACTATTCACCTAAAAAAACTAATAGTTGACTAATAATTTCTGAAATAATTATTTACCTATTTTATTGAATCACATTACTTAATCAAGGTTCCTATATTAAATTCATACTTTATTTAAGTGAAATTACTAATCCATTTGTTCATATTACTAATCCTAAGCATAAAATCACTATTCATAAATTACTATTCACCAAAAAATAAGTTGATCTTATTAGACTCTAAATTTATTACTGAACACATTTGTAGAAGACCATTTTTTTGAAAATCTTTACACATCATTAATTATATAAGGTTTACATAAATATTTTAAAATATCATTTTTCCAAAATTCATCAATAATATACATCCTAAATTAAACCGAACATTTGAAAATTCACAAACTTCACTATAAGAATAAATCACAATTTTTATTTATCAAAGGATTACATAAGGTAACTAAGGTCTCATTACATAGCCCCTTATAACACCAGCATAGTATCTAAGTGTAAGGTGTGCTAAGGTGATAGAATCTTGGGGCGGCTCAGCCAACATTGCCTGAGTGGTGATTTCTATTAGCTTGAACTTCTCGCCAAGGTGATTCCGTTCTAGTTTTACACGATGAAGTTCGGCTTGGGTTTGGTCCAGAGCAAAGCCCAGTGGTGCTACCGCCTTCCCCAGTTCTGTCAGATGGGCTTCGATCGGCTTGAGACTACTGGATGAGGTCCTCAAATCTTCTTTCTATATTAATTAAACAAGATCACTTGTACTTATAGACAATAATCACAACATTTAGTTTCCAACTTGTCATATTGACCAATGGTCATATAACAGTCGAAACCCAATGGTCTCATTTTAATTATACTCATTTTATTAAATGAAATAGTTTTATTGATTATAAAATAAAATAACACACAAAATTAGGAAACAAAATTTGTTCAAAATTTCGGGTCGTTACACGTGTCTTCCCCTGTATCCTCAGACATGGAAGCTTCTTCCCCTAATTCCCCAATCTGATATAGGGAATTTGGGTTCATAGTCATTCTCATCATCTGAGAATGGATCCATTAAGTGAATAAAATTAATGGAACTGAAGATCAAATCCTTATCCGATGAGGACTCTGTCTGTAGGGTTAACTCTTTTTGTACCATTTAGTGGGGTGACACCAATGCCCCTAAGACCTAAGGCATGAAGTCTGATAGATTCAAATCCAACCTTGACCATGGTATAAGTTCATCTTCCTAATTTTTCTTCCTTCTCTTCCAGCCATGTTATATCTTGGAAGTTTGGATTCTGGGGGACTGTGGTGCTGATGAAGTTTGTTGTGCTATAGAAAAGCGACTAGGGGCATAGTTGGATGTTTCAACTACGCTTGGAGGATGGAATGAGTTTGGTTAATCATAATTTTTACCATCCAATAATGTACATTATTTATACCCTTACTATTAAATTCCTTCCATTCACTCTTCTCCTTTGGATTGACGGTAGAAACACATTCTACTTGCACTGGTGGCATGCCCGACTTCACTTTCTTAGAGTCCACCATTTTATCTAGGATGTCTTTGAAAACAAAACACTCCTAGATGGTGTGCCCCAATGTTCGGTGGAAGGTTCAATAATTCAAGAGGTATTAAACACCATCCTGATTGGGTTTCTTGGGCTTTGAAAACTTTATTAAGTTGTTCTCCAATGATGAGATGAAGTAACAAAGGACTTGGTCATTTCAGATAGAATAAACTTTATTCTTTAGTTCCTCATTTTTTTACCGCTACTCCCTTTTCTCATCCTAAAGAGGTGTGTGTTGTTACTAATAGTTAGGAGGGGGACCACATGATATTGTGTGGGATTTGGAGCTAGAGCGGGTGTAGAGGTATGCTTATGTGTGACCGTGGAAGCCTCGACATTCCCCATCCTCTTCCCTTGGGTTGATGGAATTAATTGGGACTTGGACATAGATCACAAGATGGAATCATCCATCCTTTGAGAAATTACAGAAAGTTCCCAAAAACCTCCTATATATTTCACATGTATGAGAAGTGTGTGAAAATCATCATGGAAATTTTCTATATAGAAAGAAAAAAATCCTCTTGAGGTAGTTGTAGGTTCAGGGAGTAAGTCAACCCATTCCATCAAACAATGAAATATGAGACCCCCTCATTATCCCATTGTTTTTAGTATGAAAGGTCAAGGACTATCATATTCTGCAGCACTCAGTTTAATTGAAAGATAAAATACCAATTTAGATCTTCCCATCTTGCTATTTACTAAGCCGAAAACTGGTGTACCATATGAGGTTGTCCCTTGTAGTGTTTATATGAAGCAACTAAGTTTATATGATTCTTTCTATATAGGGTTCCCCATTATGGGATCACAGAGAGATGAAAAATGCATCAAATACTTATCTAGGTCCCTAAGCTATTGAAAATTGTAATGGTAGGATTCCTAAAATTTAGTGGGGAAGGGGTCAGATCGACCCATTATGGGTAAGGATTTTTTTAGATGAATTAGTACATGCCATTCTTTCATGGATTCCAATTGGGATATCAATAAATCTACGGTATTGATGAGCCCTTGAGGAATGTTCAGCTCAACATGATCTTGAATAGGGGAAATAATAGGTAGGGCTAACTATGGAGGCCCTACCAGTATCTACCATGGGTAAACTATAGGGACATGTCTGTAAAGATGTGCCTGGCCCTGTTCCAGATGTGTACCCAATAGAGGAAACTCCCAATACACTGTTGTGGGATCCAAATATATTGGTTGTTAGTACCCTACAATGTGTAGGTGTTTTAACTCCATTTTGATTGCTGCGGTGAACCCTCTTTGGTGAGGTATTCTAGTCGGGAGTCTGAGTTGAGGTTCTGTTTATAGAACATACCCAACGAGAATGTTTCCTTGGAGTAGTTCTATGTTGAGTATAGCATCCCGCCTTTTTATCACATAAACTTTCATTACATTTTACAAAACCGAGGATCTTTAAGGTTTAGTGTCTTGGAAACTAGGAACATAATAAATGAAACAAAAAAAACATTCTTCTTAAACACTTGAAAGACTTCTCCTCAAGTTCATCCTAGGTTCATTACTGCATCTCATAACCTGGGGACATACATCAAAAGAAAGGGTGAGCAGAAGGACCAGTAAGAGAAACCAGAGAAACATTTTACATGTGAACTTGAGATACTTCAATAAGGTCATGAAAATAACATTAAGGCATGAGAATGAAATCATGAGATACATCATAATAAAAATAACATTCTTTTATAACTTGAATATGTGGCTACAACATTTAATATTGACAATCGTTTCGTTTCACCAAGGTCCATCCCCAAGGTGTCGTTAAAATTACCAAGGTTATTCACCAAGGCATCGTTAAAATGGTCATCTCTAGAGATTAAGTCTTTACCCAATGCATTGGAGCGCTATCAGGGCGTACCCTTAAATTTGCCTTTATTATCATGTGAGACACATATATCATCATCAAACATTTCATAAATAACCCATATAGAATAAAATAAATGGGTTTCATTTCATAACCACAACGTTTTAAAAACTGCTTTAAAGACATGATCTTTACGTTACTTTAAACCCACGGAAAGGGAAAGCGGGTATCATGTATGTAAATCCCAGAATTTAAAATAGAAAATTTTTATATATATGTGAATACCCCTGTAGAAATAAGAGCTTTGAGTATTCACTTTATAACATAAAATAATTTTTAGAAAAGAGAGAGAGACATTTTGAGACGAAAATTCTGCAGCATAACGGCTATGTTACAAGGTTTTAGAAAACATTGAGAAGAGAGGGGACATGGGTCAGACATTCATAAATGACCCATCAAACCGTAGAGGGACAAAATATAAGGGATTTAAGAACATGGTAATGAAATTTAAAAATATACCATATGAAATGAAGAACATGAAAGGAATAAAAAAAAAGATTTCTCTTGTGAGAATTCGGCAGCCTAACGGCGCCACTTAAACTTCAACAAAATTGAATTGACAAGGTCAAATAGGGTCTCTCATCATATGAAAATAAGAGTCCAGTATGATAGATATAGAGGTCATACCCCAACATAATATAAAGGAACTTGAAAGAATTGACATGAGAGTAGAACTTCAAAACGAGAATGGTGAAGAACCACTTAAAAATTCGGCAGCCTAACGGCGCCACTTAAACTTCAACAAAATACTGAATTGAAGAGATCAAATGGGGTCTCTCATCATATGAACATAAGAGTACAGTATGATAGATATAGAGATCATACCCCAACATAACAAAAAGTAACTTGAAAGAATTGACATGAAAGTAGAACTTCAAAACGAGAAGGGTGAAGAACCACTTAAAAATTCGGCAGCCTAACGGCGCCACTTAAACTTCAACAAAATACTAAATTGAAGAGATAAAATGGGGTCTCTCATCATATGAACATAAGAGTCCAGTATGATAGATATAGAGATCATACCCCAACATAACAAAAAGGAACTTGAAAGAATTGACATGAAAGTAGAACTTCAAAACGAGAAGGGTGAAGAACCACTTAAAATTTCAGCAGCCTAACGACGCCACTTAAAAGTTCAAAATACTGAATTGAAGCGATCAAATGGGGTCTCTCATCATATGATCATAAAATATCAGTATGATAAATTTAGAGATCATACCCCAACATAATAAAAAAAGGAACATGAAATACTTTACATGAAAATAGATCTTGAAAAATGAGAAGGGAGAAAGAATCCGTTACAAAAATTTCGGCAGCCTAACGACGCCACTTAAAACTTCATAAAACGAAATAATGAGAGTAAGAGGGGATCTATCATTATATTAACATGAAAAGGGAAGTAAGAGGAGTATAAAAGAACATCCTCCAACATAAGAACATGGAGCATAAAAGGAATGACATAAAAGAGATTACTTGAAATGAAAGAGAGAGGTCGGATCCCTTACCTTAAAATGTAACTCTTAAACCTCAATGGTTGGGACCTTGAGGGCTTGGGGGAACCTTGGGAGGACTCCTTGGGAGGTAATGAGACCAGAACTTCGTTGGGGAAGAGTGGGGAGTCGAATTTATGAGAGGAGGGCTTGGTATTTATAGGGAAAGTGAGGGGACAAGGCATTAATGGCCAAGGGACACCTCACATGTGCTTTTCTCAAACCCATGTGCTCTCCCTTGGCATTTACCATGGAGTTAGGCCACATGGGGCCCCCACAACAATAATTCATCACCCTTGGCCGGCCAACCCTTAAAATATCTCATGACATCATCATGACACATCTATGATGTCATTAAACATACCGAAACCCTAAAACTGCATTTTTACTATTCACTGAAAAATTCATCTTTCTCAGAAAAATCCCAAAATTTCACCTTAACTAAATATCAATGCTCTGATTTAAAAAATGAACTCCATTTTATAAAAATAATTTTCTAAGTATTTTTAAATTTATTTTTAAATAAAAACACTATTCACCGAAAATTCATTTTTTCAGAAAAAACCCCAAAAATTACCATAACATAATATCGATGCTCTGAGTTCAAAAATAAAGTCCTTTTTATAAAAATAATTTTCTAATTATTTTTAATTAAATTTTTAATTAAAAAACACTATTCACCCGAAAAAATTAATACTTGAATAATAATTTATGAAACCGTTATTTAACCATTTTATTGAATCACATTACTTAATCAAGGTGCCTAGATTATTTTAAAACTTTCTTTAAGTGAGGTTACTAATCCATTTGGTCATATTACTAATCCTAATCATAAAATCACTATTCATAATTTACTATTCATCAAAAGTCAAGTTGATCTTATTAGACTCTAAATTTCGTACTGAACATAATTGTAGAAGACCATTTTTTGAGAATCATTACACATTTTAAATTATTTAAGGTTTACACAAACATTTTTTTTAAAATATCCTTTTGAAAATTCATCAAAAATATGCATACTATTTTTATCCAGTCATTTGAAAATTCATAAACATCATCATAATAAGAAATCCCAATTTTTATTTAAAACAAGGATTACACAAGGCAGTTATGGTCTCATTACATAGCCCCTTATAATACCATCATAGGACCTAAGAGTAAGGTGTGCTAGGGTGATAGAATCTTGGGGCGGCTGAGTCAACATTTCCCGAGTAGTAATTTCTATCAGTTTGAACTTCTCGTGAAGACGATTCCGTTCTAGCTTCACATGATGAAGTTCAGCTTGGATTTGGTCTAGAGCAAAGCCCAATGGTGATACCTCCTTCCCAAGCTCTGTTAGATGGGCTTCGATCGGTCCAAGACTACTAGGTGAGGCCATCAAATCTTCTTTCTATAATAGTTAACCAAGATTACTTATATTTGGAGACAATAATCAAAACATTTTGTTCACAGTGGTCATATTGACCGATGGTCATATAACAGTCAAAACCCACTGGTCTCATTTTAATTATAATCATGTTTATCAAATAAAACATTTTTGTGGAGTATAAAAATAAAATAAAATAACACATGAAATTAGGGAACAAGATTTATTCAAAATTTCGGGCCGTTACAATCTTCCCCCCTTAAGAAATTGCGTCCTCGCAATTTTTAAAATTGGGTTTTGAAATTTCATTTAAAGTCCCACATCGGAAAAAGAGTCAGTAACACCATTACTTTAAAAGAAAGAAAAGGAAGTACAAAGGCCACCCGAGTTTACTCATACTAGGATTCCATGTAGGAAATATGGACATGGAGGAGAAAACAAAGGGTAACGTTCTTAAAGGAGAGTGATAGAAAACATGATTAGGGGGAAGTTAACCACCAGAAAATCCCAAAATTATGATGTGTGTAAGCGGTCTTTGATTACCTAGTAGGAAACGTAAACCAACAACATTTTTGTTTTACGTTCCTTTTAATAACTTTGAGGAATTCATTTACAACATAGAACAAAAACATAAGGAAATATATCTACCTTCATGTAGAGTTTCATACATTAATAAGTTTCTACCAAAACTAATCTTTTCTCCAAACGATGAGCATTCAAAACTACTTGGTCTCATCAAAACACAAGAATCATCATCTAGAGAATCACATGATCCACAAAAGATCAACTATCTATTTCTTCTATCTTTAAACATTATCCCAAAAATAGAATGGGTAAGGTAAAACAAATCTTCAAAAAGAATCCCATAGAAATGGAAACTACTTTTAAATCTTCAAAGTTCCATGGTACTACCCAATGTTCATCATAGACCATTCCGTAAATAATGGCCCTTAAGATTCCTGAAAATAAACCAAACTAAGATTGAAACCCAAATACAAGAAGGACTTGATAACATAGTCTTCCAAAATAAACTTCATTGTTTATCTCCAAACAACATCAACCACTCCTAACATCTTATAACAAAAGTAGCTAACCTAAACATATTTTACCCAAGATAGGTTAATCATTCCTGTAAGTAACCTAAATTACTATAAGGCCACCTTAAATTCATTGATTCTTCAAAATATAAGTCAACCTTACTCCTCAATGAAGACACCGTAGTAATCTATTTACCTTGATCATATATGGTACTCAAAATAGTGAACCTCTTCCAAAATAATAATAATCTTTTAATCCCCTAATCATCTCTGTCGTATTAATACGGCAATCGTAGCATTTCCTATCACATTGGTTGTTGGGACATGTTCTTCCATTTCCCGCCATTAACTAAGAAAAGAAGCTATAGTTAGGGGCTTAAATACTTATCCAATAACCATGAAAAGAAACTTAAAGCATCTAAGGATAACATGTAGAAGTAAAGTATACCCTAACTTGTGATCCCCTAGGTTCCCTTATAGGTTATCCATGATCATATATTCTTATGTAAATCTTTATTTTATTTTATCTTTGTTCCTTTAACAATGGTTCATACTAAGCTTATGAATTTACCAAAGCATATCCCCCGGGAGTGTCGTAACCAAGAGTGCAGCAAGGCCCGTTGTCGTGTACCAGTTCCCATTCGAGTCTAGCTCAAAGCGGTGTTTTCGGGTTTTACCCCTATGTACATCTGTGCCAGAGCCACCTCTACCTGCTCGTATCCAGACAGGGATGTATTTTCTTGGAAACCCTTTACTCAATACTCACCAAAATACTAGGAAGATTTCCTATATTTAAACTTTTTTATAGGGTTCTTCCTAAAGTTTTCATATCCTAATTTCCACAAATAACTAAACCATCCTTTGATACCAACTATAGCATCCCGCCTTTTTATCACATAAACTTTCATTACATTTTACAAAACTGAGGATCTTTAAGGTTTAGTGTCTTGGAAACCAGGAACATAATAAATGAAACAAAAAAAAAACATTCTTCTTAAACACTTGAAAGGATTCTCCTCAAGTTCATCCTAGGTTCATTACTGCATCTCATAACCTGGGGACATACATCAAAAGAAAGGGTGAGCAGAAGGCCCAGTAAGAGAAACCGGAGAAACATTTTACATGTGAACTTGAGATACTTCAATAAGGTCATGAAAATAACATTAAGGCATGAGAATGAAATCATGAGATACATCATAATAAAAATAACATTCTTTTATAACTTGAAGATGTGGCTAAAACATTTAATATTGACAATCATTTCGTTTCACCAAGGTCCATCCCCAAGGTGTCGTTAAAATTACCAAGGTTATTCACCAAGGCATCGTTAAAATGGTCATCTCTAGAGATTAAGTCTTTACCCAATGCATTGGAGCGCTATCAGGGCGTACCCTTAAATTTGCCTTTATTATCATGTGAGCCACATATATCATCATCAAAAATTTCATAAATAACCCATATAGCATAAAATAAATGGGTTTCATTTCATAATCACAACGTTTTAAAAACTGCTTTAAAGACATGATCTTTACGTTACTTTAAACCCACGGAAAGGGAAAGTGGGTATCATGTATGTAAATACCAGAATTTAAAATAGAACATTTTTATATATATGTGAATACCCCTGTAGAAATAAGAGCTTTGAGTATTCACTTTATAACATAAAATAATTTTTAGAAAAGAGAGAGAGACATTTTGAGACGAAAATTCTGCAGCATAACGGCTATGTTACAAGGTTTTAGAAAACATTGAGAAAAGAGGGGACATGGGTCAGACATTCATAAATGACCCATCAAACCGTAGAGGGACAAAATATAAGGGATTTAAGAACATGGTAATGAAATTTGAAAATATACCATATGAAATTAAGAACATGAAAGGAAGAAAAAAAAAGATTTCTCTTGTTAGAATTCGGCAGCCTAACGGCGTCACTTAAAATTCAACAAAATTGAATTGACAAGGTCAAATAGGGTCTCTCATCATATGAACATAAGATTCAAGTATGATAGATATAGAGGTAATACCCCAACATAATAGAAAGGAACTTGAAAGAATTGACATGAGAGTAGAACTTCAAAACGAGAATGGTGAAGAACCACTTAAAAATTCGGCAGCCTAACGGCGCCACTTAAACTTCAACAAAATACTGAATTGAAGAGATCAAATGGGGTGTCTCATCATATGAACATAAGAGTCCAGTATGATAGATATAGAGATAATACCCCAACATAACAAAAAGTAACTTGAAAGAATTGACATGAAAGTAGAACTTCAAAACGAGAAGGGTGAAGAACCACTTAAAAATTCGGCAGCCTAACGGCGCCACTTAAACTTCAACAAAATACTAAATTGAAGAGATAAAATGGGGTCTCTAATCATATGAACATAAGAGTACAGTATGATATATATAGATATCATACCCTAACATAACAAAAAGGAACTTGAAAGAATTGACATGAAAGTAGAACTTCAAAACGAGAAGGGTGAAGAACCACTTAAAATTTCGGCAGCCTAACGACGCCACTAAAAACTTCAAAATACTGAATTGAAGTGATCAAATGGGGTCTCTCATCATATGATCATAAAAGATCAGTATGATAAATTTAGAGATCATACCCCAACATAATAAAAAAAGGAACATGAAATACTTTACATGAAAATAGATCTTGAAAAATGAGAAGGGAGAAAGAATCCATTACAAAAATTTCGGCAGCCTAACGGCGCCACTTAAAACTTCATAAAACGAAATAATGAGAGTAAGAGGGGATATCTCATTATATTAACATGAAAATGGCAGTAAGATGAGTATAAAAGAACATCCTCCAACATAAGAACGTGGAGCATAAAAGGAATGACATAAAAGAGATTACTTGAAATGAAAGAGAGAGGTCGGATCCCTTACCTTAAAATGTAACTCTTAAACCTCAATGGTTGGGACCTTGAGGGCTTGGGGGCACCTTGGGAGGACTCCTTGGGAGGTAATGAGACCAGAACTTCGTTGGGGAAGAGTGGGGAGTCGAATTGATGAGAGGAGGGCTTGGTATTTATAGGGAAAGTGAGGGGACAAGGCATTAATGGCCAAGGGACACCTCACATGTGCTTTTCTCAAACCCATGTGCTCTCCCTTGGCATTTACCATGGAGTTAGGCCACATGGGGCCCCCACAACAATATTTCATCACCCTTGGCCGGCCAACCCTTAAAATATCTAATGAAATCATCATGACACAGCTATGATGTCATTAAACATACCGAAACACTAAAACTGCATTTTTACTATTCACTGAAAAATTCATCTTTCTCAGAAAAATCCCAAAATTTCACCTTAACTAAATATCAATGCTCTGATTTCAAAAATGAACTCCATTTTATAAAAATAATTTTCTAAGTATTTTTAAATTTATTTTTAATTAAAAACATTATTCACCGAAAATTCATTTTTTCAGAAAAAACCCCAAAAATTACCATAACATAATATCGATGCTCTGAGTTCAAAAATAAAGTCCTTTTTATAAAAATAATTTTCTAATTATTTTTAATTAAATTTTTAATTTAAAAACACTATTCACCCGAAAAAACTAATACTTGAATAATAATTTATGAAACCGTTATTTAACCATTTTATTGAATCACATTACTTAATCAAGGTGCCTAGATTATTTTAAAACTTTCTTTAAGTGAGGTTACTAATCCATTTGGTCATATTACTAATCCTAATCATAAAATCACTATTCATAATTTACTATTCATCAAAAATCAAGTTGATCTTATTAGACTCTAAATTTCGTACTGGACATAATTGTAGAAGACCATTTTTTGAGAATCATTACACATTTTAAATTATTTAAGGTTTACACAAACATTTTTTTGAAAAATATCCTTTTGAAAATTCATCAAAAATATGCATACAATTTTTTCCAGTCATTTGAAAATTCCTAAACATCATCATAATAAGAAATCCCAATTTTTATTTAAAACAAGGATTACACAAGGTAGTTATGGTCTCATTACATAGCCCCTTATAATACCAGCATAGGACCTAAGAGTAAGGTGTGCTAGGGTGATAGAATATTGGGGCGGCTCAGTCAACATTGTCCGAGTAGTAATTTCTATTAGTTTGAACTTCTCGTGAAGACGATTCCGTTCTAGCTTCACATGTTGAAGTTCAGCTTGGATTTGGTCCAGAGCAAAGCCCAATGGTGCTACCTCCTTCCCAAGCTCTGTTAGATGGGCTTCGATCGGTCCAAGACTACTAGGTGAGGCCATCAAATCTTCTTTCTATAATAGTTAACCAAGATTACTTATATTTGGAGACAATAATCAAAACATTTTGTTCACAGTGGTCATATTGACCGATGGTCATATAACAGTCAAAACCCACTGGTCTCATTTTAATTATAATCATGTTTATCAAATAAAACATTTTTGTTGAGTATAAAAATAAAATAAAATAACACATGAAATTAGGGAACAAGATTTATTCAAAATTTCGGGCCGTTACAATCTTCCCCCCTTAAGAAATTGCGTCCTCGCAATTTTTAAAATTGGGTTTTGAAATTTCATTTAAAGTCCCACATCGGAAAAAGAGTCAGTAACACCATTACTTTAAAATAAAGAAAAGGAAGTACAAAGGCCACCTGAGTTTACTCATACTAGGATTCCATGTAGGAAATATGGACATGGAGGAGAAAACAAAGGGTAACGTTCTTAAAGGAGAGTGATAGAAAACATGATTAGGGTGAAGTTAACCACCAAAAAATCCCAAAATTATGATGTGTGTAAGCGGTCTTTGATTACCTAGTAGGAAACGTAAACCAACAACGTTTTTGTTTTACGTTCCTTTTAATAACTTTGAGGAATTCATTTACAACATAGAACAAAAACATAAGGAAATATATCTACCTTCATGTAGAGTTTCATACATTAATAAGTTTCTACCAAAACTAATCTTTTCTCCAAACGATGAGCATTCAAAACTACTTGGTCTCATCAAAACACAAGAATCATCATCTAGAGAATCACATGATCCACAAAAGATCAACTATCTATTTCTTCTATCTTTAAACATTATCCCAAAAATAGAATGGGTAAGGTAAAACAAATCTTCAAAAAGAATCCCATAGAAATGGAAACTACTTTTAAATCTTCAAAGTTCCATGGTACTACCCAATGTTCATCATAGACCATTCCGTAAATAATGGTCCTTAAGATTCCTGAAAATAAACCAAACTAAGATTGAAACCCAAATACAAGAAGGACTTGATAACATAGTCTTCCAAAATAAACTTCATTGTTTATCTCCAAACAACACCAACCACTCCTAACATCTTATAACAAAAGTAGCTAACCTAAACATATTTTACCCAAGATAGGTTAATAATTCCCGTAAGTAACCTAAATTACTATAAGGCCACCTTAAATTCATTGATTCTTCAAAATATAAGTCAACCTTACTCCTCAATGAAGAAACCGTAGTAATCTATTTACCTTGATCATACATGGTCCTCAAAATAGTGAACGTCTTCCAAAATAATAATCATATTTTAATCCCCTAATCATCTATGTCGTATTAATACGGAAATCGTAGCATTTCCTATCAAATTGGTTGTTGGGACATGTTCTTCCATTTCCCGCCATTAACTAAGAAAAGAAGCTATAGTTAGGAGCTTAAATACTTAGCCAATAATCATGAAAAGAAACTTAAATCATCTAAGGATAACATGTAGAAGTAAAGTATACCCTAACTTGTGATCCCCTAGGTTCCCTTCTAGGTTATCCATGATCATATATTCTTATGTAAATCTTTATTTTATTTTATCTTTGTTCCTTTAACAATGGTTCATACTAAGCTTATGAATTTACCAAAGCATATCCCCCGGGAGTGTCGTAACCAAGAGTGCAGCAAGGCCCGTTGTCGTGTACCAGTTCCCGTTCGAGTCTAGCTCAAAGCGGTGTTTTCGGGTTTTACCCCTATGTACATCTGTGCCAGAGCCACCTCTACCTGCTCGTATCCAGACAGGGATGTATTTGATTGGAAACCCTTTACTCAATACTCACCAAAATACTAGGAAGATTTCCTATATTTAAACTTTTTTATAGGGTTCTTCCTAAAGTTTTCATATCCTAATTTCCACAAATAACTAAACCATCCTTTGATACCAACTATAGCATCCCGCCTTTTTATCACATAAACTTTCATTACATTTTACAAAACCGAGGATCTTTAAGGTTTAGTGTCTTGGAAACCAGGAACATAATAAATGAAAAAAAAACATTCTTCTTAAACACTTGAAAGGATTCTCCTCAAGTTCATCCTAGGTTTATTACTGCATCTCATAACCTGGGGACATACATCAAAATAAAGGGTGAGCAGAAGGCCCAGTAAGAGAAACCAGAGAAACATTTTACATGTGAACTTGAGATACTTCAATAAGGTCATGAAAATAACATTAAGGCATGAGAATGAAATCATGAGATACATCATAATAAAAATAACATTCTTTTATAACTTGAAGATGTGGCTACAACATTTAATATTGACAATCGTTTCATTTCACCAAGGTCCATCCCCAAGGTGTCGTTAAAATTACCAAGGTTATTCACCAAGGCATCGTTAAAATGGTCATCTCTAGAGATTAAGTCTTTACCCAATGCATTGGAGCGCTATCAAGGCGTACCCTTAAATTTGCCTTTATTATCATGTGAGCCACATATATCATCATCAAACATTTCATAAATAACCCATATACCATAAAATAAATGGGTTTCATTTCATAATCACAACGTTTTAAAAACTGCTTTAAAGACATGATCTTTACGTTACTTTAAACCCACGGAAAGGGAAAGTGGGTATCATGTATGTAAATCCCAGAATTTAAAATAGAACATTTTTATATATATTTGAATACCCCTTTAGAAATAATAGCTTTGAGTATTCACTTTATAACATAAAATAATTTTTAGAAAAGAGAGAGAGACATTTTGAGACGAAAATTCTGCAGCATAACGGCTATGTTACAAGGTTTTAGAAAACATTGAGAAGAGAGGGGACATGGGTCAGACATTCATAAATGACCCATCAAACCGTAGAGGGACAAAATATAAGGGATTTAAGAACATGGTAATGAAATTTGAAAATATACCATATGAAATGAAGAACATGAAAGGAATAAAAAAAAAGATTTCTCTTGTGAGAATTCGGCAGCCTAACGGCGTCACTTAAACTTCAACAAAATTGAATTGACAAGGTCAAATAGGGTCTCTCATCATATGAACATAAGAGTCCAGTATGATAGATATAGAGGTCATACCCCAACATAATAGAAAGGAACTTGAAAGAATTGACATGAGAGTAGAACTTCAAAACGAGAATGGTGAAGAACCACTTAAAAATTCGGCAGCCTAACAGCGCCACTTAAACTTCAACAAAATACTGAATTGAAGAGATCAAATGGGGTATCTCATCATATGAACATAAGAGTTCAGTATGATAGATATAGAGATCATACCCCAACATAACAAAAAGGAACTTGAAAGAATTGACATGAAAGTAGAACTTCAAAACGAGAAGGGTGAAGAACCACTTAAAAATTCGGCAGCCTAACGACGCCACTTAAACTTCAACAAAATACTAAATTGAAGAGATCAAATGGGGTCTCTCATCATATGAACATAAGATTCCAGTATGATATATATAGAGATCATACCCCAACATAACAAAAAGGAACTTGAAATAATTGACATGAAAGTAGAACTTCAAAACGAGAAGGGTGAAGAACCACTTAAAATTTCGGCAGCCTAACGACGCCACTTAAAACTTCAAAATACTGAATTGAAGCGATCAAATGGGGTCTCTCATCATATGATCATAAAAGATCAGTATGATAAATTTAGAGATCATACCCCAAAATAATAAAAAAAGGAACATGAAATACTTTACATGAAAATAGATCTTGAAAAATGAGAAGGGAGAAAGAATCCGTTACAAAAATTTCGGCAGCCTAACGGCGCCACTTAAAACTTCATAAAACGAAATAATGAGATTAAGAGGGGATCTATCATTATATTAACATGAAAAGGGAAGTAAGAGAAGTATAAAATAACATCCTCCAACATAAGAACATGGAGCATAAAAGGAATGACATAAAAGAGATTACTTGAAATGAAAGAGAGAGGTCGGATCCCTTACCTTAAAATGTAACTCTTAAACCTCAATGGTTGGGACCTTGAGGGCTTGGGGGCACCTTGGGAGGACTCCTTGGGAGGTAATGAGACCATAACTTCGTTGGGGAAGAGTGGGGAGTCTAATTGATGAGAGGAGGGCTTGGTATTTATAGGGAAAGTGAGGGGACAAGGCATTAATGGCCAAGGGACACCTCACATGTGCTTTTCTCAAACCCATGTTCTCTCCTTTGGAATTTACCATGGAGTTAGGCCACATGGGGCCCCCACAACAATAATTCATCACCCTTGTCCGGCCAACCCTTAAAATATCTCATGACATCATCATGACACAGCTATGATGTCATTAAACATACCGAAACCCTAAAACTGCATTTTTACTATTCACTGAAAAATTCATCTTTCTCAGAAAAATCCCAAAATTTCACCTTAACTAAATATCAATGCTCTGATTTCAGAAATGAACTCCATTTTATAAAAATAATTTTCTAAGTATTTTTAAATTTATTTTTAAATAAAAACACTATTCACCGAAAATTCATTTTTTCAGAAAAAACCCCAAAAATTACCATAACATAATATCGATGCTCTGAGTTCAAAAATATAGTCCTTTTTATAAAAATAATTTTCTCATTATTTTTAATTAAATTTTTAATTAAAAAACACTATTCACCCGAAAAAACTAATACTTGAATAATAATTTATGAAACCGTTATTTAACCATTTTATTGAATCACATTACTTAATCAAGGTTCCTAGATTATTTTAAAACTTTATTTAAGTGAGGTTACTAATCCATTTGTTCATATTACTAATCCTAATCATAAAATCACTATTCATAATTTACTATTCATCAAAAATCAAGTTGATCTTATTAGACTCTAAATTTCGTACTGGACATAATTGTAGAAGACCATTTTTTGAGAATCATTACACATTTTAAATTATTTAAGGTTTACACAAACATTTTTTTTTAAAATATCCTTTTGAAAATTCATCAAAAATATGCATACTATTTTTATCCAGTCATTTGAAAATTCATAAACATCATCATAATAAGAAATCCCAATTTTTATTTAAAACAAGGATTACACAAGGCAGTTATGGTCTCATTACATAGCCCCTTATAATACCGGCATAGGACCTAAGAGTAAGGTGTGCTAGGGTGATTGAATCTTGGGGCGGCTCAGTCAACATTGCCCGAGTAGTAATTTCTATCAGTTTGAACTTCTCACGAAGACGATTCCGTTCTAGCTTCACATGATGAAGTTCAGCTTGGATTTGGTCCAGAGCAAAGCCCAATGGTGCTACCTCCTTCCCAAGCTCTGTTAGATGGGCTTCGATCGGTCCAAGACTACTAGGTGAGGCCATCAAATCTTCTTTCTATAATAGTTAACCAAGATTACTTATATTTGGAGACAATAATCAAAACATTTTGTTCACAGTGGTCATATTGACCGATGGTCATATAACAGTCAAAACCCACTGGTCTCATTTTAATTATAATCATGTTTATCAAATAAAACATTTTTGTTGAGTATAAAAATAAAATAAAATAACACATGAAATTAGGGAACAAGATTTATTCAAAATTTCGGGCCGTTACATTGAGTCATCTCAATTATTTCATCTATTCCTATTTTTGAGAAAATTATTTTATTTAAGAGTAAGGGGTTCAATCTCTTTGGGATATGGGTGAGATGAAACCTAACCTTTACCCTTTTCTTTAGTGGATTCTCTCTGAGCTGGTAGTAATGGAGTGGTTGAGGGAATCCCAAAATTCATGTAAAGCCTATGGTTCTGTGTATGCACACCTCCTTCAATTATTTCAGTGTAAAATGTATTATGAACTGAGAACTCCCCCTCACGTTCCTTTGTATCATCCTCATGCTCTATAGAATCTCCATGGGTGATGTTAGTAGTGTTCAATAATGTGTAATTCATTACAGGCATTTATTCAGCCACTTTGTGATTTTTCTTTTGTTTTTACCCTCCATGAGTCTTTATCCTCTCCTTTATTGGTTCTCTTGGATCCATTTATCAGATTGTAATCGAAAGGGAGTATCCATAATTTTTTTCATGTGTGTTCCCAATGAGGGTACTTGATCATGGTATGGGACAAACTGGGATGATTTATTCTGTGGTGTTCCCACTAATCGATAGAAGATCAAATTTTATTAAGTAGGAGGAGGTTAGGGTAAAAAATCCCCCAACCATGTGGTTTAGGGCTACTCCCTCTCTATTCTCACAAAATTTTGAGCCTAGTTTGCTGACCTTTAAGGGTTTGTTAAAAAATCACCCATTGTTGTGGGATGGGGATACTCCTAGATTATTATGGATGCTACTGACATGACTTCCTTCTTAATTTTATGAAGAAATGTTTAAACATGGGTCAGATGCATCATATGTTTTCACCTAAACCACCTACTTCCGAATACATTTGGTCTATCTATGACATTTTTGCTATCTGGAGACTAAATTTCTATAAGAGAGAGGCCTTGTTGATATTTTCATATGCCTAGTGAAAAATCCTTTTGGTGGCCCACTCTTTTATATACATTCCTCTATGGGAATTGGATAGGGCTTGTTTTTTCTAAGCGTAACCTTTTTTTCAAACATAGTCCATTTGTTATAGTCGTCCTGAATCTATGAGATTACACGATTTCACCTTTGGAAGAATTTATTGATTTGGGAGAGAAGTGAAATGTAGAACTCAATGATCACCCCATCCTATGATATGAGCACTAGATGGGTCATCTTTAGTCAGCTAAAACAATTCTTTTAACATGCCGAGACGTGCATGCTAAAGGGGTCGTTTCCATTTCCCTAATTCTGGATGTCATGTAGCTTGGAGAGCTGACCAGTCAATTTGGCGGTGTATCCCTTATATTACCTTGATGTGGCTTAAATATTTGTTGCAAGGTAATTAATATTCACTCAAGTGAAGAATAGCGTTCCATACATTGAGGTGGATTTTGTGCACACAATATTCCAACAACACCTCTAGAATTTTGTACCAAGGAGTGGCTAAATGTAAGAACATGACTCGTATATCATCGTTATTAAATTGTATCTTTATGTTCAACATGTCTTCTTTATCTTTTTTTCATATATTCTTCAACCTGGTCTAACCAATGTGAACTCTTCCCTGATGATTTATCATAAACAAAAAGGTTAGTAGAGACTTCCTCTGTCACTTTAGATATAAGGCGATCTAAGGGTGGTTTGGAGAGTAACCACCACATTAGGATGTCTTTCAGCTAAGAAAGGATTTTACTTATTAATGGTAATCCATAATACATGACTAGACTCATTTTCCCAAGTGTCACATGGTAAGAGGGATTTCTCATCATTAAATCACCGAGGGGAAGTCCCTTTTAAAGAAGTGAAATTCTCCTGTAGAGAGAAATTTTGCAGCAAATTCCATTAGGGTGAGGAATACCATTATGGATTGAAGTCCAACTACAAGGAGAATTCCTATAACATATACCCTATGGAGGACCTTTAGGGTAGATTATAGGAAGGTAAAGACCATACTATTTGATATTCTATCCACGCAGAGGGATGATATGGCTCTCATCAAGAGATGGGGTCTTGAGATCGATCAGATTCTAGTCATGAAGCAAGAATTCATGGGTAGGTGTTTGGGGAGGACATCCATAACTACTGCTACTATTCCTATAATTTGGTAACAAGAGAGTAGGATTTCGAGCCACCATAGATAAATGTGTGAGTGCTTCAATAACTCCATCCTTAATTAGAGAAGGATGATAGATCAAATCTTTATTTTCAATTAATCTAGGGAGAGGTTTAATTTTGGATGCCTTCTTGTGAGTGACTGGGGCTGCTTACTGGGGAAAGTGGTTTTCATATACTGAAGCTTGTTTGGTAATATCTCATGTTACTTATAGAATTTTCTGATAGGTTTCTATAATTTTGGCATGGGTTTGTGCCTACCCAGGATGTAGAGACCCTAAGCTTGACGTACATGTACATTACATTACTTTTGCGGAATACTTAGTACATAACAAAAACACACACACAAGGACCGTAATAGTTTAGTGTCTTTGGAAACTCGGAATATAAACTTCTAATCATTTTGAAAGATCTTCAACATATCCCATAAAGATCTCCCCTTTTCTTCTTACCTAAAACCTTTCTTTATATCCTAGGGAAAAGAAAACATAAAAAGGGTGAGCTCAAATACTCAGTAAGGGTAAGCATGGGTCAAATAAAACATACCATATACATTTGAACTTAAAAACACGAACATAATGTTTAAACATAAAAAGCTTGAGCAATGACATAAAACATGGAAATACGCAAGGCATAGATCATAATGAAACATTAAGAATGATAAAATAGAATGGGAATAAAACATGTAATTTTGGAAACCATTAAGAACATGATATGATTTCCATATTAGCCAAGGCATTGCTGCCAAGACCATCTTAGTGGACAAAGTCCCTTTCTGAATCGAGTTCACTCCTCGTTCCAGTCCTGTATTACTGAACCAGTTTAACTTGCCATTCCAGCCATGTCTATATCATGAGATATAAATCTTTATCCAATGAATTGGAGGGAGATATAGGTCCCACCCATCTCATAATGAAATCATTCTTACTTGTGCCACAAAATAAACATACATCATTCATAATAACCTAATAAATAAAATGGGTTTCATAAACATCATCCCATCATCAGATAATCCATATAAAAGAAATGGATATCATTTTCATAATAAAAAAATTGAAACCATGTAAATTATAGAGACATTATACTTGAAACATACACATATGAAATAATTTCATCTTAGATGAAAATTGGTTTTGATAAAACACTTGAAATAAATTCTTGAGTAAAATATCCTTTCTTCTTCAAAATCATTTTCTTTTCACAAAATTTCATGAAATTTTAAAAGAAAGAGATTTGGTTGAAAATATTCATGAAGAGGAAGCTTCATGAAAATAAGGCTTTATAAAAACGTAAAAATCCGTTCGTGCCGCATAAGTTAAAAAAAACATTCTCCTCGTACTTTTGCCAGAAAAGTCAAAAAGTACTTCGTAACGTAAACAAAAGAAGGATTCCTTACATACCATGCAGTAAAAGTCAAAAATGGGTAAAAAGGACTTTAAAAATACATGAAAACACTTTTATAAAACATGGACATGGATTATAGAAATAACCCCAGTAAATACTTATGAATAAGCAATCTCGGATAAAAATGAGATTTGCAAAATTATCCCTTACCTTAGATCCGATATGATTCGTATGTATCCGAACCTCCTGTATAATGATTTAAATAATGTCATTGACTTATTACAGAATCATATTCATTGTTATGATATCATATATGGTTCAATTATGACTTTATATTACCCGTTCTTTTGTAAATTCCATGTTAAAGATTATTTTTGGGTAAAATCGTTTCTTTTGTCGTTCGTGTTTTGACATGTAATTATTAATATGATTACTTAGATCATGATTACTTAATTCCAGAATATAAAACATGATTTATATAGAATATATATTCAGAATATACATATATATAATAGATCGATAAATGGAAAGAAATACACCGTTCATGGAGACGGTAGGCCGTACGTACGCATGAACATTGTTTTCATTTCCTTATTGAGTTGAATGGAATTAAGTAGATGACATACATTTATATATACATAAATCCAGTAGCTTTATAATTTCATATATTTCATTATTATTACTTATATATACTTTATAATCATTATTTAATGGTTAACATGGAGAAAGAATCTCATCGCGTCGTGGAGACGGTAGTCCGTACGTACGCACGAGCGATGATATCATTCCCATGATCATGGAATTGTATTGAAGTGTATGTATAATATTTCAGAATAAATATCACTTTACAATAATAATATATAGTCATTATTTACACCATTATACCCATCCAAGTAAGGTGGTGGTGGAAAATAGATTACACCACGGCGTGGAGACGGTATTCCGTACGTACGCACGCGCGGTGATTTCGTTTTCCGTAGGATGGATAGAAGGTGAAATAGGGTTGTTTCATACTTATAATAACATATCAGTATATGAGTGATACTGATGTTATTACTTCATAATGAAACAACTGAAGAAGAATAAGTGGAAGAATAAATAAAGATGAAAGAATCGGTAACGGACATTACCTCTTCTTTAAAGCGCCTCTTTGAGACCTCATTTTAGGGAACTAAAATTGGTCTTTGAAGAAGACCAGGACCTCTAGGATGTTGTTATGGAAGTGTAGAAGATAATTTGGTAGGGTTTGGCCGATCTTGAAGTCTCAAAGTGGTGTGAGGAAGAGGGGGAGGAGGTGCCCTTTTATAAGGGAGGAGAGGGGCTCTTTTGGAAAAACAAAAAATATTATTTTATTATAAAGCCAAATTCGGTTTTAAATAGCTCAAAATTGATTTGTTTCAAAGATAAGGTGGGGATGGGTCGAAATACTCTCATCCAATAGAATTTAGACAAGTTTAGGTTCCTATTTTAACCTTATCATTTATATTTAACTTTAAGTTAGATAATTTTACTTTTACCGTGTCTTTTTGTTTTCTTACACTATAAGGTTAATAAACTTACTATAACAAGAAAAACGAACCCCAAGTTGTTTATTATTAATATATATAGCCTTATCTAAGTCATTTTGCCGAACCTTAGATTTTTAGGAATAAAATAACAATTAATAATATAATATTTGTTTTAAAAACTATTTTATGTCAACACTATTTTGTAATTGATTTTTGTAAAAATCATAACAGAATGATTAGTTCTAACAAAGTTAATTAAATCAATAATAACATGTCATATTATCCTAGAAAATTAGTTGAATTCATAAAAAGTCTCAAATTATACTTATTTAGGTATTTATAATATCAATTATTCTAATTTTTCACTATTATGGTAATTACTGTATCATCATTGTTTCATAAATAAATTAAATTATTTAATGTCTAAAAAATATAAATAAAATATAATTATGTATTAAATCTTATTATATTTCTAATGAATATTTACAATCGAATTTATCTTATGTATAAACCTATATTAAAAATGTTTTAGTAAATAAGCTTTGATTTTAACTCTTTTAACTCTTCTTTGAATTAAATAATAATAAATGTCCTAATCTAATCCAAGTGGGCCTAAATGGGTATATTTTATTTCTAAGGTTGTTTTTGGTCGAATTAAACTTATAAAATAGAATTATTACATGTTTTAAGGTAATAATAATATCATTTTTACCCTTAATTACCTTATTTACTTTTAACCGTGGTAAAAAAAAGTAAAAAGTTACTATTCACCAAAAATTATTTTCATCCCATTGAACCACATTTTACTTACTGACATGAAATGTGTCTCTCGGATTTTTGAAATTCCATTCACAGAAGCGGTAAAATTAAGTTTTATGAAAAATTCAGTTTTTTAACTACCACTTAGTGGTTTGACTATTCATCAAAAAATGAAAGTTTCCAAAAAATACCAAAAATTAGGCCTAAGCTATATTTGATATTATGAATTAAAAAATGATTTCTTTTTTACCAAATTCAAAACATATCAGTTGCATTAATTAATTTAAAAAATTAATTCCCGTCATCAAAATAAATAGCGTGTTTTTAAGAGATAATAACTATCAAAAGATTGACACTTGTTTATGTCTGGTTTAAATGTGAAATTAAATAAAATGACCAAAATTTTATTAAATGGTAAAAATATATTCTAAATATACTTTAAAACCACTCAAATTAATAATTTATCACTATTAATTATTTTGATTAAAAAAAGTTGTTTTTAATTAAAATTTAGTAATTTTCACTATTAATCAGAATATGAAAGTTATCCGAAAAGTACCAAAATTTCACCCTAAGCTAATTTCGATATTCCGAATCCAAAAATGAATTCCATTTTGAAAAATAAAATTTTCAAAATTTCAAAAAGTGGTTATTACTATTCATAACGGCTAGTTTTAATAATATTTTAATAGCATATCATTGTTTAGTGAAACTCGGTATTGCGTACTACACACGCTATCGAGGAAGGTCGCGATTGCGTGTAATGCAAGGAAAGTCAAGGAGGCATGTTGTGCAAGCTCCTTTTGGTGTAGCATACAACACAAGACATTAATGAAATTAAAAAGAATTTTTTTTGTAAAATCTTGGGGTGTTACATTCTACCCCCCTTAAAATGAATTTCGCCCTCAAAATTCGTCGGGGTTATAAATGGTTTACTACTCGAAAGTTTCTTTAATAGAAACCCACATCGTGAAAAGGAATACCAAAACTTGGCTTTAAAATCTAACGTATGAAACGTAATGGTTACCCAAATTAACTAATCACTGGGTTTCCACATAGGAGAACATAAGTGAAAATATGGATATGGAAGAGAAATCTAACCGTCATGTTCTGATGGAGAGTGGTAGAGAACATGGCTATGAAAAATTCAACAATCACAAAGCCATAAATTTGTGATGATCTAGGGTTCCATCTGATTCATCGGATATAAGGGCACTAGGACAATATTTTTGGTTTTCAAGATCATTTCCCTAAAGTTGAAGAATTTGAATTAGAAGAAATACTTTCTTGATTTTGGTATAGTCTCACCATTGGTCGTTCTTTGGAAAATTTCCACTTCATCTCTTAAAGAAATGAAGTTGAATTTGTCATTCGTGATGTGTTAGCAGATCATGTGATAGAATGATGGGTCATTTCATATCTCTCAAACAAAAGGTTAGAAAAGTTATCAAAAAATACATAAGTCCATCTACAGTGAGATTAATCATAAATGGTTCCTAAAATGGACTTATACTTCATATATCATACTGCTTAATATAATAAAACTAGTTTCTACCAAATAGGGACTTCCTGTAGGCCAGTGGTAGGCGATAAAGGCTAGTCACACTTCGGTTGTGGGTTCGATTCCCACAGCTTTGTCCAACATGATGGGATGTCACCCATCCTGCAGGTTGTCCTTTTTCTAAAACTATATTACTATAACATCCCATCAATAATATCGAAACAATACTAACTTATGTCCAACATAATCCATTCCAATATTTAGGGTTATCTAAAATACTTCGTTCCAAGCTCATAGTATAAAGAAAATGATTACTTGAAATGTCACATAACAATCACGTGAATGCCATCATTTATCCCCCATATATCATAAGATATATCTTGTTGGTCAAATTACAAACATGTGAATACCTTAATCTTGTATTCTCTTGAAGAATGAATACCCATTTAACCTTAGTTAAAACATGAATGCAGTCAAAAGTTAACTCTTTTCCACATTCCAAAATCCCAAAAAATTCTATATACTTAAACCATAATATCACTTAGTCCTTATATCAGTCATGAGCTCATGAATACAATAAAACATCTCATTGTATTCTTATCCTTTAATTGTGCGCATATCATCTACTTTCCAAAAATATCTCAATCACTTTTCATGGTTACCGGTACTATAAAATTATTGAAATCCACAATAGACCAATACATAAATATTCCAATATTCCACGATACTATATACAACATTATTTTGGAATCCCATTACATAAACACTTAATCATTCCACCACATCGTTGTCCTATTCAACATCGCCAATAGTGATTGCATGTGAATTCCCTTTGTCCTTTGCCTTATGTGGTTGCTCATGTCGATCATCATTAACCCTTGGATTAGGGCATTGATTAGCATAATGCCCCATTTCATTGCACTTGAAGCATTGAAGTGTAGGAGGTGCACTCTGTGTAGCCTTTTCATTGTTCGCATCACTAGACATATTCTTCCCATCATTGTGGCATTCAAATGCCTGATGACCTTCCTTTCCACATTTGAAACATTTACTTGTCCCTTTAAGACAACTCCCTCCATGTTTCTTTCCACACTTTGAGCATAAGGGGAAACTCATCTTCTTTTTAGTGTGCTCTTTAGATTTGCCTTTGAATTCCATTTTCCTCTTCTTATCAAACCCATATGACTGATGGGTTACTCTAATCTCCATCTCAACTTTGAGAGCACATCGAACAATTTACTCATAGCTATTGAAGTCCCTTATGGCTAACGTCCTTCGAAGACTTGGTTTTAAGCCACTAAAGAATCGATCGATCTTACTCTCAGGTTGGATAATAATACCAGAAGCGTACCTTGCAAGTCTTGTAAAATTTTCTTCATAGGTACCAACAGATTCATCATCCTTTTTCTTTAGTTCAAGAAACTCCTTCTCCATCTTTGTTCGGAGAATACGAGGGAAGTACTTATTGAAAAATAAGTTCTTGAACTCGTCCCATTCCATGGACTCAATTTCATCTCTTGGCCTTGTATTCTTGATAAGATTCCACCATTGATCAGCATCACCTTCCAAATGATACACTGCTAAGATGAATTTATCATGTTCAGAAAATTGAAGAACTGAAAATATCTTTCCAGTAGTATTGATCCATTGTTCAGCAACAAGTGGATCAGAAGACCAACTGAAAGAAGGTGGACGTTGCCTCATGAAGGACTCAATAGAATATTGTTCCCTTCTCTGCTCATTTGGAAGTCCATAATTATTCATAGCTTGTGTAAGTATAGCAATAAGATTTTTCACTCCATCTCCCACAACATTTGTTTGTTCAGGAGGACAATCATTGCATTTTCCATTTCATTGATCAACACGGTTCCTTCGGGTTCCATCCATCGTCTAAAACCCAAAAAGAATAGTGTGAGAGGAAAAAATCATGCTAGGGAAAACATCATAATAAAGGGGGAGTACCTTCAATATCTAACATCTTAGGTTTAATCTAATATCGTTACCATAATTCTAGGACTATAACCTATACTTATACTTAACCTTAGGGACATCACTAGACATACCACAGAAATATCTCTAGGGATCTCACTAAAGTTTTCGCATCCTAGTTTCCAAAGGTTGACTAAACCTTTCCTCTGATACCAACTGTAGAGACCCTAAGCTTGACGTACATGGACATTACATTACTTTTGTGGAATAATTAGTACATAACAAAAACACACACACAAGGACCGTAATAGTTTAGTGTCTTTGGAAACTCGTATTATAAACTTCTAATCATGTTGAAAGATCTTCAACATCTACCATAAAGATCTACCCTTTTTTTTCTTACCTAAAACATTTCTTTATATCCTGGGGAAAAGAAAACATAAAAAGGGTGAGCTCAAATGCTCAGTAAGGGTAAGCATGGGTCAAATAAAAAATACCATATACATTTGAACTTAAAAACATGAACATAATGTTTAAACATTAAAAGCTTGAGCAATGACATAAAACATGGAAATGCGCAAGGCATAGATCATAATGAAACAGTAAGAATGATAAAATAGCATGGGAATAAAACATGTAATTGTGTCAACCATTAAGCACATGATATGATTTCCATATTAGCCAAGGCATTGCTGCCAAGACCATCTTAGTGGACAAAGTCCCTTTCTGAATCGAGTTCACTCCTCGTTCCAGTCCTGTATTACTGAACTGGTTTAACTTGCCGTTCCAGCCATGTATATCTCATGAGATATAAATCTTTACCCAATGCATTGGAGGGAGATATAGGTCCCACCCATCTCATAATGAAATCATTCTTACTTTTGCCACAAAATAAACATACATCATTCATAATAACCCAATAAATAAAATGGGTTTCATAAACATCATCCCATCATCACATAATCCATATAAAAGAAATGGATATCATTTTCATAATAAGGAAAGTGAAAACATGTAAATCATAGAGACATTATACTTGAAGCATACACATATGAAATAATTTCATCTTAGATGAAAATTGGTTTTGATAAAACACTTGAAATAAATTCTTGAGGAAAATATCCTTTCTTCTTCAAAATCATTTTATTTTCACAAAATGTCAAAAAAATTTAAAAGAAAGAGATTTGGTTGAAAATATTCATGAAATATTTTGGAGAAATCTTCATGAAAATAATTCTTTATAAAAACGTAAAAATCTGTTCGTGCCGTATAAGTTAAAAAAACATTCTTCTCGTACTTTTGCCGGAAAATTCAAAAAGTACTTCGTAACGTAAAAAAAAGAAAGATTCCTTACATACCATGTAGTAAAAGTAAAAAATGGGTAAAAAGGACTTTAAAAATGCATGAAAACACTTTTATAAAACATGGACATGGATTATATAAATAACCCCAGTAAATACTTACGAATAAGCAATCTCGGATAAAAATGAGATTTGCAAAATTATCCCTTACCTTAGATACGATATGCTTCGTACGTATCCGAAACTCCTGTATAATGATTTAAATAATGTCATTGACTTATTAAATAATCATATTCATTGTTATGATATCATATATGGTTCACTTATGACTTTATATTACCCGTTCTTTTGTAAATTCCATGTTAAAGATCATTTTTGGGTAAAATCGTTTCTTTTGTTGTCCGTGTTTTGAGTTGTAATTATTAATATGATTACTTAGATCATGATTACTTAATTCCAGAATATAAAACATGATTTATATATAATATATATTCAGAATATACATATATATAATAGATCGATAAATGGAAAGAAATACACCGTTCATGGAGACGGTAGGCCATACGTACGCATGAACGTTGTTTTCGTTTCCTTATTGAGTTGAATGGAATTAAGTAGATGACAAACATTTATATATACATAAATCCAGTAGCTTTATAATGTCATATATTTCATTATTATTACTTATATATACTTTATAATTATTCTTTAATGGTTAACATGGAGAAAGAATCTCATCGCGTCGTGGAGACGGTAGTCCGTACGTACGCACGAGTGATGATATCATTCCCATGATCGTGGAATTGTATTGAAGTGTATGTATAATATTTCAGAATCAATATCACTTTAAAATAATCATATATAGTCATTATTTACACCATTATACCCATCCAAGTAAGGTGGTGGTGGAGAATGATTACACCACGGCGTGGAGACGGTATTCCGTACGTACGCACGCACGGTGATTTCGTTTTCCGTAGGATGAATAGAAGGTGAAATAGGGTTGTTTCATACTTATAATAACATATAATTATATGAGTGATACTGATGTTATTACTTCATAATTAAACAACTGAATAAGAATAAGTGGAAGAAGAAATAAAGATGAAAGAATCGGTAATGGATATTACCTCTTCTTTGAAGCGCCTCTTTGAGACCTCCTTTTAGGGAACTAAAATTGGTCTTTGAAGAAGACCAGGACCTCTAGGATGTTTCTAGGAAAGTGGAGAAGAGAATTTGGTAGGGTTTTACCGAGCTTGAAGGCTCAAAGTGGTGTGAGGAAGAGGGGGAGGAGGTGCCCTTTTATAAGGGAGGAGAAGGGCTCTTTTGGAAAAACTAAAAATATTATTTTATTATAAAGCCAAATTAGGTTTTAAATAGCTCCAAATTGATTTATTTAGAAGATAAGGTGGGGATGGGTCGAAATAATCTCATCCAATAGAATTTAGACAAGTTTAGGTTCCTATTTTAACCTTATCATTTATATTTAACTTTAAGTTAGATAATTTTACTTTTACCGTGTCTTTTTGTGTTCTTACACTATAAGGTTAATAAACTTACTATAACAAGCCAAACGAACCCCAAGTTGTTTATTATTAATATATATATCCTTATATAATTCATTTGGATGAACATTAGATTTTTAGGAATAAAATAAAAATTAATAATATAATATTTGTTTTAAAAACTATTTTATGTCAATTTTGACACTATTTTGTAATTGATTTTTGTGAAAATCATAACAGAATGATTAGTTCAAAAAAAGTTAATTAAATAAATAATAACATGTCATATTATCCTATAAAATTATTTTAATTCATAAAAAGTCTCAAATTATACTTATTTAGGTATTTATAATATCAATTATTCTAATTTTTCACTATTATGGTAATTACTTCATCATCATTGTTTCATAAATAAATTAAATTATTTAATGTTTAAAAATTATAAATAAAATATAATTATGTATTAAATATTATTATCTTTGTAAGGAATATTTAAAATCGAATTTATCTTATGTATAACCCTATATTAAAAATGTTTTAGTAAATAAACTTTGATTTTAACTCTTTTAACTCTTCTTTGAATTAAATAATAATAAATGTCCTAATCTAATCCAAGTGGGCCTAAATGGTCATATTTTATTTCTAAGGTTGTTTTTGGTCTAATTAAACTTATCTAATAGAATTAGGACATGTGTTAGGGTAATAATAATATCATTTTTACCCTTAATTACCTTATTTACTTTTAACCGTGGTAAAAAAAGTAAAAAGTTACTATTCACCAAAAATTATTTTCATCTCATTGAACCAAATTTTACTTATTGAAATCAATCATGTCTCTAGTATTTTTGAAATTACATTCACAGAAGTGGTAAAATTAAGTTTTATGAAAAATTCAGTTTTTTAACTACCACTTAGTGGTTTCACAATTCATCAAAAAATGAAAGTTTCCAGAAAAATACCAAAAATTTGGCCTAAGCTATATTTGATATTATGAATTCAAAAATGGTGTCTATTTTACCAAATTAAAAACATATCAGTTGCATTAATTAATTTAAAAAATTAATTCCCGTCATCAAAACAAATAGCGTGTTTTTAAGAGATAATAACTATCAAAAGATTGACACTTGTTTATGTTTGGTTTAAATTTGAAATTAAATCCAATGACCAACATTGTATTAAATGGTAAAAATATATTCTAAATATACTTTAAAACCACTCAAATTAATAATTTATCACTACTAATTATTTTGATTAAAAAAAGTTGTTTTTAATTAAAATTTAGTAATTTTCACTATTCATCAGAATATGAAAGTTATCCGAAAAGTACCAAAATTTCACCCTAAGATAATTTCGATATTCCGAATCCAAAAAAGAAGTCCATTTTGAAAAATAAAATTTTAAAAATTTCAAAAAGTGGTTATTACTATTCATAACGGCTAGTTTGAATAATATTTTAATAGCATATCGTTGTTTAGTGAAACTTGGTATTGCGTACTACACACGCTATCAAGGAAGGTCGCGATTGTGTATAATGCAAGTAAAGTAAAGGATGCGTGTTGTGCAAGCTCCTTTTGGTGTAGCGTACAACACAAGACATTAATGAAATTAAAAAGAATATTTTTTGTAAAATCTTTCAGTGTTACATAGGAGTGGCCATTGAGATAGGATGATTACCTCCATTCAGAATGGGGGTATGGGCCCAATCCAATTGTCCATATATCATGGAGGAATTTTTCCCACAATTCTCCTAGATGGGATAATAGGTGTGTGTCTACTCTGGAGTGACATGCTGATGAGACACCCCATTTGAGGGAATGGAGTTGTATGTCTTCTCCTCTACTATAGTCTCTACAATTATTATGTCATGGAAGGTTTGTAAGATGTGGGCATGAATTTTCACCCACCATTTCACCATTTTCTAGATGTTCTTGGTAAATTTAGAGACTGGAATGGGGATTTATTCCCATTCTGTGGTCAGATCAGGGGTGTGTTCCTACTCCATTCCACCATTTACTTCCAGTGGATACTAACACTACTCAGGTATGGGGGTAGAGGTATGGGTTTTCCACCTGTTTGTTGTTGGGATTTTTGGATGGTTTCTATGGGTGTTTCTAGATGAGAATTATATTAGGATTTATGGAGGTGGGTAGATATGTGTTCCTACTCAAAGTTTTCTTCCATGTTGGGTTGAGGGTATTCTTGGATGCAAGCAAGTGTTGGTGCCTGGTCATAGTTTTCCACCATGTTTTGTTGGTGGACTTCTTCGAATGCTACCATACAAGTTTACTAGAAGGCTTGGTTATTGTAGGAAGGTTCTTGTTTCAGATCACAGTTTTCCACCCAATTTGATTGGTGTACTTATCCAGAGGGGATATATGTGTATTCCTATTCCTTTTTGATCGATTGCTGGCCTCGACAGGCTATCTTGCATGCCCGGGTCTGGATGACCTGGGTCGGACCTCTGAGGTCAGTACCCTCGTCATGTTGAGGGTTTATTTCCACACTATGTTTGAAGTAATGACTGATGCAAGAATCCCTTTGAAAGGACCCCCATGTCTTCTAGGTGAGGACTTTTGTGACATCTTTATCCACCTACCTAAGATAAGGGAGGATTTAATTATTTTTTTCTAGGGATAAGATACGAAAATGGTTGGAGATGGAAATTGGTTCCATATTCTTATGGACCATCGACCATAACTTAGTGAACAAATGGTGGGGTTTCATAAGATGGAGGGAATGTTGGGAAGCCTATAGGGTCAGGATGGAACAATTTTGGTGGTACTCCCAAAAAAGCAAATTTGAGACCCAACATTGAAGATCTTGGGTGGGAGATGGTGTCCTCTACTTTGTCGAGGACCCAACTCATGCATTGGCTAATACACACATCTATGAGTATTGGTATGAAATTATTTGGATTGAAGGGATATCTTGTTGAAACTTCCTAAAATATAGTTGACAAACACAAACAAAAAACCCCATCAAATAAGCTTCTCAATAAATGAATACATACACAATTGATTGTCTCATTTTGCCCTCTTTCATTTTGAGAGAGAAAGGGGCCTGGTAAGTGGGTAAAATTATATTCTTAGTTAAGGATTCACATCGGGTTCACCATTTTTTTAATTTCCAAATACCATGAGGGGAGATAATTATGTTTTTGTGGTGTTGGTGAGACAAACTTCAGATTAGACATGTATACCCATGTTCTTTCTGAGAGATTTCTGACGGGAATTGTTTGTGGAACTAGAAACACCCAAGGGATATCGTATCTATGATGACTCATGGAATTGCTTTCCAAAGGTAGGCACTTGTTGGATAACATGGGTAATGATACTTAATATCTCACATTATTCAAGAGGATGAGAGTTTGGTCTCATCATACCCTTGGGGGGGGGGGATTTTCAGCTACTTAAGGACTCTATTATAAATATAAGATATGTTCGTAAATACTTCATTAATTCCAAAGTATTACATAGTTCAATCTTGAATTAACAATCAATTATTATCATTTATGGAATTTAGAATTATATATATGTATATGAGGATCTTCATTAATGGAGATATCTTTATGTATCTGAGGTTCTCCATCAACGGAAACCTATAATGAATCTATTAGAGATTCTTCTGTCATTTATTATTATGATGATGGTTTTAAGACACAATGTGGGGTGCTTGGGAACTTTTCATTATCTAGGGGATGAAAGTTTCATTGATGTTAGGATTAGACCCATAATATGGGTTTACTACATATCCTTGTGAAAGGAATCAAAACCCATGTAGTTCAATGCCACTTAACGGGACAAATAATACCTTTTAAGGTCATGTGATGATGACCAAACCATGCAGTTTAACATCCTGAAACAAGGATGACTAGGAAAAAGGTTCAAAGTCTGTTGTAGGACTTCTACCAAAATATCCCAAGTAACTTTAAAGGGATGTAGGCTCCTAGGTTAGATATGAACCTACTGGAAATGCAGACCAGAGGGAATTTGGATTGACGTGGGATGTTGGGTTTGGAACTCATGGAGGCTTCCTACGTGTTCCATTTGGATGGGAATCAAAGACCAAATAGTTTGGTTGGGTTTGAGGGCCCACACCAATGGAGATCCTCTGAATGTTTGTCTTGCAAGGAATGTGGCCCTTTGAGATGATGGTTGGAGATTATACTAGATAGGATCCCCATGGAGTGGGTCCATGAGGAAATTATCAACTCATGGTTATTTGGAGGTTTTCTTGGGTCTTAAAACTAGGAGGGATTCCCTTATGGTTATATATATGGTTTGAGGACCCTTTCCTTTGGAGGTCCTCTGAAAGAAGGCAAGAGGAAGTTTTGGAAGGAGATTCTCTACTAATAGATGCATATGATCACATGGATTTCATGATCATTAAAAAACTATAAGCCCTTGTGATTCATGATTGGTGTGAGAAACAAGAGGAATTCAAAGATTTTATAAACCAAAAAATCTCTTTTGTCCATTGGTGGGAAATGCCAGGGTGACGGGAGAATAAGAAGGGGCTTAGATATGATTGTCCCCTCCTATTTTTGTAACCTGGATAGTCACATATGACTACCCATATAGATACCACCCATAAGAATGGCCAGATGATTACTCAAGGAAGGGGGCCTTGATCTCGGTTCTATATAATAGAGTAGGATAAGCCTCTAATCCCCATTAAAGGTAAAGGAAAATATGATACTCTCCCTCCACGCCTAGAATGGGAGGACCCTAGTCTTAGAGATGAGGAGGGAAGAACATGGTCCTAAACCTTATATCTAATACCGAGAGGTCCTTGAAACTTCCCCCATGGTTAGGTTCCTAGTGACCAATGGGATGCATAACTTCATGCACCTTGAGGACCCTACCCATCAGGTGGGACAAGTGTGAACACCTCTAACCAAAGGAATGCATAACCGAATGAGATACATGCTGGCGTGTCTTTCACTGTGGTCATGAAATTCCGTAGGCTTTAGTGAAAGCTTCAATTTGGTCTCCCTCAGATGTGTAATCCAAAGGAAGAGGTCCCTGGCATTGGTGTATTGAAAGAGGACTTAGATGGTAACTCATGCAAGTATAGGATTTGCGAGCATAAGGTTCTTCCTATAGGGTAACCTGGGCGAGCTAAGGGTACTTCACATGGGGGTAGGCCTGGGAGGAACTAGGGAGGTCACATGCATGGTAGGTTTTCTGTGGATCAAAATTTCTCTCCATAGGGTAAACCTGTGTGAGCTAAATATGAATTTTGGATGAAGGATGACCTAAGAAACAACACTTGGGAGAGGCTACGCTTTAGGCACCAAGGGTCTCCTCAAATGTCCCTAGTGGGGTCTCGTGCAGGTCCTGGGTTTAAGGAGGGACCTTCATGCTAGTTCATGCTGATTAGTGGGAAGGGTGTCATTATGCATGTGTCTTTTTGTTTCAGAACCTAGACAAACTTTGATCCCACAATTTCCCTTAATTCCTTCATATGTTGGGTTTTGGAGGGATACCTAAAAGTTTTTTGAGGGCCTTGGTGAAAAGGCTCTGTGAATATAGATTCAAGACTTAAATTGGTTATTTTTTCATGCAAATTAGAAGCCCCATTTTCCTATTTTTAGGAAAACATTAGACCCTAGGCAAAGGAGTTTTTTCACGTAGGCCCACCATGCAAGTACCATGTGCGGGGTGTCTGCCCCTTCTGAGTCATATAGGCAGGGCCTGTGTGAGCCTTTTGGAACACATGTGGGGTGTGCACAGGACCACCTATGTAACACCCCAAGATTTCATAGTACATTATATCTTTAAAGTAATTTAATAGCTTATATTTCACGCAACACCAACTTGTCTTGCATTATACGCAAGATTGAGTTTCTGCGAAACAACACATTGGTATTATAATTATTTAAAATATATATTTATTTATCAATTAAATATTGTAATATGAATAGTAAAAAATAAAAATAAAATTTTATTTATAATGTTTTCACATAAATAAAACATATTTATAATGAAATGTATAAGTTTTGTTAAAATAGTTATATATTTAGAAAAACTATTTTCTTAAAAGAACTACTTTTTATGTCATTTTGTGAAAAATATTAAAATTATTTTTAGACAATACTAAAAATAAAATTTGGTAAAATAGACTTCATTTTTGAATTCAGAACATAAATATTTACTTTGGGTAAATTTTTCGTATTTTTATGATAAAATTACTTTTTTAATGAATAGTGAAAAATACCACATTTTAATTCAAAACTGTCTTTTCATATAATTTATTTATATAGTTATATTATTCTTTTAATTTATTTTATAGTATAATTGGATTATATTTTTACCATTTAATTCAATTTTGTTCATTGGAAGTAATTTCACTCTTAAATTAGACATAAACACATGTTAATCTTTTGATAGTTTTTACTTATTAAAAACATGCTTTTTGTTTTTGACAATAGGAATTAATTTAAATTAATTTATGAAACTTATGTGTTTTGAATTTTAAACAATATATTCCATATTTGGAATCAAGAGGTCAAAAATGTGTAAATAGGTAACTTTTTTTAGACATTATGAATAGTAATTTCAGTAAATATTTTATTCACCTTGCTTAAAGGGTAAATCTGGTAAATAAGGGTATAAAATAACATTATAATAATATTAAATTACCCTTAAACTTGTCCTAACTCTATTTTATGATATATTTCCGACCAAGGTGATCCTTGGGTCGATTTTGGGACCCCATGGAGCCACTTGGGAGTGATAATGACATTTTATATTAATTAATTTAAAGTAATGACAAAAAACATAAACATGTATCTTTTAGTAAAATTTTTTTATATGGGGTTATATAATTGTTATATTCGACTATAAATATTCATTATAAATCTAAATTTTTTTATACATCATGGTATTTTATTTATAATTTTTAGACATTATATAATTAAATTTATTTATGACACAATAATGATGTAGTATTTTTTTTATAATGAAGGAATCAAATAAATGATATTATAAATATTAAAATAAATATAATATGAAAGTTTTGATGCCATACACGAATTTTTTGGATTAAATTGACATATGAGGTATGATTTAATGCCTTTGGTTTGAAGTAATAAAGTTGTTATGAATTTTAAAAAAATCAATTACTAAATAGTGTCAAAATTGACACAAATGAGTTTAAAAAAAATACTATTTTATTAAATGATATAATATTACTAAAAGTCTACTATTAATCCCAAGGACATATATAATTTTACATATTTCATTAATTAACCACTTGAGGTTCTATTGGAATTTTATTTTAAGTTTATTAACCATTTAATATAAAAATACAAGAAGACATGGTAAATGTTAAACTATTTAACTAAGAGTTAAATCTAAAAGATAAGGTTAATATGGTGACCTAAACTTGTCTAAAACCTATTGGTTGAGAGTATTTCGACAAATAACTACCTTATCCTAGAAATAAATCCTTTTGTAGCTATTATAAACCGAAAATTAATTTATAATAAATTAATATTTCAAGCTTTTCCTAAAGTGCCCCTCACCTCTCTTATAAAAGGGTACTTCCCCTTCTCTTAAATTAACACCTCCAGAGACTTTTGGCGTGGACAAAACCTACTAAAATATCCTCCCAACTACCCTAAATTCAACCTATATGCATTACTTTGATCATAAATACAACTTAAGGATCCCTTTTGTTCAAATCAAAAGGAAGAACTTGAAGAAGAGGTAATTATTTCATCAACTCTTTCAAAGTTTTCTTCTTCTTCCACTTCCTATTTATTTGTTGTTTTCATACTAAAATAATAACTCCAGTACCTTATAAATTCTTATATTTTATTATAAATATAGTACAACCTTATTCGTTATTCTATCTATCCTATGAATGATAATGTCACCATGCGTGTGTACGTACGACTTACCGTCTCCACGCTGTAGTGTAATTTTTTATTCAAAACTATGTTATTTAGATGGATATAATGATTATTATTATGTATATAAATAATAAAAATAACATTACAATGTTTATTTATAATTAATATACCATCCAATTCTACATATTTTAATCATTAAGGAAAATAAATCGTCGCTCGTGCGTACATATGACTTACCATCTCCACGACATGATGAGATTCATTTACACGTTCACCATTCAACAATGATTATAAAAAAACATATTATTAATAAGTATGTAATATATGAAATAATAATATTACTGGATATATATATATGTATTTATTTACATTTATCTCATTCACTTACTTCTATTCAATACAATATGAAAATAGATACAACGTTTATGCATACGTATGACCTACCGTCTCCATAAACGGTGTATTCCATTACATATATCTATCTAATATACATATTTATATTCTGAATACATATGATATATAAATAATGTTATATATTCTGGAAGTAATTAAATCACGATATAAGTGATACGATCAAGAATAAAAAGTTAAAACATATACGATAAAGAAAGCAATTATTACCCGAAATGTTACTTTAACATGGAAATTATTATTAAATGGGTAGCATAAAGTCATAAATTAATCATGTATATGAATATGGTTCTGGTATGATTTAGTAACATACTATGTTCATTATACAGGAGGTTAAATGTACCATCGACCAAAGGAAAGTAGAAGGTAAGGGTTAATTCCTCAATCTCATTATTATCCGAGATTATTTATGTGTAAGTATTTACTGGGAAATATTTATCATCCATGTCCATATTTCATAAAACTATTTTCAAAATGAATATTTTAAGGTTTTATGGAAGGGACTCTTTAAATAGATCATCATTTTAATTATTTTAAGGATTTATTTTTCTAAATCTTTTTAATTAATGTCCATGTTTTCAAAATGATTTTAAGTATTTATTTATATAGACATAATAGTTTTAAAATGTTAATTCCTTTAAAAAGTTTCAAAGTGGTATGGGACACTTTGATTCAAAAATATCTTTTAAATAACTTCCTTCATAAATGTGTGACTTTTAAATTATTTCACAAAAAAGTGATATTTCTCTCAAAAAGTTTTACTGATCATTTTCAACTATGTCAACATCCTTTACTAGATATTATTATTGATTTAGGTTGATTTATTATAATAAAATATTACATATTTTATTTAATGAGTTATGATAAGTTTGACTATGGATGTTCTATTTTTATACCATTCATGGTTTATGGTTAAAGTATTGACATTTCGTATGCTAATTTTAATATGAATGTTTATGTTATGTTTCAAAATTTTCATATGAGGAAAGCATTGGACTTAGTTAGTAATGAGTGGACCCTCAATAGCCCCTCGATGCATCAGAAGGTCTAATGAGACAAATAAGTGTCTTGGCATAAGGCCTTGACAAAATTTATATTTAGGGTCTTGGTATGAGGCCTTGACTTTGTGGTTAAGATGTCTGACATTATACATTCCATCATTATAAGATTAGTTATTAATGTTACATGTGATTATTCGACTAGTAGAATATCCTTGTAAATAAATGAAATTATTTTATTTATCTTTTCCATATTATGATGAATTTTATGTTTAAAGGTCTTGTGTTTCAATTTTATGCCTTTCCATAAAAATTTATGATTATTTGTGATAGCTTCATCTCTATTGTTTATCCTTAATAAGCATATGAGATCACCCTTTCCTTATGTTTTATTTTCCCAGGATGTCAAGAAGAGTATTATGATTTATATATTGGTTTAATTTGAGGGAATAATGGCGTCCTCAAATAATTATTTATGTTGTGTTTTATGTTAGAAATTGTAACGCAAAGTTCATGTATGTAATCTATTTTCCAAGACAGCTAAACTGATTGGTCCTTCGGGACTTGATTCCTTTCAATCATGCCAATGTATTAAAATAATGAACCGACTTTGGGCTTCTGGGGTGAGGGCATTGCAGTTGGTATCAGAGGAAGTTTATCAATAACCTTGGAAACTAGATTCAGATAATCTCTAATTAGAGAACATTACCCTAAGATAGAATTTGAGTATTAGTATAGAATAACATCCAATTTTTTTTGTAATTTAGATATTATGTGGGTTTTCCAAGAAATACAACCCTATCTTGATACTAAAATAGGACGTGGTTTTGGCACAGATGTACCTAGGAGTGAAAAATATAACAAGGAGTTTCAGGCTTGACCCGGGGTATCCTGGTATACAAAAACGGGCCTTACTGCGCCCCTGGTTTGACACTCCTGGGGATATTCTTAGGATAATTCACATTTTATTTACAAACCATTATGAAGGATTTATGAGTAAATATGTTAGAAAATAAACCATTTTTATGATTATGAGACTATATATGTGAAAATATTCAAATAAAGTTGAGAATTTGTCTAGTTTTTGGATTATAAATAATGATATGATCTAACCTAGTGTATGTTGTTATTTAGAAATGGAGCCCAGTAGAAGTAATGAGAACTTTAACAATATGCATGATCTAAAGAGTAAAAAGGATCATATATTTCATGGTCTTAAGCCAACATTTCGAAGGGAAATAGCCTCCCATGTATTCTCATCATTTGAGGAAATATTATCATGTGTTAATAAGATAATTAAAGAATTATCTAAGTCCTATGGATTTGAAGGGAAGCCAGAGAAGAAGAGGATGGAAGAGAGAAAGATGGATAAAGGGAAGAAGAGAATGAAGGATTTTTTCATATGTGATAACTGTGGAAAGAATCACCTTGTGAAGTTCTTGAAAGGATTGGGAGTTTATTATAAGTGTGGAGAAAAAGGACACCAAGTTCATGATTGAAAGGGTAAGAAAAAGGGTTCAAATGTAAAATGATTCATCTTCAAGGAGTCGGGACACTACACAAATCAATGTCCCAATCATCAGAGTATACCCCAAATAATGCTATTGTATAATAATCAAGTTATGATACTACCATAGATGAAGAGTATTGATTAGTGTTCTTATGTTATTATTAAATAATTGTGTCATTTTAGTATTGTATTAATGATGTAAAAGTTATAATAATTATAGATTATATAAGTATTGTACTATAGTACCATTTCATTAAGGATTTGAGATTGTATGGTACTAAGTAAAATGACACAGTTTCAATTTAAACATTTTCAAAAATATATGGTTGGGGGAAATATAACCCTTAATATGTTTATGAAATTGAGATAATGATTTCGGAATAAGAGATAATTTATTTGGATAAATTAGATAAGATATTATTTACATCCTTGGAACTGATTAATGGTTTTTTTAAAAAGAGGTTTATACCATCATTATTGGGAGTTTTCAAGATTTATGGATTTAAGGTGTATATCTAGTATTCTATGTTTTACAGAAGGAATAAGAAAGTACATAAATATTTAAATAAGGTTTTATGATAATTCAGGTTGTTACCATGTTTTAATAGAATACATGAGGATGGTATTCATATGTTGTTATGTGACAAAAGAGATCTTCATTATGTTTACCTTTCTTATAAATTTTGGACTGTGAGTTTGGAAAGAAGTATTTTGGATTAGTCTAAAGGTTGTAATGGATTAAATTTTACATTGGATACTATTGTTTAAGGTTAAAAAATTTCTTAAGATTATTTTTGGATTGTTATAAAAAGGACAACCCGGAGGTCGGGCGAAAACCTGTCGCATCTAACAAGTCCATGAGACTTGAACCTGCAACCGAAGGGCAACAAGGGTGAATCACCTACCACTGGCCTATGTGATGTCCTGGTTTGTATAATTCAGCTTTTTTAAATGGTATGACAGATGAATTATAAAATCATTTTTCGGAACCCTATATGATTAGGATTGTAATCTCTTGGATTTTTCCGTATATTATTTCAGTCTTATATGTGAATTATTTTGAGACCAAGCTCTGAGACGACATGCAGTTCCGAGGCCCGGTGAGCCCGGAACAAATGTTTGAATTTAATTAAATAATTAAATAATGCGAGCGTATGGTTTTCCTGAAAAAGTGGAATAACTCTTGAACGAGTGCTCGGATCAGAAATCTGAGGGCACCGTTGCATTTAGAGCAGCGAGTTTCCCTTAGGCGAGACCTAACATCGGCTGGCGCAGGTCGGTGGTGAAATCTAGTTTTTGGACGTAACTGTAATAAAATATGTAATAAAATTATTTTATTAAATCTTTCTGCAGTGGAATATTTTTATCTTTATATATAGATTTCACAGGGGATCAAGGTTACAGATCTCATAACCCTGAATTTCCCCTGGAGGCTCTGGAAAGCTCTGGAGGAAATCCCCAATGCGGCGACAACATTCTTGATGAGTTTTGCCAGCGACGATGATGTGATGACTGGATCTTCGCGAACGAATGCCACAGATCCAGGTAGGACATTTTGATTTTGGTTTCCTTTCCCCATTCTTGATTCCTACGAAAAACACAAACTAATCCACAAATAGATTAGCCCACAGATCGATCATATTTTGCGGGATGCGATTTTTGTGGGGATTTTAGGGATTTATTCTTGAAGTTTATTTTGGTTTTATTTAGCCTTATAATGGTGATGAACAAATATCAACACAAACATTGATCGAGGTTTGTCCCTCTCGATTTGTTGTGCCTTTCTTCCCCAATTTCTCGTGTTCTTCGTGTGCGTTCTATGCATTCTTCATGGAGATATGAGTGATGGATCGTTGCACATACGTTGTGCAACACAACAATCCCAAATTGAAGATCTAGCATCGGGACAACCTCACGGAGGTGCGACTGTGGTGGCGATGGATGGATCGAAGCGGATCAGAAGATATTTTTCTTTGAACGATTTCTGCACGGGTGACCAGAATCTGATTTCGGAGCCGATCGAAGGCCCGAAACCCACAGATTCGGCATCACGACGATGTGGCGACCTGAGATCTTGAGTTTCGTGGAAAATGGATGACAGATTGCGAATCCGAAGGTTCAGCCGTGGCGTGAAGAGGAAGAAGATAGTTCTAGAGAAATCCCGACTACACAACATGTAGTATGGGCTACACGGTGTGTGTTCGTCAGCGGACCACCTGGCGTATACTCCGGGAGTACACAGACATGGGTTGGGTACACGACCTAGGAAATGATGTGTATACCCTTCCCCGGCCAGGCCTGACCAGATACATGAGATACCCCATGTACTAGTACATGGGAAGGGCAACACGGGTTGAGGCTGTGTACGGGCACATGGCCAGCGTACACAGAGTGAACCCCGGACACTCGGACACGGTGTGCAATCCTTCTACACGCTGTGTAGTTACTTTTGTATGACAAGCATTAAGACACGAGCCATTTTACACGGGCAGTACCCGGAGTCAAGGAACACGACGTGTAACTCTACTACACACCGTGTAACCTATTTTACATGGCTTGAGCCAGTTGTATTCTATGACTTGGACTAGTTTCCTTAGGGTTTGTCCCCTTGGTATTTCCCCTGAAGGTTTCCGGTATCATTTTCTATGTACAGGAGTGTGATCCCTTCAGCAGGACTTCCTGAATATAGTTTTTGGAATCCCCTCTATGAGACTTAGAGCCAGATCCTCTATTCCTTCGTGGTACCCTAGGTAGAGTTTCTTGGTATCAACGTGACCTATTTTACCTGGGCACCGATCCTCTACTTAATAGGTTAGTTGAGATTGAGTTGTTGGAATCACCCCATAGCTACTGGTTGTGATCCTTATCTGACGCATCAAGTATCTTTCTTCAGTACCCGTGGAGTGAGTTCTCCCAGAACGAGTGCTTCATATCTCTCTCTTCAGACCTAGAAGTGTGTTCTCTCGGTTACATGCTTAGTGGAATCTTCGAGCTGGATCTTAGTGGTGGTTTTGTGATAGTCGATCATGTATGAGTATATTTGGATATTCTTTCTATATGTTCTATAGACATATACTGTGTAGAGATGACTGTATCTTTCCTTTGTGGTATTTTTCCCTTGTTGTATTCCTTTGTGGTTTTGGGGTGTCCTACTGGGTATTGTTATACTCACCCCTGCACAGGCTTTGCCCGCACGTGTCATGTCTTTTGCAGACAAGCGAGCCTTTGACAGGATTCTAGGTGGACCAGGACCAGACGACGCTCAATGAGATCAGGCAGGCCGAGGTGTGTTCCTACGGCTAAAAATTGTAGTCCCAGTACCTTTATTTATAGGTTGGACTTTGTTGCATACTTTCTTTTGGTGGGATTGTACTTTTTGCCCAGGGTTTTACATTACTGTACTTTACTTTCCTGTTGTACTCTGTTGGTTGGGATTTTTAGTGTATGCATACATTTCCCTTTTTAGTAGTTTTTCCCTTTCAGCTTTGTGGGATTGGATATATGTGTGTGTGTGTATAGGTTTATAGGTAATGCCTCGCATGTTAGTAACATGCCTACTCGGTGATAGTCACCGACCCCTGGCCTATTGGAGGGAGGCTTGGGGAGTTGCGGCACGGGCCCCTTTAGGACGAGTTGTGACAGAGTGGTATCAGAGGTTGTCGGTTCTACCTTAGGACCGAGAGTCTGTGAGTTGGTTTGGGGCAGCAATGTTAAGTGTTTTGAGTTTGGATTTTAGGACAGGGACCCCAGTGTTGGTACGGGTGGCCGATGTATCCATACACCAGGACTCTGATAACTTGCTTTTCGACTCAGAACATGAGAACACTAGTTGCATGGGAAAATAATGGTACATTCATCTGTGGTTTCCATGTCCTTCTTGAGTCAGCTCTCCAGATATACTCACTGACTATAATACATCTTGTTTCTTTACAGGATTCCTCCACAACGTGAACCTGCTAGGATCCAGCAGTTCGATCACGAGGATAACCCCCTCAGTGATGAAGCTTCGGTACAGGGACTAGATCCCCCAGTTTTACCTTCAGGTGTTGTACCAGCTATTCCACCACTTTTGGAGAAGCATTTAGTTCTTGCTTTACTAGTAGAGGAGGAGTGCAGGCTGAGCGCACTCCATGAGTTTCAGAGACAGAGACCCCTCAGGTTTCGAGGTGAGCCTGACCCTCAGGAAGGAGAGGACTGGCTTGAGGCAGTAGCCAGAGTCTTCCGTTTGTTCAGGACACCAGCATACCATATGGTGATCCTGGCAGCGAGCCTTCTACAGAGCTCAACAGGGAGATGGTGGAGTTTGGTTATCCAGACTCACGACGAGTCTACTCTTTCATGGTCGGAGTTTGAGCATCTCTTCAGAGAGGAGTTTTCACTGGTTACCCTGAGATCAGTACGTATACAGGAGCTTCTTCAAATCCAGTAGGAAACCATGATGGTGGCTGAATATTCATCGAGGTTTACCGACCTCTCATGGTACTCGATGGACATAGTTAGGGATCAGTACTTTAGAGCTCGGACTTTTGAGCAGGGCTTGTGTAGAGAAATCCGAGCAAGCATCATCCCTATGAGCATTCCTACTTATGCTGGGGTGCTCGAGTGGGATTTGGTGGTTGAGAGCTTCTTGGAAGAGAAAAGATAGCCAACAACTATCAGTAGTGAGCGAGCTGGAGCAGAGACCTCAGAAACAGGAAGCCGACGTCAGGGACCCAGGCGTGGGAGACATTTTCAGAGGAGATCCCAGGACAGCGGATCTACCATACAAGGTTCACAGGGTGCATCCAGCCAGCCTCAAGAGATGTGATGCTACTCATGTGATGGCAGGGGACATCTCATTCGAGATTGTCTGACCCACCGTACTACTGACATGGGAGCAGTGGATGGACCACCAAGGCAGAGGCAACGTGTGGAGCAGACAGACCCATGGGTTAGCGGGCGTGGTAGAGGAGATGGGAGAGCAGCTGGAGGTGGTCGACATTTTGACCCTTTACCACCACCACCCCCAGGAGGTCCACCCCAGGCTCAGGGAGCCAGTGGATAGAGGTAGGGACAGCTGCAGGCATTATAGGCTTATGACCCAGGTACTCCCATAATGATTAGAGGTACACTATGTGTCTTTTCTAGTTTGGTTGTCGTACTGATAGACACAGGTGCTAGTAATTCTTTTCTGGCTACTTATCTTGTTTGAGACCTTGAGATTCTAGTTGAGCTGTTGACTCGACCCTTACGCTTAGAAAAACCGACTGGAGAAGATTCAGAGATCACACACCTTTGCAGATAGTGTGACCTGACCCTTAGAGGCGAGAGTTTCAGTTGGAACCTCTTTGTGGTTGTGTCGAGGCCTTACGATGTCATTCTTGGTATGGATTGGCTATCCAAAGTTCATGCCCAGATTGAATGTTTTAGGTGAAGGGTGCGGTGTGTCCGCTGTGATGGAATAAGGTTCTCCTTTGTCGGTGAAAAGGAGACCCAGGTAGTGCAGGATGGACTCGTGCGTAGGAAGGTACAACCAATTTCACATCAGTTGGATAGCCTAGCCCTTGAAGCAGTAGATGTTACGAGTTTCTAGTTTCTAGTAGTGGTGGCTGAGTACGAGGACATCTTTCTGGAGGATGTCATCAGACTACCTCCCCATCGAGAGATAGATTTCTGCATTGAGTTGCAACCTGGGATGACACTTATATTAGCATCAGCATATTGGATGGCTCCTGCAGAGCTTCGTGAGCTAAGAGTGTAGCTGGAAGACTTGTAGAGGAAGGGATTCGTGAGACCCAGTGTTTCACCCTGGGCGGGCCTAGTGTTTTTTTCCAAGAAGGCAAACGGGAGATTGAGGCTGTGTGTGGATTACCGGCGCTTGAATCAGGTGACCGTGAAGAACCGATATCCACTACCGAGGATTGATGACCTCTTTGACTAGTTAAGAGGGGCACAATGGTTCTCGAAGGTTGATCTACGATTAGGATATCACCAGTTGTGAGTACAGGATGAGGATATACCAAAGATTCCTTTGAGATGTCTCTATGGTCACTATGAGTACTTGGTGATACCCTTCGGCATGACAAACGCCCCGACAGTGTTTATGGGACTCATGAACCGGATCTTTCAGCCCTATCTAGATTGGTTCGTGGTGGTCTGGAGCACACGAGGCACCTATGGATGGTTCTGGACACACTCTGAGAGCACCAGTTGTACGGGAAACTCTCAAAGTGTCAATTCTGGATACATGAGGTCCACTTTCTTGGACACGTTATCTCAACAGATGGTGTAGCAGTGGACCCAGCCAAGGTAGAGGCAGTGTTAGCATGGGAGCCACCCCGGAGCGTGATGGAGGTGTGGAGTTTCCTTGGGTTGGTAGGCTATTATCGGATATTAATTCCTGATTTCTCTAGGATTTCAGCACCCATGACAACTTTGACCCAAAAGGGGTAGCCTTTCCTGTGGATTGAGAGATGCCAGCAGGATTTTTAGCAGTTGAGACAGATTCTGACGAGCACCCCGATCTTGATACTACCAGAAGATGGTTTCGAGTACGTAGTGTTCTGCAACATATTAGGAACCGGACTTGGTTGTGTCCTGATGTAGAGACAGGCGGTGATTACCTATGGCTCACGTCAGTTTAGGCCACACGAACAAAACTACACAACCCATGATCTTGAGTTGGCAGCGGTAGTCTTCGTATTGAAGATGTGGCGGCACTACCTGATGGGTGAGCGATTTATCATCTACTCTGATCACAAGAGTCTCAGCTATATCTTTTCTCAGAAGGATCTAAATTTAAGACAGAGGCGGTGGCTTGAGTTCCTCCAGGATTACAACTTTGAGATCATTTATACTCCTAGGAAGGGGAATGTTGTGGTAGATGCTCTCAGCAGCAAATCCAGTTCGCAGTTGATGGGTGAGGCGATGAGGCAGTTGGACTCTTTACAATTATCCTTCATGGATAGAGATGAGGGGTCTTACCTTCAGTCGATGGTTGTTACCCCTCCACTCTTATAGCGAGTCAGGGAAGCACAAATCGAGGATTCTAGCTGTGAGACTCTATGTGCTCAGATATCCACAGGTAATGCTGCTGATGGATATTCAAAAGGTGGGGAGCACATTGTTCTTTTCAGAGGGAGTACAGTAGTACCAATGATGTTACGGGAGGAGGTTCTGAGGGAGTTACATACATCTACTTTGGCGGTGCATTCAGTCATGGAAAATATGTACCAGGACCTCCAAAATTAGTTCTGGTGGCCATAAATAAAGAATAGTGTGGCAGAGTTTTTTTCTAGGTGCCTTACTTGTCAGCAAGTTAAGGCTGAGCACCAGGTTCTAGAAGGTTTGACTTATCCCCTTGAGGTTCTAGAGTGAAAGTGGGATGGGATATCCATGGACTTTGTGATGGGTTTACCACATAAGTCCAGGGGACACGATTCCATCTGGGTGATCGTTGAACGACTCACTAAGTCGGCCCACTTCCTAGCCATACGGGAGCAGAGTTCAATAGAGAGATTGAGACGCCTCTACATGCAGGAGAAGTTTGAATTCATGGAGTGGCATCAACGATTGTCTCAGATCGTGATGCTCGTTTCACATCCCGTTTGTGGAAGGGATTGCAGGAAGATTTTGGGACTCAGTTACGCTTGAGCACAACATTTCATCCCCAGACTGATGGTCAGACAGAGCGAACCATCCAAGTTCTGGAAGATATTCTAAGAGGTTTAATACTTGACTTCAATCGTAGCTGGGAGGATTAGCTACCACTGGTGGAGTTTTCTTATAAAAACAGTTATCATTACACTATTGTTATGGCACCATTCAAGGCTTTGTACGGGCGACCTTGCAGGTTACCACTTTGCTGGACTGACCTAGGAGAGTCAGTACTCATGGGCCTAAAGATGGTGAGAGCTACTACGGAGAAGGTTCAGGTCATCCAGGAGCGGATGAAGACTGCACAAAGTCGGAAGAAGTCTTATACCGTTAGGATATGAAGGCCCTTGGAGTTTGAGGAGGGAGACCATGTGTTCCTTCAGTTCTCACCTCGACGGGGATTATGGAGATTTGACCAAGGCGACAAGCTATCTCCGAGGTTCGTCAGACCTTTTCAGATTTTGAGTAGAGTTGGCGAGGTGGCGTACTGCTTGGCTCTACCTCCTCAGATGGACCAGGTACACAATGTCTTCCATGTGTCGCAGATACGGAGGTACGTGCATGATCCATCACACGTTATTGACTAGGGCGAGCTGGACATCGATGATGAAGGGACCTTTGCTAATTACCCAGTGTAGATTGAGTATCAGTAGAAGAAGATCCTTTGTGGGCGAGCTATTCCCTTGGTGCTTGTCCAGTGGAAGCACGGGAATCTCCAGGAGAGTACGTGGGAGCGGGAGGCTCAGATTCATGTGAAGTACCCACATCTTTTTGAGTAGCCTTTATTTTGGCTTTTCGGGGACATAAAGACCTAAGGTGGGGAGGATTTAATGTCTTGGATTTTTTCGTATATTATTTCAGTCTTATATGGGAATTATTTAGAGACCAGGCTCTGAGACGGCGTGCAGTTCCGAGGCCCGGTGAGCCCGGAACAAATGTTTGAATTTAATTAAATAATTAAATAATGCGTGCGTATGGTTTTCCTGAGAAAGTGGAATAACTCTTGGACGAGTACTTAGATCATAAATCTGAGGGCACCATTGCATTTAGAGCAGCGAGTTTCCCTTAGGTGAGACCTAACATCAGCTAGCGCAGGTTGGTGGTGAAATCTAGTTTTTGGATGTAACTATAATAAAATATTTAATAAAAATATTTTATTAAATCTTTCTGTAGCGAAATATTTTTATCTTGAAGTAGAGATTTCTCAAGGGATCAGGGTTACAAATATCATAACCCTGAATTTCTTCTGGAGGCTCTGGAAATCTCTGGAGGGAATCCACAATGCATCGACGATGTTCTTGATGAGTTTTTCCGGCGATGACGACGTGGTAACCCGATCTTCACCAATGAACACCGTAGATCCAGGTAGGACTTTTTGATTTTGGTTTCCTTTCCCCGTTCTTGATTCCTACAATGAACGTGGACTACTCCATGAACAGATTATCCCGCAGATTGATCGTATTTTACGATATGGGATTTTTTTCAGGGATTTTGGGGATTTATTCTTGAAGGTTAATTTGGTTTCGTTTATCCTTCTAATGGTGATGAACCAAGATCGACATGAACATCGATCGAGGTTCGTCCCTCTCAATTTTTTGTGCCTTTCTTTCCCGATTTCTCGCTTTCTTTGTGTGCGTTCTACGAGTTCTTCATGGATATATGAGCAATGGATCGTTGCGCATACATTGTGTGACACAACGATCCCAAATTGAAGATCTGGCATCGGGAAAACCTCATAGAGGTGCAACTGTGGTGGTAATGAATTGATCGAAGCAGATCGAAAGATATCGTTCTTCGAATGATTACTGAACGAGTGACAAAAATCGGATTTCGGAGCCGATCGAAGGCTCGAAACCCATGGATTCGGCATCAAAATGACGAGGTGACCTGAGATATCGAGTTTCACAGAAAACAGATGACAGATCGCAAATCCGGAGGTTCAGCCGTGGCGCGCGGAGGAAGAAGAAGGTTCTGGAGAAATCCCGACTAAATGGCGTGTTGTATGGGCTACACGACATGTGTTCGTCGGAGGACCACTTGGCGTGTACTCCGAGAGTACACAAACACGGGTTGGGTACACGGCCAAGGATACGATGTGTATACCCTTCCCCGACCAGGCCCGGACAGATACACAGGATACCCCATGTACTGGTACATGGGCAGGGCGACACAGGTTGAGGTCGTGTATGGGCACATGGCCAGCGTACACTGAGAAAACCCTGGACACTCGGACACGGCATGTAATCCTTCTAAACTCTGTGTAGTTACTTTTGTACGACAAGCCTTAAGACAGGAGCCGTTTTACACGGGCAGTACCCGGAGTCAAGGAACACGGCATGTGACTCTACTTCACGCCGTGTAACCTATTTTACATGGATTGAGCCAATTGTATTCTATGACTTGGACTAGTTTTCTTAGGGTTCATCCCCTTGGTCTATCCCCTAAAGGTTTCCAGTATCATTTCCTATGTACAGGAGTATGATCCCTTCAGTAGGACTTCCTGAATAGAGTTGTTGGAATCCCCTCTGTGAGACTTAGAGCCGGATCCTCTATTCCTTCGTGGTACCCTAGATAGAGTTTCTTGGTATCAACATGGCCTACTTTACTTGGGTGCCGATCCTCTACTTAGCAGGTTAGTTTAGATTGAGTTTTTGGAATCACCCCATAGCTACTGGTTGTGATCCTCATCTGACGCATCAAGTATCTTTCTTCAGTACTCATGGAGTGAGTTCTCCCAAAACGAGTGCTTCATATATCTCTCTTCAGACCTAGGATTGTTTTCTCCTAGTTACGTGCTTAGTAGAATCTTTGAGATGGATCTTAGTGGTGGTTTCGCTATAGTTGATCGTGTATGAGTATATTTGGATATTCTTGCTATATGTTCTATAGACATATACTGTGTAGAGCTAACTGTATCTTTCCTTTGTGGAATTTTTCCCTTGTTGTATTCCTTTGTAGTTTTGGGGTGTCCTACTGGGTATTGTTATACTCACCCCTGCATGGGCTTTGCCCGTACGTGTCATGTCTTGTGCAGATGAGCGAGCCTTTGACTGGATTCTAGGTGGACCTGGACCAGACAGTGCTTAGTGAGATCAGGCAGGCCGAGGTGTGTTCCTACGACTACGTATTGCAGTCCCAGTACCTTTCTTTACATGTTGGACTTTGTTGTAGACTTTCTTTTGGTGGGATTGTACTTTTGGCTCAGGTTTTTACATTACTGCACTTTACATTCCTGTCGTACTCTGTTGGTTGGGATTTTTAGTGTATGAATGCATTTCCCTTTTTAGTAGTTTTTCCTTTCAGCTTTGTGGGCTTGGAGATGTGTGTGTGTGTGCAGGTTTATAGGCAATGCCTTCCATGTTAGTAACATGCCTACTCGGTGCTAGTCACCGGACCCTAGCCTATTAGAGGTGGGCTTGGGGAGTTGCGGCACGGTACCCTTTGGGACGAGTCGTGACAAGGATAAATAGAATATTTTTTAGTTCTATTATCTTTTGGAGTGAAATATGAGTTTGTGGTAGAAATTACATAAAGGATGGAACTCTACTTGTCAAGTATTTTTTTTCTTATTTTATGAAGAAATAAATTCATAAACTATAGGTAAAAGATCTTAAACCCAAAAAACATGTTATCCTAATACCTTACATTTTGTTGAACTGATGATATTCTAAATCATCATAGATTTATGGCTTTGAGGCCATAAATTTTCTAGTTATTTTTCACTTGTTTGTGATTGATGAGCTTAATCACTCCTTATAAATATTTACGTTTCCTGCAATTATGTGTCTTTAATTTCCACCGATGTTCTCCTATTTGAAATCATAATTTGGTGGTGAATTTTTCATTTCCCTTTCCCTCTTATTAAGACTAAATTTTATTAACCCTGTTTCTGATGTGGGTTTTCCCCAAATGAATTTTCTATTTTTAAACTATTATTTTTGAAGAACAATTTCAAATTGCAAGGACACAATTTATTGAAGGAGGGGAGAATGTAACACCCCAATATTTCATAGCAAATCACCTATTTAAAGTAATTTAATATATTAAATTTCAAGCAACACCGACTTGGCTTGCATTATACGGAAGATTGAGTTTCTGCAAAACAATACATTATTATTATAATTATTTAAAATATATATTTATTTATCAATTAAATATTGTAATATTAATAGTAACAAATAAATTTTAAATTTTATTTATAAATTTTTCACATAAATAAAACATATTTATAATGAAATGTATAAGTTTCGTTAAAATAGTTATATATTTAGAAAAACTATTTTCTTGAAAGAACTACTTTTTATGTCCTTTTGTGAACAATAATAAAATTAATTTTATACACTTATAAAAATTTAATTTGGTAAAATAGACTTCATTTTTTAATTCATAACTTAAAAATTTACTTTGGGTAAATTTTTGGTATTTTTCTGATAAAATTTATTTTTTAATGTATAGTGAAAAATACCGCATTTAAATTCAAAATTGCCTTTTCATCTAATTTAATTATATATTTTATTGTTATTTTAATTGATTTTAAAGTGTAATTGGAATATATTTTTACCATTTAATCCAATTTGGTCATTTTAAGTAATTTTACTATTAAATTGGACATAAAAACATGTCAATCTTTTGATAGTTTTTACTTATTAAAAACACATTTTTTGGTTTTGATAACGGGAATTAAGGTTCATCTTCAGCGCTTGGGACTTGCAGGACAGAGAGACTGTGGGCCTCCTAGATAGCCGTCAAATTATGATTCGCTTTGCATTGGAAGCAGACCTCATTAAGGCCTGGGCAGGCGCTCTTTGCAGTTTTAATGGTTTCAGATACATACTTCTTCAGTGGTCTTTCGATCTTCATATGAAGCAGGATCCTACATCTATGGAGACATGGGTTAGCTTTCCTAACTTTCCCCTTCCCTTTCAAAATCCTGCTATGATACACATGCTAGGAAATTTTTTAAGTAGGTATATGTGTTCGGATAGTAGAACTGATGCGCTTTCTCACTCTATAAACCCCCGTGCATGTATTGAAATGGATGTGTCAAGAGAATCATTTGATTATGTGTGGATTACTGTGGGAGAGGAGTACATATACAAGAAAAGGGTCGTCTATGAAACTTGGACGAACTTCTGTCAAGAATGCAAGTGATTGCCTCATTCACTGGAATGCTGTCACGAGGGGTCTTGCTCTGATGTGAGGAGGAACAAGGATAGGGGCAAGGCACAAGGGGTGCATGAGGAAGCAGAGATTCTGGATTAGAGGGCTCCGGCTTGTACAGGACCTCGCGAAGTTGTTATTATGGAAAAGTCCGGGCAGAAATTGTGATCACGCTCACCTGTGTAGAAGACGTCGATGGCCCAGGGCTTACCAACGGTGGCATCGATTTTTAGTAATCTGAAATTGGATCTTGCCAGCTCCCCTCTTATCTGCACCAAATTGATAGTATGAGGGTGGGAGAATCGCTTAACCATGAGGCAGGGGTTCCGCAGGGACTTGGGAGTAACATTTCCATGGTCCAGATACTGGATGACAAGGAGAATGCTCCGGCCGTGGCGCATGCACTAGGTAGTGATACTCCTCAGAAGTTGCAAGGGAATGTCATGGAGGCGCCTTTCCAGGACAGTGCTGGGGAAGCAGGGGGATCGTGCCCTGGCAATCTGCCAGGGGGTGAAGACTCTTCAATCCGAACCCCAGTCATCTTGAGCAACATGTTTGAAGGACTTGCTGAGGTAGAGTCGAGAGATGAATCATCTATTCTGGTTGTGGGAGGTAAATCTAGATGGAAGAGCCTCGATGGCCCCAATATGGAAGGTTGGATCATTGGACATGATTATCCAGATTGTACTAATGGAGGCGGGGTGGAATAATTCATTAAGGATAATGAGGGTTTATCTAAAGAGGATTCAGGTTTGAGGAGAAACAGGAGTAATAGGAGGCGGATGGGTAAGAAGGACTCCTCCTCCTTGCCACCTCCTATGAAGAATCGTTCAGAAAAAAAGAAAATGGATGTGAAGTTGGACAACGAGGTCAGGTGTCAACTAAAACCACGTGGTCAACCTGAACTATCCTTGGAGTTGATTTTGAGTTCGGATGATGAGGTGACAGAGCAGGTGTTATTTCTCAATGCCTCGGAAGAGGATGCATACAAGATGATGGGCCAGAATATTGAAGTGAATATTAATGAGGAGAAATATATTTGGTTTAAAAAACAGGACACAATCCTAGTTGGGGCTTCAATAAGGGGATGATCAGGCTCGAGGAGTATATTCAGGTCTGGAATAAACTGACTTCTTCATTTGAAGACCTGATAAGGGGAGATACACACTCTCAGGTATCCAATATATCCTGGAAGTTGTTTAGGGATACAGAATCTGGAAGAATTCAATTGGTTTTCAATGATTTTTCTTACTTCTTTTCTGACTAATGCTTGGTTGCTCACTCTCCCCTTATGTGTGTGGAAATGTGAAAGTTATTCTTCATCTTGTGTGTCTCGAGGTGCATTTTAGTGTTTGATTCCAGCATGCTTCATGGTTCTGACTTAGATGAGGGTCAGAGCACAAGGCCGCCACTTCTGCATGGCACTTGGAGTGGAAGAAAGAGAGGGTGTGTCTTGACCACTGGTTTCATGCCTGTGCACTTGCACGGGACTGTCTTCTGAGTTTCCATGCTTGGTGGAGGCCTTATATTGATGAATTTCTGGGAAGATGCAGGATTAGTTTTTTTTCTTGGGGTTATTTTGGGCTGTTTTATTTGGTTGTTTTGATGGACTTGGGGTTTCTCACTTTCCTTTAAAAGTGATTTTATAAAAAAATAAAAAAATAATTTTCAGTCAGTCAGTCAGACAACTGGAATTAATTTTAAATTAATTTCTCCAACTTATGTGTTTTGAATTTGGAAAAATGGATTCCATATTTGGAATCAGGAGTTCCAAATTTTTTAAATATATAACTTTTATTTTTAAATATTATGAATAGTATTTTCAGTAAATATTTTATTTACTATGGTTAAAGGGTAAATCTGGTAAATAAGGGTAAAAAATAATATTGTAATAATATTAAATTACCCTTAAACTTACCCTAACCGTATTGAATGAGATATTTCTAACCAAGGGAATTCTTGGGTCTATTTTGGAACCCCATAGAGCCATATGGGAATGATAATGACATTTTATATTAGCTAATTTAAAGTAAAGACAAAAATAACATAAACTTGTATATTTTAGTAAAAAAAATTTTATATGGGATTATATAATTAATCTCTTCGACTATAAATATTAATTAGAAAGATAAAAAAATATTTCATAAATCATGGTATTTTATTTATAATTTTTAGACATTAAATAATTAAATTTATTTTTGACACAATAATGATGCAGTATTTTCTTTAATAATGAAGAAACCAAATAAATGGTATTATTAATATTAAAATAAATATAATTTAAAAGTTTTGATTCCATACATGAATTTTATGGATTTAATTGACATATGATGTATGATTTAATGCCTTTTTTTCGAAGGAATAAAGTTGTTATGACTTTAACAAAAATCAATTACTAAATAGTGTCAAAATTTACATAAATGAGTTTTTAAAACAAATATTGTTTTATTAAATGATATAATATTCCTAAAAATATAATATTCAACCAAAGGACTTATATAAAGTTAGATATGTCATTAATAAACCACTTGAGGTTATCTTGGCATTTTATAGTAAGTTTATTAACTATGTAATATAAAAATACAAGAAGACATGGTCAATATTAAACTATTTAACTAAGAGTTAAATATAAAAGATAAGTTTATATGGTAACCTAAACTAGTATAAAACCATTTTTTAGAGGATTTAGACCCATACACAACTTATCTTATAAATAAATCCTTTTGGAGTTATTAGAAACCAAAAAATATTTTATAATAAATTAATATTTCAAGCTTTTCCTAAAGTGCCCATCACCTCTCTTATAAAAGGGTACTTCCCCTTCTCTTAAATTCACACCTCTAGAGCCTTTTAACTCGTTTGACCCCAGTTCAGATATCCTCAAAACTACCCTAAATTCAACCTAGAGACCTTACTTTGATCAGAAATCCAACCTAAGGATCCCTTTTGTTCAAATCAAAAAGAAGAACCCATAGAAGAGGTAATTATTTCATTACCTCTTTCAAAGTTCTTTTCTTCTTCCACTTCATCTTTCTTTGTTGTTTCAATAATAAAATAATAAATCCAGTACCTTATAAATTATGATATTTTATTATAAATATGGTACAACCATATTCATTATTCTATCCATCCTATGAATGATAAAGTCACCATGCGTGCGTATGTATGAATTACCGTCTCCACGCCGTGGTGTAATTTGTTATTCAACACTATGTTATTTTGATGGATATAATGATGAGTATTATGTATATAAATAATTAAAATAAAATTATAATGTTTCTATATAATTAATATACCATCCAATTCCACACCTATTAATCATTAAGAAAATGAAATTGTTGCTCGTGCGTACGTACGACTTATCATCTCCACGACGCGACGAGATTCATTTCCACGTTCACCATTCAACGATGATTATAAAAATAAATATTATTAATAATTATGTAATATATGACATAATAATGTTACTTTATATATATATATAATTATTTACATTTTTATCATTCACTTACTTCCATTCAATATGATATGAAAACAGAAACAACGTTTATGCGTACGTACGACCTACCATCTACATAAACGGTGTATTCCATTTCATATATCTATCTACTATACATATTTATATTCTGAATATATATGATACATAAATATTTTTTTATATTATTTAATTAATTAAATCATGATATAAGTGATACTATCAAGAATAACAAGTTAAAATAGGTATGATAAAGAAATCGATTATTACCCGAAATGTTACATTAACATGGAAATTATTATTAAATGGGTAGAATAAAGTAATAAATGAATCATTTATATGAATATGGTTCTGGTATAATTTAATAACATACTATCATAATTATATAGGAGGTTAAATATACCCTCGAACAAAGTAAAGTAGAAGGTAAGGGTTAATTCCTCAATCTCATTATTATCCGAGATTGTTTATGTGTAAGTATTTACTAGGACATATTTATTAATCATGTCCATGTTTCATAAAAATGTTTTAAAAATGAATATTTTAAGGTTTTATGGAAGGGACACTTTAAATAGATCATCATTTTAATTGTTTTAAAGGTTTATTTTTCTAAATCTTTTTAATTAATGTACATGTTTTCAAAATGATTTTAAGTATTTATTTATATGGACATAATTGTTTTAAAATGTTAATTCCTTTCAAAAGTTTCAATGTGGTATGGGAAACTTTGATTAAAAAATCTCTTTTAAATGACTTCCTTTATAAATGTGTGACTTTTAAATTATTTCACAAAAGGGATATTTCTCTCAAAAAGTTTTACTGATCATTTTCAACTATGTCAACATCCTTTACTAAATATTATTCTTGATTGAGGTTTATTTATTATAATACAATCCTCCATATTGTATTGAATTAGTTATGATATGTTTTCATGTGGATGTTCTATTTTTTTTACCATTCATGGTTTGTGGTTAAATTATTTACATTTCGTATGCTATTTTTAATACGAATGTTTATGTCATGTTTTAACATTTTCATATGAGGAATTCATTGGACTTAGTAAGTGATGGGAGAGGCCCGCTATAGACCCTTGATGCATTGGTAGGTTTCATGAGACAAACTAGTATCTTAACACAAGTCCTTGACAAAATTTATATTTAGGGTCTTTGCACAAGGTGTTGACTTTGTGGTTAAGATATCCGACATTATGCATTCCATCATTATGAGATTAGTTATTAATGTTACATGTGATTATTCGACTAGTAGAATATCCATGTAATTAAATGGAATCATTTAATTTATCTTTTCCATATTATGCTGAAGTTTATGTTTAAAGGTATTGTGTTTCAATTTTATTCCTTTCCATAAAAGTTTATGATTATTTATAGTAGATTCCACTATATTGTTTATCCTTACTGAGAATCTGAGCTCACCCTTTTCTTATGTTTTATTTCCAAGGATGCCAAGAAGTGTATTATTATTTATATGCAGGTTTAATGTAAGGGAATAATGGAATCCTAAAATAATTATTTATGCTGTGTTTTATATTAGAAATTATAATGTAAAGTTCATGTATGTAATCTATTTTCCAAGACTGCTAAATTGATCGGTCCTTCGGGACATGATTCCTTGTAATCATGCCAATGTATTAAAATAATGTACTAGCTTTGGGCTTCTGGGGTCGAGGAGATACAACCTACATTCTCCCGCTAGTTTATACCATGGGGGATGCACCTCACATACTTACACATGATCAATTTTGGGTCATGATCTGGCCCTCTGGGTTAGTCCCACAACTACTGTCATTGACCCCCATGAAAAATGGAGAGTCTCACCGTGACGTTTTTTGTCTAGCTCAAGGATGTTTTGGGTTACGACACATATTAACCCCAAATATCATTATAAATCCACATCCAACTCTCAAAGGAAGGTCTCAACACCATGACATTGGATTCAGAAATGTTTCTGAGAAATATCCACCTCCTTGTGTGTGAGAATTCTTGTGGAAAAGTGTATGGAACACATTTTTTAGTGTCAACATAACCATTTAAATTAGAGAAGAACAAAGTTGTAACTCTATCCCAAACTCGATGACACACCAAGGTGTAGGGTCACAACCTCCTCTGGGAAAACATCCAAATACTATGAAAAAACTCTATGAGCCTCCACTACTAGATCTTACATTAAACATTCCAATGATTCGTCCATCAGAGCTAGAAGGGGATCCATACTTCTATTGTCCATTTAAAAACCCTTCTCATTGGAAAACCCCACACGCTACCCTTCCACACCAGAAAAAACAAATCTCCTTAGGAATAAGTCTATGAATACATGTATAGAATATAACCAACCCATTCTAAGAATAAAATTGTATGTTTGAATTAGTATAAATAATAAATCCCCTAACAATTGATGTTTCCCCATCATTAGTTTACATTCCCATCACACATAAAAAAATCTGGCCTAGCCTCCAACTGGTGTTGATAACACCAAGGGTACGAGATGCCTCTCCACATTAAATCCCAATGTTTAGATCAAAGTGGGTGAAACAAAGGAGTTCAAAGGTCCAGAATCAAACAAATTAGAAACTCAGGTAGATGATAAATTGGGTATACCATGAATAAACCTTGGATTCTCTAAAGTCATACCCTCGATCAAATGTATCTTCCTTCAGCTAGGTTATCTAACTCACTATTGAATACCTTCACATATGCACTTTAGATTGGGACCCTGATGAAAAGAGACATCATGGGTATTACCTGTACCTACTACACCTCATATTGTATGAGTATAAGTCCACTTTATTGGTAGCTGAACATACATTGGAGGGACCTTCTCTTGAAACTACCTCAGGGGAAATTTCTACTACTACTACTACTACAAGAAAGGATCCTGGCCTCCCAAACCATATATCTCCATAGATCCAATTATAACTGCCACTAATAAAATCCATGACCCCCACATCAATAGAAATAAACCTAATAACTCTCAGTAGACATACAAGAACTAATTTCCTTGATGAAACATGAGGCTAATTGCTGAGACCACTTACCTTATGAATATAATCTTGCCTGTCCTAACATCTATAACCCTCCATATAATTCCTTAATTCTAAAGGGACCATATTGACCCTCTAATAGGGGATCTACAGACCACTCATTTACCCTCTCCACCATGTCAACCTTCTTCTACACCCCCAATTATATGAGTAACCTAAATAGAGTATCTATAGAATAAAGGGAAGGATACAAATACTCCTCAAAATGATGTGATTGAGACTCCTCATCTAGAAATATGTTAGGATAAAATAATATAATATTCTTAAACTTAAGGGAAAAATCTAGAATGATCATTCCTCTTACTAGAGAGAGAGAAGCTCTTGCCTCTTCTCCACCTTTTCCATCATCGATAAGATCTGAACACTGAAATCCTATTAGAAATCATCCCATAACACTTTGGCCTCATTTTAATCCTTGATATACAATGTCAACCACTGATGTGCCTCTCCCAAAAACTGAATAACTACTAGGGGAACCCAATACTCACATCGGGATCAAATTAGGCCAAAAGGAATCTCTAACCCCTCCAAAAATTGCTCTATCTCTAAATCAGAGACACATCCCCCATACTTCTCCAATATATAAAACTGGAAGTCAAATAACATCCAATGTCAATTCTCATCATATTGATAAGGATACACCCTCTGTCGATTAATAGAGACAACTTGATGAACCTCTCCAACATAGACAACACGGGGGGCCCAACTCTCTGTATGAGATCCTAAATTCTTAGGAATCTTAAAAATGCCTGAAAACCCATTTTGAATAGCTCCACACCTTATAATATGATGTGGTATAACAACCTAAGCTGTTTTACCTCACAATGACAAGTACCATGGTGTGGTGAGCTCTTTTCCTCACCATTTCTTAGAGGAGAACCTATGAGGAACCACATTTGGAACAATATATACTTAGGAATTTTTTGCAGCGCATGTTTTACACAGGGTTACCACCATACCAACACTCTCACCAAAATGTCTAGACAAGCCTTTTCACTATTTTTGTTGCACTAAGAACCACACAACTAACTCAAAACGGACAGACACACCCTCAACTCCAATCAAACTTCAAAACACACACCACCACACCCACTACCAAGGTGTGGCGTAACCTTAAATATCCAAAAATAAACTTTGAGCTTCCATAATTCCACCAAACTCCCTCACGAGACCCCAATACCCGAAAAAATACAAAGGAAAGTTCATAAAGGTTCGGGTTGTTACACAAGTATAATTCTTCCATTTAAGCCCCATGATTTCACTAGTCTAAATATCGAGGATGATTTAACATTAAATATTTCTCATTTTGATTGTTTGAGTCTACAATTGAAAAAAAACCTCACCATTCCCAACATGGAAATCAAGGATATTTTTCCTCTAATGACTAATAAGGTACCATCAATTCAGTGGTTTTAAAAAGGAATTGTAAATAATTTACAAGACACATATCTAGAAAATTAATTGTAGCACCATCAAGTAAAAAAACATTGAGAAATAGAATCCATAATAATTATTTCTATTATTTGTGAAGCAACAAACCAATGAAAAAAATGAGAATGATGAAGAGACTACTATTGATCATACATTTACAATTTTGTAGAACATTGCTCTTAATTTTGCTAAAATTATTTTCAAATATTATTTTTTAGGTAGAATAACTACATTATTTTTATAAATTTTTTTAATCTTCACTAAATCATAAAGGGGTTATAGTATATAACTCTCACACTTTATGAATATGCTTTAGACATTCATTGACAATGAGTATTTACTATAATATACACAATGACTTAATGATAATGTTATAATCCATACACTTAATGTGAAGATATCAAGGTTGGGAATGAGTCTAAAAATCATTGAGTAGGGATCAAAATGACCCTAAAATATTAAAAAACTAATTTTATTATTATTTCACTCTTTTTTCATTCATTAAACATTAAACTATTAGATTTTACTATTTTATAATCTTTTATTAGAATTATGATAGGTTAAGTATAAATTCTCTCATTTTCTACCCACCAGCTAGCTGAAAATGTAACACCCTAAGGTTTTGAAAATAAATATAGAATGCCATTTTATAATCTAGCCATTAAACACAACTTTGCCTCTTCTATGTTTTGAATTTTTGAAAAATGGTCATCTAGAGTTGTGTTCAGTAAGTCATTTAGAGTCTGATAGAACAAACTTGATTTTTGATGAATAGTAACATACCCTTATGAATAGTAATATGAATAGTAATATGACCCTTATGAATAGTAAATAATAATATTACTTTATTTTCTTAAGGTAGTATGATAATGGGATCTTAATTAATTTTTCAATGTCACATAAAACTAATTGCACTTAAAGATTGTTATTTTTCGAATTAACTATGACCTTATTTAAAAAATAAATTAATAATATTTAGAAAATTATTTTTGAGAAATGGAGTTCACTTTGTAATTCTACACATCAAAAAATGGTAGGGGTGAATTTTTGGGATTTTTCTGAAATTCTTGAATTTTTGATGAATAGTGAAATATAGTAAAATACCGTATATTCAATTTATCAGTTAAATACACTATTTATGACACCATAAGTGATGTAAGACCACTTGATTCGAACTCACATGATCTTATTACTATTAGGGGTCACATGAAATAACATTATTGGTTGTATTGAGGGAAATAATAAAATAATGAATTAAATATTCAAAATTAACCCCTGTTCTCCACTATAAACCCCCCATCCCTCTTATCTTCACTATTCTAAGACTTGATGCTCCTCAAATTTCTGACCAATTACTCTTCCCTAGTCTCTTACCCACTTCCTAGAGCTTCTTGTCTCACCAAAAGACCAAAACCAAAGCCCTTGAGAAGGATCTCAAGGAGAAGAGATCAAGAGGTAAACAACCTCTTTTATTTTCTTTCTTTTCTTTCATTTTATGTTATCCTCTTCCATTACCTTTGGATTGTGTTGGGATATTTCATTAAATATCCCCCCTTACTTTCCATATTATGTATGAATGATTATATATTACATTTCTCTCATCAAACTATTTTTATGAAATTTTAAGAGACGCCGTTAGGATGCCAAATTTTCGTGAGAAATTTATCAAGTTTTCTTTCATTTTAAGATTCCTTTATTTTATTCTTCTTTCCTCAAATCCTCTGTAAAAATGATCATGATAACTCCATTATCATCTATATACTGTAATTATATCATGTGAATGGAATAACCATCATAAATATTCTTACTCCCTCCCTTTTTTTATAAACGAAATCAACGTCCCTGAGGTTCCAATTTATAGCCTTCGTGGACGAAGAAGTTTCGTTCTTCTATTTCTTCTTCATTACTGGTAATGAAACCATATTTATGGTTTAAAAAAACTATAATATATTTATTATAACCTAATTAATATTAATTAACCAGAATATGTACATATAATTAAGTTTTATGACAAAACTAGTTCATAATAATCCAAATACCGCCGAATAATCGAAGTGGTTGTCATCTAATGATTCAACCTCGTTCCATGTAACCAAATGATATAAATGGAAATTAACAATTATGGATGTTCATAAATAATATTTAATTTCAATTCTGGATATTTAGATCCATTCCACTTCATTACTTAAAAGCAAGTGAACCGAATATAAAAATAAAGGAAACGAACACCCCAGAACAACGGAATTCTATACAATAACTTGTCAATAAAGACATAAATGAACTAACCAGAATTATGGTAAACCAAATAAATGTCTAATATGTTCTGAAATAATTTATTAAAAAATTATAATTTCATATTATAGGAGCTTAATTACAAGAGCGGAACACATTTGGAGTTAAGGTAAGAGTTTCTTCATCTCACTTCCATTTTTGTGAGATATTCCGTAATCACTACTATTACTTTGTATGGTGTATGTATAATGCCCATTATTGTCTCATATAATGAATATATTTATTTTCATGATATTAAATTTATCATTTGACTATCATTAATTTTGGGGCATACGATTCAATTGATTACAAAGTTGTAAGGGTTTTTCCACCCGAACTTCCATTTTCATTTGGGATACTTTCATTGTCTAATTAACTCAATGAAATTATTATGTATTGTTATGTAATCATCATATATTATGTTTGAGTATCATATATATGTTTAAAAACCATAAACCTTCCTTATTTTATGAATAGTTACACGTTTTAAAAGTAACTCTCAATATTGTTTCCAAAATACAAGCCCGATTGAAGGGAATTTCTCAAATTCATATCTATTTTCAAGGGCACTCTTTAATCTGTTTTTGGAAACCATTATATTTCTAAAAAAAATCATTTTATTATAAAATACTATATTACTTCAATTATGTTTTTATACAAATATTTTCCAAAAGAACTCTTTTTTTCAAAATAAAAGAGTATTTATCTCAAAACTGCTTAATGATTTTATAAGAGTGTATTCGATTAATTAAAAAATCTTATTAATTCCATGGTATTATTGGGTTTGATAATTTATGAAGTCATCTACCATATTTTATGTAATGGTTTATGACTAACTATATTGTGGATGATCTATCCTAAAACCATTCACCATATTACTCGGAATGGTTAGTGTTTTATGTTTATTGATTGGGGAAGTTAGTTACATTTCATATGATAGTTTCAATATGAATGCATATGTTGTTTATGTTGATCCCCAATCATATGAGGAATGCATTAGACTTATTATGTGGTGGGTGGGCCCCGATATAGCCCCTCGATGCATAGATAGGTCTCATGAGACAACTGGACGAGGAATTGGCCGAGGCCTTTCCCAATGTGATATGGATTTTGGCCGAGGCCTTAATCATTAGACGTCTTGGACGAGGCCTTGACAGAATGCTTCAGAATGTCTGGAATTATGCATTCCATCATTATGAGTTTAGTTATTGATATTTCATGTGGTAATTTAACCAGTAGAATACCCATTATTATGTTTTATTATGGCATTATTTACTCAGCTCATATTCTTGCCATAATGTATTCAATTTTATTATTAAAGGAATTTGTTTTCAATCATTCACCATGTCTAATGTTTATACTATCTTCCGCTATATTGCTTACTCTTACTGAGTGTTTGAGCTCACCCCTTTCTTATGTTTCATTTCTCAGGACATGAAGAAGTTTATTATGAATGACATGATGAAATAACCTAGGAGTTATGGGTGTTGTCTATGAAGTTTATATGTTTTATTTCTCTTCATGTTGTAATATCGAACTTATGTATGTATCTTATTTCCAATAATACTAAACTACTCGGTCCTTCGGGATTCGTATTCATTGTATATATCCCAACATAATCAAACAAGGCACCAGCTCCAAGAAATTGGGGTCGGGTACTTATAGTTAGTATTATAGGAAAGTTTAGTAGAAAACATGGAAACTAGATTTAGAAAACGTAGATTTGGGAAGAGTCTCTATGATAGTATTTGAGTATAAAAATACAAGAACGTCTTGGTATTTTGGTAAGGAGTATATTATGTGAATTATTCAAGCAATACATCCCTGTCTGGATACGAGCAGGTAGAGGTGGCTCTGGCACATATATACCTAGGAGTGAAAGCTCCAACAAGGAGTTTTGGGCTTGACCTAGGGTATCCTGGTATATGACAATGGGCCTTGCTGCACTCTTGGTTACGAAACTCCCAGGGGATATGCTTAGGATAATTCACGTTTTCTTTACAATCCATTATGAAGGATTTAAATGTAAATTTGTCCTAAAAAATACAATGTTTATGATTAAGAGATTAGTTATGCGTATAATTTCAATTTATGCTTAGTATTTTTCTACATTATGATTATAAATTATGATTCATACCCTAATCTAGTGTATTCCATTATTTAGAAATGGTGCCTAGTAGAAGTAATGGAAACCGCACAAACGCACGTGTCCCCTGTCGGGATTTCCCTCCGATGCAAGATAATGATGTTGGATCTAGTGCTGAGTAACTCATAACTATACTGGGAGAACTTACTCAGGTTATGAATAATAACCTTACCCGCATGGAGCATCCAGATCCACCACATGGAGGAGCTATATTAGATCGCTTTATGAGACAACAACCCCCATCATTCAATGGGACTACAAACCCTTTTGTAGCAGAGCAGTGGATATGTTACCTTGAGAAGATATTTCTCACTTTAGGATGTAATGAAAGAGAGAAGGTCATCATGGAATTCTATCATCTATCGGGAGATGTGGATCAGTGGTGGTCATTAATCCAAAACACAAAGGAGGAGGAAGAAATAGAGGAGATAGAATGGAGGGACTTTAAGTAAATCTTCTTAGAGAAATACTTTTCTCGTGAACAAAGAGAGGATATGGAGAGGAAATTCTTGAATTTGAGTTAGAAAGAAGATGATAATGTTGCAAAGTACAATGCTAACTTCACAAGGTTAGCAATACATGTTGTGGACTACATACGAAATCCAGGGAGCAAAATTGATCGATTCTTTAATGGCCTCAAGCCATTACTCTGGAGGGCACTGGTATCCCAAAGTTTTTCATCATATGAGGATATAGTTTCATGTGCCATCAAGATAGAAAAAGAATTATCTATGTCTTATGAATTTAAGGGATAGTAAGAAAAGAAGAGGTCTGCTGAAAACCCTGGGAAATGAAATAAGGAAACAACAAAGAAGGGAAGAGTTTAATTTCCACCACGTGACAATTGTGGAAGAAAATAACCTGGTGCGTGCTTAAAAGGAAAAGGAGTATGCTACAAATGTGGTCAGAAATTCCATCTTGCTGGTGATTGCAAGGGGAATAAGGAAGAGAATGATGTTTGATGCTTTAATTGTCAGGATATGGGACACTATGCTAATAATTGTCCAAAGCGTCAAGAAAATATGCAATAGAAAAGGCCAAGAGAGAAGAGACATGCTTATGTGATCACAACTGCAGAGGTTGAAGTTCTGAATAACGTGGTGGCATGCACTTTGATCGTTTCATCAAACTTAGCCAATGATTAATTTGATTCTGGATCATCACATTGTTTTATATCTTCCTAGTTTGCTAAGAAAATTAGATATTTCCAATTTGATTTAACGAGGGAGTTATCAGTCAAAACTCCTAAGGGATGTATCATTGCAACAAAGTTTTGTGAATCAGTTCCCATTAGGGCATATAAATGTTCTTTATCTGCTGAACTCATTGTCATACCCATGATTGAATTTGATATAATCATTGGTATGGATTGGATTTCGGACCATGATGTGAAAATTTATTGTAAGAAGAATGAGGTTACAATTTTTGATGATGATAAGGAGTACCTTATATTTAGAGAAGAAATGTCACCACCAGATTCTCATCTAGATCCACCCCCAATAGCTCTACTAAATTCAATTATCAGGTAGGAAGAGAATAAAATAACCATGGGCGAGGAAAATAATGTTCAAATAGAATATGTACCTGTTGTGAAAGAATATATTGATGTCTTTCCATAGTATTTCACTGGACATCCTCTAGAGCAGGAAATTGAGTTTTCCAATGACTTAATTCATGGTTCAAGGCCCATATCAAAGACCCCTAAAAAATGGACACTATGGAGTTAGTGGAGCTAAAGAAAAAACTAGAGGAATTGAGTGATAAAGGATTTATTCGACCTAGTGTTTCTCTATGGGGAGCCCCTATCCTCTTTGTCAAGAAGAAAGATGGATCCATGAGGCTATGAATTGATTATAGAAAAATCAATGCTATTACAATAAAGAATAAGTATCCTCTACCATGAATTGATGATTTATTCGATCAACTTCATAGAGACAAATATTTTTCAAAGATTTATCTTCGATCTAGATATCATAAGATGCTTGTGAGAAAGAAAGACATTCCAAAAATAGCATTTCGAACCAGGTACAAGCATTATGAGTTTATAGTAATTTCTTTTGGACTAACCAATGCACCATCTATTTTTATGGATATCAGGAATAAAGTCTTTAAATAATATCTTGATGACTTTGTAGTGGTGTTTATCGATGATATCTTGCTATACTCCAAAAGCTAAGAACATCATGAAAATCACTTGCGCATTATCCTGAATACTCTAAGAAGACATGAATTATATGAGAAGTTCAGCAAGTGTGAATTTTGGCTTCAGGAGATTTTTTTTCTTGGACATATTATCTCTAAGGATGGAATCCTAGTTGATCCTATGAAGACAAAGGCAATCCAAGATTAGACCACGCCAACAAACATAACTGAGGTACGCAGTTTTATTGGCTTAGCAGGTTATTATCGGTGTTTCGTGCAGAATTTTGCCTGACTGGATAACTCACTAACAAAGCTTACACGTAAAGGGGTTAAGATTATGTGGACAAAAGAATGCACAGAATGCTTCGATGAATTGAAGATAATATTATTCAATGCTCCTATATTTACTCTACCATCGGGGAATGATGAGTTTTTTATTTATAGTGATGCATCAAAGAAAGGACTTGGTTGTGTCCTTATGAAAAATGATAGGGTTATTTATTATGCATCATGACAGAAAAAAATTCATGAGAAAAACTATCCTACTCATGATCTTGAGTTAGCTACTGTAATCTTTGCTTTGAAGATATGGATACATTATCTCAATAGTGAAAAATGTGAGATTTATACTGATCACAAGAGTTTGAATTATATTTTATCACAAAAAGAACTCAACATGAGGCATAAGAGATGGCTTGAACTACTCAAATATTATGATTGCACAATACACTACCACTCGGGGAAGGCAAATAAGGCTGCAGATGCTTTGATCAGAAAGTATCATGGAGTTTTGAACAAGATGAGAGTTGAAAGGGATCCTATTTTCATGGATCTAGTAAAGATGGATGTGGGAATAACCATGGAAGGTGAAACATCAATGCTTTTTCAAATGGTTTCCAAACCATCTTTACTAGAAAGGATAAAAAGTTCTCAGGCTGATGATAAGAAGTTTCAAAAGAAGATTAAAGCTGTGAATGATGGGACATTGAGTGACTTCGTATATAAAGATGGAATTTTGAAATTTGGGAAGAGACTTTGTGTTCCCGATATACCTGATCTAAAAAGGGAATTGTTGGATGATGATCATAGTTCCAATTTCTCTATACACCCTAGTAGAACTAAGATGTATAGAGATTTGAAGGAACATTTTTGGTGGGACAACATGAAGAGGGATATTGCTGATTTTGTGTCAAGATGTATGGTTTGTCAACAAGTGAAAGCTGGAAGGCAACATCCTGGAGGAGTATTGCAACCTCTTCCTATACCTATATGGAAATGGGATGATATTACTATGGACTTTGTCATGGGGTTACCAAGGACTCCAAGAAGGAATGATACGATATGGGTCATTGTTGACCATCTTACAAAATCTGCACATTTTCTTGCTATAAGGGAAGATTTACCACTTGAATGTTTAACAAGAGTATATATTAATGAATTTGTAAGACTTCATGGTGTACCCTCATCAATTTTTTCTGATCGTGATCCACGTTTTACATCACGATTCTGGAAGAGTCTTCAGAAGGCCCTAGATACTGATCTCCGTTTAAGCACTACCTATCACCACAAACTGATAGACAATCAGAATGGACTATTCAAACATTGGAAGACATATTGAGGTCTTTTTCACTTGATTTTCAAGGCATGTGGGATTAGTATTTACCTCTTGTATAATTTTCCTACAACAATAGCTTACATTCAAGTATTCAGATGGCACCCTATGAATCATTATATGGGAGGAGATGCCATACACCAACTTGCTGGGATTATGTTGGTGAAAGTAAGATATTGGGCCCATAACTTGTTGAAGAATCAACGAAGAAGGTGAAGATTATCCAAAACCATATCAAAATAGCTCAAAGTAGGCAAAAGAGCTATGCTGATAACTGAAGGAGGAATTTGGAGTTTCAAGAAGGTGATCAAGTTTTCTTAAAGGTATCTCCATGGAAGGGTATTATACAATTCGGTAAGAAGGGAGAATTAAGTCCTAGGTACATCGAACCTTTTAAAATTCTGGATTGAATTGGAGCCGTAGCTTACTGTTTGGCAATGACACCAAGTCTCTCCAAGGTTCACAATGTGTTCCACGTATCAATGTTAAGAAAGTACATGCCAAACCCAACACATGTACTCACTTATGAAGAAGTAGAACTTGAGTCTGATCTATCTTATTGTGAAGATCCTATCAAGATTCTTGATAGTATAGAACAATTATTGAGAAATTGGATGACTCGATTGGTAAAGGTTCTATGGAGGAACCATAAGATGGAGGAAGCAACATGGGAGCCTAATGAGCTTATGTTAAATGCATACCCAAAATATTTTTAGGTAATATTCTATGAATTTTGAGGATGAAATTTTTGTAAGGAGGGGAGAATGTAACACCCTACAGAATGCAATTTTATAATCTAGCCATTAAACACAACTTTTCCTCTTCTATGTTTTGAATTTCAAAAAATGGTCATCTAGAGTTGTGTTCAGTAAGTCATTTAGAGTCTGACAGAACAAACTTGATTTTTGGTGAATAGTAACATACCCTTATGAATAGTAATATGAATATTAATATGACCCTTATGAATATTAAAAAATAATATTACTTTATTTTCTTAAGGTAATATGATAATGAGATCTTAATTAATTTTTCAATGTCACATAAAACTAATTGCACTTAAAGATTGTTATTTTTCAAATTAAATATGACCTTATTTAAAAATTAAATTAATAATATTTGGAAAATTATTTTTGAAAAATGGAGTTCACTTTTGAATTTTACACATCGAAAAATGGAAGGGGTGAATTTTGGGGATTTTTATGAAATTCTTGAATTTTTGATGAATAGTGAAATACAGTAAAATACCGTATATTCAATTTATCCGTTAAATACACTATTTATGACATCATAAGTGATGTAAGGCCACTTGATTCGAAATAACATGATTTTATTACTATTAGGGGTCACATGAAACAACACTATTGGTTGTCTTGAGGGAAATAATAAAATAATGAAATAAATATTCAAAATTAACCCCTCTCCTCCACTATAAAACCCCCCTCCACTCCCTCTTCTCTTCACTACTCTAAGCCTTGATTATCCTAAAATTTCTGCCCAATTACCCTTCCCTAGTCTCTTACCCACGTCCTAGAGCTTCTGTTCTCACCAAAAGACCAAAACCAAAGCCCTTAAGAAGGATCTCAAAGGGAAGAGATCAAGAGGTAAACAACCTCTTTTATTTTCTTTCTTTTCTTTCATTTTATGTTATTCTCTTCCATTACCTTTGGTCTGTGTTGGGATGTTTCATTAAATATTTCCTCTTACTGTCCATATTATGTATTAATGATGATATATTCCATTCCTCTCATCAAACTATTTTTATGAAATTTTAAGAGACGCCGTTGGGATGCCGAATTTTCGTGAGAAATTTATAGAGTTTTCTTTCATTTTAAGATTCCTTTATTTTCTTCTTCTTTCCTCGCCTCCTCTATCAAATTGATCATTATAACTACATTATCATATATATACTGGAATTATATCATGTTAATGAAAAAACCATCATAAATATTCTTACTCTCTCCCTTTTTTTATAAACGAAATCAACATCCATGAGGTTCCAATTTATAGCCTTCGTGGACAACGAAGTTTTGTTCTTCAATTTCTTCTTCATTACTGGTCATGAAAACATATTTATGATTTAAAAAAACTATAATATATGTATTATAACCTAATTAATATTCATGAACCAGAATATGTACATATAATTAAGTTATATGGAAAAACTAGTTCATAATAATCCAAATACCGTCGAATAATCGAAGTGGTTGTCATCTAATGATTCAACCTCATTTAGTGTAACCAATTGATATAAATGGACATTAAAAATTATGGATGTTCATAAATAATATTTAATTTCAATTCTGGAGATTTATATCCATCCCACTTCATTACTTAAAAGCAAGTGAACCGAATATAAAAATAAAGGAAACGAACACCCCCGAACGACGAAATTCAATACAATAACTTGTCAATAAAGACATAAATGAACTAAAAATAATTATGGTAAACCAAATAAATATCTAATAGGTTTTGAAATAAGTTATTAACAAGTATAATTTCATATTCCATGAGCTTAAGTACAAGAGCGGAACACATTTGGAGTTAAGGTTAGGGTTTCTTCATCTCACTTCCATTTTTGTGAGATATTCCGTAATCACTACTATTACTTTGTATGGTGTATGTATACTTTCAATTATTGTATCATATCATGAATATATTTATTTTCATGATATTCAATTTATTATTTGACAATCATTAATTTTGGGGCACACGATTCAATTGATTACAAAGTTGTAAGGGTTTTCCACCCGAACTTCCATTTTCATTCGGGATACTTTCATTGTCTAATTACCTCAATAAAATTCTTATGTATTGTTATGTAATCATAATATATTCTGTGTGAGTATCATATATATGTTTAAAAACCAGAAACCTTCCTTATTTTATTAATAGTTACACATTTTAAAAGGAACTATCAATATTGTTTCCAAAATACAAGCCCGATTCAAGGGAATTTCTCCAATTCATATCTATTTTCAAGGGCACTCTATAATCTGTTTTGGAAAACATTATCTTTCTAAAAACACTCATTTTATTATAAAATAACATCTTACTTCACTTCTGGTTTTATAGAAATATTTTCCAAAAGAAATCTTTTTTTTCAAAATAAAAGAGTATTTATCTCAAAAATACTTAATGATTTTATAAGAGTGTATTCGATTAATTCAACAATCTTATTGATTCCATGGTATTATTGGGTTTGATAATTTATGAATTCATCTACCATATTTTATTTAATGGTTTATGACTACTCTATTGTGGATGATCTATCCTAAAACCATTCACCATATTACTCGGAATGGTTAGTGTTTTATGTTTATTGATTGGGGAAGTTAGTTACATTTCATATGATAGTTTCAATATGAATGTATATGTTGTTTATGTTGATCCCAAATCATATGAGGAATGAATTGTTCTTATTATGTGGTGGGTGGGGCCCGATATAGCCCCTCGATTCATCGGTAGGTCTCATGAGACAACTATACGAGGAATTGGCCGAGGCCTTTCCCAATGTGATATGGATTTTGGCCGAGGCATTAATCATTAGACGTCTTGGCCGAGGCCTTGACAGAATGTTTCAGAATGTCTGGCATTATGAATTCCATCATTATGAGTTTAGTTATTGATATTTCATGTGGTAATTGAACTAGTAGAATACCCATTATTATGTTTTATTATGGCATTATTTACTCATCTCATATTCTTGCCATAATGTATTCAATTTTATTATTAAAGTCATGTGTTTTCAATCATTCACCATGTCTAATGTTTATACTATCTTCAGCTATATTGCTTACTCTTACTGAGCGTTTGATCTCACCCATTTCTTATGTTTCATTTCTCAGGACATGAAGAATTTTATTATGAATGACATGCTGAAATAACCTAGGAGTTATGGGTGTTGTCTAAGGAATTTCTATGTTGTATTTCTCTTCATGTTGTAATATCGAACTTATGTATGTATCTTGTTTCCAATAATACTAAACTACTCGGTCCTCCAGGATTTGTATTCCTTGTATGTATGCCAACGTAATCAAACAAGGCATCGGCTCCAGGAAATTGGGGTCAGGTCCTTACAGAAAATCACTAAGAGGTATTATTAATATTTTTTTGGAATTATGTTTTCTATATGCCCTAATTTTTTTGAATCATTTAGACATGTGTACAAAAATGTATTCCTAAATTACTAAATCAGTATTTTTTTTGGCCAAATTTATTCTTCATCTTCCTATATTTTGATGCATGCAATGTCTACTTTAATGAGAAAATTTATCCATGAACATTGAAAATGTGTCCTTGATTCCTCTTTCATATCCATCTAGAATCAAATAATTTTCTTGACTTTATCCTGAGATATGAAACATTTAATAAGGTGTGTCCAATTCTTTCAACCAAAAAGATTTTCCATGTTGACTAATTTATTTGGGCCCCATGAAGTTCTAATTAGAACTGAGTCTAGTTGAAGAAGTTTAACACCATGAAAAAAGAAAGCCAAAAAAAATAATTCCTCAATTTGTATCAATATTTAAAAAGTTTTTATTGAAGTACCAAAGTTATAGAAAATAGTTAGAATTATAGAATTAAGCAATTTTTATATATTTAATCACAAAATATCCCTAAAATACAAAAATGATGCACTTAAACTCAAATTGATAAATTGGAGTGGATTAAATCATTGAAATAAAAATGAAAAATAATAAAAATATTAACTCTATCACAATCCTCTCTAAACTCAGGAAGTAATATGAGGGTATCATTTGGAAATTAAGGTCCTTAGAAATCCATGAAGTCATGCGACATTATCCATGTACCATCTATCTAGAACATCCAGGGTACTAATTTCTCAGATCACCTGAAAGTGAGCCAAATTTATTAGTTGATCGAAGATCACCCATATAACATCATATACTTCTTGATATTAGGGTAACCCAATGAATAATTTCATTGAGATGTCTTCCCACTTCCACTCAGGGATATATAAGGGCTGCAAAAAACCACCAGAAATATGATGCTCTATCTTAACCTAGAAACATACTAGAAATCATTCCACAAACTCCACCACTTACTGCTTCATGCTTGGATACTAAAGTTTCCTCCCTAAACCATGATACATCATGGTTATTCCCAGATGTAATACTAAAAGTGACTCATAAAACTCATGGAGGACTCCATCACACACTTTTGATGGAACAAACATGCTTCCTTATAATATAACCAGACATGACCATCCGTTGGCTATCCCTATGGGTCATCTCAATGAATGATCCAGTCCCCCATCACCTCTACCTATAGATTTACCAACTGAGACTCATCCACTTACTATGAAAAGGTTGGATCCACTATCTTCTAAAACAAGAATCCTATGCCATAATACTCTACCTTGATATTCATAAATTCTAATTACTCTATTCCACTCAAAACATACCATGAATTTCAAACTTCTCCACACGAATTCCTACTCGGCGTATTACCATGAAATATCTTTTCCCCAGTGTATAGAATATCTGAAACCCATGTCCTCAAGAAACTACATCTAGGATCATCTTTGTAGATTTAGGTCATGCTGAGAGAAAATATACCTCATGATCCTAGAATCTATGAAGACTAAAACGAATCCCCTAATGAGGTAATGTTGTCAAAGCTTCAGGTCAAACACCACTATTTCCATATCTGGTTCATGGGTAAAATAGTTACATTCTCGAGGACATAACTTCCTAGACCCATAAGAGATCACTTTACATTAATACATCAAGAAAAATCCCAAGCACAAATCAGAATAATTTTAGAACACCTTAAACACCACAATTTCCTTAGGCAATCACAACACAAGGGCACTGACTAGCTTCTCTTTTATATAGCTGAATGATGTTTGGAATTGATCAGTCCAAATGAAGGTATGGTCCTTCTTGACCAGGTATGTTAATGGGTTGAAATCTAATAGAATATAGATACAAACCTCCGGTAATAACCTATCATACTAAGAAAGCTGTGAACCTATACAACATTTTTGGGTGATACTTAAGAAATAATAATTTCAACCTTTACCAAATCTACTATCACTCTATTTTGAGACACTACATGCCCAATAAAATACTATTATCACATTCAGAACCTATAATTGGACAATTTCCCATAAATATGGTGGTGTTAATGACTTTTTAGGACAATCCTCATGCTCTCGACAGATCCTCCTCAGACTTTGAGTACATGAGAATGTCATTGATGAACACAACTATAAACTAATCTAAAAACTCATGAAAATTCAAGTTCATGAGTCCCTTGAACTTATATTGTGTGTCCATGACACCAAATGACATAACTATATACTCAAAATTTCTATAACTTCACTGGAAAGCAGTCTTCAGGATTTCCTCCTCTTTTACCCATAACTGATGATATCCAAACCATAAATTGATATTAAAAAACTAATTAGTCCCCCCCAATTGGTCAAATATAACATCTATCCTCATAAGAGGGTAAATATTCTTGGTCATAATCTGATTCATCCAATGGTAGTCTATGCACAACCTCATACTAAAATTTTCCTTATTAGTGAAAATAACTGGAGCTCCCCACAGTGATTCACTAGGATGAATAAATTTTTTTAAATAGATATTAAATCTATATTATCAACTCCTAAAACTTCAAATATGACATATGATAAGGATCCATAGAAATATGAGAAGCACCCATCCATTACTCTATAACAATATTGATGTCAGAATAAGGTGTAGGGTCACAACCATCTATGGGAAAACATCCAAATGCTCTAAAAAAACTCTAGGAACCTCCACTGCTAGAGATCCTATTAATTATGTTGATGATTCATCCATCAAATAAAGAATGTGATCCACACACATGTTACCCATATGAAAATCCCACTCATTGGCATACACCACACATCGCCCTTCCAGACCAGATTACTCAACTCTCCATCAGAAACAATCTACAATTGTGAATATAGAATATAAAAAATACATTCGAACAATGAATTTGTATGATTGTATATATATAAATATGAAATCCTCCAAAGACTGATGTCACCCCATCAACAGTCTACATCATAGACACACATCAAATAATATAGCCTGACCTCCAACTGGCATCGATAAAATCAAGGGTATGGGAAGCCTCTTTACATTCAATACCAATGTTCAGACCAACATGGAAATAAAAAAAGTTTATATCTCTAGAATAAAAAAAATAAAAAACCAAGGTGGATGATAAACTGATCATACCTCGAATAACCTCTAGATCCTCTAGAGTTGGACCCTCGATCACATGCATCTTCCCTCATCTATCTCCTCTTCCTCATTGTTGATGACCACCATGTTATTTCTTTGGCATGTGAAACTGATGAAAAGGGACATAATAGGTTTAACCTATACCAAATCCACCTCCTCCTTGATGAGTATAAACCTACTGGAAAGAATTATAAACATGCATTGGTGAGCCATGCTGCTGAGATACAACTTCCACCACCGACGCACCACTCCCCACAATTGACTGACTACTAGGGGAACCTAATACTCACATCAAGCTCAATTCAGCCCAAAATCAATCTATAACCCCACAAACCAGTGATCTATCTCCAAATAATTGATGTTTCCCACATACTTCACCATGAAATAGTGATGAAAAGAATACAACATCCACTGCCACTGCTCATCCTCTTAATCAGGATAGACCCTCCGTCGATTAATAGCATCATCTTTCTTAACCTCTCTAACCTGCACAACACACATATGATGGACAACTGACATCTTTGAAATTAATGGAGAAACATCCCACATTTGTTAGCAATATATTTATTTATATTAATTTTATAATTTCACTTATCCATCCTCTAAACCCCTAAGAACACTGACAGAACTCAAGCAAGCATGATGCATGTTTCTCTCCTAGGTCTCCACCTCATAGGAATATGCGCTTCACTTAGACTTTCTATAAATATTATGGTACATACATCGAATCAGAGGGGAGATTAAAATCTTATATTAAATCTAGTTTCCCCTGATTACTCCATGTTCTAATCTTAGTCAAAACTAATGACCTACCGACCTATACAGTTGTAACACCCCAGGATTTCAGAGTGTGTTATTTCTTAAAAATAATTCAATAACTTGCACTACACGCAACACCGAGTTCAATCACACCATTAAAAGAGGTCATGAATAGTATTAACTACATTTTGAACTTTATATAATCCTTATAATTTTAGAATCCCTATTATGAGTTTCTTAGTCATATTGCAAGAACAGATTCATTTTCAGTATTTCACTTTTATCAACTTCTAATAGTGAAAACTTTTTAAATACAATATTTTAAACTTTTTGACTAAATGGGGACATCAAAAATTTAAAATGAAACATCCCAAGCTTCCACGATACGCTTTCCTTTGAATAAAACAGTAGCATGTGTTGTACGCAACTTCGAGTTCTAACACACCATAACCAATCAAACTAGCTGTTATGAATAGTAATACCTACTTTTTGAAGTTATATATATTTTATATTTTAAAATGGACTTCATTTTTGGATTCGGAATATCAAATTTAGCCTAAGGTGAAATTTTGGTACTTTTCGGATAACTTTCATATTTTGATGAATAGTGAAAATTACTAAATTTTAATTAAAAACAACTTTTTTAATCAAAATAATTAATAGTGATAAATTGTGAATTTGAGTGGTTTTAAAGTATATTTAGAATATATTTTTACCATTTAATATAATATTGGTCATTGGACATAATTTTACAATTAAACCGAACATAAACAAGTGTCAATCTTTTGATAGTTATTATCTCTTAAAAACACGCTTTTTGTTTTGACAGCGGGAATTAATTTTAAATTAATTTCTGCCACTTCTGTGTTTTGAATTTAGAAAAATGGATTCCATATTTGGAATCAGGATGTTCAAATTGTGTAAATAGGTGACTTTTATTTTTAGACATTTTGAATAATTACTGCGGTAAATATTTTATTTACCATGGTTAAGGGTAAATCCGGTAAATAAGGGTTAAAAAATAATATTATAATAATACTAAATTACCCTAAAACGTGTCTTAACCCTATTGGTTGATACATGGTCGACCATGGTCATATTTGGGTCAATTTTGGGACCCCATTGATCCACTTGTAAGTGATAATGACACTTTATTTTAATTAAGTTAAAATGAATACAAAAATGGCATAAGCTTACATCTTTTAAAAGAACAATTTTTACATAGGGTTATACATGTTGTATTTTCGATTATAAATATTCATTAGAAAGATAAAAATATTTCCTACATAATGATATTTTATTTATAATTTTTAGACATCAAATAATTTAAATTATTAATGACACAATAATGATGCAATGTTTACCTCATTAATAAATCATTTAAATAAATAAGATTATAATGATTAAAATATTATCTAAAACCTGTACAATTCTTATTGGTTGATGTTATTTAGAATATGAGTCATCTTATCTTCGACCTCAATGATTTTTGGACCATTATAAACCGAATACAAATATATTATAAAGTAATACTTTCACACTTTCCTAAAGAGACCCTCCTCTCCCTTATAAAAGGAGACCACTTCTACTCATTCCTCACACCTCTCAAGCCACTTGGCTCGTCCAAACTCTACCCAAATAATCTCCCCACATCCCTCTCCTCCTCCTTGAAGCTTCCCCTTAGGCATAAATCATTTCAAGAAGTCCTTTGGTTCCAACCAAAGTGAGTTACCTAAATTAAAGGTAACGATTTCTCTTAAATTATTTTCCTTTATTTTGCTTCTCCAACCCCCATATTCTTTTTATTTCCTTTATTTTGTAACAACACCAGTATCCTAAATATACTAGGATGTTGTTATAAGAAGGATTCAAACTACACATACACACAACTCCATCTAATGGATGATGAACATAATGTTTCTGTGGATGGCAAACTAACGCCTCACGAAACGATGATTGTTCAAATACATCTTACCGCCTCTCATGGTGGCCATTATGATGGAACTGTAATTAAATATGATATTAATGATATATATTTTATATATAAGCTTCTGTAATTCCATTTTATTTCATACCATTATTCGTTTCATGTTGTATATACATACGATAATTTCATTTGAGGAAGTGCGGACTACCGCCCCCTTAAAATGATATGACTCGTTCATACCACACATGGAACGTATAAAGGATGGTGTTAATGAACTTAAGTAACATGTATAAAATATTATATTATACTGGAATATTAATATACCTATGTATCATTGGTATTCGATTCTTTTAAAATAAAAATTAAATGGAAGTAGCGTTCGTGCGTACGTACGGACTACCGTCTCCACGAACGTGATGAGATTCATTTTCCATCGTATCCATTCAAGTATAATTATCATTTGATGATTTAAAAATGATGTTTAAAGACTTGATACCATTCTGGATTTGAATAATATACAACTTATCCTTTACAAACATGGCTTATGTAACAAAACATATAAAAGAAAATGAGTAAGTTAACACCCGAAACGACGATAATTTTAAGATATTATTATCAAATCAGTATTAAAAGATCACATATGATATCATATTAATGTATATGATTCTTGTATAATTTAGTAACAATTATTTCACTATTATACAGGAGGTAAACCGACCCCAACAAAGGAAAAGTACAAGGTAAGGGTTATTTCACAATCTCTTCATTATCCGAGGTTGTTTATACGTAATAATCTACTGGGATATCTTTATCATCCACATCCATGTTTATTAAAAATGTATTTCAAAACATTTTTACTATTTACAAGAATATGGGTTAAAGTCATTTATACCCTTGTTTGACTTTTTATAAGAGGTTTATAAAGGAATCTTTCCGTCGTTTTCGAAACAAGGTCCTTTTTAACCTTTTCGACAGAATTGAGGTAAGAATGTTTTTTTAACTTATACGGCGGGTGCGGTTATTTTACGCCGTTATAAAATCTTCAAAGCTTTCCTTACAAGCTTATAAGAATATTTTCAAAGAAAATGTTTTATTTTATATGGATCTTAAATTATTTCAAAATAAAAGGAGATATTTCTTTAAAAAGAATTTTGATTTCATCTATGTCAACATCCTTTGATGGATTTTAAGATTATTTGAAGTTGATTTATTATGATACAAAACTTCTATATTGTATTGAAGGTTTTGTGATATGTTTGACTGTGGATGTGCTATTTTTATACCATTCATAGTTTATGGTGAAAGTATTGACATTTCGTATGCTAGTTTTAATACGAATGTTTATGTTATGTTTAAACCTTTTCATATGGGAATGAATTGGACTTAATATGTGACGGGTGGAGCCTGCTATAGCTCCTCGATGCATCGGTAGGTCTCATGAGACAAACTAGTGTCTTGGCACAAGGCCTTGACAAAATCTTATTTGTAGTCTTGGCACGAGGCCTTGGCTATGTGGTTATGATAGTCTGGCATTATGCATTCCATCATTATGAAAGTGGTTATTGATTTTTCATGTGATTATTCGATTAGTAGAATAACCATGTGAATAAGTAAATGGCATTATTTCATTTCATTTATGCCATACTATGTTGAAAGTTCAAGTTTTAAAGGCTTTTGTTTTAGTTATACATTGCCTTAAATGTTTATTCTTATTTATGAAAGTTTCCGCTATATTGTTATCCTTACTGGGCATTTGAGCTCACCGCTTTTCTATGTTTTATTTTTCCCAGGAAGTGAAGAAGTAAATTATGAATGACCTGCAGGGATATTATGTGGGGATATGAGTGTGGATTATGGAGACAATATGTTGTTGTTGTAGTTTTTCATTTAATGATGTAATGTAAACCTTATGAATATATCTAGTGTTTCCAAGGCTACTAAACCAATCGGTCTTTCGAGATTTGATCTTTCTTGTGATCATGCCAATGTTACAAAGTAATGCACCGACTCTGGGCAGCTGGGGTCGGGGCGTTACAGTTGGTATCAGAGGAAGTTTAGTACAAACCTTGGAAACTAGATTTAGATAAACTCTGATTAGAGCACGTAGACCTAAGATGAACTTTGAGGATTAGTATAGAAGAACTTCCTAGAATTTTGGTATTGTAGAGATTTTGTGAGTTTTCCGAGCAATACATCCCTGTCTGGATACGAGCAGGTAGAGGCGGCTCTGGCACAGATGTACCTAGGGGTAAAACCCGAAAACACCGCTTTGAGCTAGACTCGAACGGGAACTGGTGCACGACAACGGGCCTTGCTGCACTCTTGGTTACGACACTCCCGGGGGATATGCTTAGGATAACTCTCATTTTCTTTACAAATCATTTTGAAGGGATTATGAGTATATACATCCTCAAAGAAAACATTCTTATGATTATGGATTATATCCATAAATAGTTTAATTTATGTTAGGTGTTTTATAAGTATGGGATTATGTATTTTGATTCATAAACTGATCTAGTTTATGCCATTGTTTAGAAATGGCGCCCAGTAGAAGGAATGAGAACTCCAGAAATGCACATGATCCAAAGAGAAGGAAGGATCATATCTTTCATGGTCTTAAGCTAGAATTTATAAGAGAAATAGTCTCCCATGTATTATCATCATATGAAGAAATAATATCATGTATTGATAAGATGAGTAAAGAGTTTACTGAGTCCTATGGCTTTGAAGGGAAGCAAGAGAAGAAAAGGATGGAAGAGAGAAATATGGATAAAGGGAAGAGGGAAAAGAAGAATTTTCCCATATGTGGTAACTGTGGAAAGAAACACCCTGGAACTTGCCTGAAAGGAATGAGAGTTTGTTATAAGTGTGGAGGAAAAGGGCACAAAGTACGTGACTGCAAGGGTAAGAAAATGGTTTCAAATGTACAATGCTTCATTTGCAAGGAGTTTGGAAACTACGCGAACCTATGTCCCAGTCATCAGTCTATGACGCAAATGATGCTATTGGATAATAATCAAGTTATGATACTACCACAGATGAAGAGGAATGATTAGAGTTCTTATGTTGATTATGTCAATTGAGTGTTGTATCAACAATGTACTTGTTATAATAATTATGGAGTATATAAGGATTTTACTGCAGTACTATTTCATTAAGGACTTGAGATTGTGTGGAACAAAGAAAAGTGACTCAATAGCAGGATAAATTTTTGGAAAATATATGGTTGAGAGAATATAGTTCTGATACTGAGGTAGTGATTTTGGAATAATATGTGATTATTTTGGATAAATTATATTGGATATTATTGACTACCTTGAAGCTGATTAATGATTTGTATATTCCATCATTGTTGGGGTTTAAAACATTTTTGGATTAATGAAGTATATCCAACATTCTATATGGAATAAGGGAACATGAATGTAATCAATAAGGAATATGGTAGTACAAGATGAAGGTATTCATATGCTATTACGGGGTAAAAAGGATCTATATTATGTTTACCTTCCTTATAAATGTTGGACTGTGAGTTTGGATAGAAGTATTTTGGATAGTTCTAGTTTGGATTATTTTGGATTTCCATAAAAGGACAACCCGGAGGTCGGGCGGCAACCCGTCGCGTCCGGTAAGGCTGCGAGACTTGAACCCGCAACCGAAGGGCGACAAGGGTGTATCACCTACCACTGCCCCACGAGATGTCCTGAATTAAATAATGTAGTTTTTTTAAAAAGATCTGGTAGATGAATTATAAATTCATTTATTTTGGAACACTGTACGAATAGTATAAATAGAAAAAAAATTACGTTCTATTATCTTTTAGAGTGAAAGATGAGTTTGTGGTAGAAATTTATTAATGGGTAAAATTCTAATTATAAAGTAAGTATATCTCCTTATTATCTTAGCCAATCTCATAAATAAATTTCTCAACATTAATAATAGAAACTTAGAACAAAAATGTTGTCCTAGATGGTACCTTAAATCATCACAAATTTATGGCTTTGGGATTGTTGGCCTTTTCATAGCCATGTTCTCTACCACTCTCCATCAGATAATTGATGGTTAGATTTTTCTTCCATATCCATATTTTCCTACATGGAACCCTAGTATGTGTTATTTTCGGTAATCTTCATACTTTAGACTCTTTATTTTAAATAGAGGCCTCATTAATTCATTTTTCGATGTGGGATTTCAACTAAGATATTTTGAAACGTCAAAAATGTGTTAATCTAATACCCTATGTTTTGTTGAACCGATGGTATTTCAAATCATCATAGATTGATGAATTTAAGGACCTCAATTATACACTTGTTTTTGATTGATGACCTCAATCACTACCTATAAATATTTACGTTTTTCCTCCGATTATATGTCTCTAATTGCCACCAATGTTCTCCTAATCAAGATCATAATTTGGTGGTGACCCTTTAATTTCTCTTTTCCTCATATTAAGACTAAATTTTAGTAACCCAATTTCCGATGTGGGTTTTCCCACAAATATATTTTCTACTTTCAACCTTTTATTTTCGAAGAACAATTTCAAATTGCGAGGACGCAATTTATTGAAGGAGGGGAGAATGTAACACCCCAGGATTTCAGAGTGTGTTATTTCTTAAAAATAATTCAATAACTTGCACTACACGCAACACCGAGTTCAATCACACCATTAAAAGAGGTCATGAATAGTATTAACTACATTTTGAACTTTATATAATCCTTATAATTTTAGAATCCCTATTATGAGTTTCTTAGTCATATTGCAAGAACAGATTCATTTTCAGTATTTCACTTTTATCAACTTCTAATAGTGAAACCTTTTTAAATACAATATTTTAAACTTTTTGACTAAATGGGTACATCAAAAATTTAAAATGAAACATCCCAAGCTTCCACGGTACGCTTTCCTTTGAATAAAACAGTAGCGTGTGTTGTACGCAACTTCGAGTTCTAACACACCGTAACCAATCAAACTAGCTGTTATGAATAGTAATACATACTTTTTGAAGTTATATATATTTTATATTTTAAAATGGACTTCATTTTTGGATTCAGAATATCAAATTTAGCCTAAGGTGAAATTTTGGTACTTTTCGGATAACTTTCATATTTTGATGAATAGTGAAAATTACTAAATTTTAATTAAAAACAACTTTTTTAATCAAAATAATTAATAGTGATAAATTGTGAATTTGAGTGGTTTTAAAGTATATTTAGAATATATTTTTACCATTTAATATAATATTGGTCATTGGACATAATTTTACAGTTAAACCGAACATAAACAAGTGTCAATCTTTTGATAGTTATTATCTCTTAAAAACACGCTTTTTGTTTTGACAGCGGGAATTAATTTTAAATTAATTTCTGCCACTTCTGTGTTTTGAATTTAGAAAAATGGATTCCATATTTGGAATCAGGATGTTCAAATTGTGTAAATAGGTGACTTTTATTTTTAGACATTTTGAATAATTACTGCGGTAAATATTTTATTTACCATGGTTAAGGGTAAATCCGGTAAATAAGGGTTAAAAAATAATATTATAATAATACTAAATTACCCTAAAACGTGTCTTAACCCTATTGGTTGATACATGGTCGACCATGGGCATCTTTGGGTCAATTTTGGGACCCCATTGATCCACTTGTAAGTGATAATGACACTTTATTTTAATTAAGTTAAAATGAATACAAAAATGGCATAAGCTTACATCTTTTAAAAGAACAATTTTTACATAGGGTTATACATGTTGGATTTTCGATTATAAATATTCATTAGAAAGATAAAAAGATTTACTACATAATGATATTTTATTTATAATTTTTAGACATCAAATAATTTAAATTATTAATGACACAATAATGATGCAATGTTTACCTCATTAATAAATCATTTAAATAAATAAGATTATAACGATTAAAATATTATCTAAAACCTGTCCAATTCTTATTGGTTGATGTTATTTAGAATATGAGTCATCTTATCTTCGACCTCAATGATTTTTGGACCATTATAAACCGAATACAAATATATTATAAAGTAATACTTTCACACTTTCCTAAAGAGCCCCTCCTCTCCCTTATAAATGGAGACCACTTCTACTCATTCCTCACACCTCTCAAGCCACTTGGCTCGTCCAAACTCTGCCCAAATAAGCTCCCCACATCCCTATCCTTCTCCTTGAAGATTCCCCTTAGGCATAAATCATTTCAAGAAGTCATTTGGTTCCAACCAAAGTGAGTTACCTAAATTAAAGGTAACGATTTCTCTTAAATTATTTTCCTTTATTTTGCTTCTCCAACCCCCATACTCTTTTTATTTCCTTTCTTTTGTAACAACACCAGTATCCTAAATATACTAGGATGTTGTTATAAGAAGGATTCAAACTACACATACACACAACTCCATCTAATGGATGATGAACATAATGTTTCTGTGGATGGCAAACTAACGCCTCACGAAACGATGATTGTTCAAATACATCTTACCGCCTCTCATGGTGGCCATTATGATGTAACTGTAATTAAATATGATATTAATGATATATATTTTATATATAAGCTTCTGTAATTCCATTTTATTTCATACCATTATTCGTTTCATGTTGTATATACATACGATAATTTCATTTGAGGAAGTGCGGACTACCGCCCCCTTAAAATGATATGACTCGTTCATACCACACATGGAACGTATAAAGGATGGTGTTAATGAACTTAAGTAACATGTATAAAATATTATATTATACTGGAATATTAATATACCTATGTATCATTGGTATTCGATTCTTTTAAAATAAAAATTAAATGGAAGTAGCGTTCGTGCGTACGTACGGACTACCGTCTCCACGAACGCGATGAGATTCATTTTCCATCGTATCCATTCAAGTATAATTATCATTTGATGATTTAAAAATGATGTTTAAAGACTTGATACCATTCTGGATTTGAATAATATACAACTTATCCTTTACAAACATGGCTTATGTAATAAAACATATAAAAGAAAATGAGTAAGTTAACACCCGAAACGACGATAATTTTAAGATATTATTATCAAATCAGTATTAAAAGATCATATATGATATCATATTAATGTATATGATTCTTGTATAATTTAGTAACAATTATTTCACTATTATACAGGAGGTTAACCGACCCCAACAAAGGAAAAGTACAAGGTAAGGGTTATTTCACAATCTCTTCATTATCCGAGGTTTTTTATACGTAATAATCTACTGGGATATCTTTATCATCCACATCCATGTTTCTTAAAAATGTATTTCAAAACATTTTTACTATTTACAAGAATATGGGTTAAAGTCATTTATACCCTTGTTTGACTTTTTATAAGAGGTTTATAAAGGAATCTTTCCGTCGTTTTCTAAACAAGGTCCTTTTTAACCTTTTCGACAGAATTGAGGTAAGAATGTTTTTTTTAACTTATACGGCGGGTGCGGTTATTTTACGTCGTTATAAAATCTTCAAAGCTTTCCTTACAATCTTATAAGAATATTTTCAAAGAAAATGTTTTATTTTATATGGATCTTAAATTATTTCAAAATAAAAGGAGATATTTCTTTAAAAAGAATTTTGATTTCATCTATGTCAACATCCTTTGATGGATTTTAAGATTATTTGAAGTTGATTTATTATGATACAAAACTTCTATATTGTATTGAAGGTTTTGTGATATGTTTGACTGTGGATGTGCTATTTTTATACCATTCATAGTTTATGGTGAAAGTATTGACATTTCGTATGCTAGTTTTAATACGAATGTTTATGTTATGTTTAAACCTTTTCATATGGGAATGCATTGGACTTAATATGTGACGGGTGGAGCCCGCTATAGCTCCTCGATGCATCGGTAGGTCTCATGAGACAAACTAGTGTCTTGGCACAAGGCCTTGACAAAATCTTATTTGTAGTCTTGGCACGAGGCCTTGGCTATGTGGTTATGATAGTCTGGCATTATGCATTCCATCATTATGAAAGTGGTTATTGATTTTTCATGTGATTATTCGATTAGTAGAATAACCATGTGAATAAGTAAATGGCATTATTTCATTTCATTTATTCCATACTATGTTGAAAGTTCAAGTTTTAAAGGCTTTTGTTTTAGTTATACATTGCCTTAAATGTTTATTCTTATTTATGAAAGTTTCCGCTATATTGTTATCCTTACTGGGCATTTGAGCTCACCCCTTTTCTATGTTTTATTTTTCCCAGGAAGTGAAGAAGTAAATTATGAATGACCTGCAGGGATATTATGTGGGGATATGAGTGTGGATTATGGAGACAATATGTTGTTGTAGTAGTTTTTCGTTTAATGATGTAATGTAAACCTTATGAATATATCTAGTGTTTCCAAGGCTACTAAACCAATCGGTCTTTCGAGATTTGATCTTTCTTGTGATCATGCCAATGTTACGAAGTAATGCACCGACTCTGGGCAGCTGGGGTCAGGGCGTTACAACAGTCCTCATTATTTTCTAATTACAATAACTATCTTATCTCTCAACCAACAACTCTAATACCACTCATTCATAACCCACCCCCACCTGGAACCCCTCCTATGTTGGCAGCTAAAATGAGAGGTGTAACAACCCAAAATTCTATCAATCGAACTTCCATTCTAATAATTATGTTATATAGTATAAAACACATACATCACATAAAGAACCTAATAAAAACATTATTTTCCAAAATTAAGAATGAAATAAGTGGTATTTATAGAAATTAAGTAACATATACCTATGGAATAGTAACTTGATTGTTGGAATAGTAAGCTGACCATTAGGAATAAAAAACCAGACAATAAAATAGTAAACTCACCGATGAATGTATAAATAAAATTTAGATATCTTATGAATGAAAATATAATATATTTATATTATGGAATAGTAAATAAGTGTTTTAAAAATGATAAATTAAGTATTGGTATTTTTGTGAAATGTAAATATTTATTCTGAATTTTATAATTAATATAATGATTTAAAAGAATATTTATTTTCATAAAATATGTTCATAAATTAATATTTTTTTGTCTTATGATTATAAGATAATTTTATGATACCTTAATTAATTTTTTAAAGTGTAAAAAAATCAACTATAACTTTAAAATTGGTATTTATCGAATAAATGATGATTTTAATTAAAAATTAAAATTCTCATATTTAGAAAATGATTTTCATAAAATTGTGTCCTTTTATTAAATCTATATAATGAAAAATATTTTGGGTTAATTTTTTGGTTTTTTTCTAAAATATTTGAATTTTTGGTGAATACTGAAATACAGTAATTTATGATATTTAACATTATAAGTAAATAAAAGAATTTTTGAGTCATGGATGATGTAAGTTTCAATTATCTCTAAATCACATTCTCTATTTACTTTACTTATTCACATGAATCAATACTATTGACAGTCTTCAGTTAAAATAATAAACAAATGAATAAAATAATCAAAAACTGCTCTCTCTCCTCCCACTATAAATACCACCCCTCACCACCTCTTATCCTCACACATTATAAGCCTTTCATCATGATTATATTATACCAAATTAATCTAAAAAACCTCTTTCCAAAATTCTGGTCTTGATGGTATCACCAAAATTTCATTTTCAAGTTCCGTAAGGAGTTTCTCAAGGAGACGACACTCAAGAGGTAAAACCCTCCCTCTTTCTCTTTTAATTTCCTTTATTTTCTTATCATTCCACCACCTAACCTATCCAAAGTAACATGATAACTATAGTATAATATACATAATTAAATGATATTGTCTTAATGGAACATCCATCATCAAATCTCTTCTCCTATCCCTTGTTCTAAAAATGAAAATATCATCTATGAGGTGTTGATTAGCCGCCTTCATAGACGACGAGTTTTTATTTTTCATTACTGCCTTGAATACTTGTAATAAAACCATTTTTATATTTAAAAAGTATTATGTATCACAAATTATTTAATGTCCTATTACCTATATATAAACATATTATTAAATAAAATGATACTAATTTGTGATGGTCCTAAAAACTACCAAAATAATTAATCATTTTTTTCATAAATGTTTTATCTAATGAATCATAACCATGTAAAAAAATAAAATGATATATGGGAACATTTAATTTTTTTGAAATAATATAATACAATATCATTCCAGTTCTGAAGTTTTTCTTCCATTTTATAAGAACTTTCATAATTATACAAAAGTGAACCGACCATGAAACCATGAAGCGAACACTCCCAAAAGGATGAAATTAAACACTTTAAGTCAATGAAATGGGTATAATTGAACCTAATAAAATAATAATAAATTAAATACAAGTATAAAAATTTCATAACTAAATAATTAATATAATTAATTTGATTATTCTAGACATTAAGTACAAGTGTAGAATACTTTTGGAAATAAGGTAAGGGATTCTCTCTACACCTCAATTTTTTTCCTTTAGGTTACACTTTCTCACCCTTTACCCCAATGTAATTCTTAATTATTATTATGTATTCCTAAAAAACTACATGTGTATTCTGAAAACATATGTACCTAGCTCAATTATTCATTATTTTATGTGGAAATACATGTTTTATAAGGTTTCCTATTCAATTCCTCTTGATAAGAAAACTCAATTAAAGGGAACTTCCAAATTTCTTACCCATTTTCATGTAATCTACATAATCTATTTTAATCCACCAATATTTTTATAAAATAAATATTTTTATCATGAAAAACTATCTTAGTTAATTTCTGGTTTTATGAAAACAATTATTCTTATTTCTTCTTTAAATATTCCTTTATATTTTCCCATAAACCGCACCAAAGTGGATCATTTATAAAGTTTATTTAAAACTCTTTTTACTTATTTTCACTTATTTTGTACATAATATATAATTATATATGACTATTTTTCTTTATAAATGTACAAGTATGGCTTAAAACCATTCTTTCTTGTACACTATTATGATACACCCTTTAGTTATGTCTTATGACATGTTTATGATACCCAATTACTTCCATGGGTAACCCTTATGCTTGATTCTTCACATGACACACATATGCCTGAACATGTTATGATGGGTGCACCCAGATATAACTCCAATGAATTGGTTAATGTTTAGTATCATGAGACATCATGTTCAAACAGAGATTACACCTAATTCCATTATGGGACTTTGTCCACCATGTGATATAGTCTTGGAAATTAACCTTGACTCATGTTTATGCCATGTTATATATTGATTACACATTCCTATGTTTCCATGATTACATTATCCCATATTCTATATTTTATTCCTCCATATGTTTATTCATTTTCCATGCCTTCTTAGGTCATCATGTTATGCATTCTAACCCATGTTCTATGCTTTATTTATATGTTTATTCCCATAATGGGATTTTTAGATCATCCCATTTGTCTATGTATTCAACATGTTATCCTATGTATATGTAATATCTCAAAGGAAGTTTGGAGTTCATTATAGATGATTAATATAAATAAGTTTTATTCTATTTCTCTATTTTTAATTTTATGTACCTAATATTATAATGACATTAGACTTCACAATCCTTGGTTTGTATTTGATGGTTAATTATGCTTAAAATCATGTAATAATATATATAAAAGGCTATGGCTATTATAGTTGGTATAAAACTATTCTCTAGTTATTTTTGGGGATTAGGACTATAAAACTTTATCAAGAACCCTAGGGATTATTCTATCACCATGGATAACTTAGATTGAAACACAGGGAATAACAATATAGAATATACTTTCCATTTACAAGTTTATCCTTATACGTACAATGTTTTCTTTTTATATGATTGTTATATAAGTTTTCAATCCCCCCTAATTTTAATATTTTTAATGGATGGAAATAGGATAAACTGTGCCAAAAATCAATGAGATAGTCAATGTGATGATTTACCTAATGGAAAAATATGATGGGAATAGGTTCTTAGAACTTCATGACTATACTTAATCAACTGGTTCAAGTTACGAATAAGAACATAAATCATGTGGAACACCCTTCTTATTCAAAGAATTATCTAGTTGTGGTTGAATATTTTATATGAAAAATACCTACCATATTTAGTGGATCCCCTGATCCCATCATCATAGAATAAATAATTAACTCCATTGAGAAGATATTATCTATCTTTTAGTGCTAATAAAAAGAGAAATTCATAATAGAAGTCTATCAATTTAATGGTGAAGCTGATCAGTGGTGGGAACTGATCGAAAACAAAAACTATAAGGAGGAAATTGATTCCATGGGATAATAAATTTTCAAGAAAAATATTTTTAAATAAATATTTTCCCCAAACTCTCTATCTTAATATGGAAAGGGAGTTACTTGGAATTAAGAAAAAGAAAGATGATTCTATGGGGGTGAATGAGGAAAACATTACAAGGCTTACATGATATGCCTCTGGAATTTTCATGAACACTAAAATAGAGTTGGATCGCTTATTTAGTGGACAAAATCTATGTCTATGAAAGGTATTGGTGATTTAAGACTTTGAAAATGATGAGGAGATTTTACATTGTGCCCCTAAGGTTGAAATGGAGATCAAAGACTCTCAATAGTATCATGGCCCAATAGATAGAAATAAAAAAATGGAGTTTAATATGGGAGTATTAATAGATAAATCCCATGATGTAATGAAAACCCAATATCCCATGTGTCAAATGTGTGGGAAGAAGAATCCTAGGAATGACCTAAGGGGAATTAGTAGATGCTTCAAATGTGGAAGAGAGGGTTATCATGATATTTTTTGCTGAAGGGATTAAAATAAGCCCACAAATGAGGAAGAAGAAAGGAAGGTTAAGACCAACACTCAGCCTGTAGTACACTGTTTCAACTGAAAAGAACATGGGTATTATGCTATCCAATTACCTAAGCCAAGGGTTGTCAGAGGAAATCAATAACAACCTCCAATGCAGCATGTAGGGGCATATATTATCACTACTACAGATATGGATCCCAAAAATGATGCGGTGATAGGTATGTTGATTATTTATTCAATAATAGACAATATACTATTTTATTATGGTTCTACACATTATTTCATATCCTGCAAATTTAGTATAACTATTCAAAACACCACCTCAAAATACGGAGGTTGAGTTATATTTGAGAATAGAAAATGGGTAAATTATTTCATCCAAAGGATATAACTCCTCCCTGGTTAATTCTTGTGGACTGAACCACCTAGAAAATATTTTCATACTTTTTTTAGTAGAGTTTGATGTTATATTAAGAATAGATTAGATATCTTTATATAAACCCAACATCAGCTGTTAGGAAAGGGAGATCACTCTTAACATCCCATGACATCCTCCAATTCTATAAAAGTGTAAGGAGGAGGATGAATCACCTTCAAAATCAACATCTCCATTTTGGATATTATTGCCTTATGAGAAATCCTATTTTGATTAAATGATTGAGATAAGGGAGAGAATCATGATTGAAGACATGCCCAACATGAGGTACTTCACTGATGCGTTACCTAGAGAATTTCATAGCCTTCCTCCTAATTGAGAGGTTGATTTCTTAATTGAACTTGTTCTTGGATATCTTCTTATATCAAATATACCCTATAGAATGGACACCATTGAGTTGTAGGAACCGATGAAGTGGTTACAATAAAATCTAGACATGTGTTTTATACACCTGAGGAATTCACCATGGGGTATGCGAGTCCTCTTCATCAAGAAGAAGGATAAATTGATGTGTCCCTACATTATTATCCTGATCTGAAAAAAGTAATGATAAAGAACAAGTATCCCTTTCAAAAAATAGATGAATTGTTTGATAAAATATATGGGGAAAAGTATTTCTCTAAGGTGGAACTTCAGTCAGGATATCACTAATTAAATTTAAATAATGAAGATATTCCCAATACTGCCTTTTGAATAAGGTATGGACACTATGAGTTCATATTGATTCCCTTAAGACTCACTAATGATCAGGAAATTTTCATGGACTTAATGAATAGAGTCTTTAGCGATTACCTCAAAATTTTTTTGGTAGTCTTTATTGATGATATTCTGATATACTCTAAGAGAAAGGAGGAACACAATGATCATTTGAATAATGTGTTTAATACCTTTTGAATTGAGAAAATATATACAAACTATAGTAAATGTGAGTTATGGATGGAGGAATTATCATTCTTGAGGAATGTTATCACCAATAAAGAAAATATATAGACCTAGGAAATAAAAGAGTGGACCAGTTAAACATATATAATAGAGATCTGTAGTTTCCTTGGTATAATTGGGTACTATTGATGATTTTTGAAGAAGCTATCATGATTTTAAAACCCTCTAACCAAGATGAATTGAAAGGGAGTAAAGTTTATCTGTACAAGTGAATGTGAATATTTCTTTAAAGAGATGAAAAAGAGGCTTATCACTGCACTAATACTCAAACTTATAATAAGTGGGGAACTCTTTGTGGTATAAATAGATGATTCATAGAGGGTATTAGGTTGTGTAATGATGAAAAATGATAAATTTATAGCCTACGCCTCAAAGCAGTTGAAAATTCAAGAGAAAAAACTATCCCACACTTGACCTGGAGTTGGCAGTTGTGATCTTCATGTTGAAAATATGGTGGTATTATCTCTATGGGAAGAAGTGTGAGATATATACTACCCATAAGAGTATTAATATATATTCAAATAGAAGGATATTAATATTCACCAATGAATATAGTTAGAGATCATCAAGGATTATAACTTATTAATCCACTACCATCCTTATAAAGAAAATAAAGTGTCAGATTCTCTAAGTATAAAGGATAATAAAACATTATCAAGGATGATAATTGAGAAGTATATGATCTTATTAGAACGTAAAAGGATGTAAATGTAAATAATTAAGGAAGGAACATCATAAATCCTTTCTCAAATGATTTCTCAACCATCCCTTATAGAGGAAATAAAGGATTCTCAAAGAAATGATGAGGAAATTCAGAAAAAGGTGGAAGCTATCAGAAATGAAAAATCCTCAGAGTTCAAAATCAATGAGGAAAGATTCATATGATTTAGGTCCCAAATATGTGTACCATAAAATATATAGATAAATAAAGAGCTTCTGTAACACCCCAATATTTCATAGTACGCTATATCTTCAAATAAATTCAATAACTTGAACTACACGCAATACTGAGCTCGAGTGCACCATGACTTACCAAACTAATCATTCAAAACGCTGTTATGAATAGTATTAAATTAATTATTAATTTTATATACTCCATATAATTTTAACATCCATATTATGTTTTTTAGACATAATATAAGAAAAAAATTCAATTTTTTAGATAAAAGAATTATTTTTCAAAAAATGAAATTTTACCGCTTTTTAATGGTGATCCCTTTTTAAATACAATATTTTACACTTTTTTATATTAAATTTGACAAAATAAACTTCTCCTTTAGAATCGGGACATACAAACTTAGTTTGGATAAAATTTTGGTGTTCTTCTGATAACTTTCATATTTTGATGAGTAGTGAAAAATACTAAATTTTAATTAAAAATAGCTTTTTTAATAGAAATAATTTATACTGTTAAATTATATATTTGAGTTGTTTTAAAGAATAATTAGATTATATTTTTATTATTTAATATAATTTAGGTCATTTTATGAAATTTCACATTTAAAATGGACATAAACAAGTGTTAATATTTTGATAATTATTATTTCTTAAAAACACATTTTTTGTTTTGACAACAGGAATTAATTTTAAATTAATTTCTGCCACTTCTATGTTTTGAATATGGAAAAATTTATTCCATATTTGGAATCAGGAGGTCCAAATTTTGTAAATAGGTAACTTTTATTTTTAGACATTATGAATATTTACTTCAGTAAATATTTTATTTACCATGGTTAAAGGGTAAATATGTTAAATAAGGGTAAAAAAATATTATTATAATAATATTAAATTACCCTAACACATGTAATATTACTATTGGATGATACATTTCTGACCATGGTCATACTTGGGTGGATTTTGGGACCACTTGGATCCACTTGAGAGTGATAATGACACTTTATATTAATTAATTTAAAGTAAAGACAAAAATGACATAAACATATATCTTTTAGTAAAAGAATTTTTAAAAGGTGTTATATAAGTTATATTTTAGACTATAAATATTCATTAGAAATATAAAATGATTTAATACATAATGGTATTTTATTTATAATTTTTAGACATTAAATAATTAAATTTATTTATGATATAATGATGATGTAGTAATTACCTTATTAATAAAAGAATCAAATAAATGGTATTATAAATATAAAAATAAAGACAATTTAATAGTTTTTATGACATAAACGAATTTTAAAGGTGAATATGACATGTTAGTATTGATTTAATGTATTTTTTTATAAGTAATAAAGTTGTGATGACTTTCACAAAAAAAAAATACTAAATATTGTCAAAATTGACATAAATGAGTTTTTAAAAAAAATATTTTATTATTAAATTATATAATATTCCTAAAAATATAAGGTTCGGAAAAAGGTCTTAAATAATATTATATATGTCATTAATTAACCATTTGAGTTTATCTTTGAAGTTTAGAGTAAGTTTATTAACCATATAGTGTAATAATACAAGAAGACACGGTAAAAGTTAAACTATTTAACTAAGAGTTAAATTTAAAATATAAGGTTAATATGGTGACCTAAACCTATATAAAACCTATTGGTTGAGAGGTTTTAGACCCATACCCACCTTATCCTCCAAATAAATAATTTTTTATCCATTATAAACCAAAAATTATTTTATTATAAAATAATATTTCAAGCTTTTCCTAAAGTGACCCTCACCTCTCTTATAAAAGGGAACTTCACCTTCTCTTCATTTCACACCTACAAAGCCATTTGGATCAGAAAAAACCTACCCAAATCTCCTCCCAACTTCCCTCCCTTATACCAAGAGGCCTTACTTTTATCATAAAGCAAACCTATGGAGCCATTTTGATCAACTCAAAAGGAAACACCCGAAGAAGAGGTAATAATTTCACCACCCTCTTTCAAGTTATTTTCTTCTTACACTTCCTCTTTATTCATTGTTTCCATAACAAAATAATAACTCATGTACCTTCTAATTAATGTTATTTTATTATAAATATGGTACAAACATATTCTTTAATCTATCCATCCTATAAATGACAAAGTCACCATACGTGCATACGTACAGCTTACCGTCTCCACGTCGTGGTGTAGTTTGTTATTCAAACACTTCATTATTTAGATGTGTATAATACTGAGTATAAATGATTTAAATAATAAATATAACATGATAATGATTATTTATATATGATATACCATCCAATTACATACTATTCTACCATCAATATAATTATATTGTTGCTCGTGCGTACGTACGAATTACCGTCTCCACGACGCGATGAGATTCATTCCCATGTTCACAATTCAACGATGATTATAAAAATATATATTATTAATAAGTATGTAATATATGAAATAATAATTCTACTTGATATATATATATATATATATTTATGTACTTACATTTATCATATTCACTTACTTCCGTTCAATACGATATGAAAAGGGAAACAGCGTTTATGCGTACGTACGGTCTACCGTCTCCATAAATAGTGACTTCCTTTTCATATATCTATCTATTATACATATTTATATTATAAAAATTTATGATATATAAATCATGTTTTATATTCTGGAAGTATTTAAATCATGATCAAAATGATACGATCAAGAATAACAAGTTAAAGCATGTACGATAAAGAAAGCGATTATTACCCAAAATGTTAATTTAACATGGAAATAATTATTAAATGGGTAGTATAAAGTCATAAATGAATCATGTATGATATAATAAATTTGAATTTGGTTCTTGTATAATTTAATAACATACTATGGTCATTATGCAGGAGGTTAAACGTACCCTCGACCAAAGGAAAGTGGAAGGTAAGGGTTATTTCCTCAATATCATTATTATCCGAGATTGTTTATGTGTAAGTATTTACTAGGACATATTTTCATCGATACCCATATTTCATAAAAATGTTTTCAAAAGGAATATTTTATGGTTTTATGGGAGGTTCTATTTAACTAGATAATCATTTTAAATGTTTTAAAGATTTATCTTTCTAAATCCTTTTAATTACTGTCCATGTTTTCAAAATGATTTTAAGGATATATTTATATGGACATGAATGTTTTGAAATGATAATTCTTTTAAAAATTTTCAAAGTGGCATGGGAAACTTTTATTAAAAAATATATTTTAAATTACTTCCTTTATAAATGTGTTACTTTTAAATGATTTTACAAAAATAGATATTTCACTCAAAAAGTTTTACTGATCATTTTCAACTATGTCAGCATCCTTTAATGGATATTATTATTGATTGATGTCGATTTATTATAATAAAATCTTCCATATTTTATTTAATGAGTTATGATATGTTTGACTGTGGATGTGTTATTTTTATACCATTTATGTTTTATGGATAATGTATTGACATTTTGTATGCTAGTTTTAATATGAATGTTTATGTTATGCTTTAAACTTTTCATATGAGGAATGTATTGGACATAGTAATTGACGAATGGAGCCCGATGTAGCTCCTCGGTGCATCGATAGGTTTCATGATACAATTAGATATAGAATTGGATGAGGCCTTTCCCAATTTGATATATGGTTTTGGCCGAGGCCTTAATCATTTTTAGACGTCTTGGTTGAGGCCTTGACAAAATTTTTTATAATGTCTAGCATTATAAATTCCCTCATTATGAAAATAATATTGCTGGTTCATGTGGTTATTCGACTAGTAGAATACCCATGACTATTTTTTATTATGGAATTATTTACTCAGCTCATATTTCTTCCATAAAGTGTTCATGTTTATTATTTTTAAAGGCATGTGTTTTCAATTATTCACCATGCCTATTGTTTATATTATCTTCTGCTAATTTGTTTACCCGTACTGAGAATCTGAGCTCACCCCTTTCTTATGTTTTATTTTCCCAAGATTTCCAAGAATTGTATTATGATTTATATTCAATGTTAAGATAAAAGAGAATAATGGAATTCTCAAAGAACTATCTATGTTATATTTTATGTTTGAAATTGTAATGTGAAGTTTATATATGTAATCTATTTCCAAGACTTCTAAATTGATCGGTTTTTCAGGACATGATTTACTTGTATCATGCCAATGTATTAAAATAATGCACTAACTCTCGGTAACTATGGTCAGGGCATTACAATTTTTATCAGAGATGGTTTAGAAAATAACATTGGAAACTAGATTTAGAAAAAATCTGATTAGAGAACATTATCCTAAGATAGAATTTGAGGATTAGTATAGAAGAACATCAAAAATTTTGGTAATGTAGAGATTATGTGGGTTTTCTAAGAAATACATCCCTTTATGGATATGATTTGGTAGAGGCGGCTCTAGAACAGATGTACCTAGGAGTGAAATCTCCAACAAGGAGTTTCGGGTTTGACCTATGGTATCCTAGTACAGGACAATGAGCATTACTGCACTCTTGGTTATGACACTCCTGGGGGGATATGATTGGGATAATTCACAATTTATTTAAAAACTATTATGAAGGATATATGAGTAAATATTCTATAAAAGAAACCATTTTTATGATTATGAGACTATATGTGTGAAAATATTCAATTAATGTTGGGATTTTTTTTAGTTTTTGGAATATACAGTATGATATGATCTAAACTAGTGCGTGTCATCATTTAGAAATGGTGCCCAGTATAAGGAATAAGAACTCCAACAATATGCATGATCCAAAGGGTAAGAAGGATCATATATTTCATAGTCTTAAGACATCATTTAGAAGGGAAATATCCTCCCACGTATTCTCATCATATGAAGAAATATTATCAGGTGTTAATAAGATAATTGAAGAATTCTCTAAGTCCTATGGCTTTGAAGGTAAGTAAGATAAGAAAAGGATCGAAGAGAGAAAGATAGATAAAGGGAAGAGGGGAAAGAAGGATTTTCCCATATATGATAACTATGGAAAGAATCACCTTGGTAAATGATTGAAGGGAATGGAAGTTTGTTATAAGTGTTGAGAAAAAGGACACCTAGTACATGATTTCAAGGGTAAGAAAAAGGTGTCAAAGGTACAATGCTTCATCTGAAAGGAGTTGGGACACTACACGAATCAATTTCCAAATCATCAGAGTATGCCCCAAATGATTATATTGGATAATAATCAAGTTATGATACTACCACAGATGTAGAGGAATGACTAGTATTCTTATGTTGTTACTAAAAAATTATTTCATTTGAGTGTTGTATCAACGATGTACTAGTTATATGAATTTTGGAAATAAATAAGGATTGTACTGCAGTACTATTTCACTGAGGATTTGAGATTACATGGTTCTAAGAAAAGTTACTCAATAACAAGATGAATTTTTTGGAAAATACATGGTTTAAGGAAAGAAAAAACTTAATATGGTTCTGATACTAAGGTAGTGATTTTTGGAATAATATATGATTGATTTGGATAAATTATACTGGATATTCCTTACTACCTTGGAACTAATTAATGGTTTTTTTATTCCATCATTGTTGGAGTATTCAAAATTTTTGGATATAAGGAATATATCTAGTATTATATAAGTAATAAGGGAGAATGAATGTAATCAATAAGGTTTTATTATAATTCATGGTGTTACCATGTTTTAAAAGAATACATGATGAAGGTATTCACATGTTATTATGTGGAAAAAAGGATCTTCATTGTGTTTACCTTCCTTATAAAGTTTGGACTATGAGTTTGGACTTAAGTATTTTGTATAATTATAAAGGTTGGAATCAATTAAGTTTGACATTGGATAATATTATTAAGGTTAAATCATTTCTCAAGATTATTTTTGGATTTTTATAAAAAGGACAACCCAGAGGTCGGGCGACAACCCTTCATGTCTGGAAATGCCATGAGACTTGAACCCATAACCGAAGGGCGACAAGGGTGGATCACCTATCACTGGAATACAGGATGTCCTGGTTTGTATAATGTAGTTTTTTTAATGTTCTGACAAATGAATTATAAACTGATTATTTTTGGAACCTTATACAATTAGGATAAATAGAATATTTTTGAATTCTATTATCTTTTGGAGTGAAAGATGAGTTTGTGGTAGGAATTAGTTGAAGGATGAAACTCTACTTTTCAAGTAAATATATATATATATATATATTTCCTCTTATTATATGAATAAATTAATTCTTAAACTTTAGGGAAGTGATCTTAAAACCAAAATTTTTTTATCTAAACACCATATGTTTTGTTAAACTGATGATATTTTACATCATCTTAGATTAATGGCTTTGAGGCCCTCAATTTTACACTTTTTTATGATTGATGACCTCAATCACTCTCTATAAATATTTACATTTTCCTCCAATTATGTGTCTCTAATTTTCACCAATGTTCTCCTAATCAAGATCATAATTTGGTGGTGACTTTTTCATTTCCATTTCCCTCTTATTAAGACAAATTTTATTAACCCAATTTCTGATGTGGGTTTTCCACAAAGGTATTTTTCTATTTTAACCATTTATTTTTGAAGAACAATTTAAAATTGTGAGGATGTAATTTATTTAAGGAGGGGATAATGTAACACCCCAAGATTTCATAGTACGTTATATCTTCAAAGAAATTCAATAACTTGCACTACATGCAACACCGAGTTCGAGCGCACCACGACTTACCAAACCAGTCGTTCAAAAATTGGTTATGAATAGTATTAAATAAATTTTGAATTTTATGTACTCCATATAATTTTAACATACATATTATGTTTTTTAGAAATAATATAAGAACAAATTTAATTTTTCAGATAAAAGAAGTATTTTTCAAAAAATGCAATTTTACCACCTTTTAATAGTGAACTCTTTTTAAATACAATATTTGACAATTTTTTATATTAAATTTGAAAAAAATAAACTTATTATTTATAATTGGTACATAAAAATTTTCTTTGGATAATTTTTTTTGCGTTCTTCTGATAGCTTTTATATTTTGATGAATAGTGAAAAATACTAAATTTTAATTAAAAACAACTTTTTTAATCAAAATAATTTATAGTGTTAAATTATAAATTTGATTAGTTTTAAAGTATAATTATATTATATTTTTATAATTTAATATAATTTATGTCATTGGATGTAATTTTACATTTAAACTAGACATAAACAGGTGTTAATCTTTTGATAGTTATTATTTCTTAAAAACACGCCTTTTGTTTTGACAATGGGAATTAATTTTAAATTAATTTCTTCCACTTATGTGTTTTGAATTTGAAAAAATGGATTCCATATTTGGAATGAGGAGGTAAAAATTGTGTAAATAGGTAACTTTTATTTTTAGAAATTATGAATATTTACTTCAGTAAATATTTTATTTACCATTGTTAAAGGGTAAATCTGTTAAATAAGGGTAAAAAAATATTATTATTATAATATTAAATTATCCTAACATGTGTCCTATTCCTATTGGTTGATACATGTCCGACCATGGTCATCCTTGGGTCGATTTTAGGACAACTTGGAGCCACTTGAGAGTGATAATGACACTTTATATTAATTAATTTAATGTAAATACCAAAATGACATAAACATATATCTTTTAGTAAATTTTTTTTACAAGGTGTTATGTAAGTTATATTTTAGACTATAAATATTAATTATAAATCTAAAATGATTTCCTACATAATTTTATTTTATTTATAATTTTTAGACATTATATAATTAAATTTATTTATGATACAATGATGATGCAGTGATTACCTTATAAATGAAAGAATCAAATAAATGGTATTATAAATATTAAAATAAAGATAATTTAATAGTTTTATGTCATCCAAAAATTTTATAGGTGAATATTAAATGTTATTATTTATTCCGTGTATTTGTTTCTAAGTAATCAAGTTGTGATGACTTTCACAAAAACCAAATACTAAATAGTGTCAAAATTGACATAAATGAATTTTTAAAACAAATATTATATTATTAAATTATATAATATTCCTAAAAAACTAAGGTTTGTCCAAAGGGATTAAATAATATTATATATGTAATTAATGAACCACTTTAGGTTCTCTTGTAAGTGTATAATAAGTTTATTAACTATATAGTGTAAGAATACAAGAAGACACGGTAAAAGTTAAACTATTTAACTAAGAGTTTAATCTAAAAGATAAGGTTAATATGGTGACATAAACCTGTATAAAACCTATTGGTTGAGAGTTTTTCAACCCATAACCACCATATCCTAGAAATAAATTATTTTTGAGCCATTAGAAACCGAAAATGATTTTATTATAAAATAATATTTCAAGTTTTTCCTAAAGTGACCCTCACCTCTCTTATAAAAGGGAACTTCCCCTTCTCTTCATTTCACACCTCCAAATCCATTTTTATTGGCCAAAACCTACCCAAATATCCTCCCAACTTTCCTCCCTTCTACCTATAGGAATTATTTTGATCAAAAAGCCAACCTAAGGAGCCCTTTTGAACAATTCAAAAGGAAACACCCGAAGAAGAGGTAATAATTTCTCCACCCTCTTTCAAGTTCTTTTCTTCATACACTTCCTATTTCTTTGTTGTTTCCATACCAAAATAATAAATCCAGTACCTTATACATACTTTTATGTTATTATAAATATGGTATAACCATATTGGTTATTCTATCCATCCTATAAATGACAAAGTCACCACACGTGCGTACGTACGACTTACCGTCTCCACGTCGTGGGGTAGTTTGTTATTCAAACACTTCATTAGTTAGATGGGTATAATAATGAGTATAAATGATGTAAATAATAAATATAACATGTTAAATAATCTATATATATGATATAACATCCAATTACATACGATTGAGCCATCAATATAATGATATTTTTGCTCATGCATACGTACGAATTACCATCTCCACGGCGCGATGAGATTCATTCCCACGTTCACCATTCAACGATGACTATAAAAATATATATTATTAATAAGTATGTAATATATGAAATAATAATTCTACTGGATATACATATATATATATTTATGTACTTACATATATCTTATTCACTTACTTCCGTTCAATACGATATGAAAACGGAAACAACGTTTATGTGTACGTACGACCTACCGTCTCCATAAACGGTGCCTTCCATTTCATATATCTATCTATTAGACATATTTATATTATAAATATATATGATATATAAATCATGTGTTATATTCTGGAATTATGTAAATCATGATCTAAATGATACAATCAAGAATAACAAGTTAAAACACGTACGATAAAGAAAGTGATTATTATCCGAAATGTTAATTTAACATGGAAATCATTATTAAATGGGTAGTATAATGTAATAAATGAATCATATATGATATAATAAATATGAATATGGTTCTTTTATAATTTAATAACATACTATTGTAATTATAAATGTGGTTAAACGTACCCACGACCAAAGGAAAGTGAAAGGTAAGGGTTATTTTCACAATATCATTATTATCCGAGATTGTTTATGTGTAAGTATTTACTGTGACATATTTATCATTGATACCCATGTTTCATAAAAATGTTTTCAAAATTAATATTTTAAGGTTTTATGGGAGGGTCTATTTAACTAGATAATCATTTTAAATGTTTTAATGATTTATTTTCTAAATCCTTTTAATTAATGTCCATGTTTTCAAAATGATTTTAAGGATATATTTATATGGACATGAATGTTTTGAAATGATAATTATTTTCAAAAGTTTCAAAGTGGTATGGGAAAATTTTATTCAAAAATATCTTTTAAATTAGTTCCTTTATAAATGTGTGACTTTTAAATGATTTCACAAAAGGGTTATTTTACACAAAAAGTTTTACTGATCATTTTCAACTATATCAGCATCCTTTACTGGATATTATTCTTGATTGATGTCGATTTATTATAATAAAATCTTCCATATTTTATTGAATGAGTTATGATATGTTTGAATATGGATGTGTTATTTTTATACCATTAATGTTTTATGGATAATGTATTGACATTTCATATGCTAGTTTTAATTTGAATGTTTATGTTATGTTTCAACCTTTTCATACGAGGAATGTATTGGACATAGTAAGTGACAGGTGGAGCCCAATATTGATCCTTGGTGCATCAGTAGGTCTCATGAGACAATTAGACATGGAATTGGCTGAGGCCTTTCCCAATTTGATATATGGTTTTGGCCGATGCCTTAATCATTTTTAGACATCTTGGCCGTGGCCTTGACAAAACGTTTCAGAATGTCTGGCATTATACGTTCCCTCATTATGAAAATAATATTGATGGTTCATGTGGTTATTCGACTAGTAGAATACCCATGACTATGTTTTATTATGAAAATATTTACTCAGATCATATTTTTGCCATAAAGTGTTCATGTTTATTATTTGTAAAGGCATGTGTTTTCAATTAATCACCATGCCTATTGTTTATGTTATCTTCCGCTAAATTGTTTACCCTTACTCAACATCTGATCTCACCCTTTTATTATGTTTTTATTTTCTCAGGATTTCCAAGAAGTGTATTATGATTGATATGAAAGGTTAAGCTAAAAGGGAATAATGGCGTTCTCAAAGAACTATCTATGTTGTATTTTATGTTTGAAATTGTAATGTGAAGTTGATGTATGTAATCTATTTCCAAGACTGCTAAACTGATCAGAATTTTGGGACATGATTTCCTTGTATCATACCAATGTATTAAAATAATTCACCAACTCTGGGTAACTAGGGTCGAGGCATTACAACTTCTAAATGACCCACATAGCTCAAATTTTTCTATTCACTCTGGAAGCACAAGGATGTATCGATATCTCCAAGAGCACTATTTGTGGGACAATATGAAGAAAGAGATTGTGGAATATACATCAAAGTTCCTAGTATGTTAGAAAGTGAAGGATGAAAGGAAAAAGTACAAGTGAATGATGCAACCATTACCCATATGAACATGGAAATGGGAAAACATCACTATGGACTTTGTCACTGAAATTCCAAAGACATCAAGATGAAAAATGTTATATGGGTCATTGTGGATCATATTACTATGACAGATTGAATTATTACAATTTTAGAGGACTTTTCACTCGACCAACTTGCATGGATATACACCAAAGAAGCGGTGAGGCTTTATGGAGTACAACTATAGATTGTATCTGATCAAGATTTGATATTTAACTCAAAGTTTTGGAAAAGTCTCCATCATGGTATAAACAATGAATTTAACTTTAGTATGTATTATCATATTCAAACTAATGTCCAATATGATTATATTATTCAGACACTATAAGACATGTTGATAACATGTTCTATAGACTTCAAGGGAGGATGAGACCAACATCTACCTCTAGTCAAGTTCTCTTACAACAATAGTTTCCAATCAAGCATCTAAATGGATCCATATGAAGTAATTTATGGGAAAAGATGTATAACACTAGAATTTTGGGATGATTTCGGTGAATGGAAGTTGATGGGACCTTAAATAGTCATGGAAAATGGTAGAAAAGGTGAAAACCATTCAGAAGCATATCCGAGATGTCAAAAGTTAACATAAGAACTATACAGAAAATGGTCAACGATACCTAGAGTTTAAGGTTTTAGGCATGGTATTCCTCCTAATATCTTTATGTAATAGGATCATGATATTTGGGAAGATAGGAAAGTCAAGTCCCTAGTACATCAACCCCTTAGATATTCTTGATCGTGTCGGAGCCACAACCTATCGACTAGAATTTCTACCTATCATGTCTCAAGTACACGATGTATTCCACATATCCCTCTTGAGGATGTATATACTAGATGCCATACCTATATTGAATCTGAAGGTGATACAACTGAAGAACAACCTCTCATATGAAGAGCAACCAATGAATATATTTGACCATAGAGATAAATTTCTACACAAAAATACTACACACCTGGTCAAATTACTATGGTGGAACCATAAGTATGAAGAAAAAATATGGGAACCATATGAAGCAATGAAGTAGAAGTACCCCCACCTATTTTCAACTTAGAATGTAAAACAAAATTTCAAGGGTGAAATTTCATAAGGGGGGAGGAATGTAAAGACACAAAATTTTATCAATCAAATTTCTCTTATTATAATTATTTTACATAGTATAAAACACAAACATAACATAGAGAACCTAATAAAAACATTATATCACTAAATTAAGAATTAAATAAGTTGTATTTATAGAAATTAAAGAACCTATACCAATGGAATAATAACTTGATCGTTGGAACAGTAATGTGACCATTAGGAATAGAAAACAGGCCAATAGAATAGTAATATCACATATTAAATGAATAAATAAAATTCAAGTATCTTATGAATGAAAATATAATATATTAATATCATGTAATAATTAAATATTTTTTTTAAAAATGTTAAAATATGTATTGGTATTTTTATGAAAAGTAAATGTTTATTTACAATTTTATAATTAATATAATGATTTAAAAGAAAATTTATTTTTCAAAAAATATATTCATAAATTAATATTATTTTTTATTATGATTATAATATAATTTTATTAGACCTTAATTAATTTTTCAAGGTGTCATAAAAGTAGTTATAATTTTAAAATTGATATTTTTTTTGAATAAATGATGATTTTAATTAAAAATTAAATTTATAATATTTAGAAAATTATTTTCATAAAATGAAGTTAATTTTTAAAATATACACATATAAAAATGGATAGGGTGAATTTTTGGGTTTTTTCTAAAATAGTTGAAATTTTGGTGAATAGTGAAATACAATAATTTACAGTATTTGATATTATAAGTAAATAAATGATTTTTTGAGTCATGGTTGAGTCATGGATGATGTAAGTGGCCATTATCTCTAACTCACATTCTCTAGTTATTTTTCTTATTCAAAAGGGTCAATACTATTGATAGACTTGAGCCAAAATAATAAACAAATGAATAAAATAATCAAAAACACCCCTCTCCTCCCACTATAAATACCACCCCTAACCAACTCTTATCCTCATACCTTATAAGACTTTGATATTTCTTATATTATTCCAAATTACTCTCCCAAACTTCTTCCCCACGTTCAGGACTTACTAGTCTCACCAAAATACCATTTCCATGTGCGTTAAGGTGGTTCTCAAGGAGACGACACTCAAGAGGTAAATCCCTCCCTCCCTCTCTTTTAATTTCCTTTATTTTCTTATCATTATATAATCTAACCTATACAAATTTACATGATAGATCTAGTATCATATATATAATGTTATTTTATTGTGTTAATGGAATATCCATCATCAAATCTATTCTCCTCTCATTTTGTTCTAAAAATGAAAACATCATCCATGAGGTGTCGATTCACCACCTTCATGGATGAGGAGTTTTAAATTTTTATTACCTCCTTCAATGATGCTCATAAAATAATTTTTATTATTAAAAAAGATTATAATATGTGTATTACAACTTATTCAACATTATGAAACCTATATATAAACATATTATTAAATAAAACAATACTAATTTGTGATGGTTGTAAAAACCTCGAAAATAAAATAATCATTTTTTATAAACATTTTATCTAATAAATCATCATCATGTAAAAAAATAAAATTATATAAGTAACCATTTAAATTTATGGAAATAAATTAATACCATATCATTACATTTATGGAGTTTTTATTCCATTTGATAAGAACATTTATAATCATATATAAGCAAACCGACCATGAAACCATGAAGCAAACACTCCCAAAAAGAAGAAATTAAACACTATAAGTCAATTAAATGGCTATAAATAGACCATATAAAATTATGTTAAATTAAATACATGTAGAATATGTTCTTAATTATTTAATTAATGGATTTAATTTGATTATACAGGACATTAAATACAAGTGAAGAACACTTTCAGACATAATGTAAGATATTCTCTCTGAACCTCAATTTTTTCCATGGGGTTACACTTTCTCACTCCTTAAACAAATTTAATTATTAATTATTCCTATTAAATCCTCCTAAATTATTTATTTATGCTCCAAACATATGTATCTAGATCAATTATTCTTTTTTCATGTGTAAATTATAAGACCCCAGCCTTAAACCTTACTTAATCTTGAGTTATTACAAGATTACACATTGAGGATCTTTTCAGGTTTAGAGTTTTAGAGAATTAGATCATAAAACTTGCATTACATTCCACATTTACAAAAATTGGTTACATAAAAGATAGTATTCATTTTTTTCCATCAACGGAAACATATTTAAAAATAAAGCATGGATTCTTTCTTGACACTTCCTTGACACTATCATCATAACATTTAACTTTCCTTTGACCTGTGAAAAACATTTCAAAAAAACTTGGGATGAGCATAAAAAGCTCAGTAAGGGTTATAAAAATATGGAAAAGAAACACGAGTTCATATATACATAAGAATGAAATCATACTTTACCCATAAAACATAGGAACTTTAACAAACCTCATCAAATCATGAATAAATCATAGAAATCATAAGACATAAAAGGTAACTTGAGGCATTCATAACATTCTTACGTAGGGAGTAACCCTCTTGGTTACGTTTGGAATACCCACCACAGTATATTCCCTAAATCTCTTTGGAGAAACCTTAACATTTCACTCCTTCGCATTACCCAATGAATTGGAGAGCTATATCGGGCTCACCCACCCTTAGTTTATCACGGAACCACCCGTCTTCATAACAATGCCCAAGAACCATAACATAATCTTATCACATAAAACATGCATAAAGTAAACATAACATTTCCACCTTTCAATAACAAGATATCAATACAACACATTGATATAAAAACATTATGAAAACTATTTTCAATACCAAAATAAAAGAAAAGTAAAACATGGTATTTATTTTTCTTTTAAAAAGAGGGTATGGCTTGTAGAGGAAGCCGAAATTCAAATAATGGTCACGGCGGTGGAGAAGTCGTTGTCGCCACATACGTATGACAAAAACATTCCCTTTTGTCGTTTAGTAAACGCTTCGTATAAAAAGAGATTCCTTTTGAATAAACATAAAAGTAAAAGGGGTTTATACACCATATAAAAGAAAGTTGTGTATAAAACAAAATATGCCTCAATGAAAGGAGATTGAGATGAAGTCCCATACAAAGACGGTATCCTTGGATTAAGGATAAATCAGTTACATAATTATGTGTGACAAATGAATACACAAAATATAAGTGGGTATTAAGTGTATAAAAATAAGAGGACATTCACACATAATCATAGAACGACATATTCAAGGTGTACAAGTTTATCCTAAAGAATCAAAATTGGGTTAAGAAGTTTCCTTGCAAAAATTCAACATCCTAACGGCATCACTTCAAAATTCAGAAAAAGAGTTGATGAGAGATAAAAAGGGTATATCATCACTTGGTCATAAAATTTACATCAATAAGGATATATAATAACATATCCCAACATAATAGTATGTGAATTAAAAGACATAACAAAATAAGTATTTTAAAAAGAGGAGGGTGAAAGGTTCCCTTACCGACTTGGGTAACTTTCGAAACGTACACCCCATTGAAGAAGGGTCATAAAATGAATATGTAAATACCCATAAATGAAATTATATTACACAAAGAGTATAATAATGGGAATTAAATATACCACTCAAAGGAAATGGTGGCAAATGTAGCATAAATCTCATGGGACTAAAAGTGAGATGAAAAATCCCTTTCGAAAACTCGGCAGCCTAACGACGCCACTTAAAACTTCCAAAATGGATTGATGAGAGAAAATAGGGTCTCTCATCATATGAAAATAAAAAGTACAGTATGAGTAATATAAAATAACATCCCAATCATAATAAAGATGAGATTAAAAGGAATGACATAAAAGAGTGTACTTAAAAAGAAAGAGAGAGGTTGGATCCCTTACCTCGGGTCCGACTTGACTCGATCGTTCTTTAATCTCCTGAATAATAAACTTGAGTTAATTTCTACTTACTTGAGAATCTTTTTCAATTTCATTATTCCTTTTATATCAATTATTACCATGTCATTAACACTATGTTATTATTTAAGTTAATAACGGTCGTTTTAACGATCATTGGTACTTGAGTGAAAAATAAACTTTTTATAATTACAAGTTGTTCATGTAGTAAAATATCCATTACATCCAGAATTTTATTCATGATGTGGATATCATATATATCATATATATCCAGTATATTCATGAATTTATAATATTACATAACATTTAGAGGTAAGAAATGAAATTCACCGTTCATGGAGACGGTAAGCCGTACGTACGCATGAACGCTACTTCCATTTATATTTCATATTTAATGGAATTAAAACATAATGATACATAATAGTAATTTAATTACAGTATGTTATCATATATAATATCATTAAATATATCCTTTATATGTACCACATATGGTATTAACGAATCAAATCACTTTGAGGGGGCGGTAGTCCGCACTTCCTAAAATGAAGATATCGCGTATACCCAAAATGGAAGCCATAAAGGTATGCCATAAATTAAAAATACAGAAGATTAAGGAAAAAATAAACATATTATATATCATATATAAATATAGTGACATCTTAATGGCCACCTTTGAAGGTGTTAAAATAATGTTGAACAATCATCATTTCGGGAGGCAGAAATTTGCCATCCACATAAACAGTATGTTCTTTAACCATTAGATGTAGGTGTGTGTAAGTTTAGATCGAATACTTCTTATAAAAACATCCTATTATATTGAATATACTGGAGTTGTTACAAAATAAATGAATAAAAAGAGTTTAGGGGGGTGGAGAAGCAAAATAAAACAAAAGGACTCAAGTGAAGACATTACCTTAAAATCGGGTAACTCCCTTTGGTTTGAGCTCAAAGGCTTCCTTGGAAAGACTTATAACCAAAGTGAGGCTTCTAAGAGTTATATAGGGATGTGGAGAGACAAAATGGGCAGGGGTTGGACGAGCCAAAGGCTTTTGAAGTGTGGGTAAGGAGGTAGAGGTGTGGGCCTTTTATAAGAGGAGAGGAGGGGCACTCTTGGAAAGTAAAGAAATGTTACTTTATTTTAGAATGATTTTCGGATTTTAATGGTCCCACATTGATGTGTTTCGAGGATAAGGTGATAAGGGTTCAAAATACACCCATACAATAGGTTTTTGACATGTGTAGGTCTTATATTTGACATTATCTTTCCATTTTATTTAAATTGTTAAATAATGAGGTCATCGCTGCATCATCATGATGTCATAAATAATTTAATTTATTTAATGTCTAAAAATTATAAAAAAAAAATAATATGATCTAGAAAATATTTTTATCTTTCCAATGAATATTTATAGTAAAAAATATGACTTGTATAACCCAATGTAAAAATTGTTTTAGTTAAACAACTCATGTTTGTGTCATTTTAATTTTAACATTAAATAAAAAGGTATTTATGTCATTTTCCAACAAAAGTGGCTCCATGGGGTCCCCAAGTTGACCCATGGATTGTCTTGGTCGGACATGACTCATCCAATGAGGTTAGGACATGTGTATAGGTCATTACATATTATTAAAACATTATTTTTACCTTAAACTACACTAATTACCTCTAATCGCGATTAAAAACTTAATAAGCTACTATTCACCAAAAAATTATTTTAATCCCATTGAACCAAATTTTACTTCTTAATGACAACCATTTATGTTGTATTTTTAAAATTCAAAACACAAAGGTGGAAAAATTTCATTTAAATGGAAAATCAGTTTTTATAAGTACCACTTAGTAGTTTAACTATTCATCAAAAATTGAAGTTTTTCAGAAAATTACCAAAAATTCACCCTAAGATATATTTGATATTCCGAATTCAAAAATGATTTCTATTTTAAAAAATTCATAACATATAAGTTACATTAATTAATTTAATAATTAATTTCTGCTGTCAGAACAAATAGCCTGTTTTTATGAAACAATATATAACAAAAGATTGACACTAGTTTAAGTCAAATTTCAAAGTGAAATTAATTCCAATGACCACTATTTGATTAAATAGTAAAAATATATTCTAATTTAAATTTAAAACCAATTAAAAAGATAATCTAATCATATAAATCAATTAGATTAAAAAGAGGTTTTGAATTAAAATACAACATTTTTCACTATTCATTAAAAATTTAACTTTTTCGGAAAAATACCAAAGATTTACACAATGTAAATTTTGATGTCCCAATTCTAAAGAAGAATTTTATTTTTTCAAATATAACACATAAAATTGTCAAAAAGTGGATTTAAAAGAGGTTTACCATCAAAAGGCGATTAATCGACCTTTTAAAGAATATTTGAATGTTTACGCTTAAAATTCGATTCATTCGCATTTTTAATCCTCTAACATTTATTGTAAAGAGTAAAAATATTTTACAAACATATATAATCATTTTGTAGTTAGTTCTGTTCATTCCCTCCATTACAACGGCTAGGCGTTAACTACCATTTAAAATAATATTATTTTATTATTAGAGTGCAATGTAAGATTACCAAGAAACTCGTTGTTGCGTGTTGGGTACGCCATCGAGCATAGTGTCCCCTTTAAAGTTATATTAATATTTTATTCACAAATATGGATAAATGTGAAAATTTCATATTCTTTATTTACCTGGGGTGTTACATCAATTAATATTTTATAAGGTTTCCTTTTCAATTCCTCCCGATAAGCAAGATCGATTAAAGGGAACTTCCCAATTTATTACCCATTTTCATGTACTATCCATAATCTATTTTAAACCACCAATATTTTTCTAAAATCAATATTTTAATCATAAAAAACTATATTAGTTCATTTTTGGTTTTATGAAAACAATTATTTCTATGTACACTTTAAATACTCTTTTATATTTTCCCTTAAACCATAAAGAAGTGGCTCATTTATAACATTTCTTAAACACCATTTTTACATGTTTTCACTTCAGTTGGACATAATTTATCATTATATATTACTATTTTCTCTCATTACTATACAATTATGACTTAAACCCATTCTTTATTGTACACCATTATGATACACCCTTTGGTTACTCCTTATGACATGTTTATGATACCCAATTCCTTCCATAGGAAACCATTATACTTGATTATTCATGTGAAATAAATATTCATGGACATGTTATTATGGATATAACTAGAGAGAAATACAAATCATTGGTTAATGTTTAGTCTCATGAGAAGTCATGTTGGGACAGTGAGTAAAACTGATTCCTTTATGGGACTTTGTCCACCATGTGACATAGTCTTGGCAGTTATACTTGACTCATGTTTATGTCATGTTATATGTTGCTTTCACATTCCTATGTTTCCATGATTACATGATACCATGTTCTATATGTTATTCTTACATATTTTTATTCATGTTATATTCCTTTTTATGTCATATTTTTAGGCCTTTTAACCTATGTGCTGTGCTTTATTTCTATGTTTATTACATTACTAGGTTTTTTAGCTCATATCTTTTGTCTTTGTATTCCCTAGGTTATCCTATGAAGACGTAAGATCTAAAAGGAAGTTAGATGATAATTATGTATGATTAATATAAATATTTTTTATTTTACTTTCATGTTTTCAGTTTTATATACCTAATCTTCTGAAGACACTAGAATTTACAATCATTGTCTTGTATTTGATGGTTAATTATGATTAAAATAATGTAATAATATGTGTAAAAGTATAGGGCTATTATAATAGTGACCATATATGCTTACCTCTAATAGGCACCGGGTTAGTGACAAGCATTGAGGTTAAATAACACATAATAGGAGGCATTGCCCTTAAATATTTTCCTGTATCATATCATAAACCACCAAAAAATCTACCATGATATATAAAATTAATCAAAATATCATAAAATCAAACTCAAAATGCATGAGTATAGAAAAATACAAGAATCTACAAAATAAAAAAATGCAAAAAAAAAAAAAATTGTGAAAATGAGCCAACTACTTTAAAACTCTGATATAGTAATGTCTAGCTCAATCATCAACACCCTCCTGGAAACCAATAATATATATATATATATACATATATATATATACATATATATATATACATATATATATATAGATATATATATATATATACACGAGGTTCTCATAACATGTATAATTAGTTGGATCATACCTAAGGTATCTTGGAAAAATGTGAAAAGAGTATGCTAATGACTTAATGAATAAACAACAGAACCAACAAGCACATTGCGGGTCAACTAATTCCCCCAACCTCACCAAGGCTCGCTCACCAAATCACGCATCCATGAATAGTAAAGTAGTATCAAAATAATATATAAAGGATCCCCAAAACCACTTTCTCTACTGGTTTTCCACTCTCACCCAATGAGAGAACATCATTTTCTATTATACCTTCAACAACAATCACCATCTCAAAGGGAAATCCTAGCTCTCAATCCATTCTATAAACCACATCACCACCATAAGAAATCCCTGCTCTCAACCTGTGCTACATACCACACCATAATACCATAAAACTGGGGTATTAGGGTATCATGAACATGTATGAAATAAACCTTATTCCCTCCTACTACTACAGATGACCCCCACCATATATATCTCAATCCACAATGGGGAACCACCCACAATTGTGTATGAATGACATCATCACAAACGACCACTAATGAAAGGGTGGGGGAAAGGGGGTAGTCAGCCATCTATATCCTCCCCATCCTAGATGTTGGAAAAAATAGCCTACCTAAAACATATAGGTGTTAGTACATAGTACTCTAATCAGGTTGGGTGTGTAAAGAAACACAAGAACACATAACATAATAATATTTCATACAAACCCACACCTAGGGTACATACTAACATCATCATAAGACTACAATCACCAATAGGGAATTTCTAACACCACTTTAGTGTTTTCTACCAATATTAAAAAACAAAAAAAATATCAAGTAAGCATCATATAAAGGCTATATCCCATGTTACACTTTCCATTTCTGTTTATATAAATTAATCTCCATTTGTATAAGTTCATCCTATAATAATTCATATTATTCAATCCAATTATATTTATATTGCTACCGAATCACTACCAAGAAACAACCACATCAACCACCACATCAAAAATCCACCGATCTGTAATAACCAAGGCCACCAAGCCATAACAACCAACCAAGGACATAAAGAAACAACAACCAAATAAAGCACCGAGCCACACACAACATAAAAAATATAGGGAAATCACATCAAGATTGGTCTTTTACAATTATAATATTTAAACATTTAAAATTTTTTAAGGTGTTTCCAATCAATCCATCATAATAAGGCATAACATGGGATATTAACAACACCAACATCAATAAAATCAGTCACATCATGTTTTTCACATAATTCCCATATAATCTATTTAGTCTAGTCATTATCATGGATTAGGATAATCATACCATTCACCCAATGGAAATAAAAATTATGATAGTTTTATAATTGTATATAAAGTAGGTGAGGAATCAAATCCCCTACCTCAATTCTGATTCCCTAGGTCATTACCTCACAAGAAACAAGGATCAAACACCATTGGATCTAACAGAAATACCACATGAGCCTATACATATAAAACCACCATCAATAATTTCTCCCAAATAGTAGTTTTTGACCAAATAAACCTTTGAATGAAAGAACAACAAGAATAAGGGAGATAAAGGAGAAGAAAGAGATACCTAGATCTATGTAACTTTGATCTAGATGAACCAAGGTGTTAGAATCTCTAAAGTAAATGAATAGTGGATTGAGGAAGGTCTTGAGGTTGGATAAGTATTGATGGAAGGGAAATTAATTTGAAGCAAAGGAGGTCAGTTCCTTTATTTATAAAGAAATATCACGTGGCCTTCACCATGAAGTGGTGACCTTTGACCACACCATGGTGGCTTTAGGTTAAAGGTATACTTGAATCTCCATGTGAGATCCTAAAATCTCAAGCATATTAAAAACATTTAAAACCCATTTTCATCAGAACCAAACCATTCACATTAGCTTTGTGTAAATAACCAAGTCGTTTCACCTTACTACACCAAGTACTATGGCATGGTGAGATCTTTGCTTCATCACTTCTCACAGGATCACCTTCGAGGCACCATGTTTGGTACTACACCCACTTAGAGCCTATTTTATATAGGGATACCATAATTATAATATTCCCACCAAAATATCCGAACAATCCATTTCACCATCCACGACATACTAACCACCACACAACCAACTCAAAACATCCAAACACACCCTCTAGTCCAAGAAGACTTAAAAAAACCACTACCACACCCACCACCATTATTTAATGTACCCTTAAATGAAAAAAACAACTTCAATATTTCATAATTTCAGAAAACACCATCATAAGACCCTCAAGACCCAAAAAAATACAAAGGAATGTCCCAAAAGGTTTGGGACATTACATGAGAATATATCCTCCATTGAAGTCTCATGATATCACCAATCTGAATATCAATATAGAACAAAAATTTGATATTTATACTTTTGGCTGTTTGAATTAGAACTTAAAAAACAAAATTCACCATTACTAACATAGAAATCAAGGATATGTTTCCTCTAGTGAATGGTAATGAACCATAAACATATAGTTTATAAAAAAGATTTTTCAAGAATGTATAGGACACATCTCAAGAAAATTAAATGAAGCACCACCAAGTAAGAAACACATTGATAAATAGAATACAAAGTAATTATTTCTATTCATAGTGAATAAATAAAACCAATGAAAACAAATGATAACAATGAGGAGACTACTATAGCTCATACATTTTTAATTTTGTAGAACACTGATCTTAATTTTTCTAAAATAATTTTAAAATATCATTATTTAGGGAGAATAACTAAACTTATTTTTAAATTTTTCTACTCTTCACTAAATTTTAAAATGGATTAGAGGAAATAAATATCAATATTTATGAAAAATGATTTTCATGTTCATTTATAGTATAAACTTATTATAATATACCTAATGACTTGATGATAGTCATGAGATCCAGTTGCTTATTAAAAAGTTCTTAGGGTTGGGGATATGTCTAAAAAGAGTTGATTAGAGATAAAAAGAACATAAAAAACTATAAACATATAATTTTTTTATTTCCCTATTATTTATTTAATATCAAATCAAACCATATTAAATTAAAATTAAGAATGGTAAAAACAATATAACAATATAATAAAAAAATAAAACAATGAGAAATAATTATTTTCATTATTTTAAATAACCATTAATAATTATAAAATATGTTCAAATATTAAATTGAGATTAGAATAATTTTATAAAATGAAAGTAATTTCCATCATATAAAATATTTTTTTGACACATAACTAAATTTCATCATCACACATGTTTCAGTTCGGTTTGGTTTCCATCTTCATTACATAAATCATTTGTTTTATAATTTAAAATTATAAAATTAGTATAATTATATAATATTTTTTATAATATGTTTTAATTAAATAATATTAATTATTTATAAATAAAATCATTCATATTTTTTTTTGTTTTTTCTGTTATTTTTCATTTTTGAACATATAATTTTTTATTCATAATTATTAAATTTAAACACAACAAATAAAAGGAAAACAATATGCCTCATTCTCTTTAAGTACGAAAATAATTATCTATTTTTCATTTATGAAAATAATGTGTTGTGTCAATACCATGGAGTTGAAATATATTTAAATTAAAACACTATTATAACTTAAATATATTTACACTTAAATTTAATTACATTGCAACCTCATAAAAAATATAATTCACAAAAATTTTGTGCCATTGTGGTGTTTATTTGAATCTTCATGCATGGTAATACATTATTTATTAGGCTAAAATATTTCTAGTGTTTCAATTATTTGTTTCTTTAAATGATTAGGATTAACATGTTTAATTGGTTTCACTCTTATTATGTCTTAAACGAACTCTTCACATCTTATTCTAGTCATAAATTTCATTTTTATTTTTAAAAGAACATTTTATCACTTGTTTATTTAATGTTTATAGGGAGAAATTAATATTGATTAAAAAAAATTAACTTTACAATTGTAGTCATATCATTGATAAAAATTTGAATAATATTTAGAAAAATATATTAGTAGGTCATTTTTTGAAGATGAAAGGATATATAAAGCTTTAATTGGACATATATTTTTTTTGGAGATTTAATGAAAAAACATTTTAATTTAGGGAATAAGATATGTTTTGTGGGATAATAATTATGCATAGAACACACACACACTATATCTACATACATATATCATACAGAACATACACATTTCACAAAATATATATGCAAATTGAACACACACATGCACTATATATTATTAATATTTCATAAATTATATATATTCATAGAGAATATATATATATATATATAATACACACATATATATGTTATAAGGGAACATTTATATATATGATCACGTCAAATTCATAACACACACAAAACACACACACACACACAAGAAATCAAATCCCCTTTTAAATAGGTTAAATAGGTAACCCAAAAATGAATAAGAGGCCCAAAATAAGAAAGACCCAAAGTGACATGACACAAAGATCTAGTGGCCCAAAATCGAAAACAAAGCCAAAGGCCCTGAGTGAGAAGCCTACAACATAACCTATCACCAAACAAAAGACACACTGCTTGCCCTGCCTGAAGAAATCAACACTTGAAACCAGTCTAAAGAAGCATTGACCCCACCAAAAATGATGTACTGTATTGGAACACAACATGGAAAGTAAACCCTCCAACCAAAATGTGGGAGGAGCATCGAATGATGGGTGTCAACCCACCCATATCTCTTTCAAGATGCCCACCATATAATGCCTATGAGAATTCCTGAATCACCTATCTAATACACTAAAAATTCATTTTGGATCCAAGTGAAAAGGTCAAATGGAAAAGAACCCCTCCAAAAAAATGGGGGAAAATGATTGGATATTGAGAATCAACATGATCATCCATCAAAAAGAGGTCAACCAAAAGACAATGTAGCATCACTTCCAACCTCATGCATAAAATATTTCATTGAATTCAAGTCATACCACCTGAAATCCACAAAAATATGTCCCAAAGGCCCAAGAAAACACCAGTAATGCATAAGTGTCCTGGTGGCCCTTGACTGAAGACCTAAAAATGGTCAAGAGGCCCAGTGGAAAAACCCCAATCCTCCAACATCACCGCCTCCACTCAAACCATCCATCACCATTCGAAGCCACCACTAACATGCTTGAGGATCACCATCACCCACCTAGAAGAAAACCTATTCCAAAACCTGTCTCAATTCAATACTAAAAACATCATCACCACCACACACCCAGAAACTCTAAATTCACCACTGATTGTGCCTCCATCGATGTCGATCAAGGATGACGATGCTGCCACCATCATCAAACTCTAAGACCATGCCACTGTTGTTATAGGAAATCAGATGCCACTAACAGTTTCCTAGATGATGTAAATCAAAGTCAGAGAAGTTGCCACCATCCTCAATCCTTGAGACCATGCCATCAAAATCATAAGGAACTGGATGCCACCACCCACAATCATCGAAATAACAAAGATGATACCAACTCATATCTGGACCAAAGAGGTGCAGATCCATCGGGATAGATTGCAGAAACAATTTCGTGGAGAAGAAGCAGATACCATGAGGGAAATTCCATGGATAGAGATGGGGAAATAGAAATGGATTTTACTACCACACATTAGATGAAAACTAGATCATCATGCCGACCACCACCATAGTAGAAAATGTCGCACCCAAGGCCAAACACCACCCGAAGACGACCACCATCACCAGTTTAGAGAGAAATACTATGACAACAACCCACCATCACTAGAAATGACACCGCTCCCATGAAGGGGATCCTATTTTTTTCATCACAATTAGTGGCTTTCACCATATAATGATAATTTTCCTTGGGTTTTCATTTTATATGAAATGGGTTTCCAATCATGATTTAAGATATAAAACTGATTTCCAAATAGCACGCACTTGTATTGCTTGTTTAAATTCCATATTGGTTCTTTAAGATTGTTTTTCAAAATTATAAATCTTTTTCTGGTTCTTTATGATCTTAAATGGAGGATAATAATGTCTTTATGAAAATGTATTCTAAATTAAGGATGATATTTTATTTTTTATTGTACATTGTGAGTTAATGTTATTTTAAGGTGTTTTATGGATATTATGTTTGTTATTTGGATTTGGATATGGTTGAGAATCATTTATGAAAGAATGTAATGTTTTAAAAGGATTTTATAATGTATTTTTATGTGGTTTTATTTTCAAGAGATTTTTCTACATGACCAGTTGGGACCTTAAAAATGGGGTTTTCTTAAGATATTTTTTTTCTTGAAATAAGACTTTTTAATATAACTAGTTTAGTGTGTTGTTTTAACTAGTGATATGATATTACACTTCTCCACTAGTTTTTTGAATCATCTTGACTAATAACATGATATTTCACCTCTCCACTAGTTCAGTTTTTCTTCACGACTAGTGATGCGAGACAAATCCCCTCTACTTGGTTAGTTTTCACCCTAACTTACAACCTGATACTACTCTCCACTATTCCATTGTGTTTTATTGACCAGTGACATGATACTATTTCTTTTTATTAGTTTAGTGTGTCTCATAGCCTATATTTTATTATTATTATTATTCTTGAGTGAATACTATTTATACCTATATTTTCCTAATTTTCTACTACTTTATTAAATTCTATTGTAGCCTATATTTTCCTATTTTCATCTACTTCAGTGGATACTATTACTACATATATTTTTTCATGTTTTTTGTGTATTAGTTTCATTATCATTAGAGTTTTTCCTTGATTTTAAAATTATTATTATATTATTATAGTTTATTTTTATCTTGGTTTAAATTGTTTATTTTATTACCATAAATTAAATCTAAGTGTATTGTAAAGCATGGCATCTAAACTATTTATTTTTTATAAGTAAAATTACATCAGAAAATGTTATAAATAATATTTTTCCTTAAATGAGTGGATTATTTACCTTGGGTAAAAATAAATTTAAATGATGACATTGTGTGACTTGTTTTATGAAAAATGAGCATCTTACTTACACTTTTATATTCTCAAACAAGCATGAAAAGGATTTACTTTTAAAGTATATCCATGGTATGGGAGAGGATACCAACTGGGTTTTTTAAAAGAATCATATTTTTTAAAGTTAATAATTCACATTCATATTAAAAAAATTAAAATAAAAAATAAATGATACATATGAAATATAATTATTTAGTCTTAAAAATATAAATATTCCTAAAAACTGTATAGATTCTAACCAAAAATTAATATTTCATGTATTTATAGATAGAAAACATTCATTTAGACTAAAAAGATTAGAAATATGAAAAAATATAAAAATAAAGAAATTAGAGTAGAAATAATTACCTAAATACTCTTTTTCCTAATGAACAATTGACGAGGCAAGTAATTAGACCATAATAGTGAACACAAAGCTCAATAAATCTGTTTGAAGTGCTTCATGAGTCTCTATGGAAACATTAATAACTAAATTTTTGTATGAATTCATAATATGAAATAATATATTTATAACTAAATTTTTAAAATAAAAATATTAATGGAGACATGATTAACTAAATCTAAAAAATAAAAAGTTTAATGGAATCATCATTATTAAAATGAAAATGAAAGTAAATCAAAACTAACCTTCAAGTGGTGGTATATGGCCTATTTTAATAATTAATATCCCGTTGAAGAAGATGTAATGATGGTTAATATATATCAAATAAAAAATTAAATATTTAAATTGTGGTCAACATCAAAAAATAGTAAAATTTGATAGAATTTACTTTTTTGGGAACCATGAATTCAAATTTAAGTGTTACGAGAATCAATAGTAAATGATGGTAAAAAAAGCCTTAGTAATGCACATGAACATCAATGGTTTTTCAATGGATCAAACTAAAGTAAATAATTTAATTTTTCTTTTCAAACACTCCTTGAAATATGTGTAAAAAAGTTGACTAGTATTTATATTTATAAATTCAAAGGGATGAGTGGTATCTATATTTATAAATGAATACATGTGTAAGGAAAAAGAGTGGTATCTATATTTATATGATCATATTAACTTTCAGATACCTCCTATGTACAAAAAATATCACATTCTATATAATATAGATTGATAATATCACAGTGGTAAGAGTGTGTCACTAACTCCATTCAACCCATAGGATATCCATCATGACCCCACTTCTGCAACCTTTTCCTCACAAGAAGATAATAGGTACTAAAATTCAGTTTTCAAACCAAAAGAATTTTCATTTTCTTGGAGTAATTGAAGGATTTATTTGAATGTTGAAACTGCAATAGTTTTCTCAACATGAGTGCATGTAAGACCATCCGACTAAGCCTTCTCACAGTCACACCATTCAATCCCCCTTATAAGAATCAGACTATTTCTACTTCTTTTTTTCAAAATTTGGAAACATAATATGAAATGTTTTTTGTGCTTTTCCAACTCCCCAACCTAGGAACATTTATATTTAAGGAGACAACTATCATCCTCATCAGCTTTATCTCATGAATTATTATTATTGCATTTTTTTCCTGAGATTCTTCCCCCATCTCTAATGTACATGCACCAATGTTTCTTTAACTACCCTGAGTAGTAGTCATCCCATACTAGGTACTGATGATCATTGTAGATGAATTCATAAGACAACACCTAAAACCAATGGAGTAATTATTTTATTAAATTCAATTACCCATCTCTTTCAAAGAATTCTGATATTATTTGTAACACTAAAATTTTGGGTTCCCCTTATTTGAAAGGCTCCCTTTTTGTATTTTTTTATTTTGTTAAATATTAATATTACCAAATCAAATATGATGGACACAAATTAAAAATGGATAAATTCCAATTGTATGACAAAGGAGTATAAAGATGGGTTGAAAGAGTTCTTTAAGTTTAAAAAAGATCATGCATTTGACCCTTATAAAATCTTTTTTCAATGTTTACAACATTTTTATTCATGAATAATTAGTCCATAGGAGTTGGAAGAACACTTGATCTATCCCGGAATGGATCGAAGTTATAAATGTTGTAATAAACAAGGGTAAAAAGTGAAATTTTCTAGTGAATGGGATAACACTATGTTTTATGGATCATCTATTATGATTATAAGTGTGGGTTATGAAGAAGACCATATTGAGGATGTGATTATTAGTGTGAAGGATGATTAAGATCATATTAATGAAATTACAATGATAGTTGAATATGAACTTCATGATTGCCCAAAATTATTTGAGAATTTTAAGAGTTATGAAAATACTCAATCATATACTGGTTGTACTAAATATACATCATTATCAGCCGCACTGAATCTATATAATTTAAAAGATGGAAACTGATGGAGTGATGCTAGTTTTACTGAACTACTTGCTTTCTTAAATGATATGATCCTAGAATATAATGAGCTTCCTAGCCAAACATATGACTCTATATGAATACTAATATCAATGGGTATGATATCTAAAGAATACATGCACGTCCAAATGATTGTATAATATTTCTTAAGGACCAAAAATAACATAATTAATGCCCACAATTTGGTTTTTCTTGATACAAGAAATATGAATCGGGTCCTACAAAAGCTGTATGGTAATTTCCAATCATTACAATGTTTAGGTGCCTATATGAAAGTGAAGAGACTGCAAGGAAATTAGTATGGAATGAAGATACAAGAAACAATTATGGGAAACTTCATCACTCGAAAGACTCTCCTCTGTAGAAGAGAATTGATCAAGAGTATATTGAATTTGGAAATGAGATGAGAAACCTTCCTCTTGTGATTTCTATAGATAGAGTGAATGCATTTGGTTCTCAAAGTAGTACTCACAGTACATGGCTGGTTATTTTGGTAAATTATAACTTTTCACTATGGTTATGAATGAAATGAAAATACATTATGTTTTCATTGATTATATCTGGATCAAAACAACTGGGTAATGATATTGATGTTTATTTGGATCCATTGATCAAATATTTGAAATTACTATGGGATTCAAGTGTTATGTTGTATGATGCCTATAGAAAGGAAGATTTCACATTGAAATCCATGTTGTATGGGATGATAAATGACTTTCTTACCTATGAAATTTTTTCAAGATATAACATTAAAGGAACTCAAGGGTGTCCCATTTGTGAACAAGGTACACAATCAATTGGGTTGAAACATTCATCGAAGAATATGTTTCTAGGACATTGTATATTTCTATCCCGATGATATAAGTACCAATCTTGGATGACCTCATTTTATGGGAGTTCATAAGAACATAAAACACCATATATACCAATAAGTGATCAAATATTTGTAAAAGTAAAAGATATGGAAAATTATTTTCTTAAACCTTTTTTGAAAAACCTTATGGAAACCGGTTGAAAAAATAGATCGGTTATTTTTGAATTACCATACTGGAATTGTTTATACGTCAGACATTTTCTTAATGTTATGCATGTTGAAAAAATATATATGATAGTGCCATTGACACATTACTATATTTACCTGAAAAAACAAAGGATGGCATTAAGGATAGGTTGGATATGATTCACATGAGTATACTGGAAGAGTTGACACCAGCGAAGGGTGAAAAATAGAATTTTCTTTCTCCACATGCTTACACTCTTTCCATACAGGAGAGATATTAGTTTCGAAACTTCTTAAATGATGTAAAGGTTCTATAGGGGTATTTATCAAATATCAAAAATATCGTGTCAATGACTGATTTAAGGTTAAAGGGCTTAAAATCACAAGAATTCCATGTTTTGATGCAAGATATAATGCATGTATCTTTATATTTCATTTTTTCTAAGAATGTCCATCATACATCACTAAAAAGAACGTTAATTAGTGAAATTTAAAAACAACACTAAATCATTTACTGGTGTTTCTGAAAAATGTTGCTAAATGATGTGTCTCTAAATATTGACTATTATAAACATTGATAATTATAAAATATTATAAACATAACTAATTTAGTGATGTTTATAAGCATCGCTAATTTAGAAATGTTTATAAACATATCTATTTAGAGACACCTCATTCAACAATGTTTTTGAGAAACGTCGGTAAACAAACATCATTAATTCACCGATGTTTATAAAAATCTCTATTTAGCGACATCGTATTTACCTACTATTCTAAAATATTTTGGTATTTTTTTTAAAATTTATAATATTTGGGTTTTTTTAAGATGTTTTTTTAAAATATATATATTTTTAACTTATTTTTAAAATGAAAAATACACCCAACACACTTTGCCTTGTCTAGTTCAACCCCAACCCCTTCCCATTCCACTACTCTCTATATGCACCTATTCCAACATCTACCTGCCCCATCTAACCCATCCCCCCATTAACCCCACACGAAGGACCTGTTTCCATGGACAATCACAACATATGATGAAATTCCACTCTGCTGGGATTCTAAGGCAAGACCTCCCCCTTTAGGACCAGAATTGTCTCCCGAATAGAAGACAATAATTTGTGCTCCCTTCATTGGCCAAATAATAGACCAACTCAGCCATTCATATTTTTCATATATAATTGTATTATATTTTATTTAATTATATAAATACATTTTAGTATTTAAAAAATTAACAATATATATATATATATATTAATATGTGTGTGTGTGTATATATGTTTATATTTTATATTTTATATTTTATGTTTTATGTTTATATATGTATATAAACATATATATACGTTTATATAATATATATATGTTTAGGTTTTATATTATAGATTTTATGTTTATTTATATGTTTATATTATATATATATATGTAAATATATATTATATATTTATGTTAATATATATATATATGTTTATGTGTGTGTGTGTGTAAATATATATGGTTATATATACATATATATAATTATAATTATAATTATATATATAATTTTCCACTTTTTAAAACACGAATAAAAATGTCACTAAAATAGGCATGTTTTCTAAAAAATATGACTAAATTTAAAATATTTATTTGTTATTATATATAAATATATATATATGTGTGTGTGTGTGTGTGTGTATGTGTGTGTATGTGTGTGTGTTTACATATATATATATATATATAAAGATATATATATATATATATATATGTGTGTGTGTGTGTGTGTGTGTGTGTGTGTGTGTGTGTATGTTTATATATATTAATATACATATATTAATATATATATATATATGTTTATATTATATATTATATATATATATATAAGTTTATATTATATATATATGTTTATATTTTATATTTTATTTATAAATGTTTATATTTTTTGTTTATATATATATTTATATTATATACATATATGTTTATATTATATACATATATGTTTATATTATATATATATATGATGTTTATATTTTACATATTTAATATGTTTATATTAATATATATATGATTATATTATATATATATATATGTTTATATGTGTGTGTGTGTGTTTATATATATATATATTTATGTGTGTGCGTGTGTAAATATAGATTTGTATGTATACATATATATAATTATAATTATAATTATAATTATATATATACAATTATCCATGTTTTCTGAAAACACCCCTAATTTAGTGACATTTTCAAAAAAATTCGCTAATTTAGAAATAATTTTTAGGAAACGTTACTAATTCAGTGATGTTTTTCATGAAATGTTGCAAATTTAGCAATGTTTTTTAGGAAACGTCACTAAATTTGGGATTTTTTCTGAAATATCGCTAAATAAATGTTGTTTAAAGGAAACATCGATAAATTAACGATGTTTTTCATGAAACGTCACTAAATTAGGGATGTTTCCACTAAATTTAAAAATTAGGGATTTTTTTTTAAAATGTCACTAAAAAATGCCACTAAATTATAGTTTTTTTAGTACACTAACCAAGATCTATTTCTTTTTCAAAGCTAAATGTAGTAAAGTTATAGACCCAGTGAAATTGAAAACTTTGAAAAAGGAAATTATCGTCATATTATGTAAATTGAAAATGTTCTTCTCGCCAGTATTCTTTGATATGATGGTTCACTTGGTGGTTCACTTTTTAAAATATATTCGACTATGTGGTCCTGTACATTATATATGGATGTATCCCATTGAATGGTATATGATGATTTTGAAATGATATGTCAAAAATCAAAGTCATCTAGAAGGTTGTATTACATAGCGATATATTGTTGAGGATGTCATTGAATTTTGTACCGACTACCTGTCTAGTGTATAAATAATTAGTATACCAGAATCTCATCACACTGAATGGATTGTGGGTGAAGGAATTTCTGGAATAGATATTGTCACAATCACTATTACCGATCAAGATAATACCCACATTTATGTTTTTCATAACAATTTAGAGGTCTCCCCATATGTTAAAACCCACAAAGAAATTCTTAGGCATTTTAATCCATCAAGGTCTGAAACATAGATATCAAATACATATAATCAACAGTTTATAGGACAGTTTTGAGACAATATTTTTAAGGAGTCAGCTGGAAATATGGATTCAATTTTATAATGAATTTAATGGCTAGCCTGAGGACCAAGTGTGAATATATTATCTTATAATGGCCATGAAATTAATGTTTATATGTTCTTTACAAATGAACATGATGAATGCAATATCATGAAAAATAGTGGAGTTATGCTTGTGGCTGAAATGATGCATGTATCTAGTAACATAGAATGAAATCTAATTTATGTGATTATGTCATTATTTGGCATCATAAAAAAATATGGGAGTTACTGGTTGTTGTAAAGAGACATCTTTTTAGGTACATTATAGCTAGTAATACATTATTTGACAATATGTGTATTAATCAATTTGATTAAGACTTCTCAATTTATGAAACAATGACCGAGTGCTGAAAATAAGAAACGTAAAAAAAAACCAACGTACCCCTACCATTAAGTAATGATGGGGTATGATTCACTTGAAAAAGATGGTACGTATTTTAAATTTACCATAATACTTCTATGTGACATGAAAAACCTACATAATTATATTCCTCTGTTTATATGTAGATTGATAAATCCAAATCGAAAACCACATCCATCCCATATCATGTGCTATGGAAGGATCCACATTTTAATAAATATGAGATACTAATAGATGAAAACACACAAAAAGTGTGATAATCAAGTATAAATATGACATAATAATTTTTTTTCATTAAATAAATATTTTATAATAATGATTGCTTATTTTCCTATGTTTTTTATCCGACTTAGACATAGGAATAATCATCAGATATACCAAACTAAAAACTACTATCAATGGTTGTGAAGCGGACAGAACAATATGGTTACATAAGAGGTGTGGGTTTCAAGGTGACACCTTAAACATATTTTGAGAAAAGAAATGAATAGGGGATAAAGGTAAAAAATGGTAGAGTTGCAGACACAATTAGCTAATCTAGAAGAAAAATTTAATTGGATGTTAGAGTTTCACGAAAATGTTATGGTAAGTATGAAAATAGATGAAACAACTCAAGAACAACCACCACATGAAGATCACCCCACCCCGACCATCATTGAGGTGATCCATTCCCCATAAAGAGATATCTTAGATGAGGTAATCATTAATATTATAATTTTTTCTATGAAATGTAAATTAGGCATACACTGATACCTTTCCTATACTGATATTCTACATGATGAAAAGGATTGTGATTTATATATATCAACACCCACCTATCTTCTTTTTATGAGGAATACTGTGTTCAATACCCAAGAAGATATTATACACAATATAAAACTTCCAATAGGCCATGTGAGAGTGAGGATTAATGCAGCTCATGAGCCGATCACCATGCTACTGGTTCCCCTTGATGAAATATATATTCATATGGCTAATAAATCTATTGGAACATTCATAGTAGGGCCGTTACATCTTTTAAACAAGCATATTGAAAAGTAGGAAATCATTTACAATTTATTTTTCATGAAAAAACTTTATCAATTAATAAAAAAGGTCTAAACTGATGAATTTTATTACTGATGGATAAAGGGATGTGGTGAAATGAAATGTCGAATAAAAATGATCTAAAGGATCAACCGAGAAATTGAAACATTTTTCACAAAGAACCTTTACCCCTCTCATTCAATATCTGGATTTAAAAACATTTAAATTTCATGAGGATATAAGGTTATAAAATGTAATTATTATCATATTTGATTTTGAATAAAAAGTGTACAAAGAAGCCTCTATATACTAAATTTCTCTTGAGAATGTAAATGATATCCTTGAGTATGAATTATTAGGAGTCTCAATTGTATATTTATACATGAGGTGCGTTTTATTGATTTGTTTTCTTCCAATAGCTGGTGTATTTGGTTAATTTTGACTTAATACAATTCAATTTTTTTGTAGGGGTATATATAAACACTATTTAAAAATAAAACGTATGAAAAAAATATAGACTCATTATTCTTCACATCACTTCTACACAAGAATGCTCATTTGAATAAAAAAATGATGTAACAGTGGAAAAACTAGACACAATGTTTGAAAGTAAAGTTATATACAACAGACTCTTATTATTTCCAATGATGCAGAGGTAAAACTCTAAAATTTAATCATATCAAATATATTTTCATTCCATTAATTACTTAAACCTTTTTATTTTTAGGTAGAATTGGTTACTCATTACAATCAATTTGGATACTCAAAAGATTTATTTTTTCGATTCACTGCATGGATACCCAACAAACCAACCACACATGATGAAATTTTTCAATTTATAATACACTACATCAAATGTTTTAGAACTAAACTTCAAGTTATACATTTTATATCATTTTTAATGAGAATTCTATTATGATAGGGTGGTGTTTAAATATAATGAAAATCATGGCATGAGGATAGTCCATCAGAAGAAATATCCTAACAAATTCTACAAATGGAAAAGTATTGCTGTATATATAATAATATTTCACTATCAAAAAATATATTAAAACATTAATTTTTTTTTTAAAATGTTTATTTAGTGTCCAAAACAAATAAATGGAAAATATTTTTGTTATTATGTTTGAAAATTTATGAGTGATATAATATAAAATCAATAAACAAGTATCCCCAAAGAGGTATTTTTGAATATAATTACTATTTTATTTATGATATTTATTAATCCTTTGTGTATTTATATTTTTCCAATACTATGATGAATTTATAAAGTCCTCATATTAACAAGATTAAATAGATTTTTTTTTCAAAAATGTATATACAACATACTCGGTGTCAGAGTGTACGTATATATCATGAAGACATGACTTCCAAATTTTTATTTAGTTTATTTTCTCATGATTTTATCTATTTTTTAGTTAATTTTCTAATAATTTTTATCTTATACTTATTTTGTTAATTTTCATAGAGATCATTAAGAAATGACTTCTTAAATAATGATTATTCACTAATATACTATGATCATTCACTCATGTTGATGCGATTTTATTTTTATTCTCTAATGCATTAAACATTATGGGTTATATCAAAAATAAATATTTTTAGATAACCCAAAATTTTGAATGAATTTTGGGATAAAAGATGTGGTGGAATCAACCACACCTCAATTCGATACACTATGTACCTAGTATGACTCAAATTGCGTGGTTTCAATTTAAAATTGACATTTTATTATTGGATTGTTTCATATTTATGTTTAATTTAATTCTTTATAGTATTACAAACATAATAATTGTTTTTTTATACAGGTGGATTATTTTTCTTGAGTTGAGGAGGTTTGTTCGAAGTATCTCATGATCATGAGAGATTGGACTTCGAGGCTCCAACTGAGATAATGAAAATATGGAAATGGGTCAAGAATGTATAAAAACATCATGAAAAGATGAATTCTTACTACTTAGTTAATTTTTTCATCACATTATCTACTATTTTTAAGTTAACTTCCTTATCAATTTTGTTTAATACTTATTTTGGACAATGAGATAATGACTCAAACTGTATGTTTTTAGTTTATAATTAACATTTTAGTTCAAAACACACATTACATAATCAAAATTGATAAAAAACATTCATATTATTTTGATACTTTATTAAAATGATCCATAAGTCGTTTTTAACTTGTTGGAATCATTTTCACATCAATCTGATTCATAGTGTGACTGATATGACTCAAAGTGTATCTTTTTTATTTAAAATTAACATTCTAGTAAAAAAGACAAATGATATTTTCAAAATCAAGAAAAAAATTCTAATTGTTTTGATAATTTATTAAAAATATAAAGAAGGAATATTTGATCTGTAGGAATCATCCCCACATTAATCTGATACATAGTTTGCCCAGTATGACTCAATGCAGTCATTATCAGTGTAAAATTGACATTTTAGTTCAAAACGTGTGTCACTCACTGAAAACTGAGAAAACATGCTTGGATTATGTTTATAATTTACAAAAAATTTTCAAAAGTCATTTTTGATATATAGGAATCAATATCACATGAAACCAACACATGACATGATCAGTATGTCTCAAAGTGCGTGTTTTCAATTTAAAATGACATTTTAGAAAAAAACACAAGTGAAAAACTCAAAACCAAGAAAATGCATTCTGATTGTTTTGATACTTTAGGAAAGTAATCCACAAGTCATTTGTGACATGTATAAATCATCCTCACATCAATATGATTCATAGTGTGACCCGTATGACTCCAGGTGTGTCTTTTTATTTAAAATTGACATCAATTTTAGTAAAAAGGAAAATTGACATACTCAAAACCAATAAAACACATTCAAATTGTTTTTATATTTTTGTAAAATTATCCAAAGGTCATTTATAATTTTTAGGAATTAGTTTCACCTCAATCTGATGCACAATGTGCCTGGTATGTCTCATAGTGACCGTTATATGTCTAAAATTGACATTTTAGTTCAAAACATATGTCACTAAATGAAAAAACAGGAAAAAACATTTGAATTAACTTGATAATTTAGTAAAATTATTCATAATTCATTTGTGATGTGGAGGAATTAGTCTCATGTCAAACCAACACAAGATGTAACTGGTATGACTCAAACTGTGTGTTTTTAGTTTAAAATGACATTTTAGTAAAAAAAAGGGACATACTCAAAACCGAGTAAATTTTTTTGGCTTTTTTGATACTTTAGAAGAAAAATTCATAAGTTATTTGTGAAGTTTATGAATCGGCCTCACCTCAATATGATTCATGGTGTTACCAGTATAACTCCATGTGTGACCTTTTATTAAAAATAGTCATTAATTTTAGTATAAAATTAAAGTGACATACCCAAAGATAAGAAATAACATTCGAATCATTTTATACTTTATAAAAATGATACATAAGTATTTTTTTACATGTATGAATCATCCAAACCTCAGTAAAATACATGGTGTACCCGGTATGACTCAAAGTGGTTGTTATTGGTCTAAAATTGACATTTTAGTTCAAAACATGTGTCACTTGCTGAAAACTGAGAAAACACGATCAGATTAATAGTTCATGAAAAATGATTCATAATTCATTTGTAATTTATAGGAATCAGTCTCATGTTAAACCGAAACGATGTGACTGGTGTGACTCAAAGTGTGCGTTTCTTGTTTAAAATGAAATTTTAGTAAAAAGAATAAGTAACATACTCAAAATCAATAAAACACATTCATACTATTTTTATACTTTAGGATAATGATCCATAAGTCATTTGTGATATGTAAGAAACATATTTACCAAAATCTGACACACGGTGTTATTGGTATGACTCAAAATGTGTCTTTTTATTTAAAATTGATATTAATTTTAGTAAAAAGGACAAGTGACATACTCAAAACTGAGCAAACACATTCAGATTGTTTTTATACTTAAGGAAATGATCCATAAGTCATTTTAATGTGTATAAATTACCCACACCTCAATCCGATACACAATGTTCCCAGTATGACTCGTAGTGGATGTTATTAGTCTAAAATTCAAATTTTAGTTCAAAACATGTGTTGCTCCATGAAAACCAAGAAAACATGCTCAGATTGTCTTAAAAATTTAGGAAAAATGATTAATTATTTATTTTTGAAATGTAGGAATCAATATCACATCAAACTAACACATGATATGACCGGTATAACTCAATGTGATTATTTTCAGTTTAAAATGACATTTTAGAAAAAGAGGCATGTGACATAATCAAAATCGAGAAAATGCATTCTAATTGTTTTGATGGTTTAGGAAAACAATCCAAAATTCATTTTTGATGTGTAGGTATCAACAATACCTCAATATGATACACGATGTTCCAAGTATGACTCAAATTATGTGGTTTCAGTTCAAAATTGAAATTTTATTATTGTATTGTTTCATATTTATTTTTAATTTATTTATTTATAGTATTGTTAACATAATAATAGTTTTATTATATAGGTGGATTATTTTCCTCAAGTTAGGGTGGTTTTTTTGAAAAATAATACAATGGTCATGCTTTTTTGAGAGGGGGTCGGGTGCTAAAGACAATGAAACATTGATATTTTTTAATTTTTATGAAATTAATTGCTAATGCAATTGTACAAAACATTGTTTGAAATTTTTATAATGTAGTGTTTTTATATACTTGTGATATAACTTTTATTTCAATTAAATTATGAATTTTTCATATACAGGTTGTTATTGCAGTGTGATGTAATTCAAATAGAACATGAAATTAATATATAATTTATCGGTGCTATTTATAATACTGATAAAGACCCCATTTTTCAGTGCTAATGAAAGCATTGATTAAGGGTTTCTCCTTTAAGGGAACTTTAGAAAACAATGTTTTTTAGCACTGTTAAAGCCTGTTTTGAGTATTGTTCATGGGATTATGCGTTACATGAGAATAATTCATAATACATGTTTTATTGAATATTTTTTTGATATTAATTAATATAATTTCCTCACATTAATCTTTTTTGGATGATTTAATGTAAAAATGTGTTTTGGGCTAGAATTTGGAAATTTCATGGAAATTCTATTTTTAAAATTTTAATATCACCTTTTTATTTTTTTCATAACATTTTATGTGTGTAGAATTTAGACTTGGAATTTTTATTTTATATTGAACTCTAAATTTTATATATTTTTATTCAGACAATGACAACTTAATATCATATTTGGTGGCCCAAAAATGGAAATTAATGAATGGCTCGACAGAATTCGTCAGACTGGACACCAACTCACTAAAGTAGACATAACATATTAATTAATGCTTAGATGTGACTGAAATTTCTGGATTCATTAAAGGAATAAATTTAGAGAATTTCATTAAACTATAGTGACACTTGGTTTGCTTGGGATGGTGGTCAAAAACATAGTTCAATATTAATTAATGTTTGGATAACAAAAGATGCATGTACCCTTTTTGGAATTTGAAACCCTAGCCCTCCCAATATCTATTTAAATTATATTTTTACTCTATGGGAGGGTTTATCAAGGCTTTAGGAAGGTTTTTAAGAAAGGGTGTATCATAGAAACATATCAAACCTCTTGGAAGAAGTAAGGATTTTTTCAAAGATCTCTACAAAGAAGGCTCTCCTCTCCCACCTTCACTTTGTGTTTTTTTGTTTTCATGATTGTAAGATGAAATTTTCTCCACTAAATCTTATGTGTTATTATATTTTTATTTTAATATCTTCCTTATTGGTTCTAGAATCTAAGAGTGGAAATGAAATTGAGTATTTCTCTTTCAATCCATTTCATATGAAAAATATCTACACAACAAAAACTCCGCCCATAGAAGAGTTATTTTGTTCATAGTTGATCTAATCCCTAATCTATTTATTTATTTATTTTTAATCATTAAGAATACTATAATTCATAAATTTTTATCATTTAATTGAGTTTTATTTTCTATGAAACTCAATCTAATTTCACTTGACCGTGAGGTCGGACTTGTGTGAATCGTGTGAGTGAAGCTTCAATCGTAAGATCCAATCAACTTGGGATAGAATTTTAGGGTTCAAGTCTCATACCAAAACTCAATTAATTCTCAAATACAGATAGTATATTATTACCTAATTTTCTATTGACCATAATTTGACATTTGGATCACAATCAAAGTAGGGTACTGTGATTGGATGTCTTGAAGTTAACATATGACACATTTTTTCAATATCTATGGTTGTGTTAATTTCTGTAGGGTTTAAGTAATGACATGGTTAGAGGATATTAATTGAATGAATCATAATAATATAGAATAATTATAAATTATTGTTGAAGAGGGTATATTATATCAACTACATCTTCTTATATTAGTGTTTTAAAAGAAATTTTGTTCTTGATTGTTTTGTATACTTTTTCTGTATTGTTTATTGTCTAAAAATCACAACCAAACCCTCCAAGATTTTATCATTTGTTTTATATTATTTTCATGCTTTATTAATGTCTATTAAGGGGTTTTTAATTAACTTCCACCTTGAGAGAATGAACTTGGTCATTCATTGTGCTACACTTAGTAAAATCACAAATATTTTTGAGATCTTGTACGACAACGGTCATCAAATTGGAACTATTTCTGGGGAGGAAAGTGTTTTATTCAAACTATTTTAGTTTATTCTTATTTATTATTTTATTTATTATCTTCAATTCCCATTTCTTTTCTATTCTTCCTTACTCACCTCTTCTTTTTTGGACCATCAATTGAAACCTCACTTAATGATATTGTGGTGCACTACTTTTTGTTTCACTATAATTTATAACATGATCAAACCCATATGTTCATTTAGAAATAGACTCAAGGTTGAATGAAACTTTATGGATCAAATCAAAAAATATCTAAATTCAGGAAGTGTCAAAATTCCCACATTTCATTATTTCCATCATTCTAATAGTAGTTATTCTGGTAGCTTATCTCAAACAAAAATGAACATGAAGGAACCATTCGAGAGTTGGTTTCACCAAATGATAATTCAAAACCAACATCATTGCATATCCAAATCTTGAATCAGACTTTGAGAAAAAATATTGGCTAATTCACCTTCTCAAAAAATTTCATAGCCTCTCTGGTGAAGATCCAAATAGAAATCTAAAAGAATTCAATAAGGTTTTAAAAACATGTACACCAAGGAATTTCTCTGAAGACCAAATCAAATTAAGGGCATTCCCATTCTCAATTGATGGAACTAAAAAATATTGGATTTATAACCTACATCCTAAAGATGTTACATCTGGGAATGATTTGAAACATTTTTTCTTGGTGAGATTCTTTCCTGCATCAAGGACAACAATAATTCAAAAAGAAATCTATAGAATCAAGCAATTACAATGGGAGTAAATGTATGAGTACTCAAAGCGGTTCAAGAATTTATGTGAAAGTTGTCCACATCACTAAATCATTGAGTAACTTCTCATCCAATACTTCTACGAAGGTATCACTCCCATGGATAGAAGCATGGTGGATGTGGTATCTAGAGGAGCATTAGTTGAAAATACCCCAATGGCTTCTCGATCAGTGATCGACAAGATGACATAAAACTCTCAACAATTTGGTGATCGAGGTACAATAGCTATAAGAGGAGTGCATCAAGTAAGTCATTCTACTCTAGATAATCATTTAATTAATACTAAGTTGGATTAGTTAAACTCTATGGTTATATAGATAGCATTGTCCAAAAAGTTTTCCCTCTACTCTAGTGAAGCTTTGTGGCATTTGTACTACACCAAACCATCCAAAAGATTACTTCCCACAACTACAAGAGACATATGATTGTGAAATAGTGTTCCTGGAGAGAAAATTTCAACAAAAACATGAACCCCCACAAAATAAGTATGAGTCTTTCACACCAACATACAATCAAGGATGGAAGGATTACTCAGATATGAGGAATGGTTGTGAACAATAACAAAAGGATCCTTTTCAAAAAAAATTCAAAAAACTCCCATCATACTTGCCGGGTTTTCAACAACTCCAAAGGAGTTTTGAATCCCAAGAATCATCAAGTTGAAAAAATGGAATCCCCAACAAAAGGAAGATTCTAACAATAATGAAATTTTGAAACAAATTTCTCTTAATCAAAAGAATGAGTTGAGGAATCAAAGAACAGAGTTGAGGGAGATAAATATGAAAATGAGTCATATTGAACCTCCCTCTATGAAATGGTAAACAAGAACTATAGAAACCTTCTATCCCAACCCACTCATAATCCAAAGGGGAATGTTAGTGCCATCACATTGAGGACTGGGAAGCAAAAAAGTGAGAAAATTGTTCCTAGTAGTCCATTGGGATTCACCCAACCAGAGGAGATTACCCCATCATCACTGATCATTGTGAAACCAAATGAGAAATGAAGAGGTTAGATTAAAATTGATGATATTACTCAATAACCCCTTACCTTTCCAAATATAGCTTTTCAAACCAAAAATATGGTAGAATAGGAATTGAAAAAAATTGGGTTTGGACACATTCAAGCACGTTGGGATAAAAATTCCCCTTATTGGGGCCAATAAGAAAGTCCCATGCTATTAAAAATTCATAAAATAACATTGTACCAATCGAAGAGGGATCAAGGGAAATAAGAGGATCAATCTTGGAAGGAATGTGTCATCACTCACTACACCCACTCAAGAGATTCCAACGATGTGAAAGGATCCGAGGACATTCAACATACCATATACTAAAGATGGTTTAAAATTTTCTTATGAATTATGTGATTTGGGAGTTTCTATAAATGTTACTCCTCACTCTATATTATCTTATTCAAAGGTTGGTGAATTTAAGCTAATGAGAGTAGTGGTGCAGTTGGTGAATAGAGCTACAACCTATCTAGTGGGAGTCCTTGAGGATGTACTTGTTCAGGTAAGAGACATGATCTTTCTAGCATATTTCTACATTCTTAACATGGAGTATGATCATGTAAGCTATCATGATCCCATTATATTAGGTAGTAACTTCCTCAAAATTGAAAAAAATATCATAAATGTCCATGAGGGTACACTTTCCATGGAGTTTAGAGATGAAGTTGTGAAATTCAATGTTCTGGACTCCATGATGTACCCCACATATGACCTTTCATCTTTTTTTATATCCCATTTTAAACCACCATCTAAAAACCCCATGGATTTTGATTTTCCTATGTTGATAAATATTATGAGTATTGGTTCTATTTTGATGTCAAAGTGCACTTCCACACCTATTTCTAATGAAAAAACCTATCTTGATTGTGATTTTGATGTGGAATCATATTCTGATCATGTTCACTCTGATTATGACTTGGATATTGAGTATGCTGATGGGTTTGATGCATTATTCTATGATTTGGATAATTTCTATTCTATTACTGATGTTAATTTTGAAAATATCTCACTTCCTTCAATGTCTCCATCCATACATCACCCCCTACATCAGAACTCAAGCCATTTTCAATAGATCTAAAATACTCATACTTTTTTGAGTGGCGATATATTACCTATAATAATTTCTAACAATCTATCTTTTGAACATGAATAAAAACTTTTGAATCTATTGAAGAAGAACATTAGGAAAATTGGGTGGACCCTGGATAATATATCAAGTATTATCCCCTCCATTTTAATGTATAGTATTGTTTTAGTGGATGGGAATAAACTAATAAGGTATCCACAAAGAAAACTCAATCCAAATCTTCTAGAATTTGTGAAAAAAGAAGTTGAAAATTTGCTCGAGGCAGATATCATTTTTCCCATTTCAAATTCCTAGTGGGTGATACCTATCCAGGTTGTGCATAAGAAAAGTGGTTTTACAGTTGTTAGAAATGAGAGAGAGGAGTTAGTTCCAACGAGGGTGAAAAGTAGTTGGCGTGTGTGTATTAATTATAGGAAGCTAAATCAAACCACTTGAAAGGACCATTTCCCCCCTCCCATTTAGTGATCAAATGTTTGAGAGACTTGTTGGGAGGACACAATATTGTTTTTTAGATGGATTTTATAGTTATTTTTAGGCCCCTATTACTCTAGAGGATTAGGAGAAGACTACATTAACATGTCCCTTCAGTACATATTCCTACCGAAGGATTCCATTTGGACTCTGCAATGCCCTAGGTACCTTCCAGAGATACATAGTGATTATTTTTTTTGATTTTATTGAGACATTCATGGAGGTATTTATGGATGATTTTATAGTATATGGATTCTCATTTGATTAATGTCTCTTTAGTTTGGAAAAAGTGTTGAATCATTGTATTAAGAAGAATCAGTTTTTGAACATTGAAAAGTGTCATTTCATGTTATATCATGACATTTTATTAGGGCATGTAGTGTCAAAACCTGGAATATAGGTTGATAGATCCAAGGTAGATATTATTTCATCCTTACCATATCTTTCATGTTTGTGTGATGTTAGATATTTCCTAGGTAATGAAGGATTTTATCGGCTCTTTATCAAAGATTTCAATAATATTTCTCTTACATTGTCATGATTACATCAAAAGGATTATAATTTTGTGTTTGATGATTCTTTTAGGGATTCCCTTGACGAGATAAAGAATCTTATGAACACTCCACCGATCATACATCCTCCACAGCAGGACATTCCATTTGATCTTATATATGAATCTTTAAACATTGTAGTTGGAGATATCTTATCACAAAAGGTGTAGGGATGTTAACATGTGATTGCCTATGCTTCGATAACATCAGATTGAACCTAATAAATCTACCCAACCATATAAAATGAGTTTCTTTCCATCATATTTTCATTGTATAAGTTTCTTTAATATTTATTGGGCTTTAAAGTTTTTGTTTTTTCTGACCATGCAGCTCTGAGGTATGTCTTGAAGAATCCAGATGCAAATCCTAGACATATATGATGGATCTTCCTTATTAAATAATTTGATATAGAGATAGAGGAAAATAAGGGTTCAAATAACTTTTTGGCAGATCACATGATTAAGATTACTCACACACTAGAGGATAACACATTGGACCAGGTGCCACTGCGGGACACATTTCTCGATGGGAATATTTATGCACTCTTAGGAACACATCCTTTGCACACTGATTTGGTTAAATACTTTGTTTCCTTTGAAATTCATTAAAATTTAAAGAAACATCAAGTCCAAAAATTAAATATTGAGTCTTAGTTTTATGTGTGGGATGATCCTTATATCTGGAACATGTGTAGTGATCATGTTATTAGGAGGTGTGTTCCTGATCATGAGTTTGATTTTGTTCTTCATTTCTTATATAAACTTTCATAAAGAGGACACTTTGGACCCCAAAAAATTGGTAGGAAAGTATTAGAGTCTGGATTATATTAGACTAGCTTATTTCATGATGTTCATGTGTTTTGTAAGTCTTTCTCACACTGCGAACACACTGGAAATATTTCAAGGAGAGATGATGTGACTTAACATCCCATATTATTATGCGATATTTTTTATGTATGGGGCATTGATTTTATGGGTCCCTTTTCTAGTTCATTTTGTTTTTTTAAATATTAGTTTGTTTTGATTATGTTATCAAATGGGAGGAGCCCAAGTCCACCCGGACTAATGATTCTCTTGTTATAGTTGATTTTGTCAAGGTACAAATTTTTTGTAGGTTTGGAGTACCGAAGGCCATAATCAGTGACCAAGGGACACAATTTTTCAATTAGAATTTGGATTCCCTTCTTTGGAAGTATAGGGTGAAACACAAAACTTCAACACCATACCACCCACAGACAAATGGCCATGAAGAGGTTTCAAATCGGGAGTTGAAACAAATTTTGGAGAAAATTGTGCAGCCGAATATTAAGGATTGTGGTAGGTTCTTGGATGATGTGCTCTAGGTTTATAGAGCAACATATAAGACTATGATTAGTATTTCCCCATTTTGGATTGTTTTTGGGAAATAATTTCATCTCCCCATGGAGGTCGAGCATCATGAATATTGGGCTATAATGAAGTGAAACATAGATTTAGACTAAGTTGGAGATCAAAGGAAACTACAAATTCAGGATATCTAGGAAATTATATTGTCATCATATGAGAACTCATGCATCTATAAGGAATAATCAAGAGCAAATCAGGACAAAATGATCCAAAAAAGGGAGTTTCTTGTAGGAGAAAAAATACTTCTCTATAGTTCACAATTGAAGTTGATTCCTAGTAAGTTGCATTCTAGATGGTTTGGCCCTTATGTTGTATCTAATGTCTTTCCTTATGGTGCAATGGAGATTACTCAAGACAAAACAAGATTGATCTTTATAGTCAATGGGTACTGGTTGAAGCCATACCTTGAGGGATTCCCAACACATGTTGTTGATATCATTACACTACATGATCCCATCATCACTTGAAAACATCACTTTTCCCCTTACCCTCTCACTTTTATATTACTTGTCTTAATTTTAATTATGCATTTCATGGGAATTTTATCAATTCATATAGTCACATTGAGGAGAATGTAACATTTTAATTATGGGTGAGGGGATGACATTTTGGGTAGATTCCTTAGGATTTTTTCATTTTGAGTGATTCTTATTTTTATTGTTTCAAAAAAACAAAAACAAAACAAAAAATAATAATTTCACACACCAATCACATCCATGTAACTGATTGAGATTTCATGTTTGATTTTTCAACCCTCACGAGAACCATGTTGAGCATGGGAAAGTTTTCATCATTGATTATCTATTTTTGTGAAAATGGAAGTTGTTCAATGATATGTTTGATTATGTATTTATGAAGACTTGAATATTTTTTACAACATTAATTGTGGTACATTTTTGGGAAAATGGTATCATTTAATCTCTCCATTCACATTAATCACAATCATGAATTTTGAGTTTCTCTTACCCAATTAAAGGTATAGTCAATGTAAGTAATCATTTTTATCTTATAACATGGTCTTTCCATACATTCGTTTATTTTCCAATCATTTAAATCACTATACCAAGTTTCCCTATGCATGTGCACCTAATATTAGACTATTTTATACCCTCAAAATTAAAAATAAAAAAATCACCAATAAAAATAAAAATAAAAAAAATCCACAAAAAATCAATAAAGAGGGGAGTGAAGAAATGTAAAACATGTGGGTATATTTAGGCCGAGAGCTCAAGGTTTGACTTATAGGAATGCTCAAATGAGTGAGTTTTGGAATTTTATTGAAAAGTACGTTGAACAGGTATGATGGAATAGAATCAGGTAAGAAGAATGGTTTTTCTTGACCTGAATATACTGGATAATGGGTGGAGATACAAGCTTGAAATGATTTTCACACAAACACATGGGGAATTTGTTGAACAGTTAACTTGTATAATGTTTTCACCTGATTAGTGTCATTGATTTCATAAGATTTTGTTTTGATACAATTTTTGAGACATTTAATTCCTGATTTTTAAAGGTTGACTTAATTTTGGTGAATCTTTCTATGCTCCTATTGCCACCATGGATTTCAAAATTTCAACATGCATCATTTTCTAGATTACATGTCATGAGGTTTTTCCTAGGAGCGCAGAAGGGTAAGTGTGGATGAGTTGATAATACATGTTTTTGATTGATATTTTGTTGATATTAATTGATATAATTTCCCCAAATTAATCTTTTTTGGATTATTTAATGGAAAACAGTGTTTTGGGCTAGAAGTTGGAAATTTCTTGGAAATTCTATTTTTACCATTTTAATATCACTTTTATTTTTGTAATAATTTTTTATTCCGAATTTATAATTGAAATTTTATAGTAATATTTACCTATAAATTGTATACATTTTTTATTCAGACCATGAAAGACTAATATCATGTTTTTTTGGCTGAAAATGGGCATTATTGAAGGACTGGATAGAATTCGGAAGACTAGACCCACCTCACTAAAGTGTCCATAACATCATCATTAATGCTTTTATGTGACTTAAATTTTGGGAGGTGTTAAAATAAACAATTTATAAAATTTAATTAAACTGGAATGCACTTGGTTCATATAGTATGGTGGTCGAAAACATGGGTCAATATGACGTAATTTTTGGAGACCAAAAGACAGATGTATCCTTTTTTTAATTTGAAACCATATCCCTACAAATATCTATTTAAATGAGATTTTAACTCTTTGGGAGGGTTTTTTGAAGGCTTTGGGAATGTTTTTCTAAAATGGTATCTCCTAGAAACATCTTAATCCTCTTGGAAGACGTAAGGATTTGTGTAAAGATATCTTCCAAGAAGGATCTCCTCTTCCACCTCCACTTTGTGTTTCTTTGTTTTCATGCTTGTAACTTGAATTTTTCTCCCCTAATTCTCCTGTTTCCCTCTCTTTATATTTTTATATTTTTATTATTGGTTATTTAATATAATATTGGACACGATATTGGGTGTTTCCCTTTCAATCCATTGGTTATGCAAAACATATCCACAATGACAACTCCTCCCATAGAAGAGTGATTTCATTCTTAGTTGATCTAATCCCTACTCTATTAATTTATTTATTTTGAATCTATAAGATTATTGTAATCCAGAAATTTTGATCAATTAATTGAGTTTTATTCTCTATGTAATATGATTGACTTTCACTTGACCATGAGGTCGGACTTGTGTGAATCTTGTGAGTGAAGCTTCAATCGTAAGATCTAATAAACTTGGGATAGAATTGTAGGGTTCAAGTTTGATCCCCAAATTCAATTAATTATAAACCCTAGGGAGAATATTCTGAAATAATTTTCTAGTATCCATGAGTTGTATTTTTGATCACAATCAATGTAGGGTTCTACGATTAGATGCTCCGAAGTTAACATAGGGCTCATTTTTCCAATATTTGCAGTCATGTTTATTTCAATAAGGTTTGAGGATTGACAATGTTAGAGGATATTAACTGAATAAATCATAATCATATGGAATAATAATAAATGAATGGTGTAGGTGGTGGATTAGATCGACTACATCTTCTCGTATTACTATTTTTAAATAAATTTTGTTTTTGATCGTTTCTTATCTTTTGTTTGTTTTGTTTATTGTCCAAAAATCACAACCAAAACCCCCCTAAACTTTTTTCATTTGTTTTAACATATTTTCTTATTTTCATAAATCAAATTAAGGGTTGTTTAATTCACTTACTCCTTTAGATATTGACCTAGTTCAGCCATTGTGATTCACTTAGTAAAATCAAAAATATTTTTGAGAGTGTGTATAAAAACTCTCATCAATCCTTCTGCCATTAAAGTACAATGGTATCATGTGTATGAATATCGACATCGACCTAACATTCAGTATTTCTCCTTTTGACTATTTGATTCCTCACTTGAAAAAAATAACCATTCCTAACATGGGAATTAGTATAATTTTCCTCTAATGACTCATAAGGATCTATAAATTCTAAGGTTATAGAAAGCAATTTGAAATAATGTACAAGACATATGTCAATAAAATTAAATAAATCACCCTAAAGAAAGAAACATTCTGAGAAATCGAATACACATCCATTATTTATATTCTTAGTGAATAAAAAAATAGATCAAAAGAAATGATAATGATTAGGAGACTGCTACTTCTCATACATTTTCAATTTTATAAAACAATACTATTAAATTTTCTAAAATGCTTTTCAAATATTATTTTTTTGGGAGAATAACTAAATTTATTTTATAACATTTTCTAGTATTCACTAAATTGAAAAAAGGTTAAAGGAATTTTCTCCCACACACATTCTAAGTGTTCATTGACAGTGAAGACTTTTTTCAACATACCCAATGATTTGATGATAGACTTGCGATTAAGACACTTATTACGAAGATATTAGAGTTAGTGGAAAGTCTAAAAAGTGTTAAGTGGGGATCAAAATGATCTGAAACAATTATAGTATATTTTTTACAACTATTAAATGATTGATCACACACACTACAAACAAATTGGTCCTCGGACTCGACCCTGTGATCACTGATCCAAAACCCACCCCCCATGAAACAATAATAAACCTATAAAAAATTATGATAGGCTTGCTAACGAAAAGAAGTAAAAAAATTATCATGTTATATGTCACAATTATATTTTAAAAAACCAAATCAAATCAAATAATATTACATTAAAATTAATAACGGTAAAAATGATATAATGATATAATAAATACTAAATAAGGATAAATATCTTTTTAATTATTTTAAATAATAATTAATTTTTAAACATCTATGGTATATGTTAAACTTAGGTTGTGAAATGAAGACCTGTTTTCACAACATTCATTTTTTACCCTCCATATTTTTTCACCTTTCTACCACTCCACCCATCCCAAAATTCTTCTCCCGTATCCTCTTTCTCTCTACTTACCTACCTCCTCGTCACTGCCTGCACCCCAGCCCCACCACCTCCACCTCCCAGCCTTTGGCTCCACATCTTCCTAGATCCCTGCATCTGCCTTCATACTAGGTTTCATTCCTGACCCTTCATATTTTCACCCCTATGTTCCCTCTCACTATTCTATTATCATTATCTCGATCTACATCCTGTGGTTTCCTTCACGCCTTCTCCTCTATTAGTTTCTATCTTTCACACTCAATCATACTTTCATCTTTAAACTTGAAACTAGCCAATGCCTCACATAAATTTTCCTTAGTATGTTTCACTATTAACAATCACTCCTCCATAACTAAATCTTTCTTATGGATTTTCATTTGTATTATTCTTAAATTTTAGATGAATGGAATAATAAGGTTAGGTTATATTTAATTTTTTCACTTTCCCCAATTTCACTACCTTTTTTTACCTCTATTCTCAAATCTCATCACTGCCCTGACCAGTTTACCGTTTCATCTCTCATGTTACGGTGACAAAAATGATCTGAAAAATACCAACTTCTTCATGAATTTCATGTATCAATTTCGGATAAATGATAATCAAGATTGTCTAATCTTCCTAATCTTGTAAGCAGGTTTATTTTTATTTTTTTAAACATGAATTTATTGTTTATTTTTTTTGAATTTGTTCCCATTATAATATTTGAACTATAATGATTCAATTATCATGTGTAATTTTCATGTGTATTTTATTCTCTAATATGTGCATGATTTATTTCAATTTCCTCATCCATACTTCTTAATCCATTTCTTCAATGCCAAGGGATTATTAATATTTCAAAATTAAATACCATTTACCAAGTCAATCAATGACTTGGTTAATAGTGACATGGTTAATCGGTAGTCTAGAATCAATATCTGCAATCAGTAGATTTCAATAACCATACTGATCAATAATGATCAGCTATTAGTTACATGTTTTCAATGAAATATTTTCAATTTAATCTTGTTAACGTCTATAATGAATTTTTTAACATAAATAATCAATAATTATTATTTTAATTTTCCTATTTTAAATTTGTTTTACACAATTTCCAACTATCTACTTATAACTACGCTATTTCACTAATTAATCATCAGCCTTTTACACTATTACATACATATTCACTATGGAATTTCTATGATACTATATATAACTATGTAGTTTCACTATGAATATACATTCAATTTCAATATGAATTGAATCGACCTCCATTTGTGTAACAAGAACTAAAAAATATTACTGGAAAAGGGATTCATTGGCCTTTGTAAAGTACAGTTTCCAGTATTACTATATACTCTAAGTTTTTATTCTTATGTATAACTTTTATACCTCTCCTAGTAATTTATATTGTTTCTCTTGATTAGTCATATGATTCCCCTATTTTTTCTATTTATTTCTCTTCTACCAACATTGCTACTTTAAAGTATATCACCTATTCTAGATCTACTTATGGAATTCTCCTTACATTGAATTAATTGTTCTTATAAATATAAAATTTTAGTTTATATCCATGATTATATTAAAATTAAAATAGAACATTATATTTTTGTATATATTGATGTCTGATCACATTAACATGTTCTGGAATTGTAATTCAATTTTAGTTTCAAAAAATAGTTTATACTACACATCATTTTTGTTGTGTTCTCTATACCGAGGTTATTTTTCTATGATATCAAAATTATCATTGATTCATTTACGGTTTCCTTTTTTCTAATTAATTTTATATATAATTAGCATGTATTATATTTTTCATAACTTTACATTTTTATGTACAAGAATATTGTGTTCTCTGAATTACATACTTTTTTACTTTTTTATTTTATTAAACACAAAGGTGAATAGTCTCATGCAATGCACAACATTCTGTTTGTCCCTGAATCCTCATAAACCCTCTGATTATTCACTTTATATTCATCCCCTATTATCTTTGGGTTCCTCATCATAATCGTAATGCCTTCTCTTCCCTTCCATTTTAATAATTTTTTCCAAATCAATTTAATTGATGACTAATGATTTATGCTTTGTGTTATTCTTTTGAGTTAAATTGTCGATTGATCCTAGATTGTAGATATAATATTTTTCTTTACTATTTCTTATAATAAGGCACAATCACATAAATATTCTATGACAATGAGTTTAGGTATGTGCCCTATGGTTCATTAGGCAGGCTTTATATATGTATGTATGCATGTATGATGCTTGTTTATTGGATATTTGTTTATCCTAGGGTTTTCCAAGAGTCTGGTTCTTTTGAGTAATTAATATTTATAGTTGTTTTGAAATTTTTTATGAAATCCTTGAAGTGTTCATTAACTTGTGGTTATTGTTTTTTGCATTGTGTAGATGATCTATATGTTTTTTATTCAAGAAAGCATGTCAGATATGTGATTTTCTCTTTTTAATTTGTTTGGATCCCATTTTTTAACAATTATATCTTGCATGAACACACACACACAAACACATGCATGCATAGATATATGCCTCTGTATTCTAACCTTGAATGGCCCTGCCTAAGATTCTTATCCTCCACATTATTTTTGAGTTTTATTTTTTTACTATCAGGTGATGGTCTATCATTTAGTTTTTTACCTCAATGACTTCATTTCATTTTTCTTGGGCGTATATGAGCTATTTTCATATAATTTCCATGAAAATATGACATAATATCATCTACATCACTTAATTTAACTTTATATTCTTCATGTGAAGCAACCTTCAACTGATGGTCTTGATGATGATGATTGTGGATAATTTTTTGATGCATTTTCTAACAGTGATGACGCACACAAGGATAAAAGGCATAATCAAAGTCTAGTAGATATCCCATGATCTTTATATTAATCCCTATTATTTCTAAAAATTATTAACCTGATTATCTACTCATTGGATCAATCCATTTTTGGATATCAAGGATGAATGTGATGATAAATCTAAAGAATCAGAGAAGTATTATATGAAAATAGCCAAGAGTTTATGTATTTCATTTCATCATGTAATTTATCTTATGTTGGGTTCATGGTGGAACTTATCTAATGGCGTGATACTATGATATTTTCTCTGATTATAGAGAATAAAACTTTGGTGGGTTGTAAAATGTGACCCACACAAATAATACGTCCTTGACACATCTTGTTTTGCAGCCATGAAATATAATAAAAAACATGTAATAAATATTTCAGTTAATAGATGATGAGCATAATGATCATTTATGTTATGATTTGAATGTTTTCCAATCAACCCATGGAGGGATTTATCCTATTATGTATTCATGAATAAATAACAAGGTATTCCTACAGGGTGATTATTTCTTTCCAGGATGCATGAATATATTGAAGTCTATGAATTTATAGACATGTTCAACAATTTGATGGTTTATAAATAATTGGTCTGGTATAGGTTGATAATATTGCATTGGAGAAGGTTCTTAAAGTAAACATAGTACTTGTGGTTGGTCTTATATTTTATATCACTATTAAGGCTTCAAAACCCAAGGGTGGTACTGGAATTTATGAAACCAATGTTCTTTATCTTGTGGGAAGGCCTCATATTTTGAAGGAATTTAGGCACATGACATTATCAGACCATTTAATCGATACATTATATGTATTATTGTATCTTTTATAAAGAACAAGGTATTCCCTTATTATCACTCATAATATTATTTTGTTTTAGAGATGTGTGGTAGTTTATAGATTATATATATAGTTTCCAAAACACACGCATATTATATATATTTAATTATGTCAACATGTGTAAAAAAAATTAAATATAATGTTGAGATAGAATAAATCATTTCAACATGTTCTTTGAATATAGAACACATAAACACTATTAGGAATAAAGAACATTTAGTATATTGTAATTAATAGAAAATTTAATTTAGTGTATGAATAAAACATTACATCTGTAATGCATGCATGTCCAAGTGAGCAAAAATCATTTAGGAACATATAGCTATATAGATAAAGAATTTTCCAAAATAATATATATGAGATCCTTTTCCATTGAGGATAATACACATCAATTAATTTAAGGGTTTTTTAACCAAATGACACCATGCATCAATAATTAAAAGAGGATTCATTTTGTTTACTGTAAGGTCACATTGGCTAACATTGTTCTTGGTTCTATCCCCATGAACATTATACCTCTTGTTAGAGTTACCAAGGACATAATCCATGATATAGGGAATATTTTGAATACCATATAAAGTAATCACATAAATTGTATAAGTATCACTATGCTTGTTGGTCAAGAATGGCCAGACCATTTGAAAAGGGTTTGATCAAATTGAGAAGAATCACTGAGAGCGTGCACTACATGCAGTCAAAATTGTCATGGGAATCCATCAAAGGGAAATTCATCTATAATATGTTCATTAATGTAAAGTATAATAAATACCAATATTATGGGTTGAAAATGAAAGTTGTGTCTCACCTCTTTGGTGGAACCTGTTGGTCACATGTTCACCCTCCAAAATCATGATCGATAGATAATGGGTTGTGGTGAGCTTGACTTCTATCATGATAACCAGTATTTGGTTCCCCTCTAATTACTGGGATTCCTCATTCTTGACATATCTTTCAATATTTCTATTAGGTATCCCAACATTATCAAAATAGTTTGTAATATAAACATAAATATCTCTTTAATAGTATTCAACTTATGAGAGAACTAGGGTGGTGCGTGTTCATTGGAACAACGTTATCTGTTTTCAGTGTTTTAGATTTTTTGAATAATTTTGATGATTAGTGGGTAATTGTGGAATAGAAAATTATTTTTTGTTTCAATGATATCTATCTAAGTCTAATTTTTTGTTTTGGTTCATTCTGAAGATGTCATTCCCACAAATAAAAAACTTAAATGAAAAAAATTATATATATAGCTTCGAAATTATTTTACTACAAGCATCTGAATGTGAAAACTAAATTTCAAATACACTTTAAGGGGAGTGGGCGAGAATAATCTAGAAACTATTGAGATAATTCATGGGCATCATGAAACTACCGAGAGACTACATGGCCATCATGATCTAAGGATATTTTCTCCAAAACATTCTCACCATGTTGTTTTATGGGTGTTATCATACCTTTATGAAATCAAGGATTCACATCATGGTCCTTTCTATAGGTTTTTTAACTATTTGGGAAGCTAAGAAAAAGGGGATAAATTAAATAATGAGTTATCATCTTTACATGAAAGTGAAATTGGGGTCACTCATCACAGAGTTTAGTGGGTTGATTAAACATAGGGAGAAATCTCCATTGATCCAGAATCTTATGCCCTAATTTCTTCAGCTATTGGATGATGATAGTAATTTTATGTAGGGTGAGTGGTTCTGCAATGTAATGAATCGAACTTTTATAAATAAAGTTTCCCTCATTAATTAATTAAATGTATTATTTTGTAATATGGTTATAGATAACACATCCTTTGGTGTTATATACTTTTGGATTTAAATGACCATTAAGTATCATTACCCTTGATAATATAGTCATTTAATAGTGATCACATGATTAGTATAAATATAGGGTTTTAACAAATCGAATGAACACAAACAAATAAAGAGACTTCCTAAAACAGTAGGACAATACCTTATGAATTCCATTTATCAGAGCTTCCAAGGGAGATAAAATCTTTTGGATTTTCCCTTGATCAATCCTAAGCTGAGATCTAACAGATTAAGCATGAGAGGAACCATTTACTAGAGAATTTCAATCTCATCGAGATCACAACCCAAACCATGTTCCCCGAACCACCCCATAACAATCTCACTGTCACACACCTTACTATTAGGGTGCTTTCTGATGTATTAAAGTGATATTTATCAATTACCTAATATAATGAATATGTATATTATATATAGTAATGAATATATTTTCATTTTATTATCATAACTTTAAAATGATAAAACACATGTTTTATTTTAAACTAGTATTAAATTTCAATTAAGAAGTTTATTTTCATGAATTAATGGAATTTTTGAATTAAATAATTTTTTAATAATATATTATTATTAAATAAATATGATTAAATATAAATTATTATATAGTTTTTATGAAGTCAAATATAATTTTTATAAGGATTAAAAAACTCTTCTTGTAAAAAAACCAGAATTTCTTAATAAATATCGATTCTTATTTTAAAAGTAAAAACAAATATTTGTAAAATTATTTTGAAAAAATGAATATTATTTTTTGAATCAAAATCTCAAAATTATCCAACAGTGAATTTTTCATAATTTTCTGAGACTGTTGAATTTTTGGGGAAAAATTAAATACCATATAAATATGCAGTGTGTTTTATGACATCATAATGACTAAATAGTGATGTAATAAATACTATAATAGGTATACATGACCAAATCGATGTTTTCCATTTAAAATAAATTAATTTTATGCTTATTTTATTTGTTTTATAAAGCCTTAATGGATCCTCAAAACCCAATAATATATTTTAAGGTTTTAAGATCATTTCTTTAAGATCGTGACTCACCTCCACATAATCAAGGGAATTATTTTATTATTTTTGTCCTTTGGACTTATAAAATAATGGTAACCAATCCCATTTGTTAGAATCCATGGTAAAAAACCATGATATGGTTTGTGGTTTAGGTTATTTTATTATGTAGAGTCCAAAAATAAAATAATAAAGAAATATTCATCTTTTCCTATATAAACCCATCAAAGATGTAATTTATTTTCACTAATACTCCTTGGATCACGTCAATAATATTTCCTCCACTCTATATAGTCCTGTAAATTTTCTTCCATGATCTCAAGGATCCCCTCCCAAGCAATTGGATTTACACACTCAAGTAAGGGATCTCCCTCTCCTCCTTTTAATTCAAGCACCTTCTTTGGGATTTATCTTGTTAATTTCAATTTTTTATAATGTAATTTATTTATAAACATATCCTTACTATAAAATAGATTTTATTTTAATGATATATAATTTATCCTTTCTCATTTTTACCTTTAACTAAGCTATCACTATACTGAAATTTTGTAAGGTATTCTCACCTTCTCTTCTTTATTCAAATTTCTTTATGATATTATGCCTTTTATTTCAAATTACTATTATTGGTATATGTATTTTCATGTCCCTATTACTAACCAATTTATTTAAAATTTATTATATACCCCCTTCTCTCTCATCAACCCATTTTTATGAATTTTTAATTATCATTGTTATGCGGCTAAAATCCCACTATGATTTTCCATGCCAAATCAATTGCGTAGTGAATACCATACCCATTTCCTATCAAGAATGTTCAAATTTATGGAAATATACTTATTTATTAGGGAATTACATGTATTTATTCCACACTCCTTTATCATGGAATAAAATATTATGATGAATGGATCCATGTTTTATGATCTATGTGAAGCACTTAAGCATGAGAATCAAATGAATGTGACGGGTGCACCTAGAATTATATAGATCTCTGATGTGTTGGGTAATGTTTAGTATCATGATATGTCATGTTGGGATAGGGAGTGAATTTGATTCCTTTATGGGACTTTTTATATTACGATTTTTGAGTAGTTACCCTTGACCTATGATCCCGTGTTTTACGTTGTTTCAACATTTCCCATGTTTCCTTTATGATTATCATGTTATATCATACCTCATTTTTTATTTATATGATTCCTACTCCTTTTATTCCCCATTGATATGGTCTAACATGTATTGTTTAATTTATGTTATACCATGTTTATTCCCTTTCTAGTCATTATACCTGAGCCCTTATTATGCATGTCCACAGGTTAACCTATACAGTTTTATGTGTGAGCATGTTAAGAAAGTTTTCAATAAAGATGTTGTATTTCATGTTTTAATTTTTTATGTAATGTACGTAATTCCCAAATACACTATAATTCTAAATCATATGGGTTATATTATGTGTAATATTATGTTATAAATCTTGTATTAAGGTTTAATAAAGAGTAGATATGTTTTAGTTGGTATCATCGGATTTTTATTTTTATTTTTGGGGTTAGGATTAGAAAACTCAATCGAAAACCCACAGGGATAAGACTAAGTATAATAAAACATCCCAAAATTTTGGTAATTATAGATTAAAAGTTTTATCATGGAAATACACACCTCTCTAGATACTATAAGTAGATGTGGTTCTAGAAAATATGTACGTAGGGGTAACAATTTCAATAAGGTTTTTCAGGACTAACTCAGTGTAACCTGGTACACTAAAGTGGGCCTTCTATAGCACATATTTTGACACTCTTGGGGGATATGCTTTGTTAAATTCATAAGTTCATTATTAACCTTTATTAATTGAATAAAAATTTCCTATAAGAATATATGATAGGAAATAGATAATTGATAATAAATATTGAATCTTGGAAATTCCTAAGTTAAGAGATAAATGTAATTTAAAATTTATCCCTTTAATGTCATTAGATTCTAATTTATGTGTTTAACATTTAAAAAAATAATCATATCTAATTTTCCTTTTATTCTAGACAATGGATAGAAATTGGATGAATCGAGTAAACAATCGATGTGATGGGTAATGTGATGACTCTCCTAATGATATGTCCAACCCAATGGGAGCAAGAATCAAAAACTTTATGATGATACTCTCTCAGCTGACTTATGTTATGAATAGAAACATAGACCTTTAGGAACTTCCAAACCCCCCTAAGATAGAACAATATGAAATCTATATCTTCATGCGATAATGGCCTCCTACTTTCATTGGATCATATAGTCCCTTAATTGCGTAATAATTGATCAACTATATTGAGACGATATTCTCCATCCTCAATGATCTAAAAAATATAATGTTATACTAGATTTTTTTCATTTGGAGGGAGGATCTGATCAGTGGTAGACAATGATAAAAAAATATGAAGCCTGAGGAGGATATCAAAGTGATGGAGTGAAAGGAATTCTGGAAAATGTTTTTTGATACATATTTTTCTTGCACCCACCAACATAAAATGGAAAGATATTTCATTGACCTTAAGTAGAAATATGATGAATCTATCATGGTGTATGAGGAAAACTTCACAAGACTTAGATGATACACCTTCAGTTTTTTCGTTACCCCCAAATTCATGGTTGACTGCTTCTTTTGTGGGATAAAAAATAGTTTATGAAAATCCCTGGTGATTCAGGACTTTTATAGCTATGAGTAAATTGTCTGATGTTCCCTCAAAGTAGAAATGGTGATTAGATAATCTTAGGGGTATTACAGGGATAATAAGTGGAAATTGGAGTTTAATTATATCCATTTGATGGATAAATCCAATAATGCTAAGAAATTTTAGCATCCCACTTGTTAATGGTGTGGAAAGAAGAACTCCAGAAATTGCCTAAGGGGAATGAAGAAATGCTATAGGTGAATGAAAGAAGGACACCTAGATAGTGATTACCAATGGTAGAAACCCAATACTACAATAGAGGAAAGGAATTCCCTGTTCAACCCTCAACGCATTGTTCATTGCTTCAAATACAAGGAACTAAGGCACTTTTCAGACCAATTCACTAATCTAAGGGTTTTTGGAGATAACCAATAACCTAAAAGTCAACAAGGGTAGGATTTTTCCATCACAACCACTAAGTTGGATCCTGACAATGAAGTGGTGACAAATATTCTTGTTATTCATTGAAGAATAATGGATATACTTTTTGATTCTGGTTCTTCTCATTCCTTCATATCACAAATGTTTATTATAACTATTCAAACACCACCAAAAATCATGGAAGTAGGGATGTCGGTGAAAATAGAAAATTGGGAAATTATTGCATCCCAAGTATATAACTCCTCCCCTGTCAATTTTTGTGGGATTAAATTCCTAAAGAAACTTTTCATACTACCTTTGGTGGAATTTTATGCAATTCTAGTCATGGATCTGATTTCCCTATATAGATCTAATATAAATTGCCATGAGAAGGAAATCACTCTCTATAGCGAGAATCATCCCCTGATATTGTAAAAGTTCATGGAGGAGGATGAATCTTCTTTAGAACCAACATCTCAAGCATAGATATTATTTCCCTATGAGCAAGAATATCGATATCAAATGATTGAGTCTAAGGAGATAATCATCATTGAACACATTCCTATTATGAGAGAATACACTGATGTGTTTCCCAAATAATTTCATGGTCTTCCTCCTAGATGAGAGGTTAAATTTTCAATCAAGATTATACGTGGGGAATTTCCATTATCTAGGACCCTATATAGAATGGATGTTGTGGAACTTGAGGAGATTAAGAAATAACTACAGGAGAATATAGATAATGGTTTCATACACCCATGTGATTTACCATGGGGTGAACTGGTCCTATTTATCAAGAAGAAGGATGGTTCAATTCACCTTTACAATTATTATCATGAGATCAAAAAGATCATGATAAATAATAAGTATCCTATACCTTATATTTGTGAATTATTTGATTAAATACATGGAGCATAATAATTCTCTAAGGTGGATCTTTGGTTGGGATATTATCAAGTATGGTTGAAGAATGAGGATATCCCCAAGAGTGTTTTGTGTACAAGTTATGGGTATTATGAGTTCATAGTGATTCCATTCAGGCTCACTAATTCTATAAAAATCTTAATGGAATTGATGAATATAATCTTTAGGGATTATCTTGAAAAATTTGTGGTAGTCTTTATTGATGATATTCTTATATACTCCAAAATCAAGGAAGAACAAGAGGAGCATACAAGAACTTAACGAGAGACCTTACAAAAGGAGAAGATTTATTCTAAGTATAGAAAATGTGACTTTTAGTTGAAGGAAGTATCATTCTTACAATATATCATCATCATCAATAGGATATTTATAGACCCTTTAGATACAGAATCAATTTATGGATGGATGAAGCCAAAATATCTAACAAATATTCATAGTTTCCTTGGATTAACTAGGTAATATCATCGACTTTTGAGGGATTTCTCACAATTTTAAAACCCTATAAATAAGATAACTCTAAATAGAGTAAATATTTATTAGAATGATGAATGAAAATAAATATTCAAGGAGTTTAATAAGAGGTTTATCACTACACTTTTACTCACACTATCTACAAGTGGAGAAATTTTGGTGGTATTTAGTAATTATTTGAAGAAGGGCTTGGGATAAGTGTTAATGCAGAATGAAAAAGTAATAGCCTATGCCTCAAGGAAGTTTAAAGTTCATGAAAATAACTAACCAATGCATGATATGGAGTTTTCTTTAGTGATATTTTCATGAAATTCTACTGGCATTATCTATTTGGGTAAAAGTTTAAAATATATATGGATCATAAAATTTTTAAGCATATATCCGCACAAAAAGAGATGAATATGCACAAATGAAAATGGTTAGATCCAATCAAGGAATATTATTTATATATTCACTACCATCATTGGAAAGAAATTAAATTATCATATGATCAATGTAGAAAGGATCCAAAAATTCTATCATTGATGAGATTTGGGTAGGACCCAATCTTTTTAGACTTATAGAGGATGGAAAAGGGAATCATAAAAAAAGGAACATAATTTATAATTTCACAAATTATTGCTCAAATATCTCTTTTAGAAAGGGTAAAGGATTCTCAAAAGATTATGTGATAATTCATAACAAATTGGAAACTTTAAGAAAATAGAAATCCTTAGAGATGAATGTTAATGAAGAAGGTGTTGTAAGATTTGAGTCATGACTATGAGTACCATAAAATCCTAAGATAAAGATGGAGTTGATGGATGAAGCACATAGCTAGACATTCTCTATCCATCCTAGAAGCATGAAGATGTATTGAGATCTCTTAGTGCACTATTGGTGGGACACTATGAAGAAGGGGATCACAATGTATACATTAAGATGTCTCATATTCTAGAAAGTGAAGGCAGATAGGTTAAATATAAGGGGATGATGCAACCCTTACCCATACCTACATGGAAATGGGAAAAGATCACCATGGAATTTGTCACTAGCCTACCAAATACATATAGAGGTAATAATGCTATTTTGGTTGTGGTGGATCTTCTTACAAACATTTCACACTTCATTCTAATTCAAGAGTACTTATCACTTGATCATATTGTATGGATATACATTAGATAAGTGGTGAGGTTTCATGGAATTCCTCTATTAATTTTATCTGATCGAGACCCCCGATTTACCTCTAATATTGAGAAGAGTCTTTAACACACATTGAATAATGATTTGAACTTCAACATGACTTATCACCCCCAAACTGATGTCCAATCAGATCAGACTATCCAGACACTCAAGTACATGTTCAGAGCATTCTCTATTGACTTCAAAGGAGTATGGGACATACATATTCCTCTAGTTGAATTATAATACAATAAAAATTTCCACTCATGCATCAAAATGGATACCTATGAAGCCCTTTATGGGAAGATATGTATAACACCTGCATGCTGGAATGAAATTGGGGAAGGAAAACTGATAGGTCCTAAAATTATTGTGGAAATGGTGGAAAATTTCATGACCATTAAGTAGCACATCAAGCTTGTTCAGAGTCGAAAAAAGAGCTATGATGATAATAATCGACAATAACTAGAGTTTAAGGTTGGATATATAGTAATCCTCTGCATATATCCATGGAAAAACGCGATGAGATTTGGGAAGAAGGGAAATTACAGTTCAATATACTTCAGGCTCTTTGAGACCCTTGATCACATTAGAGTGGTGTCTCATTGACTAGAACTCCCACCAAACCTATCTCATGTATATTATGTATTATATGTATCACTCTTAAGGAAGTACATACTAGACCACTCACATGTAATCAATCCAGAGATGGTGCCATTGGATAATGACCTCTCATATGTGGAGTAACCGATGAATATCTTAGATTGTAGAGATAAAGTTCTATGAAATAAGAAAATTCACCTCATGAAAGTGCTATAGAGAAACCAAAAGTTTGAAGAAGAAATGTGGGAACCAGAGGAGGTGATGAAATAGAGTTACCCTCATCCGTTTTAGTGTGGGAAATGAAAAATTTGAGGGTAAAATTTCTAAAGGGGGGAATATTGTAACAACCTGAAATATTATAAATATAGTTTCCCTCATTATATAATTACATATCTTATTTTGTAATATGGTTATAGAGAACACATGAACATATTTTGTGTTATATACTTTTTTATTTAAATTACCATTAAGTATCATTATCATTAATAATATAGCTGTTTAATAGTGATCGCATGATTAATATAAATATACGATTTAAAAAATCTAATGGACACAATCAAAGGAAGAGATGACCTCAAATAGTAGGTTCATAACCTATTAATTCCATTTATCAGAGCTTCCAAGGGAGATAGAATATTTGGGCTTTTCCCTTGATCAATCCCAAGCTGAATTCCAACAACTTAAGCATGAGAAAAACCGTTTACGGGATAAGTTCAAGCTTTTTGAGATCATGACCCAAACCATATTCATTGAACAACCCCATGAAAATATGACCATTATGTTCCAGTGTATTAAAGGGATATTTATCAAGGCCTTAATATAATGAATATTTATATTTTATACTGTAATGAATGTATTTTCATTAAATTGTAGTTACTTTATAAGGATAAAAAAGTTATATTTTTAACTAGTATTCAATTTAAATTAAGAAAATTATTTTTATGAATTAATGGATTTTTAGAATTAAATAATTTTTAAAAAAATATTATTATTAAATAATTTTTTTTAAATATAAATTATTATATAATTTTTATGAAGTAAAATCTAATTTTTATAAAGATTCAAAATATGTTATTGTCAAAAAAACAACATTTCTTAATAAATGTCAATTATTATTTTAAAATTAAAAAATAAACATATTTGGAAAATTATTTTGATAAAATGAATATTATTTTTGGAATCAGAACATCTAAATTATCCAATTGGTAATTTTTTATAATTTTCCGAGACATTTAAATTTTCAGGTAATAATTAAATACCATATAAATATTCGGTGTGTTTTATTGCATCATAATGACCCAATAATAATTTAATAAATACTAAAATGGGAATAAAAAACAAAATATATCTTTTCCCCATAAAATAATGTAATTTTATGTTTATTTGATTTATTTTATAATGCCTTAATTGATCCTCCAAAACCATTAATATATTTTATGGTTTTAAAATCATATCTTTATGAGTGTGACTCATCTCAACATAAGAAAATGCATTATTTTATTATCTTTGGACCTTTTATATATAAAATAATGAGAACCAATATCATTTTGTAGAAACCATTGGAAAAAACCATGGTATGGTTTGTGGTTTTGGTTATTTTATTATGTAGAGTCTAATACCAAAATAATAAATAAATATCCTTCTTTTCCTATATAAAACCACATAATCTCCCATTTATCTTCACTAAAACTCCTTATATCACATCCATACTCTTACATATACTCTCTATAGTCCTCCCAATGTCCCCCTAATATCTCAGGGATCCCCTCCCAAGAATTTGGAGTCACACGCTCATGTAAGGGACCTCCCTCTCCTCCTTTCAATTCAAACACCTTCTTTGGGATTTTTATTCTTAATTAAAATTGTTTTTAATTTAATTTATTTATAAACATCCCCTTACTATCCAATTAATTTTATTTTCATGAAATATCATTTATCCTCTCTCATTTTGACCTTTAACTAAACCGTTACTAAGCCAAAATTTTGCAAGGGATTCTCACCATCTATTCTTTATTAAGGTTTCTTTATGATCTTATACCTTCTATTTCTAGTTTATAATGTTGGGATTTGTCTTTTCCTGTCCCTATTACCACCCATTTGATTTTAAAATTATGAGATACCCCTTTATCTCTCATAAAACCATTTTTATTAATTTTTAATTAACGTCTTTATGGTGTTGAAATTCCATCATGATTTTCCATCCCAAATCAATTTTGTAGTGAATAGCATGCCTATTTCCTATCAAGGGTGTTCATATTTATGCACACATACTTATTGATTGGGGACTTAAATGTATGTATTACACACTCTTTTATCATGGTATAAAATATAATTATGAATGAATCCATGTTTTATCTATGTGGTGCACTTAATCATGAGAATGAAATGAATGTGATGGGTGAACATAGAATTATATAGCACTCCAATGCATTGGGTAATGTTTAGTATCATGATAAATCATGTTGGGAAAGGGGAATGAACCTGATTCCTTTATGGAACTTTTTCCATTATTATTTCATGGAAGTTATCCTTGACTAATGATGTAGTGTTTTTAGTTGTTGACACATTTACCATATTGCCTTTACAATTATCATGCTATATATTGCCTCATTATTCATGTCTCTGATTGCTACTCATTTTATGCCCCATTGATATTCCTATTGTCTAACATGTATTGTTTTCTTTATGTTATACCATTTTTATTCTCTTACTGTTGTTTATAGATCACCCATTCTTATGCATGTCCCCAGGTTATTCTATGCAATTTTAAGTGCGAGCATGTTAAGAAGGTTTTCAATAAAGATGTTGTATTTCATGTTTTAATTTGTTATGTAACGTACCTAATTCCAAAAGACTCTAGACTTATCATTCTTATAGGTTGTATTAAGTGTAATGATATGTAATAAATATTGTATTAATGTTTAATAAAGAGTAGGGGTTTTTTATGTTGGAAGACTCCCATCATAGGTATGAAGCTCAAAATTGATGTCTCATGGGATTAGGGTATCATGAGAGGAGGTGGTGTTGTTCATGATATGAGGGGATCCGTGGTGATAGCCTTTAGTGGCTTCCATGGTCCATGAAATTCTCTAACTACTTAAGTAAGATCTATGATCAATGGGATTCACTTGGGTAAGTTATGAAATATTTTCTTAATAGCTGTGGAAACAAACTTAACTCTTGTGTTTGTGTCGCTTATTGGTTATCTACACACCTCCTGATCCATTTCCTACCAAATCAGATCTTGAAAACATTATTTAAATCACTAAGTGTAGATTCTTTACTCATGTTTTGGGGGAATAAATCTTCCAACAAACTCACACCTAAATTAAGGTAGTAAAATACTCTAATATGTGATCCCTTCCTCCATATTATAAGCTCATTGTTAGCAGGGATAACCTCAGGCTCCACCATTTCAAACTACTTTGAATCTTGTCTTGGTACCTTTTCCTAATAAAATATTTAATTTTGAGTGTATTTTACCTTAATTTTCTTTCCCTGAAAACTATTATGTGCTAAATATTTCAATATAAATGCACATAATATAAAACATATCAATGAATAAAATAAAAAAAATAAAAAATTATTTTTTTAAGAAAGAGTACATGGCATAATATAGCTTACCAAAACATGTTATATTGATTGATACAGAATGTAATGCCATAGAACTTGTTCTGAGCTAACCATAAATATTTTGAATGATATTTTTATGAATGTAAGTTTTATTTTATATGATTACATATTAATATGGATACAAATATCTAATATATTAGCAAGAGAAAAATGAAAAAAAAATGTTACAACTAATATTTAAGTTATCACGTGACATGAAATTTAAGATACATATATAAACATACAATATTTTCATAGAAATGATATGAATCAAATATGGAAGTTCTAAATAAAATCATTTTAAATAGATTCTAGGATGCGATTCAACTCACTACACTTCAAATTTAAGTTATCATTTATCTTGTTGTTGAAGATATTCAATAAAAAAAATAAAAATATATGAATGATAAGTTTTTCATAAAAGTGATTAAATTTTTATTTGGGTACATTTAAATTTTATGAGGAATAATTTTGTAGTTCCACAATCCCATTTTTTGTTTATGGAAAAAACTATTTACTTTTGTTGAAAAATCATGCTTTTATACTACATTATTATATTGTTAATATTGAATTAAAGTGTATCAGTGGAGATACATACAAAATATAAATAATGATTGTATAAGATAGATAGGAAGATGTTACAATTAAATATTTTATAAATTTACACTGAAAAATATGATTTTACTTTTGATAATATGAAATATCAATAAATTTATGATGAATTTATGGATATAAGGACACATTGGATTAAATAATGAAAAAAATGATTCTTTTCAAAAGCTTGAATATTTATTTTATAAGGAATTTTTTATCATATGAAGTGACTATGTATATAAAAAATTAATTGGAATTTTTGTTTCATGAAATTAGATAATAGAAGCTATAATGAAGTAATAGTTTTTTATTTGAATCATAGAAATTACCTTATAAAAATTGTTTCATGGAAGACTATTTTTTCAAGATTGTTGTTTCCATATTTAAATTTTATTGTGAAACATGGTTTAAAAAAATTGGTTATGTTGATAATATTTTCAATGGAATGAGGTATATGAAAAAATTTGTCAATTATAATTTAAAAAAAAATATAAAATGGTTGGAAAAAGTTCAGTTAAATGTAGAAGAAGTTCTAAGTTGAAAGTTATACAATATGGAGCTGCACTTATTTTATACTTGATATTTTTATATACATAAAATAAATTTTCATATGTTGTGGGTAATAAGATCATAGTTTTCATATAATTATGATTTTTAATGATGAATGAGAGAAAGTGGAAACAATTGAAAAGTGTTTGAAACCGTTTCATAGCATCACACATATTTCCCACTACCAATCATTCAACCACCTTATTTTTAAGGGATTTGAAAATTTTATATGTGTTTAAAATAGGTATGAAATAATACTATCTATTTCACGGTTTATATGATTATAGATATGATGAAATTTTTTCAATATATTGGAATTATTATATTTTGACAATTTCATTAGTTTTTTTTGGATCCAAGGATCAAGAAAAATTATTGGAGTATTGTTTTAGTGAAATATATGATGCATTTAATGTGTGTTTGAATGTTGAGAATGTTCTAATATATTCCAATTGTTTGAGTATTACAGAAAAGACTCCTTTACTTATCAAACTTATCAAGTTGGAAAATATGGATATAATGAAAATAACTTGATTGGAAATATTTTCATGGATTGTTTTGATGAATATGAAAAACTCTTAAGTACAAAATTTATTTTTGAGATAAAAAATTCAGATTTTTAGGTTTATCTAGAAGTGAAAAAATTTGATATATGTGTTTATTTTGAAATTTTAGATTTCATTAGTAAAAAATAATTAAGGTTGAATAAATTTTCTATTGAGAATCCCACACCAACTTCACCCATTAGAAGAAAGGTCACCAGAACCACATTGGAAAAAGTAAGTTCATAAAGGAATTATTTAAAACATTAATGTATCAAAACTAAGAAGATAAAATCAACTTAATCACCACACCAAGTCACATTACTCTAGAACATTTACCCACAACTCACAAAACATTCAAGAAAACATAATAGATAATAAAATAAAGTAAAGACACAAGATGATTTTCATGGTTTAAACTTTGAGTTCTACGTCCATGGAAAAAGAACTGTGTCATTTAATTTCACCAAAAATAAAAATTAATTTTACAATCACTATGATTTGACAGCTACAATGATCACTGAACATAATGATCATACAACACACTAATATATGGTCCCACACACCTTTTATTGAGGGTTCCAATAGATCAAATAGTTAAATAAAACTCTGACTTCCATGATGGTTCATATATTGGGATTAGTGACTATAAATTCCATGTAGTTATCCTCATCTTGATTACATGTATATAGTAAACCATACACATCACCTTCATTCTCTCTTATTACTTAAATTTGGGTTCTCCTTTAAATATACGCAAGTCTGTACTGCACAGATCCCATCAAAAGATTTCCACCCTCTAGCCAATTTACCAAACCTAGTAATGTTACTTGCTACTACTACCTTCATATGACCAAGAAGATCTTCCAATTCCACTCATTTTGGTCAATTGAATGTTGGAATTTAATATATTCACAGTCCCAACACATAAAATTTTTTCTTTCAATTTTTTATCAATTCTAGTTTCTATAATGGATTATAAATTAGTTTTCAATTTATCAAATATAATGATTAATCATTAAAAGGTTTCCACATCAAAAAAACCAAAACACATTGATATGTTTAGAGGATTTTAATCTTTTAAAGGGCTCCAAATCCTTTTTTTTTATTTTTTTTAGAGGTAAAATTAATTTTATTCCATTTATTAACAACATATTAAAATATATATAGAATTTTTAAGTATATAATGATTTATATTATTAATAATTTTAGTGAAAGTTTAATTGATGATTAAAATGAGTTGGATTTTTTTATGAAATAATAATTAATATATTATTATTTTCTATTCATTGATATTTTGTATTGATTATTTTCTCATTCACTATTATTTGGAGAATATATTCATTTCCTAAACCTACATTAATCAAATTTTGTTTTTATATTAAGTTAGAATTTGTATATTTATTTTTTTAAACTATGTTGGTTGTGATATACCTGATTTTTCTTATCCTAAAGAGATTAATGGTGAAATTATAACTATATTTGTCATCAATTAGTAAGGATACCATGATGAGATGAACCTGTCAATACGTGTTGTTGAGTGTCTAAATAGATCATGAATCTACTAATATTATAAGTGGAAATTGGATATTAATGATATGAAACTACTTGGATATAGATTATTCTTGGAGTTCATTATTAGAAATATTTATAGTAGTCGGTCATAAACTGTGACAATTGGTTTGTTTTTCTCTATATTTTAGACAAGTAATAATTATTATTAAAAAGTATAGTTCACTATAGTTTTTATATGAGATGAAGTGGTTGGATAGGGGAAACAATTTGAAGAAGTTATTATTTAGAAATAAAGATCTAGCTTGATGTTATAGAATCCATACTTGGTTCACCAAGACTAAATAATGATGTATTAGGTGAAGGATAACCTTTGGAGGATGTTTGAAGATGATTTGGAGAGTTTGATAAGAGTAACAAACCAACCCGGGTCAACTTGACACATCACCCAAATTGGATCACCACACAGCCCGAAGTGCATTCTAGGTCACCATAGGCTGGTGACACGCACCTGGGTATTGATATATAAACATGGTAACAATTTCACCCTCAAAATAAAACATGTGATACTCATAATATATCAGAGCATAGTAGTGCCAAAGATAGCATAACAACTCATTGGTGAGATACAATATATGATAAAGATAGACAAATCCAAACATCCATAACCCAAAATATTCTAAAGACCAACAATAAGGATCTCCACAACTCCATGAGCCAAACTCTATATGGATTATCATCACCACCATCCCAAAATTGATAAAAAACAGCACTGGACATGAGATCTATCATTACAAGAAACTCACTTCCCATTACCTGTGTCCAATAAAACCTTGTCTACATATACCTAATGGCCCATGTATGGTGTGAGAACTAAATCCCAATTGGATACCACCATGAATCTATACAATGACTATCACCATACAAACATTATTTCTTTAAAACAAGTCATATTCAACATAAATAGGGAATATGAATTTAAATCCATGATATATAAATAGAGGGAAATATCTAAGTGATCATGCATCAAAAAACCAAGTGGGAAAGCATAGAATCACCATCAACATAAAGTTTCCATCAAAGAACCAAATGTGAGAGAAACATGAGGGTGTACATAATGAAGACAAAAATGATAACAAGCCGACCTAGTCTATTCTAAGTCTGGAAGAGGCTATAGAGACCATAGTTTTTCCTTATAAGACTTTGGAATATTTTAAATAATGTTCTTTGATTTAGGAACTGATATGAAGTAAGATTATGAGGCTTGGTGAGTCTGATATTGATATTTTAAATGTATTAAATATATTAATATCATGCATACATATCCTTTCATAATAAATGGTTTTCCCATTGTTTGTACCTTGGATGGGAAATCAAAGACTGTAGTTTATTTAGGAATTCATCGTTTAACCTAGGTGAAACCTAAGGTTGGTTAGAACCAGATATTCAGTTAAGACAACTGTTTGTGAGTATGTTAGGTGGATAAATTAATTCATTTAATACCCATAACCTAAAAACTCTTTATATAATTTCTGTTATAGAAATTCACCAAGTTTATCCATATAACCCCAGGAGATTTGAGAGGATCCTCTAATGTTATTTATTAACAAAACGCATTAGAGGACCACGAGAGATCAGATCGAGGTGGATCCATAGAAAGATAACACAATAGGTATTCCTAATCATTGTAAAACATGTTATTAACCAAATATTGATCCAAATTGAGGTAAGACTTATTAAAAGCGGTTTCCTCCATTTTTATTAAAATATTAAGTGTTGATTTAATTATCTACTTTTAATATGTTATTATTTGATCCTTTGTATGATATTAGAATATGAATTAATTTATTTAGTTCAATTTATTATGGTTATACCATGTTATCACCCTAGATATCCTCAATTTGTAATCGTTGGTTGAGAATTCTTGGCCAATAATGGTTTCACATTCATTCTTATTCTTTCCACCACCTTTTCTTCACGTTCTTCATCATTAGACCATATGGTTGTGATTCAACATTTGTAGGGAAGGTTTGAGTACGATCATACCCCTAGATTCATGTTGGTTTTGTGCATGATGATTGAGATAGTGATTTTTGGATAGATCAAAAGAAATTGAGGGTGGTGATTCATAGATCTGTGATCCAGTGAAAAATAGGATAATGAGAGGCACACGAGACTCATGGAAGCACATCACGTGGGTAGCTAATTTCCAATTTCAAGCCACCAGAGGGATGAGATTGATGGTCTAAGGCATTAGCATTGAGTTTTAAGTGGTTAAATGGTGAGATCCATAACATCAAGTCCAGATTTGAAAGACACGCGAAACCTTCTTATATTTCTGGAAAATATTGATATACATGGAATGTACTTTAATGAATACACACTGTGTAGTCTATCTCTATATGGTGACTAGGGTTTCATTTTGAGTTAAAAACCACATTTCTTCTTTAGGGATCATATGCTACATGACACCACAGATGGAAAGATTGAGGAGTATAGGGGGTACACGCCTAGAAGCCCATGTATCCCCATGTGTTGTGTATGACAGGGAACACACAATGTATGGTGGGGTACACACCGTGTATATGTACATGGTCAGCTGAAATGTGTTCCACATTGAACATTCCTAAGGACCCTGTGTGGTCGGACACACTGTGTACTCTGAGAGTACATTATCACAACCAAGAACACATGGGTATGACCTCGAGTGGGTCAAACATGCTGTGTACACCCTATAAAAATCATGTATGATGACATGGATTACCTATCCATGTCTAGAGGAGAACAAAAATAGGTAGTGAGCTGGGGTCATGCACCATTTGAACCCTCATACATGCTGCACATTCCCTCTATAATCTTCTTTCTCTGATATATCCTTCTTATAAACTTAGATTTTGGATCGCGAGTAGCCTATCCATAGTGTTTTTCCACATAGAAGGTGATGATATCCTTTTTTGTTGAATACAATATAGGATGTGAGGTTTTATGAGTGTGAAAATTATTCAAGTGATTCTTGATGATGGAAATGATCAAGGTAGGATAATCAGGTATATGTCAAGGTTGGCACCCCCCCTGTCGCACTAGGGCATGGGTCCCCCATACTCTTTATATAAATGGAGATGATACTCCCCTAAACAAGGAACATTCCCTCTATCTAAGGGGAACTACTCCCCTGTATTCAATTTCCAATGGGGTGTATGTCCTCCATAGGAGTGAGTTTTCCCATGGTTGTGGAGCACAATTGTGATGAGTGGGACCCTCCACACAGATTCTAGTGAGGTTTTGTTGATGCTGGGCATTGTAGATGGAATTTTGGAGCTACAAGAGGACTCATTGACTTTTTCTAGGATATGAGATGGAGATCCCCTTTGTCTCTCTACCAATTTGGTTTATAATCATATATATATATGTATGTGATGGGTTTTTATAACCCTCTTGCTTTAGTTTGAACTAACTTCTATTGTATCTTTATATTACTCACTTTTAGGTTTTCAGGTTGTTCTACTGGGTATGTATATACTCACCCTTATATGGGATTTTTCTACACATGTCATGTCTTCTGAAAATGATGAACATATCAGTGGTGAATTTACTAGAGCATAGTGATGCTTCAGTACATTGACTGAGTATAGTGGTTGTTACTTGAAGATCAGGAGCCTAGCTCTCTCTATTTTCCTTTATTTTAGTTGTTGTCAGGTTGGGAAATATTTCGGGTTGGGCATGTATTTTTCTCCTTTACATCCTGGTTTATACTATTGTACTATGATATATTCCCTAGATATTATTGCATGCATAGTTTTACTATAGATATTGTAGTCCTTTGTCTATACTCTTCTACACTTTTCATGGAGATGTTTGGGTGTGTGTGTGTGTATAGTTAATTTATGAAAAGACCTTTCCTTTTAGTTATGAATTCTTGATGCTTGTCACTAGAAATTATTTTATTGGATAAAAAATTGGGATTGTCATGGATTGGCTCATCACTGACCAGGTGGGTCCAAGTGGGTTGGGTTGGGACATAGTGATATCAGAGTAGTTCATTCCTTATGATGGTGTTTTGAGTTTTCCCCTTTTGAGGAATTGGTTGGGACTTAGGGAAATGACATTAGAGTGTCTCGAGTGAGACTTTTAGGCTTGGTAACCTTGTGTTGGTGCAGCGCCAGGCATATCCATTCACTATGACCTTGAATACCTACTTACTAACTTGGAATACTGATACATTGGTTGCGAGGAGAAATGGTACATGCATTATATAAGATTGATTCCTTTGACTTTCCATATTAAGTCTTCCACCCATATATACATGCTCATTTGACCGTGTTATGTCTTGATCACTTTCAAGATGTGTCCATGAAGACAACTAGCTAGGTTTCCAATTCAGGGTGGTGATGGTGATCTAATGAACGATGATGCCTCGATCTAGGGGTCAACCCATGAGGTGTTTCCTCCAGACGGGTAGGGAGAAACACCCTTACCTATTGAGTAAGAGTTAGTTCTAGCAGAATAGGTTGATGATGTATCAAGACATAGCGTGCTATGTGAGTTCTAGCATTAGAGGCTGTTGTGATTCCATGGTGATCTAGATCCCCATGTAATAGAGGATTGGATTGAGATAGTGATTTGAGTCTTAAGAATTGTGAGGGCCCAAACTAATCAGATGGTTGTGATAGTAGCCAATATTTCCCTTGGAGTAGAATGGAGCTGGTGGAGTCTAGTCACATGGAATCATAATGAGGCGATTCTCTCATGGTATGAATTTTAGAAACTATTTTGTGAGGAGTATTATCACTCATGCTTACACTTAGTTCATATTTAGGATCTTCTGGATCTATGACAGGGTAGTATGATGCTTTTTGAGTACACCAAAAAGTTCACTGACCTTACATGATACTCCCTTGACATGTTATGATATGAATTCTTCTAGGAGAGGAAGATTTATCAAGGCCTCTATAGAGACATTTGTTCTAGCATATCATTTTTGTGCCATCCCACTTATGCTGGAGTACTAGAGAGGTATCTAGTGATTGAGGGCTTCCTAGAATAGGGACACTGGGCATTTGGAGTTGGCAGTGGACATCATGTGGCTATATCTTCTTCAACATCTAGTAGGAATCATATGTTGAGGTCTTGTTAGGGGAGTCATACTCTTACGAGGAATCAGACATAGGGATCTGTGGCTTAGGGATCGTGTAGGGGATCCGATCAAATAAGAGAGGGAAGATTCTATGATTGTGATGAAGGAGGTCACATGGATCATGGTTTCCTGACCTTTCATACAGATCATTACAGATAGATAGTGGTTATACCCCCATGAAAGAGTCAACATTGTGATCAAGGATCTCCCAATTGTGGAAAGGGAAGCACTTAGGGTGGCAGTATTGGCAGAGGAGTAGGAGACACTTTGAAGGGATGATCATTTGGTAGAGGGGGACACTGAAAGCTACCACCACCACCACCACCAATAGGTGGCCCATGTTAGCCTTATGGATATGGCAGTCAGGGTTGTTGGTAGTTGCAGGCTAGGAGGGCTATGACCAGGCTACACATGAGATGATCTAAGGTATGATCTATGTCTATTCTATATTTTACTTAGTACTAGTATAGTTAGGTTCAATTCATTCATTTATATCCTTATTCCTTGTGTGATAAATGATCTTCTAGTTGAGATATTATCCCAACAACTATGGCCTAAGGTTCCTACAGGTAACACTTCTTCGATATTGCTTATCTACTAGTAGTGTGAGCTATTTCTTGGCATAGAGAGTTTATCATGGGAATTATTGGTTTTCATAATGAAACCTTATGATTTCATCTTATTCATGGATTGTTTTTACATTGTTTGAACCCAGATTGACTATCATCATAGATGAGTTAGATTCCTTTAGGAAGATGGGACGAGATTATCCTTTTTGGGATAGAGAGATCTCATGGAGAAATGAGTGAGACTTGCAATCATGGAGCTACAACCCATCACCCATAACTTGGAGAGTTTACCCCTTGGAACAATGGTCTTTTTAGGTATCTAGGTTCATTTATCAGTGGAGGAATTCATGGATGTCTTCTATGAGGATTTTCTGAGACTCCCTCTAAGTAAGGAGATATAATTCTACATTTACTTTCACCCCAAGGATATAAAAATATGTTCTGTGGCATATCAGATGGCCCATACCGAGCTCCAGAAGCTAAGGGTGTAGTTGGAGGACCTTTGAGAGAAGGGATTTATCAGACCTAGTGTATCCTACTAGGAAACTCTAGTTTTTTTCATGAACAATATATATGATAGATTGAGTCTTTGCATGAGTTATTAGTACCCAAACTAGGTAATGATAATGAGTAAGTAAACCTTTCCAAGGATTAGCGACCTCTTTGACCAGTTGAGAGTCGTGAGCTAGTTCTCGAAGATTTATCTCAGGTTCGACTACCACTAGTTGAGGGTTCGTGAGGATGATATTCTAATGATGACATTCCAATGTCACTACAGACACTATGAGTTCCCAGTGAAAACTTTTATTGTGACATATTCCCCTGTTTTTCTTGTGGATTTGATTAACCAGATCTTTCATCCATAATTGAACCATTTTTTGGTTGTCTTCATTGATGACATACTCATCTACTCTGCATCATAGGAGAAGCATATAGAGAACTTGAGTATGATCTTATACTTACTTAGGGAGCACCAAATTTATGGTGAGCTCTTGAATTTTTAGTTTTGGGTCTATGAGGTTCACTATATAGTGCATGTCATTTTTGAGTGCTATATAGCTATGGATGTGATGAATATTGATGAAATGATTTCTTTGGAGCCACACAAGAGCATGATAGAGGTGTGAAATTTTATTGGCTTGGAAGGATACTATAGGAGGGTTGTGACTAAATTTTCTAGATTAACAAGCCATTTGATCACCCTGATGTAGAAAGGGATTCCATTTATTTATATCAAGAAGTTTTAGAGTGCCTTTGAGCAGTTGAGCCTGAGGTTGATCGGTGATCCTATATTGAGACTACCATAGGAGGTCATAGAGTACATAGTGTTTTACAATGACTCTGGAGATGGTATTAGTTTCATGTTTATGAAAATGTTGGTAGTGATTGTATATGGGTTAGGGTAGTTGATACCCCATGAGTAGAACTACATGAATTGTGACCTGGAGTTGAAAGTAATGACCTTCGATCTAAATATATGGAGACACTATCTTCTAAGAGAGTATTTTTTTGTTTACTCATACCATATGAGTCTCAGGTATATCTTCAATCGATGAGATTTGAACCTAAAATAGAGGTGTTGTTTGGAGTTCCTATAGGACTATGACTTCAAGATAGTCTATGATCTTAATAAGGGAAATGTGGTGGTAGATTCCCTTTGCAGAAAGTCCTATTTTTTCTTAGTGGTGAAGTCATCTAAGCAATTGGATTCTTTGCATCTAACCCTGGTGAAGAAGAGGAGTGGATATTTTCTTTAGTTGATGATGTTGACTCATCCGCTTCTTTATTTTGTGATGAAGAATAAATTGTGAGACTTATAATATGAGGTTATTCATGACCATAAATCCTTAGGGAATGTACCAGATGGATTCTCTGAAGGAGGGGAGCATGCCATCATTTTTTGAGGACATATTGTGGTTCTAGTCACGATGTGATAGGAGGTGATGAGGGAGTTTCATACTTATCCTTTGTCTATACATCCTTTATAGGATAAGGTGTACAAGTACCTTCAAAAAATATTTTGGTGTATTTATATGAGGCAAAAGGTCACCGAGTTTATCTCTCAGTGCCTCACATGTATGTAGGTAAAGTATGAGCACCATGTTCTGGTTGGTTTGATGCACCCTCTTGAGATCCCTAAGTGGGAACTGGATAACATATACATGGAATTTTTGATAGGTATTCCATGGACAACAAGATAAAATGATTCCATTTGGGTGGAATTTGACTAACTTTATAAGTTGACACACTTCTTTTCCATTAGAGAGTAGAGTTTGGTGGAATGTTTGGGGCAGTTGTACATGTGGGAGATCATATGAATCAATGGTGTACCCTAGATGATTGTCTCTAACCATTATGTGTGGTTCATATCATGGTTCTGGAGAGGCCCACATGAGGCATTCAATACCTAGTTGTGTATGAGTACAACATTCCACTCCCAAAAAAATGGGAAGACCAATAAAACTATCCTGGTGTTGGAGGATATTTTGAGGGCTTGTGTGTTAGACGTTGGATGGAGCTGGGAGGATCACTCACTATTGATAGAGTTTTCTTATAATAATTGTGATCAATCTACTATCAACATGACACATTTCGAGGCCATATATGGTAAATTTTTTAGGTCACAACTGTGTTAGTCTAATATTGGTGATACATCTCTTGTTGGTCTAAATATGGTGCAGAAAATGACAAAGAATATTCTAGTGATCTGTGAGTGGATGAGAATAGCCCAAAGTTGATATAAATATAATGAAAATTGATGTCGAAGGCCTTTAAAGTTTGAATAGGATGACCATGTTTTCCTTAGGTTCTCCCCATGATGAGTATTGCGGAGGTTTAATTGGGGAGAAAAGTTATCTTCTAGATTCACCGGGTCATTTGAGATCCTTTGGAGAGTTGGCTAGGTCACTTACCAGCGAGCCTTGTCACCATAGTTGGATTGGGTTCACGATGTCTTCCATGTGTCACAATTGAGGAGAAATGTTCATGATCCTACACACATTATTAACTAGGGATATTTGGACATCAAGGATGGTGCCACATTCACAGAGTACCCAATGGCGATTGGGGATCGATAAGAGAGGATCCTATGATAATGGATGATTCCCTTGGTTTGTATATTGTGTCAGTATGGTAGCATGCATGATATCTCATGAGAGTGTGAGAGAAATATGAGATCTCAATATCCCCACCTTTTGTGTAGATTGTTCTTTTTAGGGTGATTAACTTAGAAGGAGGGGGCAGTGTAGAGTCTTTGTTTTTTGATTGTAATACTTTGGAATATTTTAAATAATGTTTTTGAAGTTAGTTACTGAGATTACATGATAGTTCGAGGCCTGATGTGCCTAAAATTTAAATCATAAATTATTTAATATATTAATATCAAACACATTAATCCTTTCAAAATTAATGGTTCTCTCATCATTCAGGACCTTATATGGGAAACCCAAGACCACTATTGATTCCATAATATGGGGTTTACTCTAGGTGCGAACTATGGTTGATCTACACGAAACGTTTAGCTGAGGTAACATTTGGAGGATATGTTAAGTGGATTAATTAATTAATTCATTTAATACACATAACCTTAAAATTCTATATATAATTTCTTCTATAGTAATTTACCATGGTTATCCCTGTAACCCTAGGCGCATTGAGAGGAGCCTCAAGCATTTTTCTTTGGTAAAATTAATTAGAGAATGACAGGAGATTGGATCAAGGTGGATTAAGTGGCAGTGAGAAAAATACATCTTCTTCATTTCTAGAGAACATGTTCTTAACCAACAGTAGATCCAAATCAAGGTAGGACTAATCAATTGTGGTTTATGCCCTTTTTATTAAAATATTGAGGATAGATTTAATTATCTGCTTTTGCTGTGTGATTATTTGATCCTTTGTACGATCTAATTATAAGGATTCAATTTTTTATTTCAATTCTTTATTTTTATTCCATGTTATCACCCTAGATTCCCCAATATATATTTTTTGGTTGAGAACACTTGATCAATGATGGTTTCACCGTTGTTCTTATGTTTTTCCCTCACCTGTTCTTCATGTTCTTTATTTTTGCCCCATGGGGTTGTGGTTTGAAATTGATGGGGTAGGTTAGAGCATGATCAGACCCCCAGATTCATAGTGGTTATGTAAATGATGACGGAAATGATAATTTTTAGATGGATTGAGATGGATTATAGGTGATTATATGTAGATCTAGGATTCGGTGCAACATCGGGTGATGGAAGGTGCATGGGATGCACAACGACACTTCATGTAGGAAGATGGTTTCTAAATTATCACAACTAGAGGCATTATCCTTGATATTTGGGTAGGAAAATGTTGATATATATGGTGTGAAGGACAAATCTATAATGTGTGTGAAATATTATTTTATTTCTAGAAAATACTGAAAAACATGGCATGCACTTTTATAAACACACACTGTGTAGTCTGGGTCTCTAAGAAGGATAGGGTATCTTGTTGAGTTAAATATCACACACTATGTGGAGGGACCACATACCATGTGATAACTATATAGAAACCATTTTATATAAAGGGGGAACACACCTAGGAGCCCATGTGGCCCTATATTCGAAGTATGGTGGGGAACACACCTTCTATATATACATGGATAACCAGGTCATGTACTATATGGCACACGCCCAAGGACCCCATGTGGCTAGAAATGTCGTGTACTTCGGAAGTAAATGGGCACATCCAAGACCATGATTGTCCTAGAAAAATCATGTACACTATATATATATGATGTTTCTGATGTCATGGATTCCCAATCCATGTCCATAAGAGAACATGGATAGGAAGTGAGGCGGGGTGACGTGCCGTGTGGACCCCTATACACACTGTGTATTCCCTCTAGAATCTTATTTTGATAATATCTACTTCATCTAAACTCAAATTTTGGCCAATGAGTAGCCTATAATAAGTAGTTTTCTACATAGAATGTGATGGAGGGATCCATTGTGGAATATGAGATATGATTCAAGGTATTCTGAGTGTGATTCTTCTTAGGAGATGCTTAATGATATCAGTGATCAAGGAAGGATCATCAGTGTGATATTGTGGTTGAACTTCCTAGTCCGACCAGGGAACAAGTTCCCCTATACTCTTTATATAGATATATACTATACTCCGCTACACTAGAAAAAGTCCTCTATCTATGGATAATTACTCCCCTATCTTTGAACTCCGGTGGGGTGAGTCTTCCATGGGAGTGAGTGCTCCCTCAGGTATGGAGTGATGTAGCGAGGAGCAGGCCTCTCCACACCTATTTTGATGTGGTTTAATTTGATGGTGAGCATTATATATGGACCTTAGGACTTGTAGGAAGACTCATCAACTTTTGATGGGGTTTGATAAGGATATCCCCTTAATCTCTCTACTAGGTTTTCTTATGACCATACAAATGTATCTAATGGGTTTTCGTATCCCTATTTCTTTGGGTTGAGATGTATTCTATCATATATTTATATTTATCCCTCTTTGGTTTTTAGGGAATCCTACTAGGTATATAAATACTCACCCATAAATGAGATTTTCTTGCACATGTCATGTCTTTTGAAGATGATGAACATAACAATAGTAACATTGCTGGAGCAGTGATACTTGGGTGCATTGACCATGTACAATGGTCAGGACTTGGAGATCAGGAGCTGAGCTCTCTCATTATTTCTTTATTTCAGTTGTTGTTAGGTTGGTGAATTTTTTTGGTTATGAATATATTTTTCCCATTTATAATATAGTTTATACTATCACAATATAATGTATTCTCTAGAGCTTATTGCATGCATGGTTTTATTCTAGATGTTGTATTCTTTTATTTATATTCCTATACTCTTTTCATGGAGATGTTTGGGTGTGTGCGTACATGTATTTTAAAAAAATCCTCCCATTTTAGATATTCCTTCTCAGGGCTTTTTGACAGCCCCAAGCTATTGGAGGCGTGATTAGATTTTTCACGGATCAACTCATTACCAGTTAGGGGAGCCTTGGTGGGTTGGGTCATGATAGGGGCTCTCCAGTAAAGGCAACTAACTATCACCATAACCTAATAAGAACCTATCCTAGTGGTCTATATACCCCATATAAGGCCTATATTAGTGAAAGTATAACTATGTACCCCAAGGTATTCTCAATATTCTATATTCATCCATTGTGTTTAGGAAACTGATCCCACAATTTACAAAATATTTTCCATAAGAAATTATATAATGCTTCCATGCATGAAAAATCATTTCCATTTCAAAATAACCATTGAGGTATTTCATCAAACACATTATTTTTATAAGAAAAATTTCAAATAAAACCCCATTTTGTAAAAAAATTCCATTTACATCAAATATAAAATATGATACCTCATGGATATCAAAGAATTCAATTTCACAAACAAAAACCAAATGATAGAATAATAATATAAGGTACTCTATGGGAAATTATGTTTGATGTAGGTAACTAATATAAGATCCTGGGTTTTCTTGAGGTATGAATATTTTTTTCCAATTAATATCTTGTTCACATTTTCTTTTTATCTTGGAACCTAAGTCGGGTTATGGGTCGGTTGGGTAGTTCTTGGGAAGGAAGAGGTAGGGGATGTATATTGCTTACAAGAAAATTACATGGTGTGTAATTTTCATACATGACATACATAAATTACATGATGTGTATGATATTTATGTATCATGCAAATACCTGAGTATTTTTTTTAAAAAAACAGGAGGCAGGGGCCTCTATTTTGGATAGAGCCCCCACCTCACCCCTCTCTCATGCACAAGAAGCCCCAAGGAAGCCTATAGGTAGACTTTTCTCCCGTTTGTAGATCTATACTCAGATTCAAGAACCTCTTGTCCCGTTGGATTCATATTAGTTAGTAATCAATTCCTTTTTAGTCATTATTAATTCTTTTAGATATCGGTTTCACTATTTAGGTGCATGCTAATATGCCCAATTTTCAGGATTTTCATCTGTTCTTCGATTTTCTCCTGATTTGAGTCGGATCAAGAGTTGATACTAGATGATCGCTCTACTACTAAGCTATGGTAGATGTTCTATACATTTTTTTATTTTTTGTGCTTTATAGATCTATATTTCATTGTACCACCCTCCATACTTTCCAGCACGACCCTTAAATTAATTTATTTAATGGATTTAAATGGTTTCAAACATGTTAGGGATGGCCTTAGGTTTCTTTGAAATGTAATGGTGGTATTTTCTCAAGCCATATCCTCCTATGGGATTTACCTTATGAAATTGCTTTTTTTATGACATGTTAAATCACCCAAGGGGTATGTTTTGAACTTTCCTTGATAAAGGAAGCCAATTATAAATGAAATGGGTTAAATGGGGTGATTATGATATGGGTTTTCTCCTTTTCCTTGTATAACATATTGAATTTGAACTGGTTAACTATTAAATTGATCAAATAGGTTATATTGTAATTTACATTTACTAATTGTTTTTCTCGGAAAATGTGAACAATTAGTGGGTAAACTCATCGGTACATTTTCTAATTTCTTATTTGATATGGGGTTTCACATGAATTTATTTCTAAAGATTGCTCTGGAAAATTGGAAATTTTACCTCAAAAAATGGAACATGAAATTATGGTTAAAACACCGGGGGAAATATTAAGGTAAATGGGAATTATAATAATATTCATATTGTTTTTTTTGAAATAAATTTCCTACAAACCTTGTCACTTTTTACCTGGTAGAGTTTGATGTTATTCTGGGTATGGATTGAATTTATGTTTACCATGATAAGATTGATTATAGAGCCAAATAAGTTTTTTTTTTCAAAAAGATTTTGTGTTTTTATAAAAGAATAAACCCTACCATTTATAACATATCAAGATGATGAGAAACTATTAAAATATGTAAATGAAAGTTATTTTTCCCATATTGTTTAAAATAAGGGAACAGTTCATATTAATGATGTTCCAATGGTAAATGAATACCTAGATGTTTTTTTCTGATGAGTTTCTTGTGTTATACTTGATTGGGAAGTTCAATTTACTATTTAATTAGTTATTTATGCTTAGACAATTTCAAAACCCCCTTATCGAATGGATAAAGTTGAACTTCTAGAATTGTAAAATCGGTTATAATATTTTCTTGCTAAAGGTTTAATTCATCCTAAAACTTCACCATGGGGTGCTCCTATTTTTATTGTTAAAAATAAAGATGGTTCCATGAGGCTTTGAATTGATTATAGAGATTTAAATACTTTTACTATTAATAATAAGTATCCATTTCCTCATATCGAGGACTTGTTTGATCATCTCTAAGGAGCTTAGTATTTTTCCAAGATTGACTTGAGATCTGGGTACCATCAGCTGAAGGAGGAGGATAACATTCCAAAAATAGTATTCCATACTAGATATAGGCATTATGAGTTTTTTGTTATGCCCTTTGGTTTGACAAATGATCCTTATATATTTATGGATCTTATGAATAGAATCTTTTGTGAATATTTGGATATATTTTTTATCGATGATATTCTTGTGTTTTCTAAAAGTTATGAGGATCATGAAAAAAAATCTATGGATTGTCCTATATACTCTCAAAGAAAATAAGTTATACAAAAAATTTAGAAAATGTGATTTTTTGTTACAATAAATTTCTTTCCTTGGGAACATTGTTAATAAATATGGAATTATAGTTGATCCCTCCAAAAAAAGTGGATGATGAATGGAAAAGAACTACAAATGTTAATGAGAATCTAAGTTTTCTTAGATTAGCTAGATATTTTTGAAGGGGTTTTAATGACTTTTCATGGTTATCTAGTTCAATAACTAAGTTAACTGAAAAATGATTTAAATTTATTTGGACAAAATATTGTGATGATTGTTTTCAGGAATCAAAAATAAGATTAGTGAATTCTCCCATTATGGCCCTGCCCTTGAGAAATTGTTATTTTTTCATCTATAATGATGGTTTTTTGAAGGGAATGGGTTTAATTTTTTTGTATAATGATCAGGTAATTGCTTATGATTCAAGACAATTGAAACCTCATGATATAAATTATCCTACCCATGATTTGGAATTAGACGATGTTGTTTTTTCTTTAAAAAATTTGTGGAATAATTTATATGGATCCAAGTGTGAAATATATATTGACCATAAAAGTTTGAAGCATATATTTACTAACAAGGAGTTGAACATGAGGCAGAGAAGATGGCTGAAATTGATAAAGGATTATGATTACACGATTAATTACCATCCGTGAAAAGAAAACAAAGTGATGAATTCCTTGAGTCAAAACCATCATACATCATTAACCATGTTTCCTGTAGAACATGACCCTTTGATTAGTGATTTGATGAATTTTGTCTTGAAAGTTGTTGGTGCAAAAAATTCCTATATTTTGTTTTAGGTGTCAATGCATTCATCTATGTCCAAAAGAATAAAGTATGCTCAAAAGGAAGACTATGAGTTACAAAAAAAGGTAGAATTGGGTAAGAAATGTAAGTTTCCTAAATTTAATGTTGATAAAGTCTGTGTATTGATATTTGGAAGGAGGTTATGGATGAATAAATAATTGTTAAGTGAAGCTCATGTATATCTATTTTCAATTCATCCCAACAACACTAATATGTACTGAGACCGTAGGGAGTATTACTGGTGGGATGGAATGAAAAGGGATATTGTTAATTGTACTATAAAATGATTAAATTTTAAACAAGTTAAATTAAATAGAAAACTACCAAAGGAGATTCTTCAGCCTTTTCTAGCGCTAGAGTGAAAATGGGAAAATATATCTATGGATTTCTTGGTGGGGCTACCAAAGACTTCTCAAGGTAAAAATTTGATTTGGGTTATTATTGATCAACTGACTAAATATGGAAATTTTCTTTCTATTTGAGATATAATGTCTCTAGATCAACTTTATCAACTATACGTCAAAGATATTGTTAGGTTACATGGAATTCCTCTCTCCATAGTATCTTACTGTGATCCTATGTTCACTTATAATTTTTTGAATGTCCTTCAGAAGTTTTTGGGAACTGAGCTAAATTTCAACAAAAACTTTCATCCTTAATTTGATGGACAGACTAAGTGAACAATTTATAATTTGGAAGAAATGTTTCATGCTTTTTCAATGGATTACCATGGATGTTGGGATCACCATACTTTTTTAGTTTATTTTTTATATAATAAATTTTTTTATTCTAGTATACAGATGAAACCTTTTGAGGAATTGTTTGGAAAGCAGTATAGAACTCCAGAATTTTGGGATAAAGTTAGGGAAAGGAAGTTTATGAGACTAGAATTAGTAGAGGAAGTGACTAAGAAAGTAAAGATGATCCAACAACATATGAGGATAGCTCAGAGCATGTAGAAAAATTATGTAGATAAGAGAAGGAGAGACCTTGTTTTTTAGGTAGGTGATCATGTTTTCCTTAAAATATATCCATGGAAATGTTTTATATGTTTTGGTAATAATGGAAATCTAGGTACATGGTTCATTGGACCTTATGAAATTATAGAAAAAATTGGACCAGTTGCCTACCGAGTAGCCTTGCCTCCAAGTTTATCTCATCTACACAATGTTTTTCATGTTTTGATGTTATGAAAGTATGTGTCTGATACATCTCATGTTTTGTGCCCAGAAGTAGTTCAACTGCAAGATAGCCTTTCTTATGAAGAGAAACTAGTTCATATTCTTCATTATAGAGAGCAAGAATTTTATAATTATGTAATTCATTAGGTTAAGGTTTTGTGGATAAACAACATGGTTGAAGGAGCAACATGGGAATTAAAAAATGCTATGAGAGAAAGGTACCCTCATTTGTTTAAAAAGTGAATAAAATTTTGAGGAAACAGTTTTAAATGGGGGGAGAATGTAACAACCCAAGTATTTATAGAATATTTTGTTTTTTTATTCTTGAATAAAATAGTTATATTCATTATGTTAAATAATTCTTAAAATAAATAATTTATTTTATGGTTATTTATTTAAAATAATAATCTTTAAATTAAAGAATTTTAATTTGAAAAAAAAATTATTTTTGAATTCCAAATTTTGAAATTATCTTATTATTATTTTTTATAATTTATTGAAAATGTTTTATTTTTGGTGAAAAGTAAAAAATACAGTTTTTTATAAAATAAGGCATTTTTCTGACAACGTTAAGAAATAATTATGATATAAAATTTATTAAACTTATGGAATAATTATATAATTATATTATAATATAAATATTTTAAAGAAATAATTTAGAACATGAATATTATATTTTTTCATAATATGTATAAAAATCATTTTCAGTGACGATACAGTGCCTACACAGTGCTGCCAAAGTCAAAATTGGTAACATATAGATAATAATTGCATGCTAAAAATTATTTTCATTCATTTTTTAATAAATATTATTTATTATTTATGTTTTTATCTATTAATTCATAATTTTAGAGTTATATAACATGAGACTTATCCAAATTTATATGCAATGCTTGTGCAAGGTAAGAAAAGACAAATTAACAAATTAAGGAAGTTATTTTGACATGGACATGAGTAATTAAACTTAATTAATGAATATAAATAATTAAATTGAACCTGATTAATTTATTATTATTATAGTAATTTATTTTTAATTGTTATATATAAAATAATTAATTACAATGCTTATGCATTGCTGATTTAGTGCTTGTACAAGAAAAAGAAAAATAAATAAAATGTTTTTAATTAAAATAATAAGTACAATTAAATGACCCAAAATTAGAATAAATATTTTTATATGAGAACTATTATAAATTTATCTTATTTGGATTTGAACTTGGGGAATATTTGGACCCACTAGTATCACTTTAATACCTTTATAATACTTCATTTAAAAGGAGGTCATGTTGTTCACACCATATTTTTTAATTTGAATAGTATTTTAATATATGGTTTTCAAGAAGATATTTTTGAACATAAATATTATTTTTAAAGATAATAAAATGATATTTTTCATAGATTTTAATTTTTAATTTTTAGGGAATAAATAATTACCTTAATGGCTTTCACATTTATGAAGCAGTAATTATTTAATTAATGAATAAATAAAATTAATGATAAAAAATAATAAAATAAATATAATTTTATATTTTCAGATAATTCATGAATTATCTATATTAATATTATATTTATAGGATATAATATAAAATTGTATTCAAATTTGAAACTTTATTTTGTTGTTTTTAAAGTCATAAACTATGAATAGTGTTAAATTTGAAAAAAATATTTTTTCATGAGTATAATATTTAATTGAATTATTTAAAAATAAAAAAAATCTAATATGGAAAAATGGGATAATATTATATAAAAAATGTGGTCCCATTTATCTTTTATTCCTTTTGGAAGTCTTAAAACCTCTATAAGACCGATTGTATTTTAATATTTTATGCAATTCCTAAATTACCCCCTCACCTCAATTATAAAAGGAGACTCATCCCTTCAAAAACTTTCATCAATATAAGCCTTATTGATCTACTATTATCTATAAAATTCACTTATCCTAATCCCTTGACACATTCTTGTGCTTCTGGTCTCACAAAAAGACCACTTTCAAGAGCTTTAAGGAGGTTCTCAAGGAGAAATATTCAAGAGGTAAAATTCCATCTTCTTCTCTTTTAAAATATTTCTCACTTATACCTTCATCACCCCCATATACAATGTTTCATGATAACTTCAGTATCATATATATACTGTAATTTTATTGTTTTAATGGTATATTCATCATCAAATCTCTTATTTTCTTCTTTTATTCTTAAAAAAATTAAATCACCATTTGTGGTGTGTCAATTCACCACCTTCATAGATGACAAGTTATCATTTCTTAATACCGCATCATGAAAAGTTTAAATTCACTTATAATTGTATAAAATAAACTAAATATATATATTTTCTCACTTATAGATTATTATTTTCTTTTTTATAAGGAATTTCATAATAAACTGACCCCGACACCATGAGGTGAAGGCACCTGAAGCAATGAAAATAACTAAATGTTATTATTAAATGGGTGGAAAGATGTTATAAAATTGTCATATAAGGTATTATAAACATGAATATAGTTCTGTAATATATCTATAACACTATTCAAACCATTATACTAGAGATTTGATCATGTTTTAAGTAAGGTGAACCCGAGGTAAAGGAAAATCTTTAACTTAAAACATTATTTTAAATGATTTAAAGGTTTATTCTTATAAATATTTCTATTTAATGTCCATATTTTCAAAATATTTTTTATGAATATATTTATATGGTTATAATTTTTTTAAAATTTTAAATTTTATAATTTTTTGATGATTTATTTAGAATATTACAATGCTATTTTTGATGAAAATGTATGTGTGTAGTATTCCTTTAATAAGTGATTTTTTCTCAAGTAATGATATTTATGATTGTATGTATTCAAGTTTTATGATTATGTTTTGTAACTTGAGAATTATTTATGATGAATTTTGGGACTGATATATCCGTACAGTGCATTGGTTATGTTTATGTTGGAGTTCAACTATATGGTTACTCTAAGTGTAAGTACGATGGTTACACCATATGGTAGCTGTGAGGGTTAAATTGTAAGGAAGCTGTGAGGATTAAACTGTAAGGTAGTTGTGAGGGTTACAGATCATATGGTAGTAATGAGGGTTACAATATTAAGTAAGTAATTACCCAAGTTACCTAAATGGTTTATTTATGTTTTCTATGTTTTATGAAAATATCTTGTTTTCACAATGTTCGTATATGATACATTATAGGTGAGAAGTATGTATTTGCAAAAATAATTTCATATGTTTATAAGTATTCTTAGACTAATGGTTTCTTTTTTTATGTTCAGTATTGAGAATTTTGTGCTCATATCATGTTATTAAAATGTTTTTCATTGGGTATAAGTATGAGTAAGATAAATATTGAATTAAAGTTTAATGTTATATAGATTTTTCAAAGAAATCATGTTTTAGTTTTTAATAGTTTCAAATTGGAAAAAATAGATAATGTTTTAACAGTATCCTCTTTATATTAACGTGGTTTATTATGTGTGAATTATATCCTAATTATATAAAACTATAAACCTATAAATATCCTCAATGTAAAAGAAATTAAATTCTTGACTAAAACTTGAGATTATTTAATGTTTAAAGGTCAGTCCTTATACTCAAACCTGGTAAAAATCCCTAACCAACCTTGGTAACTCAGATTCAATCATGGGAGTGAGCTATCCAGGACCCCTTTTCGCACCTACTATCCGAATTCCGATGGTCCTAAATCATGTCTACCCAATACATAGAAATAAACTCATGCTATTTTAACACAATTTAAATTGAGTAAACCCTATAATACCAAATTGTAATAGACCAACCCAGGCGAACTAGACAAGCCACCTAAACCAGACCATCACTAGGTGAGGTATAACAAAGACAGTAAAGTAGTCTTGAATATAACCAAAACAAGACATACAACCAGAGTATAAAGAAGAAGAATAATATAAAACAAAATCTATAAAACCACGAAAAATATGATAAACCAAAAGTTTATGAATCAAAAAAATAATTAAAGTCTCCATGTGACCAACTGTCACCTCCATACCATTACTAACTAAAGGCAATGAAAAAATAGAATCCAATATTCTACAAGATAAACTCCCCTTTACTTGTATCCTGCAAAACAAGGTCTACAACTACCCAATTTTCAGAGGTAGGGTGTGAGAACAAAGAACTTGGTAGGATACCACTCAAAGAATCTTATTAAGTTCTAATACCAAGAATGCATAAGTTCTATCTTTAACATAAAATTAGTTTTAAAAATATTTTCCATAAATAATTTTTTTTACAAACATTACTTTGATTTCCCAAAAATTCATATCCAATTAAAGTAAATTAGGTAAACATACCATAAAACACGTGAATAAATATCCATGAAATAACTATCATGCGATAAAAAATAGAAATGAAAAAGAACAATACTATTGGGATCTGAGCTATGGGACAATACATACTAGACATATAAGGAAGTCATAACTAGGCTCAATGTTGGATCCAATAGATATAGAGCCCTACCAGTCAATATACCTAAACAACCCATAGTAGTTCCATACATACTAATGATTTCTATGACTTTTTCTCGACACACCCAAGGTTCTCGATGTTCCAAGTACATGAATTTCCCTTTTTTAAAAACCATGCTCGCCATTTTTTTTTCAATTCCATGATAATCCTACTTCAGGGTTTGAGAACCCATTTCCAAAATAAGTAAAATATGTTTTAAAATCCAAAAACCTTTCTAAACATGAATCCAATAATTTCTATTTTTAACACATGAATTATCATTTCAAAATAAAAATAAATTTAATAAGAACAATTAGAAAATCAAGAATTATAACACTTGCATAGATCCACCTACTTAAAGAATGAGGAAAACCTATCCACCATTGACAAAAGGGATTAGAAACCAAAATATGGTCCTTTGAAATTTAATTCATGATAAGAAACTAAAAATTATTGGTAGAAAACACCAATAAATCAGGAAACTCAAACACAAACAAAGCCGCAACCACTGCCAAGACCAAAAGAAATGAACAAATTGAAAACTTCTTACCCAGAGAGATGAAATGCCAAATCCTAATGATCAATCACTGAACAGAGTGATATAGAGGTAATGGAATCACCCAAAATCACCTAGTATGAGAGATATGGCCTAGATGAGAAGGTTTCATAGAGGAATGAGGGGTTAAACACCTATATGGTTTTCTAAAACTATGTCTACCAATAATTACATGTTGTGTAATCTAGTTTCATGTTGTGTAATCCATGATGACTAGATACGTATAAAATGGAATTTCCTTAGATTAAAAATATGATTTTCAACCATTACACATCATGTAAAACCTTCATGGCATGTAAACCTTTTACGCCTTGTACTGGTTTCATGAAATATTCTAGGGGATGATTACACATTGTGTAACCACTTTTCATGGCATGAAAATCTCATACAGACTGCAGAAACTATAGGTTTAAGAAGAAAAACCCAAAAAAACAACTTTACAAATTCTTTGAACTTGGGAAGAACCCTGTTAATCTTTTAACACATTTATTCACAAACTCAAAAATTCAAACGGAAATACATCCCTGGCCTTTAGTTCATTTTTCTTAGAAAAGGATCTCCATCCCCATGACACCCACAAATAAACCCAAATAATGATGATGAAATATATTTACAATAGGGTGTGTAAGGACCCCAACACCATATCCCGTAGTCGGTGCCTTGCTTTATTACATTGATATGATTACAAGAAATTTCATTTTGAAGATTTGAATAGTTTAGTATATTGGAAAAACTTGATAAAAAAATAAGTTTTACATTAAAAATTGAAATGGAAAACAACAGAGGAACACCATTAAAAAACACCCCTAAACTCATAGATTATCGCTACAAGTCGTACATAATATACGTCTCTATATCCTAGAGAAATTTGAAACATAATAAAGGGGTCATATTAGGTTCTTAGTAAAGGTATCAAATACCACAAAATCTATCATAAAAAATAAGGAAAGGTGAATAACACATTCCATTAAAACATAATCTTTAGTATAATTTGGTAGGAATGAAAACTGAATAAATAATTCTATATAAATAATTAAAGGAGAATTAAACATAACCATGGATATTATACAAGTTGAATGATTACATGGAATGTAAATTAATAGTATCATAATGAGAAAATTCATAATTTCATACATCATAAAAATGTTTTCAAGGATTCATTCAATGCACCATACATAAGTGGGTAAAAACCCAGTCCAGTTTGTCTCATGAGACCTACTAATGCATCAAGGGGCTATATAGGGCCCCACCCATAACTTACTAAGTCTAACGCAATTATAATATGAATGGGTAGAAACATAAACAACATATACATATGAAATTTAAATAACTTCCTCAATTAGTAAACATAATCACTTAACCATTATGATTAATATGGTGAATGGTATAAAAAATATCACATATATAGTCAAACTAATCATAAACCATTTAATAAAATATTTAAGATTATATTAGAAAATATCAATTATAATTGGTAATAAGATTTAACACAGGGTGTTGAAATAGATGAAAATATTTTAATAAAATAATCAAGGAATTCTTGAGCGAAATACACTTTTTTACTTTTGAAAGAAGAGTTATTTTGGAAAATAATTTTTATTTGTCATAAAATCATATTGTAAACTTGTATATCCCAAAAAATAAAAGAAAATTAAATTATATTAAAATAATATTCATACCAAACTTTGGAAACTAATGTGAAAACATGTAAAAAGAGTGTATAAGAAACTTTAGAAATACTCCACTTTAGTTTGGTTTAAGGGAAAATAAAAACGAGTATTTAAAATTAAAAAAGGCATAATTTTTTTCATAAAACCAAAAATTTACTAAGATAGTTTTTCATAATGAAATCATTTATTTTCGAAAAATAATTGTTTCTTAAAATAGATTATGGATTACACTTGAATATGGGTATAAAATTGGTAAGGTCCCTTTAATTGAGCTTACTAAATGGGAGGAATTGAAATGAGAACATTATAAAACATGTATTTCCTATAAAATAAAGAATAATTGAACTAGGTACATATCTATAGAAAATTCACATAGAATTTAGTAGGATTAAATAAAAATAATTAATAATTACATTGGGGTAAAGATATAGAAAGCATAACTCGAATAAAAAATGGAGGTTCGGGGAGAATCCCATACAACTTTGTAATCAATCGAATCATATGACCCATAAAATTGATAAACATAAAATTAAACATTAAATAACATGAATATAAATATATTAATGATATTATATATCAAATGATAGTATACATACACCACACACAAGGAATAAGTGGTGAGTAAATCATATCTCATGGAAATAAAAGTGAGATGAGAAAACCGTTACCTTATGTCAAAAAGTGTTCTACACTTGTACTTAATATCTAGGACAATAAGATTAAATACATTTATTAATTAATTAAAAACCTTTTCTACATTTATTTTATTTATTATAATTTTATTAAGTTCATTTATGGAATTTTTGATGAGTTATAATATCCATTTCCATCATTTGGGAGTGTTCGTTTTCCTGGTTTTCATGATTGATTCACTTGTATACATGTATGAAAGATCATATAAAATGGGAAAAGTTATCCAGAATTGAAATTATATTTTATTAATGAAAATATAAATGATTAAATGGTTGTATAATTAATTTGGTTATATGGGGTGAGGATGAATCATTAGATAAGACGTTAATGATAACCGTTTAGATTATTTTGGAAGTTTTTAAATCATTACAAACTTGTTTTGTATTATGAATTAATATTATATATGTAAAATAGTTCCAAAACATTAAATATGGTATAATACATATATTATTTTCTGTTTTAACCATAATAATGGTTTTATGACCATCCTCTAAGGCAGAATTGAAAAATGAAAACTTGTCATCCATAAAGGCGATAAATCGGAACTTCAGAGACGATGTTTTTTATGAATAAAAAGGGGAAGAGAGGAGAATTGATGGTTGATATAGAACTAACATAATAACATTACAGTATATAAAATATACTGGAGTTATCATTTCACTTAGGATAGGTGAGGTGATGGTAGGAAAAGAAAAGAAAGGAAATTGAAAGAGAGAGAGAGAAAGAGAGAGAGAGAGATGGTGAGGGAGAGAGGGAGAGAGAGAGAGGAAGAGAGAGGGAGAGCGAGAGAGAGAGAGAGAGATATAGAGAGAAGGTTTTACCTCTTAAGTGACACCACCTTGACAACATCCTTAAGAGACTTGGAAATGGTATTTTTGTGAGACCAAAAATACCAACATGTGGGAAATAGGTTTGGGAGTGGAAATGGTTAGAATATAAGAAATATTCATGCATTTTATTAATGAGGTGAAGGGGTGGGAGGGGTGGTATTTATAGTGAAGGGAAGGGGTGTTTTTTATTATTTGACTCATTTGTTAATTATATTATCTCAAGACTATGAATAGTATTGATTATTGTGACTAAATACATTAAGGAGATCATATGAGTTTGAGATAATGGTCACTTATATCACCCATGACTCAATAATGACTCAAGAATTCATTTATTTACTTATAACGTTAAATACCATAAATTGTCGTATTTCACTATTCATAAAAAAATAAACTTTTTTAGAAAAATCCCAAAAATTTACCCTAACAATTTTTCAATGTTTAGATTTAAAAAATGAACTCCATTATTTTAAAATAATTTTTTAAATTTGATAAATTTATATTTTTATTTAAAATCATCATTTATTTGAAAATTATCAATTTTATAACTCTTTAAAAAATTAATTAAGGTCTCATAAAATTATATTATAATAATAATACAACAAAATATTAATTTATGAATCTATTTTATTCAAATAAATTTTATTTTAAATTATATATTAATTATAAAATTATAAATAAACCTTTATGTTTCACAAAAATACAAACACTTAATTTATCATTTTTAAAATATTCAATTAATTATACTATTATATAATTATATTATATTTTTATTTATAATATGCCTAAATTTTATTTATACTTTCATAGGTGATATTACTAATCTATTGGTTGGATTACTATTCATAATTGTCACGTTACTATTCTAAGGGTCAAGTTACTATTCCTTTGGTATAGGTTATCTAATTTCTAGAAATACTTATTATTTAATTCATTCATCATTTATAAAGTATTTATTGTGTTATCTATGTGATTTTATGTGATTTATACTATATATATTATAATTATTAGAAAGAAAAATTCCATTGATAATATTTTGTGTCGTTACATTCTCTCCTCCTTCAGTAAATTGCATCCTCACAATTTTAAATTGAATTCGAAAATAAAAGGTTGATACATGATAACTACTTTAGGATAATAACATAATGGATATAGGGTTAATAAAATATCCTCTTAATAATAGGGAAAGGTAAATGAAAAGGTCACCAAAAAATTAGTCTTATGAATGGGAGAACATTATGGGAAAGTGAAAATATGGCCATTGAATAAAAATAAAACTATCAAGTACTGATGGAGAGTGATAGAAAAAATGGTAATTATAATGTTAACCATCACAGAACCATAATTTTTTGATCGGTTAAAAGACCATTGATTTATCAGAAAGAAAACTAAAATGATTAATTTTTTGTTCAAAAATCCTTTTACTGGAGTTAAGGAATTATTTTACTATACAGATAGAAACTTGAGAAAATTAACTTACTTGATTCATTTATATTTCATAAAATCATCATTTGGTTGTGATTTGATCTATATCAACTTCATTTATTAAACCAACAGATGGATAATTAAGATGATTTTTTATGCCTGAAGCACTTTGATCAAATGACCCATAATTCATTCCTTCAGACTTTAAATTTTTATTGAAGCCAAAAATGTCAGCATAGATTATACAATATGAAAAATCACTCATTAATATTTATAAATAATATCCTTAATACAATCTATAAGTATATAACCTTAAGAACCTTCCAAAATATGTCTATATAAATTCAAAGACCAAAGATTTAGAAGATAAGTTACTTATCATTATATTTCCCCCAAAACAACATAATGTATCTCTTATTATCACATACCAAATATTTGAATACCATGATAAACTTTAAACCATAATGAAAATATACATGCTTCCAAAAATAAAATAATAGCTTGTCAAATATATTCCTTAAATCCAAAAATCTAATAATTCTAGTATAACATAAACCATCATATCACTAACCACATTCATGGTAATCAATACTATCCCATAAACATATATTTATTATTATATCAATATCAAGCGCATATCTAGGGTTATCTTTCCCAAGTCATCTGTTTTCAAGAAGATCAACTTACAATAGAATCAATTATCTTGATTACTGGTGATATTCATCACATGCTTCCAATTCCTTAAACAAGAAGTATTTCATTACAATCCTTATATATCTCATGGTTCTCAGAATTATTTAATCCAAAAACCCAAATAAATTAATTATTCCACTTTGACTGTAGTAATAGTATAAGCTTGTCCTTGATCTCTTTGATTATTTAGAGGTATATTATCTAGATGTTTGGAACATTCATTTTCATAGTGACCCATATTTTTATAGTTGAAGCATTGGACAAGGGAAGCTTATTTCCATAACTTTCAATAACGATCCTAGTGGACTTTCTTTCAACATTTCTATTAAACTCCCATTCCCTTCAATAATGTACCAAGGTGTTTTTTCCCACAATTATCACATGTGAAAAAATCCTTGATTATTTTATTCTATGTATCAGTTTTTTTTATCTTCCATCCTTTTCTTCTCTTGTTTACCTTCATAACCATAAGACTTATAGAATTATTTCTCTTTCTTGATAGAATAAGATACTACATCCTCATATGATGAGAATGTTTGGGAGACTAGTTCCCTTCATATATTTGACTTAATACCATCAATGAAATGGTAAATCTTTCTCCTTGGATTAAATATGTATTCGGTATAATTCGCTTCTAACATTGTAAAGTTGGATTCATACATGGAAACATTTTCATCCTCTTTCTATCTTAAACTCAATAATTTTATCTCCATATCTTCTCATTGTTCTTTAGAAAAAAATATTTTTCCAAGAAAATTTCCTTAAAATCCTTCCAGTACATATTTTCAATTTCTTCTTCATCCTTTGTGTTTTGATTTAATGACCACCACTAATCTGCATATACTGATAGATTATAAACAACCCTGATAACTTTATCCCTTTAATTACTTCCCAAAGTGAGAAATATCTTCTCCAAGGAACTTATTCATTGATCATCTATAAATGTGGTTGTAGTCCCATTGAATGATGTAGGTTATTGTTGTATAAAGTGGTCTAAAATTATCACACCATATTGTAGATTAGGATACTCTATGTGAGTAAGGTTATTGCTCATAACCTTAGTTATTTATGCCAATATAGTTATAACTTTTTTATCTTTGGCTGCATCTCCAACTCCAGCAACATTAGCTTCTATATGAGGGTTATCCTTATGTGTAATATGTGAGTTTATACAGTTTCCATTCCTTCCACTGGGCATCATTTCTCAACAATGGAATACAATATATTAGATCATAAAATTATGAAACATAATGTATAATCTCAGAACTAGTGTGTCACGTAATCCTAAATTGATAATTTAGGTATAACTACTCTATAAATTATAAGCTTGGTTTCTTTGGGAATATTTCAAGATTTTATCATAATGTTTCTTTCTGTAACCTATGTTTTACTAAATCTAGTTTACAAAGTTTATACTAAACTTACTTTGATACCAACTATAAATACACTGACCCTAACATCCAGGAGCCAATGACTTAATTTATTACACTGGCATGATTATAAGGAATTACATCCCAAATGACCAAATGGTTTAGTAGGTTTGGAAAACCAGATACAAACATAAGTTTTACATTTCAAATTTAAATGAAAAAAACATAGGAACACCATTGGAAAAAACACACAAACTTCTAGTTTATCATATTTGGAAAACCATATACAAACATAAGTTTTACATTAAAAATTTAAATGAAAAACAACATAGGAACACCATTTAAAAACACCCATAAACTCTAGATTATCCCTGTGAGTCATACATAATATATATCTTCACATCCTGGGAGAAAATGAAACTTAAGAAAGGGGTGAGGTCAGGTGATTAGTAAGGGTAAAAAATACAATGGAATCTATCATAAACAATAATTCAAGGTGAATAACATGTTTCATTAAAACATAATCCTGAGAATAATATGGAAAAAATAAAAACTGAATAAATAGTTCCATATAAATAATATAATGAGAATTAAAAATCTTAATGGATTTTATACGAGTCGATTGATCACATGGAATATCAATTACAAGTATAATAATAAGGGAATTCATAATGTCAGACATCATAAACATACCATCAAGGCTTCGACCAAGGCACCATACGTAAGTGGGTAAAAACCCGGTCTAGTTTGTATCATGAGACCTACCGACGCATCGAGGGGCTATATAGGGCCCCAACAATCACTCATGGAGTCAAATTCATTAGTCATATTAATGGGGTGAAACATAAACAAAATATACATATGAAATTTAAATAACTTTTCCCAATTAGTAGACATAATCACTTAATCATTCTAAGTAATATAGTGAATGGTATTAAAAATAGCACATCCATAGTCAAAATGATCATAAAACATTTAATAAAATATGGTAGATGATATCATAAAATATAAATCCCAATTTATAATAATATTCAAGATATTTTGTTGAAATATATTAAAATACTGTAATAAAATCTTTGAGGAATTCCTGAGAGAAATACCCTTTTTTACTTTAGAAAAAAGAGTTATTTTGGAAAATCATTTGTATTTTGCATAAAATCATATTGTAAACATGTATATCCTATAAAATAAAGTAGAATAAAATTATATTATAAAAATATTCATATTAAAAATTGGAAAATGAAGTGAAAACATGTAGAAAGAGTGTATAAGAAACTTTAAAAATAAGCCACTTTAGTTTGGCTTAAGGGAAAATACAAATGAGTATTTAAAATGAAAAAAGGAATAATTATTTTAATAAAACCAGAAATGAACTAAGATAGTTTTTTCATGATGAAATCAATGATTTTATAAAAATAATGGTTTATTAAAGTAAATTATGAATTACACTTTAAAATTGGTATAAAATTGAGAAGATCCCTCTAATCGGGATTTCTTAACAGGATGGATTAAAAAGAAAACCTTACAAAACACGTATTTACTATAAAATAAAGAAGAATTAATCTAGTTTAATATCTATGGAACATTAAAACTTAATGTTGTATGAGTACTTAAAAAATAATTAATAATTACAATGGGGGTAAACAGAGAGAAATCATGACTCGAATGAAAAATGGAGGTTCAGGGAGAATCCCTTACAACTTTGTAATCAATCGAATCGTATACCCCATAAAATTAATAATCATGAAAAAATTTAATACCATGAATATAAATATATTAATTATATGATATATAAAATTATATAATACATAAACCACATGCAAGGAATAAGTGGTGAGTAAGGAATATCTCATGGAAATAAAAGAGGGATGAGAAAACCCTTACCTTATGTACGAAAGTGTTATGAAGATGTACTAAATGACCTAGATAATAAAATTAAATACATTAATTAATTAATTTATAAATATTTCTAAATTTATTTGATTTCATATAATTTTATTATGTTCATTTATGGACTTTTTTATTAGTGATAAGATTCATTTCCATCATTCAAGAGTTTTTGTTTCCTTGGTTTTCATGATTGATACACTTGTATACATGTACGGAAGATCAAGTAAAATGGGAATAGTTATCCAGAAATGAAGTTATATTTTATTAATTAAAATATATAATATTAAATTATTATATAATTAATTTTATTATATGGGTTGAGGAAGAATCATTTGATAATACATTAGTGATAATCATTTAGATTATTTTCGTGGTTTTTCGATCATTGCGAACTAGTTTTGTATTATGAATTAATAAAATGTATTTACACTGGTTATAGAGAATTAAATATGCTGTAATACATATATTATATTCTTTTTTAACCATAATAATGGTTGTATGACCATACATTAATGTGTAATTGAAAAACCAAAACTCATCACCCACAAAAGCGGAAAATCGAAACCTTATGGATGATGTTTTCGTTTAAGAATAAAAATGGAAAGAGAAGAGAAATGATGGTTGATATACCATTAACATATTAAAATTTCAGTATATAAAATATAATGGAGTTATCATGACACTTTTTAAAGGGTAGGTAGGGGAGGATAAGAAAATAAATGAAATTGAGAGAGAGAGAGAGATAGGGTTTTACGTTGAGTGATGCCTCCTTGAGAACCTCCTTAAGGGACTTGGAAATGGTATTTTGGTGAGACCAGAAAGAACAAGATGTGGTAAATGGATTTGGGATAGGAAATGGGTAGAATATAAGAAATCTTTAAGGTTTTGGATGTGTGAAGAAAAGGGGCGGTGAGGGGTGGTATTTTTAATGGATGGAAGGGGTGGTTTTTTATTATTTTACTCATTTGTTTTTTATTCTGGATCAAGAATTTGAATAGTATTTATTATTGTTAAAAAATAAAGTAAATAAAGCATTTTATTTCGAGATAATGGTCACATACACCATCCATGACTCAAGAATGACTCAATAATTCATTTATTTATTTATAATATTAAATATCATAAATTACCGTATTTCACTATTCATAAGAAATTCAACTATTTTATAAAAATACAAAAAATTAAACCTAACAATTTTTTAATGTTTTGATTTCAAAATTGAAATCCATTTTTTAAAAATAATTTTCTAAATTTTCTAAATTTATTTTTTTAATTAGAATCTTCATTTATTTAAAAAATACTGATTCTAAAATTATAACTGATTTTTTGACACTTTGAAAAAATAATTAAGGTATCATAAAATTATCTTGAAATTATAATACAACAAAATATTAATTTAGTAAAATATTTTATTGAAATAAACTTTCTTTTAAATTATTATATTAATTATAAAATTGGAAATAAACCTTTACGTTTCACAAAAATACCAACACTTAATTTATCATTTTTAAAACATTCAATTACTTATACTATTATATAATTATATCATATTTTTATTTATAAGATGCCTAAATTTTATGTATTCTATCATAGGTGAGGTTACTATTCTATTGGTTGGATTACTATTCATAAGGGTCATGTAACTATTCGAGGGATCAATTTACTATTACTTCGGTATAGGTTCTCTAATTTCTAAAAATAATTATTATTTCATTAATTATTCATTTATAAAGTTTTTATTATGTTATCTAGGTGATTTTACGTGATTTATACTATATATATCATAATTATAAAAAGTTAAAATTCCATTGATAATATTTTGGGTCGTTACAAGGAGTACCTGAAGGGAAGTAATAAGATATCACATTAAAGATTTGGAAAATTTATTGTGGTAGAAAACCTCAAGAAACTGGAAAATGGTGAAGTAAATATAGACTCTTGGTACATCCTCTTCCTAGTTAGAGAAACATCTCCATAAAAAGCACCAATTCCACTATGATCTAGTGGAATCAAGAAATAAAACCCCATCTAGGGAAACTGAAAGTTAGAGGAAGATAAAGAAAAACAAAATGGGGGATAGTGAAGTTGAAGGATTTCCTATAGGTTTACAACACACATGAAGGTGTTTAATTTGAATAAAAAATTAGAAATAACTCCCATGGAGTAAGGGGAAAATATAGAAGCATGCATAGGGAAGATCCTGGGTGAAAATTGGAGGAAAAGAAGGGTAAACCCATTTAAGGTTTAGAGGGTGAAATGGTAATTTTTTTCCTTTTCAGGGGCTGCAAAGTCTAAAAAACCATAAAACAACCATACAAAATGTCTATAATAAACTATAAAACCCTACACAACTTTCCTCAGTCTTCCACATGGTTTCCCCAACCTGTGTGCCTATGAAAATTTGTCCACACATTTTGGCCACACGATCTACACTAACTATGTGCCAACTGTGCGCCCTAGGCCGCACCTTTTCAAAACTCTGATTTCAGGTACCAAACCCCTATGATTCTCCCAAAACCTCATGTCTTACTTATAATCTTTTTCCACATATAAAAAAATTATTTAGATGCATTACAACCTTATAAATTCAATGTTGAATCTCTGATCAAAATTTTACCCATCTAACAGATAGAAAATTCAATTTCCTTTTGAAATTTCAAACTCCCGCAACATGGGATCTTACAACCTCCACACATTAGAACTTATCTTCCCCAAGAATCCTTTTTGGGAATAAAAATGAACAACCCAACCTACTTGGGTCTTTAATTCCTCCTCAAATAGTCATGTTATGTTTCTGAATGCCCAACACGCCTCCAAGCATCACTTTAAGCACACAGTGCCTAACCCACAAAAACCTGATCCAACACTCGTAATTGAAGCTAAAACATCAAGAAAACTCTTAATCATGCTGATCTAAGATATTTCATTATCACATTATTGTCTCCTCTATCAACAGTTCTATGGTGTTCACCACCATAGGTACTTGCTTTTGACGACCAATTCTAATCCATTGTACATATACCATCAGAATTGCCTACCAAAACATTCCCCTGTATCCTAAAAAAACTCCCAATATTTTTTATCATCTTGTTACACCTAATCACACATGGGGAACTACTTATTAAACTTGATTTGATCAAAAAATTCAAATCCTAATTGACCAAACTCATCCAAGTCGCACTAGATTTTCCATGAAATACACTAAAAGACTCTTTCGCTGAACTCGCCTCATCCTAATAGAATTCCTATTGTAGTTACTCACTAAAAATATCCAACAAAATAAGTAACTTAGGTTGAAATACCTTCAGATTACTATTATAAAATCTCTCATCTTCCACTATTGACAAGTCACCAAAACCTGATCCCAATGTTTTTATCTTGAGGCACATGAAGATCTTTCCGAATGTGATCACTGAAGCATGTAACCGTCTTCCAGAGAAATTTCAAGGTCAACAATCCACTTTCCATATCTTTTTTCATTCCACCACGTGAACTTTAATATATTAATGATCAAATATGCATGGATCGTCATAAGCTATCTCAGGCTCATCACCCACACTTGGACTCTACCTAAGTCCGTATTTGAACTCGTATCTTGCATTCATCAAGGAATCTAGTAGTAAAAGGTTTTATTTATCCAAAAAAAATATAAAATCCAATTGATCAGCTCAAAACAAGTCTCAAGATCCCATGACCCTTCTTAGGAAAGGGTTATATACTATCGATCAACATCCATCTCCCCAACTTTGGAGTATCCTAGTCTTCATACCAACACAAAGAGTTCTTGATAAACACAACCCATGTTACCTCCATTTCTAAACACAATTAATAGCATGGCTAGAAAACCGCTCACCTATGAGAACTGATGAAAATTTCACCCATCACCCATTCCATCATCCCTAAAATGGTTCCATAGTGTTTGTCGAAATTTAGATCATAACTAGGGTCACCACCCTCAAATGTCCAATGGTTATAAATCCACCACATGTATTAAATTATATCACAACTTGAGTGAAACCTCATCATATTCCATCATCAACCCATAAAAATATATTTATACAGCTTAATATATAGTCGACACTCTCTCAATGTACTTAGGACGATGTTAATATATAGGGCATGATTGTATATTGATTAAGAGTACACTAAGATTCCATTGATAGGTGTGTATCATTATCTTGATCCATGATCATAGAAAACATGTTATAATTTTATTTAACTAACCCCTGACACCACTCCTCTCGATAATCCATGTCATGGTCTAGCCATGGGTCAACTAATTCACAACACTCGATTTATTCTCGATGTCTCCTCTACTATGGAGGGACATTCCTCATTTTATCGAAACTCCCATGAAAACTTTCCTAAAACATTTTATTAAAACCTTCAGTCCTTATCTCACACATGGCCACTCACTCATCTATGATTTAAATAGTACCATACAAAATTGACAAATACCTTTTCTATCTTTCCAAACACAATAAGAGTACAATCTCGTACCACCTGGTTATCACCCAACTCATGATTGCACGTTACTAGGTCTAAGATAAACTAGATACATAAAATGTTATTATTAACATTATAGGAGATCCCTTGAAACTCATTTTCAAAATTGGTAACCTCACCCATTCCCCGATTTATTCCACGGTCTCCCGTCACACAAAATCATCCATATCATTGAGCATCTACCCACGCTCTGACCAGCTTACAAAATGAATCCATTAGTCGACAAGGTCACACACCCAAACAATCTTACCCATAAAAATCATTCTCAATAACCAAACACCCTAGGTGCTTGATTGGAAATTAAATTCATTATCAGGCCTATATCACATAACCCTAGAACCTCCCATGCATCATTCTCTACACAAGCATACTACCAAGGCCACTACCTAAAAATACATCCATAAACACGGGAGAAACCCATTTTTAGGCGGCCCAAGATCAAACAAACACATGATCAGTAGGATATGAGTCAAAAATAAGAGTCTCTAGGTCTCCCACACATCCCAAGGATCAAACATCTCGAAGGGAGGTAAAGATAACATCGAACTTCGAGGGTCAAAACTGATAAAATATGGAAGGGATTCTAACAACATCACCTTCCAACCATCAACCAACCATGCTCTAATCCTCTCTAATAATTCTTATAAGGGACTATAAGAACATTGAAAAGATAAATAACTAAACCTTATCAAGCATATGTATATTGTAATACTCCCTCAATGTTGCAGTTTTGTATAAACATCCTGGTACCTATTGGAAACATACTTAGTGATCCAACTAGATAACAATAAAAAAGGTCGGTTAAGTAAAATATCATATAAATATTGATAGTAAATCTCCATATAGGTTGTTATGAATCATTATTTAATCGTACCTAAAAAAGGATACACCAATGATGGGTCTACTTAAAGGAATCAATTCCCAAAACTGACCTGCAAAGGCCAAAAATAAACACATGAGATCGTGTAAATGATCCGTGAAATATCGAGATCACACTGTTTGGTTTAGTAGATTGTCATGTCAATCTATTTTTGAAAACACCATATAATTTGTTACTAGAACAATAAATAAATAAAACTAGAAACAACACCCCACAAGGGGTCCAACACCAGGTAACCATGTTCCATATCGACCTACAAGGGTCACTACACCTCTTATGCATGAGAACCGAGCCATTAGACTCACTGTCAAACATCTCACTATAGATCCACATAACATGCCATCAAAATGAAATATCTATATATCCATGTTGGTCAAACTGATTAGAATTCCCCCAATAAACTAAATAGAAAAACTCTGTTTAGTTTATTTTGGACACTATAAACAGTTGACCTCAATCATTAGTAAAATCACACAATAGTAAGCCTATAACATGTGTACCCAATTCTATGAGTATGATACATGAGTCACCTCTTGTCCTTGCTGCCTAATTGTAAAAATAAGTCTCTGGTATATCACCAAGAAGCTGAAATACATAAATAAATACTTAATCATTACTCTAAACACAACATGTTCATCTCTCAAAACAAAAATTATATACAACTATAACTTCCCAAACTAAGAATAATAATCCTATATCTCTAGTAACTTAGAATTATTTGAGAAATAAGTATTCTCATTGCACCAGTATGATATCCATCATTGGATCTAACATGTTCCTAATACTCATATCTACCATGTACCAAATAGTAAAACAATAGGAAAGGAATATCTCAGATACCACTATGTCGCATCTGGGTCCAACCCAATTTATGAATTTTACATAGATTGATTGGAAACAAGGCCTCAAGAAGACCTCCCCATATTCCAAAGCATGTCGACTAGAAATAAGGGACTACAGTGTGTTTGTGGGTAGACTATTCCCTCATATTTGAGTAAGAAAATGGCATAAATAACCAAAAATAATCCATGGAAGTAAATAATTAAAGTGTAGAATCAATAAATATAAACAAGGATATAATAAAATGGAATGTAGTGATGGATTGAACAGACATGTCAGATATTCAAAACTAATTTCCCACTGGTATGACCTCATATACAAGAATAAAATAAATTAAAGGAAATAAAAATATAAGGTTCATCTACAAAACCAATCCATTCCACATACCCATACTGCATGTAAACATCTGATCCACCCCGCTCAATCGATCTCAGGCCTCAACCCAAACCTATGATTTCATCCAAGTGAATGTATGCTTAGGTACCCTAGTGCAATGGTGGCTTGAGAAGGGTGTGAGTACAAAACTCAGTAGGTCATCACCAACAAATTTCTGTACATAGCCATTAATATATAGTATATGTATATGTGAGCTACTAATCTAGATAATGATAATAATAACTAAAAGTTTAGAATAATTAAAAACAAAAGTAATATAAGGCATGATCATGGAATGTGCTTAGTCTAGATGATACACAACTGAAAATAAAGAGGTAAATAAAATAAAACCATAGTCGGTCCTTTGGTCCATGATCCCGATCGATGATACCTACTTCAACCAATGTTGAAAATGTCTCTAAAAACGTGTTGTTACATATATATGTATATATATATATATATTCATGTATATATATATATAATTATGTATGTATATATATGTACTATATATTAATAAAAAAATATAGACATATATATTGATATGTAGTACTAGGCTGGACCCAAGGAGGATAACCAAGGCATCCATGAATAATCATACGAGTCATAGTTTTTAAATAAGGGCATTATCCCTTCATTCAACCGAGGATTCAAAACATCATGTACATTGATCCAAATAAATGATGTGGTTCATCATGCCCAACATCCAAAACAAAGAGTGTAAAACGTTAGGTCTAGCGACCAAATTATGATGTGAAACTTTATGTCCATCATCCAAATCGAGGGGTATGAAACATTATGTCCAACAACCCAATAATGATGTGAAATTACTTATTCAACATACAAAACAAAGGTCATGAAACATCATGTACAAAAACCCAATAATGATGTGAAATTACATGATCAACATCCAAATCAAGGGCTCTTAGTGAAAATAAAACATGTTGTCTCAAGGCCGAATCCCAGGAAGTACATCTGGGCATTCCTAAAAATTAATAGTTAAATAATAATCATTGAGGTCTCGATCCAAAGTAGTAACTCTAGGAATCCCCAAATGAAAAGGGCTTGGAAGCTAGATCCTAGGAAGCACAGACGTTTATCCCCAATTAATATCATCTCATCACATTAGGCGCATAGTCTGATTTCCAAGAAGCATGCCTGGAATCAATATTTGCATAAATAGTAACCATGTGAAGCATAAATAAAATATCGAGGTCAATAGAATGCCTAAACCACCACACCATCACAACCCATTGGTTCAAAAATTTTGTATGGGTTAAAAGGTGAAATCCATTACCATCATCACCCACACCCATGATGTACTCATTTCAGGTTGGTCAAACACTGGGTACCCACTAGGTCCCCTAAGTCAGTACTTAAGAGAGGCATCCTACTTGGGATCCTCGTGGTCCATACATAAGCAAGGTATCCTTCTTGGGATCCTATAAGTTAACACATAGTGGAGGAATCCCTCATGGGGTCCTCTAAAAGAGTAAGTATGTAGATTAACACCACATGGGATCCCCTAAGTTAGAACATAAGTGGAGGAATCCCTCTTGGTATCCTCAGTCCCCAACTAGTCTCAGGTCAAGGCATGAAGTTAGTTCACAAAGGTTGTTAGTGGCCCATGGTGTTCTTTAAATTTAATGAACCATTTTTTTATAAAATAAACGGTCACTAGAAAAGTAAACAATGGGAATCTACCTCAAGAGATACCCTGAGAAAACACATATTTCCATAAAAATACACAAGTACACAAAGGGAAGGTACAATAGACCACTTAACATTAAGAATATTTCAAACAATTTATAAACATCTATAGAAAGCTCCATCCAAGATTTTCAATGTCTAATTCAAGCTAAATTATATTAAAAGGTCCTACATAACATTAGATAGATTAAAAATAGGACAAGACATAAATTTCAACATTAAACAACTAAGTATAAAATAAAATTCAGAAAGGAATAACATTTGATAATTCATCGAATTCCCATCGCTGTATGTAAATTTGAGAAACCACATGTAAAAGGTATACAAGGTGCCCCCAACACCACCCCATTGAAAATAATTAACCAACAGTGTTAAAAAAATTATTAAATTAATTTAATTTAGTATGTAAAACTTTGGAACATTCATTGTGACAACATACCTCTACGAACTGGAACACAGTGAATTGTAAACAGCCTCTCGTGACATCCTATTCCTTGGTAGAGAAAAGGTCTTATCGATAGTCTCTGATTCCACCATGCCCGGTGGAATTGGGAATAAAAAACATGATCAAGGAAACTGAATTTTATAGGAAGGAAAATAAAAATGCAATAGAGGATAACATAGTTGAAGGCATACCTCTAGGCTTCCAACACCCATAAAAGTGTTCAATTCGGACCAAGAATGGGTAAGATCTTCCATAGAGGAAGGGATAAGTAGATTAGCCTATACAGGGGATATCCGGGGTGAAAAAGGAGTAAAATAGGGGTAAAACCCTTTTTTGTTGAAGGTTAAAATGGTAATTTTACCTAATTTTATGGGATGTATGGTTTGGATTTTCGGTTGGCCAAACCAAGTGCCAATCATATGCCTCTGTAGTCTGAGGCATTCCTTCTCACTCAATCAAGGCACATTTTCAAAAAAATCATGCACCAACCATGCGACATGTATGAAATAAGAAATAGACACCTCATGGATTTCCTTGTCCTTATACATGATTTCCTCATCCCATGTTCCTATGTAAATTGGGTCATCTAGTTTTGACACATGGTTTACACTAACTGTGAACCAACTATACTACCCAGGAAACACCTTTCCAAAACTCCAATTTGGATCCCAAATCCTCAGGTTACTCCTGAACCCTCTGAGCATCCCTCAAAACCTTATTTCAAATCTAAAAATAATATCTAAAGGAATTCCAAACTTCAAAATTTCCTTCCATGACTATGATAAAAAATTAACTCATCCAATATATTGAAAATTTCAATTTCCTTCTGAAATTTCCAACTCCCACAACATTAGAGATCTTGTATCCTCCACCACGTACCTCCCCCAACCATATATCACCAGCATCATCATGAATTAATACTAAAGAGAGAATGATATGAGGGAGTAGTCATCCATTTGTATCCTCCCCATCCTGGATGTTGAGAAAAACACCATGCTCAGATCATCTAAGTGTCAGTATGTATTACTCAACTCAGATGGGGTGTATAAATAAATACAAGAACACATCATATAATAGTCTCAAGCATAATCCAAAACCAATGAGTTTATATTAAAATCATCTTAATAATGTGATCACTAATAGGGTGTTACAAATACCACTCCAATGTTTTCTATCATTAATAGAAAACAACAAATATTAAGAAAACATCACATAAGGACCACATCCCATGTCCCACTTTCCATTTCCTTTCATACACATCCATTTTCATTATTATAATTTCATCCCATAAAAATTAATATTATTCAATCCAATTACATTTCCATTGATAATGAAAATCTACCAAGAAACAATCAATGCATCACAAGGCCATCGACCCACAACAACCAAGGCAACAAAGCCACAAAAATCGAGGCCACCAAACCAAAACAACCAACCAAGGCCCCAAAGCCACAACAACCAACTAATCCATTGAGATAAAAACAACATAAGGGAAAAAAGGAAAGCAAATCAATATTAGTAATTTAAAAATACTAGACTTAAATATCTAACTAATTTAATGGAATTTTCAATCAATTTTTCACAACAAGGCATAAAATAGGACATCAATGACAACATAAACCTCAATAAAACCAGTAACATCACATGATCTACAAAGTTCCCATAAATTTTAATTATTTTAGTCATTATATTTGATTATTAAAATTCATAACATTCACCTAATAGAAATAAAAAGTATGATAGTTTCACAATTGTACATAAATAAGGAGAGAAATTGAATCCCTTGCCTCAATTTTGAAGCCCCAAGGAATCACTACATAAGAAACAAGGATTAATCATCACCATATTATAAGGAAACACCACCTGAGCTTATGCACAGTGAACTGCCATCAATAATTTCTCCCAAATAGAGGTTTTTCACCAAATGAACCATAGTGAGAAAGAAGAATGAGAACTAGTGACATAAATGATAAGAAAACAGTACCTTGATCCAAGGAACATTGATCCAGATGAACCAAGTGGTTATACTATCCAAAGGAAATGAGGAGAGCATGGAGGAAGGTCTATAGGTTCTCTATAGGTTGAATAAAGGGAATATAATTCAAACCAAAGTTGGCTGGGTCCATAATATATAGATAAATCCTATGTTTCCTTCACCACGACACCGTGAACTCTAACCACATCATGCTCGCCTCTGGTCAAACACGCACCTGAATCCTTTGGGAGACATCCTCAAATATATAGTGTTTTAAAAATTACATAAAAACTATTTTAACCAACATGACTCCTTGAACCATGACATTGTATAAATACTAAATCCATTTCACCACACCATGCCAGTACCATGACATGGTGAGATCCTTGCTTCACCATTTCTCTCAGGGGAACCCCTGAGGTTACATTCTTGGAACCGCTCCCACCCAGGAAATTTTATATGAAAATGGTTTTACATAAGGTGAAAACCATACCAACACCCCCACCAAAACGTCTAGACAAGTTGTTACACTGGTCGTGGTTCACTAAGCACCACACAAACAACTCAAAACATCCAAAAACTCTATCGAATCTAAATAAACATCAAAATATCCACTACCAAACCCACTACCATGGAATGATGTAACCTTAAATGCTTAAAACAAAACTTAGATCTTTTAGAATACATCTAAAATCCCTCATGAGAACATTAATTCCTAGATAAACATAGATAATTTTTTTGAAAAGGTTTGGGTCATTGTATCAAATACCTCTAAAATGATTCTCATCTCCAATAATCAAAACCAAACAAATAAGGTATCAGAAACTACTATAAATCCCCAAACAATCCCTCAAGAGATACCACTCAAACAGGAATGAATCTATATCCATCACACCAGCACTAACTAAACACCATCATCATAAAAACCAAACTTCAAAGAATCTATTACATCATCAATATAACATCACAGAACACATCAAGAATAAAACATGTAAAAACTACAATTTTAGTTAATTTATTATTATTTTTATGTATTTTCATCGTATATAATGCTTATATTTAGTTTTTGGTGGTTTCAACAGATTTTCATTATTTTTGGGATGGTTGTGTCGTGGATCATGGGGATGTGGCATAGGCTTTTGTATCATGTGGCATGGAGATCCCAACTGCGGTGTAGGGTGTTGGGAAGAAGGAGGTGGTTGTGGTGTGGAAACAACTAGTTGTAATGTAGGGAGATCATGGTGGTTTTTATGAACCTATTTTATTTTTGGTACCCCTACAACATAAGGGGTAGGCTACAATGTAAGCTCAATTTGGTTGTGTCATGGTGTAGGGGAATGTTCCATAACCCCTTTTATAAAAAATAGGACCTATAAAATATCCTAGGCTATGGTTTTTAAACACACTTCACTGGGTAGCCTATATTGTAATCTATGGGTATTGTGTCATGGTTTAGAGGGGACTATTCTGTGAAGATGTAGGATGCATCATGGTGTGGTTATTCTCAAACCTAACTATTTTATACTTTAATTCAGTTTAAATACTTGAAAAATGTTTTTCTCTTATTATTCCTAGATCTCAAGTTCCTCTCCTCTACTAGGATCCAAAGTTGATTCCTTTCAATCCAAAATTTGGGAAAGTCAAAGTGTGTTGGAGATCTAAAATCATCGGTAAGTCCTTCTCCTTTCTCTTTCTTCTTAGATCCATTCTTCTCCTCTTTCTAAAATCCATATATGTATTCTATTATAGATATATCTATGTGATAGTATGTGGATCTTGATGAGATATTATTGAATACATTGAAGGGAAAGTGTTGGGAACCCAAATCTAGAATATTTTTGTGTCGTTCTATGTTTTCGTCCCCCATTGAGAGGTAGATGGTTTCTTTCTCATGTCCACTGTTCTATAACATGGAGGATTAGTTATATAAAAAGGTTTTGATTTATTTTCCATGGTATTTTGGTTATTTTGTAAAGGAGTGGTTTTGGTTTATGATTTGAAATTTTATAAAATTGTATGGTTGTTTGGAAAACCCTCTCGACTTTTGATATTAGAATGGTGATTTTAAAATTATGGAGTGCTTTTTTTTGTGAAAGAAATGATTTTGATTAAATGCATTAAAAGGAATATTTTTTCTATAAATTGAATTGGCATGGAATTTAGCATAATTGGGTTATTTTCTGTTAAAGGGGAGCATAATGTGTATAGTAAATTTAAATGTTCATCATTGGATATATTATGATCATGGAGTTACACTTTTAATAGTAAGACCAAGCATGGGTGTGTCATGTGTGTATAAATGGGTGTGTTTGTGTGTGAGATAATGGGAAAGGTTACTAAAAACATGAATGGATTTAAATAATCATGTTTATTGTTTTATCACTTGGTTTCTCTTATGGATTTATATCAAGTATTTAACTACTTTTGAACTATTTTAAATAGATTTTACTACCAATTTTTTTCGAACTGTCGTGAGTTGGGAAGACTCTTGGGAAATCCTACTGAGTTTATACTCACCCCCTACTTAGGAACCTTAGTGGATTTATAGATTTCATATAATAGGATACAAGAAAAGGGAATGTATATTATTTCTCCAGTAATGTGTCTTGATACCATGGGAATAATAGGTGGGATTATAGCTTAGATCTTTGTTGGGTGTTTCTTGGGATGATGTCTCTTTGGTGTTTTTAGAAATTTTAGTCTCTTGGTCTTTCCTAGTTATTGCCACATGTTTTTTTTCACTATGATGTTATATATTTTTGGTTTACCATGGATTATAATCTTGTCCTCATATATCAAATAGTGGTTTTTGATGTCTTATTATTATGTAGTCTGGTTGTTTTTCTCTTAAGGTAAAATCACCCCAACATTTTCTCATGCCCTTGACATTTATTATGAGCCTTTGGTGTATTGAGGATGTCACCTAAGGATATTATCACCCCTTATCTTCTTTCTATAATGAGGAGGGGTGGGATGTTATAAAACAAATTCGGGTACTGGTTGAGCATCTTCAAATTCTTCTGCCAAGTAATCATATCCAAGACACCATGATTTAATAGAAAAAAACTAAGGGGATGAAACACCCTCAAGACAACTTATCCTAAATTTATTGGGTCTCTATTGACCAATCCACAAACATTAAATCATCCATGATTTCTAACTCTCCTCCATTAATGACATGGGAGTCATCATGAAGACACTGGGAAAGCTATGACACTTAAAAGACGTCATGAATCTGATCCAACTACAGAAGAAGTTCAAACAAATAATACACCTCACCAATGCAATCCAATACCTCAAAGGGTCCAATAAACCAAGGTAAGATATTTATCCCCCAACCAAACCTCTATATCCCATGATTAGGGGAAACCCTAAGAAGAATAAGGTCCTTAACCTTGAACTCTATAGGCCTCCGCCTTCGAATAACTGGTCACAAGATATATGAGATCAAGAAAACATGAATAATTATTAAACCACATGTAGGAATAATATTTATTAAATTTTTTAAATAATAAATATTATTACTATTTAATTAAGATTCTGGATACACTATGTGTGTAACCCTCTAGGCCTCTTTCTTAGTGGAAGTAGGCAAAGCATCCCAAAGTCTATGGTTAACACCTAGAAACATGCCAAGGCACCCATAAAGAAATAAGTTAATGTCACAATGACATAATATAACTACTATGTAATATAATAATTTTATTTTGATATATCTAATCAAGTAGGTTTCATGCTGGTACCATCAACCTATATGCTTAATGTGTCTTTTTCGACATTTTTGAAAAAGAACTTTCCTATTGAATACCATGGTAATGGATTTATTTATGATGTATAATTTACATAAAATGGCCTAAGATATGAACTTTCATTAAAGAAAATAAGGGAAAAATATTTTTCCACATTATTTGTTAATGAAATATTACTCGTGATGCACCCAACGTATCCTATCTCACCGTAAACATATGTCATCATAGTTTTCATCAATACATAAAAGTACGCAACTCATAAAATATAATAATAATAATATTAATGTCTAAGGATCAATACACGTGTTCATATATCATAAAATTAAATGACACATATAAAAATGGATTTCCTATTGGTGGGTCTCATTATCATAATATCCTACACTAGATATTACCAAGGGCATACAACATGAGAAGGTAACTTAATGTCCTACGAGTCTCCACCTATTAGAAAGTATCCTTTGTGTCCATAAAATTATTTTATCTAGATATATAACATATATTTAAAAATAATTTCATGGTACTTCTAGGTTCTCATCATAGCAAAGAACTGTTATGACCATTTAGTATGACCACTACTCTTAGTAAATTATCACACCTATATTATTCAGAAGAAAAACCATAATGTGATAAGAAGATTATTAATATTCTATACACTGAACACATGTTATCAAAAAGTACACAGAAGTTGGTTCTATAAAACCAAATCCAATAGACTCTCACATGCAATATATTTAACAACTAATAACCTTAGTCTACTATCTCTCACATGATAATCATGCTTCAACTAAAATAGGCCTTTAGTCAAAGGTTCTACCATGTTTTCTTTTTTGGAAACTCTACTTATTGTAACTTCACCCCTATGATAAAAATACCTTATAATATGATGCTTCCAGAGTATTTATTTGTCTATTGGTGTGACCTTAGATCTATTGTATGATCCAACAATATATTATTATCAAAATAAAATGTGATAGGGTCATTACTGTTAGGTTATCATCAAGATTATGGAAAAAGTCTCAAATCTAAATGGATTATTTGGCCACATAATAAGACACTATGTACTCAGACTCCACTGTAGAATCAGAAACAACTGGTAGTTTTGAACTCTTCCATATCATAAATCCTCCATTGGTACTGAATATATATCCTGACTACAACTTTATATAGCTATGATATATCTAAAAATCAGCATCAATATAACCCTTGATGATGATCTCCTCGTCACTTCCATATACTAAGAACATATTCTTAGTTCATCTCAAATACTTAAGGATATTCTTAACAGTATTCCGACGTTGTTCACCTAGATCATCTTAATATCTGCCTATCATGCTCATTATGTAGGCAATATCAAGTCTATTATATAACATAGAATACACAATTGAATCTATTATCAAGGTTTATGGGAGATTACTCATTCTCTCATTATATTATTGTGTATGAGGACACATTTTCATGGAATGATTTATACCATGTGACACTAGAACTAATAACCTCTTGGATTTTTCCCTACTAAATATTTTTAGTATACTGTCAATGTATATACATTGAATTAGTCCAAGAAGCTTCTTAGATCTATCAGGAATGATCTTGATCCCTAGAATTTAGGCTACTTCACCTAAGTCCTTTGTGGAGAAACACATTTTTAACCAATCCTTAACATACTTTAAGACTGTCATGTTTTTTCCAATAAGAAATATTTCATCAACATATACTACTAGGATAATGACCATATTACTACTAAAACTGTTGTAAACACATTGTTCAGATTCATTTTTAAAGAAACCAAATTCTTTTATATCTTTATCAAAACAAATTATTCATGAAATGGATTATTGCTTCAATCCATAAATGGATATCTACAACTTTAAAATCCTTTTGTAATCACCTAGAGTCAAAATAACTTCTAGTTATGTCATATAGACATTTTTCTGAAGGTTCCCATTAAGGAAGGTTGTTTTTATGTCCATCTTCCAAATTTTATAGTCATGGTATGCTACTATAGAAAGGATAATTATAATGGATTTAAACATAGAAAATTGAGAAAATGTTTCATCATAGTCAATGCATTAACACTATTTAAACACTTTATCTAGTATCCTTACTTTATAGGTATTTACTTTACCTTCCATGTCTAGTTTTCTCTTGAATAACAATTTTCACCCAATAGGCTTTATATCAACTAGCAGATCAACCAGAACCCAAACTTGATTTTGATACATTGAATCCATTTTATAATTCATGGGTTCTTTCTATCTTGTATATCTTGATATCTATAATACCACTTTATAAGATATAGGTTTATCATTATCAACTAATAATGAGTCACCATCTTTGATGAAAATAAAATTAAGTCTCTTTTGTTCTCTTACCTCTCTAGTGCTCCAACGTAGTACTTGTGTTTCAAGAACTACCTCTTCAAAGGGGTCTTCTGGAATCTATTACTGTACCAACTCTTTTGTATCTTGAGCATCATATTTATCGAAGTTAATCTTTCTCACACTATCATTTTTAAGGATGTGCTCCCTATCAAGAAATATTGTTTTTCTAGTCATAATCACTTTCTTGTTTCTTGGTTTGTATAAGTATTATACTTTTTTCCATTAGAATACCCTATGAAGATACACTTTGTGCCAAGGGGTTATAGTTTGTTTCCTAAGAAATCATTAAAAAATATCTCACAACCCCATACATATGTATATGACAAAATAGGTTTCTTTCCACTTCATAACTCTAAGGGGTTTTTGTTTTCCACTTTGGTTGACACTTTGTTTAGTGTGTATGTTGCAATTTTTAATGCATACCCCCAAAGGGGTAATGTAATACCTACATGATTCGTAATTGACCATACCATATCTTGCACAATATGATTACTCCTTTCACTAAAACCATTCTAATATAGTGTGTAAGGTGGAGTGAGTTGATAAATAATCCCAAACTCCTTTAGAAAGTATATAAACTCTTGGTTAAGATATTCACGACCTTGATCCGATCAAATCATCTTTATCTTCTTTCCAAGTTGATTCTCTAATTCATTCTTGAATTATTTAAATTTCTCAGAGGACTCATAATTATACCTCATCATGTATACATATCCATATCTGATAAAGTTATCAGTAAAAGATATCGAGTAATAATACCCACATTTGGTTTCTACTAGAAATGGTCTATATATATCAGTGTGTACCAATCCTAAAATATTTTTGGTGGTTTCACCTTGTTTGATGAATAGTGGTTAGGTAATTTTTCCTTTGAAACAAGAATTATATCTTTCAAGTGATTTTATATCATAAGAGTATAAATAACTATCTTAATGTAGATTTATCAATCGTTTTTCATTAACATGACCAAGAAAGTGTTTTAATAGCTGGGTGTTATATGATTCATGTGAACATGACTCATTATCAATTTCCAACACTTGGTTTTCATAATTTAATACATAGATACCATTATTTAAATGTGTCATACCATAACATATGTTATCTTTGTGAAAGAAACAACATTTATTTCAAAATTTAAAAACAAAACCATCTATATCTAGGCATGATATAGAAATTATATTCTTGGTAATAGTTGGTACATGATAAAAATATTTTAAAACCAATATCATTCATTTTGGAAATGAAAGGTGGTAGTATCCAATGGAAAGGGAATCCTACCTAGCACCATTGAAACCTCTCAAATACACATATCCTCTTGAAATCATTCTAAATCTAATAGGTTTCTATATTTGGATACATATGTGAGAAACAAAAGCTACATATAATACCCAATGTGTAGATATTGAAAGATTTAATTTTATAATGAATGTACCTTTAGCATCAAGTTAATTATAGGTGTGGTTCCTCTTCCAGTGGTTTTACTTTCCACATGAAAAACATACTACTTCTTTTTCTTTTACTTATCACTGGATCTTCCCCTTTCTGTAAGGATGATGATCGAAAAATTTAGACTTTTTATGATTCTTGGGACCTGTTTCTTTGTTCTTCCTTTTTATATTAACTATAAGTATTGTAGGTTTTTTTACACCCCATGTCCTTGCCCACTTGATGAATCCAAGTAAGAATTTCCAAAATACTATTCTCATTATATCTCATATTATAATTAATAATAAAACTAGAGAAGGAATTAGGTAGTAAGAGAATTATGAGATCTATGAAAAACTCATCTAGGAATTTAATCTCTAAGATGTCTAAAAATTCAATGTAGACAATAAGATTTACAACATGAGGACTATCTAGAATCTACTCTCCAAGAATAGTTGTAAAAAAATCATTATATATCTCATATATCTATTTTCTTGCCTTTTCTTGATAGAGATCCCAAAGGTGAGACATCATGCTATACAAATCCATTTCCTCATGTTTATTTAGAAGCTATTTGGTCATGGATGATAACATGAAACACTAAAAATATGTGTCATCATTAAATTGTTTCTCATGGATATATAACTCTTCCTCGCTAGAATCTTGGCCAAGTGCCTCAGGAATAAGGTTTTCTAGCACATATAATTTCCTTTCATGGCACATAATAATACATAAGTGACTTTTCCATTCTTGGAAATTGGTCCCTATGAGAATATTATCTTTCTCAAGTATATATCCCAGTGAAATTTTTGAATTCATTTTATTATCATTTCAACAAATAATATAACCATAATTTTAATAATTTATCTGATAAATAGATAGATAGATAAATAAATATTATATTTATTAATCTCCCATTATTTTATCAAAATTAAATAGCCCTCACCATTAGATTCAGAATATCCCATTGTTTGGAAATTCTACTGGTAAGGAACTATATTCCCATTATCATTACTCATAATTTATATGGTCAAGAAATTTTAAGGGTTTTAGGTACGAATTCAAAATTATAATGGCATTAAAACATAGTTTCTTAATCTATTGAGAAAACTTCCAAATACTAAAATCATTAAATTGGGTTTCCCAAACCTTTTCCTCTTAGTTACTCCAATTACTGATTTAGAAATAAACCCATGATGTGAACTAAGTTAAATCAACCCAAAACATCAATTTAGAATTACATGATAATTGAGAGTACCCTGAATTTGGCTAGTAAAACACTTTAAACTATGGTTTTATTTTAACTTATGTAGTGGAAAGCTATATTGACTTAATATATATATAATTGAGTGATTTTATCTTTGTATATAAATTTCTAATTATTATCTTTATTACATTATTTTTAATATTAATTGGATTTACTTAAGAGAGTAACCATGTATTATATAATTTTTACACATAATTTGGTTTATTTTAGTTCTATCTGCATGCTTGTTAATTCATTAATTCATGTGATCATGAAAAAACATCCATAATGAAATAACCATGTAACTTAATGGAAATAAAATAATAAAATGGGATGATAATGAGATTTTATTCCTTGAATAACCTCCAGATCCTTAGACTTTAATATTATTATTATCTCATGTCTACATCCCCAACACGCATAAAAAAATCTGGCTTGACCTCCAACTGGCGTCGATGACACCAATGGTATGGGAAGCCTTTTCATATTCCATCCAAATGTTTGGATCAAATTGGGTGCAACAAAATATTGAAAACCTCCAGAATTAAACAAAGTAGAGACCTAGTTAGATAATAAACTGATCATTCTTCAAAAAACCTCTATCTCATATAGAGTTTCCCCCCCAATCACATGCATCTACCCTTGGATAGGTCTTATAACTTGCTGTTGAAGACCTCCGTATCTATGATCTTATCTAGGACCTAAATGACAAGGAACATCCCGGGGATTCTCTTGACTAAATCCAACTCCTCCTAACTTAGAATAAGTCTACTAGATTGGTTTCTAAACATACATTGGTGGGCCTTTCTGTTGATACTGCCTCAGGGTTAATAGATGTTGCTACTACTGGAAAGGAGCCTAGATTCCTAAATGATACTGAATCCTTAGGGACTATAGGCACTATCACTAATAATTTCCACAACCTTCACATCCATACCACTGAAAAAATTAACTCTTGGTATATATACGAGAACTAACTTCCCTATAGAAATGAAAGGATGATTTCTAAGATAGATTCCCTACCGACCATAATCTCTACTTTCCTAACATATATGACCCTCTATCTGACACCTTTCCCCTCATTAGACCCTATTGACTCTAAAACAGGGGAACTATAGACAAATCATGCACCATTTCCATCACTTAAACCTTCTTTTACACATCCAAATATGTGGGTAACATAAATGGAATGAATACAAAATAAAGGGAGGTATATAGTGCCTCCTCTAAACGACACACTTGAGACTCTTCATATGAAAATATTTCATGAGAAAATTTCCTATGATTCATAAACATTATGGCCAGCTCTTGAACGCTCGTGATCACCTACTAAAGAAATATAAACTTCTACCTCTTCACCACCTTCACCATCATTGATAATAAATCAACCCTAAAATCCTACTATAAATCATCCCACAACACTTTGTCCCCCTTATGGTCCCTAAGATACATTGTCTGCCACTGACACACCTCTTCCCACAACCGACTAATTTCTAGGGGAACCCAATACTCACGTCAAGATAAAATCTATCCAAAATAATTATATAAATCCTTTAAGTAGTTCTATATCCCCAAATCATATAATTCACCCCTATAATTCTTCGATCTCTAATGTTTAAAATAACGCAACATGTGATGCCACTGCTCATCCACTTTATCGTGAATGACCCTCTATTGATTAATAGTGTCAACCTATTGAACCTCTCCAACCAGAAATAAAAATGGATTAATACCACCTAACAACATTGAATGTAAAAGAGAAACCACTAAGTTCATAAGTAATATATTTATTTAGATTAATTTTATCATTTTACTTATTCATCCCCTCAACCGCCTAGAATGTAAATAGAACTCAAGTATGATGTATGTACCTATCCTATGTATCTTCACCACAAGAAAATTCATTTGACTTTGGATTATTATAAATATTATGGTCAATTAATTGAATCATATGGGTCCCTAAAATCCTATGTCTAATCTAGTTTCCCTTGTTTACATCAAATACTAAGCTCAACTGAAACTAATTCCCTACCAACACACACATTTTTCACTAGTGTCTAAATCCAATCACCATCTTATCTATCAACCAAAAACACTGATACCACTCTATCATGATCCACACCCACTAGGAACCCATCATGGGATGAAAAATGAAATGAGACTGACCCTATAAGCCCACCTCTAGTAGTCCCTAGGGTGACAACTAGCACTTGGGGTAAATCAAACATAATAGGAGGTATTGCCCTCAAATATTTCTCTGTATCATAGCATACAAAACTAAAAAATCAACCATTATATATAAAAAAACCAAAATATCATACAATCATACTCACAATGCATGAGTGTAAACAAAAACAAGCATATCCAAAATATAACAATTCCAAAAAAAATTGTTTCAATAAGCCAACTGCTCCAAGCTTCAAGATAGTAATGTCCATATTGATCACCAACACCCTCCTAGAAACCTGTAAAACACACACACACACACATATACATATATACATATATATATATATATATATATATATATCTGTGTGTGTGTGTGTGTGTGTGTGGTCAGAATAAATTGTATACTTAGTCAGATCATACCCATGTTATCTCATGAAAATGTGAAAAAATATACTAATGCCTCAGTGAACAAAAAACAAAACCAATAAGCACCTAGCGGGTCAGCTATTTCCCCCAAACTCACCAATGCTATCTCACCAAATCAAAAATCCAAAAAAAATAATGTAATATCAAAATAATATATAAAGGCACCCCACCACCACTTTCCTCACTAGATTTCTACTCTCACCAAATGATAATAAATCATTTTCTCTCATCCCTTCCACAACCATCACTATCTCAATGGGAAATCCATGATATCAACTCATGACATAAACCACATCATAACCACAAGAAATCCCAGCTCTCAAAATTTGTTGAACACAATACCATCATACCATAAAATTAGGGTAGCAGTGTATCATGAATTTGTAGGACATAAAACTCATTCCCTACTCCTACCACACACGAACCCCACCACATATATCCCCATACACCACTAGGTAAAACCCCCAATTTTGTATCACTAACATCATCACGAACCACTGCCAAATAGATAGTGGGGGGAGGGACGGTTCACCATATGTATCCCCCCAATCCTGAATGTTGAAAAAAATACACTTCCAAAAACTTTTGGGTGTTGATATGTAGTACTCAAATTAGTGGCGTGCATAAAGAAATTCAAGAACATGACATATAATAATCTCCCACACAATCCCATGCCTATGAGTTCATTCTAACATCATTATAATACTATGATCTCCTATAGGGTGTCTTAAATACCACTCCATTGTTCCATACCACTAATGATAAATAGAAAATATCAAGCAAGCATCACATAAGGGCCACATCCAATGATCCATTTTCCATTTTCATTCATATACATCCCTTTCATCAATATATGTTTTGCTGATATAAATTCATACTATTCAAGTAAATAATCATTCCATTTCTACCTAACCACTACCAAGCATCAAACACATTAACTACCACATTAAAAAACCACCAATCCATAACAACCAAGGACACTGATCCACAACAACCAACACCACCAATCCAAATAAACCAATCAAGGACACCAAGCTACAATAGCCAACTAAGCCATCGATCCAAACACAAAAAAAAACAAACATAGGGATATCACATCAAGCATAGTCTTTTAAAATTAACATATTTAAAAATTTAACCAATTTAAGGGTATTTTTAATAAATACATCACAATAAGAATAACATGGGATATTAATAATAATAATAACAACATCAATAAAATTCATAAAATCATGTGGTTCATTGAATTACCACCCAATTTATTTAATATAGTCATTATCACTGATTAGAAAAATTCATAAAATTCACCCAATGGAAAGAAAAATTAAGATAGTTTCAAAATTTCATATAAATAAGAGATAACTAAAATATCCTACCTCAATTCTTATTCCCCAAGGAATCACCTCCTAGTAAATAAGGATAAACCACCACCAGATTTGATGGAAACACCACCCAAGACTATGCATAGTGAACCACCATCAATACTCACTCCCAAACCAAGGTTTTACACAAAATAACCTTTGAATGAAATAAGAAAGAGAACAAGGGAGATATAGGAGAAGAAAGTGATGCCTTGATCTGAGGAACTTTGATCTGGATGAACCATGAGGTTAGACACTCCAATGAAAATGAATAGAGTATAGAGGAAGGGTTTGAGGTAAGACAAGGGTCTAAGAAAGGGAAAATAATTCAAACTAAAGGAGGTTGGGTCCTATAATTATATAGGAATATCATGTGGAATCTATCATGACATGGTGAACTCTAGCCACATTATGGTTCCCTTGGGTCAAATATAAACCCAACTCTCCATATGAGATCCAAAAATATCAGGTGTTTTTATAACACCATAAAACTAATTTTTATTGGTACCACACATTTCACCATGGTGTGGTTTAAAACCCAATCTATTTAACCTTACTACATTAAGTACCATGGAGTGGTAAGCTATTTGCTTCACCATTTCTCATAGTAGAACCTTCAAGGCACCACGTATGGTATCACACCCACTTAGGGAATTTTTAGAGATATTGTTTTACACAGGGAGACCAACATACCCATACACCCACCAAAACAATTGGACAAGCCATTTCATCAGTTGTGGTGCACTAAGAACCACACAACCAACTCAAAATGGCTTAACACACCCTCAACTCCAACCAAACTTCAAAACAACCACCGCCACTATAACGACCAAAACCATAGAGACCCTCTTTTCTTATGGAAGATCAATACAAAAAATTCCCAAGCACACCTATAGTAATCTAGGGGATGATAACAAGCATAGAGAGGGCATAACATATATGTAAAATCTTTTTCCTAAGTACCCGTATGCATGAAACCAACCTTATCCATTCAATGTTCATAGTAATAATAAAAAAAGACAACCAAATATTGAGTGTAAACATGAATGAAATAACCTCTAGTAGAGAACAAAAAAGTATGATAGTATAAAACAAAATAAAAGGTAAAAATACATGACCAACCATAAACGAAGTCCCAACCTAACAACAACTGAAATATAGAAAACTGAGAGAGCCCGAATCCTAATCTCTAAGTACTAAACATTGTACATATTTAAATTCACCCAAGTAACACAATGATACTATGTAACTACTATTGATGCGACTTTAATCTATTTAACACACAACATGTTTGAGAAAAACCCATGCAAGGGTGAGTATATACATACCAGTAAGGATTCCATAAAAACTAAAAGGGAAGAAATATAGAGTTACAATGAATGTTTGGCTAAAAATATAACAAGAGGGAAACAAAACCCATAACTTATATTTTCTCATAAGAATGTTTCAATAGTGGGTGACCGAGCCCCAACTATATAGTACTTTTGATTACCATATCATGTGTGTAGTAAGATATACATGATGTATACTTATCATTATAGTGTCGATATTTATGTTCCCACTGTTTAATGGTAATTTACATAGATTATTTTTCATATCAAAATGTTATAGAAGATCCTAGGATATAATGATAGAATTGATAAACAATGACATTAATCTTAAACAAAGGTCATATGGTATAGATACATCTTACTGACTGAAAACATTAGAAGTTTGACTATCAGTTGTTCGGGGATCATAATCATTGATACTTCTCCTCATGAGGTTTTCACTTTATGATCTCTAGTAGTGAGATCATGAGGACCAACCCACTAATAGGAACACCACATGTTTCATGTGTCATTGGTTGTTCCTATCTACGGATATGTGTAATAGTCTCTTAACTTTAGATCATTTCCAATGTGTTCCATTTTATCACATACTTTGATGTAAGGAAAAAACCATGATAATGAAATCATATTAAATTAGTGTGTATTGGGTGTGTCATTGGTGGTATGGTATTGGATGAATGGTCAAGAAATGATTTGTTGCTTCCAGGTTAAGAAATTAATATATCTCAATCTTGTTTGATCATCATGGTAGTACCTTCATAAGACCATGTCCATAGAAGTCGAGGGTAAATCCATCTAGTTAGATCAACAAAAAATAAATAAAGAAAGGTCGATGACATGGGTGGGCACCCTGCATAATGAGATATTAAAGACAAAGAGATTATATTACACAGTGTGTGTTTGTTGGTTGGTTGTCTTTTTTATGACTATCATTATCTATTTAGGGGCCATGATGGGTTGCTAGATCCCACTCTTAGTCTATAAATAGTATTCATTACTTTTGAGATAAAGTCCTAGAGGGTCACATATAATAGAATATTCATAAATATTCCCTATTCAATTGAATAGGTATATAAGACATGGTGGGACCCACCACTAGGGTCTAGGTTTTGTCCAAGGATATACGATCTCCAATGAAATAAATAAATTCATATTATTCAAGTTAACAATAGTTGGCATTGAATTTATTTATTATATGTATTTACAAGTTTTAAAGTAAATACATAGAAAATATTATTTGAATGAATATTAATTTAAAATATTCACGGTTCATTTAATATTTGTGTGAATGAGGATTTGAGTTAATGCCCCAGGTATTATCACATAATATATTTATTATATTACAAGAAGGTTATAATAATAATAAAATTTTATTATGACTTAGCGTAGTAGTCAAAATATTATTTATATATAGTGTTCATTATTCGGGGTCAGGGAGTTAATATCGGGTAATTCCTTAACATGCTATAAATAGAGGAGGAGAGGCACTTGCCAAATACTATTCACTACTCAAGGGTGAGAGCCTCTCTCTCTTCTTCTCTATCCAAAATTATAGAGAGAGAATCTATAGATCCAAGAGATTGGATCAAGCTCCCTCTCATATATCACAATCAAGGAAATGCTTTGATCATTGAAGCATCTAAAGAATCATCGTATCATAGTGATAACACCTAAAATCCAATGATAGGTGCTCCCACAATTTCTTGAAGTGCGTGTGGATGATATAGATGAATTCAACATCATATTATTTATAAAATGATCACAAATTATGAGAAGATGTTTCACATCTCTTTAGATCTAACCAGGTATTCTATGGTTTTTATTTTGCGCTAAAAACTCTTTAGGTGAGATTTGTAGGCTTTTACTGGGCAGCGCTCTGCCGACGATGACGTAGTCATGTTGATCATCGGTGGAAAATTTTGAAATATTTTTTTTGGGATTCTACTAAATTATTGGTACATTCAATTGGTATCAGAGTGATGTGTGATTATTTTAATCTAATAATAAAAAAAATGTGTGTGTGTGTGTGTGTGTTTAAATACCTGAATCCGTCGACAGAAACAAATTCTAGTGAAATTAAGTTTTTTGGCTTGATACTGATGGTTGGAATAGTGTTCTCTGGTAGCGATAATATCCTCCAATTTTTGGATTTTAATTAATTAATTTTATTAATTAATTTAATTAGTTAATCAAATACTTTTATATTCAAACTCAGAAATAGTCTTTATAAAAAATTAAAATGGAGCTAATCTGGTGGGGTAAACTACTTTTTTAGGTCAAAAAAAGACAAGAAAGGTCAATAAATGGTGGTCCAATATGTCGACCACCTCATGGGCATCGTCTCTACCTACGTCTCCCAGTTGAGCCACTGCTAGATAAAACATCCTCTCCCACTGATGAGTGCCCACCACAGTGTTGCTACCCTCTATAGCCTAGTCACCCTCCTCACCTTGTCACCTTAATGTGTGGCTCACCTTTCCAGACTAGTGCCCCTTCTCCATGACTCCCATAGTGAGCTCCCCCAGGAAAATTCTGGACACCACACTTGCACCACTTGACCGACCATGATTCCTCACCGGTGAGCCCCTTCGACCACAACTCACTTCATGAATTCTCCTAGATTTAGAGAAGATTGTTGTCCACCGTCGACCGGTATGCGAGGCCATCTACCCCTATCCAGCTATCCATAGGTGAACCCATGATTCCCTGAGACCCCACTGGACCCATACACTCTTCCACTACCTTTAGCCTTCCAAAAATCGGCCTCATTCCTAGATCTGATGCCACCTTTCTTTTTGAGTCACCGATGCAGATCTTCTTCCCTAGACGGAACCAGTGGCATTTCCGCCTCCAATAGTTAGATTAGGCTGAGTCTGCAACTACCTCAACCACTTTCGGATGAGCCAGATACCACCATGGGATCAGTCATCGAAATCCTCCCTATTGAATAGTGTTACTTTGTCCATTTGACCATCCCCCTTCTCATCCGCAGCAGCCAGCTACAACCACCCTGTTTAATGTCTGCACCACCATGGTACCCTATAATGGACTATATATGACCCAAAATGGGAATTAATAGGTCTAACAGACCCAAAACTGGTCTGGGTGGACCTTCCCTACCTAGGATACCCTTGCACAAGGTTTACACAACCTGAAAGGTCTTGAGCAGGTTCAGCCCGACCCACACAAGCTCTGATCGAAGTTTTTGGGGTTCAAATAAATTTTCATAATCAAAATTTAATTTAATTAATTAATTTAATTTTGGTTTTAAATTAAATTAATTAAATATAATTTTTTATTTTAAAATAAATTAAAATTTTGAAGTTAAAATTAATTTAATTTAGGTGTTAAATTAATTAATTAATTAATTTAATTTTTTCCATTAAAATTAAATTAATTGATTGGACCGAACGATGAAAAAAATGTTGAATTAAAAACCAGAGTGAATTTTAAATTCAATAAAATCACCCTAAAATAATTCAATGAAATTTTAATTTTTATTTCTTTATTTAATTGTATACACAAGTTTAATGCGTATAGACTGATCATGAGCCCTAGACTGAATAATGTTTGTCTGGTACATGTTTAATTTATTTATTTTAATTATTTCATGGTAGTTTGTAATAATTATTTTATTAAAAGGTGATATGTGTTTCGTCTAAGAATCATTATATGTACAAGGTCCTTCATTTCCATTTTCATAGTTGTATTTTATACTCCCAAATCCCCCTCACCTACGTGCGAGTGTTGTTGTATAATGAAAAATATGAGTACTGTCATACTTCATGTCGAGCTATGGTGATGCACCAGATAGGATTTTGATGCATTGGATGGGTAGGTGTTGGAATTGTAGTTTCAAGCGACGTGACTCAAGGTATTACCCCTAGGGTATAGTTTGATCCATTATTCACTCAATGGATCAACTATTATCATCGCCTCATGATCATGTCATTATTTTTTTTCATGGCTTATTATTTTGTGAATGTGTAGTTTATGCATGACCATATAGAATAATAAACAAGCATGCACAGACAGAATGAACATGTGACGAGATGGATTTTTCTATTTATTGCATAGTCAGTTGTGAATGTGATCACATAGTACATGCTAATTAGATATAAAATGACTTCTTCTCATCGCATAAAAATATAAATCCATCAAAGAAATATTAAGTCGTAATCACCTTACATTATTTGAATTTGGACAAAACCGTGTGTTCGAGGTGCACGTCAGCCAAAGTTGAGGGCACCTCTTACTACCCAGGAGTTCTTATGAGAGTGGTGGGTTGAATTAAAAAAATTGGTAGTAAGAATTGTCCAAATTTAACTTTCTATCATTTTATAGGAAAGCATTTAGTAAATCAATTTATGATTTTAGAAGCTGGTACTTCACTCAAAAGATCAAGGAACCACAAGTTAATGTGATTGGATAGTTGAACACCTACCTTGAACCCTCCAAGTAGTGTCATATCAAAAGCTTTTAGACTATGAGTGGGGGTTTAGGTATCATTTCCCCTATAATAATCAAGCGACAGAGTATTCAGATTCTAGCATAGAGAGTTTCTAGAGTTCGATAAAATAGTAGGAGACACTTAATGACTTAATTAATTGATAATCAATGTCTAAATTGGTAATCAAGATAAAAAAGTACTAATATTCTAAAATATTATTTTTAAAGAAAATAGAAATTTACACCACAATAAATACTGAAATAAATAATAGACAAGGTAAATTCCCTCACTGGAACAAGATTCCAAGAGTAGTACATGCACTTGTGCAAAATACTATGATGTAGGAAATTCAAGGTGCTGGTGTCCCCAATACCTATTGAGCCACCTCAGAAAGAGAGGGTGTAAAATTTCTTATAAGAGACTCATGTGTAGTGCATATGATGGTTATTTAATTATGTTGTCATTAACATCTGATGATAGTTGTGGTCACTACATCAGGACATGGATAATAGAACACTAAGTCTTATCTCTGAGAAGTTTTCAAGGAGAAAGTGAAACATATATATGAATAAGTAATTATTACACTATATTCATGTATATTGAAAGGAATATTATTTTATTTCAATACACCCTATTCTAACATCATTTTTTCCTATTTACTCCAATCTTATTTTAGGTTACAAAATGAATAGTATGGAGTAAATGCTTCAATACCCTTTGGGTAGGGTTCTACAAATAACTAAAAGAATGTTTAATCTTTAATTATTATGGTGAATAAATTTAAATACAATGAGATAAGGCCAAATGTATATACCAATTCCAAAGTCACCTTTAAAATTTACTACAAAGAAAGAGGTAATTAATAGGAGGTAATTTTCTTTGTATATTATGAAATTAATTTGTGGAAGTTTAAATGCAATGAATAGAATTAAAGAAGAAAGTAATCTCTTCTTATTCAAGTATATTCATAAATATAAAATGTAATGTTTCAGTCATACTTATTGGGATTTAAATACAATATGCCTTTCAGATACATGTATTTAAATATAGTAACCATGTAAGTAAAGAAATGTTTCTAGAAGTAAATTTTATTCTCCAAGAAGATGATAAAGGGTGATTCATAAGTAAATAGTGAGAAGTACATGAATTCTATATTTTCAAGTGAATGGTTCTTAAGAAATTATTATTGTGTATAACCAAAAATTTTATCTCATGTTTCCTCTGGACATAAGGAGATGTTACTCCAGGTTCAGGAATGAATGTTGTTTGTGATGTTTAGTACTAAACCAATAGTGCAGTAATAATTGAATCATAGGAAACACTTATGAATATAAAAATGTAAGACTTATTTATCGAGTTGTGGAAGGATAATATTTTTCAAGAAAACTAAAATTATCCATCTAGGATACACCCAGAATGGTATTTAGATTCACCTGATCTAAAAACCTCAGGTATTATTGACGTATACACTTAGTTTTGGACAAAGGAGACTTTAGAAATAAATGTTAGCCACAAGGCTATTGGAATTATTTTAAAAAGTGAGAGTAAACTATTCCAAGGGTAAGCTAATGGTAAATATACTTTATTCTGATTCCTTTTAAGTGATTAAGGAAAGTGTAAATGAAGTATGGTTTATGCATGGTCAGAGGATATGAGTTGCTTTGGGCTGACATGCTAAAGAATATCATGACCAAGCAATCATCGATTAGAATAATGTAGTATGGAGTAATTCCTAAATGCAAATTACCTTATGTACATAATGAAATTGATTTTAATGAGGAGGATCAATGATTATGTCTTAAATGTTAACATTGATAAAGAAATGTAGTTTGGAGAAATTTATAAATGCATATTTTATGCATCAAAGTTATTTTATAAGGAGTATAAATGTTACAACTTATAAAAACATCCATTATATTTCATAATGTTCTTCAAAAATAATGATGATCTCCCATAACCACATGAAAAATATAATGACTAATAGATTTCATAACAGTTTTATTATAATGAAAACCCATTATGTCATAAGGACATGTGTTTGTATAAAAAGAGTTTGTTAGGAAATAAACCAACATGCATGAAGAAAAAACACATTGTGAATCTATATTAATAATCTTAAAAGTTTTATAGGATATTACATAGATCCCTATGATAAGAAAATTGATATCCAATGATATTGACTATAATTTTATATAAGGGTGAACATATCTATTTCAGATAGTGGAAGAAGGATTGAATTAGTTTAAGTCAATACTAGAGATGAACATATAGTTGGAATAAGAACTATATCTAAAAGTATATGTGGAAAATGATTGTTTCAGAGACACATAATGAATAGGAAGGACAAAAACATAGTGATAGTTTTGTATTCACCACAGATAGTGATCTATTATTCATTATGAATAATAATTACTACAAGTAAGAAATATATGGAAATTAGCTAAGATTGGAAAGACCAATTAAAATTAAATAATGGATTCTATGTATAAAATTGAAAAGGGAATTATTATTTTGAATATTATGGTGGGTATTCAAATGAGATTATACATGGATGGTACAAGCATAGTACCAATAAGGATCGATTGGTTATACCAAGTCATTATGACTAAAACCATTAGAATTTTAATTTCCATTCTAAATTTATATGATTAATTTATTAATAATTGGATTTCATGACCACCAATCAAGGAAGGTGTCTATACGATGCAACCAGAAAGGGATGGTCAAGTCACATATTACTGGAAAAAAAGGTTTCAAGTTACTGAAATACTGTTTAGGATTAAAGTGAGCAATGAGATCATAGAATATTAATTTGGAATTAATTTTTGTCATGTTTATACCATAGGTTAGTGGGAGATCCATTGTTTTCCAAGTAAAATATGTTCAACAACATATGGAGAACAACTATTGGTCTTCAAGTTAGTTATGACCAAGATGTAATTACTTTCTCGAGAGATTAACTTAAAGTAGCAACCTATGTTATTGGGAACATGATCTTATGAGGTAAATATAATGGTTTCTTGGACTTAGTCAATTGTATATATGGTGACATAGTAATGAAAAATATAAGTTGGAATAATTTGAGTTAGAATTGTTTCGAGTGTCACATGGAATATATCACTCCAGGTTGAAATCTCAGACACATGGGAGGAGATTAACATGGTGAGTTGAAATCCATATGATTAAGTGATGGATAAACCACATATTCCATGATATTTATAATAATTTATATTTCCAGAATATACTTTATAGTAGGCCAACATCAGTTATATCCATGAGCACTTCAAGGGAAGAAGTCAAAACTATCTAATTGTTCTTTGAAAAGTACAAATGATATGTACCTGGTAAGTGGAGAAGAAAGGATACTAGTTTTTAGAGGACAATAACTAGTATTAATTAGATCCATGTGATCTAGTATCACAGTTAAGTTAAGGTGTTGAGTGAGAAAAGATCATTCATCTAGTGGTAGTCATGCCTACAAATACTAAGTATGTTGCAGCTTCTGAGGTAGCTAAGAAGTAATTATTTTAATTTTTTTCCCAATTCTTAGAATCACACCTAGTAATTAAATAATTATCATAATTTAAATTATGATATTCTTAATATCCATGACGTTAAGTTTTGTCAGTGGAAAAAAGGGATATACTCAGGTTTTCCATCTCTTGAGATGTTTTAATCAAGGAGATGAGGCCGCATAGATTAGAATAACCATGTGGTGGAAACATGGTAGACCCATCAACTAAAGTCATGACTAATCTAAAACATGATTTTGTTCACATGAGATCTAAAAAGTATGGTTAGTAAGTTGAACCTAGTGCAAGTGGGGGTGTTGTAATAGTTATTTCCTAAGACCTAACAATAAAATACTTTTGATTACCATATCATTTGTATAGTTAGATATACATGATGTATACTTACCATTATAGTGTATATATTTCTTTTTCCTCTATTTAATGGTAATTTCAATTTATTATTTTTCCTATCAAAATGTTATATAAGATCCCAATAAATATCGAGAACCTCCAGATACTATGACATTAATCTTAAACAAAGGTACTATGGTCCAGATACATCTTACATACTGGAAACAGTATATGTTTGACTATCAGGTGCTGGAAGATCATAAGAATTGAGACATGTTATCATGAAGTTATCACTTGGTGATCTCCAGTAGTGACATCATGAGGACAAACCCACCAATAGGAACATCACATTTTTTAGGTGTCATTGGTTATTCCTATCTATGGACATGTGTAATGCTATCCTGACTTTAGATCATTGCCAATTTGTGTCATTTGATCACGTACCTTGATGCATGTCAAATACTATGATAATTAAATTGTGTCAAGTAATCTTGTGTTGGGTGTGTCATTGGTGGTATATAATTTGTTGAATGGTCAAGAAAAGATTTGTCACTTCTAAGTTAAGGAAGTAATATATATCGGGCCTGGTTGATCAGGATGGTAGTACCTTTATAAAAACATGGTCATTGAATTCAAGGGTAAATTCATCTAGTTATATCAACAAACAATAAATCAAGAAAGTGTGATGATGAGTGTGCATCCTAGTTTATGAGATATTAAAAATAAATATATTATATTGAACAATGTGTGTTCGTAGTTTTGTTGTCATTACTATGACTAACCTTATCTCTTTAGGGTACATGATGGGCTTCTAGATCCCACTCTTGGTATATGAATAGTATTAACTAATATTGAGACAAGGGCTTAGAGGATCACACACAATAGAGTATTCAAGGATATTCCTTATTTAGTTGAGTAGGTATATAGGACATGGTGGGCCCCAAACCTGGGGTCCAAGTTTTGTTTGAGGATGTACGATCACAATAGAAATAAATAAATTCATATTATTTAAGTTAAGAATAATTGGAATTGAATTTATTTATTATATATATTTACAAGTTTTAAAGTAAATACATGAAAAATGTTATTTGAATGAATATTAGTTTAAAATATTTAGGGTTCATTTAATATTTGCAGCACCAACGAGTCGAGTTAATGGATCAAGTGTTATCACATAATATATTTATTATATTATGAGAAGGTGATAATAATAGTAAATGATATTTATGAATCCGTATAGTAGTCAATATATCATTTATATAGCATGTTCATTATTTGATGTCGAGGAGGCAATAAAGGGCAATTCTTTAACACATTATAAATAGAGGACTAGAGTCACTCACCAAACATTATTCACTTATCAAGGGTGTGAACCTCTCTCTATTATTAACTCTCCCTCATTCTAGAAATAGAATTTATTGATCCAAGAGATCAAATCAATCTCTCTCTCATGCATTGCAAGAAATGTGATAATGTGATCGTTGGATCATCAAAGGTGTCATCAGATCTCTATACTAGCACCCAGAATTCAACGATTGGAACACTCATAATTTATTGAAGAACATATGGATTATCTAGAGGAATTTGGATTTGTATTCCTTAGGCACCGATCACGAGCGATGAGCAAACATCAAGAGCAATTTCAAATCTAACTATTTATTTTACGGGTTTTATTTTGTGAATAAAACTCTTCCTATGAGATCCTTAGGCTTTTACTGAGTAACGCTTCACCGATGATGATGTATTCATGTCGATCGTTGGTGGAAAAATTTTAAAATCCAATTTTTGGGGCATCCTCTATGTTCCCAATACCTTCAAAGAAAACCATACAAGAGATAAAGGGGATCTCCATCTTCACATCCCAGTTAAGAATGATGAGCCTATTTGCAGCTCCAAAGGGGTCATCTCCAACGCCCATCATATCATGTATCTGAATAAGAACTCTGTTTGAAGGACATACACCTTTCCACTACACTATACAACTGAGGGGGAACTATCTCCCGACCATGCATCTCTCGTATCCTCTCCAGGATCTGAGTGGATGAACCACACCTCATCATTATTCTCCCCAGATGTGGGGGTACAATATTCAGTCTTATATCTCTTATGATGATAAATGTAATTCATGTATACATTTTGGAGTATTTTAAAGTATTGATTTGTATCTTTAAATGAATATTTCTACCAAATGTTGGACAATTTAACTTGTTTTTTGTTTTGTGGAAGGATACGACAAATATTTGGAAAAGGAACGAAAAGAGGCATGTTTGGGAGCAAAATGACACTTCATGCCATGAGAGAAATGAAGAAACGCTACATTGGATTTTTAAGAATAATCATGGAGCACTTATAAGACACCAAACTAAAGAAACCAATGCAAGATGAGATCCAGGAGAATAAAAAGGAATTACACATCGTGAATCATCAGTACACAAGATGTAGTATCAGTTCGTGACATGCCACAGACCATGAAGACATGTCGTGAAATTCCAAGTTGCAAATATACTACATGTCGTGAGCCATAGTTACACGTCATGATCCATAGTTACATGTCATGAGCCATAGTTACACATCGTGACATGAGTTAATGGTCAAAGTATTCGAACGAGATTCACACAGATCCAAAAATCATGGAACCAACTTCAGATCGAGATTACACAACATGTAATCACATTACATGTCATGACATGGGTCAAGAAGAACCTTTCTAGATCCTATAAATAGAGCACTTTCCTACTGCTGTGGAGAAAAATTCAGAGTCAGAGACAAAGCCTGAAGAGAGAAGTTTTTTCTTTCTCTGTGAGTTCATTATTTTCCTTTATGATATCTTTTTTATTTTTATATTCCCCTTTATTACTCTCATTGTAGGATGAAAGATTAAGCCTGCATTTTTCTAGGGTGGTGTAATCAAAGGGGGAAGGTGTCGTTGGATTGATTTCATTTTATTCATGTATTTCGATTTTTCATAATTTTACTTTCAACTTACAATATCTTTTTCTTTATTTTATCATGATCATTGATAATGTAATAAAAAAGGAAAATTTAAATTATCAAAATTCATACCCTAAATGGGACATGATCATTGTATAATTTAGGGGAATCAGGTTTAAAAATGGTATCAAGAAAAACTTGATTCATCAACACCCAAAATTACCGGACCAAGGGAAATTGAAAATTGCTGAGTTAAGGAGGAGATGCCATGACCATTGGATCTTTCTCCTCTTGACTCTAACACCGATAATTAATTAATCAACATATTTTCTAAAATCCAATTTTACCTGAACCTCAATATTAGATTACCCCGACATTCTTTAAAAATCTATTTTCAAACAACCCAATAAATCTGCTTTTGTATTTTGATTTCTCAAACCAAATAAAATCCAACTTTTCTCACCTTCTTCTTAAAATTAATAAAAGAAAATATTTTTGAAACCTTAATAAACTAATTCACCACATCTATGGGTTTAACCTCAAACACACCAATACTAAATTTTAATTAATAGAGTAGCATATTTTTATTTTTTACAAATTTGTTTTTACATAGAACCGTAACAGAATTAACAACACCTAGAGGGGCTATCATGAGACTATACAATAATTCATGTGGAGGAAACGTACCTCACCGCTTCACTCTATAGCCAAGGAGGAACATTATGCAATCAAGGACTTGTGATCTAGTGTGATTGGGTAGTGCCACTCAGAAGGTAGATAGTGGACCCAAGCCCTAGTACGTTAGGGGGTTCCACTTGTTAAATAGAGGACTCATTCTCTAGTGTGTTAGGGGGTGTCTATAAAAGTATGGAGGACCTACGCCATAACATGATAGGTGATGCCACTCGGTAGGTATCAAAAGATGATATAATCCCTAGTACAATATGGGAATTTCACTCTATATATGGGGGACTCATACCTTGGTATTATATGGGGTTATACTTGGTAGGTACAGATAGAGGACCCACACTCTGGTATGTTAAGGGGGTGCCATGCAGAAGGTAGATGACCCGCACCCTAGTGAGTCATGGTGGTGTCCCTAAATAGGTTGATGACTTACACCCTAGTACATCGGGGGAAACTTATAAGGTAGAGAAACTACACCCTGGTACATTTGGGAATTCTACTTAGCCAATGAGGAATATGGGGAACCCACACCCTGGTGCATGGGGGGTTACAATCCTTGTTCTCTATATGATGATCTTGTCCAATCACTGTCATTGTAAAGTGTCTCCTGGAGAAGAATCATATTCATAACATTCTATATAATATATTTAAAGACACTATGAAGTCTACCATATCATTCTATAAGGAAAACTAATCATAATAGGCTACTCAAAGGATAAAATACAAGTCTAGATGAAGGAGATACATAAGGCAAAATTTAATAGGTAAAGTACATAGTATGAACCAAGAGTCACATGACATGTAACCTCACCTGGCCTCCTAGCCATACCCCTACCAACACATGCCTTGGTTGTCCATATAACACTACATGACATGTAAGGGTGTTATATGGTGTGTCTCATCCACCTGGAACCTATTCATGTACTTTGGGTTTTGCCCATGTACCTAGCCATGTACCTGGTCATGATTGGGTACTAGTTCATGCTCATGAACCTCTAGGTGTGCCCGTGCACTCCCAAAGTACAAGGTGTATCCTCCCACATGGGGTCCTGGACATGTGTAGTTGGCACATGGCCTCGCTATCCAGGGAGGGTCGCATGGCGTATGGGTCTAGCCACACAGCGTGTAATCCTTATCTTTCCCAAAACCCTTGTTACCATAGCTAGGTGGGGATAAAGAGAATGTGTTCTTCAACTACCCAGTGTGTGGGAAATTTTTCTATTGAAAGTCCAGATTCATCATGTGGTTTCCTGATCTGCTTATGCTGCTACAAAATCCATCATTTGACCACCCAAATTCAAAGGGGGTTACCTCTAACCATCTATTCCAACCCTATGGTGGTCGGAAATTAGAAATCGATGTATCGCATAAAGATCCACCATGCGTCTCGTGCACCTCCCATCACCCATCACCATTCTAGATCCCATATCCATGGAACATCACCCACAAATCATCTCAATCCATCTGCAAATCACCATCCCAATAATCATTTTCAAAACTGGCATGAATCTAAGGGTTCGATCATTCTTGAACCCACCCTGACAATGTCAAACCACGACCCTGTGGTCCAATAGTGAAAAACACGAAGAACGTTGGGGATAAATACCCATGAACGAAGTCAAAAATTTGTTGGAAAAGAGTTCTTGGACAATAATTACATAAACTGAGATAATTAGGGATAATATCATGGAATATTAAGAATAATCCGATTTAAAAAATTTAAATTATAGAATGGGATCATGTAAAGGACAAATATAATATATCAAATGAAGCATATATGGTTCCATGATGAAAAGTTTAATCAAAGGGGAAGAAACCACAATTGAACAACCATAACCCGATTTAGGATCGATTATTGGTGAAGAATGTGTTGGCTAGCGATGAGGATGATCTACTATGATCACTGCCTCTTGATCCACCTCAATTCGATCATTCATCTTCCTCCTATGTGATTTTCCAATAAAGAAGGGTATTTTATTCTTCTCAAAGATCCAAGGGTTATGCATCTAACCCTGGTGAATTTCCATTACAACAATTATATAGAGGATTTTTAGGTTATGTGTATTAAATGAATTAATTAAATTAATTAATTAACTAATCCATTTAACGTGTCTGTCAACATCTACCTCAAGAAAATTTCTGTTGCTGACCAACTTTAGGCCACACCTATGGTAAACCTCGCATTTCAGAATCAACAGTGGACTAGGATTTCCCATCTGAGGTCCTGAACAATATAAAATCCATCTATTCCAAAAAACTGCACTCCCGTGATATTGATATATTATAATATCGATTTTGGGTTCACAGAGGCTCGGAATCTCACACCTCCTCAGTGCTTGGGTTCAGAACTATTCATATAAATATTTCAAAGTCCTACATGGAAAAACTGGAGTCGCTACAACCACACCCACCGTCAACGTGTGGTATACCCTTAAATGGCCAAAACTTAACTTGAGCTTTCAGAACACAACCAAACTCCCTCACAAGTCCCCCAAGCCCAAAAAGAATATAGAGGCATGTCAGAATGCTTTGGCCCATCACTACCAGAGATTGCGGCATATGTAGCACCTAATTTTATCTTTGCTAAAGTGAAAGTGCTGATAGAAGGGATACCTTTATTGGTGCTAGCTAAAAGCACTGATAAAGGTAGATCTTTATCAGTGATATTCTTAGCACTGATAAAAAAATTTAATAAATAATATTACTAATATATATAAATATTATATTTATATGAAAAAATAATGTTTATTTATATAAATTAATTAAAAAATTCTTATATATAATTAATATAAATATTATATATTAATATATATATTTTTAATAAATCAAATATATATATAATGTTTTAAAAAATAGTATTTATAAAATTATAAATAAATAAATATATTTTTAAATAATTATAAAATCAGAATTAATATATTTAAATAACAAATATATTTAAATGTAGTTGGGGTTTAGCTTAGTGGTAAACACCTCGTAATCCTCCATAAAAAACGGGGGTTCAAAACCCATTGGGCGCCGGTACAACAACAATACTGTAGTGGGACTATAGCAGTGGAGGAACTCTCGTAAAGGAGACATTGTAAAGGTGGTGAGAATTGTAGCGGTAATAGTGGTGGACAATATAGCTATGGTGGGTACTATAGCGAGTACTATAACAGCTGGTATTGTAGAATTTCTATTCGCAGAATGCGCCTCGCACAAAAAATTTCGGGCCTACGGGCAATGTAATGGGATACATGCCCACTAGACCTTCGAGCCAAATATATATAATGTAATAAAGTTGGTAGTTGGGAGGGTTATCCCTTGGAGGGATATTACCTGCTTTTCAGACCTCTATGTGTGTGGTATGTGTGTGTTTGATGTAATTGTACCCTCAAGCACCTAATATATATATATATATATATTTAAATGATTATAAAATTATAATAAATATATTTAAGTAAAAAATATATTTAAGTAATAAATATTTTAATTATATATATTAATAAATTAATAAATATATATAATTATATAATTATATAAATATATATAATTATATAAATATGTATAATTATACAAATATGTATAATTATATAAATATATTTATCCTTATATAGAAATATTTATAAATATATTTATTTATAATTATAATTATAAATAAATGTATGTATATATATATAAATAATTATAAAATTATAATAAATATATTTAAATAACATATATTTGTTATATTTATAATTATAAATAATTATATATTAATAAATATATATAATTTTATATATATGATTATATAAATATATATAATTATATAAATATATATAATTATATAAATATATTTATAATTATATACAAATAGATATATTTATTTATAATTATAACTATTTATATATAAATAAGATTTATATTACAATAAGTATATATATATATATATATATATTAAAGTTTATATAAATATGAGTTATATAACTTTTAATAAAAAATGAATCTTATTTTTATAAATAACTGAATATATTTATTTAGATATATATTTGTATTGATGTTAAATAATTTAAAATATATGTACATATATAACTGCATGTATGTATGTGTATTTTTATATGTATATATGTTTGTGTAGATGTGTATGTGTACTTATGTATGTCTATAATTCACGTTAATGTTACAAATTAACTTTTTTAATATTATTTTTATTTTTTTTAAATTTAATTTATTCATTTATTATTATATATTCATTAATAATGTTAAAAATATATTTAATCCTTTTGTGATATTTATTTATACATATATTTATTTAATATATATGAAATATTTCCAGTATATTTATAATTTTTGTGAATGATATTTATTATTTTTTATTTATTAAGTTTTATCATTTAAAATATGTTTGAAATTTATATAATTAATCTATTTAAATGGTTTTTTAACAATTTTTTAATTTAAATATTTAATTATAAAATTTTAAATATAAATAATTTTTTTTAATTTTTTTATGAAATTATAAATATATACATATATATATAAATAATTATAAAATTATAATAAATATATTTAAATAATAAATTTATTTATTATATTTATAATTATATATTAATAAATATATCTATTTATATAAATATATTTGTAATTATATATTAATAAATATATCTATTTATATAAATATATTTATAATTATATATAAGTATTTTTTAAATATATATTTATAATTATAATTATAAATAAATAAATACATATTTAAATACTTTTTAAATGTATATATTTATATAAATATATTTATAATTATATATAAATAATTTTTAAATATATATATTTATATATATAATTATATATCTTTATATGTTTATATATTTATATATATAATTATATACATTTATATATTTATACATATATTTTAGTTATATAAAAATATTTATAAAAATATTTATTTATAATTATAAATATAATAAATAAATAGATATTTATTTATTTAAATAATTATAAAATTATAAAAATTATATTTATAATTTTATAAATATATATAATAATATACTTATATATAATTATATAATTATATTTATAAATATATAAAATTATATTTAAATATATTTGTTTATAATTATAATTCTAAATAAATAAATATATTTTAGATCTTTATGAGTGCTATTTCTAACACTGTTAAAGATACATTTTTATTGGCGCTTACTATTTTAGCGCTGATAAAACTACTCTTTATCAACACTTTTTTGAAAGCACTGATAAAATCCTTGTATGATTTTATAAAATGAGCCCTAACAGAGTCGTATCTATCACTCCTTCAAGCTCTCGTAGAACCCTGTTGTTGCCACTACTCTTGCCGAACCCTATTTCCATCACTGCTGTCGATCTTCAGTGACTTTCTCGACGAATCGATCCTCTCCAGTTCTAAGGTAAATTTATTTTGTTATCATCTCTGGATCTGTTCCTTGACCGCCAATGAAGTTTTCTCTTATTTTTATGCACTATGTAGACACATACTTCACCCTAAACCACATCGTACCACCCATCACTACTTCCACAACACCCAACATCCACTTAAAACAAATCAAAGCTCTTCCCCTTCCTCTCCTTCTTCCTTACCTTCTTTTTCCCTTTCCCTAGTCTGGATTTGGTGACCTAAAACATTGTCCATCATGATTTTAACTTGAGTTTTCTTACTTAATGGATATAAATGGAATTATAAGGGTTTCTTTAGCCTTGGTTTAGTGGTTTAGTGAGGTACCTTTTGAAAGATATGGATTTAAGGTATAGGTTTCTCCATGCACTCCTTTTTAAATTTTAAACCACAATTTCCTATGGTTTCTAATAATTTTTTAATTTTTTTTATTATTTCTATAATGTTTTTTTTAATAGGTTGGGGTCAAGACCCATTTTATTATAATGAAATGAAATCCAATTTAAAATTGGGTAAAGTGGTAACAAAAAAATGACCCATAGACCCAAAAGACCAAAGACCCAAAGCGATATGACATGAAGGCCCAAGGGCCCAAAAGCCAAAACAAATCCAAAGGCACGGAGTGGGAATCCCCCAACATAACATGTCGCAAAACAAAAGACATGTCACCCAACCAAACTGAATAAATCACCACATGAAACAAGTACAAAATAATCATTACCCCCCACACCAAAATAGTACATTATGTTGTAACACAACAAAGAAAGGCACCCCTCCAACCACAATGTGGGAGGAGGTCTAGATGATGGGTGTCAGACCACCCACCTCTCTTCCAAGCTGCCCACCCAGTGGTGTCTGTGAGAACATCTACATCACCTTCTTAATGTACTACAACTTCATTGTGGATCAAATTGAAAATTTAAAATGGAAAGGAACCCCTCCATCCAATATTGGGGTCAAAATACTGAATAATGAGTGTCAATATTCTCATCCCTCAAAAAAGGTCATCCACCGGACAATGCAGCATCACTATCGACCTAATTTGATGAATATTTTATTAGATTCCATTCATACCACATGAAATCCAAAAAACCATAGTTCAAATGCCCAAGAAAACACTAGCTACATAGAATTGGTCTGGTAGACCATGCCTGAAGACCTAAAAATGTCCAAGGGGTCTAGTGGAAAAACCCTAATTTTCCAATGTCACCGTCGCCACTCCAACCACCCAACGTCGTTCGAATCCACCACTGATTCACTTGAGGAGCGCCACTGCGAACCCAGAAGTAAAAATGTGCCGAAGCCCATCTCCAGTCGAGACCAAAAACATCATTGCTGCATCACACCAAGATTCTTGCAAAGTTCCACCGATTGTTCCTATGTCAATACCTATTGAGGCCAAAGATGCTATCACTATTGTCGAACTCTAAGACCACTCCACCGTCACCAGAAGAAACTGAATGCCACTGAGAGTGCCCCTGATGACATCGATCAAATCTGGATAAGATGCCACCATCCTCGATCCCTAAGACCATCCCATCGACACCACAAGGAACCGGATTCCTTTACCCACATGTGTCGAAATGACACCGACAACACCGACTCAGATATGGACCAAGGAGGGGAAGATTCATCAGGAGAGACCGTGGAAATGGTGTCATGGAGAAGAATAAAATTCCATAAGGGAAGATCCATGGCTAGAGATGGGGAAGAAGAAATAGATCTGGACACCACACATTCATTGCAAACCAGATCAGCACACCGACCAACACCACAGTTGGAAATGTCGTGCCCAAGGATAAATAGTTCCAGCTTTTATAGTACCGAATATTACCTACTACAGTAACTACTATAGTGTTTGCTACAGTACCCACACAGTGTACAATTCTGCTATAGTACTGCACATTGTACAATTCTGCTATAGTACCCGCATAGTGTACAATTTTGCTACAGTACCGCTATAGTACTGCTACAACACTGCAACGGTACTGGAAATATGTCTCTACCTGGTTTTGATCCTTGGTCTCATGGATACTCTTAAGGATACCACACCAACTGGGCTAAGGATCATGTGTCAAATAGAAAATCACACATTCAACACAGACATCATTTTCTAAAAAAAGGGGGCATACCTCTAGAGAGGTTTTTGCCTTTTCATTAAATACTCTTAAGGTTATAAACGGGCTTAATTACAATCAGGGAACACCCTTTTTATAAATAATTGGATGAAAGGAAAAACACCATTGAAAATACTTATTAAAAATTCAGAACCACTTAGTAAATCACGTTTCAAGAAAATTCACTTAAGACCAAAAGGTGTTAGAAATACATTTCAATTTCCAAAACAAATGAATAATAATTTCTAGAAACCACAACCAGATTTTGTCTCATGTGTATATAGAATAAATGTAAAACATTTTTTTTTAAAACAGGAAAAAAATTATGAAATTCAAATTAAAGTCTACTCATAGGGGAGAAACCTCAGGGTGGAACCAAGCCATCCACTTTAGCTCTTGGTTCTTTCTAACTAAAAGCTACTCCTCCACCACTAAGCATATGCACATTCAGATACATATAAGGACACCTATCCCCTATTCACACACCCACATGGCCATGAATATGTAAAATGGGATCCTTACACAAATTCTTATATGCATATACTAGTCGCCACTCACCTATGTATGCATTTTCATATATATACTTGGGCACACCAAGAACCATACATGTATATTCACTGCTAGGGATGACTATACATGTAACTGAGGAACCAAAATTTATATATATACTTACCTATTAACACACAGGCAAGCCACCTTAAATCCGGAGACTCCAAACCATGAATCAGAGTTCAACACACTACACCACAAATACTACAAACCTTAAAAAAGCACCCAAATTAAGATTGCAAAGAACCAAGAAATGACATAAAATCCATACCTCGGATGGCGGAAACAAACCAAAATATCCCAAACTGCCTCACCTTCGGCAGCAGTTGACATAGTACACAAGAATAGGGCCCGAGGGACTATTCACATGACCCTAACCCATAAGAAATCACAAAACCCGAATCAATCCCTAATCTAGGGTAGAATTGATTAACTAATAAATCATTCAATCATTTAATAAATCAAAGGCACCCAAAAGCACAATAAAAAGAGATCAATAACACAAGAATCAATCAAATAAAAAACATAAACCTCATATTCAATAAGGGGGTACAATAAGGGAAAACCAATATCACATCACAAGTGCCAACCAGGACTTTACTCATTTCATAAACATTTGAAAATCCATTTCTAAACAAATATAAAATTTCAAAAAAAATTCCAAATGAAGGAATAATCATATTCAAGTGTGCCCATATAAATTCAGGTAAACTCCATTTCCATTTTATAAAACCAAACACCTTTTTTAAATTAAGGAAACCCATCGAACACAAAGATAGCCCACACTAAAACCCATTTGGACTAAAATCCAACAATCAAGTTCATTTCAAAATGAAAACATTTATTGGCATTTTTTATCAAACATAAAGAAGGAATAAACCCCATTTCAAAACCAAGTTGCATTTTTCAAAATCAATCCACCATTTCATGCAACGAAAAACTCACCAAAGCTTACAAAATATTACAAAACCACTTGCCGCACATGGGACTCATCCTTTGAAACCCAAAACAAGTCCCATGGTCACCCATTTCCATCAAACCATGTTTAAAGAGGAAAATTGGAATTCCTACTAAAAGGAAAACCACACACAAATTCCAAACCACCATTTTGAATAAAAGTTAATACCCCATTTGAAATTGTAGACGTCAAAATCTTCCGAAGGCCTCAAGCAGGCATCCTTGGATAAAACAAAGGCATATTTCAACTCACCTCTAGATTCCGAGAAGGGACAAAAGGCTGCGTGGAAAATATAAGTGATGCGGAAAAAACCTCTTCCTCATGCGGAAAAGGGTCATAGCTGGAAGTGATTTTTTTACACGCCGACGCAGAAAATTTTGCACTGCCACCCCAAAGTTGGGTTTTCCGCGTAGGACGACTTCTGTGCGAACCCACTATCCCTGACCACCTATAAATCGAAGGGTACCCCCTCCACTTCCAGTGTTTGAAGAATACGAACCATCTCCCTTGTTAAGAATTCACCTCTTCTGTGTGCAAACGATGACATCTAGGTATGGGATTTTCTACGACAGATCTCCCAGGGGTTTTCCTTCATGAAAGACCACTAGGGCTTGACCCTAACCCATTTCCTTTTGTCCGGGGACATTTGTGTGAAAACCCATCTACTTGCACCCAAAACCTATGATCCCTTGTGAAAAAAACTCTTCTTTTGTATGCAAACCACTCTCCTTATGTGCACCCTTTTGCATGAGTTCGATGTCACTCTCCCATGCATCATCATTAGGAACTTCTTACACACAAAACACTTTTGTTACACACCCTTCTTCTGTACAACCCTCCTGGTTTGTACAAAGTGATTTTAAAGTTCCTTGGGGGGTGTTTCATGTTGCATTACATAGCCTAATGCTTCTTCACATAGGCATGACAATGGCTATTGCTTCTTCGCATAGAGACGCTAACATTGACCCCTTTGTGGATCACTCCACGACAAACCCTCACAACATCATTGATGGTGTCTTCCCTTACCCAAGGGGTGGGAGGTATTAGTTATGTAAGTCCTAGGGGGTGCAGAGTGAACCCACCTTGTCCGAGCAGTAGGATGTTAAACTTGAAAGCACCATCATCCCAAGCACATAATGTTAAACTATGGCCTTGACCCATGAATTACACCGGGGTACCCCGTCTCAGACATTATATATGCCATCTCATCTCCACAGGAGTGAGATATTTCCCACATGTAATGAGATTCTCTTTGTCGAAGAAGCACCTATCCACAGGAAAGGGAAACCATTATGGTGTAATCCCCTAGCCTTTCTTGTGGGAGGTAGCATCACCGCTCCTCCTCTCTTATTTGGTGCCAAAGACTAGAGGGGGGGGGGGATGGGCACTAGAACCCTCCTATCTTCCATTCCATATCCCTATGGTATTTATCACCATCAGACCTCCACCCTAGATTAAGTACCAATATCCATCTCCCTGGGCCTCTAGCCATGCGTAAGCCCCTGTTTACTCTTTGGGTCACTAACCATGAATAGGTCCCCCTCCACTTTCTGCAGATGCACCTTTCACGATGTGATCGTCAGGTCTCCACCGCCTATTGTTTCTCACACCAAGAATGACTCACATGGGCTTAGAGTAAGCATTGACTATGGAATAATCCTTCAGATTCCTAGAGTGTAAGCCCTACAACCCGAACTACATGGAAATTGATCCCTATCTCCTAGACATGGTATGTAGGAAGCCTCCCTAAGGTTCAAGATCAACACCTACATGTCGAGACCCCTTCACGTCGGTTCACCTTCCTCTCTCATGATGTTAAACTGTATACCTCTATCCCGAGCTACATGGACATTGATCCTTGTATCCTAGGAAAGGTACATAGGAAGCCTCCCTGAGGTTCAAGCCTATTACCCATCGATCCTGACTACTACACGTCAGTTCATCCTTGTCCCACATGAATTTGAACTGTATTCCCCTTTGCATCCCACATGAAGTTAAAATTTAACCATTCTGAACTATATGGGTTTGATCCCTGTCTCCTTGACATGGTACGTAGGAAGCCTCCTTGAGGTCCGACCCCATCCAGTGGTAAGCTGTTGTGACCTCATCCATCAGTAAGCTATTGTGACTCTAACCAGTAGTAAACCGTTTTACTTCCAACCTGCGGTAAAACATTGTAGTTCCAACCATTGGTAAAATTTTGTAGTCACCTTTTTTGGGACCCACATTTCTAAACTACGTGGACTTTGATTCCCTACCATGGGGATATGTAGGATGTCTCTTTGAGGCTCAATCCCAACATCACCATTGTCCTCATGATGGCTCCATCTCACTCTCCATCCACTCTCAACTCTCCATCATTCATCCTGAACCTTACCCGAGCTGCCACATCTTGGTGGGATCATTCCATCTCATTTCTCACTCCTCCTAGCAATGATCAGGTAACTAACCAAGCATTAGCCCCAACATCAGTGCACCCTCCTAGGGTCGCACCCAACTGATCCACTCTTATCAGTGTTATGATCAGTATAATTTGTATCCGCTAGACGTTAAACCTGCGGAATACCCCATGTTAAACATGGGAAGTTGAGGAAAATCTCAGAGACATGTCTATGGAATATATTTCCCCACACTCAAAATGGGATACCTCAGGATTCTATACCCTCAAGAAGCCATATAATAAGTGGAATAAATCTAGACATGCCAGTGTTCTAGAATCCAGACATGCCAGTGATGTCCAATGTGACTACTCCCCCGACCATAGGTTGCTTCCCTAACAGGACCCCTTGGAATGTCCTGACATAAACAGCGTAATTAACCAGCATCTATGAAGACATGATACTGGGAAGAGTATCACGAAAAAAATCTTAAGTCTATGAGGGACACCCAGAATAGGTGATGAGTTCCAAGGAGGAATCCACAAAAGGAGGAGTCGACATTCCATCATCCCATTTTGATCAAGAAGAAAACATCCCTAAATAAGAAACGGATGCTGCCCGCATTTGGAAAGCAGGAATGCGGGGAAACATTTAGCGCGTACTCCACAGACAGATGTGTTCCCTGACGAATGTGTCAGAAACAGAAATGGTAAACCAAACGTGAAATTATTCTCCTCAATGTGGATATTAGAAGCATTCGAGACATCAGTGGACTAGCATGTCACCCGATCCAGCTATTCGGTGCCAGGTCACACCAAGAAAATAGCGAGCCTATCCTGAAACTCACTATAAGTTGGGGTAGTTGAATGTTGTAAATCCCGGTGTGCGATGCTGTCAGCGTGGATCCTTCTTACCAATCATGGAAGAAAGAATGGCACTGGGGAACTTGACGTCTTTTTCCTCCTTTTAGCACCAATGGTTAAAACTCCCTTATTTCTAGGACCCATGTTTTCATGGAAGGAAACCGATCAACGCCCACCCACCAATGCAGGGGAAGGGGAAACGTCAATGCAGTAACCCCACGCGGCCTCATCTCTCCTATGAACACCCCCATGTCCATGCCTGCTGGGTGCCCACGCCCCATCTCCCCATCTAAACTGATTCAGAGAAGGGTCATTAACGACCTTGTCCGTCGATACGAGGAGTAAAGGATTATCACAACCCGGGATATGGATCAACATTATTTGGAGACTTTTGCACCTCATCATTATCACTGCCCCCAAGGGCCGCGCAGGGATCCACTGCTCCCCACTCCGATGTACAATCGTTTTAGGATCCTTTCCCAGAACGCTTCGATGAATCCCTTACCTATTCCAATGAGGTGAGGGAAATCCAAGCCATCCGAGTAGTAATCATGTCTCAGGGACTACTAGGGATGGATCCCACTAGGCCACATCAGCACCGCCACTCATCCCCACAGGTTAACGATAAGGTGAGTTATCCACCTACACCACTATCCCCATTCTAGTTAAACAGATGCCATCATTGGGCGCAGGCTGAAGAGGATGCCCACTAGGGGGCATCAACACCAACGACTTCCATGACCCGTGCCACCAATGGTGCGTACCACCATCCCCATGTTTATTCTGAGTAAGGGCACTCATATTCCCTATCTGGATCGAGGCCCCAACCTCCCCATGGGATGGTTGGGTTGACTCTCCTGGTCGTCGAGGCAGGTGGCATCCGTCGTGGTCCGACCCGCATCATTGACATCCAATACAGAGGTCCTCTCCATGACACCACCAATGAGAGCGCATGATTGTCCCACTCCCAAGCTTAGCGTCGAGGTCCTCCCCATGCCACCGTCAATCAAAGAGAAGACCCTCTTCGATGTTTTAACCCTCAGTACGGAATCCTCTTCCACACTCATGACCTTAGGTATGGAGTTGTTCCTCCTGTCCCAAGTTTCCGTGAGGATGCTGAACGTCCAGTCAATCGTCAGTGTGGGTGTCCTCTCTAAGTCCTTACAACAGCCTATGGAGGCCCTCCTCATCCTGGAAATAAGAGAGGCGGAGGATTTCCCCGCTTTAGGGGCACCCGACATGGAGGTCCTACCGGTGTTCAGCTTGACCAGTATGAGGACCTTCCTCGCACCATCACTGCCAAGGGAAACAAGCATGGAGGATGTGTTTTTTCTCCCATCAGCTCCAGAGGAGGTCCTACCCGCTCCAGCACTTCCCTTGGAAATTCCCTCTGCACGTCAGCTAGCAGATATGGAGGTCCTCCCCATATCCCCTACGACATTTTTTTAGGTTCCCCTCGCACCCCAGTTTACCCCAGAAGAAGTCCTGTCTCCCCTAGCATTAGCTTAGCCTGAATTCCTTGTGCCGAAAACCTACCCTATCTTGAGGAACCATACCAAGGCATAAGGGCGGGTCGCCGATGCCATAAGAAGGATACCAGGATTCTTCAGACCGCAATTAAACCTGTTTGATTCTTAGATTCCGAGGCAGAATGCGATCCAGTGATGGAAACCTAACCCTGCTCATCTATGTCAAGAGAAGAGGTAGGAACAAGGCGTATTAGCCTCGTCCTACCAGAATCTGAGGTCCATCGAATCCCCACCTCCCTCTATTGATACATCCAAGAGGAGGAATATTTAACCCCTTTCTAGGGACTGTTCGTGCGGTCCTCCCCATCATCCACATGGTCATTCTCCACCTCAACCCGAGATCATGGAGAGTTATTCTAGGGACCAGAAACAGATGAACAACAAAATGCCCCACCATCAGAAACGATAGATCCCACACCAAAAACTACGATCTCCAGTCTGTCTTACCAGGATGTGGTGGCTCAGTCATTGCATTCATTTCATGATATCCCAAGGTCTTTCGATTGTCAGCTCATTCGTTGTACTCTCCACTAGCCAATCTATCATCTCAATTATTTTCTTTAGTGTTGGTACCAGTTCCCCATCCACCCCCATTTGATGAGTAGAGAAATTAATGGCTAGAACCCAAGTCTGAGTTGAGGATATTTTGGGACATCCTTGTGGAAGATCATTTCCCAAAGATGTTCTAGCCAATTGAAACTGCGAACTTCAGTGCGCCAGAATCTATTACCTAGGAGGAAGTCATGTGTTTTTGCCAAACCCTCTGGGAGACACACTTCCATCTCTGTTATTAGAGAATTAATTACCCCAAAATTCAGAAACACTTTGAAGACATTATCCAGCAATGTTGTATGGTTTACTTTGTTGTGATCCCTATGGCCTAGTGCCCTGAGTCGCCCGGTCACCACCATACCCTCCAACAATGATGAGTTTATATTTTCATGGTAATCCACCGGATTATAAAGGAGGTTTCCCCCCATGTCCAGGTTTGTGGTTGGGGATAGTATGCTGCTCTTCATTTCAGTGCTATCCGGCGCCATCCTAACTTTCCAGGAGATATTGAGAACATGCCTCTAGGTATAGTTTCGGTCAACATGGATGATCTATTAGAGGAAGATATAGACACATAGATGGATTTACTTGATGATAATGTACCCCCCAAGGGAGTTCCACACCTATTGGATCCACTGGGAAGGGTTACTCACCAACAGACAAATCTACTGGGTCTTCCCTTTCCCACCAAATGGTTAGTCATTAGTCGGAATCCCAATAAGGGAAAATAGCATCTCAGGGCTGTCAAACCCTCTGATCCATATGGACTAGTGAAAAAGATGGAACATTATCCTGAAAAGGCAGTGTTACACCAACAGACTGCAGGGAAGATGAAAATGGTCAATGTCCTCCTTGCTGAATGTGTCGTAGAGCAGCGACCGGACTACGATGATCCTCAGCCAGGGCAACATGGGAAGATACAACTTATCCCCAAAAAGTTTCCTCCAAGTGACCCCAACCATCCTACCCACATAGACAGAGTGTAATATAGAGATTATGGTAAGAGGGAGCGGTATGTATCACAAAATCCACTAGATCAGCGTGACAATTCTTGGGACCCCGCTCAGGTTCCCCCAATCACTCTGCAGGTTATTCCACCAGATTCTCCATGAGCCTCTAGGCCTGTTTAACGTATTGAAGAACCTGACAATGCACTTGTGGTCAGGGACCCTTGTCAAGACACAAATCCCCACCCCTATGATCTAATTACGGTACTCATTGATCATCTTGAGGCATTGGAAACCCAACAGGTGGCGATCCGATCTGATGGAAAGACATATCCGACATGGGTGGATGATATTCCAACACCCCTAGTTTCGGAATCGCCACCCTTTTCCCTTTTAATGAAATGGGTGATCCACTGAAGCATCTAGACCACTTTATCTCAAGGTGTGGACCCATGTTGGGAACTCCAGTGCAGCAAGAGGCTGCCAAACTCCGGTGTTTCTTACAGACATTGGAAGCGCCTACATTTGTCTTGTATAAGAATCTACCCATAAGGTCAGTCGCTGGTTGAGAGGATCTTCACAAACATTTTCATTACCAATTCATCTCTATCAACCAAAATATGAGCATTTCAGATCTCTTCATGTGCAAGCAGAGTCCTGACAAGTGCGTCGCAGACTTCGTTGCCTGATGGAAATGACTTAACTATTCCTTGGATATGCCGCTGACACTAGATCAACTATTGATGATGTGTGTGGGGAATGTAAAAAATGAACTGGTCCCTTCTCTCATCACTTAGAATCACCCTGGGTGATTTCAAGGTTTATCTAATAAGCCCCAACGTCTGGAAGAAGCCTTGCAATAGGCAAAGAAAGCACGCCCGTTGCCTCCGGTGGTTCATGCGAGAAGGGACACCAAGGCTGAGCCCGCTGTGGTAGCCCAAATAGACGCCCCCAAGAATCTGGAGCTACTATCAGTGGATCCAACTCCATTACCTCACAAAGGCCCTCCCCCTCGGGCACAGTCTCCGACCCACCAACGTCCACCCTAGAACTAGTAGGCACCTTCGTGTAACGCACCAACACCACCCAGGTGAAATAACTAGGCTCCACCTCCTCAACAAGAACCTCTAGCCCCTTGTCAGGGATAGACTCCCAAATCCCACTTTTTGGACAAGAGAAAATGGACCTACTCATTCAATGAGGCTCAGGTCCCCAGTTATTTCCGAAGCACCTTAGAGCAGGGAATTCTATGGTTTCCTGAATACAGAAGGCCTGAAGAGGAAAATCTCACTGATCACCCAAACTACTACCCCTATCACCAAATTTTGGGGCACACCCTCAAATATTTCTATGTTTTTAAAGAATGGTTTCAAGACCAGGTTGATAACAACATAGTTTGGTTAGGCCCAGCTTCGGCCTAGGTAGCATGTGTAGTCATGAAGCCAGACAAAGACAGTGACAACGAGGGTGAGTGGCATCAGGTTCCCAACCACGAGTCTCAAAAGTATGATGACTGGATGGCTCGCAATGTAGTATCCCATTCCCATGGAATTATCCATGCATGTCATAATCAACCTAATCCTTCGGAGGCCACCACATCATCCGTAACCAGTACCTCTATGTCAAAATCTCATTCCTCCTCTTCTCAGAAGAGAAAACGTCGATGATGCAAGGGAAAACAAAATCCCCCCACTAATGCCATCGACATTCCACACTCTCCATGAATTCATGTCCCCAGATATGGTGGTCGCCCCCAGAATCTGACTAGTAGTGGAGGATACTTCAAGTGACGATCAAGGGTATGCCTCGGTTAATAACATAGAGCTGGTAAACCCCTATATGATTCCTAACAAGGAGGAGTTCCAGAAAGATCCTCCCAACATCCCCATCTGTCACCAGCGATGACGTAGCCGTGACTATATGGGTCGATGAAATTCCTCAATCAGTACTTCTATCCAGGCTGTGCATTCCACTGAAACTAGACAATAGGACTAGAACAGAGTGCAGGATGTGCAACCTCTTCATTTGGTGTCATCAGGTCCACCTTCACCGCCATTTGTGTTGCTTGATTCGGTAGAGCCACCTCGACCGCACCATGATCAGCCATGATATGTTATGGATCGACCTTAGCCATCTAGCCCACATCTGGTAGTATATCATTGAACTTTGACTAGAGAGTAGGGGGACCTTCCCAACACCAGTCAGCCATCGGTCCAGTTGACAGGGCCTTCCATACCTACTGCTGTAGAGTGACCTCCTATTAGCAGAGGTTCAAGCTTGGCACAAAAGTATGATATCCTCAAGAATATTTCCAGAATCCTAGTGAGTCTATCTATTTTAGAGGCCCTTCAATTATCAGTGAATATGTGTGAATACCTCTATGAGGCTTTAAGAAGCCCCCTCCAGTTTGAGACAGAGATAGCAGTTGTAGAGGCCTTCCATGCTGAGGCAGTCGTGCATACTGAATGTCAGGCCATTATCTCTTTCTCTGGAGAAGATGAAGGCTCCACCATACAGGGGAACATCCACCCACTTTACATCATAAAATACTTATATGGTGTTGAGGTTTGTCACTGTATTGTTGACATTGCTTTTGTGATTAACCTAATCTCAACCCAGACACTGTGAAAAATGGGTTTATATGAGGATAATATGAGTCCATCCGACCTGAAAATTCAAGGTTATAATAGGACAGAATAGACACTAGTTGGTAAGATCATCCTGAAAACCCAGTTCGGTGGCCTGGCAGCTAACACCGAGTTCATGGTTGTCTCGCAGGACACCTCCTACAATGCGTTGATGGGTAGACCATGGCTTCAATTGCATGCCACAGTCCCTTCATCGTATCACCAGTGCCTCAAGTACTCCCTTAATGGTTGAGTATGCATACTCAAAGGTGATGCATCTCCCTTTGCCTCTTATGAAGCCTGCCACCTATATGCCGACTATTACAAGAGAAAGGACAAGAAGATTCAGGCTAGCGAGGTTGAACATGCTATGGATGTAACCAAACCATGGGAAGACCTAGATGATGTCTTTGTTTTTCCAATCCACCGATTGGAGTTTACAAACCCGGATCTGGGGAAATGATTTTTTATTTCTATAAAAAGGGGTAAATACATTATCAAGTAAAAAAGATGCTGGAATATCACCTCGTATTACTATACGAATCCGTCCCGAGTAATCCTAGAACCCCCTACTTCTATAAGGTATTGGGATGTCCACCCCATGGCAATGACAATAGTCATACTTGCCTATTTCACCGGCCTGGGATAAACCAGCTCAAGATGATGAGACACTATTTATATGATATCATCAAGCGTGTCCCCTTGGGCTGAAGTCCATATGGGATCAGGTCTATGACCTTCATCGCTATGGTTTCGGCTATAACCGAGTCCCCTAATGTGGTATCCATAGCCGCTCAGTCCAGAGCTAGTGTCCCGTCAGGATCTATTGACTCAAAGGAATCTCCCCCACTGAGGATCCCCTTTACATAAGTGAAGAAGTACATTTAAAGGATTGACATCCTACTTTTGATGAGGGAATCTATGCCACAGTCAATGAACTTGTACAGGTGAATCTCGTTAATGAGACAGATCTGAAACCCACATTGATCAGTGCCGCTCTGCCTGCCAAAGAGCAAAAACAGTATGTAGACTTCCTAAAACACCATCATGATGTGTTTTCCTAAAGTTATAATGAGATTCCAGGACAACATCCTCAGGTCACTATACACCGCCTCGACCTTCCAGTGAATCATCATGGGTTCAAACAACCTCTCAGAAAGATGAACCCTTCTCATGGTGCCCTGGTTGAGGATGAAGTTAATAAGCTCATCAGATCCAACTTCGTCAAGGAGGTCCAGTACCCTAGATGGTTGGCCAAAATCATACCTTTCAGGAAAAATAATGGAAATATTGGAGTCTGCATCGAATTTTGGAATCTCAACCATCACTGTCCGAAGGATGATTTCCCCTTCTTGTGATAGAACTATTGATTGATGCCACCGCTAGGTTCTAGGCTCTCTCCTTTATGGATGGGTATTTAAGGTACAGCCAAATTCAGTTGGACCCTGAGTAAGAAGATTTTATAGACTTCAGGGAACCACAAGGTACTTTATTCTACCTGGTCATCCCTTTGGTGTGAGGAATGCAGGTGCCACCTATCAGCATTCCATGTATCGTATATTTAAGACAATACTTGGAACATTGGTGGAGTGATATGTAGATGATCTGGTGGTCAAATCTTGCCAGCACCAGGACCATATTAAAGTCCTTAAGAAATTATTCGGCTTCCTTCATTCTCACCATATGAAGATGAACCCATTGAAGTGCACCTTCGGGGTCACCTTCGGGAAGTTCCTCAACTTCGTTGTCAGATATAGTGGCATAGAGGTCTATCCAGAGAAGATTAAGGCCATCAGTCAGAAGTCTCCTCCGAGCAACATTCAGGAGCTTCGAGGCATCCAAGGCCACTTGGCCTATATACTTAGATTCATCACAAATATGGATGGAAAGTTTAATCCCTTTTCTCAGATCATGAAGAAAGTCACTATCTATGTGTGGGATGAGTAATGTCATACTGCTTTCAAGGAAATCAAGTAGTACCTATTACAGCCTCCGGTTCTGATGCCACCCATTTCCAGAAAACTGCTAGTCCTTTATGTAACCACCCTGGAATGATCTATCAGTTCCATTCTTGCCTAGAAAAACAAATAAGGAATGGAGAACATTCTATATTATCTCAACCAAATGATCCTCGATACAAAGACTAGATACTCCTATATTGAGAAAAGATTTTTTACGCTGGTATTCATAGTACAAAAATTGAGACACTACTTGCAGCATCATGAGATACAGCTGGTGTCCCATATTGACCCATTGAAGTACATTCTGAACTATCCTATATTGACGATCCGTCTAGCTTAGTGGATAGTAATCCTTTAGTAGTTTGACATCAAGTTTTCCCCCAGAAGGAAATTAAGGGGAAAGAATTGGAAGACTTTCTGGATGCCCATCCAGATCCCACATACCATTCCCTGGACCTTGATTTTCCTGACGAGGCCATCCTCTCAGTGAATGAAGGAATTTCATGTTTCCAGATGAATTTTTTATGGTTCTTCCTGAAGCCCTATCGGCAAAATACTCAATGATCCCAAACTCAACAAAGTGGACCTGGGTATCATCTTCATCATGATAGAACAATCCATTCTCCTGTATTCCTTCCTGTAGTTAGAAGTTTGTACCAATAATGTGGTAGAGTATCAGGCTCTAATCACTGGCCTCAATCTGGGCCTCAAGATTGATGTTACACACTTTCATGTGAAGGGGGAATCTGAACTAGTCATCAAACAAATCAATAATGACTATATCGTCAAGAAGCTAGAGCTCGTACTACTATTGGAGAGTGCCCAAAAATCGATGGCTCAGTTATGGTCTCGACTAGAAGTTACCCATGTCCCTCGATCCCAGAATGGTCGAGGCGATGCCTTGGCCAGCCTGGACACATTAATTGTAGATCCTGAATATGATGACTTGATTATCCATGTGAAACATCAGATATTCATCACCCCTATCATTCTGGACGACAATAATAGCCCACAAGTAATCCAACTTACCACTAGTGCCTCCATGTTAGGTCCCCTAGGTCCCCCTGCTATAGTACTAGATGTGACTCTTAACCAGAGGATCCCCTCTATCAAGTACTTCCAACATGACAGTCTCCCAGCAGACCGGGCTTAATGCAAGATAATCTGATGTCGTGCAATGCAGTTTACCCTCAAGAGTGGCCCTGGTCTAGAGAAAAGCCTCTACAAGCATGAGTTTGATGGAATACTCCTTCATTTCATTCAAGGACGTGAGATTTATAAGGTCATACAGGAGGTTCATGTTGGTTCCTGCAGGACTCATTAGACCGGGCCAAAAATATCTCACCAGATCTAGAGACTAGGGTATTTTTGGCCCTCCATGATCCATGACTGCATCAAGTTTTCCAAGAAGTGGCACACGTTCCATATCCATGATAGTTTTGTGCATCGGTTTCCAGATCCTCTCCACACTACCAAGTAATCTTGCCCCTTTATAGTCTGGGGACTCGATGTCATAGGACCATATCCACTATAAATGGATCTCTAGTGCAGGTTCATCCTGACCACTACGGATTGATTTTCCAGGTGGGTAGAGTTAGTTTCACTTCAGGAGGTTAAGGCTCATTCTATCGTTGAATTTTTGAGCTCAAACATCATCTACCGATTTGAAGTCTCTCACGCCATCCTCACTGATTACGACACCAAATTTAGGGTAGTCGAGTTGAAGAAATTGTATGCTAAGTACAACATCCACTCTAAACATAACTCCCACTATCACTGTTTCTGACGCTTTCACCGGGGCACGCGAATCCGTCATGCAAAGGACGCGCGACTGTTGCCCCGAATTCCCGCTTTCCAAAGGTGGGCGTCATCTGTTCCTTATTTAGGGATGTCTTCTCCTTGATCTAAATGGGATGATGGTATGTCGGTTATTCCTTCTATAGATTCCTCCTCATAGCTCGTCACCATGTCCGGGTCTCCCTTATAGATTTAAGACATTGTTCATGAAACTCTTCCCGGTGCCATATCTTCATGGACACTAGTTAATTACACTTCTTCTGTTAGGATGTTCCAAGGGGTCCGGTCAGGGAAGTAACCTTCGGTTAGGTGAGTAGTCATGTTGGGCACCATTGTCATGTCTTGACGTTGGGGTATTGGCATGTCTATCTTATGTCCCTTATTATAGGGCTTCTCGATGGTGCGGAAGCCCGAGGCATCCCAAAACAAACACGGAGAATCATATGCCATGGGTATGTATCTGAGGTTTTCTTCAACTTCCTATATTTAACACAGGCTATGCCATAAGTTTAACATCTAGCGGAGATGGATTAGACTGATCGGAACACTGATTAGAGTGGATCAGATGGAGGAACCCCCTGGAATGAACACCGATATTGGGGCCAATGCATGGTTGACTTCTTGAATGCTGTCAAATGGAATGGGTAATGGGGGTGGCATGATCCCACCAGGATGTGCCGACCCGGGTAAGAATTAGGATGGGTGATGGAAGTTTTTGTGAGGGGGTGGTGAGGGTGAGTGGGATGGAACCATCATGGGGTGATGATGGTTTTGGGATTGAGCCTCGAAGAGGCTTCCTACGTATCCCCGTGGCAGGGAATCAAAGTCCATGTAGTTTGATGAGACTATGGGACACCTGAGGAGGTGACCCATGAGAATGGATGCATGGATGGGACCCGAAAGAAGTGGAACCTCCGGGTCGGGGAATGAACTTCCCGAGACACGCGGGCTCAAGGGAGAGAATAGGATGGCTCATGAGTGATGGGATTGAACCTCATGGAGGCTTCTTATGTATCCCCATGGTAGGGAATCAAAGACCACATAGTTTAGCTGGTGAATACAGTTTAACGTCATGCAGGATGGGGGTGAACTGACATGAAGGTGGTCGGAACGACCAGGTGATGGGGCTTGAACCTCATGGAGGCTTCCTACGTACCATACCTTGATATGGATCAAAGTCCCCATAGTTCAGGATGGGTTGGGGCTTACACTCTGAGGCGCCCCAAGGTGTTGGGGCTTGAACCTCATGAAGGCTTCCTAAATACCATGCCTTGAAATGGATCAAAGTCCCCATAGTTCAGGATGGGTTGGGGCTTCCACTCTGAGGCGGCCTAAGGTGTTGGGGCTTGAACCTCATGGAGGATTCCTATGTACCATGACTTGACATGGATCAAAGTATTTGTAGTTTGGGATGGGTTGGGGATTACACTCTGAGGCGGACCAAGGTGTTAAGGCTTGAACCTCGTAGAGGCTTCCTACGTACCATGCATTGACATGGATCAAAGTCCCCGTAGTTTGGGATGGGTTGTGGCTTACACTCTGAGGCGGCCCAAGGTGTTGTCATGTTCGGTGCTTGCTCTAAGCTCACATGAGTCATGCTCGGTGTGAGAAACAAGAGGTAGTAGAGACCTTATGATCACGTCGTGAAAGGTACATTTGTGGGAAATGGAGTGGGGCTTACGCGCGGAGCGTCCCAAAGAGGAAATAGGGGCTTATGCGTGGTTAGAAGCCTGAGAAGTCGGGGTTTACTTTTGTATGGAGGCCCGATAGCGACAAAGCCCAGGAGGAGAGGGAAAGGGTGATAAAACCTCTATCCCCATCTCCCCTCCTGGTCCTTGGCACCAAGGAAGTGAGGAGGAACAGGGATGATACCTCCTGCAAGAAAGGCTAGGTGTTTACACCAAGGTGGCTTCCCTTCCCCACGGACAAATGCCACTCTAATAAGGACAATATCATCCCTTATGAGGGGTGATCCCATCCCCATGGAGACGAGTGGGTGTGGATAATGTACAAGGTGGGGGGACCCTACGTACGAGGCATGGGGAGAGGTCACAGTTTAATGTCATGTGGTGAGGATGGCAGTGCTTGGCAGTTTAACGTACTTTAACTCAGATGATGGTGCTTGAAAGTTTAACGTCCTAAAGCTCGGATGAGGTGGGTGCACTCCTCACCCCTAGGGATTACAAAATCGGTACCCTCTGCTTCTTGTGGGAGGGAAGGCATCGTCAACGCCATGGCGATGGGGTGTCATGGAATGAACCATTGGGGGGTCCACGTTAGCGTGGCTATGCGATGAAGCAATAGCCGTTAGCCTGCCTATGCGAAAAAGCATGAAGAAAAGAAACACAACATGCAATGTTGTTCAAGGGACATTGAAATTACTTCATACGATCCTAGAAGGTTGTACGGGAAAATAGTACATGATGGGGATGCTTGGGGCATGAGAGGCACACGCGAATGGCATCCATAAGAAGAGCATTGGGTGCTCGCACAAGGGGGACTCCCAAGGAGCATCGAGGTGAGGGGTCCTAGGGGAATTGAGCACAACCTTTTAGGGTTGCATGAAATAAGTAGACCTGTATAAAAAAGACCAAGCCGGCGTGAAATTGGTGATGCTTGCACGGAATTGGAGCCGAAGTTTTCCATGCGACTAGAAGGGATTACGCGCAAGGTGCGGAAATGCGTGCAAGTGGGAGAGACTGTGCACAATGACCGGGGTGTGTGCAATTTAAGGGATTGCACACAATTAGCAGGGGTGCGTGCAATGGAAGGGGTTGTGTGAAATTGGACGGACTACACGCAAATGGAAGGGATTGAGCGCAAGTGGTGGACCCCGAAGGGATTGTAATTCAGTCTAAACCATGGGGATCTCGCACGAAGGCAGACCCCAGAGTGACTTGGAATGAAAAGAACCGTACCTGAAGGCCATATTTGCGCGCACGGAAGATGAATTTCGTGTAGGAGATCTAGTTCATATTCTTCAACCTGGAAGGAGAAGGGGTCTCCTTCTATTTATATAATTCCAGAGGTGAGGAAAACATGCCAGCGTGAAATAATTGTGCGCCAAGGGTGGCGATGTGAAATGTCAACAACATGGGGTGAGGGCGTGAAATATTTCATGCCCAGGCTGTTGGATTCTTCCAAATACCTGAACATTCTGCGCAGCGAATAAATTTTTCATGTGACTGTGAATTTATTTTGCACGGCCCCTCTGCCCCCCCGGATGGGGTCCCCAGTTCTGAATATTACTTCTCTTTGTCGTTTTGAAACTTTCTTCAGCCCTTGTGCATTTTTCAGCGTCTACAAATGCCCCCCCCAGAATTGGATTGGCGAGGGGTCACAACAGTCAAATTATGAGGGAAATTCCAAAATTCAGGGCTCTGTGGGGTCCATGTGTGCAAAAATCTGAAGCGGTGTGCAAAAATTGAGAAGGCACGAAATCTGCGTTTCGTGCGGGCACGTAAATCGGGCTTTGCCTATAAAAGTTGCCGCTGTAACGACCTAATGTTTTTCAATGGAAATTCCCTTCTTATAAATATTTCAGAAAAATCACTTGAAAACAAAACACAATGAACTACTATGTGCTAAGTGACCTTTAAACATAATTTTTTCACTTATGTGTTTGGAATTTCGAAAATATGGCATACATGGTTGTAATCAGTAAGTTATTTGGAGTCTGATAAAGAAAACATAATTTTTGGTGAATAGTAACCTACCCTAATGAATAGTAACATACCTTTATGAATAGTGATATACCCTAATGAATAGTAACCTCACCTATGGTGGTATAAAAATAATATTCAAGTTGGAAGTATGATATAACAATATTTTAGAATAAGTTAATGAATGTATTAAAACTTGTTTTTGATAATGAATTATGATTTTAATTAAATATTAAAATAATAATATTAGGAAAATTAGTTTTGAAAAATGGACTTCATTTTTGGATTCTACACATCAAAAAATGGTTGGGTTGAATTTTTGGGATTTTTCTGAAATATTTGAATTTTTGATGAATAGTAAAATATGGTAATTTACCGTATATGTACATTATAAGATAAATGGACTATTCTGAGAATCATGGCTGATGTAACCACCCTTGGTTTGGATTCACATGACCAATTTATTATTCTTGGTCATAGAATACTTACTATTCCTTGTCTTGTGAAGAAATAATAAATTAATGATTATAATATTGTGAAATCCCTCCCCTCCTCCACTAAAAATCCCCTTCACTCCCTCTTCTCTCCACTCCTTTCAAGCCTTGTGCCTTGCCATTATTCTGCCAAAATATCTCTCCAAGGTCCTACCCCACGTCCAAAATCTCTCAGCCTCCTCAAAATATGAAAACCTCTCTCCTTAATAGGTTCTCAATGTAGGAAGTCTCAAGAGGTAAAATTCCTCTTCCCGATTTCTTATTTTCTTTTATGTTATTTTCTTTTTATTTCTTTCCTAACCCCCCTTCACCATAATAGTATGAAAAATCCAATAACATAAATGTACTTAAATGTTTTCATGCTAATGGTATATTTCATTATATTCTTTCTTCTCCCCACCCTTTTATTTGAAAGAAATGAAAGCATCGTTTGAGATGTGCTAATTTAGCACAATCAAGGACAACAGTTTATCAATTTATATTATTATCTTTAATTCTGGTCATGAAACCATTTGTGCTATGGTTGAACCATATTATTATACATGTAATATATCCTATCTTTGGTTCTATAATCCTTTAGTAGAAATGGTATTTAATTATAAATCAAAACATGTTCTTTGTAATAAAATCCACCGTTTAACAAAAAATGGTTATCACTAAGGTTATATATATATATATATAATAATTCGACTTAAATATAAGTAACCTGATTGAAATTAAAACCATATAATCTTCTGGATTTTCACTAAAGAATATAACTTCATTTCTGGACAACCAAATTCATATTTCATATAATCCAAACTAGAATATAAGTGAACCGATCTTTTAAAACCAAGTAAACAAACAAGCCCGAACAATGAAACTGAACCTTATAACTAATCAAAAAGGATTTGAATGAACTAAAAATGGTTATAATAATTAAATAACATATAGAATAGGTTCTGTACTTTTTAATTAATAATCCTAATTTTTTTATTCAGGTATTTAATAACAAGTGGAGAACACCAACAGATTTAAGGTAAGGGATCCTCCCCTTTTCACTCTTAATCAAGATTGTTCTCTATGCTACGACTTTTTGTGTAATACCAAGTGATGGGGTATGTTTATACACCTTCCCTATACTTCCATAATGTTCTATAAGTTATTATAAACCTGTTATCCCTCCCATCAAGCCCTCCTAGTTATACCCAATACCATGCCGATAAACCATAATGGATTCTACCCGAACTTCCATTATTCCTTCGGGTTGCTCTATCTTTCTTTTTACCAAAATATATTTGTATTTTATTTTTATGTATAACTTCAAAATTATTTTTATATGCTCCAAACTCATGTTTTAATATACATATCTCATTCTATTTTGGGGATATACATGCTTTTAAGTGAATATCTCCTCGATAGTTCCCAATAAGCACACTCGTTTTAAAGGAACTTCCCGAACTTTTACCCAATTTCAAGTGTACTCCATCTTCTGTTTTGAGACACCATTATATTTGTAAATTCAGAATTTTTATTTATGAAAAACTTCTTGGTTCAATTATTTTTTTATATAAAACAATTTCTTCTTTACTATTTTAAAATCTCTATAGTATTTTCCTTAAACCGCACAAAAATGTTTTAATGGTAATGTTTCTAAAAAACATTCCTCATATGTTGTCACTTATGTTTGACACCACTTACCATGTTATATTACTATTTTACCCTATGAACGTCCATGTATTTTCTAATTCTTTCCTTTCATGGATACTTTCATGATACGCCCATAGGTTATGATTTATGTCATGATTTTGGTACCCAATTCTTTCCATGGGTACCCTTATGTTTATGTTTGGTTGATTATGTATGATTGTATATGTGGTAAGGATATATATGTGTCAAGAATATTCATGAATATGTTGATATGGGTGCACCCAAATAGCACTCTAATGCATTGGGTAAGGATAAGTCTCATGAGATACGATGTGAAACGAGATTTGCAGTTAGCCTTGACTCATACTAAAATGGGAAACAGGATTGGAGGTTAGCCTTGACCCGTACTAAAGATATTATTTTTGATTCAGCCCTATTCATATGATTCCAGGTTTATATGATCCCATTCTTATATTAAATGATTTTATAAGTTTCATGCTTTGGATATCATTATTTCATGCCTCTTAACTCATGTTCTTGAGATGTATCTTTATGTTCGTTCTCTTACTGGGCTTTTTAGCTCATCCCTTTGTTCATGTGTTCCCCAGGGTACCCTATGCAGATGTGAGAGCTCAAAGGAAGTTGGGAGATCTTTATGGAGATTAAATAAAGAAGTTTTTTTTATCCCCATGTTATATGTTATATGTACCCAGTCTTCCAAGAAACTAGACTTAACGATCCTTGTCTTGTACTCTGATGATTAATGAAGCTTAAAATCATGAAATGTCTTATGTAAAAGGCTTGGGTCACTATAGTTGCTATCAGAGGATGGTCTAGTTATTTTTTGAGATTAGGAATAGAGAACCTTAATGAGAACCTTAAGTATGAGACTAAGTATTAGAAAACATTCCCAAATTTTGGTGAGTATTGAGTAAGTGGTTTATCAAGGAAATACATCCCTGTATGGATACAAGAAGGTAGAGGTGGCTCTGGAACATATGTATCCTAGGGGTAAAACCCGAAAACAACGCTTTGAGCTAGAATCGAACGGGAACTGGTGCACGACAACGAGCCTTGATGCACTCTTGGTTACGACACTCCCGGGGGATATGCTTTGGTAGATTCATGAGCTTAGTACAAACCAGTATTAAGGGGAAAAGACCATAAAAATATAAGTTAAGAAATAGATTGAGGATAACCTAGATATAAACCTAAGGAATCACAAGTTAGGACATACTTCTTCTTTATAAGTTTATACTTTTATGTTCAAAGTTTCTTTTTATGATCAATATATAAGTATTCAAGACCTCTAATTATACATTCTTTTTCTTAGTTAATGGCGAGAAATAGAAGAACACGTTCCAATAAACAATGTGATAGGCAATGTGATAATTGCACTAATGATATGCCTGATGTGATGGAAGTGGGTGCTCAAAACTTTATGGCAGTACTTACTCAGCTAGCTCGAGTTAAGAATAATAACTTGAATTAGGTGGAACCCCCTCCTCCTCCAAGGAAAGAGAAAGTTGCTGTGGAATCCTTCATGTGGCAAAGGCCTCCCATGTTTAGCGGATCTTCTGATCCTCTCCTCGCGGAACAATGGATTAACTCCATTGAAAAGATATTCTCCGTCCTCTAGTGCTCGGAAGAAGAGAAGGTGGTACTGGAGGTTTATCGTTTTGATGGGGAAGCTGATCAGTGGTGGACACTAATCAAGAATACAAAGTCCCAAGTGGAAATCAATTCCATAGAATGAGAGGAATTAAATAGGATGTTTTTCAACAAATAGTTTCCTCGAACCCTCCGTCTCAAGAAGGAAAGATAGTTCCTTAGACTCAAGAAAGAGGAAGATGATTCCATCATGGTGTATGAAGCAAACTTTACCAGGCTTTCAAGGTACGCCTCTGGATTTGTCATGAACACCGAAATCAAGGTGGATCGCTTCTTTAGCGGACTAAAGCCAAGTCAATGAAAAGAATTAGAGATTCGAGACTTCAATAGTTATGAGAACATTGTCTGTTGTGCCCTCAAGGTAGAAATGGAGATTGGAGACTCTCAGTGGTCTCATGGGCCCAGTGACAAGAAGAGAAAAATGGAAAACAACATGGGTGGTTCATCAAACAAATCCCATGATGGAAAGAATCTCAACATTCCCCTTTGAAAAAATTGTGGGAAGAATCATCCTGGTAACTGTCTGAAGGTAACCAAGAATTAATTCAAATGAGGAAATTTTGGTCATATGTCCAAGAATTGCTGAAGGGGTATGAAAAATCCAGGTAATGTTGAAGAAGAAAGGAAGGTTCAGACCAACACTCAGTCTGTAGTTCAGTGTTACAACTGTAGGGAGCTTATGCATTATGCGAACAATTTCCCTAAGCTGAGGGTTGTCGAAGGCAATTAGCAACAACCTCCAAGGCAATAAGGAAGAGCTTATGTTATAACTACTGCCGAGGTGAAGCCGGAAAACAATGTGGTGATAGGTACGCTTGTTATTCATTCATGAATAGCGAATGTACTATTTGATTCTGGTTCTATGCATTCTTTCATATCTTGCAAGTTTAGTAGAAATATTCAAGAACCACATCAAAATTTGGAGGAAAAGTTATCTGTGAGAACAGCTATTGGGGAAATTATTGCATCCATGGTTTATAACTCCTCCCCGGTTAATGTTTGTGGACTGAACCTCCCAGAAAATCTTGTCATACTTCCTTTAGTAGAGTTCGATGCTATCTTGGGCATGGATTGGCTATCTTTGTACAAGACCAACATCAATTATTGGGAAAGGTAGATCACCTTCTACATCCCAAAGCATCCTCAGATTCTTTACAAGTGTAAAGAAGAAGATGAGTCTAGTTTAGAATATTCATCTCTGGTTTGGATACTTCTTCCTTGTGAGAAAGCATATCCATCTCAAATGATTGGGACAAATGATAGAATCATGCTTGAAGACATGACCATTGCGAGGGATTACACTGATTTATTCCCTAAAGAATTTACTGGTCTTCCTCCTGACCGAGAGGTTGATTTATCAATCGAACTTATCCCTGGATCTATGCTAATCAAAAAGACACCTTACATAATGGCCATCGTAGAGCTAGAAGAGCTGAAGAAGTAGTTACAGGAGAATATGGAGAAGGGTTTTATATGCCTGAGTGATTCACCGTGGGGTGCTTCAGTCATCTTCGTCAAGAAGAAGGATGGATCAATGCGCCTTTGCATTGATTACCGTGAGCTCAATATAATCACGATAAAGAACAAGTATCCCCTTCCACAGATATATGACTTCTTCGATCAACTTCATGGGGCCAGTTATTTCTCTAAGGTGGACCTTCGGTCAGGATATCACCAACTAAAGGTGAGGAAGGAAGATATTTCCAAGGCTTCCTTTCAAACAAGGTATGGACACTTTGAGTTCATAGTGATGCCCTTTGAACTCACTAATGCTCCAGAAATTTTCATGGATTTAATGAATAGAGTCTTTAGAGATTACCTCGACAAATTTGTGGTGGTATTTATGGATGATATTCTAATATACTCCAAGAGCAAGGAGGAACATAAGGAGCATTTGGAAACTGTGTTAAAGACTGTGCGAATGAAGAAGTTATATGAAAAGTACAATAAATGTGAGTTCTAGATGGAGGAAGTATCATTATTGGGGTATGTTATCACCAGCAAAGGGATATCTATGGACCCTTCCAAGATGAAGGAAATTGAAGAGTGGCTGAGGCCAACTTCTGTAACAGAGATCCGTAGCTTTTTGGGTCTAGATGGGTATTATCAACGATTCATGAAGAACTTTTCATAGTTTTCAAACCCAATGACCAAGCTGAAGCGGAAGGGAGTAAAGTTTTACTGGACACAAGAATGTGAAGACTGTTTCAAGGAGTTGAAAAAGAGGCTTATCACTACGCTAGTACTCACACTCCCTACCAGTGGGGGAATATTTGTGGTGTATAGTGATTCTTATAATAAGGGATTAGGTTGTGTGCTAATGAAAAATGATAAAGTGATAGCCTATGCCTCAAGGAATCTGAAAATCCATGAGAAAAACTATCCAACGCATGATCTGGAGTTAGCAATTGTGATCTTTGCCTTGAAAATCTGGCGACATTATCTCTATGGGGTGAAATGTGAGATATATACTGACCACAAGAGTCTCAAGTATATATTCACATAGAAATATATTAATATGCGTCATCGAAGATGGATAAATCTCATCAAGAATTATGAATGCTCAATCGACTACCATCCAAGTAAGGCAAACAAGGTGGCAGATGCCCTAAGTAGAAAGGATCCTGCATCCTTATCAATGATGAGAATTGAAAAGGATCTGATCTTCTTAGATTTTTAAAGGATGGACATGGGAATCATCAAGGGAGGAACATTATCAATCCTTTCGCAAATGATTTCTCAATGTTCCCTCTTGGAGAAGATAAAGTATGCTCAAAGAGAAGATGTTGAAATTCAGAAAAGGGTGGAAGCTGTTAAAAATGGGAAATCCTCCAATTTCAAAATTGAAGAGGAAGGAGTTGTAAGATTTGGGACATGATTATGTGTACCATCTGATCCAGAGATAAAGAAGGATCCATTGAATGATGCACATAACTCGAACTTCTCTATCCACCCAGGGAGCACAAAGATGTATCGAGATCTTCGAGAAAACTTTTGGTGGGACAATATAAAAAGGGAGATTGCTGAATATGCATCAAAGTGCCTCGTATGTCAGCAAGTGAAGGTTGAGAGACAAAATTCTAAGGGGATGATGCAACCACTACCCATACCAGCATGGAAGTGGGAGAACATTACCATGGACTTTGTCACTTGACTTCCAAGGACATCTAGAGAAAACAATGCTATATGGGTCATTGTAGATCATCTTACGAAGACAAATCACTTTATCGTGATTAAAGAGGAATTCTCATTGGATCAACTTGCACGGATTTACATCAAAGAAGTGGTAAGGATGCATGGAGTACCACTATCTATTGTATCTGACTATGATCCAAGATTCACCTCAAAGTCTTGGAAAAGTCTTCAGCATGCTCTGAGCACTGAACTGAACTTCAGTACGGCCTATCATCCTCAAACTGATGGCCAGTCTGAGCAAGCTATTCAGATACTAGATGACATATTGAGAGCATGTTCTATGGAATTCAAAGGAGGATGGGAAAAACATCTTCCACTGGTTGAATTCTCCTACAAAAATACTTTCCAATCGATCATCCAAATGGCACCATATGAAGCCCTCTATGGGAAAAGGTGCAGAACACTGACATGTTGGGATGAAGTTAGTGAGCGTAAGATGCTAGGACTTGAAATGGTCGAAGAAATGGTGGAGAAGGTGAAAACCATTCAGCAGAATAACCAGGTAGCCCAAAGTTGACAAAAGAGTTATGCAGATAATCGTCGACGTGACCTTGAGATCAAAGTTGGAGACATGGTATTTATACACATATCTCCATGGAAGAAGTTCATGAGGGTTGGGAAGAAAGAGAAGTTAAGTCCCAGGTACATCGGCCCCTTCAAGATTCTTGATCGAGTCGGATCTGTGGCCTATCGACTGGCACTTCCACCTACCATGTCGAAAGTACATGATGTCTTTCATGTATCCCTCTTAAGGAAGTACATACCAGACCCTTCACATGTACTCTCTTCAGATGTGGTACAGTTGGAGGATGACCTTTCCTATGAGGAGCAGCCAGTGAAGATCTTGAATCAAAGAGACAAAGTTCTATGTAACAAGACTACTCATTTGGTCAAGGTACTGTGGAGAAACCATAAGTACGAAGAGGCAACATGGGAACTGAAGGAAGCAATGAAGGGAAAGTACCCACATCTGTTTTTGGCCTAGAATGTAAAATGAAATTTCAAGGGTGAAATTTCTTAAGGGGGGGGGGGGGGAATATAACAACCCAATGTTTTTCAATGGAAATTCCCTTCTTATAAATATGTCATAAAAATCACTTGAAAACACAACATAATGAACTACTAAGTGCTAAGTGACCTTTAAACATAAGTTTTCCACTTCTGTGTTTGGAATTTTGAAAATCCGGCATACACGGTTGTAATCAGTAAGTTATTTAGAGTCCGATAAAGAAAACTTAATTTTTGGTGAATAGTAACCTACCTTAATGAATAGTAACATAGCCTTATGAATAGTGATATACCCTAATGAATAGTAACATCACCTATGGTGTTATAAAAATAATATTCAAGTTGGAAGTACAATATACCTATATTTTAGAATAAGTTAATGAATGTATTAAAACTGGTTTTTGATAATGAATTATGATTTTAATTAAATATTAAAATAATCATATTTAGAAAATTATTTTTGAAAAATGGAATTCATTTTTGGATTCTACATGTCAGAAAATGGTTGGGGTGAATTTTTGGGATTTTTCTGAAATACTTGAATTTTTGATGAATAGTAAAATACGGTAATTTACCGTATATGTACATTATAAGATAAATGGACTATTACTAGCATCATGGATGATTTCACCACCCTTGGTTTGGATTAAAATGACCCATTTACTAATCTTGGTCATGGAATACTTACTATTCCTTTTCTTGTGATGAAATCATAAATTAATGATTATAATATTGTGAAATCCCTCCCCTCCTCCACTATAAAACCCCCCTTCACTCCCTCTTCTCTCCACTCCTCTCAAGCATTTTTCCTTGCCATTATTCTGCCAAAATCTCTCCCCAAGGTCCTCCCCCACGTCCAAAATCTCTCAGCCTCCTCAAAATACCAAAACCTCTCTCCTAAAGAGGTACTCAAAGGAAGAAGTCTCAAGAGGTAAAATTTCTCTTCATTATTTCTTCTTTTCTTTTAAGTTCTTTTCTTTTTATTTCTTTCCTCACCTCCCTTCAACATAATAGTATGATAAATCCAATAACATAAATGTACTGGAATGTTTTCATGCTAATGGTATATTTCATTATCTTCTCTCCTCTCCCCACCCTTTTATTTGAAAGAAATGAAAGCACCATTTGAGATGTGCTAATTTAGCACAATCAAGGACAACAGTTTATCAATTTCTATTATTATCTTTAATTCTGGTCATGAAACCATTTGTGCTATGGTTGAACCAGATTATTATACATATAATATATCATATTTTTGGTTCTATAATCCTTTAGTACAAATGGTATTAAATTATAAAGCAAAACATGTTCTTTGTAATCAAATCCATCATTTAACAAAAATGGTTATCACTAAGGTTATATATATATATATATAATAATTAGACTTCACTCTAAGTAAACTGATTGAAATAAAAACCATGTAATCTCCTGGATGTTCACTGAAGAATATAACTTCAGTTCTGGACAACCACATTCATCTTTCAAATAATCCAAACTTGAATATAAGTGAACCGATCTTTTAAAACCAAGTAAACAAACAAGCCCAAACAATGAAACTGATCCTTATAACTAATCAAAAAGGATTTTAATGAACTAAAAATGGTTATAATAAGTAAATTAAATATAGAATAGGTTATGTACTTGTTAATTAATAAACATGATTTGTTTATTCAGGTCTTTAATAACAAGTGGAGAACACCAACAAATTTAAGGTAAGGGATCCTTCCCTTTTCACTCTTAATCAAGATTGTTCTCTATGCTATGCATTTTTGTGTAATACCAAGTGATGGTGTATGTTTATACACATTACCTATACTTCCCTAATGTTTTATAAGTGATCATAAACCCCTTATCTCTCCCATAAAGCCCTCCTAGTTACACTCGATACCATGCCGATAAACCATAATGGATTCTACCCGAACATCCATTATTCCTTCGGGTTGCTATATCTTTATTTTTACCAAAATATAGATGTCTTTTATTTTTATGTATAACTTCAACATTCTGTTTATATGCTCAAAAATCATGTTCTAAGATCCATATCTCATTCTCTTTCAGGGATATACATGTTTTTAAGTGAATCTCTTCTCGATACTTCCCAATAAGCACACTCGTTTTAAAGGAACTTCCTGAACTTTTACCCAATTTCAAGTGTACTCTATCTTCTGTTTTGAGACACCATTGTCTTTGTAAATTCAGAATTTTTATTTATGAAAAAATTCTTGGTTCAATTATGGTTTTATATAAAATAATTCATTCTTTACTATTTTAAAATCTCTATAGTATTTTCCTTAGAACCACACAAAAATGTTTTAATGCTAATGTTTCTAAAATACATTCCTCATATGTTTTCACTTATGTTTGACACCACTAACCATGTTATATGCCTATTTTTCCCTATGAATTTCCATGTATTTTCTAATTATTTCCTTACATGGATAATTTCATGATACACCCATAGGTTATGATTTATGTCATGATTGTGGTACCCAAATCTTTCCATGGGTACCCTTATGTTTATGTATGGTTGATTATGTATGATTGTATATGTGGTAAGAATATTTATGTGGAAAGAATATTTATGAATATGTTGATATGGGTGTGCCTAGATAGCGCTCCAATGCATTGGTTAAGGATAAGTCTCATGAGATGCGATGTGAAACGGGATTGGCGGTTAGCCTTGACCCATACTAAAATGGGAAACGGGATTGGCGGTTAGCCTTGACCCGTACTAAAGATATGATTTATGATTATACCACATTCATATGGTTATAGGTTTATATGATCCCTTTCTTATATTAAATGATTTTATAAGTTTTGTTCTTTGGATATCATTATGTCATGCCTCCCAACTCATGTGCTCGAGATGTATCCTTATGTTCGTTCCCTTACTGGGCTTTTTAGCTCATCCCTTTGTTCATGTGTTCCCTAGGGTACCCTATGAAGATGTGAGAGCTCAAAAAAAGTTAGGATATCTTTATGGAGATTAAATAAAGAAGTTTTTTTAGCCCCATGTTATATGTTATATGTACCTACTCTTCCAAGACACTAGACTTAACGACCCATGGATTATACTCTGATGATTAATGAAGCTTAAAGTCATGAAATGTCTTATGTAAAAGGCTTGGGTCGCTATAGCCATGGGTCCCAAGATCCATACAAATTTTCTCGTGCAACAGGCTCCACGCTCTCATGCGCAAAATTTTTTCTGACCCTGTGCGAAAAAACCGCTCTGGCTGCGTGTAATTCCACCAAGATCAGGCGTCGTTTTACGTGCAAACCCGAGGTTTTTCATGCCACAGTCTGAAATTTCGTGGAGCCCACTGATTTTACGCACCACCCTTTCCTATTTTGTGAAAACCACACAAACACTTGTCAGAAGAAGATGGCCACAAACCAGGCTGGTGAGGGAGAAGCTGTTGCTCAAAGGGCTGAAATAGTTTCAAACCCAGAGGTTTATGGTTCCAAAAGGATTGTATCCAATAACCATACTCTCTTAAATATTCTAACCCCCACCCAAAAGGAGTTTTCATTGTCCAACAATATGCCACGGTGGACTTCGACATTCTGGAGGAGCTCCCTCTGTCGGGCTTTGAGGTGGATACACTGTGGTAATGAGTGACTCATAAGGACGATCTTCCTCTATACAACATCACCAAAAATAGTCATCCTGCTAGAGAAACCAGGCACATGGATGTATATGTCATGAATCCCAGGACTAAGACCATTGATGGGGGTGACCCTATTGTGGAGAGCTCCCTAACCCTCTACCCAACCACCTTTTGTCAGTGTCACCAACGAGGCCAAAGGCTGGCTGCAGGACTGGGACCTACGATCTAGAGGAAACTTCACTAGAGAATGGGCTTAGGCGTAATGGGTTCTCCATATGTGTGACCAATTTGGGGCCAAGCTGCGGCATATTGGTTTATTCGAGGCATTGTGGACATCACAATTTCACTTCTACCACCAGCACGAGATCGGGCCAGAGCTGTTCACTCGGTGGTCCCCCGATACCAATACCTTCCATATTCACCATGGAGAAGTTGGTATCAGTCTGTGGTATGTCCATTGCATCGGGGGTATCCCTTTTGAGGGCCACCAATATGACGAATTCCTTCCGTCGATGAATACCTGGGGAGACAGATCACGAACCCCCATACTGACGTGGCACCTGCTGGAGTTGGCCAAGGAGAAACTGGAGGTCAAGGACTTCTGGAAGGACATCACATACAAGGACTGGTTTAGTCTGTTCCTGGAGAGGGATCCAAAAGTTAAAATGTGAGGGAAGGGGAGACATTGTCCAACCGTAGTGCAGAGGAGCAAGAGCAGATCATACTAGAGGGTCCAGGAGGTGGGGCGCTACCAATCATGGGTCTACAACATAAACAAGATTCGGGACCCGAATGTTTGGTACGCCAGATTTCTTGCCACATTCCTGAGTGGGTGGATATTTCCAATGAGAGACTCAAGGATGGGAATCCGTCCAGCTACCCTGGTGATGGCTGGCATCATGGATGACAACAAAAGGTTCAACTTGGGAGTCCCCATGCTGGCTTGGCTGTATACCATCTTGGGACGCATCTCGAGAGGGGGGGGGTCACCTAGGAGAATATTTTGTTGTAACCATGGTCTTCTATGCATGTTTTGGAGCATGATTTGTGTTTTTTTTCAATCCTTAGTGGATGTTCAGAATGTGTACCAATAAAGAGATCATACAGTTCAAGCAGACAACAATATTGAAGGTGGCGTCGTTTCCCAGTGTTTGCCAACTTTTTGGGCCTAAAAATCGACAAAGGGAGAAGAGTGATTTTGGCAAAGAGATTTGTGTGCTGTGTACTTGAAGGAGAGGAAACTTGCGTGCCATATGTTTTTCAAGATCAGAACATGGAAAAATGGAGAAGGGATAAGGGCCGCACAAGTTTTGGGCTGGTCGTGCAAGTGACCTGCACGCCGATGCCTAGGATGATTGGAAACTTGCACGCCGGTTGTTCTTCATGATCAGAACCTCAAAATATGGCAAAGGAAGGTAGGTCACACAAGTATTGGTGTGTTCTCTCAAGTAAGTAGCGCGACAGAGGAAAGGAAGTTGGGGCTGCGTGCTGTGACTTGCGCGCTGTGAGGACACTTGCGCGCCATCGCGTAGGGGGTCCAGCTTTCCTATAAATAGAGGACCCCCTCCTCATTTGTAATGATGTTCTGGACTTAGATATTTTTCGGACTCTTGTCGTTCAAGTAGTTGGGTCGCGCAAGTGGTTGTTGGGTCGCGCAAGTAGAGGTTGCGCGCTAGTTGTTGGCTGCGCGACCAAGGTGGTTTGGGAGATAAAGGCGCAATGTCACGCAAGTTTGGATTTGAAAGAGGCAGTGTCGCGCAAGTGGATTGGTGACACCTACGCGCCAATTTTTTACCGTGCAAGTGACTTGCACGCCATTCTTGAAACTTGCGTGCCGGTCTTGAAGAAGCGCGCCAGGTGAGATTGTTGTACACCGATCCTTTTTGAAGATGCACATAAACTGGAAGATTTCCTGATACCTTCAGTGCAATGGTGGATTAGTATACGAGTTAGAGTTGGACTTCCACATAGCATCTACATTCAACAGAGGATTCATTCTTTTGCAATGATGAAGAGACCTTCACGTCTATAAACTGAGTGGGACTTCACCAAAGGTAGTGAGCCAGGGGGAGTCAATGGGAGTGACCTAAGGGAAATAGTGATATATCCCTAAAATTTTGTAAAGGAAGTGATCCTAGGACAGAGTGACTGTTCCCGAACCTTTGTAATCCACAAATAGTGAATATTAGTGGATTTTGGTAGGACCGACAACCTGTCGGCATATACTCCTTGAGCGTAGCCCTTAGTGGTGAACCAAGTAAAAAGTGTCATGTCTTCTCTCTGCATGTGAATGTTTATTTTCTGATCTTTTTCATCGTATAGATTTAACATGTTCCGACCAATGTGGGAACAAGATCCATCTCTTCAGAAGAAAAAGTTGTCACCCTGATTCACCCCTCCCCTCTCAGGGTGTCCCGGGGTCCTACAAGTGGTATCAGAGGGAGGTTACTGGTGTTGAATCTGTCCTTTGTCACCATGGAGAATGAAGTCAATGTCAGGGGAGTTCCTCTCTTTGATGGAAGCAATTTTCAGATTTGGAAGAACAGAATGAGATCTCATCTAATATCACTAGGAATGGAAGTTCTGTTCTCCACTATGCAAGGTATAAATTTCACTGATCCAACAGTCTTGGCTATGACTGATGCAGACAAAAAAATTCTTGATGTTGATGCTAAAGCACAAAATGCACTCACCTCAGCCCTTTATGATGAGATCTATCTAAAGGTGATGAGTTGCACCTCAGTAAAATACATGTGGGATAAACTAAAAAATATTTATGAAGGAGATAGAAAAGTGAAGGAGGAAAAACTACAAGTCCTGTACAATCAGTTTGATGATCTAAAGATGTATCCAGACAAGAATGCATACTCGTTCTTCAATCGAATTACTGAAGTGGTTGGAGCAATTCAGGGTCTAGGTGAAGAAATCAAAGTCATTGATATTCTAAAGAAAATATTACGAAGACTTACACCCCTATATAATGCAAAGGTGTCATCCCTTGAGGAAAGAGATCTTTCCAAACTTTCTCTGGATGATCTACTGAGTAGCTTGGTAGCATATGAAATGAGAGTCAAACCAGAAGATGCTACGACCCGTGTGAGCAAGGAAATGGCATTCAAGGCTATGGTTAAACTGAAAATCTCAAAAGATAGTAGCGGTGAAGATAACAAAGAAAAGGAAATTATTTCTCTCATTGCAATGATGTTTTATAAGGGAAAAGGAAAATTCAAAGGGAAGTTACCTCTCGCATGTTTTTGTTGTGTAAAAGTTGGGCACATTGCCTCTCTATGTTTAAGAAAGATCAATGATGAAGATAGTGAAGATGAGAACATTGAGAAGCCTTGAAAAAGATTTTTCAAAAAGAGAGACTTCAAATATGTAAAGAAAATATAGAGGAAGAGTTTTGTCTGTGAATAGGAAGATGAGGATACTGAGTTTTGTGAAGAAGAAGAACCTGAATTTAAAACGGGAAAGCATGCTTCCATGATGGCTACGGTTGAAAAGTCATAACCCTTGATCAATAAAGACAGAGATAATCAGATTACTTCTAATGGTGATTCGAAGACTCAAATTAAGGATGCTTTTTTCAAGATTCAGAATAAATGTAAGAGATGCAATAAATGGAAGGAAATGGTGGAAGAATCATCAGAATATGTTGATGAGCTTGATTCAAAGATTGAACGATTGGAAGAACTAGTGAGAGTTCAGTCTTCAATCTTTGAAAGCACAGATGATGTTGTGGAACTAAAGATTAAAATTGAAGAAAACGAAAAGGTCATAAATGACCTTTCATCCAGACTGGAAGAGAAGTCCAAGACTGTTGAGGGACTTGAGGAAGAATTTTTTACTCTTAAAAGTAAAATTGAATCAACGAAAAATGAGGGAAAGAAGAAAATTCATTTTAGAAGATTCTCAGATGAAGAATTACTATAAAGAGCCAAGTGTGGATCAGATGGGGTTGGAAAAATATTAAGTGATCAAAGACTCGATTTCATGGGAAAGAGTGGAATTGGCTGTAAAGCTGAGACATCAACTGCTGGAAGTAAAGAAAGTCAAAAGAAAGACAAGATGAAAGTTGGGCATGCTGAAAAATTACCTGAAATGTTGAAAAAGAAACACTCAATCCAAACTGATAGAAGAACTGAAAATTATCCTCAAACTTTCAAAAATGATAAGAAGTTCAACTACTCTCCCAAGGAAGAAGGCATGAGAAGAAATTCAAGTGAAAAGACATTTCCTCTAATAAAGTGTCAGTTCTGTGGTTATCTGGGCCATACCATGTCATACTGTAAAGAGGCAAGGAGATATTTGAATGGATAAGATCTGGGAAGTCAACAAAGGAGACCGATTTCATATCCACCATCTTATAGACGAAATAAATTCTATGGTTACTGCTTTAATTATTCTAACTTTGTCCATAAAGCTATGTACTGCAGGCAGAGGTATGACATGAGAAATTCATACAACACTCAAAGACGGGCCAATTTTCATCCTCCTAATGATGTTTTTATCACAAACAGTTTCTCCCCTTTGGAAGAAGATTATGGGTATGAAGAATCAGATTATGGGTATGAAGAATTAGATTATGTGGAAGAAAGAATTAAACGGCCATCAGTATCCTATGCTCAATCCAATATCTCATGGAAAGAAAAGAAGAAGATCGAGAAATCCAATCTTGTAGAAGTATCCCTCAAATCTACAAAGAGCAGCAGCACCTGGATCCTTGATAGTGGATGCTCTTCCCATATGACAGGAAATTCTGACCTTTTGAATAACATTGAAAATAAGGTTGATGGAACAGTTTAGTTTGGTAATGATGGTGCTTTGAAGATTAAAGGCAGTGGGAATACTGATCTCGCCAACGGAGAGCTGAAGAAGACTGAAGTTCATTATGTGGATAGTTTACACCACAATCTCCTCAGTTTAAGTCAACTCTATGAGTCAGGTATCATAGTAACCTTCAATCAACAAGGTTTCACTATAAAGGGAAAATAGGGAACTCTCTTATGAAAGGCTGTAGAATAGATGGAAACTTATATCAGGTTGACAACAAAGTGAACTCCTGCTATTTTTCTGTTGAAGAAGAAAACAATTTGTGGCATTGAAGGTTGTGGCACATTAACCAACAAGACATGGAAAAGATATCGAAGCTGAAGATAGTCATAGATATCCCCATTCTGAAATGTGAATGAGAAAAGTCTTGTGATGCTTGCATTCGTGGGAAGCTGGTATGTAGTTCATATCAGCCAAAGAAGAAAAGGGCATCAAATATTCTTGATCTCATTTATACAGATGTATGTGGACAAATAAATGTTGCTGGAACCTATGGATAAAGGTACTTTGTCCTTTTCATTGATGATTTTAGTCGGATGGCTTGTGTAATGGTGATTCACAGAAAGCGACAAGTACTTGATTGCATGAAAACTTATCGCCGGATTTCCGAGAATGATACTGGACAAACAATACAAGTTTTGTGCTCTGACAATGGAGAGGAATAAACATCCATTGAGTTTAAAAATTACCTAGAAAAACATAAAATAAAGCATGAGGTAGCTACTGTGATAACTCCATAGAAAAATGGAGTTGTTGAGCGTTAGAATTGACAAGTCAACAATATGGCCAGGACTATGCTGATTGAGAGTGGTATCTCTCACCATTACTGAAAGGAAGCTATTGAAGCTTAAGTACACATTCAGAATCGAAAAGGGATTTATATGTGAGAAACGAAGACACCATATGAATTGTGGCATGGAAGGAATCCTTCATTGAAATACTTTCGTGTTTTCGGAAGCAAATTTTTCATCCGGAATAAAGAAGGAAATCAAGGTAAGTTTGGAGACAATGATGATGAAGGAATTTTTATTGGATATCCAATGAACATAAAAGCCTACAAGTGTTTCAATAAACGCTTGAGGAGGATTGTGGAAAGTAGTGATGTTAAGATCATTAAAGGAAAAACCCCCAATGCTTCCAATGATACCTATGCTGATGAGATAGAAGATGATGATGAATGTGAACATCGAGTAAATATAGATACAGGAATAGAGGAAGGTGTACAAAACACTAAGGGCTCACATCATGATGTTGAATCAGAAGAAGAATCTGAAGAAGAAACTGTGGCTGGAGAGATTGTGACTAAACCTCGCAGAAGAAATTGAAGAGATGAGATTGATCCATCTAACATTATTAGGGATAGGAGTGCACCCACACAAACAAGGAGGATGAGTAACAACACAGAATGTACATTTCTATCAGCTGTGGAGCCATCCTCATTTAAAGAAGCTGCAAAGGATGAATCATGGGTGAAATCCATGAAGGAAGAGTTAGATCAGATTGACAAGAATCAGACATGGGATCTTGTCCAGAGACCTGAAGGTCACAATGTGATTGGTACCAAATGGATCTTCAAAAACAAGTTTGAAGAGAATGGAAGTGTCGTAAAAAACAAGGCATGACTGGTATTTAAAGGATACTCCCAGATTAAAGGCATTGATGTTGAAGAAACCTTTGCACCAGTGGCTATACTGGAGTCAATCAGGCTTTTCCTTGCCATGGAACTCCAAATAGGATATAAAGTGTATCAAATGGATTTCAAGACAACATTCTTGAATGGAGTAATCAAAGAAGAAGTCTACATTGAACAACCAGTAGGTTTTGTTCTAGGTACTGATGAAACAAAGGTCTACAAACTGAGGAAAGCTCTATATGGTTTGAAGCAGGCACCACAGGCACGGTACTCGCAACTAGATTCGTATCTCAAGAAGCTGGAATTCAGAAGCTGAGGAGTAGATCACAATATCTATGTGAAGAATTCTCCAAAAGATCAATTCATGGTTATAGTCTATATTGATGATATAATATTTGGTGGCAGCAGGCAGAAATCAGTGAACGAATTTTCCAATCACATGAAATCAGAATTTGAAATGTCTATGATTGGGGAGCTCAAATATTTCACGGGGATTCAAGTGATTAAAAATATGAAATACACTTTCATTTCTCAGGAAAAGTATGCAAGAGAGCAGTTAAAGAAGTTTAATATGCATGACTCCAAACCAATGTCAACTCAGATTGCATTTGGAACTAAACATGGAAAGCATGAGGATGTGACCTCTGTGGATCCCACCATGTACAGAAGGATTATTGGGAGCCTACTATACCTGACAGCGACAAGGCCAGATATTGTCTTTGCCACATGTCTTGCGGCCCGATTTCAGAGTAATCCAAAGGAGGAACATATGGCAGCAGTAAAAAGAATCATGAGGTACATTCAAGGTACACATAACTTTGGGTTATTTTTTGCTGCAGGCAGGGTCAGTGAATTATCAGCATTTTCTGATGCTGACTGGGTTGGTGATTTAGTAGACAGAAAGTCCACTAGTGGTGGAGCCTTCTATATTGGGAAGAAATGTGTTGTATGGTTGAGAAAGAAACAATAAAGTACTTCTCTTAGTACTGCTGAAGCTGAGTATATCTTCGCCACAAAGGCATGAACTCAACTTCTTTGGATGAAGAAACAACTAACAGATATCGGTGATGAGGTGAAGCAACCAATGGTAATTTACTGTGATAACAAGAGCACAATTGATCTTACGAAGAATCCTGTTCAGCATTCTCATACAAAACATATTGAAATCAGGTATCACTTTATCAAAGAAAAATTTGAGCAAGGAGTGATTAGAATTGACCACGTGGTAACTGATGAGCAAGTGGATGATATCCTAACCAAGCCACTGTCAGCGGCTGTGTTTGAGAAGCATTGGTTGAACCTCAGTGTTCGGCCACCTCCCAGTGCATAAGGAGGTTACGATATTCCCATCTCTCTGTTTTTGATCACTGATTTTTTCTGTTTATGGCTGTGATGTAGGTTTATGGGGGACATACTGTCTAGGGGGAGTATGGTTTGAGTTGAACATTAAACAAATGACCGGTCTTTGGATTTATTGTCAATGGGGGAGAAAGGAATAAATTCAGACAAGTAGTGCTTCTGTGATGAGAAGAATGAGAAAGAAAACTTCAGTATACATTGGTCATGTAATGCTTCTTGGGTGTAAATGAGAATTCCAAAAGATGGGAACCCAATTCAAGCTTCTTCTATTGTTTTCTACCCTGAGAATTGCTCATGTAGACTTAGAGTATTGGCTGAGTTGATTCTTGAATTTTTGGATTGCATATGGATGGAGATCTATTGAATTTATTTTCTGATTGCCAACAAACCCAAAGGGGGAGATTGTTGGAACCATGGTCTTATATGAATGTTTTGGAGAATGGTTTGTGTTTGTTGTCAATCCTCAGTGTAATTTCAGAATGTGTACAAGAAAATAGATCATATAGTTCAAGCAGACAATAGTATTGAAGGTGGTGCCGTTTCCCAGTGTTTGCCAAATTTTTGGGCCTGAAAATCGACAAATGGAGAAAAGTGATTTTGGAAAAGAGACTTGCACGCCGTGTACTTGAAGGATAGGAAACTTGCGTGCCATATGTTTTTCATGATCAGAACATGGAAAAATGGAAAAGGGATAAGGGCTGCGCAAGTTTTGGGCTGGTCACGCAAGTGACCTACACGCCGATGCCTAGGATGATTGGAAACTTGCACGCCGGTTGTTCTTCATGATCAGAACCTTAAAATATGTCAAAGGAAATTAGGTCACGCAAGTATTGGTGTGTTCGTGCAAGTAAGTAGCATGACAGAGGCAAGGCAGTTGGGGCTGCGTGGCATGACTTGCGTTCCATGAGGACACTTGCGTGCCACTGCGTAGGGGGTCCAGTTTGCCTATAAATAGAGGACCCCTCCTCATTTGTAACGAATTTATGGACTTAGAGGTTTTTCAGGCTCTCGTTGCGCAAGTGGTTGGGTCGCTCAAGTGGTTGTTGGGTCGCGTAAGTAGAGGCTATGCACTGGTTGTTGGCTGCACGACCAAGGTGGTTTGGGAGATAAAGGTGCAGCGTCGTGTAAGTTTGGAGTTGAAAGAGGCAGTGTTGCCCAAGTGGGTTGGTGACTCCTGCACGCCGATTTTGTACTGCGCAAGTGACTTGTGTGCCATTCCTGAAACTTGCATGCCGGTCTTCAAGAAGCATGCCAGGTGAGGTTGTTGTACGCCGATCCTTTTTGAAGATGCACGTAAACTGGAAGATTGCCTGATACCTTCGGTGCAATGGCGTATTAGTATACGAGTTAGAGTTGGACTTCAACAGAGCATCTACATTCAATAGAGGATGCATTCTTTTGCAATGATGAAGAGACATTCACGTCTATAAACTGAGTGGAACTTCACCAAAGGCAGTGGGATAGGGGGAGTCAACGGGAGTGACCCGAGGAACGCAGTGATCTATCCCTGAACTTTTGTAAAGGCAATGAGCCTGGGACAAAGTGACTGTTCCCGAACCTTTGTAATCCACAACTATTGAAGATTAGTGGATTTTGGTACGACCGAAAACCTGTTGGTGTATGCTCCTTGGACATATCCCTTAGTGGTGAATGAAGTAAAAAGTGCTATGTCTTCTCTATGCATGCGAATGTTTGTTTTCTGATCTTTTTCATCATACAGATTTAACAAGTTCCTACCAACGTGGGAACAAGGTCCATCTCTTTAGAAGAAAAAGTTGTCACCCTAATTCACCCCTCCCCTCTTAGGGTGTCCTGGGGTCCTACATCTTTGGCCCCTTCCAAATCTTCAATGGATGGGTTGCGGCTCATTATGGTGGATACACCTTCCTGAACGCCATCTGTCCTCCAGGTAATGTCCTGCGACCTTCTCTGCTGAATATTTTAGGTTCATGCCGCTGACGCTCAACGAGGAGGGAGTAAGGATCAGAATTGGTAATCATACCAACATCGCCTTCTGCCCATTCCCCACCCTGACCGGCCAGATGATAGACAATGGGCAGGGCTCACTGGAGCAGAAGGAGTACTTCTAAATCATCAGAGGCAGGGTGCTTGTGGCCCAGATTGATGGGAAGATCTTCTATGAGCCTTATGCACCGTCCCAGTTCACCAGGAAGTTTGGGTTCTTCCAGCAGATTCTGAAAAAGGTATACAAAGACGTCTGGGAAGAAAGGCATCCATGTGTTCTTCATCAAATGTGGCTGATGTTCACGATTCATGGCTCTAGCGACGCCAACACCTTCCTCCCATTAGATTTGATTCTACCCTATCAACCGAGTATTCCGAACATTGGACCATAGCATACCCTGAGGGGATCTTGGGGAAGCGAGTCTGGAAACTCGAGGTCGCCAGTGTGGAACCCGGGCGGTGAGAGAGCAGGCAAAGTGCCGATATAGGGGGAAGATCAGAAGCACATTAGACAACAGGGCCCGCACTGGTGGGGAATTCAGTAGTGGGGACGTTGCATGGCATGGCCATTCCCTCATCACCTAGAGAAGGAGTTTCCCATGGAGTATCCAGAGAACTTACCGGGAAGAAAATAAGATACATGCTTCATCCTTACCACGACACAATCTTCCTGATGCTATGGTTATCCTGTCTATCCCTGCGGTAGTCGATGAGCATTGAATCCCTATAGCAAAAGATAGTGTGATACAAGATCCAGATTCCAGAATTTGGGCTCGTTCGGATCACTGACAGAGTGAAATTTCATAATTAGAATGTGTATCTGATGGCCATGGACATGTATGCATGTCAAATGGGTCAGCGAGAGGATCCATCTCTCTTGGTGAAAGTGATGCTCGGCCAGCTGCATGATCCAGAAAGGATTCCTTTGGAGGATGATGATAGCAATGATGAGCCGGTGGGTAACGAGTCAGAATAGGGTGAGGCAGAAGGTGAATTTAAGGGAGAAGGTGAAGGATAATGGGAGCCCGAAGGTGATGGATCTCAAGGGGTGTCCCACCATGGGAGTCTCCAGGAGAGCGGTGAGATCTTCGGCTCTAATATAGATGTGATTGAGATACTCGAGGCATGCTTCAACCCTTATCTATTATCCTTTTCTCTGATTTCCTTTTCAATCCTTAATATACCCTCTTTATCTTACTTAGGAACATATTAGTGCTGATCAAGCATCTCCAGTAGAAAGAGGGGGAGAAGCGCCAGTGAAATAAGGTGGGGCACTGACGCCCATTATCGAGCTGATGAGTGCTGAGGGATCCCCCACTATGACAGCTCTTGTAGCGGCCAGAACGTTGGAGGCTGGCATCTTGGGTTATTGTAAGTTCCTTACTTCGATACCGGTACTTACCGTCAGAGGACTCAACTAATTAGGGTGCTCCTTGTTTGTATAGTGATCATGTCATTGGAGGCTCGTCAGGCTGCTGAACCCAAACCATTCGTGTGCGAGCTGATGGCAAAGGGTGTTCGCTCAGATGCTGGATGGACTCACCCCTTGGGAGAAATATCTGAGGAAGACCCTACCGCTAGCCTGTTGGATGTTTTTCCTATCTATCGGTTCGCTGATCCCGAGGAAATTGACAATTCAGACTCGGAAGCGGCCGAGGAGAGCCGGATGACGCGGTGCAAAGGGTGGAAGTGCATCCGACATTTTCTTAGTTAGCCTCAGATGGAATGGTTGAAGCGGATGGGGTCTCTCCACACTTGGCTACGTTTCCTATGTGCTGGAGGGGAAAATTCTCAAAACCTTCACCTGACAGTTTGTGATTACATGGCCGAGAAGATGCATGAGACCAGCCGATGCTCCGACGTCACCCAATGTCGGGAGGAGTCGGGGAGTACCCAAAAATTTCTGAAGGTGGAGCAGGAGGTCCGATGCCTCAAATAACAGTCGAAAGAAAAGGAGATATTCATCGCAAACTGTTCTGAGATCATGGAGCAGTTGAGGGTCCAGCTGGCAGATGCCAAAGAGAAACTAGTGGAAGTGAGTCACCAGATAACTGAGCTCCAAGATGAATAGGTTCAGGCACGAGTTAGGGGAAACTAATTGCGCTCTACGACCGCTGATGAAGAGAGAGTCCTCAGGGGGTGAGAAGCAGTTCTGGAGGCCACCAACCATAAGGTAGAGGCGTTGGAAAGATCCATCCAAGAATCCGACCCCTAAGGGCCCTGTTTTGGCCGAATCCATAAATTCCTTTTTCCTTACTACTTATTATTCTGAACTGTATGTATGGATAAATTTATTTACTTTTCCCTTTGGTTTAACGTGCTCAACCATAATCCCGAAAAAATAGCAATCCATTCCTAAGATCATGTGGGCCGTACCCGATGTGAGAAACAAGGAATTCATGTACTATCACTTCGTTTGATCGTGGGAGCGTCAACCAAGCTTTGGGCATTCGAAATTTGAATCTATATTTCCAAGGAGAAGAGGGAGGCATAATCAAAGGAAGAGGATCTCAAATCGATCGATGTATCGTCTTCTCAATGTGCTCCAGTGCACAAGCGGGGAAATTACAGGGGCATTGGAATCAGTCCGAACATAGGGGAATGAAAAATGTGAATCAAGTTGCTCCAAATTCAGAACACTATGGGAGGGACATGGAAATAAAGGACAACTATTGACAGTGTTCGAAACACATCATCCCTATTACATTATCCTGAAATGGGGACAACAAATGAGGGTAGACCACTGACCATGTTCGCAACACGGGACTTAACTCAAATATCATCCTTCAGTCTTTCAGAACATTGGCCCAGGACAGTAGGCGGACCATAGGTCAAGCATCCATACTGTTAGGGGGTCCCTTTAGACATGAAAGAGGATGAGGATCCGAATAAATGGGGCACGCAAAGAATGTAAGATGAAGTGGTGGTTTGTTCGAACAGAATACAACACTCTTAAAATTACACCACTATGGTGGAAGCACATTAGGTGGGTGCATTAATCTAATCATGGACCATTCCTACTCTAAGACAGGACCTATCTAAGGTGTCATGCCAAGGGTATGGATGTGAGAAAGGATTTGATTTGTGATTCCTAGGGCTGGGCTCAAGACGAAATGTCTGGGTGTTCCTACGTATCCCATAAGGATGGGAATCAATCCATATGTGGGGTCTTAGTTTAAGGTCTTAGAAATCCGACCAGGGACCAGTAAGGAATGTAGGGGACACATGGTAAGGTGATTATGAAACCCGACGTGAATGAGTACATAATTCCAAATAACCATTTAATCATTGGGGAAGTGTTTAGGTCAAGGGACCAAACACGAAAGGTAGGCTGGGCCCATGGGGAAGTGACCGAGTGTTTCTACGTATCTCATGAGAATTAGAATCAAGACACATGTAGTTCTAGGTGGTATCACGGTAAGGTACCAGTGAAAAGGATGAAAGGGTCGTGCGGGTCTGGCCCTCGCACCAAAAGAAGCGGGATTTGATGTATCTTGTTTGTACTTTAAGGTGAATGGGTTTTTTTGTGAAGCGAGAGACCTAGGGTAGAAATTCCTGGCATCACCACCAGAATCAAGCCATATAAAGGCATTGAAAAATGGTATGGTGGATGACCAATACCAAGCGTGATATCCACTATGGTGAGGTCATCACAATGCAGTGTCGTTTTTCTTCGTGCGACCGGGATGATATTATCACAATTTAGGGTCATGTGGTTTAGATCTGAAGGAGTGCGCACGACGTGATAAATCATACTCGACGTGAATGAGGATGAGGTCCACATAATCACTGTACACAATTCTGGGAGGGGGGCTTCAGGCCAAGAGGATAAAGGGTAGGAAAAACTAGCTCCTAGATGAGCTATACCTGGAAACACAATTTCTGTGTGACACCACATATCCCATGAGGATGAGGATCAAGCCACACATAGCCCTTCGAGAAAATCCTAGTTATTGTCCTAGCGCTCGGATTGCGGGAGTCCTGAAGGATGCCGTATTGCAGCTTTGTATGCCTGACGTGTGGAGGTGCACTGATGGATAGTGATAGGAGTGTCGAGATTCCACTCGGACATACTGGGGTGAACCGCAATGTGAATCATGTAACCAAAATTCAAGGCCTAAAGGGGCTAGCATGACGATAGAGGATTACTGCTGACCATGTTTTCAATGTAGCATCCTGTCGTGTTAGCCTGAAATGGGGAAAAACAAATGACCGTCGACCGCTGACCATGTTCGCAACATAGGACTTGTATCAATTTGTTGTCTGAAACCCTTAGGGGCGTTGGCCCATAACGATAGGAGAGCCCTTAGGCCAAGAATCTATGCCTTTTTAGGGGTCCCTTTGGGTGTGAAAGATAATGGGGGCCCAAATTAAGGTGAACATAAAGCTTGAAAAGTGGATGGAAACTTCCCAAGTTGAAACCGACACTCCAGGTCCTAGACCAGAGTGCTCTTAGACACATCGATGAACCACTGTAAAGGGTCGAGGGGCTCGACCTGAGAGGGGATGGTCCCGAAATTTAAATGTTCAGGCAGTCCTATGTATCCCATAAGGATGGTACTCAAGCCACACATAGTTCTTGAAGATATATTTTAACATCATGTGGGACGACATACCGTTTAACATCATGTGGGACGACATACAGTTTAACGTCATACGGGACAACATACAGTTTAACTTCATGCAGGATGGCATACAGTTTAATGTCATGCGGGACGACATACAGTTTAACGTTATGCGGGTTGACATACAGTTTAACATCATGCAGGACGACATACATTTTAACATCATGCGGGACGAGCGTGAAGTTTAGGGTCATGAAGGACTGACTATTTAATGTCGTGCAGGACCATAATCCGTTTTAAGGTCATGTAGGACCCATAAGGGTCAGGTAAAGTATTGTTTGAGGAACTTTCCATTGGTGGGAGGAGTTATACGCTCACCATCCATGGTCACCATGGAGTATGAACCATTGGGATAAACCTTATAAACAATGAAAGGTCCTTCCCATTTGGGCTCCAACTTGGGTTTTTTTCCTACTGGGGATCATTGGTTTTCTCATAGCCAGCACCCAGTAGCTTTGTAGAAAAGAGTGTAGGAGAACCTTCTTATTGAAAGCTCGAGCCATCCTGCTCTGATTCCTTTCTAGGTTGTGCAAAGCATAAAGCCTATTCTGGTCCAGTGCTTCCAAATCAGTTAGACATATTTTAGGCACTCTATCCGGCACTTGCTGGTCATAGACCATAGTGCGCAATGAGGGAAGATGAATCTCAATGGGTAGGACGGACTCAGTTCCATAAACCAAGGAATATGGGGTCACCTAGGTGGAAATACAAGTCGTCGTCCGATAAGCCCAGTGGGCTTTGGGGAGCTTATCCGGCCAACTCTTCTTGTTCTGACCAACCATTTTTTGTAGGATGTTAGAGAAGGTTTTATTGAATGCCTCGATCTGTCCATTTTCCTGCACGTGATAGTGGGAGGTATGGTTAGAGGGGATGTTGTACCTTGCGTACAACTTTTTCAATTTGGATGCTTGGAAGTTGGTGCCGTTATCGGTAAGGATGGCGTGGGGGACTCCAAACCGGTGGATGATGTTATAGCTCATGAACTCAATGATAGAATGGGACTTGAATTCCTTGAGCGGAATTTCCTCTGCCCACTTGGAAAAAAATCCATAGCAGTCAGGATGAACCGACATTAGCAAGCTATTGCCAGTGGGTATGGTCCTACAACATCTAATCCTCAGACTGTGAAGGGCCAAGAGTACTTAGTAGTGTAGAGAGGCTCCATTGGAAAATGAACAAAGTTATCACGAACTTGGCATGCATGGAACCTCTTGGAGAACTCGATGAAGTCGTGGATCATGGAGGGACAAAAATACCCTAATCTCCAGATCTGGTGAGATAGTTTTGGCCCATCCTGATAGGAACCGCAGAAACCAGTGTGAACCTCTTACAGGACCTGTGGAATCTTAACCTCCTAAATGCAATGGAGGAGAACACCATCAAACCCACGCTTATAGAGGATTGGCTCAATACTGGGACCACTCTAGAGGGTAAAATGTAGTGTGCAATGTCAGATTCACTTGTGCTCAGCCCGATCTGACGGGAGATTACCGTGTTGGAGGTATTCAACCAAGGGTGTCCTCTAATCGTCAACGATTTCAATCACTGCATCCAGATGACCCGGGGGTCCTGACGTAGAGGCGCCGACGGTAAGATGGCTTACTTGTGGGCTTTCATCGCCATCTAGGGAAATCGTAGCTATGAATCTCTGATGCGGCACGTGGATAATCAAGTCATTCGGTTCGGGCTCTGCAAGTGATGCAGCTAAGATGGCCAAATCATCTGCTCGACCGTTCAGTGACCGAGGGACATGGATAACCTCTGGTCGAGAAGGGAACTAGGCCATTAGCTGGAGAGTGCATTCTAACAATGGTACGAGCTCTGGATACCTAACAACATAGTCACCATTGACCTGCTTAATGACTAGCTCAGAGTCCCCTTTCACATGCAAAAGGGTCATGTCGATCTCAAGGGCCAACTCAAGGCTAGTAATGAGGGCCTGATACTCTGCCTCGTTGTTAGTATAGCCTTCTGACAATAGGAATGAGTATGGCAGAACGACTTGTGCCAGGGTGATAAAGACAATACCCAGGGCTACTCTGTTGAGCCTAGGATTATTGAGCCTCCTACCGGTGGAGCTCCGGGAGGCACCATCAAAGTGCATTTTCCAATATGGGACGTCTTGATCGACTGAGAGGAGTGCCTCATCAGGAAAATATAGGTCCAAGGACTGGCTTGCGGAGGTTGGATGGGCAGCTAGAAAGTCTGCCAATGCCTATCCCTTGATATCCCTCTCAGGCACGAACCTAATGTCAAGCTGTTGGAGGATCCCTGCCCACCGCGCTAGCCAACCAGTGAACATGGGACGACATAGGATGTACTTCAACGGGTCTAATCGAGACACCATATGTACCTCATGGTGCTACAAGTAATGTCATAATATCTGTACGATGAACACAAGTACAAGGTATCTCCTCTCGATGGGGGAGTATCTAGTATCCGTATCGAGGAGCATGTGACTGAGGTATTAGAGACTATTCTCTATCCCCTCATTGTTCTTCTGAGAGAGAAGGGCGCCGAGGGACCATTCCAGGGCGGTGACATAGAGGACCAACGACTTCCTAGAGACGGGTGGCATCAAGACCAGAGGCCGGAGAAGATATTTCTTGATTTCCTCAAAGGCAGTATGACACTCTACATCCCATTAATAAGTAGTTCCCTTCTTCATGAGCAAAGAAAAGGTCTTACACTTTCCATCCAGATTCTCAATGAATCAGCGTATGTAGGCCAAGTGGCCTTGGAAACTTCGAAGCTCCTGAATATTATGCAGGAGAGGAATCTGGATAATGTCCTTGATCTTTTCTAGGTCAATCTAGATGCCTCGGTACCTGACAAAAAAGCCAAGAAACTTACCAGAGGTGACTCCAAAATAACACTTCAATGGGTAAATCGTCACGTGGCGGGAATGAAAGAATCCAAAAACTTTATCAAGATCCTTGATATGGTCCTGGAGATGGAGAGATTTGACCACTATATCATCCACATAGCACTCCACCAATGTCATAAGGATTGGATTGAAGATGCGCTGCATGGCCCGCTGATAGGTGGCACCTGCATTCTTTAGGACGAAGGGCATAACCTGGTAACAGAAAGTACCTTAGGGCACCTTGAAAGTTGTGGACTCTTCATCCTCAGGGGCCATCCGGATCTGATTATATCCAAAGTACCCATCCCTGAAGGAGAGGTCTTGGAACCCCTATGTAGCATCAATCAAGAGCTCCATCACAGGGAGGGGAAAATCGTCCTTCGAACAATGATGGTTGAGATCGCGGAAGTCGATATATACTCTGATCAGTCTGTTCTTATTCGTGACTGGTACAATTTTGGCCAGCCATTTGGGGTACTGGAACTCCTTCACGAAGTTGTCCCTGATGATCTTGTTAACCTTGGCCTCGACCATGGAACCATGAGAAGGGTGCATCTTTCTGGGAGGCTTCTTGAATCTGCAAAGATTTGCCGGAAGACCGAGGCGGTGGAAAACTACCTGAGGATCTAGTCCCGGAATCTCATCATAACTCCATGAAAACATGTCACAGTGCTGTTTAAGGAAGTCTAAGTACCTCTACCACTCCTCAGGGGGCATGGTGGCACTGATCAATGTGGGTCTCGGGTCTGCCTTACTTCCAAGGTTCACCTGTACCAACTCATCGACCGTGGCGGAGACACCTTCCTCAAAGGCAGGGGAGCATCCACTATATCCTCTTCTCCAATTATGAATATTTATTTTGTGGGGGAAATTGATTCTAAGTTACCAGACCCTGATGGGAGGACGGTACCAGCTTGAGCAGTAGTAGTTATTGCATCAGGAAACTTTGGCACAACCGAGACCATAATAATGAATGCTGTCAACCCGATCCCATCTGATCTCCAGCCCAAGGGGCCACACTTGATAATATTAAAGCAGTAGTGGCACGTCGGCTGGAGCCAGCTTATCCCAGCCCAGTGAAATAGACATGTATGACGTACTACCATTTCCATGAGCCAGACGCCTTGATACCTGATGGGAGTGGGAGGCTTGGGGATCATTGATGCCTGATTCGTATAATAATACGAAGTGATCTTCCAACGCCACCTAGATTTGGGAGCATGGTTCCCCCTTGTCCCGAAATTGACAAAAAAAATCTTTATATAGAGAGTCTTGGCCTCCAACCGATGGATCAGGAAGATGTAGGCATCGTTCAGGCCAGCCCAAGGGTCGTTCGTAGCAGTGACATGCTCAAATTCACTTTCCTGTACTTGTTTATCCTTTCTCTTGTAATAGTAAGTGTCCAAGTAGCGGGCTCCACAAGAGGTGAAAGGAGATTCATCACCTTGGAGTACTCTCACTCAACCCTTAAGGGAGTACTTGAGGCATTAGTGATACGATGAAGGGACCACCGTGTGCAGGTGGATCCATGGATTTCCAATCAATGCATTATACACGGTGTCCTGAGAGACAACCATGAAATCGGTGCTGGCAACTAGGCCGCCGAAATGGGTCTCTAAATAGATCTTGCTAACCGGGGTTTGATCAGTCCTATCATATCCCTGGATTCTTAGATCAGAGTGAGTTAGGTTATCTTCGGATAACCCTAGCTTCTGTAGTGTCCGTGTCGGGATAAGGTTGATCCCGGAGTCGGTGTCAACGAGACAACAGCGAACCTCCACGCCGTTAAATTGGTCAGTGATGTACAACGGGCAGAAGTTCCCCTGTATGGGGGAGCCTTAATACTCTACTGATAATGAAATGATGGCCTGACATTCGGCAGCCTTAAGCACTTCAGCGTGGAAATACTCTACAGCTGCTATGTCCACCTCAAACTTGAGGGGTCTCCTTAAAGCCTCAGTGAGTTCATCGCGCATATATGGCGACAAGAGAAGGGTTTGAAGGATGGAACACCCTTCTGGGATGTCAGCTAGGTGCTTGAGAATGTCGTACTTCTATTCTAGGTGAGAACTTATGATTGCAGGAAGAAAATCTGTGATATAAGGCATAGCGGGCCCTGCCGGCCAAACTGACGGCTGATTGGTACTGGGAATATCCTACTGTTCACTAGTTGAAGCCCGGAGAGTAGCTGCCGGGTGAGGACCGAATGACTGAGATTGGACCGCTGCGGGGAAAATCTGGTCGTGACATGGTCAAAGTGGTTCTTCCTGATCCAGTAGCATAAATGGTGGTGGAGGCGAGCCTGTTGACACCAGATGAAGAGGCTGCGCATGCTGAGTTCTAGGCTGGGCCTGCTGTCTGGTCTCAACGACATGAATAGACTGGCTGTAGGTGCCAACTAACGTGCCCCGACGACCCATATGGTCGCGGATCTGCCGACGTTGGCGTCAGCTGGGGACGTTGGGTAGGTTCTCCTGGCGCTACCCCTCATCAGGAGTCATATAGGGGTTTACCAACTCAACGGTATTGACCGAAGCATAACCTTGACTTTCATTTGAAGAGTCATCCACTACTAGGAGGATACTGGGAGAGATCCCCATCTTAGGGGGTATGAAGTTTCCGATAGTGCGGGATAATGATGGAACTGGCGAGGCGCGTTGCTTCTTCTTGCGCTACCGATGCTTGCTCCTCTGGGAAGAGGCCGACTGAGATAATGATACAGAAGTGGTGGCCACAGCTTCTGAAGGCTCCGAATAATTTATACGTACATAGATAATTCCATGAGCACGAGTGACCATATTGCGAGCCATCCAGTCGTTATACTTTTGGGACCCACGGTCAGAAACCTACTGCCACTCGCCTTCACCATCGCTACTACTATCTGACCTACAGAGACACCCGCCACTTATTCCGGGGATGAGCCCAACCTGACTATGTTGTTTTCAATCTGGTCTTGGAGCCATTCCTTGAACACATATCATTTATTGATGGTGTTCCCCAGGATCCGGAGATAAGGGCAGTAGCTGGGGCGATCAGTGAGATTCGTCTCTTCTAGCTTTCTGCACTCAAGAAGCTGTACAATTCCCTTCTCTAAGGCACTGTGGAAGTAAACGGGGACCTGGGCCTCGTTAATGAGTAGGTATTATTTATTTTATCCGAAAGGGGTGCTCTAGGATCCATACCCTGACAGGGATATAGAAGAGCCTGCTGAGGTGGCGGAACTTGATTATCTTGCCTAGGTGGTGGCTGCACATTACACGGAGGCGCCTACCAATTCTGAGGTGGTTGCTGTTGGGATGGAAGCTGCGCCCGTGGTGGTGGACCTCTACGGGGCTATGGAGCTGGCTCCACTGGTAGTAATTATAGCTGCTGGGGGACCTCTACCTGAGCCACCGTGGTGGGATCGGCTCTGGTAGCCCTCCTTGTTGGGATTATAGGGGGAAACGGACATGCCTGTTTGGCCTGTTGCATGGCTTCTTCGAGGCGCTGGGCCTTATCCGATAAGTCATGAAACCCTTTGATACAGTTCTGAGTGATTAGGTAGGGAACTAGTTCCGTCTTGACATTCCCCACACACATCGTCAGTAATTTCTCCTGAGTCAGTGGCATGTCGAGGGACTATGTGAGCCCCTTCCACTGGGCAAAAAAGTCCGCAACTCTCTCATCAGGCCTTTTCTTGCACTTAAAGAGGTCTGTGATGTTCATTTTCTGTGTGGTAGAGCTAAACTGGTAAAGGAACTTCCTGCGAAGGTCCTCCCAGCTAGTCACAGATCCGATGGGGAGTTGGCTATAGCAAACGAATGTTGGTCCCTCCAGTGTCTGGACAAACCGGCGATGCTTGGAGGCCTCCTTCTACGCTGGGGTCCCTAGAATAGGCCCACACCTTGAGTTGAAGTGAGACAGGTGCTACAGCGGGTCCCCCGTCTCGTTAAATGGGGAGAAGGTGGGGTTTCCAAATCCCGGGGGTGCTGGCATATCATCCACCCATGCCGGGTATGACTTTCCATCTAGTGGGATGGCCACCTATCGTGTTTCCAATGCCTCCAGGTGGGTGATGAGTGCCGCCATTTGATCATCTAGATTTGGGTCCCTATCTTGATGGGGGTCCCTAACCACGAGCGTGTTTCTAGGTTCTTCAATGCGGTAGACAAGCTCATCGGCTTGTGGAGCGGTTGGTGAAGCGAACCTTGGGGCTTCTGGAGGAGCCCGAGTGGGATTAATTGGATTTTTGTGCTGTTCAAGAGGGTTTGGTGAGACATATTGCGCCCTCTTGCCATGATCTCCGGCTTCCTACCTGTCAATGAATGCGGCATGATCAGGGTTGCCTGGGGGCATCTCACCAAGGAGTAGTTGTTCCTGCCCCTGCTGCCCCAGCCTAGGATCACCATAGTCGGGTCGTCGCTCTGCAATGTGTTCAACCAGAAGTTCATCGACCAAATTCTTCTACTCAGTGAGCTTCTTGCACAATGTGTCCTTCTCAGGATCCTCCTACGTCTTCTGCAATGAAGCGGACGGGTCAGAGTGCTTGACAGCTCTGACGTGTTCCTTGACCTTACTGACATTCCGGCTGAGTACCAATGCCTCGGTGGGCGGAGGGAGACCTAGGAGGTTCCTTTACTAACGAGTAATCCTCCCCGATGAGTCCAGTAGTTGTGGCACATCCTCAGGGAGGACGTTCCCATCAAGATGTTCCAGCTTGTTTCCCCCTCCCGAAAGATCAGTCATGTTGAATTCAACTCTTCTCAGGGGCATGTCCTCAATGTCGCCTAGCGAGTCAGACTGCCAGGGAATATCACTACAGAGAAGGGAATCATACTTCCCCAATCCATAGACTTGCATGTGGGGGGTAGCCTCCTTAATAACTTTGTGGATTACTTGGAAACTCTAAACGCACTACTGTTGGAGGGACCCGTGGTGGCCAGGTGACTCAGGGCGCTGGACCACGGGGTGTGCGGCCAGGTCGACCAGATGGCACTGTTCGCTGATGTCTTCAAGTTTTAATTGGATCCCGATATAAGTCACTCACCGGTGGATAATATTTAAGTGAATCGCCCAGAGGGTCCGGCGGAAACATTTAAACACCTTCAGGGTAAGATATTCCGGTGTACAAAAACTCAGTCCTGCGACTAGCCAAAACTTCTCAGGGAAGTGACCTACTGCAAGGATAGTCCAGAAGCTCCTTAGCTCAGATTCAGGGTCTGGCCCTTAATTTACCCACTTTTCAACTAGGGGTGGCAGAGGAACTGGTGGCGGCATCGAGGTAGACCGCTGGGATGGTGGGCTGGCCGGCAGAGAATACGGTGAGCAGGATGATTGGCCGCCGAATCTTGGGCTGTCTTCTAAGGGTTGTAGTGACCTGGCCGCTATATCACGATAGGATAGACCGGAGAACAAGGATCCTGACACAAAATCAGAGTCTGTTGAGGGTGGAATATGTCGTGACTCTTCCACCATTGACCCCAAAATAGATCTTCGTAGTCTCTGGCCGAGGCAGAGGGCGCTTCTAGAGATGATGGTGGTGACTGTGTGGTCAGTCCCTAGGGACACGCCAAGTTCTTTTCCTCCTGGATATACCTTATGAGGGAGTAAAGGATCCTATGGACCTCTCATTCCAAGAGTATGAGGCTGATGTTCCTTGTTCCTGCCCTATCCCTTGACTCAAAGGACTTAGGGGAGGGTTCCAGTGCCGAGTCGCACTACACTTTGGAGTCTGAGAAGTATACTAGTTTGATTCCTGTCCGGCCCTCCCTATAATTCCTCTTGCGGTGGAGACCACTTACTCCCCTTCCCATAGGTGGATATTTGGGGCAAGGCCCACTTTTTTCAGGAGGTGGTCCTTCATCCATACTGGTGCTGGGGTGGAGAGAGCTCCTGCCAGGGTGGGCCATGGTGTGAGGAGCACCGGGGAAAATGTCGAAAGGGACACAGGGAGGGCCTCCATGTTGGGCGTTGGTGAAGTGAAGTTGGCCTCCACCTATCCGACCACTAGGGAAAGGAGGACCTTCGTTGACTGGCATGAGGACATGGGGAGGACCTCCATGTTGGCGAGTTACCGGACATGCATTGTCTCCATACCCACGGTCTGCAGCAGGGGTAGTGACCCCGTACCCAGTGTAGTGAGAGCAAGAGAGACTTCTATACAGAGTGTTGCTGACACGGGGAAGACCCTTGATTGGGTTGAAGGTGGTGCGGGGCAGACCTCCAATCCGGGGTTGGAAGCATGGAGGGCCCACACCTTCCGTAGTGGTGACATGGAGTGGGCCTCCACACTGGATGGCATTGCTACGGATTGTTCCGCAGCGACCATCGCCTATGCCGGTGACCAAGAGAGTCAACCTAACCTACCCATGGGGCGGTTGGGGGCTCAATCTTGGTTGGTCATATAATTTCCCCTACTCAACATATTTCGGGAGTAGGGGATATGAGTCCGTGGTGGCTCGGGCCACTGTAGTTGCTGATGTTGACGCCCCATGACAGGCATCCTCTTCCGTTTGTGCCCGAAGTTGGCGTCAGGTCAGATGAACTGGAGATGGTGGTGCAGAAGCATAGCTTACCTGCACCTTGGCTCGAGGAACTAGACGATGGCGCTAACACATCCTGGTGGGATCCCTTGTTGGGTTCCCTTGAAGCGGAACTCCGATCGGACCGACCCGATCCCCTACCTCATCGGTGTAGGGCAGGGAGTTTTCAAGTCGTTCTGGGGACAAGATCCTGAAATGATTGAATGTTGGGGTGGGGAGAATCAGCTCCCTGTGCGGCCCTCTGGGGCTGCTTTGACATCGGGGCGTGACCACCTAGAGATCTAGGCGGGCCATATCCCTGGTGGGGATGATCCCCTCCTCCTCATACCTGCGTACAAAGTCATTAATTACCCTTCACTATATAATTTCTGAAGGGGAGAGGGGGCGTGGCTGCCTAGAAGTCGTGGCCGTCATTAAAGAGGCCGAACCATGCAGGGTAGCCGCATCGATATTTCCCCTTCCCCTGCGCCGGTGGGCAGGTGATCGGGCTCCGAATGCAACAACTTAGTTCCTGAAAGTAGGGAGATGAGCTCATTAACACTACTAGGAAACGAAATAAACAACTAGTGCCCTAGTGTCATTTTTTCTTCTATGGCTGGTAAGAGGGATCCACACTAACAACATTGCAGAATGGAATGCTCAACGTCATGACTGTCCCTACTTCTGGAGAGTTTCTCGTCAGGCCCACTATTCGCTTGGTGGGACCTGATGCCGAATGACGAGGTCTGATGACATGATAATCCATTGGTGCCTCAAATGCTACTAGTATCCATATTGAGAAGAATATATTCACATTGGATTCACCATTTCTGTTTCCAACGCTTTTTCTGGGGCGCGCGCATCCGTCACGCAGAGGGCACGTGGCTGTTGCCCCGCATTCACGCTTTCTAAAGGTGGGAGTCATCCGATCCTTATTCAGGGACGTCTGCTCCTTGATTGAAACAGGATGATGGGATGTCGGTTCTTCCTTTCTTGGATTCCTCCTCGGAGCTCGTCACCTAGTCTGAGTCTCCCTCATAGATTTAAGGCATTGTTAGTGAAACTCTTACCAGTGCCATATCTTCATGGACACCAGTTAATTACAATACTTCTGTCAGGGCATTCCAAGGGGTCCGATTAGGGAAGCAACCTTCAGTTAGAGGATTAGTCACGTTGGGCACCACTGGCGTGTCTTGACGCTGGGGGATTGACATGTCTATCTTCTGTCCCATATTATAGGGCTTCTCGAGGGCACGAAAGCCCGAGGAATCCTAAAGTGAACGCGGGGAATCATATTCCATGGGCATGTATCTGAGGTTTTCCTCAGATTCCTATGTTTAACATTAGGTATTCCACAAGTTTAACGTCTAGTTGATATGGATCAGACTGATTGGAACACTGATTAGAGTGGATCAGATGGAGGAACCCCATGGAGGGAACACCAATATTGGGGCCAACGCATGTTTGAATTCCCGAATTCTATCAAATGGAATAGGGAATAGGGTGGCATGATCCCACCGGGCTATGGCGGCCTGGGTAAGAATCAGGATGGGAGATGGAAGGTTTTGTGAGGGGGGTGGTGAGGGTGAGTGGGATGGAACCATCATGGGGTGATGATGGTTTTGGGCTTGAGCCTTGAAGGGGATTCCTACGTATCCCCGTGGTAGGGAATCAAAGTCCACATAGTTCGATGAGACGATGGGACACCTGAGGAGGCAACCCGTGAGAATGGATGCATGGATGGTACCCAGAAGAAGTGGAACCTCCGGGTCAGGGAATGAACTTCCCGAGACATAGGGGCTCAAGGGAGAGAATAGGATGGGTCATGAGTGATGGGATTGAACCTCATGGATGCTTCCTATATATCCCCATGTCAAGGAATTCAAAGACCATGTAGTTCAGATGGCGAATACAGTTTAACGTCATGAGGGATGGGGGAGAACCGATGTGAAGGTGGTAGAAACGACCGGATGATGGGGCTTGAACCTCATGGAGGCTTCCTACATACCATGCCTGGAAATGGATCAAAGTCCCTGTAGTTCGGGATGGGTTGGGGCTTAAACTCTGAGGCAGCCCAAGGTGTTGGGGCTTGAACCTCATGAAGGCTTCCTACGTACCATGCCTTGATATGGATCAAAGTCTCCGTAGTTCGAGATGGGTTGGGGCTTACACTCTGAGGTAGCCCAAGGTTTTGGGGCTTGAACCTCATGGAGGCTTCCTACGTACCATGCCTTAACATGGATCAATGTCCCCGTAGTTCCGGATAGGTTGGGGCTTGCACTCTGTGGCGGCCCAAGGTGTTGGGGCTTGAAACTCATGGAGGCTTCCTACGTACCATGCCTTGACATGGATCAAAGTCCCTATTGTTCAGGATGAGTTGTGGATTACACTCTGAGGCAGACCGAGGTGTTGTCATGGTAGGATCTTGCTTTAAGCTCACGTGAGTCATGCTCAGTGTGAGAAACAAGAGGTAGAAGAGACCTGACGATCATGTCGCGAAAGGTGTGTCTGTGGGAAATGGAGTGGGGCTTACGCGCGGAGCAACCCAAAGAGGAAACAGGGGATTATGCGTGGTTAGAAGCCCGAGAAGTCGGGGATAAATCCAGGATAGAGGCCCGATGGAGAAAAATCCCAGTAGGAGAGTGAAAGGGTAATAAAACCCCTGTACCCATCTCCCCTCTTGGTCCTTGGAACCGAGGAAGTGAGGAGGAGTAGGGATGCTACCTCCTGCAAGAAAGGCTAGGGGCTTACACCAAGGTGGCTGCCCTTCCCCGCCGAAAAATGCCACTCTGATAAGGAGGATATCATCCCCTATGAGGGGTAATCCCATCCCCATGGAGACGAGTGGGCGTGGATAATGTCCATGGCGGGGAGATCCTGCGTGCGAGGCACGAGGCGAGGTCACAATTTAATGTCATGTGCTGAGGACGATGGTACTTGCCAGTTTAACGTCCTGTAGCTCAGACAATGGTGGTTCGAAGTTTAACATCCTACAACTCGGATGAGGTGGGCGCGCTCCGTACCCCTAGGGATTACATAACCGGTTCCCTCTTCTCCTTATGGGAGGGAAGGGATCAGCAATGCCGTGGCGAGGGGGTGTCATGGAATGAACAATAGAGGGGTCCAAATTATCATGGCTATGCGAAGAAGTAATAAAAGTTAGCATGCCTATCCAAAGAAGCATGAGGCAAAGCAACGCAACGGGCGATGTCGTCCAAGGGACTTTGAAGTTACTTCGTATGAGCCTAGAAGTTCGTACAGGAAAACGGTACATGATGTGGATGACCGGGGTGTGAGGGACACCTATTAATGGAATCCATAAGAAGAGCATCAGGTGATCATCCAAGGGGGACGCCCGCGGAGCACCGAGGTGAGGGGTATCGGGGGAATTGTGCGCAACCTTTTTAGGGTTGCATAAAATATGTAGACCTGCGTGAAAAACACCAGCCCAATGAGAAATTGGCGATGCTTGCACAGAATTGGAGTTGAAGTTTTGCGCGCGACTAGAAGGGATTGCGCACAAGGTGCGGAAATGCGTGAAATTGGGAGAGACTGCGTGCAATCACTGGGTTGCATGAAATTTAAGGGATTGCGCGCAATTGGCAGGGGTGAGCGCAATGGAAGGGGTTGCACGCAATTGTCCATCCTACGTGAAAATGGATATATTGTGCGCAATGGGAATACCCCAAATGGATTGGAATTCAGTCTAAACCATGGGGATCTCATGCAAAGGAAGACCCCGGGGTGACTTGGTGTGAAAAGAACCATACATGAAGGCCATATTTGCGCTTCGAAGACATATTTCTCACATGAGAGCTAGTTCATATTCTTCAACCCGAAATTCAAAGGGGTCACCTTCTATTTATAGAAGTCCGAGGGCGTGGAAAATAGGTTGACGCAAAATAATTGCGCGCCATGGGAGGCGGTGTGAAATGTTAGCCACGCGGGGAAAGGGCACGGAATATTTCGTGCCCCTGCCACTGGATTCTCGCGAATCCCAGAAAATTCTGTGTGGGGAATAATTTTTTAGTGTGCCTATGAATTTATTTCACAAGGCCCCTCTGGGTCCCCGGGACGGGGTCCCTGGGTCCGAATATGACTTCGTTTTTTTTTGTTTTGAAACTTTCTTTTGCCCTTGAGAGTTTTTAGGCGTCTACAATCACGCATAGGAATATGGGAAGAATGAGGCATTCAACAAAACCATCTCTAACATCCTATAGAAGATGGTTGGTCAGAACAAGAAGAGTTGGTTGGAAAAACTCCCCAACACTATTTGGGATTATCAACGACAACTCGTAATTCTAACCGAGTGACTCCATATTCCCTGGTGTATGGTACAGAGGCTGTCCTACCAATCATGATTTAATTTCCTTCATTTCACACAACTGTCTGTGATCAACAAACACTAGATAAAATAGCTAAAATCTATCTGGACGAATTGGAAGGGCTCAATGAAAACTGGATTCGTGCCCTGAACAATCTGGAAAGGCATCAGAACAAGATAACTAGATCTTTCAACAAGAAATTTCACCCCCAATCTTTCATGAAAGGTGACATGGTTCTGGATCTAAGAACACCAATGATACCTGGTAGGAAACCACCCAAGCTGGAGCCCAAATGAGAAGGACCTTACATCATTCACAAGGTTCACCCCAACGACTCGTATTCCCTAGTTACCATGGATGGTGAGCGTATAATTCCCCATAACAACACAAAATTCATCAAGTAGTACTTTTCCTAAGTAATCGGTCCTACATGACCTTAAACTGTCTGGTCCTACATGACCTTAAATTTTCAAGTCCTATATGACCTTAAACTGTGCACCAGTCCTACATGACCTTAAACTGTGCAATAGTCCTACATGACCTTAAAATACCCTGTCACACATGAAACTAAACTACGTGTTGTCCAACATGACGTTAAACTGCACCCTTTGTCCTACATGACATTAAACTGTGAGCGGCAGTTATACTATTATGATCTGAGTTATACAACCTTAAACTAATATCTCACCACATAAGATGTTAAACTGCACCTCAAGAACTATGTGTGGCTTGATTCCCATCCTCATGGGATATGTAGGAATGCTCAGACGCTTTATCTTAGAGTCCGACCCCAAAATCTTATCCTTCAACTACCCCTGGGTGTAGTTTCACTTGGAGGATCCCACACAGTGTATCCTAATATTCTTTGGCCCCATTCATGTCGGGGTTATGTTGATCAGAACATGTGACCCTCATTCATCTATCCTCCCACGTCTTTACCACATGAAGTTAAACTACATGGACCCTTCAAAACTACGTATGGATTGATTCCCATCCTCATGGGATATGTAGGAATGCCCATACACTTCTTCTATTGGCCCAAACCAAACTCAAAGATCTCCCCTTTGGGTCGAAACACATGGTGTGAGGAAGAATGTTTCCTTCATTCACTCAGAGTTCATCACGACCGCACCATGCATTCCCCTCCTTGGATACCTCTTCTTCTTTTGTCATCCTGTATGACGTTAAACTTCACAGACATCTTCATTACTACATTTGGCTTGATTCATGTACTCATGGGATATATAGGAAATCCCTGACAATTTTTCTTTAGGTCCATCCTGGGATCATATCCCCTTTCTTTTGGCCACCTGGTCCAAATTTTTTTTGGGAATTATAAATGGCATTGTGTATGTGGGCTTATGTCCTCATTCACATCGGGTTACTCACCATGCCATGAACATTCCTCACCACATCCTTAACACATGATGATAAACTGCATGACATATCTAGAACTATGTATGGATTGATTCCCATCCTCATGAGATACGTAGGACCGCCCTGACATTTAGTCTTTAGGTATAGCCCTGTTTCTTAGAAACCTCCTAATCTTTCTGGCCCCTTGTCCTGAATTTCCCAAGAAAAGGTATATTGTGTGGTATGGACTGCAAGTCCCCACTCACCTCGGGTTTGTAAAAACTACTCCACATACCTTCCCCCCTCTTTGGAGGTTCACCAACGTACCCAAGAGCACTCTGGTTCAGAACTGAGAGTGTTGGGTTCTACTCGGACACGCGAGCACCCATTTTCAGGCTTCATGTTCCCCTTCATTGGGGCTTTCATGATATGTCACATCTAAAGGACCCCCAAATGGCATGGATGTTAGGCCAACGGGATCTCCTACCATTTTGGACCAACATCCTTGAGGATCTCAAATGAAAATTTGATACAAGTCCCGCATTACGAATATGGTCTGCGGTTGACACTCATTTTTTATTCTCATTTCAGGTCACATGATATGGATGATGTGTTTCAAATTTGGTCAATAATTATCCTCCATCACTATTACAACCCCCATCAAGACCAAAATATCGGTTGCATAATCACATCCTTTTCCACTCCATCATGTCCAAGTGTAATTTCAACACTCTTGGTGTTATCCCTCAGTGTGTGTTGGCGTGTTAGGAAGATGAGCCCCGACGAGGTGTCATTCAGGACACCACACCACTTTCCCCTTTTCATGTATTCCATGTGTTGCAAAGACCTTAGCCGCCCTTGTTTCCCACATAGAGTGTAGCTCATGTGGTCTTAGAGATTGGGTCAATGTTTTCACCCATTTGTAAAATTTTCACTTATCTATGGTATTAGATCTAAGACCTTAAACTATGATCTCCCTCTACATCCTCTCTGCAAGGTGTGACTCTCAGAATAACGTACATCTTGATTCCCATCCTCATGGGATACGTAGGAACGCATGGGCATCTTGTCTTCAGGTCCAGCTCTAGTTACATTAATTACCTCTTCTGTTTGGCCCTTTCGGCCCTGACTTTCATGGAATTATGTGGTGTGGTGTAGGGATTATGTCCTCACTCATGTTGGATTTGAAATAGCTATACCAAATACTTTCCTTATAGGAGCTAGTCTCTCATTCCCATTGTACCTCATGACATTAAACTGCACCCCCCAGAACTACATATGGATTGATTCCCATCCTCATAGGATATGTAGGAACGCCCACACACTTTTCCTCAAGACCATCCTAACTTTAATTTTCGACCCCTCGACCTGAAAACTCCCTAGTGAGAACATGGTGAGATGGAATACTACTGTTTTCATTCACATTGGGTTTTACCGCACCATGTGTCTCCCTCATTCCTTCCCATTTATGGTCTGATCTCTAAGACATTAAAACTAAGATCTCTCTATGTCCTAGCCATAAGACATAAAATTGCACAACAGTTTCCATAAATACGTATAACTTGATTTCGATCCTAATGGGATATGTAGGAATGCCCAAACATCTCATCTTCAGGTCCAACCCCAGGAATCTCAAATCCTATCCCTTTTCTGGCCCCTTGTCCAGAATTCATTTGGGAACACTTGATGATGTGAAATTATACTATCCTCATATGTGCTAGGATATGTACCACACTGCGTGTTTCCATTATGGGTAACCATGTCCTTGAATCATGACTTTAAACTACAGATTTACCCTGAACAAGTTCAGGATGCCCCATAATAACTATGGGATGCACTAGTTTCCTCGCCAGAGAGGATCTACCCTATCGGCATTGGTCTCTGACCATACCGTGATTAAGAACTATGTTTGGATTTATTATCATCCTCATGAGATACATAGTGACGCCCAGGTATTTCAGCTCAATCCTAGCCCCAGGGTCTTTAACCCTTTCTGGCACCTGGCACCGATCACGGTCCAGACAATATAACCATAAGACTATGTGTCCATCATCCTCATTGGTATGATGTAAAACTATAATTCATTCTTGGTCCTCAATAAAGAGGTCCTATTTAGAAGAAATTATGATCTCTGATCAGACTGATATGCCCCCAAAATGTTTTTCCACTATGGTGGCGTAATTTAAAGAGTGTTTGACTCTATTCAAACAACGCATCACTCCACCCTCCATGCATGTCGTGCCCTTTATTTGAATCCTCATCCTTTTTCATGTTTGAAGGAACCCCCTAAAAGTATGGATGCATGGTCTATGTCTCACCTAATGTCCCGGGCTAACAATCTAGAAAACCAAAGGATAGAAGAACCTAGGTTTCCAACATGGTCAGCAGTCGACCCTCGTTTGTTATCCCCATTCCAGGCTAACACAATAGGGATGCTGTGTTTCAAACATGGTCAGCAGTTATCCATCATTGTCAATCCACCCCTCCAGTGTTCCAAATTTTGGATATCGTGATTCACACTCTCCATTCCTCTATGTTTGGATTGACTTTAACTCCCCTGTTGTTACCCCGCTTGTGCACTAGAGCACATTGGGAAAATGGAAATTTGGATGATATGAGAAATTCATTCTCCAGTCAGGCCTCCCCCTTTATTCTTGGAAGCTCGAATGGGTCGTTTATACCTCATATGACTAGAGAATAGTTGGAACTCCCACATTTAAATTAAGTAATGACACTACCATCCCTTGTTTCTCACACTAGGCGCGACCCACATGAGCTTTGGGTTGGATTTCTAATTATTTCACGATTGTGGTTAGAATGCTTTTAAATAAGAAAGAAAGTGAATAATCTATTAATGCACGTAGTTTAGAATAAGAAGAAAAAAAGGAAGATGAGTTTATGGGTTTGGCCAAAATAGGGACCTTAAGGATCAACATTTTGGATGGATTGCTCCAATGTTTTTAGCTTCTGGATTGTGGCCTCTAGGATTGCTTCCCACCCCCCTGAGATCATTCTCTTTATCAGCAGCTGTGGAGCATAACTCATTGGCCCTAGCCTGTGCTCACACTTGTTTAGTTTACATCTTAGTCATTTGGCGACTCGCCTTCACTTTCTGCTCCTCGACTTCCACTAGCTGGGCCCTAATTTGCTCAATGAGTTTGGAGTAGTTTGCAATGAATGCCTCCCATTCTTTCACTTTCTCTTCAAGGCATCTAACATCCTACTCCTCCTTGATAAATTATTGGGTATTATCCAAATCCTTTCAATATTGGGAAACATTGGAGCATTGGTTGTTCTCCCGTATTTTCTCATCCATGTAATCTCAGATCATTACATGAAGATGGTGAGAATCTACCCCTCCAGTGTAGAGAATGCATAGCCAGGTGATAAGTGATCATATTTATTTTAAACATTCTACTTTTGGATGACTGAGGAAATGTTTGATACACTTCCACCCCCTGCGCCGCATGATACGCCTCTCATCGACTGACTCATAATCGAAATCATCCATCTCCTCAGAGTCTGCAGGCTGGTAGTCAGGGAAAGAAGCCAAAATATCAGTGGTAGGGTCTCCTTCTAGCGTTCCACTCAAGGGGTTTGGTTCTTCAACATATGTGAGATCTTCCTCTCTTGGCCCAATATTAGCAGTTCCTCCCCCACCGACTCTAGACCTTGCCTCGACATTTTTGTCGTTGGTGTCAACAGCCACTTGCTCACCAGGTACTAGAGCCAGCTCAGTTTGAGAAATGTTTCCTGAGCGGGTTGGTGCGTTATCCATTGAATATTATATAGATGGTTTCTATTAAGTGGCATGTCGAGCCTCCAATGTCGTGATTACTATGCAAAAAATGAATTCCCAGATCATTAAAACTCTCTGATGATGGATATAGGTGTCTGAGTAATGGAACTTACAATAACTCAGTGCATCGACCTCCTGCATTTCATTCGCTACAGGAACTGTTGCTACAGGAGATCCTTCGGTGCTTTTCAATTCAATGATGGGTGTCGGATCCCTACTTTGTTCTATTGGTGCGCCTTCACCATCACTTAGATGAAGCTTCCTGATCACCAGCACCAAGACGTGCCTAAGTGGGGAAAAAGATCGATTGGTGATTATGAATGATAGAAAGAGGAAATACTAGGATAAGAATTGAGGCATAACTCGATTTGCTCAGCTATGTCCATGTCAAAGCTGACAATCTCACCGCTATCCCAAGTACTCCCTTGGATGGTCGTCCCCTGAGACACTGCACCTCCAAGATTTTCTTCAGCTCCCCTTATTTCTGCTTCTTCTTCTTCTTCTTCTTTTTCTTCCTCTACTGATTCATTTTCCTTTATCTCCTCATAACCATTGTCATCTTCAGACGACATTCATTCCAGATCGTTCTCCTGGCCAAGCATCACCTTTATCAGGAGATGTGGCTCCTCACACCTCCCCCACTGGTGTTTATATACATCCATGGACATTAAATATTCATGAAGATTATAGAGGATCACCTTGTAATCAATCCTAATGATACCAATCTCTGGAAGCTAGATCCAATCTCATACCATATTTTTCCAAAGGGCTTAAGTGCTCATTGACTGGCTCAGGGTCAACCAGGCTGACCACAGCAGAATGAAGATTGCGTCCTCATAGGGTTAAAGAAGATACCTTAACTGCTTCCCAGGAATCTCTCTGTACATTCCATGAGATTGTTATGGAGCCCCTCTCCCACCAGACGATGAGGGAATGGCCGCACCATGTGAAGTTGCGGCTGCTGAGGTCCCGACTTATACTGATTTGGTTACCAGACTTTCTCCTCGACTCTCCTCCCCAGTGGACCTTGTCTTCTTTCTCACCGCCCAAATTCTACAACATCCACATTGATTTTTTGAACTAACTTCTGTAAGATTCCCTCAGGGTATACCATCACCAAATGATCAACATATTTTATTGAAAGGCCAATATTAACTCCAGTGGGGGTAAAGGTTATTACCTCACTAGAACTGCAAGTTGTGAACATCACCCACATTTAGAGAAGAATTCAAGGTCAATTATCTTCTAGGACATCTGTATAAATCTTTTTTGGAATCCATTGGATGCATCCAAACTGCCCAGAGAACCTCGATGAAACATAGGCATCACAAAGGATCTTCACATCGAACTGTGCCACAAGCACCCCACCTCTGATGCTTTGTAGATATTCCCTTTACTCCAGCAAGCCTTTCCCATCATCTACCATCTAGATGGAAAGGACGGGGAATGGGCTAAAGGTAAAATTGGTGTTATTACTGATCCGGATCCTTATCCCTTCCTCATTGAGCGTTAGTGGCATGGTCCTGATGATGTTTAATAGGGAATGTCGCAGACTGTTACATGGAAGACAAATAGAGTTTGGGTAAGTGTACCCACCACAATGAGCTATGATCCAACCATAGAGGATTTTGAAAGGGCCACATATCCTCCCTGGTGAAACCCCTCTTGAAATGTTCCCCATAATGGAGTACAATCGGGCCAGCACATGGACCCCTAGATTGAACCTCTAGTTGGATGCCATAATCCCCGCCATCACCAATGTTGTTGGGAGGAATCCCATTCTGGTATCCCTTAGGGGAAGCAACCATCCACTTAGGAATTTTGCGAGAAATATAGAATATTGGGCGTTTAGGTCCTGTATGTCATCCACATGAAAGCCCCATAATTGATAGTCCCCCGTCTCTAAGATCTTCCAGTATAACCCGCTCCTGCTCCTTTGAGATATGATCAGACATCACTTGCTTCTCCCCAAAATCTTCACATTTGGGTCTTCTTTAGAAACAAGCTGAACCACTTCGAATAGGAAATTTCCTTTGGGATTTTCTTAACCCCTAGCCTCTCCTTGACCAGCTCCAACAAATTCCATGTCAGAATGGGAGTCTTCGGCCCATCCCCCTAGATATTCTCTGTCAAAAGAAACTCATCATACTGGTGCCCATACAAAGGGATGCCTTCGATATAGTGGATGTCCCAAAGGCTGATTCCAACCTCCCCATGATGGAGGTGGAACATGTTAGTATTAGGGGACCACCGACTAAATAGCTCCAGCCCGAGTTTTTACTGGAAGTTGAAACGGAACTGCGATGTCCACACTGCCTTGAATAACCCAATATGCTACAACTCTTCCCGAATTGATTTTATGATTTGTGTGCCCAATACGCCCAAGCCCACTCACTGGTGAAGTTTCTTCCAGACCTCAAGTCCCAATCTTGTAGCTAACCCTTGGTATCGTCAGTGATTCTCTATCAGAAGGTACTCACATAATGCGTGGGGGAATCCTCAGCTACTAGCTCGCCTCTCGAGATAGTTCTGGTCCTTGGATTCAAAATGTAAATGGGAATGTTCCTGGTTTCTCTGGCGGGATGAACATTTCTTGTGATATTCTATGGAAATGGATCATCCTCGTGCCTCACCTATGACCTCGGTGTATCGACATCAAATCCTGACACTGGTACCTCCTAAAAAATACTAAAGTCCCACATCGTAGATTTTCAAAAAGTGGATAATTATTTTGTGCATGGGATAGAATATTGAAGATGACATTATTATTGGATGACAAGTTCTTTGCATCGTAAAACTTAGGGTTTGCACTCATCCTATCCCTCAGAGCAGAAAACATAGATTCCCTTGCGGCATTACTATGATCAACATCCATTTTCCTTAATGAAGTTTAGGGAAAAAAATCATAAATCGACGTGAAAAACGAGGTGGTTGCACGCAAAATCAGATGTTTGCATGGAAAAATAGATAAATGACGCGGAAAATAGAAGTTTCATGGAACATCGTGGCCAAAATTGGAAAATTCCATGAAAAAAGGAATGAATTCCATGTAAGGGAAGAAGATTTTTTTGCACACAAGAGCTCCAAAGCTTATCATGTGAGAAATCCTGCATGGACCATGGTACCTTGAGGGTTTTTATAGGAATGTACTAGGTTTTACACGCACACAAAAATGATTTACATGCACATGAAGGAATTTTGTGCGCACCAACCAAGGGGGCCGACTATCTTGGCATTTCCCTTGGAATCCGACCTTCGCTCCCTCTCGCAAATCTGATTCCAAGGGGTGAATTTGTAGACGCCAAAATCCACCAAATGCCTCAAGCAGGCATCCTTGGATAAAAAGAAGACATATTTTGACTCACCACCTGATTCTGGGAAGGGAAAAAAGGCTGTGTGGATAATCTCTCTGGTGTGCAGAAAACCGCTTCCTTGCACAGAAAAGGGCTGCAGCTGGAAGGGATTTTTTACGCACCAATGCGGAAATTTCTGCGCAGCCACCCAAATGATGGGTTTTCCATGCATGCCAACTTCAACACAGACCCATTTCCCCCGATCGACTTTAAATAGAAGGGAACTCCTTCCACTTTCGATAGCTGAAGAATAAAAACTGTCTCTCCTATGTGGAATTCTCTCCTTCCACGCGCAAAGGATGAAGTCCAGGTATGGGATTTTCCACGACAGGTCTCCTAGGGGTCCCCTTCACAAATTACCATTAGGGATTAACCCTTGACCAAGTCCTTTTATACTAGGCCCCTTGTACGTAACCCCCTCCACTTGCGTGCAAAACCTCTATGCCCCCTTGCGCGCAAACCTCTTTCATTTGCGCGCATGCCTTAATTTCCGCTCCACCCAGCCTTTTGCGTGCACCAGTCCCCCATTTTCACGTCTATTGTGCAAAAACCTCTTCTTTTGCACTCAAACCCATCTCATGGTGTGTGACCTTTCACATGTGCTCGATATCACCCTCCCAGGAATCATCTTCAGGCACTTCTTACACACCCTTATCCCGTATGACAATCCAGGTTCATACGAAGTGATTTCAAAGTCCCTTGGGGGGTGTTTCACGTTGCGTTGCTTAGCCTCATGATTCTTCACATAGGCACACTAACAACTATTTATTCTTCTCATAGCAACACTAACATATACCCCTAGTGGATCACTCCACAACACCCCCTCACCATGGAATTGATGGTGCCTTCCCTTCCCCAAGGGCTAGGAGGTATCAGTCATGTAAGTCCTAGAGGGTACGGAGTTAACCTGCCTCATTTGAGCTGCAGAAAATTAAACTTATAAGAACCATCGTCCCTAGAACATGATGTTAAACTATGGCCTCACCTTGTGCATTACACTGGTATACCCCATCTTGGACATTCTCTACACCCGATCGTCTCCACGGGAGTGAGATATTCTGCACATGGAATGAGACCCTCTTTGTCGGAGTGAAGCTTGTCCATGGGAAAGCAAAAAAATTCTGGTGTAAGCCCCTCTCCTTTCTTGCGGGAGGTAGAATCCACGATCCTCCTCTCTTGTTCAGTTCCAAAGACCAGGGGGGATGGGCATCAGAACCCTCCTCTCTTCGATGCCAAATCCCTCTGGGATTTGTCACCATTGGGCCTCCACCCTGGAGTAAATCCCCATAATCATCTCCCTAGGACTCTAGCCATGCGTAAGCCCATGTTTCCTATTTGGGCCACTAACCATGCATAGGTACCCCTCCACTTTCTGCAGAAGTACCTTTTGCGATTCGATCATCAGGTCTTTTTCGCCTCTTGTTTCTCACACCGAGCATGACTCACGTGGGATTAGAGTAATAATTGACCATGGAATTATCCCTGGGCCTCCTAGAGTGTAAGAACCACAACCTGAGCTACGTGTAATTTGATTCTTGTCTCCTAGATAGGGTATGTATGAAGCCTCCCTAAGGCTCAAGACTAACTACAATATATCCCGACCCCTTCATGTCGGTTCACCTTCATCCTGCAAGATGTTAAACTATGTACCTCTATCTCGAACTATGTGGAATTTGATCCTTGTCTCCTAATAAAGGTATGTAGGAAGCATCCCTGAGGTTCAAGCCCATTACCCATCGACCCCAACTACTCCACGTCAGCTTATCCTCATCCCGCATAATGTTAAACTATTTCACCCTTTGTGTCCCACATGAATTTAAAATGTAACCATTCCAAACTATTTAGGTTTGATCTTTGTCCCCTAGATAGGGTATGTAGGAAGCCTCCTCGAAGTCTGACCCCATCCATCAATAAGATGTTGTGACCTCATCCAGCATTAAACAGTTGTGACTCAAACCAACGGTAAAACGTTTTAGTTCCAACCAGTGGTAAACTATTGTAGTTGTAACCAGTGGTAAACCGTTGTAGTCCCCCTTTTTGGGAACCACATTTCTGAACTACGTGGACTTTGATTCCATACCATGGGGATAGCTAGGATGTCTCTTCAAGGCTCAAGCCCAACATCACCATCTTCCTCAAGACGGTTCCATCTCCTTCTCCATCCACTCTCAACTCTCCATTATCCATCCCGATCCTTACCCGGGACACCACATCTCGGTTGGATCATGCCATATCATTTATCACTCCTCATAGCGATGATCAGGTACCTAACCAGGTGTTATCCCCAGCATCAATGAGCCTTCTTAGGGTCGCGCCCATCTGATCTACTCTTATCAATGTTCCAATCAGTCTGATCCATCTCCGGTAGGCGTTAAACCAACAGCATACCCCGTGTTAAACATGGGAAGATGAGGAAAACCTCAAAGAAATGTATAAGGAATATAATTCCACACACTTGATGTGGGATGGCTGGGGCTTCCACGCCCTTGAGAAGCTCTATGATATGGAGAAAAAACCTAGATGCACCAGTGTTCTAGCATCCAGACACGCCAATGATGTCCAATGTGACTACTCCCCGGACCAAAGGTTTCTACCTTGATCGGACCCCTTGGAATGTCCTCACAAAAGTAGCATAATTAACCCACATCTATGAAGACATGGCATTGGGAAGAGTTTCATGGACAATGTCTTAATTCTATGATGGAGACCTAGACTAGGTGACGAGTTCCGAGGAGGAATCCATGGAAGGAGGAGCTGAAATCCCATCATCCCATTTCGATCAAGGAGAAAACAACCCCGAATAAGCGATGGATTCCACCCACCTTTGGAAAGTGGGAATGCAGGGCAATAATCAGCACGTCCTCCATAGACAGATATGGCCCCTGAAGAAAGTGTTGGAAACATAATCTATTTGAGTTCGCAACTCAATTAAAAACCAAATTCCCCTTTTAAGACTTCATTTTTCACCCAATGAAAATCAAAATGGGCCAAGACCCATTTACCCACTATAAAACCATTAAATAGACCCAAATTCATTTCATGGAAAGCCTAATATAATTAAATATTCCAAATTAAATCCTAAATTGAGGACTCACAAAACCAAGCATTTATTCCAAGGCCAAGGAACACTAAAATTGGTTCAAATCAACACAAGGATATCAAATATATGCATACTTTAATCAAAGGGAAATAAATCACAAGCATATAATAATTCCATAGGAATCAAAGTGTATAGACACCTACCCCAAGGAGAAGGAGATCTAGCTAGAGCACTTCGGTACTGGAAACACTTGACGAAGACCGCCCCACATTAGTGCACACATGCATTCTTATATATATACCCTTAATCCATTGTAAATTTTCCCTATGTCATGAGGGAAAATGTGAAAAGAAGGTATATATATACATATATAAACACGTACCTATACATGTGAGCGTAACACTTCATGGAGCCACCAACATTCTACAAAAATTCTAGGAAACCTAAAACATCAAAGGAGCCCAAATGGAAGGTGCGAAACAAAACAGCGGGATAAAACTCTTACCCTGAGCAACATCAATGTGCTGAGATGAGTCAATCCACTTCACCTTTGGTGGAGGATGTCAGAATACACACAAATTCAACTCGAGAGACCTCATGTATACCTTATAGATGAAATAAACCACAACAATTGGATTAACCAGGAATCTATGGCTTGGATGAATGAAACTGGGTGATGATGAAGGGAAAATAGTCCAAAGAGAAGTAGGAGATGAGGGAAGACATACTTACCTCGAATAACCGAACTTGATCTGTGGAGAAACTATGAAGTTTCATCAAGGAAAGAGGAGACCGGGAGGGAGGGAGGCGTGCATACAAGGTGGGGGAGGGGAGATGATTTGCGAAATGCACCGAGTGGAAGAACAAGAGGGGAAAAGTACAAAAAGAAGGAAAAAAAGAAATAATAAAAATAATAAAAATAAAAATAAATAAAATAAAAATAAAAATAAATAAAAATAACATTTTTTAAAAACTCTCCAAAGGATTAAATTTTTGGTCCGCTAATCACTCGAGTTCAATCCCGATCCATAATAAAATAAAATAAAATAAAATAAAAACATTGTGACACCTGAGGTGTTACAATCTCCCCATCATGCCTCTTTCTGTCCCCAAAAAGCCCCGATCGAAGGAATAGAGAGAGGAAACAAAGGTTTCAGAGAGGACTTGCCCAAAAGAAACACTCTGCACCACTTAAACTCAAAGTAAACAACCAAAACCCTCAAAAAGATGTTTCTAATTAACTATAAATCATACATGCACCCAAGTATTACATGAACAAGAACCTCAACAATTAAACTTACCTCCCCTAATATTGAAAGATGATCCCTGTGAAAAATAGGTCAAAAGAGGAAAAAGCACTGTGTTCAGCGAAAGTGACATAAATGAAAATCTCAACTAACCCGTAACAAGACTTTATGATAAGTGTCACCCGCCCCAAAGAGCTAGAACAACTCCAGTTGATTAGTCATGGATCAAAATTTCCACACCCACATAATCCAATCCTTCAAACTGAAACACGTCAAGCACTACTAAATGGAAATCGCACCACTCATCCAAGGTAAACAAGTATAACCAAACCATTTATAGGAGAAAAACAATGGATGGACATGGGGAGGCCTAAACGGACTCCCCTACATTAGAAACCAACCAACCCTTGAGACAAGAACCAACTGACAGACACCGAGAGGCCCAAACAGACTCCATACCATTATGAAAAAGGACAACACTGATTCATTCCAATGTTTTTTGAGTGAGACCCACAGTTGGTTCCACACCATTAGAATTGATATAAGATACAAAAACTTCAAAATTTTCTTGTAATGACCAAACACCCCCCCATAAGGGTCGGGGAGGGAAGGGCCCAACTACCAGGGCGTCAAAACCCCAGCCGAAGATAAACCAACATCTTCACATCCCTTGACGAGAACAAATCAGAATAGAGACTGATTTACCCAAACAGACCCTATAAGAACCACTAAAAGAGATTACATCTGATGGGACACAACCACTGGGACTTTAAGGTAATGAGACTACCATGATTAATCATAGCCATGGGAAACCCCCACACACAAATGGGTCATTCAGAATGGATCAACTATAGGAAATGATTTAAACTACCTTCACCTTTAACTCAAACGATAGAAATAATGTTGGGGTCCCATGAAATCTCAGGGTTCCTGACCATGCATCAACTTTTCTCCAAGGCCTATGGCTGAATACCTGATGTTTGATGTATCTTCTTCTTCGTAGTCAGGCATTGAAGACTCTTAAATGGATCTTCTCCTTTTGGTGCCACACACAACCACACCACAACTGAGACAACACCAACAAACAAAACATACCCCGACATCCAACTACTCCCTCACGACACATCCACCAAAATAGGGGTTTATATGATGCACATGCATCACCTCTTCACCTTCACTAAGAAACATTAGAAGGAAAGACAGACAACATACGCTCCCCTTTGAATAGAAAAAATTAGAACTCCCTAAGAGGAGGATGCACTCCTTTGAAAACAGGGATTCCCAAATGATTCTATGAAATCCACCCTTGCTCTTCAAAGAGAACTCACACTGCAAGACATCACCAAAATGACCCTTGTGGCCGATGAAAGCACTACAAGACTTTCAAGACATTAGTCAGCACCGATAACTCTGAACAACCTTCACCCTTCCCCGCTGGGATTCCTTTCACCGTTTCGAGGGGGGAACTTCAAACACAATAGTGTCAAACTTCATACCCTATGACTCAGATAACTCAAAGAGACCAAAACTCCCTTCAAATCCCCTAAAACATTTCATACCTCTTCAAGAGGATCTTCTTAGTTACAAAAATGATAGGTGGGTTCAATTCTAGAATTCAATAAGAGAGTCCTTCAATAAACTAGAGGGCCATCCAACAACAAATTGCCCATGGCAGCACTTTAATCGTACATTAACGCTTTATGGGGATGTGTACTAGTCAAAAAAGAGAACCATGGACCCAATCAAACTGGTCTAATGGCTACAAAGTACTGCAAGTGAATGCTAAACGTGTAGGGGGAACCACTTCAAGGGATTACTAAAGCACTTTTCAAAAGAAACCACTAACCACACATTTTCACACCAACTTACAAACAAGAATTGAAACTCAAGACACAAATCTATTAAAAAAGATTCTCAGCTCAAAATGCCTCACATACAACATTTCTAAAACACAAGGACACACCACATAATTATGGATCATCAAACACTCCATCCTTTATTTGAAAAAACAATTTCTAATTAAAAATTGGGAGGGTGGGTTTCACATTCACCAATTACACCACATGGGCCTAACACTTGCATGTTCTCATGCTAACCAAGCACTAATTTACCTCCCATGTATATCCCATGAATATGGTCACCCATGAAAATACCAAAGCTAAGAAAAACCACTTCGGAAAACCCCTGACCCTTCAAATAAAACCCATTTTAAATTTCACAAGACATTTTAGAAAAACACGAATCATCCAATAAATAATTTAATTTTCAAATTTTACATGTCAATTCCCAAAACATTTCATCCCATTAAAAACACTTTTCATAGGTTTAACAAATTACAATAAAAATATAATTTCAAAAATCAATTTAAAATCTCCCATATTTCCCAGACCATCAGGTTTGTAAATCCACAATTTTCAATTATAAAAATCCAATCTTAATTGATGAAAAAACCATTTCATGAAAAGCATAATTTCTAGAAACTCATTAAAAAGAGTTCTGAAAACCCAAGTTCCACCAGTGTGAAAATCAAGTCATTTCCAATTAAAAATATTTATTTTATAAATCTTAAACCAGAGGTTCTCAAAATTATTTCAAAAACCTAAGGGACACAAGACAACGCAAGAGGAAACTAATGTCGAAGGGTGACTCAGACATATAGTTGATGACCATATGATAATAACACCACCACCTCAGAGAGTATTCTAGGACAACATCCCCAAATCAACATAGCTTTCTAGACCCTACGATCTCACTAGGACCACTGACCCACTCCCTTTTAATTTCCCCTAGACAAGATTAACCATAATGACCAAAGATTTAGAAAAACCTCAACTTACCCTGGTAACTCGAGTTCCGCCACAAGGTTTGATGGCCAATCACCTTACTCATAGATATAAGACTGAGTTCCGAAACCATTAACTTTAGTTTAACTTGACTCTATCCCAAAATAACACGAATGAAGAGAGAAAACCTCCTCTGATACCATTTTTTCACAAACCAAGTTGGGTACCCATCAGACCCGACCCCCCCACTCGGTCCACAACATGCCCCGAAGGGCATTCCTGATCCCCACAAGATGGAAACTAGTGTCAGTCATCACAGTGAGAAAGTTAAGAATGGTTTGGCCCATAAACAAAAGAAAAACAATTGAATATAAATTGAACAATAAAAAACTCTAGTAACATGAGATAAAAAAAAGATAACTGACTAGACATACCTCCAAGTGACCCCATGGGTCACCACCAAACATAAAACCATGATATCCAAGAGAGATCCAAGATCAGAACCTGAAATTTAAAAGTAATGTAGGAGTGAGCACCAAGATGATTAGTAGGAATGCCGGAGTACAACAACACCCCATGCCCTTACCTTAAAAAAACCCAAAATTTACTAGTTTGAAAATAATAAAGAATAAAATAATGTTTTTCATTCTTTTCAAATTCAATTAACAATCTTACCTATTCAAAAAAACGCTTCTCTTCCACTTAATTTTTAAAATAGGTTCCAAGCATGCATTAACATTTCAAAATGTAAGGAGAACAATTTAGATTAAAAGTATTGTTTTCAAAAAAGAGAGAACAAACCCGAAACAGTTGAATTGAAAATCATATCACAAGAATTTTTCCACAAATGAGCACAATGGGCTATCCATATAGGTAACTAGAATATGTGGGACCCTAGAGACCTCATACCTTAGTGAAACTTGTAATAGTAATCACACCGAACATCGTTCTCATGCATAAGAAAATTGTAGGGAACACACTTATAACATAGTGGTATCCAATCATCTGAAATGTTTAGTTAGTGTTGTAGCATCAGTTCTGATAGAAGAAACCTGGATGAACCCCTTAAGTATCATCTAGCTTACAAGTCCTAGTCCACCCACCTAGATACTCAGGTTTCCCATTGTTCTCTATTTCAATTGGTGGTGAGTTTTTATTATGAAAAAACATATGTACTTACCATTTTATTTACTTAAAAACACATCCAAACTCTAACCCCAATCTCCCTCCATGAGTGAATCACCCCTTTTTCCCATCACAAAATAATGCACATGACTCTTTACTAGGCACAAATCACAAATCAAACATTCAACACACACATCATTTTCTAAGAAAAAGGGGGAATGCCTTAAGAGAGGTTTTTCTTTTTCATAAAACATTATTAAGGTGAAAAACATGATTAATAACATATAAGGAACACCTTTTTATAAATAATTGGCCTAAAGGCCAAAAAACATTGAAAATACTCATTACGCATTCATAACTACTTAGGAAATCACTTTTCAAGAAAAGTCACTTAAGACAAATAGGCGTTAGAAATACATTTCACTTTTCAAAAAAGGTATAAACATTTCAAGCAACCGAAACTAAATTTCATAGCATGTGTATATAGCATAAATGTAAAACATATTTTTAAAATAGGCAAGAAGTTATGAAATTCAAATTAAAGGCATAGACATAGGGGACCTACCTCAGGGTGGAACCAAGCTGTCCACATCGGCTCTGGGTGCTATCTAACTAAAGTTTGCTGCCTCATCACTAAGCATATGCACATTCACATAAATATAAGGACACTTAGACCCTATGAACACACCTTAATGGCCATGAACATGTGCAAGGGGATCCTTAAACATATGGTACACCACAAATACTACAAACCTTAAAACAAAAAAAACCCAAATTAAGATGCTGCGAAACCAAGAAACGACATAAAATACATACCTTGGATGGTAGTGGTGAACTGAAATATCCAAAACCACCTCTCCTTCTACGGCGGTTGACAGAGTCCACAAGAATAGGTCCCGAGGGACCATTTTTACGACCCTAAACCATAAGAAATCACAAACCCCGAATCAATCCCTAACCTAGGGTATCAATTAATTAATTAATTAATCATTCTATAATTTAATAAATTGAAGGCACCCAAAATAACTATAAGACGAGATCAATATCACAATCATCAATCACATAAATAACATAAACCTCATATTCAATAAGGGGGTTCAATAAGGGAAAACCAATATCATATCACAAGTGACAACCGGGCCTTCACTCATTTCATATACATTTGAAAATCAATTTCTAAACAAATCTGAAATTTCAAACACAATTACAAAGGAAGGAATAAGAATATTCAAACGTACTCACATAAATCCAAGGAAACTCTATTTCCATTTTATAAAACCAAACACCCTTTATAAATTATTGAAACCCATTGAAAAAAATGACAACCCATGCTAAATCCCATTTGTCCTAAAGTCCAAAAATCAGGTGTATTTCACAATGAAAACATTTTTTTGGCATTTTTATCAAACATATTTAAGGAATAAACTACATTAAGAAACCAATTTTCATTTTTTTAAAGCAATCCACCATTTCATGCAATGAAAAACTCAGCAAAGCTTTCAAAATATTACAAAACCACCAACCGCACATGGGACTCATTCTTTAAAACCCAAAACAAGGCCCAAGGTCACCCATTTACATTAAACCACGTTTAAAGAGGCCAATTAGAATCCCCACAAAAGGAAAAACATGCACAAATTCTAAACCACCATTTTGAATAAAATTTAAACACCCATTTTAAATCATTTCAGGTCGCACCTCAATTAAAAACATTTCCCCTTTTTAGACTTCATTTTTTACCCAATAAAAACCAAACCGGGCCAAGACCCATTTCCCCACTTTAAAACCATTAGAGGACCCAAATGCATTTCATGGAAAGCCTAGAACAATTAAATATTCCAAATTAAATCATAAATCAAGGAATCACGAATCCAAGCATTTATGCCATGGCTAAGGAACACCAAAATGGGTTCAAATCAACACAAGGATATCAAATATATTCATACTTTCATCAAAGGGAAATAAAGCAAAAGCATATAAGAATTATATAGGAAAAAAAGTGCATAGAAACCTACCCCAAGGAGGCGAAGACCTTGCCAGAGCACTTTGGTACTTGAAACCCTTGAAGAAGATCACCCCGCACTAGCGCACACATGAATTCTTATATATATATATACACTTAATCAATTATAAATTTTCCCCACGTTATGAGGGAAAATGTGCAAGTATGGTATATATATACATATATACACATGTACCTATACATGTGAGAACTACACTTAAAGGGGACACAAACATTCTAAAAAAATTCTAGGAACCCTAAAACATCAACGAAGCCCAAATGGAAGGTGAAAAACACAATAGTGGGATAAAAATATTACCCCGAGCATTGTCGATGAGATGAGATAAGTCAATACACTTCACCTTCAGTGGCGGATGATAGAATAGGCACAAAGTCAACCTGAGAGAAGTCCTGCATACCTTATTGACAAAAGAAACCACACAAATTGGATTAAATCAAAATGTAGTGTTTGACCGAATGAAACCGGGTGATGATGAGGGGAAAACCGACTAAAGAGAAGAAGGAGACGAGGGAAGACATACTTACCTTGAAGAACCAAACACGATCTATGGGGAAATCAGGAAGTTTTGTCGATCAAAGAGGAGACTGAGAGGGAGGGAGGCACATGACCAAGGAGGGGTAGGGGATCTTCTCCGTGTGATGAACCGAGAGGAAGAACAAGAGGGGAAAAGAAGAAAAATAAGGGAAAAATAAGGGAAAAAATAAAAAAGAAAAAGAAAAAGTAATAAATAAAATAAAATAAAATAAAAATTTTATTTTTTAAAACTCTCCAATGACATAAATTTCTGGTCGACTAACCACCAGAGTTCAATCCCGATCCATAATAAAATAAAATAAAATAAAATAAAAACATCATGACACCCAGGGTATTACAAGTTTTCTTAAGATAAATTTTTTCTTTAAATAATACATTTTAATCAAACTAGTTTAGTGTGTTGTCTTATCTAGTGATTTGATATTCCACCTCTCCACTATGTTTTTGACTCATCTTGACTAATAATCTAACACTACACCTCTCCACTGGTTTTGTTTTTCTTCCAGACTAGTGATGTGAGACAACTCTTCTCTACTTGGTTAGTTGTCATCCTAACATGAAAATTGATACTACTCCTTTAACTACAAAAAAAAACATCATTTAGCGATGTTTAAAAACATCGTAAATTCATTTACCATTGTTTCTCAAAAAACATCACTAAATGAGGTGTCACTAATTTAGCAACATTTATAAATGCCACTATTTAACGACACATCATTTTCAATGTTTTTTTAGAGACATAGATAAATAAACATTGCTAAATTTGTGACTCTTATAAATGCCACTATTTAGTGACACCTCATTTAATGACGATTTTTAAAAACATCAGCAATGACACACAGTTTACCAACATTTTCTGAAACGTTGGTAAACGGGTTTTCTGAATTTTATATATTTATATTTTTTACATAATAAAAAAATATCTCCTCAACCCACTCCCTCCCACCATGCCCTACTCCCCATACTATTCCCAACCCACTTCCACCAAACTCCCTCCTATCCTGCCTCTCCCACACACGCTCCATGCATTCCCCTCCTATTCCTTAGCCCACCCCGACTCTCCCTCTCCCACCCACGCCCCACCTATTCCCAACCCACTCCTGCCTCTCCCTCTCCCACCCACCCACATCTACCAACCCCCTCTTGTCCCCCTCTCCCACCCACACCCCACACCCCACCTATTCCCAACCCACTCCTGCCTCTCCCAACCACACCCCATGCCTTCCCCTCTTGTTCGAAGCCCACTCCCACCATCCCATGCCAACACCCTCCTATATATCGCCCCAATAACTAGTGCATGCCGTCCCCTCCTATTCCCAATGACGCCCCACTCCCCACTCCCACACCCACAACGTTGTAAAATAAGAAACACCACACCTCGTAGGATTAGAACCCTGGACCTGCATCCTATAAGAAGTCAATACTACCAACCAAGCTTCTTTATATTACATCAGTAATTATATTATTTTATGTTTATATATATATATATATATATCAATATTTAATAAATTAATACTGTATATATATTTTATATTTATGTTCATATTTTATATTTTATATTTTATGTTCATATATACATATATATGTTTATATTATATTATTAAAATATATATGTTTATATTTTATGTTAATATTATATTATATATATATGTTTATATTTTATAATATATATATATATATATCTAATTATATTTTATGTTTTTATATGTGTGTGTGTCTGTGTATAAATATATATGTGTATGTATATATATTTATAATTTTAATTATGTATATATATAGATACAATTAGAAACATTTTAAAAAAATGGTAAAAATGCCACTAAAACAGTCATGTTTACTTAGAAACGTGACTAAATTGAAAATATTTAATTGTGTTTTATTATATATATATATATATTTCAATAATTAAAAATTAACATTATAAATATATAAAAATATATTTATATATTAAAATACATATAATAATATATATATGTTGATCTTTTTTTTGTTTTTTATTTTATGTTTAAATATATTTATATATATTTGTTTATATTATATTATATATTTATATGTGTGTGTGTGTTTATATTTTACATATATGTTTATATTATATATATATATAAGTTTATATATGTGTGTGTGAGCATATAAATATATACGTGTATGTATACATATAATTATAATTTTAATATATATATATATATATAATTTTCCATGTTTTAAAACACTGGTAAAAATGTCACTAAAATTGAAATGTTTTCTTAAAAACCTTCCAAATTTTAAAATATATATGTGTTTCTATATATATATATGTATATATATATATGTGTGTGTGTGTGTGTGTGTTTATATATATAAAAATTTATATATTAATATATATGTGTTTGTATATATGTGTCTATGTTTATATATATTTCTAAATATATATTTATATCGATGTTGGGAAATGATCTATATAAATATACATATATTCTTAATGACTATTCATGAAAACGTCACTAATTTAGCGATGTTTTTCAGGAAGTGTCGCTAATTTTGTGATGTTTTCTAGAAGCATTTCTAATTTAGTGACATTTTGCAGGAAGGGTTTCTAATTTAGAAAATTGTTTCAGGAAGCATCCCTAATTTAGCGACATTTTGCAGGGAGCGTTGATAATTTAGTGCTATTTTTCAAGAATCATCACTAATTTTGTGACAAAATGTCACTAATTGAGCGACATTTTTCACGATGTGTTGTTAAATCAGCAACATTTTTCAGGAAATGTCGCTCAATGAGAATCATTTTTCATGAAGTGTTGCTAAATCAGTGACATTTTTCTAGAAGTGTCACTAAATCAGTGAAGTTTTCAGAAAGCGTTGCTCATTTAGAGATGTTTTCAAGAAGCATTGCTAAATTAGCATTGTTTCATGAAAAAAATCGCTAAATTACAGTTTTTTGTAGTGCTAGTCCATTGTGTTGTGATGACCAGTGACACAATACTATTTTTTTATTAGTTTATTTTGTTGCATACCCTATATTTTTTTATTATTTTTGTTCTTGAGTGAATACTATTTCTACCTATATTGTCAAATTGTTCTACTAGTTTATTGGACACTATTGCGGCCTATATTTTTCTATTTTTCATCTACTTCAGTGGATACTATTACTTTCTCTATTTGTTCATGTTTATTGTGTATTAGTTTCATTATCATTAGAGTTTTTATATTATTATAAAAGTATTGTTTTATTATTTAAGTGTGTTCTTTTACTTGGTTTAAAATGTTTATTTTATTTTCTTATGTTAAATATAAGTGTACTATAAAACATGGAATGTAAACTTTTTATTTTTTATAAATGGAATCACATTGGAAAATGTTTTAAATTATAGTTTCCTTAAATTAGTTGAATATTTACATTGGGAAAAAATAAATTTAAATGATGAACTTGTGTGACCTATTTTATGAAAAATGAGCATCTTACTTTTATAGTTATATTTTCAAACTAGCATGAAAATGATTTATTTCTAAAGTATATCCATGGGTTGAGGGGAGGACCCCAACAAGATTTTTTAAAAGAATCCTATTTTTTAAAAGTTAATAATTCAAATTCGTAATGAAAAAATTAAAATAAAAAATAAATTCTACATATGCAATGTAAGTATGTACTCTTAAAAATATAACGATTAAAAAATACTATGTAGATTATAACAAAGAATGAATATTGCGTGTATTTATGGATAGAAAACATGTATTGGGAGTTACAAGTTTAGAAATATGGAAAAATACTACAATAATGAATTTAGAGTAGGAATAATTACCTACATACTCTTATTCCTAATGAACAATTGATGATGCATGTAATTAGACCGTAATAGTGACCACAAAGATCTATAAATTAGTTTGGTGGGCTTCTTGACTCTCAATGGAAACATTAATAACTAAATTTTTGCATGAATTCATAATATAGAACAATATATTTACAACTAAATTTGTAAAATCAAATGATTAATTGAAACATTAATAAATAAATTTAAAAAATTAAAATTTTAATGGAATCGTCATTATTAAAATGAAAATGAAAATAAATCAAGGCTAACCTTCAAGTGGTGGTACACTTAACCCATTTTTATGGTCTCTTTGAATAATGAAACTCCTGTAGCATAAGATGTAATGATGGTTAATATATATCAAATAAAAAATTAGATAGTAAAATAGTGGACAAACTCAATAAAAAGTAAAATTTTAGGACATTCCATTTTTTGGGAAGCATGAATTCAAATTTAAGTTCTATGATATGTTATAGTAACTGATGGAAAACAGTTCCATAATAAATCACACTAACATCAATTGTTTTTCAATGGATCAAACTAAATTAACTATTTTTCATTTTTATTTTTTAACACTCCTTGAAATATGTGTAAAACATTTGAGTAGTATCTATATTTATAAATGCAACACGATGAGTGGTATCTATATTTATAAATGCACACATGTGTAAGGAAAATGGTGGTATCTATATTTATATGATCATATTAAATTTTAGAGACCCCCTAGATACACAAAATCTCACCTCCTACATAATATAGATTGATAATAATAGTGGAAATGATATGCCAAAAAATCCATTCAACCCATAAGATATCCATCATAACCCCACTCACATAATCATGGCCTCATAGGAAGATAAGTGGTACTGAAATTTAGTATTCAAACTAAAATCCTTTTCATTTTCATGGAGTAATTGAAGATTTTCTTTGAGTGTTGAAATTGCAACAATTTTATCAACATGAGTTCATGAAAGACCATCTATCTAAGCCTTCTCACAATCACACTAATCAAGGATCCCCTTGTAGGGACATATAGTTGATACTTCTTTTTTCAAATTTTGGAAGAAAAATATGAAATGCTATCCAATTATTCACCAAATCACCAGCCTTGGAACATTTAGATTTAAAGAGATAATTATCATCCTCAATAGATTTATCTAATGAGCAATTATTATTGCATTTTTTTTCCAGAGACTTGTCCCCCATCTATTCTAGACATGCACCTATATTGCTTGAACTACCCTAAGAAGTAGTCATCCCATACCAAGTAATGATGATCATTGTGGATGAATTCATAGGATTACACCTAACAACAGTGGAGTAATTATTTTCTTAAATTCAATTACCCATTTACTTCAAAGCATGCTGAAAGTATTTGATAAATTCAAATTTTGGGTTCCCCATATTTGAAAGGAACATTTTTTGTATTTGTTTACTTTTTAAAATATTAATATTTCTGAATAAAATAAGATGGATATGAATCAAAAAATGTGAAGATGCAAATTGTATGATAAAATAGTATGTATATGATGTGAAAGAGTTCATCATGTTTGAAAAATATCATGCATATAACCCTTCTAAAATCCTTTGTTTGTGTTTACACTGATGTTATTCAAGACTAATTATTCCACAGGAGTTGGAAGAACACATGATATATCACAGAATGGATCAAAGTTATAAATGTTGGAATAAACAAGGGAAAAAGTTAATGTAGCTAGTGAATGAGATAACAATATGTTTTATGGATTATATGATACAATTAAAAGTGTGGGAAATGAAGAATACCATATCAAGGATGTGATTATAGGTGTGAATGATGATGAAGATCATATTGAATAAATGATAATTACCGTTGAATATGAACTTCCTAATTGTCCGAAATTATTTGAGAAGTTAAATAGTTGTGAAACTATGCCATTTTATATTAGTTATACTAAATATACAACATTTTCATAGATACTGAATCTATATAATTTAATATATGGCGATAGATGGAGTGACACAAGTTTTACTAAACTACTTGATCACTTGAATGATATGCTCCAAGAAGATAATGAGCTTCCTAGCCGAACATATGATGCTAAATGAATACTCTGCTCAATAGGTATTATCTATGAAAGAATAAATGCATGTCCAAATGACTATATAATATTTCTAAAAGACCATAAATCACTTAATGAATTCCCAAAGAATGGTTTTTCTCGATAAAAAATGTGAGTTTCGTCCTATGAAATATGTATGGTAATTTCCAATATTGCCAAGGTTTAGGTGCCTATATGGAGGTGTGGAGACTGCATGGAAATTGATGTGGCATGTAGATACAAGAAATAAATATGGTAAACTTCATCACCTAATATTTACTCCTCCATAGAAGATAATTGATCATGAGTATCCTAAATTTGTAAACAAGATGAGAAACCTTCGTCTTACGCTATATATAGATGGAGTGTATCCTTTTGGTTTTCAAAGCATCACTCATAGTACATGGATGGTTATGTTGGAAAATTATAAATTTCAATAATGGTTATGCATGAAAAAAAAATATATTATGACATCTATGATTATATCAGGATCAAAACAACCAGGTAATGATATTGATGTTTATTTGGATCCACTAATCGAATATTTGAAATTATTATGGGATTTAGGTGTTATGTTGTATAAATCATATAAAAATGAATATTTCACATTAAAATATTTATTGTACAGGATGATAAATGAATTTACTTATTATGAAAATTTTTCAGGATATAACATTAAAGGAACTAAAGGGTGTCACATTTGTGAACAAGGCACACAATCAATTAGGTTGACGCATTCATTGAAGACTATGTTTCTAGGAAATCACAGATTTCTACCCTGATGAAATAAGTACTAATCTTGGATGAAATCATTCGATGGGAGTTTAAAATAACATACAACAACTTCAATAACAATAGATAATAAACTATTTTATAAAGTAAAAGATATGGACAATGATTTTGGTAAACATTTTTCAAAAAACCCTATGAAAACCAGTTAAAGAAGAGATCGGTTTTTTTAATTACCAAACCGGAATTGTTTGTATGTCAGGAATTTTCTTGATGTTATGAATGTTGAAAAAATGTATGTGATAGTGTCATTGACATGTTACTAAATGATCCTAAAAAAGGATGAGATTAAGGCTAGGTTTGACATGATTGACAAGAGAATACGGGATGATTTGACACCCGTGAAGGGTGAAAATGGGATTTTATTCCTCCATATTCTCAAACACTTTCCAGGAAGGAGAGATATCAGTTCTGTAACATCTTTAATGATGTAAAGGTTCTGGATGGGTATTCATCGAATATAAAGAATATCATGTCAATTACTGATTTAATGTTAAAGGGCCTAAAATCACAAGACTGCCATGTTTTGATGCAATATCTAATGCATATAGTTTAATATTGAATTATTTCCAAGAAATTCAATCAAACATTACTATAAAAAATGCTAACTAGTAACATTTTAAAACATCGCTAATTCATTTATCGACATTTCTAAAAAACATCGCTAAATGAGGTGTCTCTAAATAGAAACGCTTTTAAAAATATCTAATTTGAAAATTTTGTAAGTGTCGCTAATTTAGAGGTGTTCATAAACATCGCTATTTAGAAACACCTCATTTAGTGACATTTTTGAGAAACATAAGTAAATAAATGTCATTAATTTACGGATGTTTATAAATGTCACTATTTAGTAACACCTCGTTTACTGATGTTTCTAAAAAATGTTGGTATTTTTTTTAAATTAATAATTTTTGGGGTTTTAAAAAATTTATATTTTTAAAATATATATACTAACTTATTTTTAAAATGAAAAAAATCACCCAAAACACCCCATTCTATCCAGTTCAACCCCAAACCCTTCCCGTTCCACCCGCTACACGCACCCATCTAGTTAATCTACCATGCCTCGTTCGGTTCATCTGACCAACCCCAATCCCCCTTCTCATTCCACCCCACTCTACACACACCCGTTCCAACATCTAACCACCTCTTCCAACCCATCTATCCCATTTATCCCACATGAAGGACCTATAGCTATGAAAAAACGCAGTGCGTGATGAAATTCCACTCTGTTGGGATTCTAAGGCAAGACCTCTCCCTTCACTGGCTGAATAATAGACCAATTCACCCATTCATATTTTTCATATTTAATTGTATTATATTTTATTTGTATATATAAATACATTTCAATATATAAAAAACTAAAAATATGTATATATTTATATATTAATATATGTGTGTATATATATATGTTTGTATGTTTATATTTTATATTTTATGTTTTATGTTTTTATATATATATATCTGTGTTTGTGTATATATTTTATATAAACTTATATATATATAAATATATATCTGTTTATATTATATATATATATATATATGTTTAGGTTTTATATTATATATATATATATGTTTAGGTTTTATATTATATATTTTATGTTTATATTATATATAGATATATATATTTATATATATATATGTATCTGTGTTTATATATATTAATATATATAGATATATATGTTTCTATTTTCAATTTTATATTTTATTTATATATGTTTATATGTTTATATATTTCATATATTTATATTAATATACATATGTTTATATATATATATGTTCATATATATATGTGTGTGTGTGTGTATTTATTTCTGTGTGTGTGAATATATATATATATATATGTGGTTGTGTTTGTATATATATGTATATATATAATTATAATTATATGTATATATATATAATTATCCATGTTTCTTGAAAACATCCATAATTTGGCGATAATTTTTAGGAAACATCACTAATTTAGTGATTTTTTTCAGGAAACATTTCATAATTAATGATTTTTATCGGAAACATTACTAAATTATTGATTTTTTTCATGAAAGGTTGCTAAATTTGTGATTTTTACTCTAAATTTAAAAATTTGGGATATTTTTAAAAAGCGTTTCTAAAAAAACATTGCTATATTATAGTTTTTTTATAACGCATTAACCAACATCTCTTTCTTTTTCAAAACTATATGCGGTAAAGTTATTGACCCAGTGAAATTGCCAAATATGAAAAAGGAAATTGTAGTTATATTAGGTGAATTGAAAATGTTCTTCCCACTAACATTATTTGATATGATGGTTCACTTGGTGGTTCACTTGGAAAGATAGATTCAACGATGTGGTAATATACTTTATAGATGGATGTATCCCATTGAATGGTATATGAAGATTTTGAAATGGTATATCAAAAATTAATGTCACCTATAAGGGTATATTGTAGAGCTATATATTATTGAGGAAGTTGTTGAATTATTTACTGAATACCTGTCCGATGTAGAAAGCATTGGTCTACCAAACTATCATCACACTCAGTGGCTTATGGGTGAAGGAATTTCTGGAATATATGTTGTCACAATCACTGTTATAGATCAAAATTAGACCCATCTTTATGTTTTTCATAATATTTTATAGGTCTCACCATATGTTGAACCCCACAAATAAATTCTTAGGCATTTTAATCCATCAAAGTATAAAATATGGATATAACATACACATAATCAATAGTTTATTAGATGGTTTTGAGACCATTTTTTAAGGAGTAAGCTGGAAATCCAGATTCGATTTTAGAATGAATTTGATGCCTATCCAAAGGACCAAGTTTTCATGTATTATATTATAATGGTTATGTAATTGATGTTTATATTTTATATACAAATGAAAATGATTAATCTAGTATCGTGAAAATTAGTGGTGTTACGCTTGTGGATGAAACAATGCATGTATCAAGTACCATGGAAATAAATCCAATTTATGATTATATATCATTATTTTTCATCATAAAACAAATATGGGATATATTAACATTACATGAATATTTTGGAATACTGAAAAAATTACAAAAATAGATGCCCAAAGACAGTACTGGTCTAGTGCCTTTTGAAACATGGAAACATAAACACTGATATATAAGTGAGAAACATTATCTCCCACTAGGTTCTTCTTTAATAGAACCCTTATTAGACACATAAAACATAATACATATCTTCATAACCTGGGGAAGAATCATAAAAATGGGTGAGCTCAAATGCCCAGTAAGGGTAAAAATGGGTATATGTTAGCATAATCATGAGCATAAGAGTATTATAACATGATCATGAAAATAAAATATCACACCCTAAATATCAATTATCATATACATGAATCATGGAATAAATCTTGGTAGTTCATAATACATAAATAATAAGGAAATAAAGAACATAATTCATGAAAGGAAAACATAGGAATAAAATATGGAATTGTGAAAGACACATAAGTATATAATATGATTTCCATATTAGCCAAGGAATTTCTAACAATACCATCTTGGTATTATGGGTTCACTCCCTATACTATATTGGTAGTCATGTTTCACTCCCATGGAAATCTTAGTTTCATGATTTCACTCCTCATATCATCTTTGTAGTCATGGTTCACTCTCATGTCCATCTTGGTAGCCAAGGTTCCCTTAGAAGACCATCTTAGTCTATCTCATGAGATATAAATCTTTATCCAATGAATTTAAGGGAGATACAGGTCCCCCCATCTCATAATGAAACCATACATGTTCCACAATATCATAAATAATCATATTATAACCAATGAAATGAAATGGTTATTGTAAATATGTAATAATATCATAACCAGTGGAAAAAAGACACATTTCATAATCATTTCATCATAAAAATAACCCATGGAAAGAAGAAAGTTTCAAAACCATATAACCTAGGAAAGAGAAACATGTTTTATCAACATCATGCCATAAAAATATAATCCATTTAGAGAAATAATATGAATAGAAAAATTGAATAATTTACAAATAAAGTCATAATTAATACCAATGGATATTATCATAGATGGAAAATAATTTTGAAAGATCTTTTAAAAACATTTCTTGAGGAAAATATCTTTTCAGTATTGAAAAATGCTTTTTAAAACATAAAAACTTTTGAAAAAACTTTTCTTTGAAAATAGATTTGAAAAAATATAAAGTAGAAATTTAATACTATAAAACGTTTTCAAAATAATTTTTTCTTGAAAATGGGCTTTAAATATCTTTTGAAAATATTTTTTAAAACAGTTATGAAAACATGGTTTTTGAATACAATATATTTCTGACTGAAGAGAGATATGATCAGATTTTACTTAAAACATTATCTTAAGTACCAAAGAGTTGGAAAATGGTACTAAAACATGATTATATCATTAGTAACTATAGGATAGGAAAATTCATGAGTTTTACTGAGATATTGATTATAATATTTCATAAAATGAATCATAAACATATAAAATCTTGAAAAGTGATGAGATGTTTTTGACAAACTCAAATAACTTGGTAACATGGGATCATACTCTCCATGTAAGAAAAAAAATTAAATGAAGCTTAAAATATCTTGAAAATAAGTATATTCATGATATAACATTTAAAATGGAAGTATATACATCTTGAAAATAATTTAGGTGCATAAAAAAAACATGAGTATCAAAGAAGGAAAATTGAGACAAAACTATTTAACCGATTTGGTAACTTTGGATAATTAAACACCATAAAATAAAGATCATAGAATTGACATGAAAATACCCAAAAATTTTATTATAAGACTAATATAATACATCCATGTGTAAGTATTCACACCACACAAAATGAATGGGTGGTGAATAAAGCATGTATCTCATAGAAATAAAGAGTGAGATGAAATTCCATTACCTTGTGTCTTGACTCTCGTCGTACTAATTAAAAACACTTGTATAATAAATATAAATTTATTATAAATATTTTACAGAACAATATTATGATAGATAATACCATATATGGTTTGATCATGACCTTATATTACCCTCTTGTTAACAGTATTATGTTAAGGTTTCACTTTGGGTAATATCCATTTTGCTCTAAGCATGTGTCTTAATCAGTTATATCTTTGTTCCTTAAACATATTTCATGATTCCAGAATATAAAATATGATATTATTATCATTTATATTCAGTATATTTGTATTATAATAATCTATAGAATATATAATTATGAAATAGAATACACCTTTCATGGATACGGTAGGCCATACGTACACAAGAACACCATTTCCATTTAATTGTCATGTTGAAAGAAATAAAGTAAATGAAATATATGAATATATATATATATATATGTATATATATAATTATTAAATTATATTTATTATATCATATATATAATATATATTCAATAAACCCATCCTTAATACATTCCATGTAGTGTGTGAAAAAATCACATTGCTTTGAGGGGGCGGCAGACCACACTTCCTCAAACGGAATTATCGCATTTAAACCAAATGGAAAGTAAAAATATATGTATTGTAAAAGGAATAAAAAAGCTTAAACAAAAAATAAATATAATATATTACATATATAAATAGATTTTATATCATAATTTATACCATGAGTGGAATTAAATGAAAAACGAACAATCATCTTGTAGTGAGACGACAATTTGATGTACACATAAATAATATGTTCATTACCCATTAGATGGAGGTGGGTTTAAGTGTAAGTAAAAACCTTATAAAAAAATAATAGTATATTTAAGAAATTTTTTTCAATACAATCATGGAATAAATATATTGTATGTGGTGGAGGAAGAAAATAAAAGAAAGAATCTTGAGAGAAGACGTTACCTCTTAATCGGGTAACTCCTTTTGGTTTGTGCCAAAAGGCTTCCTTGGATTGATTTCTTACCATGGGAAGGAATATATGGGTAAGGTATGGATTTTGGGAATTTTATTGGGTATATATTGTCCTAACCTAAGTGGTTGGATAGGTGTGAATAATAGGTAGAGTTGGTGTCCTTTTATTGGGAAAGGAAAGGACACACTTGGAATTTTCAAAAAAAAGTTAGGTGTAACCACAATTTTACTTAACAAATGTAATTAAAAACCCAAAAAACTCAATAATGCATGTTTAATTTCCAAATTATTTCCAAAAAATGGGTTATTGAAATATTTATAGGTCATTTTGGGTCTTAAATTTACGGTTAAACTTGTTTTTCTCTTAATCGTTGTAATTAATTTTAATCACATTTGCTAATATTTTTTTTCCAAAAACTTGGTTGAACTTATTAAAAATTATAAATTATTCTGATTAGAAATATGGAATCCTTTTTTTTAAATTTTAATCATATAAGTGGACGAAATTAATTCAAAATTAATCTCATAGTTGGGTCGAAAACACAGGTTTTTAAAGTAAAAATATTCAAAAGTTTAGTACATTTTTATAACCAAGTTTAAATAGAAATTGATCTAAATGAACTAAATTGTATTTATTGATAAAAATATTCTCTAATTAATCTTTGAAACCAATTTTAAATATAATTTATCCTTATAAATAAATTAGATGAAAAATCAGTTTTGAAATAAAATCTGGTATTTTCACTATTCATCCAAAAATGAAGTTTCTCAGAAAAATTTCAAAAATTTTCCATAATATAAATTTGAAGTTATAAAGACAAAAATAAAGTTTATTTTATCAAAATAAATTTCTTAATGTCTCTAAAATTAATTTTTTTCATAGAAGGACATTAGAAGCAGTTCATTTGAGAAAATGGTATTTTTAAACATATAAGTACTTTACCAAAAATTAAATCTTTAATTATCAATATGTTTTATTTATATAAAAAATTATAAAGAAATATTAGAACATAGTTATAAATATTCATATTTCAAAGATTAATTGATAGGTTATAATTATCTAATTTAATGAAATATAACAGTAAAATGATTTTTTGTAGAAGCATCGGTGTTACGTGTAACATACACCAAGTTAGTGTTACATGTAGCATACCCTGAGTTGATGGTCCATATATCGTACAACGAGTTTTTGTCATGTAAAATTAATGTTTGACTTAGTGCATTACAAGACATAAATGAAAATTTAATTTATTTGAGAAGAAAAAAAATGGTCTATAAAAACTTGGGGTGTTACATTCTACCCCCCTTAAAATGAATTTTTCCCTTGATATTCATCACTTAGGTAAAAAAATGAGGATACTTCTACTTAATCATATCATCAAGTTCCCATGTAACTTCCTCTAATTGGTGATTTATCCACAATACTCTGACTAGGTGAGTGATCTTATTTGGTTGGACTTTCTCTATATGATCCTGAATTTCAAGAGGTTTATCCTTGTAAGAAAGATCATGCTCCATCGGTATGACCTCTGAGTTCTATACATGTGAATGGTTAGGTATGCACTTCCTCAAGAGAGATAAATGGAACACATCAAGGACTTCAGAGAGATTTGTAGGAAGTTCCAAGTTATAGGTTACCATCCCGATATGATCAAGAATCTCAAAGGGACAAATATACCTAAGTTTTAGTTTCCCTTTATTCCTGAATCACATAGATTTCTTCTAGGGTGAGATTTATAGAAACACCTTTTCACCAACTTCAAATTATAGATAATACCAATAGTTATCTACAAAACTTTTCTTCCATCTTTGAGCTGCCATGATATGCTGCTGAATGGTTCTAACCTTCTTGACCATTTCTCTAGTGATCTCTAGTCCCATTAGATTTCTTTCTCCATCCTCATTCCAGCATGTTGGAGATCTAAATTTCTTCATATATAGTTATTAACAAGGTTCCATATTAATTCTTGAGTGAAAGATATTATTTAAGAAAACTCAATTAGAGGAATGTGTTGATCCCAACTACCTTTGAAATCTGGAGAATAATATCTCAACATATCCTCTAGTATTTGAATTGTTCTTTTAGACTGACCAAATTTCTATGGATGATAAGTAGTGTTGAAACTCAATTCAGTATCAAGTTCTTATTGAAGAGTTCTCCAGAACTTTGAGGTAAACCTCAAATCCCAACCTAATATAATAGAATATGGTACATTATGAAACCTTACCACTTTCATAATATATATCCTAACAATATGATCTATAGATAAGTATTATCTGATAGCGATGAAGTGTGCTGACTTAGTAAGTTGATCGAATACCACCAATATAGCATTAAACCCTTTAGAGTTTTTGGGTATTCCAATGAAGAAATTCATAGTTTTGTTCTCCCATTTACTTTCTGGTATGGGTAATAGATGCAACACCCCCTTTGATTTTTGTATTTTAGCCTTAACTTATTGGCATACCAAGTACCGAGATACAAACTCTGCGATATCTCTCTTCATTACATCCCACCAGAAGTATTCTTTCAAGTACCTAAACATATTCATAATTCCAGGATGAATAGATAATGAAAAAATATGAGTTTACTCCAACAAATAATTCTTCAAATCTGGTATGGAAGGAACACATACAGAGTTTCTGAACCTTATCATTCCATCCCGATCAAGGTTAAACTGAGGAACATTTCTAAATGTAATTTTTAGGTCTACATATTCCATCTGTTCCTACTTAATCTTCACATCTATATAGGGTTTAAAATTCAATTAAGAAAGATAATAATTTTCCCCTTCCTTCCGGATTTATAGATCCATCCTTGGAAAATACAAAAATATTATATCTTTTGTTATATTCATCATGGATAATCTTGTATGATCCTTCCAACTCAAATAATTATCCACCCTGTTCACTTTCGTAGGGGGGTAACATATTGAGCAGTCATAATCCTTTATCAAGTCTAACCATCTTCTCTTGCGTATGTTCAAATCCTTCAGTGTGAATATATATTACATACTTTTATGATCAATATATATATCACAATTTTCTCCATAAAGATAATTCCTCCATATCTTTAATAGAAAAATTACCGATGCTAAATCCAAATCCTGAGTTGGGTATTTTTTTCTCATTAATGTTCAACTGTCATGAGGCGTAGTCTATAACCAAGTTATTGTGCATAAGAACACATCTCAATACCTTCTCAGATGCATCAGTATAGATTAAAACCCCATATACACTATAGGGTAATGTAAGCATATATGAAATAACTAACCTTCTCTTTAGTTCTGTTAAATTTTCCTCACATTCATTTGTCCATAGGAACTTGAAAGCCTTCCAACTTAACTTGATCAGAGTATTAGATAGTTGTGGGAAATTATCTACCAACCATTGATAATATCCATCTAAACCAAGAAAGTTATGGATCTCAATCACCATGGTTGGTCTAGTCTATCATTCAATATCCTTCATCTTTGATGGATAAATTGTTATACCATCTCTTGAGATTATGTGACCCACAAATAAAAACTTTTGTATCTAGAATTCACACTTTGTAAATTTTACATATAGATTCTCCTTCCTTAGGGTCTTCTATACAATTCTTAAGTGATCTTCATGCTTTTCCCTTCTCTTTGAATATATAATAATATCATCTATAAAGACTACCAGAGACTGATCAAGGTAATCTCTAAAGACTCTATTAATTAAATCTATGAAAATAGTAGGAAAATTAGGAATACCAAAAAAAATCACTATATATTCATATTTTCCATACCTTGCACAAAATGAAGTCTTGGGTATATCCTCTTTATTGACCCTTAATTGATGATATCTATAATGATGGTCAATCTTGGAAAAGTATTGATCTCCATGCAGTTGATCCAACAAGTCATCAATACGGGGAAGATGATACTTGTTATTGATTTTGATCTTTTTCAACTCTCAATAATTAACACAGATTCAAATTGATCCATCTTTATTTTTTACAAAAAGAATGGGTGAAACCCAAGGTGACACACTTAACTAGATAAATACAATATCAATGTTTTATTACAGTTTTTTCTTCAATTCCTACAACTCAATTCGATCCATTCTATAAGGATTATTTGAAATAAATGTGGAAATAGGTATGAGTTCTACTAAGAACTCAACTTATCATTTTGGTGGAACACTAGGAAGCTATTTTGTAAAGACATCGACAAATCCATAAAATAGGCATATCATCAATGTCTAGTTTCTCCCCAACCATTTGAGATAAAGAAGCCCTTTGAATGGGAATTCAAACCCATACACTGGATGTAATTTACACAAGAATTTAATACTTATCATCACATTGATTGATGATTATAGGAAGGTTTGAAATATCAAATGTTACTTCCATTCATTGAAAATTGATGTGGTATTTATGATGATAAAGTCATTCCATGACTGAGATGACATCAAATTGAACCAAAGGAAGAATTATAAGATTTTTTGAAAGAACATTCACAAAACATTCAACCAGAGAGGAATCATAGACTTGAGATACAATCATCATACCATTAGGGGTTTGCACTTCTAATTACACATCTAATTATTTTGGTGTAATCTTAACACCCTTCGAAAATTATTTAGATAAGAAAGAGTGGGTATATCTAGAATCAAATATGACATTAGTAGTTATATAGTGGATGGTAAGTGTACCTTTCATCACATAGATATCAAACCCCTCATCATAAATAGTGATTTCAAGAGATTTACCATTGTCCCTTAGTTTAAGAGTTTGTGGGTGTCGATCATCATCACTGTTCCTTGGGTTTGGGAAGTGGTTAGCATAATTCGTATTCTCCTTAAACTTATAGCACTGAATCATGGGAGGTGAATTCTATGTTGCTTTTCCCCATTGGCAACGTTCACGAACTTCTTTCCATCACATTGGTAATAAAATTTTCAATGGAATTCCCTTACACACTTAAAACATTTATTAGACCCCTTAAGGAAATTTCATCCATGGTTCTTCCAACACTTAGGGAATAAATGATAGATCATATTCCTTTTATCATGGTTTTTAAATTTTCTATTAAACTCCATCTTCATATTCTTATCAAAACCGTGAGATTGATATAGGAATCCAACCTCCATTTCATCCTTGATTGTACAATGCATAATCTCTTTGTAGATACTAAAGTCTCTTATAGACAAAACCCTTACGAGACTTGGAATTAAGAAAATGAAGAACATATCAACTTTAATTTTGGGTATGATGATAATTTCTAAAGATTACCTTGTAAGTCACATGAAATTAAGCTCATATGTACAAATAGATTCATCATCCCTTTAATTCAACTCAAGGAACTCTTTCTCCATAATGGTATGAATAATCTGAGTAAAGTACTTATTGAAAAATAAGTTATTGAACTCATCCCAATCCATGGATTCAATCTCATCTTGATGACTCACATTATTTATTAGAGTCCAACATTGGTATTATTTACCTTCTATCTGATAGACAGCTAGAATGAACTTATCATGATTAGAAAACTGGAGAACAAAGAATATCTTTTCAGTAGTACTGATCGATTTTTAGAAACAAGTGGACCATAAGACCCTCTAAAATAAGTTGGATATTTCTTCATGAAAGACTCAACTTAATGTTGTTCCCTCCTTTTCTCATTTAGAATTCCACCAGGATTAAAAGTTTTATAAAGATGTGTGAGCATAGAAACGAGGTTTTTCATTCTAGATCAACAACATTCAGTTTCTCAGGAGGAAAATTATTTCATTTTCCATCAAATTCACCATTAACATGATTCCATTGGGTTCCATCCATTGAATAAAACCAAAAATAATAGACTGAGAAATAGTTATCATAATAAGGAACCACATAATCATGAAAAAATTAACCAATAAGATTTCTAATTAATGAAACATTCCTTAATCCACAAAACCTTAGGTTTATCCTTGGTTATTCAAAGCCAGATTATTTTTAAATCCTTTATGATGACTCAGGAAGAGTTTGTAAATTCCCAAAGCATATCCCCTGGGAGTGTTAAACCATGTGTGCAGTAAGACCCAATGTCATGTACCAAATTACATGGAGTCAGGACTAGAACATCTTGTCAGAGTTGTTACCCCTAGGTAAATCTGTACTAGATCCACACGCACTTATAGTATCCAGATTGGGATGTATTGCTAGGAAACCAGCCAATATATCCTTTAGAAAAATTCCAATACATTTTCATATACTTTTACTTATCCTTAAACTTATCCTTAGACATGTAATTAGGGTTATCACTTAGGTTTTGTCATCCTAGCTTCCAAAGGATAACTAAACCTTTTCTTTGATACCAACTATAACAGACCATTATTGAAATACATTATCATTACATAAATTTTTTAAAATACATAAAACATTACAAAAAATATGTCCAAATAACATACTAGTATAGTTTATTTGGAAACATGGAAACATAAACACTAATACATAAGTGATCTACACTAACTACCACTAGGTTCTTCTTTACTATAACCCTTTTAGACACATCAAACATAATACATATCATCATAAACTGGGGAATGTAACATAAAAATGGGTGAGCTAAAATTCTCTATAAGGGTAAAAAAGGAATATATGTAAGCATAATCATGAGAATAAGGGCATGAGAACATGATAATGAAAATATAATATCATACACTATATATCAAATATTATATACATGAATCATGGCATAAAGTTTGGCAGTTCATAATACATGAATCATAAAAAAATAAAGAACATAATCCATGAAAGTGCAATATAGAAATAAAACATGGAATTTAGGTATACACATAAGCATATAATATTACTTATATAGTATCCAAGGAAACACTACCAAAGACCATATTAGTATTATGGGTTCATTCCCCATACCATCTTGGTAGTCATGGTTCACTCCTATGGCCATCTTAGTAGCATGAGTTTACTCCTCATACCATCTTGGTAGTCATTTTTCACTCCCATGGCCATCTTGGTAAGCAAGGTTTACTCCCAAAACTATCATAGTATATATCATGAGATATAAATCTTTAATAAATGCATTGGAGGGAGATATAGGTCCCACCCGTCTCATAATGAAATTATACATAAATGTTCCACAAGATCATAAATAATAATATCATAACACATTAAATTAAATGGGTAATATAAACATGTAATCATATCATAACCTATGAAAAAATATAGGTTTCATAATCATTTCATCATAAAAATAACCCATGAAAAGAAGTGGGTTTCAAAAGAATATAACCCGTGAAAGAGAAACGAGTTTCATAAACATCATGTCATCAAAAAACAATCAATTAAGAGAAGTAATATGAATGGAAAAATTTAATAATTTAACCCAAAATGAATGAGTAACACCAATGGATGTTATCTTATATGGGAAATAATTTTTTAAGATCTTTTAAAAACATTTATTTAGGAAAATATCCTTTTAGCATTGAAAATTTCTTTTTAAAACAAAAAACCTTTTGAAACCCTTTTTCATTGAAAATAAAATCAAAAACTTTTAATGGAAGAATTGAAGACTATAAAACTTTTTAAAAATCATTTTTACTTGAAAAAGTTAATAAAAGATATTTTGAAAATATTTTTGAAAACATTTTTGAAAATGTGGTTTTTGAATATAATTGATTACTAACCAAAGAGAGATATGGTCAAATTTTACTTAAAACATTATCTAAAGTACCAAAGAGTAAAAAAATGGTACTAATACATGATTATATTTTTAATAACCATAGGGGAATAAAATAAGTGATTTTTCTTGAGATATGGATCATAATATTTCATCAAAGTAAGCACAAATATAAACAATCTTGAAAAACGATGAAATTGTTTTAATAAACTATTATAACTTGGTAACATGGTAACTTGGGATCATACTCTCCATGTAAGAAATGAAAATTACATGAATCTTAAAACACAATTAAAAGAATTATATTAATGATATAACATGTAAAATTTAAGTATATACACCTTGAAAATAATTTAGGTGTATAACAAAACCTGAGTTTCAATGAAGGAAAATTGAGACAAAACTATTTTACCGATTTGGTAACTTTTGAAACTTAAACCCATGAAATAAAGATCATATAATGGACATAAAAACACCCATAAATTTTAGTATAAAAATCATTGAATATATCCATGGTCATTATACACACAACACAAAAGTAATGGGTGGTGAATAAAACATGTATCTCACAGAATTAAGGAGTGAGATGAAATTCCCTTACCCTATGTCTTGACTCCTATCATACTCATTAAAAAACCTATATAATAAATATAAATTTATTATAAACAATTTAAAGAACCATATTCTTATATATAATAACATATATGGTTTGATCATGACCTTATATTTCCCTCTTTTTAACAATCCTATGTTAAGGTTTCACTTCAGGTAATATCCACTTTGTTCTTGGCATTTGTCTTAATCTGTTATATATTGGTTCCTTACACTTATATCATAATTACAGAATGAAAAATGTTATATAAATATCATTTGTATTCATTAAATATTTATTATATTAATATATAGAATATATAAGTATGAAAAATAATACACCGTTCATTGAGAGGGTAGGCTGTACATACACATGAACACTATTTCTTTTTAATTATCGTGTTGAAAGAAAGAAATTAAAAGACATATATGTATATATATATATATATATATATATTTTTTAATTTTTAAATTAAATTTTTTATATAATATATATCATATATATTCACTAAAACCATCCTTAATACATTTGATGTCGTGTGTGAACGAATTACATCGCTTTGAGGGGGTTGTAGTCCACACTTCCTCAAAAGAAATTACCATATTTACAGCGAATGGAAAGTAAAAATATATGTGTCGTAAAATGAATATAAAAGATTAAATAAAAAATAAAAACAATATATTACATATATAAAATAATGTGTCCATCATAATTTCCACCATGAGAGACAGTAAAGGAAAAATGAACAATCATCCTTTAATGAGGCTGCAGTTCGTCGTACATATAAACAGTATGTTTGTTACCCATTATATGGAGGTGTGTGAAATTGTAGGTAAAAAAATTATCATAAAACATCCTATAATATCTATTATACTATTCTTTATACAATAATTGAATAAATATAGTCGATGGGTGGAAGAATAAAATAAAATAAAGGATCTTAAGAGAAGACATTACCTCTTTATTGGGTAAATCCTTTTGGTTTATGAAAAAAGGATTCCTTGGATTTCTTTATACCAAAGGGTAGTATTATAGGAGGAGGGTATAGATTCTTTTAAGTGTATTGATAAGATATTTTATGAATCTAAGTGTTTGGAGAGGTGTAAAAAATAGGTAGAGGTCATGGCCTTTTATAGGGAAAGAAAAGAACACACTTGGCATTTTTGAAAACAAGTTAGGTGTACCCATGTTTTTTCCTAAAAGAAGTCATAAAAAACCAAAAAACTAAATAATTTATGGTTATTGGATGAATTATATCAATAAAATGGGTGTTTTACAAGTTTCTATGTTTTTTTGGGTCTTAAATTTAAGGTTAACCTAATTATTATCTTAATCATTGTAATTAATTTTAATCACTTTCACTAATATTTTTGGTAAAAAAATATATTGACCTTATTAAACATTATAAATTATTATGGATTAAAATATGGAATCCATTTTTTCAAATAATAATCAAATAAGTTTCATTAATTAATTTAATATTAATCCCGCAATTGGGTTGACAATGCATGTTTTTAAAGTAAAAAGATTCAAATGTTTGCTAAGTTTTTATACCCATGTTAAAATCCAAATTGATCTAAATGACCTAAATTGTATTAATTGATAAAATTATTATATAATTAAAATCTGAAACCAATTTAAAATATTATTTAACCTTATTAATAAATTAGGGGGAAAATCATATTTGAATTAAAATCTAGTATTTTTCACTATTCATCTAAAAATGTAGTTTCTCCAAAAAAATCCCAAAAATTATCCCTAAGGTAATTAACACATTATAAATTCAAAAATAAAGTTTATTTTATCAAATTAAATTTCTAAAGTGTCTAAAATTAATTTTATTATTTTTTCATATAAGGACATTAGGAGCAGTTCATTTGAGAAAATGGGATTTTTAAACATATAAGGACTTTATGAAAAACTATATCTTTCATTATCAATATGTTTTATTTATATAAAAAAATTGTAAAAAAATATTTGAAAAGTAGTTATTAATATTCATAAAACTAATTTTAACAGCTTGGTTATAAATATCTCATTTAAATAATTATAACAGTAAAATGATGCTTTGTAGACACATCAATGTTGCGTGTAACATACGCGAAGTCAGTGTTGCATGTAACATATGAAGAGTAGATTTTCTGTGTATCATACATTGAGTTAGTATCATATAAAAGGAATGTTTAACGTATATAATTTCAAGACATAAATGAAAATTTAATTTATTGAAGAAAAAATGTCCATAAAAACCTAGGTTGTTACTTAAAATCCCTTAAACCTTTAAAAAAATATATTTCAATAATCAAGTTACATTTTTTTATAATATACATAGTGTTTCATAGTATTGTTATTTTTTAATTGATGCATTTACGTAATATAAATTAAATTTTCCACCACTTCTTCAAATAATTACTTCTGCACGTGTCTATGCTCCCAATCTCTTGGAAGAATATGTTTTTCAACCTATTAGTGCTCCCAATGCAGAGGAATAACAACCATATGCACATGTCGATGCTACCAATACAGAGGAACAATATATTGAAAATTTTGAACCTAAGTAAATGGAATAAGATTAAAAAATGATGTCACAAAAAAATAAGAGCATTGTATCATGACAGTGTTATAAAAAATTATTAAGGAAACAAGTAAAGGCATCAAATTTGAGTTTGGATGGAATGAAAGTTTCCATGTTGTTAAGACTGATAAGGCCATATTCAGTAGTTACATTGGGATCACCACTAAGAAACACCTATTAATATATATTCATGGAAAAATTAGCAAAAGAATAAGCAACAATTAGAAAAACTAACATACCTCTACCATAAAGAAAGGTTGGGGTACACTTCACATAAAAAATGATAAGTATTTTAAATATGGTTTCATACATTTATGTGACATAAAACAAAAAAATAGTTACATTCCTTTTTTATATAAAGGTTGATGAATCCAAATCCAAAACCACTTCCATCCAACATCATGTGTATTGAAGGTGGCACGTGTAAATAATGTCAAGATACTAATAGATGAAAACACACACAAAGTGTGGGAATAATGTTTTATTATGAAAAAATAAAAATTTGTTTTTCATTAAATCGGTATTACATAACAATGATTAATTATTTTTATTTGTTGTTTATTTGAACTAGACATAGTATTCACCATCAACTCTATTAGATGAACAACTACTATCAGTTTCTATGAATCGTCCAGAACAGTATGGCCATGTAAGAGGTGTAGGTTTTGGGGTGACACCCTAAACATATTTTGATAAAGGAAATGAATAAGGGATAAAGATAAAAAATGGAAGAGTTTCATACACAATTATACACTCTTGAAGAAAAATTTAATTGGAAGTCAATGTTTCTAGAAAATGTTATCATATGTAAGAAAAGAGAAGAAACAACTGAAAGAAATCCACCATGTGAAGATCCCTCCCACCAGATTTGAGGTGAGCCATTCCCCTAAAAGAGATATCTTAGATGAGGCAATAAATATTCTCATAATTGTTTCTGTGAAATGTGAATCAAGCATACACTGATAACTTTCCTGTACTGATATTCTACTGGGTGAAAATGATTTTGATTTATATCTATCAACATCCACATATCTTATTGTTGTGAGGGATATCATATTCAATATCCAAGAAGGTATTATACATAAAAAAACCTCCAATTGTTCATGTGAGAGTGAGGATTAACATAGCTCATGAGATGAGTGCCAAGTTATTAGTTCCCCTTGATGAAAATAATATTCATATGGTAGATCAAGCTAGTGGAACATTTGTGTCATATTCCTTACATCATGAAAAAAGTCATGTCGAAAAGGAGGTATTCATTTCCAATTTTTTTAATGAAAACCCTAAAATAATTAATAAAAAAAGGTCTGAACCTATGAATGTTATTATCGACAGACAAAAGGAGGGGGTGAAACGAAAGGATGAATCAAAATGATCTAATGGATCAACCGATTAATTGAATTTTTTTCACAAAGCACCTTTACCCCGCTTATACAATATCTGAATTTACTAACATTCATGGTTCATACTGATACAAGGGTACAAAATGGTATTAATATAATAGTTAATTTGAAGAAAAAATGTACAAAGAAGCCTCTATAGACTACATTTCTATTGATAATGTAAAGAAAATCCTCGAGTGTATATGACTGGGAGTCTCAGTTGTAGATGTATATATGAGGCGTGTTTTCATGATTTTTTTTCAAATAGATGATCTATTTTTTAATTATGACTAAATACAATTCATTTTTTTACAAGCGTACACATTAATATAATTTGAAAAGAAAACCCTGTGAACATAAATATGGACTCATTAGTCCTCACATCACTTATACATAGAAACTCTCATTGGAATAAAAAAATTGAGGTAATCAAGGAAAAACTGGGCACAATGTTTGAAAAAAAACTTATAGAAAACAAAATCTTCTTATTACCAATGATGTAGGGGTAAAACTCTACAATTTAATCATATCATATATATTTTCATTCCTTCCATTACTTATTTATTTTTTAAGTAGCATTTATTACTGATTGAAATCAATTTGGATACTCTAAAGATTTATTTTTTGGAATCACTGCAAGGATATACAACAAACCGACCACACATTATGACGTTTTTCAATTTTTAATACACTACATGAAATGTTTTATAACTAAAAATCACGTTATACATTTTATATTATGTTCTAATGAGAATTATATTCTTATAAGGTGGTGTTTAAATATCATGAAAATCATGGTATGAGGACATACCATCAGCACAAGGAGCCTATCAACCTCTAAAAATGGAAATGTATTAGAGTATATATAATAATATTTCACTATCAAAACATATATAAAAAAAAATAATTTATTTTTTTCAATGTTTCTATAGAATCTGAAATAAAACAATTGAAAGATTTTTGTTATTATGTTTGCAAATTTATGAGTGATATCACATACCATCAACAAACTAGCTTCCTTAAAGAGGTATTTTTGAAGATAATTACTATTTCATTTAAAATAATTATTAATCCATTGTATATTTATATTTTTTTCAATACTACCATGACTATCTAAATTCATCGTATTAACAAGATGAAATATATTTGTTTATAAATGATTGTATAACATAGTTACTGTCAGAATGTATGCATATATCATGAATATGTGACTTCCAACTATTTATTTAGTTTATTTTGTCATCATTTTATCTAATTTTTTAGTTAATTTACTTATCATTTTTATTTGATACTTATTTTGTTAATTTTCATAGAGATCGTGAAGAAATGACTTTATCAACAAGGATTATTCACTCATGTACAATGATCATGCACTCAACATGGATTATTCACTCATGATGATGCATTTTTTATTTTTATTCTCCAATTAATTAAACATATTGGGTTATATGAAACATCAATATAGTTAGAAAACCTAGAATGTTGAATGTATTGTCAGATAAAAAGACAAAGTGGAATCAACTGTACCTCAATTCGATAAATGGTGTACCTAGTATGACTCAAATTGAATGGATTCAATTTAAAATTGAAATTTTTATTAATTTATTGTTTTGTATTTATGTTTAATTTATTTATTTATAGTATTAACAAAATTAGAATTGCTTTTATGTAGGTAGTTTTTTTCTAGAGTTGAGGTGGTTATTTTAAAGCTACTCGTCCTCATAAGAGATTGGACTATGAGGATGCAACTGAGATAATGAAAATAAGGAAATGGGTTGAGAATGTATACAAGGATCATGAAAAGATGAATTCATACTACTTAGTTAATTTTCTAATCATTTTATCTACTATTTTTAAGTTAATTTCCTTATAATTTATTTTCTAATACTTATTTAGTACAATTTGAAAACGACTAAAACTTTATTTTTTTTGTTTAAAATTTACATTTTAGTTCAAAATAAACATCACCTACTCAAAATTGAGAAAACACATTCATATTATTTTGATAATTATGGACAATGATATGAAAGTAATTTATAAAATATAGGAATCAACCATACCTCAATCTGACACATAGTGTGACCAATATGACTCCAAGCATGTCTTTTTATTTAAAATTGTGATTTTAGTAAAAAAGACATGTGACATACTCAAAACTAAGAAGACAAGTTTTTATTGTTTTTATAATTTAGTACAATGATCCATAAGTCATTTTTTATTTTTAAAAATCATCTACACATCAATCCAATACACGGTGTTCCTGGTATGACTTAAACTAGTCATTATATGTCTAAAAATGACATTTTAGTTCAAAATGTGAATCACTCACTAAAAAGGGAGAAAAAAATTCACAGATTATATTTATAATTTAGGAAAAATATTTATAAGTCATTTGTGACATATAGGAATCAATCTCACATCAAACCAACATATGATATGGCCAGTATGACTCAAATTGTGTGTTTTTATTTTAAAATGAAATTTTAGTAAAAAACAAAAGTGACATACTGAAAACCAAGAAAAAGCATTATGATTGTTTTTTTACCTTAGAAAAATTATCCATAAGTAATTTGTGATGTTTAGTAATTAGTAACACCTCAATCCAACGTACAGTGTAACCGGTATGACTCCAAGTGTGTCTTTTTATTTAAAACTGAAATTAATTTTAATAAAAAGGAAAAGTGCCATACTCAAAACTGGGAAAACACATTCAGATAGTTTTTAAAACTTATTAAAATAATATATATGTCATTTATGATGTGTAGGAATTGATCGTACCTCAATCTGATACATAGTGTGGCCGAAATGACTCACAGTGACCGTTATAAGTTGAAAATTGACATTTTAGTTCAAAACATGTTCCACTTAATGAAAACCAAGAAAACCTGCTCGGATTGTCTTGAAAATTTAGTTCAACGATTCATAAGTCATTTGTGATGTGTACGAATCATTATAATGTCAAACCAACACAATATGTGGCTAGTAAGACTCAAAGCGTGTGTTTTCAGTTTAAAATGGCATTTTAGTAAAAAACAAAAGTGACATACTAAAAACCAAGAAAACACATTTTTAGTATTTTGATACTTTATAAAAGAGATCCATAAGTCATTTCTGATGTGTAGGAATTAGCCTCACCTCAATCAGATTCACATTGTGAATAGTATAACTCCAAGCGTGTCTTTTTATTTAAAATTGACATTAATTTTAGTATAAAAGATATGTGACATACCCAAAACCAAGAAAGCACATTAATTTTTTTTGATGATTTATAAAAACTATCTATAATTAATTTTTTAAATGTTGGAACAATCCAAACACCAATCCAATACATGGTGTTACCAGTATAACTCAAAGTAGTAGTTATTAATCTAAATTTGACATTTTAGTTCAAAACATGCGTCACTTGCTGAAAACTGAGAAAACATGCTTGTATTTTCTTGATTATTTAGTAAAATGATTCATAATGCATTTGTGATGTGTTGTAATCTGTCTAGTTTCAAGTCAACATGATGTGACCAATATAACTCAAAGTGCATGTTTTCAGTTTAAAATGACATTTTAGTAAAAATAAAAAGAAACATACTCAAAACTGATCAAATGAATTCATATTATTTTGATACTTTAGGGTAATTATCCATAAGTCATTTTTGATGTGTAATAATCAGCCACACCACAATTTGACACACGATGTGACCAATATGACTAAAAATGTGTCTTTTTATTTTAAATTGATATTAATTTTAGTAAAAAGGAAAAGTGAAATACTCAAAACTAAGAAAACACATTTGTATTGTTTTGATAATTTAGGAAAACAATCCATAAGTTATTTTTAATGTGTAGAAATTAACTGCACCTCAATTTGATACACGGTGTGCCTGATATGACTCAATGTGTCTGTTATGAGTCTAAAATTGACATTTTAGTTTAAACATGTGTTGCTCACTAAAAATTGAGAAAACATGATCAAATTCCCCTAATAATTTAGGACAATGATTAATAAGTCATTTTTGATGTGTATGAATCAGTATCACATTAAGATAACACATGATGTGACTGATATAACTCAAAGTGATTGTTTTTGTTTTAAAATGGCATTTTAGTAAAAAAGACATGTGACAAACTCAAAACTGAGAAAACACATTCATATTATTGTGATGATTTAGGAAAATGATCCATAAGTCATTTGTGACATGTAGGAATGAACCCTACCTCAATCTAATACACAATGTACCTAGTATGACTCAAATTGTGTGGTTTTAATTTAAAATTGTCATTTGATTAATGTATTATTTTATATTTATTTTTAATTTATTTTTTATAGTATTAGTAACATAAAAAAATTGTTTTCATATATGGGTGGATTCTTTTCCTCAAGTTGGGTTGGTTTTTTCGAAAACTAATACAATGGTTGTGCTTTTTCAAGAGGAGGTCGGGTTCCAAAGATAATGAAACATTGATATTTTGGAATTTTTATGATAGTACTTGATAATTCAATTGTACAAAACATTGTTTGAAATGTTTATAATATATTTTTTTATGTATTTGTGATATAATTTTTATTTTAATTAAATTTGGAATTTTTCATATTCTAGTTGATGTTGTAGTGTGTTGTAATTAAAATAGCACGCTGCAACAATAGAGTCTTTATCAACACTATTTCTAACACTGATAAAGAACCCCTTTATCAGTGCTAAGGAAAGTGTTGATAAAGGGTCCCCTTTAAGGAAAATCAGACAACAATTATTTTTAGCATTGTTAAATCTCTTTTTAGTGTTTTTAAAGGGCTTATCTGTGGTAGTGCGTTACACAAGCATCATGCCGCCACTGAAGTCCCATGCTATCACCAGTCTGAATATCAAGGTCAACCTAACATTTGGTATTTATCCTTTTTATTGTTTGAGTCATCAATTTAAAAACAAACTTCACCATTCATAACATGTAAATTGAGTATATTTTTCTTCTAATAACTTTTAAGGAGCCATAAATTCAGAGGTTATAGAAAACAATTGGAAAAAATGTACAAGACATCAAGAAAATTTAATGAATCACCATCAAGCAAGAAACCCATTGAGAAATAGAATATAAAACAATTATTTATATTCTTAGTAAAAAACAAACCAATGAAAACAAATGATAATGATGAGGATACTACTATTTCCGATACATTTTCAATTTTATAGAACACTGCTCTTAAATTTTCTAAAACAATTTCCAAATCTTATTTTTTGGGGAGAATAACTACATTTATTTTATAACATTTTCTACTCTGCACTAAATTGTAAAGGGGTTATAGGAAATGACTCTCAGACACGTTTTGAGTGTTCATTGATAGTGAAGTCTTTTTTTAATATATTTAATGACTTGATGATAGTCTTGTGATCTGGACACTTACTGCGAAAAGATTTGAGTTGGTGATGAGTCTAAAAAGAGTTGAGTATGTATCAAAATGATATGAAACAACTATAAACCTATAAAAATATAATGAAATTTTTTCTAACTAAAAGAAGTAAAAAAATTGTCTTGTCATGTGTTACAATAATATTAAAAAAATTCAAATCAAATCAAATCATACTACATTAAAATTAATAATGGAAAAAATGAAAAAATGAAAAAATAAATAAAAAATACTGATAAATTATTATTTTAATTATTTTAAATAATAATTAATTATTAAGAATATAGAGGTAATGATAGTTGATGACCAAAATAGGTCCCTAATTATAGTTAAAGACTTTCATTATTTAAGATTAATGTTAAATCTAAATTAAATTTAAAATTCATAATGTTTTAGGTCTTTAGTTAGAGTTTTACTTGTTTTTTTGGTCTAAAATTGAGATTAACCACCTCTTTCGATCCTCTATCATCATTATCCCAAACATCTACGGTGTATTCTAGACTTAGGTTATGCAATGAATATGTGTTCTCTACCTCATCATCTCTGCCCACACCAAACCACCACCACCACCACCTCCCGGCCTCCGGATACCTAGCTTCCCAGATCCCTACATCTGCCTCTGTCCTAGGTTTCCTTCCCAGTCCTTCTGCTTTTCAACCCTTTGTTCCCTCCCACTATTCTCTTCTCATTTTCCCGATCTAAATCATAGGGTTTTTTTCAACCCTGATACTACGTTGGTTCCTTCCTTTCATGCTTTCTCGCTCATATTCTACCTCTTTGTCATCATAAGTCCTTCACTTCCCTTCATTTTTTTCCAAATCAATTTAATTCGTGCCTGATGATTTTTTCTTCATGTTGATCTTTTGTGTTAAATTGTTGATCGATACTAGCTTGTAGTTGTACTATTTATCTTTCCTGTTTCCTACAATAAGGTGTAATCACTAAAATAATCTATCACAATGAGTTCATATACATTCCCTAGTGTTTCATTATACAGGCTTCATATATTTATGTATGCATGTATGATGACTGTTTATTGGATATTTTTTTTATCCAAGGGTTTCCAAGAGTCTGGTCCTTTCTGCTAGTTGTTTTGAAACTATTTATTACATCATTGATGGTTTCATTAACTTGTGGTTATTGGTTTTTGTTTAGTGAAAATTATTGGCTTACTTTGGATTCTGAAAAACATGTTGGAAATGTGATTTTATCTAATTAATTTGTTTGGCTCCCATTTTTTAACAGTTGTATCCTACTCACACACACTCACACAAAAAAGCACATGTATTCATATATATATTTCTCTGGATGCTATAATTGAATGAACCTACATGAGATTCTTGTCCTCTACATTGTATTTTGGGTTTAATTTTTTTACTCTCTGGTGGTGGTCTATCATTTAGTTTTTTACCTCAATGGCTACATTTCATTTTCCTTGGGCTTATGTGGACTATTTTCATATCATTGCCATGAAAAGTTGGTGTAAGCTCATCTGCATCACTTATTTAACTTTCTATTCCTAATTCACAACAACCTTCAACTGATGGTCTTAAAGATAACTAATGGGGATCATTTTCTAATTCATGTTCTGATAGTGATTATGCACTCAAGGATAAAAGGCATATGAAAAATCCATTTGATATACCATGATCTCTATATTAATCCCTATTATTGCTAACAAATATTGACCAGATTATCTACTCATGTGATCAATCCATTTCTGGATAGTGAGGATGAAGATAAAGATAAATCTGAAGAAGCATAGAAGTATTTTATGGAAATATCCAAGAGTGTATGTATTTCATTTCATCATGTAATGCATCTTATGCTGGGTTTAGGGTGGAACATTTCTCATGGTGTAGTACTATGATATTTCATTTGATTATGGAGAAGACCTCTTTGGTGGGGTTTTATAAGGCAACCCAAACAAAATAATTCTTCCTTAATGTGGCTCATTTTACAGTCCTTGAATACAACACAATATGTCAGAAATATTTCAGTTAATAGATGATGTGAATAATTATCATTTATGTTATGCATCAATTTTTTTACTAATCAACCCATGGTATTATTTCTCCTATGATGTCTTCATTAATAAAGAACAAGGTATGCCTATAGGGTGATTCTTTTTGTCCATAAATCATGAATATATTGAAATCTATTCATTTGTAGACATGTTCAACACTTTGATGGTTTATAAATAACTATCATGGTAAAGGGTGAGCAACTTGAATTGGAGAAGGTTCTTAAAGTATATGCAGTACTTGTAAGTGGTCTTGTCTTTTATATCACACTTGAGGCCTCAAAACCCGATGGTGGTACTGGCATTTACGAAACCAAAGTTCTTCATTTTGTTGGAAGACCTTGTATTCAGAAGGAATTTAGGCACAAGGCATTACCAGACCATTGAATCAACACATTTTGTGGTTGGTTGTATCTTTTATAAATAACTAGGTATTTCCATATCGCACTGACATTATTTTTCATTACGGATGATTGGTAGTTTACATATTATATATATAGTGTGAAAAAGAGACACATATTATGCATATTTAGTTTTGTTAACATGTGTAAAAAACATTTAAATACAATGTTGAGCTAGTATAAATCATTTTGATATGTTCTTTGAATATAGTACACATAAAAACTATTACAAATAAAGAACATTTAGTATACTACAATCAATAAAAAATTTAATTTAGTGCATCAATAAAACATTACATCTATAATGCATGCATGTCTAGGTGAGCTAAGATCATTGAAGAATGACTGGATATAGAGATCATGAATTTTCCGAAAGAATGTCCATTGGATCATTTTTCATCGAGGAGAATCCCCATCAAGTCTTGATAACAGGATGACATCGCGCATCAAAAATTAAAAGTGGATTCCTTTCATTTTATTTAGGGTCACATTAGTCTACATTGGTCTTGGTTCCATCCCCATGAACATTATCCCTCTCATTCATAAGGCAATCATCCATGAGATAGGGAACACATTGAATGCCTTTATCAGGGACTCACATCAGCAGGAGAAGTGTCTCTATGTCTTTTGGTCAAGAATGGACAAACCAGCAGCAGAGGTTTTAATCAACTTGAGAACCATAACTAATACTATTCCAATTGTAGAGGGTTCAATCAACTTGAGAACCATCATTAATACCGTGCCAGTTGGAGAGGGTTCAATCAACATGAGAAGCATAAATGATCTCTTCCTCTTGATTGTAAGCTTATTGTTAGTAGGGATACCCTCAAACTGTATTTCTATGAATCTTGTCTTGATACTTTTACATGATAAAATATTTAGTTTTGAGTGTATTTTACCTTAATTTTCTTTCCCTAGAAATTATTATACACTAAACATTTCAATATAAATGCACATAATATAAAACATATCAATGAATAAAAGAAAAAACAATAAATATTTTATTTAAGAAAGAGTACTCGACCTAATATATCCTCATAAAATATATTATATTGATAGATATAACATGTAATGAGAGAATGTGTTCTGAACTGATAAAACATGTTAAATTCACACAATATGTATAAGTGTAGCTATATACAAAAAGAGATATAATGGATGTATATAATAGAGAGGAAGATATTGCAATGAAATATTTAAAAAATGCACCCTGAACACTATGATTTTACTTTTTATAATATGAAATATCAACACATTTATGATGAATTTATAAGTGTAAGCATACATTTGAGTTAATAATGAAAAAAGAATCATTCTTTTCAAAATCATGACCATTTCTTTTAAAAGTAATTTTTTATAGGATGAAGTGACTATATTTGAAAAATTGATTGGAATGTTTGTTTCGTTATATTAGATAATACAATCTATAATCATGTAATGACTTCTTTATTGAAACATAAAAATTTCAATAAAAAAATGTTTCATGATGGGAAATTTTTTCAAGTTTGTTGTTTCTATATTTAAATTTTATTGTGAAATATAGTTTCAAAAAAATTGATGATGTTGATAATATTTGCAATGGAACGATGTATATAAAAACAATTGTCAATTAGAATTTAAAAATTTTATAAAATAGTTGGAAAAAGTTCAGTTAAATGTAATAAAGAAGTTCTATGTTGAGAGTTATACAATATGGAATTGCACATATTTTATACTTGATAGTTCTATGTACATAAAATAAATGTTTATATGTTTTAGGTAATAAGATCATAATCTTCATATATTTATGCTTTCAAATGATGAATGAGAGAAAGTGGATACAATTCAAGTGTTTGAAACCATTTTATAACATCACACATATTTCCCACTGCCAAACAGTCAACATATTTATTTTAAGGGATTTAGAAATATAATATAGGTTTAAAATAAGTATGAAAAAATCCTACCTATTTCATGGTTGATATTCTTACAAACATGAAGATAAAATTTCAATATATTGGGATGATTATATTTTGATAATTTAATTAGTTGTTTTAGTTCTAAGGCTCAAGAAAAATTTGTGGAGTATTGTTTTAGTGAAATATACAATACATTTGATTTGTGTTTTCATGTTGAGAATTTTAGACTATATTACAGTTGTATGAGAATTATAGACAAGACTCCTTTACTTATCAAACTTATCATGTTGGAAAAAATGGACAAAATAAAAATAGATTGATTAGAAAAGTTTTCATGGATTTTTTAATGAATATGAAAAATTCTTAAGTACAAAAATTATTTCAGAGATTAAAAAAAATCAGTTTTTTAGGTTTACCTAGAAGACAAAAAAATTTGATATACATGTTGATTTTGAAATTTTATATTTTTTAGTAAAAAATCTCTAAGGTGGACTCAATTTGCTATTGATAATCCCATAACAACTTCAACCGTTGGAAGCGTGATTGCCAAAGCCACATTGGAAAAAGTAGGTTCATAAAGGAGTTCTTTTGAACATTAATGTATCGAAACTAAGAAGAAAAAATCACCATAATCACCACACCAAGTCACATTACTCTAGCACCTTCACTCACAAATCACAAAACATTCAAGCAAACATAAGAGAGAATAAAATAAAGTAAATACAAAAGTTGATTTTCATGGTTCAAACATTGAGTTCTATATCCATAGAGGAAGCATTTTGTCCTTTTATTTCACTAGAAATGAAAACGAATTTTACAATCACCATGATTTTATAGCTATGTAGATCACTCAACTCAATGATCATACAACGCACCAACATGTGGTCCCACACACATTTTATAGAGGGTTCTAATATATCAACCGGATACTCCAACCTTCGACTTCCATCATGGTCCATCTGTTGGGATTAGTGACTATCGATTCCTTGTAGTAATCCTCATCTTGATTACATTTATTTGGTAAATTGTACACATCACCTTCATCTTCCCATATAACTTTGGGTTGGGTCCTCCTTCCAATGTACTGAAGACCCAATTACACAAATCCCATCAGAATATTTTCATCTTCCCACCAATCTACCAAAAAGATAGTCACTTGCTGCTACTGGCTTCATCTGACTAAGATGATCTTCGAAAGCCACTCATTTTGGTTTATTTAATTTGGGAAATTAATAGGCTTAACAATCCCAACACTTACAAATTTTACTTTCAATTTTTATCCATTCTAATTTCTATAATGGATTCTAAATCAATTTTCAATTTAGAAAAAAGAATGATTAATCATTAAAAGGCTGCCATGTTTGTGGACCAAACACACGTTGATATGTTTAGAAGGTTTCTATCATGTAAAGGGCTAAAAATCCTATATTTTTATTTTTTGATTGGAAAAATTAATTTTATTCCAATTATTTTAATTTATGTGTACAATTTTTAAATATATCATGATTTATGTTTTTAATATTGTTATTTAAAGTTTCAATGATCATTAAAATGAGTTGGATTTTTTATGAAATCATAATTAATTTATTCTGTTTTTTTCTTAAGTTATATTTTATATTGATAATTTTCCCATCCACAAATATTTTGAGAATCAACTCATTACCTAAACCTAAAGTAATAAATTTCCGTTCTTATATTAAGTTAGAATTATTATATTTTTGTTCAACTATGGTAGTTGTGATATACTTCATTTTTCTTATTCTGAAGAGCTCAATGGTGCAATAATAATTATATTTTCTATAAATTAGTAAGGATACCATGATGATATGAATATGTAAATATGCGTTGTTGAATTTTTAATTAGATGACGAAGATGCTAATATTATAAGTGGAAAAGGGATATTAATGAAATGGAACTACTTGGAGATAGATTGTTTTGGAGTTTCTTATTAGAAAAATTTATAGAAGTGGTTCATAAAATATAAAATTTGGTTTGTTTTTCTACAGATTTAACACAAGTAATAATTATTATTAAAAAGTATAGTTCCCAATAGTTTCTATATGAGATGAAGTTGTTGGATTGGGGAAATAGTTTGAAGAATCTATTATTTTGAATGAAAGATCTAGATTAATGTTAGATAATCCATCCATGGTTCACCAAGCCTTCAAAATGATGTATCAGGTGAAAGATAATCTATGGATGATGTTTGAAGATGATTTGAAGAGTTTGTGTAGAGTAACAAGATGACCCGGGTCAACATGATATATCACCTGAATTGGATCACCACAAGGCCCAGAGTGTGTTACTCAACACCAAAGGATGCTAACAAGCACCTGGGTATGAATATACAGACATGAGAACAATTTCACCACTGAAAGAAAACATAAGACAAACATAATATATCAGAGCATAGTAACACCAAAGATAGCATAAAAAATAATGGGCGAGCTACAACATGTGACGAAGATGATCAAATCCAAATATCCAGAACCCAACATAGTCCAAAGACCAAAAATAAGGATCGCCAAAACTCCCTAAGCCAAAATCCATATGAATTTTCATCACCACTATCCCAATCTCACTAAAAAGAAATACTAGACATGGGAAGCTATCATTACAAGCACCTCCCTTGTATCTAACAAATCCATGTCTACATATGCTTAATCTCTAATGTAGGGTATGAGAACTAAATCCTAATTGGATACCACTATGAATCTATACAATGTCAGTTACCATAAACACATTAGTTCTTTAAAATAGGTCATATTTAACATGAATAGAGAATGTGAATTTAAATCCATGATATAGAGATAGAGAGAAATATATAAGTAATCATTCATTATAAAACCAAGTAGGCAAGCATAGAATAACCATCAATATAAAGTTTCCAATAAAGAACCAAATGGGTGAGAAACATGAGGGTGTACATAATGAAGACAAGAAAGGAACACAAACCAACATAGTATATGCTAAGTCTTATAAGGGTTGTATATACCATTATTTTTCCGTGTAAGACTTTATATTATTTTGAATAATGTTTTTTGAGTCAGGCGCTGAGACGAAACGTGATTCCAATGCTTGATGAGTCCAAAATTGATATTTTAAATATATTAAATATATTAATATCACGCATTCACATACTTTTAGTATAAATGTTTTTCCCATTGTTTAGGACATTTGATGGGAAATACGAGGCCACAAATGATTTCAAAATTCATGGTTTATCCTAGGTGCGTCCTAAGGTTGGTTTCACTAGACATTCAGTTGAGTCATCCATTGGCAGGTTTGTTAAGTGGATTAATTGTTTAATTAACTTAATTAATTAATTTAATACGCATAACCTAAAAATATTATATATAATTGATTCTATATAAATTTGGAAAGGCTAGCTGTATAGCCCTGGGAGCTTTCAGAGGAGCCTATGATGTTCTTTGTTGATGAAACACATTGGATGGTGACATGAGATTAGATCGAGGTGGATCGAGAGGAAGCAAACACAATATGTATTTTTCATCCTTGGTGAACACATTCTTTACCAATGATCAATAGGACTTATCAATTGTGGTTTCCTCCCTTTTAATTAAAATATTGAGCATATATTTAATTATCTTATTTTGATCTACAATTATTTGATCCTTCTTATGTTCTCGAAATATAAATTAATTTGTTTAGTTCAAATTATTCTTGTTATTCTATGTTATCACCCTATATTTCCCCAATTTGTAATAATTGGATGAGAACGATTTTCCAAATATGTTTTCACATTCATTCTTATTCTTTCCCCCACCCATTCAGCACGTTCATCACCATTGGCCCATGGGGTTATGATTCGACATTGTCGGGGTGGGTTAGAGTGTGATCAGACCCCTAGATTCATGGTGGTTGTGTGAAAAATGATCAATATGGTGATTTACAGATGGATCAAAATAGATTATGGGTGGTGATTCATAGATTTTTGATCTAGTGGAAAATAGGGTTATGAGAGGAACACCGGACGCACGATGACATATCATACGGGTATCCAATTTTTGATTTTATGCCACTAGATATCCGAGATTGATGGCCAAAGGCCTTCCACTTTAGTTTTGGGTAGTTAAATTGTGATATCCATAATGACAAGGCTAGATCTAGAATATTCCTGAAACCTTTTTCAGTTTCTAAAAAATTCCAATATACATGGTGTGTACTTTGACGAACACACACAGTGTAGTCCAACTCTATGATAGATAAGATTTTTTGTTGAGTTAAATATCTAAATCCATGTATAGGTAAAACATTATGCATCTCTTCTAGAAGTCCTACTTGGCATGTATATGGGGTACACGCCTAGGAGACCATGTATTCCCACACGCTGTGTATGGAAGGGCACACACCTTGTATGGAAGGGAACACACCATGTATATATACATAGACAACTGAGATGTGTTCCAACTAGCACATTCCCAAGGACCTTGTGTGGACGGGCACGTTGTTTACTCTGAGAGTAAACAATATCAACTAGGAACACACGGGCAGGACCCCGAGTGGGTCAGACATGCCGTGTACACCCCATACAAATCATGTATGATGAAATAGCTTCCCCAACCATGTCTAGAGGTGAACATGAAAAGGCCACAATGTGGGGTCACAAACCATTTGAACCCTCATACAAAATAATAATTCCCTCTAGAATCTTATTTCTCTCAAATATTCTTTATTTGGACTTAGATTTTGGCCTATGAGTAGCCTATCTAGAGTGTTTTCCAAGTAGAATACGATGATGGCCTTTGTTGTAGAATACGAGATATGATGTGATGAATTATTAGTGTGATGCTTCTTTAGATGATGCTTGAAGATAAAATTGATCATGGTAGAATTATCAGATAGATGTTGTGGTTGTCACCCCCTATCGTACCAGGGTGCGAGTCCCCCATACTCTTTATATAGATAGAAATGGTACTCCCCTACACTGGGAACATGTAATCTATCTATAGAGAAATTATCCCCCAACTTCAAGCCCCAACATGGGGTAGGTCCTCTACAGGAGTGAGTGGTCCCTCAGTTGTGGAGCACAATAGTGAGGAGCAGGCCCCTCCAGACAGATTTTGTTAAGGTTTCATTTGATGCTGGGCAGTGTAGATGGACTTTTGGAGCTATAGGGTGACTCATCAACTTTGGCTAGGTCATGAGATGGATATCCCCTTTCTCTTTCTTCGAAGTTTCTTTATAATCATATATATATATATATATATATATTATGGGGTTTCATATCCTGCTTGCTTTAGGTTGAGCTGAATTCTATTGTATATTTCTATTACTCCCTTTTAGGTTTTTAGTGTGTCATATTGGGTATGTATATACTCACCCCTACACGGGATTTTCCATCATGTGTCATGTCTTATGTAAATAAAATACATATTAGTGGTTAATTTTATAGAGATTAGTGATACTTGTGTGAATTTATAGCATATGGTGGTTGGGAATTAGAAATTAGGAGTTGGGATCTCTCACTTTTCCTTTATTTCAGTTGTTTCCAGGTTGGGACATCTTTTGGGTCGGGCATGTATTTCCCCCTTTACATCATGGTTTATACTATCATACTCTAATGTATTCCCTAGAGATTATTTCATTCATATTTTTACACCAAATATTGTAGTCCATAATTTATATTCCTCTACACACTGCATGGAGATGTTTGGGTGCATGCGTACAGGTAGGCCACTCATTTTAGTTCTGCCTTCCCTGTGCTTATCACCATCCCCTAGTCTATTGAAGCATGGATTGGGGCTATCATGACTTGGCTCATCTCTGACCAGGTGGGTCTTAGTGGGTTGGGTCGTGACATAGTGGCATCCGAGCAGTTCATTCCTTGAGACAGTTTTTGGAGTTGTCCCCTAATGAAGAATTGGTTGGAACTTAGGGAAATGAAGTTGGAGTGTCTTGAGTGCATCTTTTAGTTAAGGAAACCTAATGTCTATTTGGAGATCGACATATCCATTCAACAAGACCTTGACCTCCAGCTTACTAACTCGAAATACTGAGAAATTAGATGTGGGGATAAATGGTACATGTATTATATTGAATTGAATCCATTTTCATTATTAAGTCATCTCCCCATATATATATATATATATATATATATATATTCATTTTACCACAGTATTTATTGATCACTTTCAGGATGCGTTTATGAAGAAAACTAGCCAGGTTACTGATTTAGGATGGTGATGATGATCCAATGAGCAATGAGGCCTTAGTCTAGGGGCCATCCCACAAGGTGTTTCCTCTAGGAGGGTAGGGAGAAACACCACCGCCTATTGAGCAGTATTTAGTTCTAGTAGAACATGTTGATGATGTGTTAAGGATTCGTGCGCTATGGGAGTTCTATCTTCAAAGTCCGCTGAGGTTCCACGGTGATCCAAATACCCATGAAATAGAGAAGTATCTAGTTATTGAGAGATTCTTGGAAGAGGGATACTGAGTATTTGGAGTTGGTGGTGGACATCATGTGGCTATGTATTCTACATCATCTAGCAGGCATCAAAAGTTGAGGTCTCAGTAGAGGAGGAATACTCATGCAAGAACTCAGATGTGTGGATCTGCAGCTCAGGGATCTTATAGGGGATCCAATCAAATATGAGAGGAAGAATTCTATGTTTGTGATTTATGAGGTCACTTGGATCATGACTTCTTGACCCATCATGATGATCAGTATAGGAGGATAGTGGGTGGAGTCCCATAACAGAGGCACCACCATGATTGAGGATCTCCCAAACATGTCCAGGGAAACCTTCAGGGAGTTAGTATTAGTAGAGGAGAAGGAGCCACTCCAGAGGGATGATAAGTTAGTACAGGGAGACACTATGAGATAACACCACCACCACCACCACTAGGTGGCCCATGTTAGGCCTATGAAGCTGGAGGTTGGGGATATGGGCAGTTGTAGACCATAGAGGTATATAACCAAGCTACACATGAGATGATCCGTGGTACCATCTATGTCTATTATACTCTTTAATTAGTACTATTAGACACATGTTCAAGTAATTCCTTAATAAACTTATTATTGGTTTGATAGATGGAGATTCCGGTCTAGAATTTATCCTGACAATTATGGATTGAGGTTCCTACAAGGAACACTTCTTCAATATCACTTATCTGTTGGTAGTGTGAGCTATCACTTAGTGGAGAGAGTTTATCATGTGAACTCTTGGACATCATGACGAAACATTATAATTTCATATTGGTCATGGATTGGTTGTCCATGATTTAAGCCCATATTGAGTATCATCACAGATGAGTTAGAATCCTTCAAATAGATAGGATGATATTATCCTTTGTGGGATAGAGATAACTCATGGATGAACAAGTGGGTTTTGCAAGTAGGAAGCTACAACCAATCTACCATCATTTGGTGAGTTTAACCCTTGAAAAAAAATGCTTTTCAGGAACATGGGTTCATTTAATAGTGGATTAATTTATGGATGTCTTCTCCGAGGATGTTCTGAGACTACCACCAAGAAATAAGATATAATTTTTCATTTACCTGCACCTCAAGGATGTATTGATATCTTCTGTGGAATGTCGGATGGCCCCTACTAAGCTCTGAGAGTTATGGGAGTAGTTGGAGGACATTTGAGAGAAGGAATTTATCAGACCCATTGTATCCCCCTTGGCAGCTCCGATTTTTTTCATAAAAAATGTGGACATGAGTTTGAGACATTGTGTGGATGATCATTACCCGAACCAAGTAATGATAAAGAACTAAAAACATTTTCCGAAAATTGAAAACCTATTTTAATAATTGAGAGGCATGAGATAATTCTTAGAGATTGATCTCAAGTACGGCTACCACTAGTTGAAGGTTCATGAGGCTGTATTCTGAAGATGGCATTCTGATGTCACTACAGTCACTCTGATTTCTTGGTGACACCTTTCAGTGTGATGAATTACCGTGCTATGTTTGTGGATTTGATAAACCGAATCTTCCAAACATAATTGAACCATTTTGTGGTTTTCTTCCTTGACGACTTACTCATATACTCTGCATTATAGGAGGAGCATGCATAGTAGTTGAGGATGTTCTTATACTTACTCTGAGAGTAGTAGAATTATGGTAAGCTCTCAAAGTGTTAGTTTTGGATCTTTGAAGTCCAAATTATATGTCATTTCATATTTAAGCACTTTTTTGTTATGTAACCGATGAAGATTGATGTGGTTCTTTCTTGGGATCCACACAGGTGCCTGATAGAGGTGTGCAATTTTCTTAGCATGGTGGGGTACTATATGAGGTTCGTGCCTAAAATTTCTAGAGTAGTAGCCCCTTTGATCACCCTGACATGGAAATGGAATCCATTTATTTGGAATGATAAGTTTCAAAGATCCTTTGAGCAGTTGAGGATAAGGTTGACCAGTGATCCTATATTGAGACTACCATAAGAGGGCATGGAGTACATATAATTTTTCAATGAATCTGGAGATGGGATCGATTTTTTATTGATGAAGAGGTAGGAAGTGATTACATATGGGTTTAGACAATTGATACCCAATGAGTAGAACTAAGTGACTCATGAATTGGAGTTAATAGTGGTGGTCCTCGCTATGAAGATGTAGAGACACTATCTTCTCAGATAGCATTTTTTGTCTACTAATACCATCAGAGTCTTAGGTATATCTTCACATAAAGAGATTTGAGCTTGAGATAGAGGTGTTGTTTGGAGTTCATATTGGACTATGACTTCAAGATTTTCTATACTCCTATGAAGGAAAAAATGGTGTATAATTTCCTTATCAAGAAGTCCCGTTCTCGCCTAGTGGAGGAGGTGTCTCAGCAATTGGCTTCTTTACAACTAACAATGGTGAAGGTGATGAGTGAAATTTTTCTTTAGTCTATGATTTTGACTCCTACGATTCATCATTGTGTGATGGAGGATCAGTTGGTAGACATATACTGTGTGGTTTTTAATGACCATATATCCTCAGGGGATGCACCATATGGATTCTATGAATGATGGAAGTATGTAAACCATTTCCAAGGATGGATGTTGGTTCTAGTCATGATGTGAGAGGAGGTGATGATGGAGTTTTATACTAACCCATTGGATGTAAATCTTAGTGGGTAGAATCTTTAAAATACATTCAATCACTATTTTTGTGGACTGACATGAGGTGGAAGGTCACAGAGTTCATCTCTCAGTGTCTCACATGTTTGCAGGTAGAGGCTGAGCACCATGTTCTGGCAGGTTTTATGTAGCCTCTTGAGATCCCTGAGTGGGAATTGAACAATATATCCATAGAATTTGTGATAGGGATTCCATGGAAATTAAGAGACCATGATTCCATATGGATGGTATTTAACTAAATTAAAAAGTTGGAACAATTCATTTCCATCAAGGAGTAGAGTTCGCTGGAGAGTTTGGGGAAGTTTTATGTGCGGGAGATCATTCTGATCCATGGGGAACCATTGAAGATTATATAATACTATGATGTGTGATTCAAATCATGGTTAAAGAGAGGTACACATAAGTAATTCAAGACCCAGTTTAGTATTAGTATGAAATTCAACCCCTAGATAGATGGGAAGACCAAACAAAATATCATAGTGTTGGAGGATATGCTGAGTGATTGTGTATTAGACATCACCTAGAGCTGTGAGGATCACTTACCACTGATATAGTTTTTTTAAAATAATAATTATCACTCTACTACCATCATGATACATTTCTAGGCCCTAAATGGGAGACTTTGTAGGTCACCCCTATACTGGTATAATATTGGTGAGATGTCACTTCTTGGGATAGAGATGGTGTAGAAAATGACATAGAATGTTAAGGTGATCTGTGAGTGGATGAGGAAATCCCATAACTGATATAAATCTTATGAAAATTGATGCCGAAGGCTTTTGGAGTTTGATTAGGGAGACCATGTTTTCCTGAGGGTATCCCCACGATGAGGATTGTAGAGTTTTGATTAGAGAGAAACTTATCTCTGAAGTTCATCGGGTCATTTGAAATCCTGCAATGATTTGGAGAGGTTTATCACTTCCTAGCCTTTTCACCATAGTTGGACAGGGTATATGATGTCTTCTATGTGTCATAATTAATGAGATACATGAATTATGCTAAACATGTTATTGACTGGAGCGCACTGGATATCATGGATGGATCCACCTTTGCGGTGTACCCGATGGCGATCAGGGGTCGATAGGATAGGATCCTATGAGGATAGACCATTACCCTGGTTTGTGTGCCATGGAAGTATGGGAGCATGCATAAGAGCTCTTATGAGTGTGGAAACCAGATGCAATCTCAGTGTCCCTACCTATTTGTGTAGCTTGTGTTTTCGGGGTGATAAAATTTGAAGGAGGGGAGAGTGTAGAGACCTTGGTTTTTCATTGTAATACTTTTGAATATTTTAAATAATGTTTTAGGAGTTAAGTATTGATACGATGTGAGATTTATAGACTTGGTGAGCCCATATTTTTTATTATGAAAATATTAAATATATTAATATCACACACATTCATCCTTTCAAAATTAATAGTTTTCTCATCATTCGGGACCTTATATGGGAAACCCAATACCACAGTTGATTCCAAAATGTGGGGTTTAGTCTAGGTGATACCTAAGTTTAATCAGCATCAGACATTTAGTTGAGGTAGGAATTGGTGAATATTTCAAGTGGATTAATTAATTCATTTAGTACAAATAACCTAAAAATACTCTATATAATTTATTCTATAGTAATTGACTAGGGTTATCCGTATAACCCTGGGAGATTTTAGAGGAGCCTCTAGAATTATTCAATGGTTAAATGTATCAGAGGACAATGAGAGAGAATATTGAGGTGGATCAAGAGGAAAAAAACACACCAGGTCTTCTTCATTACTTGAAAATTTTCTCTTAACCAAAGGTAGATCCAAATTGAGTCAGGACTTATCAATTGTGTTTTCTTCCCTTTTTATTGAAAAGTTGAGCATAGATTTAATTATCTTCTTCTGATATGTTATTATTTGATCCTTCGTATGATCATGGTATATGAATTAAATTTTTTAGTTCAATTTATTCTTTTTATTCCATGTTATCACAACATATTTACCTGATCTATAATTGTTGGTAGAGAACTCTTGACCAATTATGGTTTCACCTTCGTTATTATGCTTTTCATTCACATGTTATTTGAATTATCCACTGTTGGACCATAAGTTTCCAGTTCAAAATTACTGGGGTAGGTTCGAGTGTGATCAGACCCCCAAATTCAAGGAGGTTATGTGAATGATGATCAAGGTGGTGATTTGAAGAATGATTGGGATAGATTGAGTGGGATTATTCATAGATCTAGGATCCAGTGTAGCATTGGGTTATGGAATGTGCATGGGACACACTGTGACGACCCGAACTTAGAATACCCAGATCTGGTACCTTGAAACATGGTGTGTAAATTTTTACAAACAGACAAGCACTGATATTTTACACATCATGTCCCATATAGAGGATCGATTCGGTTCAGGTTCTGGGAAACTAGCCTCTTCTGACATGCTTCTTTGGCTAAAAACTGATACCTAAAAAAAGTATTTGAAAAACGTAGGGTGATCATACGAGTGCCTAGTGATGGGTTTTAAAATAACATAATATACCTGTTATAACTTTTGAAAACATTCTTTAAAACTTTCCAAAAAACATTTTTTTTAAGAAAAGCTGTAACACATGTAATATTTCATAATAATAAAAGTGCACAATTAAAATCATACTAACATATTTACAAGAGAACATGATTCAATTATAAGAACACTCATTTAGAGTAATAAGTAATGGACATTCTAAATATGTATGACATATGAATATTGAAGTAAAAATTTAACAACTAAGAGTAATACATAATCATAGTTTCACATAAAGGAAATAACTTCAATTTTATACACTGGTTACTACAACACTGAGTGCTAAACAAACATTATGCCATAAGCATTTACTATTTCTGATACTCATAGGTACTAGCTCTTAACCATGGATATTATACTAGTCAAATATCCACTTGGTTAATTAAATATCATAAACATAATGAGGGAATTCATAATGTAGGACAATATAACCATAATGTCAAGGCCTCATTCCAAGACCATAAATACTCATTTTGTCAAGGCCTTGTGCCAAGACGGTAATTTGTCTCATGAGACCTACCGAGGCATCGAGGGGCTGTAGCGGGCCCCACCCATCATATACATGTCCAATACATTCCTCATATGTCAAATAGGGTCGTATATTCAAAATGTCTCATAACACTTTGAATATTTAAGTTCAAATTTCATATTATTCAAGGTTTCCCATACCACTTTGAATAATTTAATTCACATTTCATATTATTCAAGGTGTCCGATACCACTTTGAATAATTTAATTCATAATTCCCTAAAATGTCATAAGAGTTTTAATTATAATCATTATCATTTACATATATATAGTGAATCAGTCATATAAGTATAAATTATAGAACTATGAACTTCATGGCTATGTCATTGATTGGTGAGTATGATAAGCAGATTATAAAATATGTGATGACAACTAATACACTAAAATAAATACATGTTTTGTTACATAAAATGATAACCCTAAAATTCTAAGACTTTATTGATCAATACATATTAGAATTTTACCTGGATACATAATCAATTAAAAGGTAAATCAAATATTTAATGTGGGGTATTAAACAAGTATATGATCATACATTTATTACATATATGTTTTGGTATAACACATAACAAGGGTATACATAATTCTTGAAATGGAAGGCATGAGATTCAACCATAACTTATACCATTATATATATATATATAAATAAGTAATTTATACATATGAATATAAAAGTTACAAACCAAAAATGTTATACTCATGAATTCTCCACAACCATGAATATAATATTGGGAATATCTACAATTAGGGTTTCGTGCTGTATAAATTGTTCATACAACAGGGTGTATATAAAGAGTAGTGTATTAAACAAAAACTATACATATTTTGAAAACAAATGTTTTATTATTTCTTAGCTATCCTTGGACAATTGTAAATAAAATTTAGGATCAATGTTTTCATGTATACACACATATTCACATACCTGATTATACATTATGTATAATCGAGTATACATAAGGGTCTCACACCAAAGTTAATTGACACTTACAAGTTTATTGAAGACATGAATTAACCATTGCAGTTCAATGTTAAAATACTTAAATCCCATCCAGAAGGTGAGTTATAAAAACTATATAATTATGTACAAAAATTTATACAATATACGGATATATATATAAGTTTTATACAACACATAATTCTTTTTATTTTAAAACTATACTTAAGCTTGAACTCAAGGTTTAGAAGTCTTGGAATCAGGTACAAAAGAGTTTTTACCCAAAACCGTATGATCATACATGCATATATTTATATATTCATAAACTGAATATAAAAATAACTACATATATATATATAGTTCATAAATAAGTTTTGTATGTTTATTGTAAACCCTTATTCTCATAATACTTCTTGGACCCAAATTCCAGGAGACTTAGGATCGGCATAAGAGGAGATTTTAACTAAACCATAGGGTTATATATGTATAATTTAATGAATATACATATATATGTATATGCCCTCAAACAATAAAGGAAAGGAAACATAAATCTATTACCTTGTTTTGAGGAGGAGTGGCTCGAAAAATCATTGAAGGAGGCTTGATGAGGTTTGAGGAGGAGACACAACCTAGGGAAAGGGTGAAACTAGGTTGTTTATAAGCTATATTATGTATAAAATATGATGAATAATTTAATGCTACTACTGAATAAAATGAGCCCTATTCGGTATATTAAATGAACGGGGAAGGTCCTTGTGGAAAACGTGTGAAAGGAGGGGGCCAGTGGGATCATAGTCCTGGAAAACGAAGAGAAAGGGAGATAGATTAATGGTCTAGTGTAGGTGGGAGAGGAAGAAGATAGTGCAGGAGAAGAAAATACTGATTGATTTGGATGGCTAGGATTAAATGTGGAGAAGATCGGATGACCACAAATGATGTGGTGATTAAAAAGAAATGGAAGGTTGTGATTAGATATGCGGCTTGATCGGATGGCTTTGGTTTAATGCGGTGTTTTAAAAATCTTGGATGGCCGAGATTAGACCTGAATTGGATCAGATAGAATATGAAAATGCGGATGTATTCCATAGTTACTGAGGGTTGAGTTCCAGATCTAAATCAATGGCTTAGATCGAGCATGATGCAATCCAGTGGTCTGGATCATGTTTTTCTTGAAAATTATCATCCCACATATAAACGAAGAGGCCTGCGCGACTTCTTTATAAGCCTGATACTCTGATGAAATGCTCAGAAATCTCCTATCCTGTAACTCCCCAACCCTAGTTACCCAGAGTCGGTGCATTATTACACAACATTGGCATGATCACAAGAAAGATCAAGTCTTAAAATACCGATTAGTTTAGTAGCCTCAGAATAACTATATACATTCATAAAGTTTACATTACATCATAAAATGAAAACTACAACAATATGGTCTCCATAGTCCACACTCTTATATCCTCATACTATCCCTGTAGGTCATTCATAAAATACTTCTTCACATCCTGGGAAAAATAAAACATAGAAAGGGGTGAGCTCAAATTCCCAGTAAGGATAACAATATAGTGGATACTTTCATAAATAAGCATAAACATTTAAGGCAATGTATAACTAAAACAAAAGCCTTTTAAACTTAAACTTAAGCATAATATTGTAGAAATAAAATTAAATAATTCCATATAATTATTCATATGGATATTCTACTAGTCGAATAATCACATGCAATATCAATAACCACTTTCATAATGATGGAATGCATAATGCCAGACTATCATAACCACATAGTCAAGGCCTCGTGCCAAGACTACAAATAAGATTTTGTCAAGGCCTTATGCCAAGTCACTAGTTTGTCTCATGAGACCTACCGATGCATCGAGGAGCTATAGCAGGCTCCACCTGTCACTTAGTAAGTCCAATTCATTCCTCATATGAACAGGTTTAAACATAACATAAATATTCTTATTAAAACTAGAATACGAAATGTCAATACGTTCTCCATAAACCATGAATGGTATAAAAATAACACATACACAGTCAAAAATATCACAAAACCTTCAATACAATATGGAAGTTTTGTATAATAATAAATAAACTTCAAATAAGCTTAAAATCCATCAAAGGATGTTGACATAGATGAAATCAAAACTATTTGATAGAAATATATCTTTTTTTGAAATCATTTAAAAGTTACATATTTATAAAATAAAACATTTACTTTGAAAATATCCTTATAATCTTGTAAGGTAATCTTTGAAGTTTTATAATGGTGGAAAATTGTCGCACCCTCCGTATAAGTTAAAAAAGACATTCTTACCTTAATTTTGTCGAAAAGGTTAAAAATGACTTTGTTTGGAAAATGATGGAAATATTACTTTATAAACCTCTTATAAAAAGTCAAACATGGGTATAAATTACTTTAACCCATATTCTAGTAAATATTAAAAATGTTTTGAAATACATTTTTAAGAAACATGGATGTGGATGATAAAGAAGTCCCAGTAGATTATTACGTATAAACAACCTTAGATAATGAAGAGATTGTGAAATAAACCCTTACCTTGTACTTTTCCTTGTTATAGGGTAGTTTAACCTCTTTTATAATGGTGAAATAATTGTTATTAAGTTATACAAGAATTATATACATTAATATGATATCATATATGATCTTTTAACACTTCTTTGTTAATAATATCTTTGTATTATCGTCGTTTCGGGTGTTAACTTACTCGTTTTATTTTATATTTTTTGTTACATAAGACATGTTTTTTATGGATAGGTTTTATATTATTCATATATATAATTATATCAAGTCCTTAAACATTATTTTTAATCATAAAATGAGAATTAGACTTGAATGGATACAATGTGGAATGAATCTCATCGCGTTCATGGAGACGGTAGTCCGTACGTACGCACGAGCGACAATATCATTCTTTTGATATTAAAATAATATATAATTGGATGGTATATCATATATAAAGAATCATTATCATGTTATATTTATTATTTACATGAATTAAACATCATTATTATACCCATCCAAATAATAATTTATTGAATAACAATTACAACACGACGTGGAGACGGTAAGCCGTACGTACGCACGTATGGTGACATGTCATTCAAGGTATGGATAGAATAATGAATTTATTTGTTACATATTTATAATAACATCACAGTTTATAGAATATACTGTAGTTATTATTTTAGAAAGGGAATAACAAAGAAAGAAGAAGTGGAAGAAGAGAGGAACTTGAAAAAGGGTAGTGAAATCATTACCTCTTCTTCGGGTTCTTACTTTTGATTTGACCAAAATGGATCATTAGGATGGCTTTATGATCAAAATAAGGCCTCTAGGTTGAAGTGAGGGAAGTTTAGAGAGTATTTGGGTAGTGTTTGTCTGAGACAAGAGGATTTTAATTTTTTAATTAGAGAGAAGGGGGTGTGCCCTTTTATAAGAGGGTTGAGGGGCACCTTTGGAAAAGCTAGAAATATTATTTTATAATAAATTCATATTCGGTTTATAATGGCTCAAAAGTATATTAATTAAATTTTAAGGTGGGGATGGGTTGAATAAAACTCAACCAATAGGGTTTAGACAGGTTTGGGTGACTATATTAACCTTATCTTTTAGTTTTAACTCTTAGTTAATTAGTTTGACATTTACCATGTCACTTTGTATTTTTATATTATAATTTAATAAACTTACTATATACATACAAGAGACCCCCAAGTGGTCCATTAATGATACTCCTATCATTATATAAGACTCTTGGCTGAACCTTAGATTTTTAGGAATTTAATATCAATTAATAATATAATATTTGTTTTAGAAACTCTTTTATGTCAATTTTGACAATATTCAATAATTGATATTTGTTAAAGTCTTAACAACTTTTTTAATTCGAAATAAATTCATTTAAGAAATCCTATAATGTCATATTAAGCAATAAAATTCATGTATGTCATCAAAAATTTCAAATTATAATAATTTTAACATTTATAATACCAATTATTTGATTCTTTCATTAATAAGGAAAATACTGCATCATTATTGAGTCATAAATAATATTAACTATTAAATGTCTAAAAATTATAAAAAAAATACCATTATTTAGGAAATAATTTTAGATTTATAATGAATATTTATAGTCTAAAATCCAACATATATAACCCTATGTAAAAATTGTTTTTCTAAAAGATATATGCTTATGTCATTTTTGTATTTATTTTAACTTAATTAATATAAAGTGTCATTATCATTTACAAGTGGCTCCATGGGGTCCCAAAATCGACCCAAAGATGCCCATGGTCAGAAATGTATCAACCAATAAGGTTAAGACACGTTTTAGGGTAATTTATTATTATTATTATATTATGTTTTTACCCTTATTTACCGGATTTACCCTTTAACCATCGTAAATAAAATATTTACTGAAGTAATTATTCAAAATGTATAAAAATAAAAGTTACCTATTTACACAACTTTTACATCCTGATTCTAAATATGGAATACATTTTTTCAAATTCAAAATACAGAATTGATAGAAGTTAATTTAAAATTAATTCCTGTTGTTAAAACAAAAAGCGTGTTTTTAAGAGATAATAACTATCAAAAGATTGACACTTGTTTATGTCTGGTTTAATTGTAAAATTATGTCCAATGAACAACATTTTATTAAATGGTAAAAATATATTCTAAATATACTTTAAAACTACTCATATTCATAATCTATCATTGTTAATTATTTTGAATAAAAAAGTTGTTTTTAATTAAAATTTAGTAATTTCACTATTCATCGAAATATAAATGTTATACAAAAAGTTCCAAAATTTTACCCTAGGCTAATTTCAATATTCCAAATCCAAAAAATGAAGTCCATTTTGAGAGATACAATTTATAATATTTCAAAAATTTGGTATTACTATTCATAACGACTAGTTTGATTGGTTGTGGTGTGTGTTAGAACTCGAAGTTGCGTACAACACACACTACTGTATTATTCAAAGAGAAGCGTACTGTGGAAGCTTGGGGTGTTACATTCTCCCCTCCTTCATATAATTTCATCATTAAAATTTGTAGAATATTATTTCATAAAAAGACTTGGGTGGTTCTTAATCATAAGTTCCTCGGGTTCCCATGTTGCCTCTTCCATCTTACATTTTCTCCATAGAACTTTTACCATACAAGTCATCCGGTTTCTCAGTACTTGTTCTCTCATATCAAGAATCCTGACGGGATATTCGCAATAAGACAGATCGGGTTCTAGTTCTAATTCCTCATAGGTGAGTACATGCATTGGGTTAGGCATGTATTTCCTCAATAGTGATACATGGAACACATCGTGAAATTTGGAGAGACTTGGAGATATTTCCAAACGGTAAGCTACAACCCCAATTCGTTCTAGAATTTTGAAAGTCTTGATGTACCTGGGACTTAATTTACCCTTTTTTCCGAAATGTATAACTCCCTTCCATGGAGATACCTTCAAGAGAACATAATGTCCTACCCGAAATTCCAAATCCTTCCTTCGGTTATCAGTATAGCTCTTCTGCCTACTTTGAGCTACTTTGATGTGGTTTTGGATTACCTTCACCTTTTCCATCGTTTACTCCACCAGTTCTGGGCCTACAAGTTTTCTTTCACCAACGTCATCCCAAAAGGTTGGTGTGAGACATCTCTTTCCGTATAACACTTTATATGGTTCCATCCGAATACTTTAATGGAAGCTATTGTTATAGGAAAATTCTACTAGAGGTAAATATTGATCCCACATACCCTGAAAGTCAAGTGAGCATGATCTCAACAAGTCTTCTAAGGTTTGAATAGTCCATTCTGATTGTCTATCAGTTTGAGGGTGGTAGACAGTTCTCAAATGAAGTTTAGTATCCAAGGCCTTCTGAATACTTTTCCAGAATCTTGAAGTAAAACGGGGATCACGATCAGAAACAATCGACATGGGTACTCCATGAAGTCTCACAACTTCATCAATATAAAGTATTGCTAGACGTTCCAGTGGTAGATCTTATCTTATAGCAAGAAAATGTGCTGACTTGGTAAGATGATCAACAATAACCCATATTGCATCTTTTCTTCTAGGAGTCTTTGGTAGTCCAATGACATAGTCCATCGTGATATAATCCCATTTCCACTCAGGTATGGGAAGAGGTTGCATGACTCCTCCAGGCTATTGCCTTCCAGCTTTCACTTGTTGAAAAACCATACATCTTGACACAAAATCAGAAATCTCCCTCTTCATGTTGTCCCACAAAAAATGTTCCTTCAAATCTCTATACATTTTGGTGATCCGAGGGTGTATATAGAAATTGGAACTATGAGCATCATCCAAAAATTCCCTTTTTAGATCAGGTATATTGGGAACAAAAATTATCTTCCCAAATTTTAAAAATCCTTCTTCATACACAAATTCTCTCAATCTCCCATCATTCACAGCTTTAATCTTCTTTTGAAATTCTTCATCATCGGTCTGAGAACACTTAATCCTTTTTAGTAAAGATGGTTTGGAAACCATTTGAAAAAGCATTGATGTTTTACCTTCCATGGTGATTCCCATATCCAACTTTTCTAGATCCATAAAAATGGGATCCCTTTCAATTATCATCATGTTCAAAACTCCATGATATTTTCTGATGAATGCATCTTCCACCTTATTTTCCTTACCCGGTTGGTAGTGTATCATGCAATCATAATCCTTGAGTAGTTCAATCCATCGCCTTTTCCTCATGTTGAGTTCTTTCTGTGAGAATATATACTTCAAAATCTTATGATCAGTATAAATCTCACATTTTTCACCAAAGAGATAGTGTCTCTATATCTTCAAAGAAAAGATCACAGCTGCTAACTCGAGATCATGTGTAGGATAGTTTTTCTCATGAATTTTCAACTGTCGTGATGCATAGGCAATAACTCTATCATTCTGCATAAGGACACAACCGAGTCCTTTCTTCGATGAATCACTATAAATAACAAAACCATCATTCCCCGATGGTAGAGTCAATATAGGAGCATTGACTAATATTCTCTTCAGTTCTTCGAAACATTCTTCAAACTCTTTTTTCCAAACAAATATAAACCGTTTGCGTGTGAACTTTGTTAATGGGTTAGCCAACCGGGAAAAAATCTGGATGAAACATCGATAATAACCTGCTAAACCAATAAAACTACGTATCTCAGTTATACTCATCAGTTAAGTCCATTCTTGGATTGCCTTGGTCTTAGAAGGATCAACAAAGATTCCATATTTAAAGACAATATGGCCAAGAAAAGAAATCTCTTGATGCCATAATTCACACTTTCTAAACTTCCCATATAATTCATGTCTTCTCAGAGTCTTCAAGATAACGTGGAAGTGATTTTTATGATCTTCGTAGCTTTTGGATCATACCAAGATATCATCAATAAATACCACCACAAATTCATCTAGATATTCCTTGAAAAATCTATTCATTAGATCCATGAATACAGAGGGCGCATTAGTCATCCCAAAAGGCATTACTGTAAACTCGTAATGCCCGTACCTGGTTCGAAATGCTGTCTTTGGAATGTCTTCCTTCTTCATACACAACTGATGGTATCCAGATCAAAGGTCAATCTTTGAAAAATATTGAGCTCCATCCAGTTGGTCAAATAAATCATCCATGCGAGGTAGGGGATAATTGTTCTTTATTGTTATAGAATTGATCTCCCTGTAGTCAATGCACAATCTCATAGACCCATCTTTCTTTTTAACAAAAAGAACAGGGGATCCCCATGGAGAAACACTAGGGTGAATTAATCCCTTATTACTCAATTACTCTAGTTGTTTCATTAGTTCAACTAATTATACAATGGCCATTCTATAAGGGGTATTTGATATAGGCCTTGATCCGGGAATTAAATCAATGGAAAACTCAACTTCTCATTCTGGAGGATGTCTAGGTAAATCTTCCAGAAACACATCTACATATTGTTTCACAATAGGTAAATCCTCTATTTGAACATTACTTTCCTCACCCACAGTCATTTCATTCTCTTCCTCCCCAATAATTGAATTTAGTTGATCTACTGGGGGTGGATCTATATAAGAACTAGGTGGTGACGATTCTGCTCTAAAGATAAGGTGTTCCTTATCATCATCATCAAAAATTGTAACCACCTTATTTTTACAATAAATCTTCACATCATGGTCTGAAAACCAATCCATACTGAGGATTATATCAAACTCAATGATAGGTATGGCGATGAGATCAGCGGATAAAGAACATTTATGTGCTCTAATGGGGACTGATTCAAAAAACTTTGTTGCAATGATACTTCCCTTAGTAGTTTTAACTGACAACTCCCTTGTTAAATCAAATTTGAAATATCTGATTTTCTTAGAAAACTGGGAAGATATAAAACAACGTGATGATCCAGAATCAAATAAAGCATTGTCTAAACTTGAGAAAACCATTAAATTACCTGCCACCACATCTTTCGGAGCTTCTACCTCAGTAGTAGTGATAGCATATGCTTGACCTTTATCCCATTCCCTTTTCTAAGGTAAGTTCCCCTGACGCTTAGGAAATTCATTTGCATAATGTCCCATCTCCCTGCAATTGTAGCATTGGACATCGATAGCTTCCTTCTTCCCCTTGCAATCATGATCTTGGTGGCCTTTTTCACCACACTTTTTACAGACTCCCATTCCTTTTAAGCAAGTACCGGGGTGTTTCTTCCAACATTTACTGTAGGATGGATATTCAAATTTTACCTACTTCCCCTTATTTCCATTCCTAGATTGATCAATAGATCTCTTCTTCTATTGCTTTGCTTTAAAGTCATAAGACTTAGACAATTCCTTTTCTGTCTTGATAGCACATGAGACAATGTCTTCATACGACGAGAAGAATTGTGAGACTAATGCTCGATGGAGAAATGGTTTTAACCCATCAAAGAAATGACCAATATTACTTCTTGGGTTACGTATATAATCTGCAGCATACCTTTCTAACCTTTTAAAGTTATCTTATTACTTTGCGACATTATCATCCTCCTTTTGTCTCAAACTCATAAATTTCCTTTCCATATTTGCTCGATGGTCACAAGGAAAGTATTTTTCTAAAAACAGATCTTTGAACTCCCTCCATTCCATATTTGATACTTCATCATCTTCCTTTCTGTTTTGAATCAATGACCACCATTGATCAACATCTTCAGTGAGGTGGTAAACTGTCATGATAACTTTTTCCCTTTCACTACTCCCCAAAGCCTGAAATATTTTCTCTAGGGAATTTATCTATTGCTCAGCTACTAAGGGATTTGTACTCCCATTGAACATTGGTGATTTTATCCTCATGAAGCGATCTAACATTGATCCTCCACACTATGGATCAGGGTACTCCATATGGTTAAGGTTATTCCTCATAACCTGAGTAAGTTTTCCCAGTACGGTGATTTGATGATCAGCACCAATAGCATCACCAGCTCCACTATAATTATCTTGAGCAGGAGGGCAATCCCTACATGGAGTGTGTGCATTGATACGGTTTCCAATTCTTCCACTAGGTGCCAATTCTAAACAATGGCATAAACTAGATCAGTTTATGAATCAAAATACATAATTCCATACTTATAAAACACTAATCATAAATTGAACTATTTATGGACGTAATCCATAATCATAAAAATGTTTTCTTTGAGATTTTATATACTCATAAACACTTCATAATGGTTTGTAAAGAAAATGAGAGTTATCCTAAGCATATCCCCCAGGAGTGTCGTAACCAAGAGTGTAGCAAGGCCCATTGTCGTGCACCAGTTCCTATTCAAGTCTAGCTCAAAGCGGTGTTTTTGGGTTTTACCCCTAGGTACATCTGTGCTAGAGCTGCCTCTACCTGCTCGTATCTATAAAGAGGTGTATTGCTCGAAAAAATCACAAAATATCTACAATACCAAAATTCCAGGAAGTTCTTCTATACTAATCATCAAAGTCTATCTTAGGTCTATGTGGTCTAATCAGAGTTTATCTAAATCTAGCTTCCAAGGTTTGTAATAAACTTCCACTGATACCAACTGTAATGCCCTGACCCCAGTTACCCAGAGTTAGTTCATTATTACATAACATTGGCATGATGACAAGAAAGATCAAGTCTTGAAAGAACGATTAGTTTATTAGCCTTGTAATAACTAGAGACATTCATAAAGTTTACATTAAATCATAAAATGAAAACTACAACAATATAGTCTCCATAGTCCACACTCTTATCCCCTCATACTATCCCTGTAGGTCATTCATAAAATACTTCTTCACATCTTGGGAAAAATAAAACATAGAAAGGGGTGAGCTCAAATTCCCAGTAAGGATAACAATATAGCGGAAACTTTCATAAATAAGCATAAACATATAAGGCAATGTATAACTAAAAAAAAGGCTTTTAAACTTCAACTTCAGTATAATATGGAAGAAATAAAATGAAATAATTCCATATACTTATTCACATGGATATTCTACTAGTCGAATAATCACATGCAATATTAATAACCACTTTCATAATGATGGAATGCATAATTCCAGACTATCATAACCACATAGTCAAGGCCTCGTGCCAAGACTACAAATAAGATTTTGTCAAGGCCTTGTTCCAAGACACTAGTTTGTCTCATGAGACCTACCGATGCATCGAGGAGCTATAGCGGGCTCTACCCATCACTTATTAAGTCCAATGTATTCCTCATATGAACAAGTTTAAACATAACATAAATATTCATATTAAAACTAGCATATGAAATGTCAATAATTTCTCCATAAACCATGAATGGTATAAAAATAACACATCCATAGTAAAAAATGTCACAAAACCTTCAATACAATATGGAAGTTTTGTATCATAATAAATAAACTTCAAATAATCTTAAAATCCATCAAAGGATGTTGACATAGATGAAATCAAAACTATTTGATAGAAATATCTCTTTTTTTGAAATCATTTAAAAGTTAAATAATTATAAAATAAAACATTTACATTGCAAATATCCTTATAACATTGTAAGTGAAGCTTCGAAGATTTTATAATGGTGAAAAATAGCCACACCCGCTGTATAAGTTAAAAAACACATTCTTACATTAATTCTGTCGAAAAGTTTAAAAAGGACCTTGTTTGGAAAATGACGGAAATATTCCTTTATAAAACTCTTATAAAAATTCAAAAATGAGTATAAATGACTTTAACCCATATTCTAGTAAATAGTAAAAATGTTTTGAAATAAATTTGTATGAAACAAGGATGTGGATGATAAAGAAGTCCCAGTAGATTATTACGTATAAACAACCTCGGATAATGAAGAGATTGCAAAATAAACCCTTACCATGTACTTTTCCTTGGTTGGGGGTAGGTTAACCTCCAGTATAATGGTGACATAATCATTATTAATTTATAAAAGAATCATAAACATTAATATGATATCATATATGATCTTTTAACACCGCTTTGTTAATAATATCTTTGTATTATCATCGTTTCGGGTGTTAACTTACTCATTTTATTTTATATTTTTTGTTACACAAGCCATGTTTGTTATAGATAGGTTTTATATTATTCTTATCCAGAATGATATCAAGTCTTTAAACATGATTTTTAATCATAAAATTAGAATTAGTCTTGAATGGATACGATGGGGAATGAATCTCATCGCGTTCGTGGAGACGGTAGTCCGTACGTACGCACGAGCGACAATATCATTCTTTTGATATTAAAATAATATATAATTGGATGGTATATCATGTATAAAGAATCATTATCATGTTATATTTATTATTTACATTAATTACACATCATTATTATACCCATACAAATAATAATTTATTGAATAACAATTACACCATGACGTGGAGACAGTAAGCCGCATGTACGCACGTATGGTGACATGTCATTCAATGGATGGATAGAATAATGAATTTGGTTATTAAATATTTATAATAACATCATAGTATATATAAGATACTGGAGTTATTATTTTATAAATGTAATAACAAACAAAGAAGAAGTGGAAGAAGAGTGGAACTTGAAAAAGGGTGGTGAAATCATTACCTCTTCTTCGGGTTCTTCCTTTTGATTTGATCAAAAGAGATCCTTAGGTTGGCTTTTTGGTCAAAATAAAGCCTCTAGGTTGAATTGAGAGAAGTTGAGAGAGTATTTGGGTAGAGGTTGGCTGATCCAAGAGGCTTTTAATGTTTGAATTAGTGAGAAGGGTGAGTGCCCTTTTATAAGAGGGGTGAGGGGCACCTTTGGAAAAGCTAGAAATATTATTTTATAATAAATTAATATTCAGTTTATAATGGCTCCAAAGTGTATTATTTAAATTTTAATGTAGGTATGGGTCGAAAACCACTCAACCAATAGGTTTTAGACAGGTTTGGGTCACTATATTAACCTTATCTTTTAGTTTTAACTCTTAGTTAATTAGTTTGACATTTACCATGTCACTTTGTATTTTTATATTATATAGTTAATAAACTTACTATATACATCCAAGCGACCACCAAGTGGTCCATTAATGATAAAAATATCATGATATAAGTCTAGTTTCTGAAATGTTGATTTTTATGAATTTAATATCAATTAATAATATAATATTTGTTTTAAAAACTCTTTTATGTCAATTTTGACACTATTCAATAATTTATTTTTGTTAAAGTCTTAACAACTTTATTAATTCAAACCAAATTCATTTAAGAAATACTATAATGTAATATTAAGCAATGAAATTCATGTATTTCATCAAAACTTTCAAATTATATTAATTTTAACATTTATAATACCAATTATTTGATTCTTTCATTAATAAGGAAAATACTGCATCATTATTGTGTCATAAATAATATTAATTATTAAAGTTATAAAAATTATAAATAAAATATGATTATGTAGTAAATAATTTTATCTTTATAATTAATATTTATAGTCAAAAATAAAACATATATAACCCTATGTAAAAATTGTTTTGCTAAAAGATATATGCTTATGTCATTTTTGTATTTATTTTAACTTAATTAATATAAAGTGTCATTATCACTTACAAGTGTCTCCATGGGGTCCCAAAATCGATCCAAATATTCCCATTGTCGGACATGTATCAACCAATAAGGTTAGGACACGTTTTAGTGTAATTTATTATTATTATTATACTATTTTTTACCCTTATTTATCGGATTTACCCTTTAACCATGGTAAATAAAATATTTACCGAAGTAATTATTCAAAATATCTAAAACTAAAAGTTACCTATTTACACAATTTGGAAATTCTGATTCCAAATATGGAATCCATTTTTCTATATTGAAAACACAGAAGTGGCAGAAATTAATTTAAAATTAATTCCCGTTGTTAAAACAAAAAGTGTGTTTTTAAGAGATAATAACTATGAACAGATTGACACTTGTTTATGTCCGGTTTAATTGTAAAATTATGTCCAATGACCAAAATTGTATTAAATGGTAATAATATATTCTAAATATACTTTAAAACCACTCATATTCATAATTTATCACTATTAGTTATTTCGATTAAAAAAGTTGTTTTAAATTAAAATTTAGTAATTTTCACTATTCATCAAAATATAAATGTTATCCGAAAAGTTCCAAAATTTTTCCCTAGGATAATTTTAATATTACGAATCCAAAAATGAAGTCCAATTTGAGAGATAAAATTTATAAAATTTAAGAAAGTTGGTATTACTATTCATAATGGCTAGTTTGATTGGTTATGGTGTGTGTTAGAACTCAAAGTTGCGTACAACACACGCTACTATATTATTAAAAGAGAAGCGTACCGTGGAAGCTTGGGGTGTTACATATCCCCCCACCTGGTACCACCCCGTAATAGTTTCTACGGGTGCTCTCTTGCACCCACCCACACCTCTCTGCCACCCCGTATAGCGGTGCATCTGGTTCCCTCGTTCTCTCCCGTGTTCCCTTCGGTGTAGCTATGCCACCCGCTCTCTAGGCCTAGCACGCACTGAGTGAACCCAAGCCCATAGGATGGATTGTGTTGAGGATAAGGGCTAGGATTAGCCGCCTGGCATATGCTGCCTCCCTCGGCCTAGCTAGAGGGATGGCCCAAAGTGGCGTTTATTTTTTGTTTAACATTAGTACTAAGTTTCCATATATATAAATATGTGTTTTTCAAAACAAAATTCCCCTTAGTTTTTATAAACACTAATTCTTAAAAACAAAAAGTTATAACTTTAATATATCTATATGAAAACTTTTATTATATTATTATAGAAATCAAAATATAGTTTGGTTAAAACATTGTTTAATCATTAAGAATGAAAAAATTTAGAAGATTTTTTTGAGATATTTGAAAGGTTTTTGAAATGATCATATAATTTTAAAATCACACTAAGTGTAGTAAAAAATATTAAATAATTGTCCTTTTAAAGTTCCTAATAGGATATTATTTTAAATTTTCATAACATAAATGTTTAAAAAAAACTAAATTAGATATTTTTGACTAAACCACCAAAAATACCAACGACTATAATTATATCCGTTAGAACTCAACGGTCTCAAACATCTCCAATGGTCACCCAAGGGGTAACGGTTGGGTAGATTACTTATAAAACTAGACATTAGGGTGTCCCAAATTCAAGACAATTAAAGGAAATGGTTCAAGTCATTCAATTTGTGCTTAGTGTGGCTGTAGGGTCTTTGGCCATACTATTGTCCGTTGTGACGGATCCGAAGGACCCATATTATCTTCTTGGGGTTTTTGTTGTTTTGGGTTATCTCCCTATAATTTTTGTAGGGATTTTAGTAGGTATTTTTGTGTAGTATGGTTTCTTGTGATCTTGGTTCATTGTGAAAACTTCAGTGTCTTATTTAAATAAAATTTATTCTGTCCATTTTGTATGTTTTATTCAGATTGCATAAAAATAAAATAAAATAAAACCATATTATTACTATTATATTAGAAAAAGTTTTGGGGAGTCACATTATTACCCTCTACAAAGAATTTCATTCTCGAAATTCATTTCATCCTCGAAATTCATTTCATAAAACCAAGATAAAAGGAAACTCTATGACATTTTTCACCACATCCCCTATCGTGGAGGATCCTCTAGTGTGGCCAGCTGAATACCCAAGTTGGTGTTCAGTTCTTCTACTTCCCTGGCCCAAACACACTTTAGACAGTATGGGTTTATCTCAATTAGTGTGCACTTAGGATTACAGAGGGAGCCTCAAATGGTAGAGAGTTCATAAATATCCAAATGGAAAAAGTATCTAAGGACTAGTTGGACCATTTCTTGTCTGAGAATGCCAATGACATCGACATGGTCCTACAAACTGATGCTCAGGATATGGTACATGTAGGCTACGCATAATTCCCCTTCCAAGTCAGCCTCTTAAAACCTTACCCTAGATGTGTAGTTCTGAGATTGAGTGAAGCATAGGAAAATACCTTCATGGAACTTTCCCCTTCGTCTATACTCAGCAAGTTGAGAATTGGCTATGTAATTGTAAATGTAGACATTCTCTTGATAAAAACGGAGAATGTCCAGACTATTCGATATCCCGTAAATATTTTTTCACGTTCTCCATAGGATTGTGAATTGAAGGTACTCTTCTACATAGGTTTTGACTATGATGGTATCTAGTATCTCAATAGGGAGTGATAAGATGTGAGTTTGTCCTTCCATCTGAAAATTTTTATGAAAGTCTAATCAGTGAAGCAAAAACACTAGGAAGGTAGAAGGAGGAAGAAAAAACAAATTATATTTTCATAAATAGCTGGTACATAAAACCCATGAAAAATGGATTCCCCAGTTCCCAGTTACACGAATCCCCAAAACAATTTCAAAACTCTCAACATCTTTGAACCAAATGCAACCCAAGTAGCCAGGATCGATTTTTTGGGTGCACTTATGGTGTCTCCATAGTGTGACATGATAGTTGCACAACTGAGATACATCAGTATGTACTTGATTTATGTACACAGAACATGAGGCATCAAATTCAAGTATGTCAGAGTCCATTACTTGACCATAATGTCTATAGGACAAGACTTGGGACATATATGCTACGCGGAGGTCTCCCACTACCACAGCTTCTTGAAAATCCATAAGGGACTGGATGGCTTCTGCTATGTTGAAGCATCTAAAAAGTCCCTCGTAGTAATTTCCCTAACGTGAATAGGATGGAAATTAGGTTTTCCTCATAAAGAGGTTGTCCAAACCCGCTCTTCAGTGGATTTGAAGTACACAGGGAGAGTTGGACACATCGTAAAGGTTTTTCATGTCATACGAATATGGGAATAGTTTACAAAGTTATCATGGATGGTTGTGGAAATTATGGTTTTTAGGGCCTTAATAGAAAGAGAAAAAGGCCAGTACCTTCATTTTCCATCTGAAAACTAAGAAAACATCATATTTAATAATTCTTAAGTAAATTTTTCATTATTTCAGTTCTGGTTTTCCAGAGTTTTCTAAACCGAATCCTCTGATACCAACTGTGGTAGCCTGGCCTCAGAATACCCGAAGTCGGTGCCTTGAAACATGATGTGTAAATTTTTACAAAAAGACAAGCACTAATATTTTACACATTATGTACCCTACAGAGGATCGATTCGGTTCGGGTTCTGGGAAACCAACCACTTCTGACATGCTTCTTCGGCTAGAAACTGATAGCAGTAAAATTTATTTAAAAAATGTAGGGTGATTATACAAATTCCTAGTAAGGTGTTTTAAAATATCATAATATACTAGTTATAACTTTTGAAAACATTCTTTAAAACTTTACACAAAATTTTTCTTAAGGAAATCTGTAACACATGTAACATATCATAATAATAAGAGTGCACAATTAAAAGCATACTAACAGAATTATAGGGGAACATGATTCAATTATAAGCATTCTAATTTAGATTAATAAGTAAAATACATTCTAAATATGTATGAAATATGAATATGAAAGAAAATATTTAACAACTAAGAGTAACACATAATCAGTGTTGCACATAAAGGTAATAAATTAAATTTCATACACTGGTTACTACATCACTGAGTGATAAACAAACTTTATGCCACAAGAATTTACTATTTATGATACTCATAGGTACTAGATCTTAACCATGGATATTCTACTAGTAAAATATCCACTTGGTTAATTAATTATCATAAACACAATGAGGGAATGAATAATGTGGTAACAACATAACCATAACATCAAGGACTCATGCAAAGACCATAAATACTCATTTTTTCAAGGCCTTGTGCCAAGACCGTAATTTTTTAATGAGACCTACCAATGCATTGAGGGGCTATAGAGGGCCCCACCTATCTCATACATGCCCAATACATTCCTCATATGTCAAATAGGGTCATATATTCAAAATTTCCCATACCACTTTGAATATTTAATTTCACATTTCATATTATTCAAGGTATCCCATACCACTTTTAATAATTTAATTCACATTTCATATTATTCAATGTGTCCCATTCCACATTGATTAATTTAATTCATAATTCTATAAAAGGTCATAAGAGTTTTAATTAAAATCATTAGAATTTAAATATATATAGTGAATCAGGAATGTAAGTATTAATTATAGAACTATCAACTATATGACTATGTCATTAACTGGTGAGTTTGATAAGAAGATTATGGCATATGTGATGAAAACTAATACACTAAAATAAGTATAGGTTTTGTTACATAAACTGATAACCCTAAAATTCTAAGACATTATTAATCAATACATATTATAATTTCACCTCGATGTATAACAAATTAAATGGTAAATAAAATATTTCAGGTGGGGTATTAAACTGATAGATGATCATAAATTCATTACTGATATGTTTTGGTATAACACATCACAAGGGTGTACATAATTCTTGAAATGGATGGAATGAGATCCAACCATAACTAATACCATTATATATATATATAATTAATTCAAACATATGAATATAAAAGTTTCAAACCACAAATATTATACTCATAAATTCTCCACAACCATAAGTATAATATTGGGAATATCCACAATTAGGGGTTTTCATTGAATATATTGTTCATACAATAGGGTGTATATAATGAGTAGTGTTTTAAACAAAAACTATACATATTTTGAAAACACTTGTTTTATTCTTTCTTTCCCATCCTTGGACAATTGTAAATTAAATCGAGGATCAAATTTATCATGTATACACACATATTCACATACCTGATTATACATTATGTATAATTGAGTATACACAAGGGTCTCAAACCAAAGTTAATTGACACTTACTAGTTTATAAAAAACATGAATTAACAATTGGATTTCAATGTTTAAATACTTAAATCTGGTCCAGAAGGTGAGTTATACAAACTATATAATTATATACAACCATGTATACTATATAATATATATATATATATAAGTTTTGTACAAAACATAATTCCTTATGTTTTAAAACTCTACATAAGATTTAACTCAAGGTTTAGAAGTCTTGCAATGAGGTACAAAAGAGTTTTACCCAAAATCGTATGATCATACATGCATATATTTATATATTCATAAACTAAATATAAAAATAATGACATATATATATATAGCACATAAATAATATTTGTATGTATATTATAAACCCTTATGTTCATAATAATTATTGGACCCAAATTCCAGGAGACTTAGGATCGATATATGTGGAGATTTTAACTGAACCGTAGGGTTATATATGTATAATTTAATTAATATACATATATATTTATATTCCCCCAAACAATAAAGATAAGGATATATAAATACCTTACCTTGTTTTGAGGAGGAGTGGCTCTGGAAATCGTTGAAGTAGGATTACTGAGGTTAGAGGAGAAGGAGGGAAAACCAAGGTAAAGGGTGAAACCAGGTTTTTTATAAACTATATTATGTGTAAAATATGATGAATAATTTAATGGTACTACTAGAAAAACCGAGCCCTATTTGGTATATTAAATGGCAAGGGGAAGGTCCTTGTGGAAACCACGTGAATGGAGGGGGGGGGCAGCGGGGTCACTGGTGTGGAAAACAAAGACAAAGGGAGACAAAGTACTGCTCTGGCGTAAGCAAGAGAAAAAGAAGATGGTGTGAGAGAAGAAAATCCGGAATGATTTGGATGACTATGAGTAAATGTAGAGAAGATCAGATAGCCACAGATGATGTGACAATTAAAAAGAAATGGACAGTCGCGATTAGATCTGCAGCTTGATCGGATGGATCTGGTTCAACAAGGTGTTTTAAAAATCATGGATGGCCGAGATTAGATCCGCGTTAGATCAGAAGGGATACAAAAACATGGAGGTATTATGTGGTTGCTGAGGATCGAGCACCAGATCTAAATCGACAGCCCAGATCACCCACGACATGATCCAATGGTTTGGATAACGTTTCACCTGAAAATTATCATCCCACATAGAAACGGAGAGGCCCATGAGGATTATTTATAAGCCTGAGACTTCTATGTAATGCTTAGAAATCTCCTCTCCCCCCTCCCGGTATCACCCCGTATTGGGTTCTGCGGGCACAACCTTGCGCCCACCCACGCCTCCGTGCCGCCCTACACGGTGGTGCCTCTGGTTCCCTCGTGCGGTCCTGTGTTCCCTTTGGGGTATCTATGCCCCCGCTCTCTTGGACTAGTACATACTGCATGCAACCAAGCCCACAGGCCCACACACACCTCCATGCCTTCCCACACGGCGGTGCCTCTGGTTCCCTTGTGCACTCCAATGGGCCCTTCGGGGTAGCTATGCCTCCCGCTCGCTAGGTCTAGCATGCACTGTGTGCACCAAAGCCTACAGGCCGGACTATGCAAAGGCTGAGGGCTAGGCTCAGCCACCTAGCCCGTGCTGCCTCCCTTGGCCCGGCTAGAGGGCTGTCCCAAAGCGGTGTTTATTTTTTGTTAAACTTTAGTACTAAGTTTCCTGACATATAAATTGGTGTTTTTCAAAACAAACTCCCCCTTAGTTTTTATAAACACTAAAGCTTTAAATTACAAAGTTATAACTTTAATATATCCATATGAAAAATTTTATACTAGTATTATAGAAATAAAAATATAGTTTGGTTAATTTTTTTTAAGAATTAATAGTGAAAACATTTACAATATTTTTTTGAGATATTTTATAGGTGTTTGAAATCATCATCTCATTTTAAAATCACACTAAGTGTAGTTCAATATATTAAATCATTGTCCTTTTAAAGTCCAAAATAAGAGATTATATTACATTTTCACAACTTAAATGTTTTGAAAAAAATGCAAATTAGATATTTTTGACTAAACCATTAAAATGACCAATGACTATATTTATAGCCGTTAGAACTCAACAGTCTCAAACATCTCCAAGAGTAACCCAAGGGGTTATAGTCGGGTAGACGCCTTATAAAACTAGAAATTAGGGTGTCCCAAATTCATGACAATTGAAGGATATGGTTCACATCATTCCATTGGTACTTAGTGTGGCTATAGTTTCTTTGGCCATACTAATGTTTGTTGGGACAGATCTGATGGACCCATTTTATCATCTTGGGGTTTTTGTTGTTTTGGGTGGTCTCCCTGTAATTTTGATAGGGATTTTAGTAGGTATTTTTGGGTAGTATGGTTTCTTGTGATCTTGGTGCATTGTAAACACTTTGGGGTCTTATTTATATAAAAATCCTTGCATCGATTTTTTATGTTTTATTCAGATTGCATAAAAATAAAATAAAATAAAACCATATTATTACTATTATATGAGAAAAAGTTTTGTGGCATCTCACGCATGACAAAAATTCATAAAAGAATCCAGTTTTTGAATTATAGAAATCAGTGTCATTCCCCTTGAGTTTTGGGTGACCAAATGATGAGATCCATGGTAACAAGGATGGATGTGGATGATGCATGAATTATTATTTGGTTTCTAAAAAATCTATAAGAACATAGGGTTCACATTGATTAATACACACTATGTAGTCCATGTATCTAAGGTGGCTAGGGTTTCTTGTTGAGTTAAATATCACACACTATTTGGAGGGACCACACATCGTGTGACACCTAGCTAGCGAACTTGGCATGTACATGGGGCACATGCCATGGAGACCATGTGGCCCCACACACTGTGTTTGATAGGGGACAGACCATCTATATATACATGGATATTTGATTTCTGTGTTAGTTGGAACATTCCCAAGAAACCCATGTGGCTGGACATTCCATGTACTCTGGGAGTACACGTGCATGACCACAACCCCGAGTGGCCCAAACACACCATGTACACCCTATATACGCCATGTATGATATCATGTATTCCCAAGAAATGTCTAAAGGAGAACATGAATGGGCAGTGAGGTATGGTCACATGCCATCTGGACCCCTATACATGATGTGTATTCACTCTATAATCTTCTTCCTACGGTATCTCCTTCATCTAGACTTAGATTTTGTCTCACGAGTAGCATATCCTGAGATTTTTTCTATTTATAATAAGATAAAGTTCTCCTTTGAGGGTTATAAGATACAATGAAAGGTTTTTTGAGTGTGATTATTATTTATGTGATGCTTGGTGATAACCGTGATTAAGGAAGGAACTTTAGAGTAATGCTGGGGTTGGCACTCCCCTGTCAGACTAGGGCGTGGGTTTCCCATACTCTCTATATAGATAGAGAAGCTACTCCAATAAAATGGGAGTATGTCCTCTATTTATAGAGTAATACTCCCTCGTATTTGAGCTCTGGCGGGTTATAGGTCATCCACGGGAGTAGTGCTCCCTCAGATGTGGATCACAATAGCGAGGAGAAGGCCCCTTCACAATGATTTTGGTGTGGTTTCATTTGATGTTGGGAATTAATTTTTTTTGGATTTGTAGGATATCTCATCGACATTATATGTGGTGTGAGATGGATATCCCCTTTCTATCTCTACTAGGTTTCTTTATGAGCATATATATGTATCTAATGGGTTTTTATATCCATATTAATTTGGGTTATGCTGTCTTCTATCATATCTTTCAATTTCCCCCTATTCGATGTTTGGGACATCATACTGGGTATGTAAATACTCACCCCTATATGATATTTTCCCACACATGTCATGTCTTATGAAGATGATGAACAAATGAGCAGTGAATTTACTGAAGAAGTGATACCTGGGTACATTGACAGCGTAGAGTGGTTGAGACTTGGAGATCAGGAGATGACATCTCTTGGTTTTTCTGTATTTTAGTTATTTTCAGGTTCGGACATATTTTTGGTTAGGAATGTCTTTTCCACCTTTATATCTTGGTTTATACTATCATACTATGATGTATTCCCTATAGATTATTGCATTAATGGTTTTATTCTAGATGATTCAGTCATTTATTTATAATGTTATGCACTTTTCATGGGGATGTTTTGGTTTTTGTGTACATGTATTTTTGTAAAAGGCCTAACATTTTAGTTATTACTTATCAATGAATAATGCCATCCCCTACCTATTATATTTGGGCTTGGAGTTGTCATTTTTCGGATCATCACAAGCCAAGCAAGCTCCGGCAGGTTGGGTCGTGATAAGGGCTCCCTCTCTAAGGAAACTAACTAGAACCAAAAACTAATAAACACCAACCCTAGATGTCTATATACCCTAACTAAGACCTATATTAGTGAAATTATAATCGTGTACCTCAAGGTCTTCCAAATTTTATATATTCAACCATTGTGTTCAAGAAAATATTCCCACAATTTACAAAATATTTTACATAAGAAATTCTATTCTGTTTCCATGCATGAAAAACATTTATATTTAAAAATAACCATTTAAGAATTTCATCAAAAATGTTATTTGTATAAATTATTTTTCAAAGAAAAACCCATTTTAAAAAAAAATCCAGTTCTAAAAATATAAAAGATTATACATCATGGACATCAATGAATTCAATTTCATAAACCAAAACCAATTGAAAAAAATAAGAATATAAGGCATTCCATGGGAAAGTCCATTTGATGCATGCTACTACCTTGATGACATGGAGAATCACATAACCTTTGAAAACATAGATCATAAATGAAGAGATAGAGACCTCAAAACCTAATATCCATAAGAAACATCATCAATTTTCATTCAAAACACTATATTTGGCCATCAATCCCCTTATAGAGTTTCATCGCATAGAGAAGAAGAGAGATCAGGTATATATCTAGAAAGAGGAGTTGAAACCCAATAGAAATCTATACATACCTCAAAGATATTGACCAAGATCTATCATAAATCACCAAGGAACCAAGGGAGAAGAATTATTGATAGACATGGGGAGGATGGGTTTGGGTATAAAGGAATTGGGATTTTTGGGTTAAAAACAATCAAGGGAATCATGGTAAAATTTCATTTTTAAAAATTATCGAAGTTTCACATAGTTAATCCTTACAGCAAGAAAATCCATGCACCAAAAATGTAGTCCTACTGTCCTTTTAAAAATATAATCACACTATTACTTTGGAATAGACACATTGTTACAAAAATAGTTCTTCAAGCATGAGAACATCACTATAAAATTAACACCCTCCCTCACATGGTTACCATACAATTGATAATAACCTTATTCCCAAACTGTGTGCTAACCAAATTCTTTTTTTTCCAATTTTTTGACCCCCAGAACCTGGTAACCTATATAACCAAACATGATACAAGAACGCTCTAAAACTATACATACCTATAACACAAAGGGTGTCACAATTCTCTCCACCATAAAACTCTATGTCCCTAGAAAGCACCCACAATCCTAGATTCACATAGAGATAAGGCCATCACTACACCACAAACATCTCACACTCCCATGCCTCATGGATATCCCTATATAAACTTCTATATAAAACAGATCAAAGAGAATGATTTACCATGTATCCAGCCTTATCTCATTGATCCGCAACCTGAACTGGACATATAACCACTAAGGTATTAGCTCAAGTTATACAACCTTAAACCAAAACAAGTGGAACAGATCTAGTTGGTTTGACTTCATTTGATAAGAGGTATCAAAAAATATGGTAAGCTAATACTATATTTTACCTCTATGAGGTGTTCAATGTTATAAACTAGGACAACATACCATGGTGACAACTTACCTCACTTCCCAAAAAATTATGTTCCAACCAAGGCAAGACTCTGAGAAAAACCCAATCACCTATCTCAACTATAATAGACAATGGTATTGTTGTGAAAAAAAATTTTAGTGGCACAAAGCTATTGCTAAACTCTTCTAACAAAACCACATTATCTCTGTTTCCCTTAGACATGACTTAGTTCTAAGAGAGTTTATTCACCAAACTATTCCCAAAAAAAAGAGATCAATAAGTATACACATATAATGTATTAAGGGAACCATTATAGTCAAGGCATGATAACTATTGGTAGAGGAAACACCAAAAATAATACATCATTTTCTCACATACCTTCCAAAACTATCACCATCTCAATAGGAAATCCCATCTCACAAATCATGTAATAAACTACATCATCGCAATAGTAAATCCTAGATGTCAACCTGTACCACATCATTATAATATAATATCGGGGAAATAGGTTATTAAAAATGTGTAATATATAATTTCCTCCCTCCTAACATGCATCACCCCTTCCAGATATATCTTCATCCTCCATCGGGTTCCATCCATAATTGTGTACCACCAGCATCATCATGAACCACTATTGATGTGAGAGTGAGGGAGAGGGAGTAGTCAACGATATATATCCTCCCTATCTTGGATGTTGTAGAAAACATCCTTCTTAGAGTATCTAAGTGTCATTATGTAGTACATGAAACATATGGGGTGCATAATGAAAAGGGAAAGGAAACCTGGATTTCCCACCCCTCCTAGAGTTGGAGTTTCCTAGTCATAGAGATGATGATGGAATAACATGGTTTTAACCATCATATCTGAGACCAGGAAGGCCCTGACACTACCTGTAAGGTTAGGTTCCTCATGACTGATGGGATGCATAACTGCATTCACCCCAAGGATCCTACCCATTAGGTGGTACACTTGAAGGACACCTTTGAATGATAGAAATCATACCTAAATGAGAGACACACTAGTGTGTCTTTCTCTATGGTCATGCAATTCTGAAGGCTTTAGTGGAGGCTTAAATTTTGCACCCATCATATGGGGAATAAAAGGAATAGGATCCCTACTATTTTTGTCTTGAAATAGGGATTAGAAGGTAACTTGAGTAGGTCCAAGATTGGTGATAAGAAGGTACCTCTCAAAGGGAGACCTGGGTGTTTTGAGGGTGCTTCATGTAGGGGTAGGCCTGGGAGGAACTAGGGAGGTCAAAGATAGGGTAGGTTCTATGAGGATCAGAATTACTTCATGTAGGGTTAACCCACGTGAGAAAAATATGACTTCTAGATGACAGAAAAACCAGGAGACAACACTTGGGAGAGGATATGCCTTAAGTACCAAGGGTCTCCTCACGTATCCTTGGAGGGGTCTCACATAGGTCTCATGCTTAAGGAGGGACCTTTTTTCTAGTTCTTACTGATTAAGGGGAAGGGAGTCCTTTCATTGGTTTTATTGGGTTTCAAAACCCTGATGGAATTTGATCCCACTATCCCCCTTAATTACATATTCTCTCAGGTTTTGGAGGGAAACATGAAAGGTTTTTGGGGGACTAGGTGAAAGAGTTGTGTGACCAAAGCTTCAAGACTTATCCCTTTTTTTGATATGAAACTTAGGAGCCCTGGGGTTCAGTTTATAAGAAAACATAGGACCATGGGCGAAGGAGGTTCTCCGCTCAGGTATACCATGAAAGTGTCATGTGTAGATTTTGTGTGCCGGGGTAGCTCCACTTCTAGGTCACATAGGCAGGGCCTACGTGAGCCTTTTGGTTCTCATGCAGAGTGTGTGAATGAACACCTTTTTGTGCCCACTAGTTCATACTGTGTGGGCTACTCCCCTTCACTCCTTCTTGGGATTAGTGTGTGGCTGTAGTTATGTCCCTTCATGTTACACCCCATGTTTTTCTAAAAATAAATAGAAATTCATGGAACTTTGTTTTAAGTAGATATTTATAACTAGCCTTTAAACATAATTTTTCCACTTCTATGTTTTGAATTCAAGAAACTGTCATCTATAATTGTGTTTAGAAAGTTATTTGGAGTCTGATGAAACCAACTTGTTTTTTTGTGAATAGTAACATAACCTTATGAATAGTAATATAACCCTAATGAATAGTAAATATTATTATTATTTTATATTCTTAATGATTTAAGATAATAAAATTTGGTCAATTTTGCATCATGATATAGAAGTAGTTATAGAATTAGAATTGTTAATTTTTGAATTAAGTATTATTTTATTATAAAATTAAATTAACAATATTTAGAAAATAATTTCCAAAAAATGGACTTCATTTTTGAATTATACATTCTGAAAAATGGTTAGGGTAAAGTTTTGGTATTTTTCTAAAATTCTTGAATTTTCGATGAATAGTGAAATACAATAAAACACTGTATAATCAAATTATAAGTAAAATAAACTATTTATGACATCATAAGTGATGTAAGTTCACTTATTTCGAACTCACATTCAATTATTACTATTTTCGGTCACATGAACTAATAATATTCAAAATATTGGAAAAAATTATTATAATAATGATTAAAATAATGAAAAACACCCCCTCTCCTCCACTATAAATTCCACTCACTCCCCTCTTCTTCCCACACATCTCAATCCTTGATCCATGCCTATGTTATGCCCAATAATCCTCCCAAGGATCTTCCCCACGTCCTAGAGATTTTGGTATTACCAAAATACCATAATCAAATCCCTTAAGAAGGATCTCAAGGAAAAGATATTAAGAGGTAAACATCCTCTTTTTTTTTTTTTTTCATTTTATGTTATTCTATTCATTTACCTTTGGATTATGTTGGTATATTTCATTCTATATCCAAACTTACGGTCCATATTATTTAAGAGTGATGAGATATTCTCTTTCTCTCATCAAACTATTTTTATGAAATTTTAAGAGACGTCGTTAGACTGCCGAATTTTTGGGAGAAATTTCTCAAGATTTATTTTATTTCAAGATTCCTTTATTTTCTTATTCTTTCCTCACCTACTCTTAAAAAATAGGCATGAAATCTCCATAAATTATATATATTATGTATGTTCTCATGTTCATGGAAAATTCATCATCATTCTTCTTCTCCTCTCCCACTTATTTAAGGAATTAAAAACATTGTCCATGATGTGTCAACTTATCGACATCGTGGACGATATGACTTAATTTTTCTTTAAATCCTTCAAGTCTGGTCATGAAAAAAAATTTATGGTTGAACCAGGTTATAATATATGTATTATGTATCATCCATGGTTTTGGAATTATTTTGTACTCATGGTTTTAATTTTTAAAACAAAATGAGGTTGTTATTATCAAAGAACCACTAAAATGATCTAAACGAACATCGCTAATGTTTTAACTTATGAATATTACTCATGTAATAATTCAAAATGATAAATGGTATAATTTATAGTAATTTAAATATGTAAATACTAATCTATTCAAATTATTGAGTTTCAATTCCAATCGACTAGAACATCCATCATGTACCAATCATGGAAATCATGTAAGGAAATCACCCAAAACTGTGCAAGGAACAAAATACTAACAATTAAGGGGTAAAATGAGGTTATGAAATGATCATATAATATGTTATAAACATAAAAATGTTTCTTTAAAATACTAATAACAATATTTTAACCATTATACAGGATGTTTAAACAAGTTTTAAGTAAGGCAAGCCTGAGGTAAGGGAATTCCTAACCCGATTCCCATTGTTTGGGTTAACTTTCTACTCCGTTATTTTTATGGTATTAAAATTTATTGTGTGATGAGTTTTGATTATATTATGTTTAGTTATGTCTAATTACAGTGTATATACATATCCCATCTTCTATATTATGTTTCACTTCATTTATATGATATTTATAAAAGACTTTCCTTTTAAAAGACACTTTTAAAATTTTGAGTTACAAAGTTCAAAAGCAATGTTTTTATGCTATTATTAATGTTTTAAGATTATTTTATAGTTCTTGGACATTATTTATGATTAAGGGTGGTACCTATATCTCCCTCCAATTCATTGGGTATGTTTAACTTGGAGGTCAGCCGTATGGTTACTCCATGTGTAACTGGGATGGTTACACATATTGTAAGGTAGTCGCGAGGGTTAAAAATTATAAGGTAGCTGTGAGGGTTACAATATTATGTAAGTAATTCACCAATATACCTTTATGGTTATATTTATTTTCTTATGTTTGTGGGAATCTTGTGGAAATCTATTTTTTTACAAAGTAAGTATATATGGGTGACAAGAATGTATTTTGAAAGTGATTTCGTATGTAACAAGTATTCTTGGACTAATGTGTTTTTTATATCACTTATTGAGCTTTTTGTTATAATCCCAAGTTTTTAAATTATTTTCACAGGTGATAAGGATATATAATAAAGTGAATTAATCCAAGTTAAATGTTTGAAGATCTATTATAGAAAACATGTTTTATTTGGAAAGTTTTAAATTTTGGAAGGAATGAGTACTTTTTTATGGTATTCACTTAGTAATAATGTGTAATGTTATTAATGTATTGTCCCAATTCTCTAAATATCTAAACTTGAAAATATCCTTAATGTAAAAGAAATTTATTTCTTGACTAATTCAAGACTATGTAATGTAATAAGGCCGGGTCCTTATAGTTGGTATTAGAGGATGGTTTAGATAACTTTAGGGGTTTGGGTGATTTAATAGAATAACATAAATGATTTTCACTATACGATTAATTTGAAATGTTATATCATTTAAAGATCACCATGTTACTTACTCTAAGGTATTTTTTTAGAATGGTTGTCTGCAGAAGAAATAGGGAAGCTGAAGAGGAGAGACACTAAAATAACGACTTCCTTCTGAATCTGTAGCCCTGAATGGTAGGGATTGAAACCAAGTAGTTTGTGATAGTAATGAATCAGATAACCCAAGAAATAAATGGTGGTGGCATCCATTCAAGAGAAAAACTAGAGGTACCACAATAGAACATGACAATAATGGAACATTTTATGTGACAACACCCTCCTAATTTCAATGGATCTTCAAACCCAGTAGCAGTTGAAGGATGGATTAAAGCCCTTGAAAAGATATTAGATGTTATGGGATGTTCAGACAATCAAAAGGTTTGTCTTGAAATTTATTGTTTTGAAAGTGAAGCTAATAAGTGGTGATCAATGGAAAATAATATTAAGAGTAGAGAGTATTTTGATTCCTTAGAGTGGGATTAATTTAAAAGTTGTTACTTGAAAAATATTTTCCTAAGGTGGTGTGACTTAGGATGGAGAAGCAATTCCTTGAATTGAAATAGAAGGATGAATATTTAGTATCCATTTATGAAGATAAGTTCACTCGTCTGGCGAGGTATGCTCCAAATCTTATTCTGGATCTTGATAGCAAAATCAACCACTTTTACTCAGGACTGAAGCCAAGGTATCGAAGGGCATTGTCCTGCCATGAATTCAAAAGTTATGCGGAAATTTTCCAATGTGCTGAGAGGGTAGAGATGGAGTTTGCTGATGATCATGTTCACTTTGGAAACAAGGAGAATAAGAGGCCCATATGGAAAGCAATGGGTAAGAATCAACCAAAGAAATCAGATGGTAAGAAAATACAGTTTCCAGTTTGTGAAAAGTGTGCCAAGAAGCACCATGGGGAATGTCTTAGATAAACTGGGAAGTGTTTTAAATGTGGTATGTTTGGATATAAGGCCCGATAATTGAATGAAAATGATCCAAAGACTAATCCTGATAAGAAAACTTTAAAGTGTTTTAAATGTGGTGAGATGGGTCATTATAAAAATGCCTACCCCAAGAGAGATCAGAATGATGAAAAGAATCCATACTACAAGCAGAAAGGTGTATTGAGATCCTTTGTAACCACGTGAGCAGACGTTGGACCATCCAATGAAGTTGTATCAGGTAATTTGATTTTTTACTTATATTTTTCTAAAGTTTTTTTGATACGAGGTTTACACATTCCTTCATCTCTGAGAATTTTTCATGTAAATTGGAAATATCACCTCAAAAAATTAAACAGGAACTTGTTGTTAAAATTCTAGGGGGAAATTTTATAGAAAAGAGGAATTATAAGAATATTTATATTGTGGTATGTGGAAATACTTTACCTATGAAACTTTTTAATTTTTCCTTATCTAGTTTGATTTGATTATGGGAATGGATTGAATTTCTCTTCATCATGTTAAGATTGAAGGTAGATCTAAAGAAGTTGTTTTTAGAAAGAGTTTCATTTTTTATACAAGAATGAACCCATAGAATTGATAACATATCAGGAAGTTGAGAAACTATTGAAAGATGTAAATGATAGTTATATTGATCATAATGTTGAAAATAATAGAACTGTTCAAGTTAATGACATGCCAGTGGTAAATGAATACCTTGATGTTTTTCCTAATGAGTTACCCAGTTTCATACATGATTGAGAAGTCTAATTCACAATTAACTTAGTTCATGATGATAAACTAATTTCAAAACCCCCATATCATATGGCTAAAATAGAACTTCTTGAATTGAAAAATCAGTTTCAGGATTTTCTTGATAAATGATTCATTCATCCTAGCACATCACCATGGGGTGCTTCAGTTTTGTTTGTTAAAAAGAAAGATGGTTCCATGAGACTTTTCATTGACTACAGAGAATTAAATAACATAAATATTAAAAAAAGTATCCTTTGCCTGAAATCAATGACTTGTTTGATTAGCTCTAGGGAGATCGGTACTTTTCCAATATTGACTTGAGATCTAGATACCATTATCTGATGGTGAAGGAGGACGACATCCCCAAAACAGCCTTTCATACTAGATATGGGAATTGTGAATTTGTTGTTATGCCATTTGGGTTAACTAATGAATCTTATGTATTCATGAATCTTATAAATAGAGTATTTCATGAGTTATTAGATAAGTTTTTGGTTGTGTTTATTGATGAAATTCTGGTATTTTCTAAAAATAAAGAGGAGCATGAAAAACATCTAAGGGTTGTTTTACAAACCATAAATGAAAACAAACTGTATGGAAAATTTAGTAAGAGTTATTTTTGGCTACAAAAGATTTCTTTTCTTGGGAACATTGTAAATAAAGTTGGAATAACAGTTGATATTTCCAAAACAAAAGTGGATGATGAATGGCCAAGAACCAAAAATGTTACAGAGATTTTTTTTCTTAGATTAGAAGGTTATTACCAATGTTTTTTTAAGAACGTTTCTCAGTTATCTAGCCCAATAACTAAGTTAACACAGAAAGGGGTTAAATTTTTTGGATAGTAGAATGTGATGTGTGTTTTCTAGAACTGAAGAAGAGATTGGTGAATGCTACAGTTATGGATTTTCTTTCCTAAAATGGCGAGTTTTTCATCTACAGTGATGCTTCTTTAAAGGTAATTGGTTGTGTTTTGATGTAGAATGATCAGGTAATTGATTATGCTTCAAGACAAGTAAAACCTCATGAGTTAAATTATACCACACATGATTTGGAATTGGAAAATGTGGTTTTTTGTTTTGAAAATTTAGAGAGATCATTTATACGGAACCAAATGTCAAATATATACTGACCATAAAAGTTTGAAGTATATATTCACTAAAAAGGAATTAAACATGAGGTAGAGAAGATGGCTTGAATTGATAAAGGATTATGATTGCACGATCAATTACCATCTTGGAAAATAAAACAAAGTGGAGGATTCCTTGAGTCAGAGACATCATGCACGATTAACCATGTTATGTTTGGAACATGACCCCTTGATTAATGATTTGATGAATTTTGGCTTAGAAGTTGTTGGTATAAGAAATACCTCTGTTTTGTTTCAGGTTTCAGTGCAGTCATTGTTGTTATACAGAATTAAGAAATTGCAGAAGGAAGACCACGAGCTAAAGAAAAAGGTATAATTGGTTAAAATGGGTAAGTTTCTAGAATTTAACCTTGATAAAGACTGTGTTTTAAGATTTGGAAAAAGGTTATGAATGCTATGTGATTCTCAGTTGAAGAAATACTTGTTGTGTGAAGCTAATAGTTATCCATTTTCAGTATATCCTGGCAGTACTAAGATGTACAGAGACCTTTGGGAGTATTATTGGTGGGATGGAATGAAAAAAGATATTGCTGATTTTATTGTGAAATGGTTAACATGTCAACAGGTTAAAACTGAGTGGAAGTTACTTAAGGGGATGCTTCAACCTTTTCTAGTTCCAGAGTGGAAATGGGAGAATGTATCCATGGAATTTGTGGTGGTACTGCCAAAGACTTCTTGAGGTTACAATGTGATTTGGGTTATTGTTGATCGGCTGAAAAAATCTACACATTTTCTTTCTATTCGAGATAAAATGTATTTGGATCAACTTTCTCAACTTTACCTCAAAGAGATTGTCAGGTTTCATGGAGTTCCTCTTTCCATTGTATCTGACCAAGATCCCAGGTTCACTTTTAACTTTTGGAAGGGACTTTAGAAGTTTTTGTGCACAAAATTAAAATCCAGTATAACTTTTCATCCTCAATCAGATGGGAAATCAGAACGAACGATTCAGAATTTGGAGGATATTCTTTGATCTTGTTCAATGGACTATCAGGGAAGTTGGGATGATCATATTTCTTTAGTTGAGTTTTCTTATAATAACAGTTTTCATTCCAATATACAGATGACACCTTTTGAGGCTTTGTATGGCAAGCGGTGTCAGACTCTAGAATTTTGGGATGAAGTTGGTGAAAGAAAGTTGATGGGTTCAGAATTAGTAGAGGAAGTGGCTGATAAAGTAAAGATGATCCAGCAGCACATGAGGACAGCTCAGAGCAGGTAGAAAGGTTATGCAGATAACATAATGAAAGACTTCTTTTTCGAGGTAGGGGACTATGTTTTCCTTAAAATATCTCCTTGGAAAATTTTGATGTGTTTTGGTAAAAAAGGAAATCTAAGTCCATGGTTCATCGGTCCTTTTGAAATCCTAGAGAAAGCTGGACCAGTTGCATATCGTGTAGCTTTGCCTCCAAGTTTGTCTCAGGCACACAATGTTTTTCATGTTTCAATGTTGAGAAAGTATGTGCCAGATTCATCACATGTCTTGAGCCCAGATGCAGTTCTGTTGGAAGAGAACTGTTCTAATGAAGATAAACCAGTTCAGATTCTTGATCTAAGGGAACGTGTATTTAGGAATAAGGTAATACACATGGTAAAGGATTTGTGGAGAAACCACATGGTTAAAGAAGAAACAAGGGAGTCTGAAAATTCTATGAGGTAAAAGTACCCTCAGTTGTTTAATAAGTAAATAAAACTACGAGGACGTAATTTCTGGAAGGTGGGGATAATGTAACACCCCAAGCCTTTATAAAAATAAATAGAAATTCATGGAACTTTTTTTAAGTAGATATTTATAACTAGCATTTAAACATAATTTTTCCACTTCTATGTTTTGAATTTCAAGAAACTGTCATCTATAATTGTGTTTAGTAGGTTATTTCGAGTCTGATGAAACCAAATTGTTTTTTGGTGAATAGTAACATACCCTTTTGAATAGTAATATTATTAGTAAATTTTATTATTATTTTATTTTCTGATGTATTTAAGATAATAACATCTTGGTTAATTTTTCATCGTGACATAGAAGTAGTTATAGAATTAGAATTTTTAATTTTTGAATTAAGTATGCTTTTATTTAAAAATTAAATTAATAATATGTAGAGAATTAATTTAAAAAAATGGACTTCATTTTTTAATTCTAAAAGTTGAAAAATGATTAGGGAATATTTTTGGTATTTTTTTTGAATTTCTTGATTTTTCGATGAATAGTGAAGTGCGATAAAATACCGTATAATCAAATTATCAGTAAAATACACTATTTATGACATCATAAGTGATATAAGGAAACTTGGTTCGAACTCTCATGCCATTATTACTATTTTAGGTCACATGAACTAAGACTATTCATAATATAGGGCACAAATATTGTAATAATGATTAAAATAATGAAAAATACCCCTCTCCTCCACTATAAATACCACCCTCACTCCCCTCTTCTTCCCACACCTCTCAAGTCTTGACCCATACCTAAGTTCTGCACAATACTCCTCCCAAGGATCTTCCCCATGTACTACAGCTTATGGTCTCACCAAAAGACCAAAATCAATCCCTTAAGAAGGATCTCAAGGAGAAGAGATCAAGAGGTAAACATCCTCTTTTATTTTTTATCTTCTATTTCATTTTATGTTATTCTCTTCCTTTACCTTTGGATTATGTTGGGACATTTCATTCCATATACCCCCTTACTGTCCATATTATGTATGAGTGATGAGATATACCCTTTCTCTCATCAAACTAGTTTTATGAAATTTTATGAGACGTTGTTAGGCTGCCGAATTATCATGAGAAATTTCTCAAGTTTTCTTTTATTTCAAAATTCCTTTCTTTTATTCTTCTTTCCTCACCTCCTCTTAAACAGAAGGCATGAAATCTCCATAAATCATGTATATTAGGGATGTTCTCATGTTTGTGGAATATTCATCATCATTATTCTTCTCTTCTCCCACTTATTCAAGGAATTAAAAACATAGTCCATGATGTGTCGAATTACCGACATCGTGGACGATGTGATTCATTCTTCTTTAAATAATTCAAGTCTGGACATGAAACCATTTTTATGTTTGAACAAGGTTATAATATATGTATTATGTCTCATCCATGGTTCTGTAATTATTTTTTACACATGGTTTTAATTTTTAAAACAAAATGTGGTTGTTATTGTCAAAGAACCACTAAAATGATCTAAACGAACATCATTAATGTTTTAACTTATGAATCATCCTTATATAAGAATTAAAAATGATAAATGGTATAATTTATGGTAATGGAAATATGTAAATACTAATCCATTCCAATTTTGGAGTTTCAATTTCAATCAACAAGAGCATCCATCCTGAACCAATCATGGAAATCATGTAAGGAACTCACACAATACAGCGCAAGGAACAAAATACTAACAATTAAAGGGTGAAATGAGGTTATGAAATGTTCATATAAGATGTTATAAACATGAAAATGTTTCTATAAAATACTAATAACACTCTTTTAACTATTATACAGGATGTTTAAACACGTTTTAAGAAAGACATGCCTGAGGTAAGGGAATTCTTAACCCGATTTCCATTCATTGGGTTAACCTTATACTTTGTTATTTATGCGGTATTAAAATTGATTGTGTGATGAGGTTTTCTTATATTATGTTGAATTATGTATAATTATAGTATATATATATAGACACACACACACACAAACACACACACACACACATATATCCCATCCACTCTATTAAGTTTCACTTCAATTATATGATATTTATATAGGACTTTCCTTTTAAAATCCTCTTTTAAATTTCTGTTTTACAAAGTTCAAAAGCAATGTTTTTATGATATTATTCATGTTGTATGATTATGATCTAGTTCTTGGGAATTTTTTATGATTAAGGGTGGTAACTATATCTCCCTACAATGCATTGAGTATCTGTATGTTGGAGGTCAACCGTATGGTTACTCCATTGTAACTGCGATTGTTACACAAATTGTAATGTAGCCATGAGGGTTACAAATTATAATGTAGCCGTGAGGGTTACAATATTATGTATGTAATGAACCAATATAACTTTATGATTATATTTATGTTCTTATTTTTTTGGTAATCTTTTGGAAATATCATGTCTTATAAAGTAAGTATATATGGGTTACAAGCATGTCATTTGAAAGTGATTTCATATGTTACAAGTATTCTTGGACTAATGTGTTTTTTATATCCCTTACTGAGATTTTTGTGCCCATCCAAAGTTTTTAAATAATGTTCACAGGTTATAAGGATGTGTAAGAAAGTAAAAGAAGCCACATTAAATGTTTGAAGATCTATCAAAGAAATCATTTTTTGTATGGAATTTTTTAAATTTTGGAAGGAATGAGTACTATATTTATGGTATCCACTCAGTAATAATGTGTAATGTTATGAATGTATTATCCCAATTCTATAATCCTCTAAACTTGAAAAGATCCTCAATGTAAATTTAAGTGATTTATTGACTAAATTCAATACTATGTAATGTAATAAGGCCAGGTCCTTATACTTAGGGCTAGTCCCTTTGCTACCAACATCGCCCCCCCATGAAAAAAGAGTTACACTGTGAAATTTTTTGGCCGAGTCGAGGACTTTCTGGGTTGTAACCCATAAACACCCAACCAATCATTCCAAATCCACAACTAAATCTTAGTGGGAGGTTCTAACCACTATTCTATTTGATTGGGAAATATTTATAAGAATTATCCTTCCACAAGCGTGTGGTAAATTTTATGAAAAATTGTATGGAACACATTTTCCAGTATCAGCAAAATACCCCCTTAGAATTAGATTCATTTAGAAGGAAAATAATCTGGTTATAAGGAAAATATAATTCACTTTGATGCATTCCAAAATCTATCTGTGGGATTAGGAGCTATCTCAATTGTGAGAGAATACCCTAATTTTTTCCTAATCCACAAGGCCTAGCGAGCATAGTTCTACTATTTCTAGAGTCATATGGAAGACCCTATGAACTTCATTTCTTTTCTATCATCACCCTAATTATTTCATAAGTTTGATATAAAGAATATATAGTAGGAAAGACTTGGATTTTTCTTAGGCCACCCTTTGTGGGTTTCACCCTAACAAGTTTTGTTCTTCTCATCATTTCATTGATTGATTCTTTCCTAAACCGCACATCGCATAGGTCTAGAGAGTCGAGACTTGACTTTCAGCCATGATTCCATTTTCAAGTTTCCAACCATGTTAGTACTATGTATTTTTGTGTGGGTAGTTTATTGTATTGTATTCAAGAATAATGCAACTAGTGTTTTAGGCTGAACAACTTAGACCATGATTTATAGAATGACAACCCAAACATAGATTGTTAGCCAAGAATATTTTGACATTCTTCAGATACCTAAAAGGGAATTTTGAGTCATGATTTTTTGATTATTGGATCTAAAATTTGGTACATTAAAAGTATATTGGGAATAGGAATGAATTATGTTCTAAAATTGGTTTATAGTACAATGTTCCTATGGATTATGGGAAAATAGGATGTCTCTCCTAAATATGAACGTGTTGTTGGTTAAAAAACCCTTCTCTTAGGAGACATTATGAAAATACAACTGGGAATATTACTAAATATTGAAAAAAATTTATCTTCAATAATTATGAAATTATATTACCAATATTTGGAGAGTTTTTAAGGATCGAGATTTATCAAAACCATGAATGGTGGTTTACCAAGGGAATTTGATTGATAATAAAGAGAGCATATGTATTAGCATTGGCCATAAATAGAAAACTACACCTACATGAATTTGGTTTGTGAAAAGGAGAGAAATATTTCTTCTCCTTCAATGAATTTTAGGATAACTCTATAAAATATTCATTTATAAAGGATATTCTGATGATTTAATCCATCAAAAAGGGTAATGTTGGTCACTCATCGTTGAGTATGCTCTTTTTTAGCTCCTTCCATTGAGATCACCCCCTTCTGAAGGTAGTACACAATGGGTATCATCTAACCAGTCATGGGACCATATAATTTAGGAACGAGAGTGACCTTATTGACCTCTTATATTTTGACATCAGAAAAAGTGACACTATTTGGCAGTGCATGATGATGATGAATATTTCATCCCAGTTTCGATCTTCTAAATCCATAGCAGCATTTTACAATGCTTCTTCTTGGGAATTTTATTATTGTGGGATGTGAGTCCATGTTTTCTCTGAGGGGAATTCTGCCATTAACCCTTGTACACAGCGAAGAAGGGGGGTTAACTCTTCTTTTCTAATGAAATAATACCCATTGATATGCTTGATTAACAATTCTAAATCGCCTTTCACCTCTAGGTGGTCCACTGGTATTTGAATTTCTAGTTCTATGCCTATAATGAGGGCCTCATATTCTGCTTCATTGTTTATAAAACCTTATAAAAACAAGAAGGAGTATAGAAATACTACATTTCTAGAAATCCTAGCCTGAATTTTTTTATTTTGGGGTCTTTCATTCTCTCCCCTATTAGATTTTGGAATTTTCCATCAAAATAAATTTCCCATATTAGGAGTCCATTTTGGATAGAAAATATCTCTTTATCATGAAATTCGATATATTACATTGTTGTTTCTATATAAGGGTGTTATGTGAGAAAATTTTGAAAGGCCTGGTCTTTAACCACTTTTTGAGGCCCAAACTGTATGTCAAACTATTACAGAATAACCACCCACTATGCCAAACGTCCTGTCAACATAGGATGGATGGGGATATATTTGAAGAGGTTATTGTGAGAGACCAAATGAACCTTATGGAACTATAGGTAGTGTCTCATTTTCTAGATTTCAAATATTAACACTAAACAACTCTTCTCGATATCTTAGCAATGACTCTCAGAGTCAATCATGGTTGGACTAAGATAATAAAGGCTATTTTCATTTCTAGAATCATTATTTTTTTCAAGGAAAGAACCTAGTAATTGTTTCATGTACATAACATATAGAATGAGTGTACTATCCTCAATAGGTTACATCAAAACTGGTTTTATCAAGAAGAATTTCTTGTGATTTTCGAATTCTTCCTGGTTTTTGTTGGTCCACTAATATGTGACCCCTTCTTCATTAACCTAATGAAGGGAAAACACTTTACTATGTGGTTAGATATAAAGTGATAGATGTAAGAAAGGTTTCCCTCTAAACCCCTCAACTCTTTTATGTTCCAAGGTGGTGAGATACTGAAGATAGTCTTTATTTTCTCTTGTTTGAATTCGATGCCATGATGGTGTACAATAAAATTTGAGAAATTTTCCCAACGTTACCCCAAAATCAAATTTCAAGGGGATCATCTTCATGCAATAATTTCTTAATTTTTTGAAGATAGACTCAAGATCATCTATGTGGTAATAACATTATTAGGAATTAACCACTATATTGTCAATTTAGAATTCAAAACAATTCCCCAAGAAGGGTTTGAAGATGTGATGCATGGCATGTTGGTATGTGGCGCAAACATTCTTTTAATCCAAATGGCATTAACCGATAGTATAATACTCCATAAGGGGACTAGAAGTTTGTAGATTCTATATATTATGGATCCATACAAATTTGGTTGTACCCAGAATATCCATACATGAAAGAGATGGCATGATAACCAGTCATTACGTCAATCAGTAGCTCTATGATTGGAATCGGGAAGTCATCTTTTGGATAGTTACGATTGTGGTATATGAAGTCTATGGAGACCTTAATTTTTCTATTATTATTATTATTATTTACTAGGATGATGTTGTCAAGAAATTTTAGATTATAAACCTCCTCGATGAAGTCATCCTTGATAAGCTTGTCCACTTCAGCCTCAATTTTGGAGGTGTGAGTCAGGTGTGGCCTTATGGATGTCTGTTTGTATCTTCGGTGGTCTTATGGAAAGCCCAACTTGTGAGTGGCCACCTTGGGATCAAGTCTTGATATATCTATGTAATTATATTCAAAAAAACCAATTTTGTTTCATGAAGGAGGTTTATACCTATTTTTCTCTAGAATACATGACCACACTAATCATAATGGGTCATGGATATTCTTCCACACCCAGATTTATTTATCTGAGTTCATCAATGGTGGTAGATAAACCTTCCTCAAATGCTAGAGGGGTATCCCTGTGGTCTTCTTCATCTTTATCTTCCTACTGCTTTTCCTCATCCACCCCTTCCTTTTTTTTAGAATAAGTTGTTGATGAAGCAAATTTATCGGAGTTAGGGTAGGAGATAATATTTTGATATTTGGAAGGAAAAGGTAACTAATTTCGACCCTACTGGTGAAACATGATCATTTTGAATCTCTAAAGGAGTGGTGAGGGATAGAGAATGTGTATCATTATTTTCTCTTAGTGATGTTACAACCTCCACTGAACTAGTTTATTGGACAAGGATTTGTTGAAACTTAGGGGATTGAATGATGGAATTTTCACTTGGGCTTCCATTAATGTCTTGAGAATCGATGAATTCTCTAGTGTTTTTGGGTTTAGTTTTTATTACTGATATCATGGAAGTCACTGAATATGTGCTTGAATTCAGACCAACCTCTTCAATATGATTAATGCGAATCATATCTTCCACACTGATCTTCTTGAAGGGATTATATGTGGTCATATCCAAACCATTTGGGGCATTGATTTGAGAGATATTTTCGATCATGGACAATTTACCCTCACTTTGATAGAATTCCACATCAATATATTGTGATTCCCATGATTTTAATGGTGCATTATAATCTTTAAATATCCCAACTTGGCCATTAATGAAATATTTTAGGAATTGGTGGTATGATATGGGAATAATCATATTCTAATGTAACTAAGGACTTCCTAGTAGAATGTTTAAGGTCATATCTTTTTGAATAACTAGGAATTATGAGTCAGATACATGATCCCCAAACCTAGTCCAATAATTTATTTATCTGAGAAGATTTTTCTCCATCTTTTCATAACCCTATAGAGTTAGAGAAGAGGGAGACAAGTGGGAATCATTATAACATAGTTGATGAATTGGTAAGACCAGAATGAGGTTGACTCATGAGCCATTATCAGTGAAGGATCATCAGATATCAATGTCATTTATCCTGCCAAAAACATACAAAGGTATGATGTATCCTTGTATAATGGAATCATTGTCCCTCTTCATGAAGGAGATGATTGTGTGGAATTTTGTGAGATCTATCTCAAAATGATATACTTTGTTAGAAGCAACTTCAGCCTCAAATTCTTGAGGGCTTGACAAAGCCTCTACGATTTCTTCCCAGATATCTTTTGATAGACTTGAAGCATTCAAGATCAATACCTTATTTAGTATGGGGGATAATTTCATTAAAATGTAATACTTCTAGGATAATGTTCTACCCTTCCTATTATGGGTATTCTATTTTCTAGTCACTTTATCAACTAAATATTTTATGTAATTATATTATTCCTTCAAACATGAGTTGAAGGTTCTTCTATCCTTGGTGGATTAAGTTGTTTGGGTCTGCCTATACACCAAAGTTGAATGGGAGATGATGTCCCCTCTAGTAAATATTATAGGATGACATGGTTAGGAAAAAACCTAGACTATTTTTGGGAACATTATTTATCCTATTGAGATCATTGAAGGTATCTTTAATGAATTTTTATTGGGTAGATGGTTCGATCATGGACACAGTTAGAGTATTGATTTTCAACATGACCGCATCATCCCCTATATCCTTGGATCTAGTGGATTCTTCCTCTAATTCCCCAATCAGATGCAGGGAATTCTGGGTTCATTGTCACACTCATCATTAGATAAGGGATCCATTATGTTAATAACATTAATGGAACTGATGATCAACTCCTCATCTGACGAGGACTCCATCTTGCGGGTCAACTCTTATTGTACTGTTTATTGGAGAGACACCCATGCTCTTAAGACTGATGGAATGAAGTCTAATAGAGTAAAATCAAACCCTGAACTTGGTATAGGTTCATCTTTCTATGTTTTATTCCTACTCATCCAGCCATGTTGTATCTTTGATGTCTATATTTTAGAGGACTGTGGTGCTGATGAAGTTGGTTGTTCCATAGAAAAAGATACTAGGTGCATAGTTGGATGTTTAAACTATTCTTGGAGGATATAATGAGTCTAGTTAATCATATTTTTGAACATCCAATAACTTAACATCAGTTTACACTTACCTTTAATATATTTCTATTCACTCTTCACCTCTGTATTAGCAGCAGAAACACATGCTACCTATTCTGGGGGCTTTCATAACTTCACTTTCCTAGACTCCACCATTTTCTACAGGTTGTCTTGGAAAACAAAACATTCTTTTATGGTGTGTCCCAATGTTTGGTGGAGGGGTTAATAGTTTAGGAGGTATTCAACACCATCCTGATTGGGGTTTTTGTGATTTGAAATTTTTTATCATGTTTCTCTCCTATACGAAGATGAAGTAACCAATGAATTGGTCATTTCATAAAGAATAAAATTTGTTCTTTAGTTCCTCAAATTGTTTTTTCCTCTAATAACTATTCTTATCTTGAAGAGGTGGGTGTTATTTCTAACACTAAGGAGGGGGGAACAAATGATATATTGTGAGATTTGGAGCTAGATAAGGTATAGGGGTATGCTTAAGTGTGATTGTGGAAGCCTATGATTTCCCCATCATCTTACCTTGGGATGATGGAATTACTTGAGAATTGGGCTTTTCTTACAAGATGGAATCCTTCATCCTTTGAGAAGTTACATAAAGTTACCATAACCCTGTTATATATTTCACAGGGATGAGTAGTGTGCCCAAATCATCATGGATATTTTCAATATATACAAACAAAAAATACTCTTGAGGGAGATGTAGGTTTAGGGAGTAAGTCAACCCATTACCTCGAATAATGAAATCCAAGACCCTTTCATTCTACCATTATTTTTAATTTGAGAGGTTGAGGGATATCGTCTTCTATAGTGTTGAGTTGAATTTAAATAGAAACTGCCAATGGAGATCTTCCCATCTCTCTATTTAGTGAGTTGATAAACTAGTGTACCATGCGAAGGATATCCCTTGTAGTGTTTATATGAATCATATAAGTCTTACTACTTCTTGCTATGTAGGGGTCCCCATCACAAGATCACTTTGAGACACAAAATGCATCAAATACTTATCCGAGATGATGAGCTATTGAAAATCGTAAAGGTAGGATTTCCAAAATTTAGTGGGGTAGGATCCGGATTTACCCATTCTAGTTGAGGCTTTCTTTCTAGCTACATCAGTAAATGCCACTATTAAATGGATTTTAATTAGGCTTTCAAGGAATCTATGGTATTGGTGATCCCTTGAGGAATTTCTAGCTGAGTAGGATCATGAACATGGGGAATAATAGGTTGGGACAACTATGGAGGCCTTTATGATATCCACCATGGGTAATGTATAGGGACATATCTGTAAGGATGTTCCTGACCCTGTTATGGTTGCGTACCCAATAAAGAGAACCTCAAATCTACTACTTTGGGTTCCAAATATATTGTTTGTCACTACCTCATATTGAGTGGGTGTTCTTGCTCCATGTTGGTTGCTCTTTCGAACCCTCATTATTGAGGGATTCCATTTGGGAGAGTGAGTTGAGGTTCTATCTGTAGAACATACCCAATGAGAATGTTTCCTTGGAGTATTTCTATGTTGAGTCTTCTAAATTCCTTCATCTATTCCTCTTGCTATGAAAATATTTTTATTCAATAGTAAGGTTTTCGACCTATTTGGGAGGTGGGTGAGATGCAACCTTACCTTTACCCTTTTCTTTGGTGGATACTCTCTAAGGTGGTAGTAGTGGAGTGGTTGAGGGAATCCCAAAATTCATAGAAACCTTATGGTTCTAGGTACGCACACCTTCTTCAATTATTTTAGTGTAAACCTTATTATGAATCAAGACCTCCCCCTCATGTTCCTTTGTATCATCCTCATGTTATTTTGCATATTTAGGGGTAGTGTTAATGATGTTCAACGATGCATAATTTATTATGGGTATTTCTTCATCCTCTTTGTGAGTTTTCTTTTATTTTCACCCTCTATGAGGATTTTTCCTCTCCTTCACTGGTTCTCTTTGATCTGTTTAGAAGATGGTAATCTAAAGGGAATCTCCAGAAAATTTTTTCATGTGTGTTCTTAATGAGGGTATTGGGTCACAGGATAGGAAGAACTAAGAGGATTCATTATATGGTGTTCCCCTAGTCATAATAATGTTGAATTATACAAAGTAGGAGGAGGATAGGGTAAAAAATCCACCATCCCCTTGGGCTAGGGATACTACCACTCTATTCTCACAATATTTCAAGCCTAGTTTTCTCACCTTGAATGTTATGTTTAAAAACCCCCAGCCATGTGGACTAAGGATTCTCTTGGATTTTCATGGATATTACTTCCCTAAATCCCTTATTAATTTTATAATGATATGTTTGAACATGGGTCGGGTGCATCATACATTTTCACCCGAACCACCTAAATATTTGGGCTATCTGTGACATTTTTTTATATGGAAAATGACTTACTTTAAGATAGAGGCCTACTTGATATTTTCAGATTCCTAGTGAAAAACCCTTTCTATGGACCAATCCCTTCTAGCCTATCATCAATGGGAATATATTAGGGCCTGTTTTTGCAGAGCATACACTTTATTACAAATAAAGTCCATTTTTTATAGCCAGCCTAAAGATATGACATTGCACGATGTCGCCTATAGTGGAATTTGTTGATTGGGGAGTGAAGTGAAATGTAGTGATCTATTCTCACCCCATCGTATGATATAATCACCTTATGTGGCATCTATGATCAATTGATATAATTATTTTAACACGTCGATGCTTGTTTGATGAAGGGATCCTTTTTGTTTCCCCAATTTTGGATGTCATGTATCTAGGAGAGCCACTAAGTCAAATTGGCGGTGTATCAATTATATTACCTTGATGTGGGTTAGATATTAATCGCTTGGTAATTAATTTTCACTCAATTTATTAAGAGTTTTCTATGAATTAAGGAGGATTTAGTGCAAAAAATATTCCAACAAAACATCTAGAATTCTGTACCAGGGAGTGGATAAAGGCAAGAACATGACTGGTATATCATCTGTAGTCAATTGTATCCCCATGTTTAACATGTATTCTTCATATTTTTCTAGATACCCCTCAACCTAGTTTGACTAAATTGGATGCTTCCCTGATGATTTATCATAAACAAAAAGATTAGTAGGGACCTCTTCTTTCACGTTGGAAGGAAAGAAATTCAAGGGTGGTTTAGAGAGTGACCATCACCTTGGGTTGTTTTCTAGCTAAGAAATGATTTTACTTTTTATGATAAGGTATCAGACATGAATAGACTCATTTCCCAAGTGACTCATGGTAAGAGGGATTTATCATCATTAAATCTCCAAGGGGAGGTCCCTTTTGATGAAGTGAAATGCTACTGTAGAGCGAACTTTTGTACAAAATTACATTATAGTGAGGAAAACCATTATGGATTTACATCCAAATTCAAGGGTAATTACTACAGAATATACCCTAGGTAGGACCTTTATGGTAGATTATAGAAAGTTATAGACCTTACCTTTTGATCTTCTAGCCATGCAGAGGGATTCTATGGATCTTAGCAGGAGATGGGTTCTTGGGATTGATCTGATTCTAGATATGAAGTATGTTTTCATGGTGAGGTGTTTGGGGAGGACCTCCAAAACTACTACTACTTTTATTGTAATTTGGTAATTGGAGAGTAGGATCTTGAGCTGCCATAGATAAACAATTGAGTGCTTCAAGAACTCCAGAAATAACCAGAGAATGATTTTGAGAAGAACACTTAATTTTCCATTCATATATGGTGATGTTTATTTTTGGATGCCTTTTTGCGAGTGACTGAGGCCACTTTCTGGGGAAAGCGTTTTTCATATATAGAATCTTGTTTTGTTAGATCCTGTGTTACTTTGAAAATTTTTAGATAGGTTTATAGAATTTTGGCAGGGAATTGTGCTTGCCTTGGAGTTGCCATTGGGATAGGATGATTACCTCCATTATGAATGATGGTATGGGCCTGATCTAGTTTACCATTTATCATGATGGAATTTGGACCACATATCTCTTAGACAAGATCACAGGTGTGTGTCTACACTAGAGTGACATGCTGATGAGTTACCCTATTTGGGGGGACAAAGTTGTGCTCCCTCCCCTATTCCATAGTCTCTACTATCATTATATCTTGAAAGGATTATATGTTCTGGGTAAGAATTTTATTCCACTATTTCACCTTTATCTGGATGTTCTTGGTAACTTCAGAGGCCATAACTAGGACATATTCCCATTCCATGGTCGGAGCAGGGGTGTGTTACTACTCCTTTCATCCATTTACTACTAGTGGATACATAGGTTCAGGGTAGAGGTATGGGTTCCCCCAGTTTGTTTGGTATTTTCCGAATGTTTTCTTTGGGTGATGCTAGATTAGGATACTGGCAAGATTGATGGAGGTGGTCAGATGTTTGTTCCTACCTATTGTTTTCCTCTATGTTTAGTTGGAGGGATTTTTGGATACAAGAAGATGTTTGTTCCTATTTGCGATTTTCTGGCATGCTTAGTTGGAAGACTTTATCAAATGATGCTAGAAAAGTCTACTAGAAGGATTCGTTAGTGTGGAAAGATGTTTTTACCTTCCCACAGTTTCCAAAAAAATTTATTTTTGTACTTCTCCAGAAAAGAAAAATGTGTAACCCATTTCCTTTTTGATCAATCATGGCCCTCGGTGGGCTTTATTGCATGCCCGAGTCTGGATGAACTATGCCATACCTCTGAGGTTTCCACCCTCATAATGTTGAGGGTTAATTTACACATGACATTAGAGATAATTAATGATGTAAGGATACCTTTAAAAGTAACCCCATGTCTTCTAGATGAGGCTGTTTGTGGCCTCTTGATCCACCTCCCTAGGATAAGGGAGGATCTGATTATTGTGCTCTAGGGATAAGCTCCCAAAATTGTTGGAGATAGAAATTGGTGCCATATGATTCTGGACCATCGACCATCACTGAGTAGGCAACTGGTGGGGGTTTCATAAGTTAGAGGGAATGTCAGATAACCTATAGGGTTGGGATGGTACTTTTTTTTTGGTACTCGTAGACCAACACATTTGAGACCCAACATTGATGATATTAGGTGGGATATGGTGTCCTATTCTTAGTTGAGGACCTAGATTTTTTAGTGACTAATACACATTTATGTGAGAATTGGTATGGAATTATTTTGATTTAAGGGGGATCTTGTTGAAGCTTCTTGAAAATTATGTGAAAATTAAAAATAAGAAAATAATGTCAAAGTAGTATCTCAATAAACAAATACATACACAATTGATTGTCTGATTTGGACCTCTATCATTTTTAAAGAAAAAGGGGCCAGGTAGGTGGGTAACACCATCCTCTTAGTGAAGGATTCACATTGGGTCCACCATTTTTGTTTCATTTCCAAATTACATGTGGTGAAGGAATAAAATTTTTGTGATATTGGTGGGACAACCTTCATGATAGACATGTAAAACCATGTTCATTATGAGTGATTTCTAATAGGGATTGTTTGTTGAACTATAAACAAACAATGGATCTCATATATATGATGAATCATGGTCCTGCTTTCCAAAGACATGCACTCATTGGAGAATTTGGCTAACGATACTTAAGAACTCACATTGTTTGAGAGGATGGGAGTTCAGTCGCATCACACCCTTTGGGGGGGGGGGGGGCAGGATTTTCACCTACTTCAGGACTCTATTATAGATTTAAGATATGTTTTTATCCTTCATTAATTACCAAGTATGACATAGGTTAATCTTGAATAAAAAATAAATTATTAGTATTTATGGAATTTATAATAATATATATCTATCCGATGTTCTTCATTAATGTAGATATCTATATGTATCCAAGGTTCTTTAACAATGGTACCCTCTTATGAATCAATTAGAGATTATTCTATCATTTATTATTATGATGATGGTTTTAAGCCACATAGTGGGGCTCTATGAAACTTTTCAATATCTAGGGGATGTAATCTTCATTGTTGTTAGGATCAGAACCATAATATTGGTTTCCTATATATCCTTGTGAAAGGAATCACAACCCATGTAGCTCATTTACACTTAATGGGACACATAACACCTTTTGATGTCATTTCATGAGGAACAAACCATGCAGTTTAACATCATGCAGAAAGGATGTCTAGGTTAAAGGTGAAATTTATAGTGTGTGAATTTTTCCAAAATATCCCAAGGAACTTGGAATGGATGTAGGATCCTATATCATATATGAATCTACTAGGAATTCGGCCTAGAGAGAATTCGGATTGACATGGGATTTTTGGGTTTGGACCTAATGGAGGCTTCCTACGTATCCCATTTGGATGGGAATAAAAACCCACGTAGTTTTGTTGGGGTTGAGGGACCACACCTATTAAGATCCTTTGAAGGTTAGTATCATAGGGAATGTGGCCATTTGAGATGATGGTTGGGGGATTATACTGGATAGGAGGCCCATGGAGTGGGTCTATGTAGAAATTCTCAACTAAAAGTGATTTGGAGGTTTGGTTAGAGATTACACCTAGGAGGGATTCCTTTATGGTTAGATACATGGTTTAAGGACCCATGCCTATGGAGGTCCTCTGAAGGAAGGTGAGAAAAAGTTCTGGAAAGAGATTCTGTACTGAGACATGTATCTAATCATGTGGATGTAATGAATATTAATAACCTCTAATCCCATGTGAGTCGTGAATGATGTGATAAACAAGAGGAAGTCAAATATGTGAAAACCCACATAATCTTTTTCATCCGTTGGTGGGAAAGGTTGGGGTGATAAGAGAATAATATGGGGTTTTGATTTTCCCATACCCTCCCATTTTTTAACCCAGATAGTCACATATGACTACCCATATGGCTATGGTCCATAATAATGGAAAGGGGATTACTCAAGGAAGGAGGACCTAATCTCAGTTCCATATAATAATGAAGGATAAGCCACTAATCCCCATCAAAGAGAAAGGCAAACATGATACTCTCCATCCCTACCTAGAATGGGAGGTCCCTAGTCATAGAGACGATAAGGTAAGAAAATGTTCCTAACCCTTATATCTGGGACCAAGAGGCCCCTAAAACTTCCCCCAGGGTTGGGTCCCTAGTGACCTATGGGATTCATAACTTCAGGTACCCCAGGAACCCTACCCGTCAGGTTGGACAAGTGTGGGACATATCTAACTAAAGGAATGCATAACCAAATGGGAGACATATTGGTGTGTATTTCACTATTGTCGTGAAAGTTCAGAGGATTCAGTGGAGGATTCAATTTAGTCCCCCTATAATGAGGAATCCAAAGGAAGATGGCCTTAGAATTGGTTGATTGATAGAGGCTTAGAAGGTAACTTATACAAGTCTAGGATTTGTGATCAAAAGGTGCTTCACGCAGGGCAACCTGGGTGAGATGAGGGTACTTTATGCAAGTGTAGTCTTGGGAGAAACTTGGGAGGTCACATGCTTGGTAGAGTTTGTGTGGATCAGAATTTGTCCACATTGGGTAAAATTGTGTGATCTAAAGATGAATTCTGGATGACGGACAACCTGGGAAACAAAACTTGGGAGAGACTATATTTTAGACACCAAGGGTCTCCTCAGGTGTCCCTAGAGGAGTCTCACTGTAACAGCCCAAGATTTTATAAAAAAATATTCTTTTTAATTTTATTAAAGTATTGTGTTGTACGCTACACCAAAAGGAGCTTGCACAACACGCATCCTTGACTTGCCTTGCATTACACGTAATCGCGACCTTCCTCTATAGCGTGTGTAATACGCAATACCGAGTTTCACTAAACAACGATATGCTATTAAAATATTATTAAAACTAGCTGGTATGAATAGTAATAACCACTTTTTAAAATTTTGTAAATCTTATTTTTCAAAATGAACTTCATTTTTGGATTCGGAGTATCGAATTTAGCCTAAGGTGAAATTTTGGTACATTTCGGATATCTTTCATATTCTGATGAATAGTGAAAATTAATAAATTATAATTAAAAAACAACTTTTTTAATCGAAATAATTAATAGTGATAAATTATTAATTCGAGTAGTTTTAAAGTATATTTAGAATATATTTTTACAATTTAATACAATGTTGGTCATTGGATGTAATTGCACATTTAAACCAGACATAAACAAGTGTCAATCTTTTGATAGATATTGTTTCTTAAAAACACGTTATTTGTTTTAACAGCGGGATTTAATTATAAAATTAATTAATGCAACTTATATGTTATGAATTTGGTAAAATAGACTTCATTTTTGAATTCGGAATATGAAATATAGCTTAGGATGAAATTTTGGCATTTTTCTGAAAACCTTCATTTTTTGATGAATAGTGAAACTACTAAGTGGTAGTTAAAAAACTGAATTTTTTTATAAAACTTAATTTTACCGCTTCTGTGAATGGAATTCCAAAAATCCGAGAGACACGGTTGATGTCAGTAAGTAAAATGTGGTTCAATGAGATGAAAATAATTTTTGGTGAATAGTAACTTTTTACTTTTTTTTACCACGGTTAATAGTAAATAGGGTAACTAAGGGTAAATATGATATTACTATTACCCTAACACATATCCTAATTCTATTGGATAAGTTTAATTCGACCAAAAACAAACTTATGAATATAATATGACCATTTAGGTCCACTTGGATTAGATTATGACATTTAATATTATATTATTTAATGAATAGTTAAAATAGTTAAAATCAAAGTTTAATAACTAAAACATTTTTAATATGGGGTTATACATAAGATAAATTCGACTATAAATATTCATTAGAAAGCTAAACAGATTTCCTACATAATTATATTTTATTTATAATTTTTAGACTTTAAATAAATTAATTTATTTATGACACAACGATGATGCAGTAATTACCCTTTTAAGGAAATATTAACATAATTGATGTTATAAATGCTCAAATGAATGTAATTTGAGACTTTTTATGACTTAAACTAATTTTCTAGGTTACTATGATATATTAGTGTTGATTTAATCAACATGGTTCGAACATATAATTCTGTTATGACTTTCAAAAAAATCATATATCAAATAGTGTCAAAATTGACACAAAATAGTTTTTAAATAAAATAAAATATTATTAATTGTTATTTTATTCCTAAAAATCTAAGGTTCGGCCAAATGACTTAGATAAGGATATATTTATTAATAATATACAATTTGGGGTTCGTTTGGCATTTTATAGTAAGTGTATTAACCATATAGTGAAAGAAAACAAAAAGACACGGTAAAAGTTAAATTATTTAACTTAGAGTTAAATCTAATTGATAAGGTTAAAATAAAAACCTAAACTTGTCTAAATCCTATTGGTTGATAGGATTTCGACCCATCCCCACTTTATCTTCGAAATAAGACCCTTTGGAACCATTATAAACCGATTTTGACTTTAATATAAAATAATATTTTGAGATATTCCTAAGGTGCCCCTCTCCTCCCTTATAAAAGGGCACCTCCTCCCCCTCCTCCTCACACCAATTTGAGCACTCAAGCTCGGACAGCCCCTGCCAAAATCTCTTCTCCACTTCCCTAGAAACATCCTAGAGGTTCTGGTCTTCCTCAAAGACCAATTTTAGTTCCCTAAGAGGAGGTCTCCAAAAGGCGCTTCAAAGAAGAGGTAATTACCGTTACCAATTCTTTCATCTTTATTTCTTCTTACACTTCTTCTTCTTAGGTTGTTTCATTATGAAGTAATAACATCAGTATCACTCATATACTGATATGTTATTATAAGTATGAAACAACCCTATTTCACCATCTATATATCCTACGGAAAAAGAAATCACCGCGCGTGCGTACGTACGGAATACCGTCTCCACGCCGTGGTGTAATCTATTTTCCACCACCACCTTACATGGATGGGTATAATGGTGTAAAGAATAACTATACATAGTTATTAAAACATCATATTTATTCTGATATATTGTATAATCCACTCCAATTCAATTCAATATTTATGGAAATGATATCATCGCTCGTGCGTACGTACGGACTACCGTCTCCACGACGCGATGAGATTCATTCTCCATGTTAACCATTTAAGAATGATTATAAAGTATATATAAGAAATAATAATGAAATATATGACATTATAAAGCTACTGGATTTATGTATATATATATATGTATGTCATCTACTTACTTCCATTCAAGACAATAAGGAAAGAAAAACAACGTTCATGCGTACGTACGAACTACTGTCTCCATGAACGGTGTTTTTCATTTTATTTATCTATCTATTATATATACTGAATATATATGATATATAAATCATATTTTATATTCTGGAAGTAAGTAAATCATGATATAAGTAATAATGATGTCAAGAACAACAAGTCAAAACACCTACGATAAATGAAACGATTTTACCCAAAACGCTTCTTTAACATGGAATTTACAAAAGAACGGGTAATATAATGTCATAAGTGAACCATATATGATATCATAACAATGAATATGATTCTGTAATAAGTCAATGACATTATTTAAATCATTATACAGGAGGTTCGGACACATACGAAGCAAATCGGACCTAAGGTAAGGGAAATATCACAATCTCATTTTTATCCGAGATTGTTTATTCGTAAGTATTTACTGGGGTGTATTTTATCATCCACATCCATGTTTCAATGTAATATTATTTCAATCCAACTACAATTTTTTAAATCCAATTTTACCCTTCGGTGAGTTTTTAGTAAAATAAATGAAAGGAATCTTTTTTCGTTTTCCGTACGAGGTACTTTTTGACTTTTCCGACAAAAGTACGAAGACTGTTTTTTTTAACTTATACGGAATGAATGGATTTTTAAAACATTATTTCCAAGAAGATTACTTTACAAGTTTTCAAGTTTATTTTTAATCAACTTCTTTTAGTTTAAAATTGTATGACATGTTAAGAAAGGAAAAGTGTTTTTGAAGTAGAAAGGATATTTTCCTCAAGAATGGAGTTCAAGTATTATATCAAAATTATTTACCATCTAAGATAAAAAAAGGTTCTGTTTTTATCCCTATTATTACATGGATTTGATTATGTTGTGATGGAAATATTTTTATGAATTCCTTTATCTTATATGATTTTTTTTATGATGTCATGTTGTTTAAGAATCCCATTTTTATTACATGGGTTATGCGATGATGTATGATTTATGATTATGTGGCACACATAAGAAAGGATTCATTATAAGATGGGTGGGACCTATATCTCCCTCAAATGCATTGGGTAAAGATTTTATATCTCATGAGATAGACAGGGCTGGAACGGTAGGTTATACCGGTTCAGTGAAACAGGACTGGAACGAGGGTGACTCGATTCAGAAAGGGACTTTGTCCACTAAGATAGTCTTGGCAATGAGTCTTGACTAACAAGAAATGATTCTCTATGATTATGTGTGTATGCCACAAAGTTTCATGTTTTAAGTTATGATTATTGGGATTACTTTTTCACTGCCATGATTTATCCCATGATTATGAAATTATGCTCTCTTTTGCAGGTTATGATTTCCAAAATGTTATGTTCTTATGAATATGATGTGATTGATATTTATTTTGTTTACCCTTACTGAGCATTTGAGCTCACCCTTTTATGTTTTCTTTTCCCCAGGATATAAAGAAAGGTTTTAGGTAAAAAAAAGGAATATCTTTATGGGAGATTTTGAAGATCTTTCACCACGATTAGAAGATTATAGTCCGAGTTTCCAAAGACACTAAACTATTACGGTCCTTGTGTGTGTGTTTTTGTAATGTACTAAGTATTCTGCAAAAGTAATGTAATGTCAATGTACGTCAAGATACGGGTCTCTACAGTTGGTATCAGAGGAAAGGTTTAGTCAACCTTTGAAAACTAGGATGCAAAAACGTTAGTGAGATCCCTAGAGATATTTCTAAGGTATGTCTAGGGATGTCTCTAAGGTTAAGTATACGTATATGTTATAGTCCTAGAATTGCTCTAACGATCTTAGAATTTAACCTAAGATGTTAGATATTGAGGGTACTACCCCTTTATTATGTTGTTTTCCCTAGCATGATTTTTGCCTCTCACACTATTCTTTTGGGGTTTTAGACGATGGCTGGAACCCGAAGGAACCGTGTTGATCAATGCAATGGACAATGCAATGATTGTCCCCCTGAGAATCCAAATGATATGGGAGCTGGAATGCAAAATCTTGTAGCCATGCTCACACAACTTTCTCAAGCTATGAATCATGCAGGACTTCCAAATGAGCAAAGGAAGGAGCAACATTCTGTTGAATCCTTCATGAGGCAGCGTCCGCCTTCTTTCAGTGGGTCTACTGATCCATTAGTTGCTGAAAAATGGATTAGTACTACTGAAAAGATATTTTCAGTTCTTCAATGTTCTGAACATGATAAAGTCATCTTAGCAGTATATCGTTTGGAAGGTGAAGCTGATCAATGGTGGAATCTTATCAAGAATACGAGGCAAAGAGATGAAATTGATTCCATGGAATGGGACGAGTTCAAGAACTTGTTTTTCAGTAAGTACTTCCCTCGTATTCTTCGAACGAAGATGGAGAAGGAGTTTCTTGAACTAAAGCAAAAGGATAATGAATCTGTTGGTATATACGAAGCGAATTTTACAAGACTTGCAAGGTATGCATCTGGCATTATCATCCAACCTGAAAGTAAAGTTGATCGATTTTTCAGTGGCTTAAAACCAATTTTTCGAAGGGTATTAGCTATAAGATACTTTAGTAGCTATGAAGAAATTGTGCGTTGTGCTATCAAGGTAGAAATGGAAGTTGGTGTTACATATCCATCTCATGGGTTTGACAAGAAACAAAAGATGGAGTTCAAGGAGAAATCTCAGAATACTGGTGAAAAGAAGATGAATGTTTCCTTATGCCCAAAGTGTGGAAAGAAGCATGGTGGAGATTGTCTTAAAGGGACTAGAAAATGTTTTAAGTGTGGAAAAGAAGGTCATCGAGCAGCTGAGTGTCGAAGTAATGGAAAAAGGGATTCTAATGAAGTGAATAAAGCAAACACTGCAGAGAACGCACAACCAACACTTCAATGCTTCAAGTGCAAGGAGATGGGACATTATGCCAATAAATGCCCTAATCCAAGGGTTAGTGATGATCGACATGAGCAACCGCTTAAGGCAAAGGACAAAGGGAAGTCACATGCAATCACTATTGGCAATGTTGAATGTGACAACGATGTGGTGGAATGATTAAGTGTTTATATAATGGGATTCCAAAATAATGTTGTATCTTAGAATATTGGAATATTTATGTATTGGTCTAATGTGGTATTCAAAGTGATTGAGATATTATGCGCATAATGAAGGGAAAACGAGAAAATGAAATGTTTAACAGTATTCATGAGCTCATGATTGATATAAGGACTAAGTGATATCATGGTTTGAGTATATAGAATTTTGAGGATTTTGGTATGTGGAAAGTGTTAACTTTTAACTGCATTCAAGTTTTCACTAAGGTTCAATGGGTATTCAAGAGAGTACAAGATTAAGGCCTTTGAATGTTTGGAATGTGTCCAACAAGATATATCTTATGATATATGGGGATCAACGATGGTATTAAATCTCTGGTAATCGTTTTCACTATGTTATGAGAATGGACTGCAGTATTATGGATAGGACTAAAGATTGGAATGGATTATGTTGGACATAAGTTAGTATTGTTTAAGGATAGAAGTTTTTTCGATATTATTTATGGGATGTTATAGTAATATAGTTTTAGAAAAAGGAAAACCTACAGGACGGGCGACAACCCATCGCTTCGGACCAGGCTGTGGGAATCGAACCCACAACCGAAGTGCGACTGGCCTTTATCGCCTACCACTGGCCTACAGGAAGTCCCTGTTTAGTAGAAACTAGTTTTATTATATTAAGCAGTATGATATATGAAGTATAAGTCCATTTTAGGAACCATATATGATTAATCTCACTATAGATCGACTTATGCATATAATTTTTGCTAACCTTTTGTTTGAGACAGATGGAATGACCCGTCATTCTATCACATGATCTGCTAACACTTCATGAATAACAAATTCAACTTAATTTATTTAAGAGATGAAGTGTAAACTGTTCAAGGCACGGACAACAGTGAGATTGTACCAAAATAAAGTAAGTATTTATTCTAATTCAAATTTTCAACTTTAGGGAAATGATCTTGAAAACCAAAAATGTTGTCCTAGTGATCTTATAACTGATGAATCAGATGGTACCTTATATCATCACAAATCTATGGATTTGTGATTACTGGCTTTTCCATAGCCATGTTCTCTACCACTCTCCATCAGAACATGATGGTTATATTTCTCTTCCATATCCATATTTTCACCTATGTGGAAACCCAATGATTAGTTTATTTGGGTAACCGTTACGTTTCATACTTTTGTTTTTAAAGATTGGTTTTGATATTCCTTTTTACGATGTGGGTTTCTATTAAAGAAACTTTCGAATAGTAAACCATTTATAACCCCGACGAATTTCGAGGGCGAAATTCATTTTAAGGGGGGTAGAATGTAACAGCCCAAGATTTTATAAAAAAATATTCTTTTTAATTTTATTAAAGTATTGTGTTGTAAGCTACACCAAAAGGAGCTTGCACAACACGCATCCTTGACTTGCCTTGCATTACACGCAATCACGACCTTCCTCTATAGCGTGTGTAATACGCAATACCGAGTTTCACTAAACAACGATATGCTATTAAAATATTATTAAAACTAGCCGGTATGAATAGTAATAACCACTTTTTAAAATTCTGTAAATCTTATTTTTAAAAATGAACTTCATTTTTGGATTCGGAGTATCGAATTTAGCCTAAGGTGAAATTTTGGTACATTTCGGATATATTTCATATTCTGATGAATAGTGAAAATTAATAAATTATAATTAAAAAACAACTTTTTTAATCGAAATAATTAATAGTGATAAATTATTAATTGGAGTAGTTTTAAAGTATATTTAGAATATATTTTTACAATTTAATACAATGTTGGTCATTGGATGTAATTTCACATTTAAACCAGACATAAACAAGTGTCAATCTTTTGATAGATATTGTTTCTTAAAAACACGTTATTTGTTTTAACAGCGGGATTTAATTATAAAATTAATTAATGCAACTTCTATGTTATGAATTTGGTAAAATAGACTTCATTTTTGAATTCGGAATATGAAATATAGCTTAGGATGAAATTTTGGCATTTTTCTGAAAACCTTCATTTTTTGATGAATAGTGAAACTACTAAGTGGTAGTTAAAAAACTGAATTTTTTTATAAAACTTAATTTTACCGCTTCTGTGAATGGAATTTCAAAAGTCCGAGAGACATGGTTGATGTCAGTAAGTAAAATGTGGTTCAATGAGATGAAAATAATTTTTGGTGAATAGTAACTTTTTACTTTTTTTTACCACGGTTAATAGTAAATAGGGTAACTAAGGGTAAATATGATATTACTATTACCCTAACACATGTCCTAATTCTATTGGATAAGTTTAATTCGACCAAAAACAAACTTATGAATATAATATGACCATTTAGGTCCACTTGGATTAGATTATGACATTTAATATTATATTATTTAATGAATAGTTAAAATAGTTAAAATCAAAGTTTAATAACTAAAACATTTTTAATATGGGGTTATACATAAGATAAATTCGACTATAAATATTCATTAGAAAGATAAAAAGATTTACTACATAATTATATTTTATTTATAATTTTTAGACTTTAAATAAATTAATTTATTTATGACACAACGATGATGCAGTAATTACCCTTTTAAGGAAATATTAACATAATTGATGTTATAAATGCTCAAATGAATGTAATTTGAGACTTTTTATGACATAAAATAATTTTCTAGGTTACTATGATATATTAGTGTTGATTTAATCAACATGGTTCGAACATATAATTCTGTTATGACTTTCAAAAAAATCATATATCAAATAGTGTCAAAATTGACACAAAATAGTTTTTAAATAAAATATTATATTATTAATTGTTATTTTATTCCTAAAAATCTAAGGTTCGGCCAAATGACTTAGATAAGGATATATTTATTAATAATATACAATTTGGGGTTCGTTTGGCATTTTATAGTAAGTGTATTAACCATATAGTGAAAGAAAACAAAAAGACACGGTAAAAGTTAAATTATTTTACTTAGAGTTAAATCTAATTGATAAGGTTAAAATAATAACCTAAACTTGTCTAAATCCTATTGGTTGATAGGATTTCGACCCATCCCCACTTTATCTTCGAAATAAGACCCTTTGGAACCATTATAAACCGATTTTGACTTTAATATAAAATAATATTTTGAGATATTCCTAAGGTGCCCCTCTCCTCCCTTATAAAAGGGCACCTCCTCCCCCTCCTCCTCACACCAATTTGAGCACTCAAGCTCGGCCAAACCCTGCCAAAATCTCTTCTCCACTTCCCTATCAACATCCTAGAGGTTCTGGTCTTCCTCAAAGACCAATTTTAGTTCCCTAAGAGGAGGTCTCCAAAAGGCGCTTCAAAGAAGAGGTAATTACCGTTACCAATTCTTTCATCTTTATTTCTTCTTCCACTTCTTCTTATTAGGTTGTTTCATTATGAAGTAATAACATCAGTATCACTCATATACTGATATGTTATTATAAGTATGAAACAACCCTATTTCACCATCTATCTATCCTACGGAAAAAGAAATCACCGCGCGTGCGTACGTACGGAATACCGTCTCCACGCCGTGGTGTAATCTATTTTCCACCACCACCTTACATGGATGGGTATAATGGTGTAAAGAATAACTATACATAGTTATTAAAACATCATATTTATTCTGATATATTGTATAATCCACTCCAATTCAATTCAATATTTATGGAAATGATATCATCGCTCGTGCGTACGTACGGACTACCGTCTCCACGACGCGATGAGATTCATTCTCCATGTTAACCATTTAAGAATGATTATAAAGTATATATAAGAAATAATAATGAAATATATGACATTATAAAGCTACTGGATTTATGTATATATATATGTATGTCATCTACTTACTTCCATTCAAGACAATAAGGAAAGAAAAACAGCGTTCATGCGTACGTACGGACTACTGTCTCCATGAACGGTGTTTTTCATTTTATTTATCTATCTATTATATATAATGAATATATATGATATATAAATCATATTTTATATTCTGGAAGTAAGTAAATCATGATATAAGTAATAATGATGTCAAGAACAACAAGTCAAAACACCTACGATAAATGAAACGATTTTACCCAAAACGCTTCTTTAACATGGAATTTACAAAAGAACGGGTAATATAATGTCATAAGTGAACCATATATGATATCATAACAATTAATATGATTCTGTAATAAGTAAATGACATTATTTAAATCATTATACAGGAGGTTCGGACACATTCGAAGCAAATCGGACCTAAGGTAAGGGAAATATCACAATCTCATTTTTATCCGAGATTGTTTATTCGTAAGTATTTACTGGGGTGTATTTTATCATCCACATCCATGTTTCAATGTAATATTATTTCAATCCAACTACAATTGTTTAAATCCAATTTTACCCTTCGGTGAGTTTTTAGTAAAATAAATGAAAGGAATCTTTTTTCGTTTTCCGTACGAGGTACTTTTTGACTTTTCCGACAAAAGTACGAAGAATGTTTTTTTTAACTTATACGGAATGAATGGATTTTTAAAACATTATTTCCAAGAAGATTCCTTTACAAGTTTTCAAGTTTATTTTTAATCAACTTCTTTTAGTTTAAAATTGTATGACATGTTAAGAAAGGTAAAGTGTTTTTGAAGTAGAAAGGATTTTTTCCTCAAGAATGGAGTTCATGTATTATATCAAAATTATTTACCATCTAAGATAAAAAAAGGTTCTTTTTTTATCCCTATTATTACATGGATTTGATTATGTTGTGATGGAAATATTTTTATGAATTCCTTTATCTTATATGAATTTTTTTATGATGTCATGTTGTTTAAGAATCCCATTTTTATTACATGGGTTATGCGATGATGTTTGATTTATGATTATGTGGCACACATAAGAAAGGATTCATTATAAGATGGGTGGGACCTATATCTCCCTCCAATGCATTGGGTAAAGATTTTATATCTCATGATATAGACAGGGCTGGAACGGTAGGTTATACCGGTTCAGTGAAACAGGACTGGAACGAGGGTGACTCGATTCAGAAAGGGACTTTGTCCACTAAGATAGTCTTGGCAATGAGTCTTGACTAACAAGAAATGATTCTCTATGATTATGTGTGTATGCCACAAAGTTTCATGTTTTAAGTTATGATTATTGGGATTACTTTTTCACTGCCATGATTTATCCCATGATTATGAAATTATGCTCTCTTTTGCAGGTTATGATTTCAAAAATGTTATGTTCTTATGAATATGATGTGATTGATATTTATTTTGTTTACCCTTACTGAGCATTTGAGCTCACCCTTTTATGTTTTCTTTTCCCCAGGATATAAAGAAAGGTTTTAGGTAAAAAAAAAGGAATATCTTTATGGGATATTTTGAAGATCTTTCACCACGATTAGAAGATTATAGTCCGAGTTTCCAAAGACACTAAACTATTACGGTCCTTGTGTGTGTGTTTTTGTAATGTACTAAGTATTCCGCAAAAGTAATGTAATGTCAATGTACGTCAAGATACAGGTCTCTACACTCACACATGTCCTAGGCTTAAGGAGAGACCATCACTCTATATCTTTTTGATTAGGGGGAAGGGTGTCCTTCTGAAATTTTAATTATATTTTATATCTTAGAGGGAATTTAATCCCACTAACCCCATTAATTCCTTATTATCTTAGGTTTTAGGGGGATACCTAAAAGGTTGTTGAGGTCCTAGGAAAAAAGGTTGCACAAATAGATCATCAAGTCTTATCTTGGTTATTTTTTCATGAAAACAAGGAGCCTTGGGTTTCTAATTATAGGAAAATACAGGACATTGGGAAATGGAGGTTATTCACATAGGTCCACCATGCAAGTACAATGTGCAGGGGTGTCTTCCCCTTATGGATCGCATAGGCAGGGCCTGTGTGAGCCTTTTTTCACACATGAGTGGTGTGCATAGGACTAGATACATGTTCCCTCTAGTTTATACTATTGGGGTTGTGCCTCACATCCCTACACAAGATCAATTTTGAGATGCAGTCTCACCTTTCGGGTTAGTCCCTTTGCTGTTGTCATTGACCCCCATGAAAAATAGAGAGTCAGACCATGAACTTTTTCTTCCAGGTCAAGGAAAATTTCATTTTTGGTATAGATAAACCCCACCTCTCATTTTAAATACACACACAACTCTCAGAGGGAGGTTCTCACCACCATGACATTGGATTGGGAAATGTTTCTAAGAAATCTCCACCACATGGTGTTAATAATTCTTCTGGAAAAGTGAACGAAACAGATTTGTTAGTGTTAATAGAGACATTTAAATTAGAGAAGAACCTAGTTGTAACTCTATCCCAAACTCTATTTCACACTGAGGTGTATGGTCACAATATCTACTGGTAAAAAATAAAAATACTCTAAAAAACCCTAGGAGCCCCCACTACTAGAGCTATAATTAACCATTCTAATGATTCATCCATCGAAGCTAGAAGGGGATCCATATTTCTACTGCCCATCTAAAAACCCCTCTCTCTATAAAATCCCACATGCCTACCTTCTACACTCGAAAACTCAAGTCTCATTTAGAAGAAATATATGAATACATTTACAGAATACAACCAACCCATGATAAGAATTAAATTGTAAGGTATTATCAGTATAAATAATAAATCCCCTAAAGACATATGTTTCTCCATCATTAGTCTATATTCCCAACACACATCAAATAATTTGTCCTAACCTCCAACTAGCATTGATAACACCAAGGGTATGAAAATCCTCTCAAAATTAAATACAAATGTTTAGATAAAAGTGGGTGCAAAAAATGAGTTAAAAAATACAATATACAACAAATTTAAATACTAGGTATATGATAAATTGGTAATACCCTAAACAACCTTTTTCTTATCTCAAGTTGTCCCCTCGATTGTATGTATCTTCCATCACCTAGGTCCTCTACCTCACTGTTGAATACCATCACATCCGCACTCTGGATTGGGCCCCCGATGACAATTGACATCTTGTGGATGACCTATACCTACTCCAACTCATTCTGGAGTAGCATAAGTCCACTTTATAGGTATCTTAACATAAATTAGTGGGCCTTTTTTTTGAATCTACCTTAAGGGAAATTTATAGTACTACTACAGGAAAGGAGCCTATCCTCCCAAACCAAAACAAATACCTAAAGCCAATGGATATTACCACTGATAAACTACATGACCCACATATAAATATAACTGAACTGAATAACTTCTGGTTGACATACAAGAACTAATTTCCCTATAGAAACATGAGGACGATTATTGAGACTGCTTCCCTGCCGAACAGAATTTTGCCTGTCATGAAATCTATGAACCTCTATTTGGATTCCTTACTCCGTAGAGGACCCTATTGACCCTCAAATAGGGGATATATAGACCACTCATTCAACTGATCCATCATGTCTAACTTCTTCTACATCTCAAAATATATGAGTAATCTAAATAGAGAAATTGTAGAATAAAGGGAGGGACACATCACCTTCCCCAAATGATGTTCTTGAGACTCCTCATATGGAAAGATGTTAGGAGAAAACCATATAATATACTTAAACTTAAAATCTAACTACAAAATTCTCACCCATCCTACTGGAGAGGCAGAAACTCCTACCTCTTCTCCACCTTTTCAATCATTGATAATAACTCACCAATAAACTCCTATTGGAAATCATACAATAAAAATATGGCCTCATTCTAATCCTTAAGATACAATATCCACCACTAATGTGCCTCTCCCCACAACTGACTAGCTATAAGTGGTGCCCAATATTCACATTAGGATCAAATTAGGCCAAAAGAAATATATAACCCATACTTAAAGTGATATGTCTCCAAATTAGAGACACTTCCCCCAAACATTGAAAATCTCTAAAACCAGAAATCACATAACATCCATCTCCACTATTCATCTTATGGATCGGGATTGACCCTCCATAGATTAATAGGGACAACTTGACGGACCTCTACAACATGGAAAACACTGGGGACCATCTATCTACATGAGATCCTTAAATCTATTACATTTTAAAAAAACCATAAATAACATTTTGACTAGCACCACACCATGTACTATGATGTGGTATAAAGACATAACCTGTTTTACCTCACAATGACATGTACCATGGTGTGGTGAGCTCTTTGATTCACCATTTCATAGAGGAGAACTCACGAGGCACCACATATGGAACCATTACCACATAGGGAATTTATGTAGAACATTTTTCACATAGGGTGACCACCATAACAACGCTCCCACCAAAATGTTCAGATAGGCCTTTTCACAATTTATGGTGTACTGAGCACCAAAAAACTAACTCAAAATAGCCAAACACACCCTCAACTCCAATATAACTTCAAAAATACCATTTCCAAACCCAGTACCAAGGTGTGGTGTATCCTTATATGGAAAAAAAGAACTTTGATAATCTAGAATGCCACAAAATTTCGTCATGAGACCCCAAGACCTAGAAAAATACAATGGAAAGGTCGAAAAGGTTATGGTCATTATATAAGAATCCAATATCTATTGAATCCCATTTATTTCACCGGTATGAATATTGAGGATGACTTAACATTAAATATTTCTCATTTTGATTGTTTGAGTCCACACTTGACAAAAAACCTCACTATTCATAACATGAAAATCAAGGATAATTTTCCTCTAATGATTAGTAAGGTACCATCAATTTGGTGGTTATAAAATGGAATTGGAAGTAATGTATAGATACATATCTAGAAAATTAAATTAAGCACCATAAAGTAAGAAACACATTTATAAATAGAATCCAAAATAATTATTTATAGTCTTTTTGAAGCAATAAAACCAATGAAAATAAATGAGAATGATTAAGAGACTACCATTGATAATAAATTTTCAATTTTGTAGATCATTGCTCTTAATTTTTATAAAATTGTTTTAAAATATTATTTTTCAGGGAGAATAACTACATTTATTTTATAGAATTTTTTAATCTTCACTGAATTATAAAGGGTTATAGTAGATAACTCTTACTCTTTATGAACATGATTTTGACATTCATTGACATTGAAGATTTACTATAATATACACAATGACTTGATGATATTACTACAATCCATATTCTTATTGTGATGATATTAATATTGGGAATGAGTCTAAAAATCATTCAGTAGGGTTCAAAATGATCCTGAAAACTGTAAAACTATTTTTTATTATTTGACTCTTATTTCATTAATTAAACATTAAACTATTATATTTTAGTATTTTTTAACTTCTTTTAGAATTATGATATGTTAAGTATACACTCTTTCAATTTCTACCGACTAGCTATTCAAAACACACTAATAGGTATTCTTATGAATTTTTTGGAATTGTGTTGGCTATATGCCCTCAAAATTTTGAATCCTCTAGAAATGTGTACAAAAATGCATTCCTAAATTATCAAATCAGTCTTTTTTTTTTCTAGCCCAATATGTTCTTCCTCATCCACCATTTTGACGCATGCAATGTATACTTTAATGATTGAATTTCTCCATTAACTTTAAACACATGACTTTGATTCCTCTTTCATATCCATCACGAATCACCTAATTTGGTTGAATTTATCCTAATATATCACAGATTTAATGAGGAGTGTCGAGTTCTGTCAGCCAAAAATATTTTCTATATTGACTAATTTATTTGGGCCACATGAAATTCTAATTATAACTAAGTCTAATTGAAGAAGTTGAACACCATGAAAAAAAGAAAGACTAAACGAATAATTCCTCAATTTGTATCAATATTGAAAAGGTTTTTCTTGAAATACCAAAGTGATAGAAAATAGTTAGAATTACAGAATTAAGAAAATAATACATTTAAACACAAATTTCCCTAATGTCCTAAAATGATTCAATTAAACCCAAACTAATGAATTAGAGAGGATTAAATCATTGACATACAAATGAAAAATAATAGAAATATTAAATCTATCGCAATGCTCTCTAAAAATATGAAGTAAATCAAGGGTATCATTTGGAAATGATTGTCCTTAGAAATCCGTGAAGTTACACCACATTATCCGTGTGATGTTATGCCAGAACATCGAGGGTACTCATCTCCCATATCACTATAAAGTGAGACAAATTTATTAGTTGATTGAAGATCACCCATATAACCTCCTATACTCCTTGATATCAGGGTAACCTAGTGAATAGTTTCATCAATATGTCTTCTTACTTCCACTCATGGATATGTAAGGGATGCAAAAAACCACTAAAAATATGATGATCTGTCTTAACCTACCAACATACTATAAACCATTCCACAAACTCCACCACTTACTGCTTCACGATTGGATACCAAAGTATTCTACTAAAACCATAATACATATTGGTTATTTAGGGATGTAATACTAAAAGTGAGATATTAAACTCATGGATGACTCCCTCACACACTTATGATGGAACGAACATCCTTCTTTGGAATATAAACTGATGTGACCATCCTTTGGCTATCCCTATTGGTCATCTCTATTAATGATCCAATCCCATGTCACCTCTACCTCTAGGTCTACCCACGTAGACTCAACCACTTACTACAACAAGGATGGATCCACTATCTTCTACAATAATAATCCTCTAACATAATCCTATACTCTGAGATGAACAACATCCAATTCCTCTATTTCCCTCTAAACATACCCTAAATTCCAAACTACTCCACATGACTTCCTACTTGGTGCATCATCCATGGAATATCTTTTCCCCAGTGTATAGAAGCTCTCACAACCATATCCTGGAGAAAGTCCATCCAATATCACCATTTAGATTCATATCATGATGATATAAAATATACCTCAAGATCCTAGAATCTATGAAGACTACAAAGCATCCCCTGATGGGGTAATGTCGTCAAAGCTACAGGTCAAACATCACTATTTCCATCTCTGGGTCATGGGTCATGGGTGACATAGTTAAATTCATGAGAACATAAATTCATATACCCATAATATATGAATTAATGCTACTACATCAAGAAACATACCAATAAAAAAAATGAGAATCATTTTAGAACACCTCAAACACCACACTTTCCTTAGGTAGCCACAATACTAGGGCACTAATCAACTTCTCTTTTAAGTAGTCGAATGCTATTTGGAATTGATCATTCTAAATGAAGGACTATTTCTTCTTGATTAAGGATTTGAATGGGGTGAAATATGAGATAATATAGATAAATACCTCTGGTAATAACCTATCAGACTAAGAAAGATGTGAACCTATACCATGTTTTTAGGTGCTAACCAAGAAATATCCATTTGAACCTTTACCGATTCAACTAAAACTCCATGTTGAGACACTACATGTCCAAGAAAATGAAACCTTAAATATAGAACCTATACATGTAAAATTTCCCATAAATTTGGTGGTGTTAAAGAGTTTTTAGGAAAATTCACATGTGCTTGGCATGCTCCTCCTTAGACCTCGAGTACATGAGAATGTCATTGATGAACACAATTATTAACTAATCAAAAAACTCAAGAAAAGTGGAGTTCATGAGTCCCTTAAACATAGATGGTGAATCCATGACACGAAATGACATAACTACATACTAGACATTTTTATACCTGCACTAGAAAGAAATCTTTAGGATATCCGCCTCTTTTACCCATAACTGATGATATCCAGACCATAAATTGTTCGTAAAAAACTTATTATTCCCTCCCAATTGGCCTAAGAGAACATCTATCCTCAGAAGAGGGAGAATATTCATATTCATCATTTAATTCATCCACAAGTAGTCTATACACAACCAAAACTACTATTTTACTTATTAGTGAAAATAACCAGAGCTCCCCACAGTGATTCACTAGGATGAGTAAAACCTTTTTCAAATAGATCATTGATTTAGATTCTCAACTCCTACAACATGGAATAAAAATCTAATTAGGATCCATCAAAATCAGAGAAGCACCCAACCATTACTCTCTAACAATATCAATGCCACACTAAGGTGTAGGGTCACAACCTCCTATGTGAAAACATCTAAATAGTCCAAAAAAGCTAGGAACCTCTTCAACTAGATCCCCTATTATCTATGTAGATGATTCGTCCATAAAAAAAATAATGGGATCCACACACATGTTACCCATCTAAAAAACCTGCTAATTAATATACACCAAACATTTCCCTTCCACATCAGAAAACTCAACTCTGTACTGGAAGAAACCTACAATTATTCATATAAAATATAACCAATACATTCCAATAATGACATTGTATAGTTGTAAATATAGAAATAATAAATCCTACAAATACTGATGTCACCCCATCATCAGTCTGCATCCTTGACACACATGAAATAATCTGTCATGACTTCCAATAGGCACCGATAAAACCAAGGGTATGGGAAGACTCTTTATATTTTATCCCAATGTTCGGACCAAAGTGGACATAACAAAATATTTCAAATCTCCAGAATCAAACAATGAAAAAATAAATGTGTATGATAAACAGATCATACCTCGAACAACCTATGGCTCCTAAAGAGTTGGCCCCTCGATCACATGCATCTTCCCTCATCTAGATCCTCTACCTAATTATTGATGACCATAATTTTCACACTATATCATGGTCCCTTAATAATGAGGGACATACTAGGGTTACCCTCTACCAAATCCACCTCCTACTAGATGAGCATAAACCTATTGTAAAAGAATCTGAACATGCCTTGGTTGGCCATGCTGCTGAGATAGAACTTCCACCACCGACACACCTCTCGCAATAATTGATTGACTACTAGGGGAACCCAATACTCACATCGGTCTCAAATAAACCTTAAATAAATCCACAAATCCTCCAAACAGTTCTCTATATCCATATAATTGATGTTTCCCAATACTTAACCAAGAACTAGTGATGAAAAGAACATAAAATACACTACCACTGCTTATCCACTGGATCAAGATCGACCATCCATCAATTAATAGGGTCATCTTTCTAAAACACTCTAAAGTAAAAAACACACATATGATGACTAGCTGACATCTTTGAAATTACAAGAGAAAATCCTAAGTTTGTTAGTAATATATTTATTTAGATTCATTTTATAATTTCACCCATCCATCCTATAAACCTCCCAGAACACTAATAGAAATCAATAAATCCTAATGAATATATCTCCCATAGGTCTCCACCTCACAAATATAATATTTTCACTTGGAATTATTATAAATCTTAATGTTCATATATTTAATTAAATGGGGGCCTAAAATCTTGTGTTAAATCTAGTTTCCCTTGATTACTTTATGTACTATGATTATTAAAAAATAATTCCATACGGACCCATATAGTCCTCATTATTTCCTAATTCCAATCACTATATTATCTCTCAACCAATAACTATGAAACCACTCTTTCATTACCCACCCTCAACGGGAACCCCTCATGCGCTGGCAGTTGAGATGAGAGTTGTGATGAACCATAATTTTATCAATCAAAATTCTCTTATTATAATTATTTTATATATTATAAAACACATAAATCACATAGAGAACCTAATAAAAACATTTTTCCTCAAATTAATAATGAAATAAGTTGTATTTATAGAAATTAAGGGACCTATACCAATAGAATACTAACTTGACCATTAGAATTGCTATGTGACGATTAAGAATAGAAAACCAGCCAATAGAATAGTAACCTAACTTATGAATGAATAAATAAAATTTGGATATCTTATGAATGAAAATATATTATATTTATATAATGTAATAAGTAAATAAATATTTTAAAAATAATAAATTAAGTATTAGTATTTTTGTAAAACAGAAATGATTATTTACAATTTTATAATTAATATAACAATTTAAAAGGAAAATTATTTTCATAAATTTGGTTCATAAATTAATTTTTTTGTCTTATGATAATAAGATATTTTTATTATACTTTAAATAATTTTTCAAAGTATCACAAAATCAGCTATAATTTTAAAATTGATATTTCTCGAATAAATGATGATTTTAATTAAAAATTTAATCTATAATATTTTGAAATTTGTTATCATAAAATGAATTACTTTTTTTAAATCTACACATTGAAAAATATTTTGGCAATTTTTTTTGGGTTTTTTCTAAAATAGTTGAATTTTTAGTGAATAATGAAATATAGTAATTTACGGTATTTAACATTATTAGTAAATAAACATATTTGTGAGTCATGGTTGATTCATGGATGATGTAAGTGTCCATTATAGTTATTTCACATTCTATAGTTAATGTACTTATTCATAACAATCAACAATATTGATCGTCTTAATCCAAAATAATAAACAAATGAATAAAATAGTCAAAAACACATCTCTCCTCTCACTACAAATACCACCACTCACCACCTCTTCTCCATACAGATCCAAATCCTTTGAGATTTATTATATTCTGCATAAATACTCCCCAAACTTCTTACCCACATTATCATCTTCCTGGTATCACCAAAATACTATTTCCATGTTTCCTAAGGAGGTTCTCAAGGAGAAGACACTCGAGAGGTTAAACCCTCCCTATTTCTCTTTTAATTTCATTTATTTCCTTCCCTAAACTACCATATACAAAGTAACATGAAAACTCTAGTATCATATACATAATGTAATATTATTGTGATAATGGAATATACATCAACAAATCTTTTCTCTTCTCCCTTTTTTGTAAAAATGAAAATATCATCCATGAGGTGTTGATTCACCACCTTCATGGACGATGAGTTTTTTTTCATTATTTCCCTCAAGACTGGACATAAGAAAATTTTTATTATTAAACCATATTATAATATGTGTATATAAACTTATTTAATGTTATATAACCTATATATAAACATATTATTAAATAAAATGATACAAATTAGTGATGGTTGTAAAAAATGCCAAAATAAACTAATCATTTTTTATTAATGTTTTATCTATTGAATCATCCTCATTTCAAAAAATAAAATGATATATGGGACTGTTTAATTTTTTTGAAATAATATAATACAATCTCAATCTATTTATAGAGTTTTTCTTCCATTTTATAAGAAATTTCATAAATATATATAAGCGAACCGACCATGAAACCATGAAGCAAACACTCCCAAAAGGATGAAATTAAACACTATAAGACAACAGAATGGACATAAATGAACCTAAAAAATTTATAATAAATTAAATACAAGTATAAGATGTTATAAATTAACTAATTTATAGATTTAATTTGATTATCCTGGACATTAATTACAAGTCTAGAACACTTTCGGACATAAGGTATAGGATTCTCTCGAAACCTCCATTTCTCCTTCAGGTTACACCTTCTCACTCTTTACCCTAATGTAATTATTAATTATTCTTATGTATTAATCCTAAATTATATGTTTATTCTCCAATAATATGTACCTAGATCAAATCTTAATTCTATTACGGGGAAAAAAATGTTTTATAAGGTTTCCTTTTCAATTCCCATTGATATATAAGCTCGATTAAAGGGAACTTCCCAATTTCTTACCCATTTTCAAGCACTCTCCATAATCTATTTTAATCCAAAAATATTTTTCTCAAATCAATATTTTTATCATGTAAAACTATCTTTGTTCATTTCTGGTTTATGAAAACAATTAATCCTATGTCTACTTTAATGAATCTTTTATATTTTCTCTTAAACCGAACCAAAGTTCATCATTTATAAAGTTTATTAAACACTCTTTTTTACGTGTTTCACTTCAGTGGGACATCATTTATAATTATATATGACTATTTTACCTTATGAATGTGCATGTATTAATTTAATCAATTATTTATTATACACCATTATGATACACCCTTTGGTTATGCCTTGTGACCAGTTTATGATACCAAATTCCTCCCACGGGTAACTATTATGCTTGATTCTTCACATGGAACACATATTCATGAACATGTTATGATGGGTGCACCGATATAGTGATCCAATGCATCAGTTAATGTTTAGTATCATGAGACATCATGTTGGGACAAATAGTAAACATAATTCCATTATGGTAATTTTTCTACCATGTGATCTAGTATTGGAAGATCACCTTGACTCATGTTTATGTCATGTTAGATGTTTAATCCATATTCCTATGTTTCCATGATTACATGATCCCATATTTTATATGTTATTCTTCCATATGTTTCTTCATTCTCCATGCCTTTTTATGTCTGCATGTTATGACTTATAACCCATGTTCTATGATTTATTTATATGTTTATTCCCTTACTAGTATTTTTAGCTCATCCCTTTTGTCTATGTATTCTAATGGTTATCCTATGCATATGTAATAACTCAAAGGAAGTTAGGATCACATTATGGATGATTAATAGAAATATGTTAAATTCTATTTCCCTATTTTTAGTTTTATGTACCTAATCATCTAAAGACACTAGACTTAATGACCCTTTGTTTGTATTTTATGGTTAACTATGCTTAAAATCATGTAATAATATTTATAAAATTATATGGATATTATAATTGGTATCAAAGTATGGTCTTGTTATTTTTTCAGATTAGGACTGGAAAACATTAGCATGAACCCTAGGGATAATTCAATCACCATAGATAACTTAGATTGAATCTTAGGGAATCACAAGATAGGATATACATTCCATTTAAAATTTTATCCTTCTATGTTAAATCTTTCCTTTTTATATTCTTATTACATAATTATTCAAGCCATTATAATCGTACTTTTCTTAGTTAATGGGTAGAAATAAGAAAACCATTGATAATAGTCAATGTGATTGGCAGTGTGATGATTTCTCTAATGAAATTACAAATTTAATGGGAACGGAAGATCAAAACTTCATGATAGTAATTGCTTAACTAGATAAAGTTATGAATAGTAACTTAAATCATGTAGAACACCCTCCTCCTAAGAAAGATCAAGATTTGGTTGAATATTTTATTTGAAAAAGACCTAACATAATTAGTGTACCCTATGATCCCATCTTCAGAGAATAGTGGACTAACTCCATTGAGATGATATTCTCTATCCTTTAAGGATAATAAGAAGATAAATTCATACTGGTAGTCTATTGTTTTGATGGGGAAGTTGATATGTGGTGGAAAATGATCAAAAACACAAAGTCTAAATAGGAAATTCATTCCATAGAATAGGAAGTTTTCAAGAAAACATTTTTAAATAAATATTTTCCCAGAACACTTAAACTTAAGATGGAAAGGGAGTTCCTTGGACTAGATCAAAAGGAAGACGAGTTTATTGGGGTGTATGAGGAAAACATTACAAGGATTGCACTATACACATGAAATTGACATGAACACAAAAATCAAGGTGGATCACATCTTTAGTGGACTAAAGCAGAGTATATGAAAAGAATTGGTGCACATGAGACTCATCCCAGTTGGTAAGTACTGCTTAAGTGCATCCAGGTGACCTGGGATCAAATCCAGGTGGAGGAATATTTTTGAGTAATGTAGCAGGTACTGTAGCAGTTCTATAGTAGTACTTTAGTAGGTACTTTTTGGCATTGTAGTATCCTGGAGTATTCCCCTGTTTGGGCCTTCGTGCTTCTGATTTGGTCCCTGAGTCCTTTAAGTCCTTTGGGCCACCCAGGCCTCTGGGTCAGTAAGGCCTTTGGGCCACCTTACAGCCTTAGGTCCACCTTAAGTTCAGATGCAAACCAAAAAACCTACAAGAAACAAGCTCCAAAAAGAGGATGAGGAAGGAGCCTTTCAACAATTTAGAAGAAAAATGGATTGCAAGAATAAGAGGGTATGGAACCTACCATTGGGAAAATATTGTGCACACACAGGAAATCCTAGTCAAATAGCCATGTGAAGGTGGAGAGCTGATTTCACGATGAAGATGCTAGGGAGGAGCAGTTCAAAGTAGTTAGTCTGGGTTTTCTGTAATGTTTGAAACCTACAAGAAATGCATTCCTCTAAGGCCTATGGGCCATGTAATACTTACTCCTATAGGCATTTTAAGGGTTCCACCTCACACATTGAAATGTGGATTATCAAAATCAATAAAAAATTAAGGCCTTCGGGCGAATGAATGGATGAAAATCATTGGTGATTCGAGACTTTGAAAGATATGAGGAGATTGTTGGTTGATCCGTTAAGGTTGAAATGGATATTGAAGACTCTTAGTGGTCTCATAGGGATAGAGATAGAAAGTAAAAAATTGAGTTTAATATGGTAGTATCAATAGATAAACCCCATGATGTAATGAAAACCCAACATCCCATGTGTTAAAATTGTGGAAAGAATCATCCTGGGAACTACCTATGGGGAATGAGGAGATGTTTCAAATTTGGAAGAGAGGGTCATCAGGCTATTTTTTTCTCAAGGGATTCAAATAAGACCACTAATGTGGAAGAATAAAGGAAGGATCATACCAAAAGTTATCTTATAGTGTAGTGTTTCAACTAAAAGGAACATGGGTATTATGAGAGCCAATGGCCTAAAACAAGGGTTGTCAGAGAAAATCAACAAAAACATCCAATGTAGTATACAGGGGAATATCATATCACTAATGCTAAGGTTGATCCTGAAAATGATGTCGTGATAGTTACATTGGTTATTTATTCAAGAATAGTGAATGTACTATTTGATTTTGGTTCTACACATTCTTTAATATCTTGAAAATTTAGTAGAACTATTCAAACACCATATCAAAATATAGATGTTGAGTTATCTATGAGAATATAAAATGGGGAAATTATTTCATCCAATGCATATAACTCCTCCCTAGTTAAAGCTTGTGGACTGAACCGCCCAACAAAAATTGTCACAATCTCTTTAGTGGAGTTTGATTATATATTGATCATGGATTGAATATCTTTATATAAAGCTATCATAAACTACTGATAAAGAGAGATCACTCTTCAGATCATAAGGCATCCTCCAATTCTATAAAATTTCAAGGAGGGGGATTAATTATCCTTCAGAATAAACATCTCAATTGTGGATATTATTGCCTTATGAGAAAGTATGTATAGCTCAAATGATTGAGATAAGGGAGAGAATTGCGATCTAAGACATTCCCATTGTGAGGGACTAAACTGATGTGTTCCCTAAATAATTTCCTAGTCATCCTCCTTTATGAGAGGGTGAGTTTTCAATTGAAATTATTCATAGATCTTTCCCTATATCAATGACACCCTATACAATGAACACCATTGAGTTGAATGAACTAAAGAAGCGGTTACAATAGAATCTGGACAAGGTTTTTATACACCATATTTCTTCACCATGGGGTATGAAAGTCATCTTATTCAATAAAAAGGATAGATTTATGCACACCTCCATTGATTATCATGAGCTGAAAAAAGTAATGATAAAGAAAAAGTAACCCCTTCCAAAAATAGATGACTTGTTCGATCAACTATTTAGGGAAAAGTATTTATATATGGTGGACCTTTAGATGGGATATGACGAATTAAAGATGAAGAAGGTAGATATTCCAAAGACCAAATTTTGAACAAGGAGTGTACACTATGAGGTCATAGTGATGCCCTTCAGACTCACTAATTCTCTATCAATTTTCATGGACTTAATGAAATGAGTATTTAGATATTACCTAGAAATTTTTTGGTAGTCTTTATTGATGATATTATGATACACTCCAAGATAATGGAGGAACATGATGAGAATTTGAATACTATCCTAAAGACATTTTGATGGGAGAATATTTATAAAAAGTATATTAAATGTAAATTATGGATGGAGGATATAACATTCTTGGGGCATGTTATCACTACAAAAGGAATATCTTTGGACCAAGGAAATCAATGAGTTGATCAAGCCAACATATGTAATGGATATCTATAGTTTCCTTAGTCCAGTTGGGTATTACAGACAATTTTTGAATAAGTTATCATGATTGTAGAACCCACTAAACAAGCTTACATGAAAGGGAGTAATGTTTATTTGTATAAGTGAATTTGAATACGGCTTTAAAGAGTTGAAAAAGAGGCTTATCACTGCACCACTACTCACACTTTCGATAAGTGGGGAACTATTTGTGTTATATATCTATGATTTAAAGAGGGTATTAGGATCTTTACTAATGCATAATGATAATGTGATATCCTATGCCTCAATGTAGTTTACAATTAAAGAGAAAAACTATCCCACACAAGACATGGAGTTGGAAGCTGTGATCTTCACATGGAAAATCTGGTTGTATTATCTCTTTAGGGAGAAGTGTGAGATATATACTGACCATAAGAGTCTCAAATACATATTCACACAGAAGGATCTTAATATGAACCAATGATGATAGTCTGATATAATCAAGGATTATGACTTCTTAATCTACTACAATCTTATTAAAGAAAATAATGTGGCAGATTCTCCAAGTAGAAAGGATCATGTAACATTATCAACGATGATAATTGAGAAGGTTCCAATCTTCATAGAACTATAAAGGATGGAAATGTGAATCATTAAGTAAGGAAGATCATCAATCCTTTCAAAAATGATTTCTCAATCATCATGTATGGAGAAAATAAAGGATGATAAAAGAAAGTATGAGGAAATTCAAAAAAAGGTGGAAGCTATCAAAAATGGAAAATCCTCAAATTTGAACACTAATGAGGAAGGAGTCATAAGATTTGGGTCATGACAATGTGTATCATCTAATCTATAGATAAATAAAGATATTATGAATGACGCACACAGCTCAAATTTCTCTATTCATCTAGGAAGCACAAAACGTATCGAGATCTCCGAGAGCACTATTGGTGGGATAATATGAAGAAGGATATTGTTGAATATACATCAGTGTTCTTAGTATGGAATCAAGTGACGACTGAATACAGAAATTACAAGGGAATGATTCAACCATTTCCCATACCAATATAGAAATGAGAAAAAATCACCATGGACTTTTTCACTGTACTTCCAAAGATAACCAGAGGAAATAATTCTCTATGGGTCATTTTGAATCATCTTACTAAGATAACTCCATTTATTGAAATTTGACAAGACTTATCTATCGATCAAATTGAAAGGATATACCCTAGAGAAGTGTTGAGGCTTTATGGAGTACCACTATTTATTGTATCCAATCGAGATCTGAGATTTACCTCCATGTTTTGGAAAAGTATCCAACATGCTCTAAACATTGAGTTGAACTTCAGTATGGCTTGTAATTTTCAAACTGATGGAAAATCTGAGTATACTATTCAAAAACTAGCAGACATGTTGATAGCATGTTATATGGACTTCAAGGGCGGGTGGGACAAACATATACATCTACTCGAGTTCCCTTACAATAATAGTTCCCACTCAGGCATACAAATGGATCAATATAAAGCCTTTTATGGGAAAATATGTAGAACACTAGCATTCTAGGATGAAGTTAGTGAATGGAAGCTATTGGGACCTAAAATAGTAAAGGAAAATATTAGAAAAGGTGAAAACCATTCAACATCATATCGAAAATACCCAAAGTTGACAGAAGTGATATGTAGAAAAATTTCAATAAGACATCGGGTTTAATGTTGCAGAAATTATATTCCTCTGCATATCTCTACGGAATAGGATCATGATATTTGGGAAGAAAGGAAAGATGAGTCCCAGGTACATCGACCCCTTATATTTTCTTGATCGTGTTGGAGCTATGGAATATTGAATACAACTTACACCTACCATGTTTCATGTACATGATGTTTTCCATGTATCACTCTTGATGAAGTACATACAAGATCCTTTACCTGTACTGAATCCACAGGTGGTACAATTGGAGAAAGACCTCTCATATAAAGAGCATCCATTGAAGATCTTTGACCATAGAGATAAAGTTCTACGCAACAAGACTACTCACCCGGTCAAATTATTATGGTGGAACCATATGTATGAAGAGGCAACATGAGAATATGAGGAAGTAATGAAGGATAATTACCCCCACATGTCTTCAACTTAGAATGTAAAATGAAGTTTTGAGGGTGATATTTCATAAGGGGGAAGAATATAATGACCCGTAATTTTATCAATCAAAATTCCATTATTATAATTATGTTATATAGTATAAATCACATACATCACATAGAGTACCTAATAAAAACATTATTTTCCTAAATTAAGAATGAAATAAGTGGTATTTATAAAAATTAAGGAACCTATACCAATGGAACAGTAACTTGACTTTAGGGATAGTAATGAAACAATTAGGAACACAAAACCATCCAATATAATGGTAAAATCACCTATAAATGTATAAAAAAAATTTAGGTATCTTATGAATGTAAATATAAAATATTTATATCATGTAAAAAGTAAATAATTTTTTTAAAAATGATAAATTAAGTAATTGAATTTTTAGGAAATGTTATTTTTTATTTACAATTTTATAATTAATGTAATGATTTAAAATAGAATTTATTTTCACAAAATATATTCATAAATTAATATTCGGTTGTCTTATAATTATAATATAATTTTATGAGACCTTAATTAATTTATCAAAGTTTCATAAAATTAATTATACTTTTAAAATTAGTATTTTTTAAATAAATGATAATTTTAATTAAAAATTAAATTTATCATATTTAGTAAATTATTTTCATAATATGGAGATAATTTTTAAAATATAAATGTATAAATATGGATATGGTTTTTTTTCAGTTTTCTCTAAAATAGTTGAATTTTTGGTGAATAGTAAAATATGGAAATTTATGGTATTTAACATTATAAGAAAATAAATAAATTTTTGAGTCATGGTTGAGTCATTAATGATGTAATTAGAAATTATCTCTTACTAAAATTATATAGTTATTGTACTTAGTCATAATATTCCATTCTATTGACAATCTAGAGCCAAAACAATAAACAAATGAATAAAATAATCAAAAAACACCCCTCTCCTCCCTCTATAAATACTATCCCTCACCACATCTTCTCCCCATACCTTATAAGCCATGTATATTTTTTATATTATTCCCAATTCCACTCCAAAACTTTTTCCCCATGTCATGGTCTTACTTGTATTACGAAAAGACCATTTCTATTTGCCTGAAGGGGGTTCTCAAGGAGACGACACTCAAGAGGTAAAACCCACTCTCTTTCTCTTTTAATTTCCTTTATTTTCATATCCTTATCTAAAATATCCTAGAAAAGGTAACATTATATCTCTAGTATAATATATATACTTTAATGTTATTGTTTTAATGGAAAATCCATCATCAAATCTATTCTCCTCTCCTTTTGTTCTAAAAATTAAAACATCACCTGCGAGGTGTCGATTCACCGCTTTCATGGATAAAGAGTTTTTTCTTTTTATTACAGCCTTAAAAGGTGGTAATAAAATAATTTTTAATATTAAAAAATATTATATTATGTTTATCACAACTTTTTAATGTGTTTTAACCTTCATATAAACATATTATTAAATAAAACGATAGTAATTTGTGATGGTTGTAAAAACTTCCAAAATAAACTAATCCTTTTTTTCATCTATGTTTTATCTAATGAATCATCCTCATGTCAAAAAATAAAATTATATATGGGAAAATTTAAATTTATGGAAATAAATTAATACCATATCATTCAGGTAATGGGGTTTTTATTCCATTTGACAAGAACTTTCATAATTATACACAAGCAAACCGACTAGGAAACCATAAAGCGAACACTTCTAAAATGAAGAAATCAAACACTAAAAGTCAATGAAATTTCCATAAATGAACCTAATAAAATTTAATTAAATTAAATTCATGTATAATGGGTTATTAATTATTTAATTAATGTATTTATTTTTATTATCTAGTACATTAAGTACAAGTGAAGAACACTTTCTTACATAAGGTAGAAGATTCTATCAGAACCTCTATTTTTTCCTTGGGGTTATGATTTATAAATATTTACCCCAATGTAATTATTAATTATTCTTATTAAATCCAAATAAATTATTATTTCATGCTACAAATATTTTTACGTAACTCGATTATTTTTTTTAATTTGTAAAAGCATATTTTATAAGGTTTCCTATCCAATTCCTCCCAATAAACAAGATCGATTAAAGGGAACTTCCCAATTTATTACCCATTTTCATGTACTCTACACAATCTATTTTGAGCCACCAAATTTTTTCTAAAATCACTATTTTTTTATGAGAAACTATCTTATTACATTTTTGGTTTTAATAAAACAATTATTCTTATGTCCTCTTTAAATATTTTTTTTATATTTTTCCTTAAACCATACCGAAGTGGCTCATTTCTAAAGTTTCTTAAACACTATTTTTACATGTTTTTTGATTCATTTGGACGTAATTTATCATGATATATTCCTATTTTACCTTATGAATTTACAATTATGAGTTAAACCCATTATTTCTTGTACACCATTATGATACACCCTTTGGTTATTCCTTATGTCATGTTTATGATACCGAATTCCTTCCATGGGTAACCATTATGCTTGATTATTCATGTGGAACACATATTATTGTACATGTTATGATGGTTGCACCTAGATAACACTATAATACATTGGGTAATGTTTAGTATCATGAGATTTCATGTTGGGATATGGAGTAAATATGATTCCTTTATGGGACTTTGTCCACCATGTGATATAGTCTTTGCAGTTATCCATGAATCATGTTTATGTCGTGTTATATGTTTCTATCACATTCCTATGATTCCATTATTACATGATCCCATGTTCTATATGTTATGTTTCAATATGTTTATTCATGTTCTATGACTTTTTATGTCATCATGTTATGACATCTAACCAATGTAATATGCTTTATTTCTATGTTTATTCCCTTACCAGGATTTTCAGCTTTTCCCTTTTTTCTATGTATTCTAGAGGTCATCCTATGAAGATGAAAGGTATCAATGGAAGTTAGGAGATCATTATGAATGATTAATATAAATATTTTTTATTTTACTTCCATGTTTTTCGATTTGTGTACATAATCATCCAAAGGCAATATAATTTAGGATTCTTATATTGTCTTTGGTAATTAATTATTCTTAAAATAATATAAACATTAAGGATCAGGATATTATAATAGTGACCCTTGAAGCTTACCTCTAGTTGGCCCAGGGTTGGTGACTAGCACTGAGTGTAAATCACACATAATGGGAGGCATTTCCTTCAAATATTTCCCTAGATCATAGAATAAACTTAAAAAGAGTCTATCATGATATATAAAACAAATGAAAATCTCATACGATAAATCTCACAATGCATGAGTATAGACAAATACATGAATATTCAAAATAAAATAATTCTAAAAAAATAATTTTGTGAAAATGAGCCAACTACTTCAAACTCTGAGCTAGTAATGTCAAGCCCAATCACCAACGCCCTCCTAGAAACCTATAAAACACACACACACACACATCTATATATATGAGTTGATCATAACATTTATACTTAGTAGGATAATGCCTAAGGTATCTTGAGAAAATGAGAAAAGATTATGCTAATGACTCAATAAAAAAACAACAAACCCAAAAAAGCACCTAGCAGGCTAGAAAATTCCTTAAACATCACTAAGGATCTCTTACCAAATAATGCATCCAGGAATAGGAATGTAGTATAAAAGAATATAGAAAGGATACCCATAACCACTTTAACCATTGGTTTTCCACACTCACCCAATGAGAAGACATCTTTTTCACCTATCCCTTCAAAAAATATCACCACCTCAAAGGTTAAGCCCAACTCTCAACCCATTCCACAGACCACATCACCACTACAAGAAAGCCCCTCTCTCAACCTATTCCACATACCACTCCATCATACTATAAAACTATGGTAGTAGGGTATCATGAACATGTTGGACATCAAAATTGTGCCCTCATAATACCATGGATGACCCCCACCATTTATATCACCATCCATAATGGGGCACCACCAAATATTGTGTATAATCGACATCATCACGAAACAAAATTGAAGAAATAGTGGGGGAGAGGGGGTATTCAACAATATATATCCTCCCTATCCTAGATGTTGGAAAAAACACCCTTCCTAGAACATCTAGGTGTCAGTACATTGTACTTGAATCAGGTGGCGGTGTATAAAGAAAAAAATGAACACATTACATAATAATCTTCCATAAAAACCCACACCTAGGTTTTATACTAACAACATTATAATATTGTGATCTCCAATAAGGAATTTCCAATACCACTCTAGTGATTTGTACCACTATTGAAAAACAAAAAAATATCAAGTAAGCATCATATAAAGGCTACATACCATGTCACACTTTCCATTTCTATTTTTATACATCCATTTTCATTAGTATATGTTCATCCTATAACAATTAATATTATTCAAGACAATTATATTTCCATTGCTACCGAACCACTACCAAACATCGACCAGATCAACAAATGCATAAAAAATTCACTAATCCATAATAACCAAGGCCACCGAGCTATATAACCAACTAAGGGAATAAAGACACAATTAGAAACAAATCCACCCTGCCACACACAAAATAAAAAACATAGGGAAAATCACATCAATATTTGTTTTTTACAAAAGGAAAATTAAAAAATTTAAATAATTTAAGGGTGCTTCTAATCGATCCATCACAACAAGTCATAAACTGGGATATTAAAAACAACATCATCAATAAAATAAGTTACCTCATGTGTTTCACATAGTTCCCATCTAATTTATTTATTCTAGTCATTATCATTTATTAGGAGAATCACACAATTCACCCAATATAAATCAAAAGTATGATAGTTTTTTAATTGTATATAAATAATGTGAGGACTAAAATCCCTTCTTCAATTATGATTCACCAAAGAATTTCCTCATAAGAAACAAGGATCAACTATTACTGGATCTGAAGGAAACACCACCTGAGACTATACATAAAGAACCACAATAAAAAATTTCTCCCAAATGGTGGTTTCTCACCAAATAAACCTTCGAAATAAAGAATAACAAGAAAAATGGATATAAAGGAGAAGAAAGAGATACCTCGATCTAAGGAAATTTGATCTAGATGAACCAATTGTTTAGAATCACCAAAGGAAATGAAGAGAGGATAGAGTAAGGTCTATAGGTTGAACAAGGGTTTATGTAAGGGAAAATAATTCGAAACAAATGAGGACTATTCCTTTATTTATACAGAAATCTCATGTGACCTTCACCAAGAAGTGGTGACATTTTTCCACGCCATGGTGGCCTCAGTTCAAACAAGGATCCAAATATCCATGTGAGTTACTCAAATCTAGATCATTTTAAAAATAGTTTAAATTTTTTTTTCATCGGCACCACACCATTAACCATGGAGTGGTGTAAATAACCTAATCATTCTACCTCACTACGCCAAGTACCATGACATGGTGAGATCTTTGCTTCACTGTTTCTCATAGGAGAACCTATGAGGCACCATGTCTAGCAGCACACCCACTTAGTGAATTTTTAGAGAGCCCATTTTATATAGGGATACTACAATTCTAACATGCCCACCAAAACATCCGAACAATACATTTCAATATTAATGGCATAGTAATCACAACACAACCAACTAAAAACATCCAAATACACCCTCAAATCCAAACAGACGTTAAAATGTCCACTACCACACCAACCACCATGACGCTTTGCACCCTTAAATGAAAAAACATCAACTTCAAGATTATAAAATTCCAGCGAACACCCTCACAAGACCCTAAATCTAGAGAAAAAATACAAAGGAATGGATCAATAGTTTTGGGACATTACAAGACAATATATCCTATATTTAAGTCTCATGCTATCACCAGTCTGAATATCAAGATAAACCTAACATTTGATATTTATCCTTTTGGCTGTTTTATCCAGGAATTGAGAAAAACATCACCATTACTAACATAAAAATCAAGGATATGTTTCCTCTAGTAAATGGTAAGGAACCATAAATTTATCATTTATAAAAATAGTTTGTCAATAATGTATAGGAAACATCTCAATAAAATTAAATGAAGTACCATCAAGCAAGAAACACATTGAGAAATAGAATCCAAAATCATTATTTCTATTCTTAGTGAAGCAAAAAACCAATGAAAATAAATGATAATGATGAGCTAACTACTATAACTCATAAATTTTCAATTTTGTAGAAAACCACTCATAATTTTTCTAAAATTATTTTCAAATATTATTTTTTAGGGAGAATAGATAAATTTATTTATAAAATTTTATACACTTCACTAAATTCTAAAGGGTTTAGAGGAAGTAACTATCACTTTTTATGAAAAAATATTTTTTGTTTTCATTAATAGTGAAGACTTATTATAATATACCCAATGACCTGATGATAGTCATGAGATTCATGGACTTATTATGAAGTGCTTAGGGTTGGGGTAAAAAGATTTGAGTAGAGATCAAAATGATCCTAAAAAACTATAAACATACATTTTTGTTATTTCACTATTATTACTTTCAAATCAAATCAAATCATATTACATTAAAATTAATAATGGTAAAAATGATATAACGATATAATAAATAATAAAAAAATGAGAAATAATTATTTTCATTATTTTAAATAACCTTTAATCATTATAAAATAAGTTCAAATTTTAAATTTATATTAGAATAATTTTATAATATGAATTTAATTACCAACATATAAAATGGTTTTTTACACATGACTAAATTTCATCATCACTCATGTTTCAGTTTGTTTTGGTTTCCTTCTTCATTACATAAATCATTTGTTTTATCATTAAAATTATATAATAAGTAGAATTATATAATATGTTTTATATAATATATTATAATTAAATAATTTTAATTATTTACAAACAAAATAATTCATATGTTTTATATATATATATTTTTCATTTTTTAACATATAATTGGTCATTCATAATTATTAAATTTAAATGCAAGAACTAGAAGAAAAATGGTATGCCTCATTCAATTTATGTGTGGAAATAATTATTCATTTTTCATTCATGAATTTAATGTAACGCCCCAACACCAGTTACCCAGAGTCAGTGCTTTATTACATAACATTAGAATGATACAAGGAATCATGTCCCGAAAGACCGATCAGTTTAGTATTATTGGAAAGAATATACATACGTAAGTTCAACATTACAACTTGAAAAGAAATAAAACACTAATTTATTATATTAGAAACATCCAAGATTCCTAGATTATGCATGAAAGTCACTAATAACTAAATTCTTCATATCCTGGAAAAATGAAACATAAGAAAGGGGTGAGATCAAATGCTCAGTAAGGGTATGAAATACAGCAGAAGATAACACAAACATTAGGCATGGTGAATAATTAAAAACACATGCCTTTACAAATAATAAACCTGAAAACTTTATGGAAGGAATATGAGATGAGTAAATAATGCCATAATAAAACATATTCATGGGCATTTTAATAGTTGGATAATCACACGAACCATCATTACTATTTTAATAAGGAGAGAATGTATAATGCTGGAGATTTTGAAACATCTTGTCAAGGCCTCGGCCAAGACGACTAAAAATGACGTAGGCCTCAGCCAAAACCATATATCAAATTGGGAAAGGCCTCATCCAAATCCAAATCTAATTGTCTCATGAGACCTACCACTGCATCAAGGATCTATAGTAATCTCCACTAGTCACATACTAAGTCAAATACATTCCTCATATGTAATGGTTGAAACATAACATAAACATTCATATTAAAACTAGCATATGAAATGTAAATACTTTAACCATAAACCATGAATGGTATGAAAATAACACATCCATAGCCAAACATATCATAAAACATTAAATAAAATATGGAATATTTGTATCATAATAAATCAACTTCAAACAAGTGTAAAATTTATCAACGGATGTTGACATAGATGAAATAAAAACTATTTGAGAGAAATATCTCTTTCTATTTTGAAAGCATTTAAGATTCACATAATTATAAAAGAAAAAATTTATTTTAAAAATATTATTATAATCTTTTAAGGGAATCTTTGATGATTTTAAAATGGTGGGAAATAGCCACACCCCCTGTATAAGTTAAAAAAACATTTTTACCTTAATTTTTTCGAAAAGGTCATAAAGTACCTTGTTTGGAAAAAGATGGAAGGAATCCTTTCAAAAAATATAAGGTCAAATAAGGGTATAAATTACTTTAACCCATAGTCTAGTAAACAGTAAAAATGTTTTGAAATATATTTTTAAGAAAACATGGATGTCTATGATAAAGAGGTCCCAACAGATACTTACGTAAAAACAACCTCGAATAATAAAGAGATTGAGAAATTAACCCTTAACATGTACTTTTACTTGGTTAAGGGTATGTTAACTTCATGTATATTGGTAAAATAATTTTTTTTAAATTATACAAGAACCATATACATAAATATGATATCATATATGATCTTCTAATATTTCTTAGTTAATAGTATTTTAGTGTTATCGTCGTTTCGGGTATTAATTGATTCATTTTCCTTTATATGTTTTATTAAATAAGCCATGTTTGTTATGGATATGATGTATTTTATTCATATAAATAATTATATTAAGTTCTTAAACATTATTTTTAATCATAAAATAAAAATTATTCTTGAATGGTTATGATGGGGAAATGAATCTCTTCGTGTTCATGGACATGATAATCCGTACGTACGCATGAGCGACAATATCATTATATTGATGGAGAATTCATATGTAATTTGATGGTATATAATATATAAATAATAATTAACATGTTATAATTATTATTTACATCAGATATACTCATTTTTATACCCATCCAAATAATGAATTGTTTGAATAACAAACTACACCATGACGTGGAGACGGTAAGCAGTACGTACACACGTATGGTGAATTTGTCATTTATAGGATGGATATAATAACAAATATTGTTATAAAATATTTATAATAACATTACAGTATGTATAAGGTAATGGATTTATTATTTTGGTATGGAAACAACAAAGAAAGAGGAAGTGTAAGAAGAAAAGAACTTGAAATAGGGTGGTGAAATTATTACCTCTACTTCGGGTGTTTTCTTTTGAGTTGATCAAAAGGGCTCCCTAGGTTGGATTTATGATGAATTTAAGGACTCTAGATTTAAGTGAGATAATTTGGGAGGATATTTGGGCAGGGGTTGGCTGATCCAAAAGGCTTTGGAGGTGTGAAATTAAGAGAATGGGAAGTGCCCTTTTATAAGAGAGGTGAGGGTTACTTTATGGAAAGATTGAATTTTTTTTATATAATAAAATAGTTTTCGTTTTATAATGGATCAAAAATGATTTTTTTTCAAGGATAAGGTGGGTATGGGTCAGAAACCCTTCAATAAATAGGTTTTAGACAGGTTTAGGTCATCATAATAACCTTATCTTTTAGATTTAACTCTTAGTTAAATAGTTTGACATTTACCATGTCTCTTTGTATTTTTATATTATATAGTTAATAAACATACTATAACAAGTCAAGAGAACCCCATGTGGTTAATTATTAATATATATAATGATATATATGTTATTTGTGTGAATCGTATATTTTTATGGAATATTATATTAATTAATAATATAATATTTATTTTAAAAACACATTGATGTCAATTTTGACACTATTTAGTATTTTGTTTTGGTTAAAGTCATAAAAACATGATTACTTCAAAAAAATTCATTTAATAAAACCTAACATGTCATAGTAACCTATAAAATTAGCGGAATTCATCAAAAGTCTCAAATTAGATTTATTTGGATATTTATAATATCAATTATTTTAATCATTCATTAATAAGGTAATTAATGCATTATCATTGTGTCATAAATAAATTTAGTTATTTAATATCTAGAAATTATGAATAAAATATCATTATGTAGGAAATATTTTTTTTCCTTCTAATGAATATTTATAGTCTAATTTATCTTATGTATAACCCTATATTAAATTTTTTTTGGTTATAAAAACTTGAGTTTAACACTTTGAACTCTTCTTTAAATTAAATAATAATTAATGTCCTAATCTAATACAAGTGGACCAAAAGGATCATATTTCATTACTAAGGTTGTTTTTTGTCGAATTACAATTATCCAATAGAATTAGGACATTTTTTATGGTAATAATAATATCATTTTTTACCTCTAATTACTCTATTTAATTTTAACTGAGGTAAATAAAATTTAAAAGTTACAATTCACAAAAAATTATTTTCATCTTATTGAACCAAATTTTACTTTCTGATATCAAACGTGTCTCTATGATTTTTGAAATTCAATTCACAAAAGCGGTAAATTTCCGTTTTATGAAAATTTGTAAATGCTCATAAGAGGTGGGTAAAAGACGGTAAAAAGTTCAATAATAATTTTATATATCTAAACATTTTATAATATGACTCAAATGAATTAAATTGAACTTATTTTGGTATTATGTATATATTTTTACCTAAAATAGATTTATATAAAATAAATAATTATTTAAATAAAAAGTTGGTTTAAACCAATAACACAATGTTTTTCATTATTCACCAAAAATTGAAAGTTTTCAGAAAAATATTAAAAAATCACCCTAAGATAATTTCAGTATTTCGAATTCAAAAATGAAGTCCATTTTAAAAAATAAAATTTAAAAAATTTAAAAAATTGGGTATTACTACTCATAACGGCTAGTTTGATTGGCCGTGGTGTGTTAGAATCTCGAAGTTACGTACAATGCTAGCTATTGCATTATTCAAAGGGAAACGTACCATGGAAGCTTGAGGTGTTATATTCTACCATCCTTCAAATAATTTCGTCCAAGAAAATTCTATAATACTACCAAAAAAAATTATTCGGGTGGTTCTTCATTATAAGTTCCTCTGGTTCCCACGTTGGCTCTTCCATCTTATGGGTTCTCCAAATAAATTTTACCAGACGAGTCGTCTGGTTTCTCAACACATTTTCTCTAGTATTAAGAATCATGAAAGGCTCTTAACAATAAGACAGATTAGGTTCTAGTTAAATTTCCTCATAGGTGAGTACATGCATTATGTCAGTCATGTATTTTATCAACAGTGATACATGGAACACATCGTGAACTTTGGAGAGACTTTGTGGCATTGCCAAATGGTAATCTACAACCCAAATTTGTTCTAAAATTTCAAAAGGATCAGTGTACCTGGGACTTAATTTACCCTTCTTACCGAATCTTATAACTCCATTCCATGGAGATACCTTCAAGAAAATATGATCTCCTACCTGAAATTCCAAATCATTCCTTCAGTTATCACCATAGCTCTTTTGCCTACTTTGAGCTTCTTTGATGTGGGTTTGGATAACCTTCACGTTTTCCATCATTTCCTCAAAAATTTCTAGGCCTACGAGTTTTATTTCACCAACATCATCCCAATAAGTTGGTGTGAGACATTTATTTCCATATAACGCATCATATGGTGCCATCTGAATACTTGAACGAAAGCTATTGTTATAGGGAAATTCTACCTGAGGTAAATATTGATCCCACATACCTTGAAAGTCATGTGAGAAAGATCGCAACATGTCTTATATGGTTTGAATAGTCCGTTCGGATTGTATATTAGTTTGAAGGTGGTAGGAAGTGCTCAAACGAATTTCAGTATACAGGGATTTCTGAATACTTTTCCAGAATCATGATGTAAAATTGGGATCACAATCAGAAACAATTGATAGGGGTACTCCATGAAGTATTAAAACTTCATTAATATATAATCTTGCTAAACGTTCAAGTGGTAAATCTTCTCTTATAGAATGAAAATGTGTTGACTTGGTAAGATGATCAATAATGACCCATATTGCATCATTCCTTCTAGGAGTCTTTGGTAGCCCCATGAAAATGTCCATTGTAATATCATTCCATTTCCACTCAGGTATGGGAAGAGGTTGCATGACTCCTCTAGGATGGTGTATTCTTGCTTTCACTTGTTGGAAAACCATACTCCTCAACACAAAATCTGAAATCTTTCTCTTCATGTTGTCCCACCAAAAATGTTCTTTCAAATATCTATACATCTTAGTGCTATCAGAGTGTATAGAGAAATTGGATCTATGAGCATCATCTAACAATTCCTTTTTCAGATCAGGTATATCGGGAACACCAAGTCTCTTCAAAAATTTCAAAATCCCATCATCATATTTGAAGTCGATCAATCTCCCATCATTCACAACTTTAATTTTCTTTTTAAACTCCTCATCATCAGCCTGAGAACTTTTTATCCTTTCAAGTAAAGATGGGTTGGAAACCATTTTAAAAAGTATCGATGTTTCACCTTCCATGATTATTCCAATGTCCATTTTTACTAGATCCATGTACATAGGATCCATTTCAACTCTCATCTTATTCAAAACTCCATGATCCTTTTTTCTCAAAGCATCCACCACCTTATTTTCCTTCCCCAGGTGGTAGTGTATAGTGAAATAATAATCTTTGAGAGGTTCAATACATCAACTTTGCCTCATGTTGAGTTCCTTTTGTGAGAAAATATACTTCAAACTCTTGTGATTGGTATAAATCTCACAATTTTCACCATAGAGATAGTGTCTCCATATCTTCAAAGAACAAATTACGGCTACTAACTCAAGATCATGAGTAGGATAGTTTTTTTCATGGATTTTTAGCTGTCGTGATGCATAGGAAATAACTATATCATTCTACATAAGGACACAACTAAGTCCTTTCTTTGAAGCATCACTATACATAAAAAACCCATCATCCCCTGATGGTAATAGGATCATTGACTAATCTTCTCTTCATTTATTCAAAACATTCTTCACACTATTTTTTCCAAACAAATTTAACCCCTTTATGTGTGAGCTTGGTTAATGGGTTTTTCAATAGGGAAAAATTATGGGCGAAATGTCAATAATAACCTGCTAAACTAATAAAACTACATACCTCAGTTATACTTGTTGGTTCTGGCCATTCATGAATTTCCTTTTTCGTAGAATGATCAACAAAGATTCCATCCTTAGAGACAATATGGCCAAGAAAAGAAATCTCCTTGATCCAAAATTCACCCATGCTAAACTTTCCATATAATTCATTTCTTTTAAGAGACTTTAGGATAATGCACAAGTGATTTTCATGATCTGTATAGATTTTGGATTATACCAAGATATCATCAATAAATACCACTACAAAGTCATCAAGATATTCCTTGAAAACTCTGTTCATTAGATCCATGAAAACTGAGGGTGCATTAGTCAGCCCAAAAGGCATTACTGTAAATTTGTAATGCTTGTACCTGGTTTGAAATGCTATTTTTGGAATTTATTCCTTCTTAACACACAAATGATGATATCCAGATCGTAAGTCAATATTTGAAAAAAATTGAGCTCTATGTAGTTGGTTGAATAAATCATCAATGTGAGGTATGGGATACATGTTATTTATTGTTATGGAATTGATCTCCCTATAGTCAATGCACAACCTCAAAGATTCATCTTTCTTCTTATTAAAAAGAATAGGGGCCCCCCATAGAGAAACACTAGGGTGAATAAATCCCTTATTACTCAATTCCTCTAGTTGTTTCTTTAGTTCCACTAATTCCAAAGTGGCCATTCTATAAGGGGTATTTGATATGGGCCTTGAACCAAGAATTAAGTCAACAGAAAACTCAATTTCTCATTCTGGAGGATGTCTATGTAAATCATCTAGAAACACATCAACATAATATTTCACAATAGATAAATTCTCTATATGAACATTACTTTCCTCAAACACAATTATTTCATTCTCTTCCTCACCAATAATTTAATTTAGTAGAGCTACTAGGGGTGGATCTAGATAAGAATTAGATGGTGAAATTTTTTCTCTAAATATAAGGTACTCCTTATCATCATCAAGAATTGTAACCTCCTTATTCTTACAATAAATTTTCACATCATGGTCCAAAATCCAATCCACACCGAGGATTATATAAAATTCAATCATGGGTATGACGATTATATCAGCAGATAAATATCATTTATATGACTTAATGGGGACTAATTCACAAAACGTTGTTGCAATGATATATCCCTTAGGAGTTTTTACTGAAAAACCCCTTGTTAAATAAAATTGGAAATATCTAATTTTCACAGCAAACTGGGAAGATATGAAATAATGAAATGATCTAGAATCAAATATAGCATTGGATAAACTTGAGAAACCATTAAATTACGTTTCACCATGTCTTTTAGAGCTTCAACTTCAGTAGTAGTGATCACATAATCTTGGCCTTGATCCCTTGGCATTTTCATAGTTACGTTTCCCTGACACTTAGGACATTCATTTTCATAATGTCCCATATCCCTGTAATTGTAGCATTGAACATTGATATCTTATTTCTTCCCCTTACAATAACTATCAAGATGGTCTTTCTGTCCACATTTTTATCATACTACATTTATTTTTAGACAGGCACCAGGGTGCTTCCTTCCACAATTATCACAGAGTGGAAATTCAACTCTTCCCTTCTTCCATGTTTCCTTATTTCTTTTCCCAGAGTGTTCAACATATATCTTCTTCTCTTGTTTTGCTTTAAAATCGTAAGACTTAGAGAATTCCTTTTCTATGTTGATAGACAGGATACAATATCTTCATACGATGAGAAGGATTATGAGACTATTTCTCGACGATGAAATGGTTTTAACCCATCAAAGAAATGATCAATCTTACTTTTTGGGTTACATATATAATCCGCAACATGCCTTGATAACCTTGAAAATTTAGCTTCATACTTTGTGACATTCTCACCCTCCTTTTTTCTCAGACTCATAAATTTCTTTTCCATATCCGCTCGAAGATCATGAGTAAAGTATTTTTCTATGAAAATCTCTTTAAACTCCCTCCATTCCATACTTGATACTTCTTCATCCTCCTTTGTGTTTTGAATTAATAACCACCATTGATATTCATCTTCAGTGAGGCGATAAACTCTCATGACAACTTTTTCTCTTTCGCTACTCCCCAAATCATGAAATATTTTCTCTATAGAACTTATCCATTGTTCAGCTACAAATGGATTTGTAGTCCCATTAAATTTTGGTGTTTGTTGCCTCATGAAGAGATCTAACATTTATCCTCCATGTTGTTGATCATGGTTCTCTATACAGGTAAGGTTTTTATTCATAACCGATGTGAGTTGTCCTAGTATGGTGATAATTTGATCAACACCAGTTGCGTCACCATCTCCGCTATAATTATCTTGAGAAGGAGGGAAATCCCTACATGTATTACGTGTGTCGATACAGTTTCTATTCCTTCCACTAGGCGCCATTTCTAAACAATGGCATACACTAGATTAGTTTATGAATCCTAATACATAATTCCAACTTGTAAAACACTTAACATAAATTGAGAATTTTATGGATATAATCCATAATCATAAAAATGTTTTCTTTAAGGAGGTATATACTCATAAATCCTTCATAATTATTTGTAAATAAAATGTGAATTATCATAAACATATCTCCCAGGAGTGTCATAACCCAGAGTGCAGCAAGACCCTTTTATCGTGTACCAGGATACCTCGGGTCAATCCCAAAACTCCTTGTCAGAGTTTTCACTCCTAGGTACATCTGTGCCAGATTCGCCTCTACCTACTCGTATCCAGACATGGATGTATTTCTTAGAAAACTCAAAAAATCTATACATTAGAAAAATTCTTGGTTGTTATTCTATACTAATTGTAAAAGTCTATCTTAGGGTAATGTGCTCTAACCGGAGTTTTTATAAATCTAGTTTCCAATGTTTGTACTAAACTTCCTCTGATACAAACCATAAATCCCTGGCCCGAGTTACTGAGAGTCGGTTCTTTATTAGATAACATTGAAATGATATGAGGAATCATGTCACAAAAGACCGATTAGTTTAGTATTATTGGAAATAAGATACATACATAAGTTCACCATTACAACTTGAAAATAAATACAACACTAATTCATTCCATTAAAAACATCCAATACTCTTAGATTATGCCTTTAAGTCACTCATAACTAAATTATTTATATCCTGGGAAAATGAAACATAAGAAAAGGGTGAGATTAAACACTTAGTAAGGGTAAGCAATAAAGCAGAATATAACATAAACATTATGCATAGTGAATAAATAAAACACATGCCTTTAAAAATGATAAACATGAACAATTTATGGAAGGGATATGAGTTGAGTAAATAATTCCATAATAAAACATTGCCATGGGTATTATACTTGTAGAATAACCACATGAACCGTCATCATTATTTTCATAATGAGGGAATGTATAGTGCCGTACATTCTGAAACTTCTTTTCAAGGCCTTGACCAAGACATCTAAAAATGATTTCGGCGTTGGCCAAAAACATATATCAAATTGGGAAAGGCCTCTAAAAATTCTACATCGAAATGTCTCATGAGGCCTACCGATGCACCGAGGAGCTATAACGGGCTCCACCTATCACATACTAAGCCTTACACATTCCTCATATGAAAAGGATGAAACATAACATAAACATTCGTATTAAAACTAGAATACGAAATGTCAATACTTTAATAATAAACCATGAATGGTATAAAAATAACACATACACATTAAAACATATCACAAAACCTTAAATACAATATGTAATATTTTTATCATAATAAATCAACTTCAAACAAGTGTTAAATTTATCAAAGGATGTTTACATAGATGAAATCAAAACTATTTGAGAGAAATATCTCTTTCTATTTTGAAATCATTTAGGAGTCACATAATTATAAAATAAAAAATTTATTTTGAAAATATTCTTATAATCTTGTAAGTGATTATTTTATAATGTTATAATGGTGGAAAATATCCGCACTCTCCGTACAAGTTAAAAAACATTATTACCTTAATTTTGTCGAAAAGGTCATAAATTACCTTGTTTGGAAAACGACAGAAAGATTCCTTTCAAAACATATAAGGTACAATAATGGTATAAATGAATTTATCCCATAGTCTAGTAAATAGTAAAAATGGTTTGAAATACATTTTTAAGAAAACACAGATGTGGATGATAAAGAGGTCCCAGTAGATACTTACATAAAAACAATCTCAGAAAATAAAGAGATTGTGAAATTAACCCTTACCTTGTACTTTTCCTTGGCCGATGGTACATTAACCTCAATTATAATAGTTAAATAATTGTTATTAAATTATACAAGAACCATATACGTAAATATTATATCATATATGATATCTTAATATTACTTTGTTAATAATATTTTAGTATTATCGTTGTTTCAGGTGTTAACTGATTAATTTTCCTTTATATGTTTCGTTATATAAGAAATGTTTGTCATTTATAGGATGGATAGAATAACAAATATAGTTGTAACATATTTATAATAACATCCCAGTATGTAGAAGGTACTTAATTTATTATTTTGGTATGGAAACAATAAATAAATAGGAAGTGGAAGATGAAAAGTACTTGAAAGAGGGTGGTGAAATTATTACCTCTACTTCGGGTGCTTGCTTTTTAGTTGATCAAAAGGGATCCTTAGGCTGGCCTTTTGATAAATGTAAGGAATCTAGGTTGAAGTGATGGAATTTTGGAAGATATATGGGTAGGTATTGGCCGAGACAAAAGGATTTGGAGGTGTGAAATTAAGAGAAGGGGAAGTTCCCTTTTATAAGAGAGGTGAGGGTCACTTTAGGAAAAGCTTGAAATATTATTTTAAAATAAACTTATTTTCGGTTTATAGTGTCTCCAAAATGAGTTATTTAGGGGCTAAGGTGGGTATGGGTCGAAAAAAGCTCAACCAATAGGTTTTATACAGGTTTAGGTCAACATATTAACCTTATATTTTAGATTTATCTCTTAGTTAAATAGTTTGACATTTACTATGTCTCTTTGTATTTTTATATTATATTCTTAATAAACTTACTATAACAAGACAAGAGAAACCCAAGTGGTTCATTATTAATTTATATAACCTCATCTAAGTACTTTGGCCTAACCTTATATTTTTAGGAATATTATATCATTTAATAATATAAAATTTGTTTTAGAAACACATTTATGTCAATTTTGACACTATTTAGTATTTTGTTTTTTTAAGTCATAACATCATGATTAATTCGAGAAAAATTCATTTAATAAACCCTAACATGTCATAGTAACCTATAAAATTAGTGGAATTCATCAAAAGGCTCAAAATATATTTATTTGAATATTTATAATATCAATTATTTTAATCTTTCATTAATAAAGTAATTACTACATCATCATTGTGTCATAAATAAATTTAATTATATAATTTATATAAATTATAAATAAAATATATTTATTTATGAAATAATTTTATATTTCTAATTAATATTTATATTCGAATTTATCTTATGTATAACCACATATTAAAAAAAATTTAGTTATGAAAACTTGAGTTTAACACTTTTAATTCTTCTTTAAATTAAATAATAATAAGTGTCCTAATCTAATCCAAGTAGACCAAAAGGATCATATTTTATTAATAAGTTTGTTTTTGGTTGAATTTAACTTATCAAATAAAATTAGGACATGTGTTAGGGTAATAATAATATCATTTTTACCTTTAATTACCCGATTTACTTTTAAATGTGGTAAATAAAAGTTAAAAGTTACTATTCACCAAAAATTATTTTCATCTTATTGAACCAAATTTTACTTACTGATAACAACTATGTCTCTCGGATTTTTTAAATTCAATTCAAGAAGTGAAAAAATTATGTTTTATGCAAATTTTCAAATGCTCCTAGGAGGTGGGTAAAAGACGGTAAAAAGTTAAATAAATTTTTTATATATCTAAATTTATTATAAAATGAATCCAATGAATTAAATTAAACTTTTATAGGTATTATATATAAATTTTACATAAAATAAATTTAAATAAAATAACTAATTATTTAAATAAATAGTCGGTTTTAACCAATAACGCAATGTTTTTTCACTATTCATAAAAAATTGAAAGTTTTCAAAAAAACACCAAAAATTCACCCTGAGCTAATTTCAATATTCCGAATTCAAAAATGAAGTCCATTTTGAAAAATAAAATTTATAAAATTTTAAAAAGTTGGTATTACTATTCTTAACGGCTATTTTGATTGGTCTGAGTGTGTTAGAATCTCGAAGTTGCGTACAATGAAAACTATTTCATTATTCAAAGGGAAATGTATTGTGGAAGCTTGGGGTGTTACATATAATGTGTTGTATCAATAACATGTAATTTAAATATATTTAAATTAAAACACTATTATATGTTAATTATTTTTACACTTAAAATTCATTACCATGGAACCTCACAAAAAATATAATTCTTATAAAGTTTGTGTCATTGTGGTGTTTATTTGAATCTTCATGCATGATAATAATATATTTATTAGAGTAAATGATTTATAGTGTTTCTATTATTTTTTTATTTTAATGACAAGGAGGAACTTATTTACTTTGTCTCACACTTAGTATATCTTAAACAAACTCTCTAACGTCTTTGTTTAGTAAAAAATTTCATTTTTATTTTTTTAAAAGAACATTGTATCGCATATTTATTTAATATTTATAGGGATAAATTAATAAATATTATAAAAAATTAACATTACAATTGAATTTTTATCATTGGTAAATTTTTTAATAATATTTATAAAAATATATCAGTAGGTCAATTGTTGAAGATGAAAGGATGTATAATGCTTTAATTGGACATATAATTTTTTTAGAGATTGTAATGCAAATAACATTTTAATTGAGGGCATAAGATGTGTTATTTGGGATAATAATTGTGCATAGAACAAAAAAACACACACCCACCCACACACACATACTATACCTATATACATATATCATACAAAAAATACATATTTCACAGAAATATATGTTCACGTTGAACACACACACAAAATATATATAATATTAATATTTCACAAATTATATATATTCATGGTGAATATATATATATATATATATAAAATACACACATATATGTTAGAAGTGATCATTTGTAAATATGATCACATCAAATTCATAACACACACACACAAACAAGCACACACACATCTAAGAAATAAAATTCTCTTTATATTGGGTAAAGTGGTAACCCAAACATGAACTGAAAGACCAAAATACCAAAGACCCAAAAAAAATGACACGAAGGCCCAGTGGATGGAAAGAAAAAACAAATCCAAAGTCTCAGAGTGATAATCATCTAACATAACCTATATCTAAATAAAAGACACACCGCCCACCTTGCCAGAAGAAACCACCACATAAAACCAGTCTGAAAGAAGCATCCCCCCGCCCCCGCCAAAAATGTTGAATTGTGTTGGAACCCAAAAACATAAAGAAAACGTACAAACAAAATGTGAGAGTAGGGATTAATGATGGGTTTCATACCACCCATCTCTCTTTCAAGCTTCTCACTTGGTGATTCTTGCGAGAACTCCAACATCACCTACATAATGCACTGCAACTTCATTATAGATCCATGTGAGAATTTTAAATGGAAAAGAACCCCTCCATAAAAAAATGGGGGCAGAAGACTGGATAATGAGTGTGAACATGCTCATCCCTCAAAAATAGGTTTCCCACCAGACAATGTAGCATCACTACCAACCTGATGCACTGAATATTTCACCAAATGTAATTCATACCACCTGTAATCCAAAAAACCATGGCCCAAAGGCCCATGAAAACACCATTCACATAGAAGTGGCCTAGTGCCCCTTGAATAATGACCTAAAAATGGAAAAGAGGCCTAGTGTAAAAACCCTAATCTTCCAACTTCGTCACCGCCACTCTAACCACCCAGTTCCATTCGATGTCACTGCTGGCGTGCTTGAGGAGCGCGACCACCTACCCAAACGAAAATCAACACTGAAGCCCATTTCTAGTCAATACCACAGACATAATCACCACCACAAACTAAGAAACTCTCATAGAACCACTAATTGTGCCTCTGCTGACGTAGATCGAGGCATAATATGTTTTCACCATCGGCGAACTACATTACCACACCACCATCACTGTAAGTAACCAGATTCTATTGAAAATTCCCTTTACAATGTCGATTAAAGCAGGAGAATCTACCACCATCATCATTCCTTGAGACAATTACATTGATTTGGAAAGGAACTAAATTACACCATCCATATGCATTAAAACTATGAAGAAAAAACCTACTCATATCAAGAAAAAAGAGGGGAAAATATGTCGAGAGATACTGCAGGAACGATGTAATGGAGAAGAAGCAACACTGTGAGGGAAATTCCATGTCTAGAGATGGGGAGTCGGAAACAAATCTAACCACCATGAATTTGATGCAAACCATATTAGCATGCCGACCACCACCATAGTCGTAAATTCTACTCCCAAGACCAAACACCACATGAAGATGACCAAAATCACCAATTCATAAGGAAACACTACGGTAAAAACCCACCATCACTGGAAATCACACCACTCCCCCTAAAAGGCAACCTATTGTTTCCATAAAAATTAGTGGCTTTCACCCTATAATGATTATTTTCCTTGGGTTTATATTTTATATGAAAGGGGTTTCCACTCAATATTTAAGATATAAAATATATTTTCCAATACCCCGAACCTCTATTTATTGATTAAATTCCTTATTTTTTTTCATTAAGATTTTTTTTCTAAATTACAAATCTTTTTTTAGTTATTTATGATCTTAAATAGAGGAGACTATTGTTTTTAAGAAAATTTATTTCAAAAAAAGATGAGATTTTATTTTTTAATGTACCCTATGGGTTAATGTTTGTTTAAGGTGTTTTATGGATATTATGTTTGATATTTGGATTTATATATGGTTGAGAGATTTTTATGAAAGAATGTAATGTTTTGAAAGGATTTTCTAATGTATTTATATGTGTTTGTATTTTCAATATATGATTCTAAATTCCTGGTTGGAACTTCAAAAATAGTATTTTCTTAATAATTGTTTTTCAGGAAATTAGACTTTTTAATCTAACTAGTTTAATGTTTTGTTTTAACTAGTGATGTGATATTACACTTCTACAATTGGTTTTTTATTAATCTTGACTAATAACATGATATTGAACTTCTCCACTATTTCAGTTTGTCTTCCTGACTAATGACATGAGAAAAATCCCCTTTACTAGGTTTTTTCCCATCCTAATTTGAAACCTTATACTACTCCTCTCCACTAATCCATTGGGTTGTGCTTACTAGTGATATGATACTATTTTTTTCAGTTTAGTGTGTCTTATAGACTATATTTATTCATTGTTTTCTTCTTGAGTTGAAAATATTTCAACATATATTATCCTATTTTTCTACAACTTTATTGGATGCTATTGTAGCCTATATTTTCCAATTTTTCATCTACTTTAATAGATACTATTACTGTTTATATTTTTTCATGTTTTTTTCTATTAGTTTCATTATCATTAGAGTCTTACGTTGATTTTAAATGTATTTTTTTATTATTATAGTTTGTTTTTACTTGGTTTAAATTGTTTATTTTCTTACATTATGCTAAATCTATGTGTATTGTAAAGCATGGACTAGAAATTATTTATTATTATTTTAATTGTAATGACATTGGAAAATGTTTTAAATTGTGGTTTCCTTAAATGACCGGATTATTTACATTGGGTAAAAATAAATTTAAATAAAGAACTTGTGTGACTTGTTTTATAATAAATGAGTATATTACATTCATAGTTATATTTTTTAAACTAGCATGAAAGGGTTTTACTTTTAAAGTATATCCATGGGTTTAGGGGAGTATTCAAACTGGGTGTTTTATAAGAATCATAATTTTCAAAGTTAATAATTAACAATAATTTTGAAAAAAATAAAATAACAAATAAATTCTATATATGAAATAAAAGTATTTATTCTTAAAAATATTAATATTTCTAAAAAAATATGTATATTCTAACTAAGAATGAATATTTCATGTATTTATATACATAAAACATGTATTTAGAAAAATAAGATTAAAAATAAGGAAAAACAGCAAAATAGATAAATTAGAGTAGGAATAATTAACTAAATACTATTCTTCCTAATGAACAATTGATGAGGAATTTAATTAGACCATAATAGTGACCAGAAAGCTCTATAAATCAGTTTAAAGTGCTTCTTGCATCTTGATGGAAACTTTAATAACTATATTTCTGTATGCATGTATAATTTGAGTCAATATATTTATAACTAAATTTGTAAAATCAAAATATTAATGGAAACATGAATAACTAAATTTAAAAAATAAAATTTTTAGTAGAATCAACATTATTAATATGAAAAAGAAAATAAATAAAAACTAACCTTCATGTGGTGGTACACATCACCCATTTTTATGGCCTCTTTGAATAATGAATCTCCCATAGAAGAATATGTAATGCTGGTAAATATATATAAAATAAAAAATGAAATAGTCAAATAGTGGATAATATCAACAAAAAGTAGAATTTGAGGACATTTTCATTTTTGGGAAGCGTGAATTCAAATATAAGTGCTATGAGAAGCTATAGTAAAGGATGGAAAATAAATCCTTATAAATGAACACTAACATCAATAGTTTTTCAATGGATAAAACTAAAGTAACTAATTTCCTTTTTTTTGAACACTCCTTGAAATTTGTGTAAAAAGCTGACAAGTATCTATATTTATAAATGTAAAGGGACAAGTGGTATCTATAATTATTAATTAATACATGTTTAAGGAAAAAGGGACACTATCTATATTTATATGATCATATTAAATTTCAGAGACCTCATAGATACAAAAAACTCACCTCCTACATTATATATATCGATAATAACATAGTGTCAAGGACATGCCACTGACTTCATTCAACCCATATGATATCCTTCATGAACCCACTCACACAAACTTGGAATCACATGAAGATAAGCGGTACTAAAATTTAGTCATCAAACCAAAACCATTTTCTTTTTCGTAGAGTATTTGAAGGATTGATTTGAATATTGAAACTATAACGGTTGTTTCAAAATGAGTAGATGTAATAAAATCCAACTGAGCCTTATCATGGTCACACCAATCAAGTATCCCCTTATATGGATCAAACTATTGCTACTTCTTTTTTCAACTTTTGGAAGAATACTATGAACACTTTTCCGATGCTTCACCAACTCCCCAGCCTAGGAACATTTATATTTAAGAAGACAAATGTCATCCTCATAATATTCATCTCATAAATATTTATTATTGAATTTTGTTTCTTGAGACTCATCCCCCACATCTTATGTACATGCACTTATGTTTCTTGAACAACCATGAGTAGTAGTCATCCCATACTAGTTACTGATGATTATTGTGGATGAATTTAGAGGATAACAACTACCACTAGTGGAGTAATTATTTTCTTAAATTCAAATACCCATTTCCTTCAAATCATGCAAAAAATATTTAAAACATTCAAATGTTAGGTTCCCCTTATTTTAAATGGTATTTTTTTGTATATTTTTATATTTCCAGATATTAATATTACCAAATCAAATAGGATGGATATGAATTAAAAATTGATATATACCAATCGTATGATAATAGTGTATGAATATAGGGTGAAAGAGTTCATCAATATTGAAAAATATCATGAATATAAACCTTATCAAATCCTTTTCCTATGTTTACACTGTTTTTATTCAAGATTAATTAGTCCAGAGGATTTGGAAGAACCCAAAATCTATCATGAAATCGATGGAAGTTATAAATTTTGGAATAAACATGCGGAAAAATTGAATATTTATAGTGACTTTGATAACAATGTGTTTTATAGATCATATGATATAATTATAAATGTGGGTAATATAGAAGACCATATCAAGGATGTGATTATCGGTGTGAATGGTGATGGAGATTGTATTGAAGAAATGAAAATGATAGTTGAATATGAACTTCATGATTGTCAAAAATTATTTGAGAAGTTATAGAGTTGTGAAAAGACTCTATTGTATACTAGTTTTAATAAATATACAACATTATCATCCATAATAAATCTATATAATTTAAAAATTGGAAATGGATGGAGTGATTCTAGTTTTACTAAAACAATTACATTATTAAATTATATGATCTCTGAAGATAATGAGCTTCCTAGTCAAACATATGATGCTAAACGAATGTTAAGATAAATGGGTACGATCTATGTAGAAATACATGCATTAAAAAATGACTGTATAATATTTCTCAAGGACTAGAAATACCTCAATGAATTCCAAAAGACAGGTGCATCTTGATATAATAAATATGAATCGGGTCCTAAAATTTTCTAAGGTAATTTCCAATCATTACAACGTTTAGGTGCCTATATGGAAGTCAGGAGACTGCAAGGAAATTGACGTGGAATGTAGATACAATAAAAAATATGGGAAGCATAATCACTCAGTATAATTTACTATATGGAATAGAATTGATCAAAAGTATCCTTAACTTGGAAAAGAGATGTGAAACCTTCATCTTCAACTATCTATATATGAAGTGAATCCTTTTGGTTTTCAAATAATCACTCATAGTACATGGCTAGTTGTGTTGGTAAATTATAACATTCCATCATGGTTATGAATTAAATAAAAACACATTATGTTTTCACTAATTATATTAGGATCAAAACAACTGAGTAATGATATTGACGTTTATTTGGATCCATTGATTGAAGATTTGAAATTATTATGGGTTTCAGGTGTTATTTTGATGATGCTTATAGAAATGAAAAATTCACATTGAAATCCATGTTGTATAGGATGATAAATAAATTTCCTACTTATGGAAATTTTTCAGGATATGACATTAAAGTAACTCAAGGGTGTCCAATTTGTGAACAAGGTACATAATAAATTAGGTTGAAACATTCATCGAAGACTCTGTTTCTATGACATCATAGATTTCTAGCTTGATGACATAAGTACCAATCTAGGATGACATCATTCGTTGTGAGTTCAGAAAAACATAGAGACCTACCTCTACTAATAGGTGATCAACTATTTGAGAAAGTAAAATATATGAAAAATTATTTTGGTAATTTTTTTAAAAACCATACAAAAAACAGTTAGAAAAAGATATAAGATTTTTTGAATTTCCATACTTGAATTATTTATAAGTCTAGAATTTTCATAATGTTATGCATGTTATAAAAATGTATATGATAGTGTCATTGAAACATTACTAAATGCACCTGAAAAATAGTGTATTTCATTAAGGATAGGTTGGACATGATTGACATGAGAATATGGGAAGCGTTGACACTAGTGAAGGGTGAAAATGGGCTTTTCTTCCTCCAATTTCTTACACTCTTTCTAGGTATGAGCGATATTAGTTCTCTAACTTCTTGAATGATTTGAAGGTTCCATAGGGATATTGATCAAATATCAAGAATATCATGTCAATGACTGATTTAATGTTAAAGGGTATGAAATCAAACGACTATCATGTTTTGATGCAAGATCTAATGTATGTATCTTTACATTGCATTTTGTTCAAGAATTTCCATCATACATAAAAAATAGGTTAATTTGTGACATTTTAAAATGCCAAAAATTCATTTATCGGCATTTCTGAAAAATGTCTCTAAATGAGGTGTCTCAAAATGGAGACTCTAATAAACATCACTAATTAGCGAAGTTTATAAGCATTACTAATTTTACGAAATTTATAAGAATAACTAATTTAGCGATGTTTATAAAAATATCTATTTAGAGACACCTCATTTAACAACATTTGTGGAAAATGTTGATAAATAAACACCATTAATTTACCGATGTTTATACATGTCACTATTTAAAAAGACTGCATTTATCGATGTTTCTAAAAAAATTTGTTATAGTTTTTTTGAAATTTATAATTTTTGGATATTTTAATATTTTTTTAATATATATATATATATACATATATATTTTTAGATTATTTTTAAAAAGAAAAACTCACCCAACACACCCTGCCCTATCCAATTTGACCCCGACCCCCTCCCATTCCATCCACTGTACGCATCTGTCTAGTTACTCTACCTAGACCTATCTAGTTAATCTGACCAACCCCAACCCCTTCCCATTCCACCCCTCTCTATATACAATCGTTCCAACCTCAACCTACCTCATCCGAGCCATCCATCCCGTTCATCTCCAATGAAAAACTTGTAGCCATGGAAAATCACAACGCCTGATGAAATTATACTTCGTTGGGATTATGAGGAAAGACTTATACCTTCATGACTAGAATCATATATTATTCAGTATATCCCAATGGATGGTCCAATCCAGCATAATAATCCAAAAATCCACTGGAAGTTTCACTGTTCGAGGTGAATAGTGAAAGTTCTAGTGCATTTTTGGCCTCTTCCACAGGACTGGACCATCTAGTGGAATCTCTAGAATAAGATATGATAATTTTTCTCCCTTAAATGAAAAAATGATATACCAACTCACCCATTCATATTTTTTATACTCAATTTTATTAAATATTATTTATATATATAAATGCATTATAGTATTTACCACCAAATATTTTTATGATCTATTAATAATGAAAGGAATGAAAAGCCTACAATAGAAAATTTACAAAGGTCTGAAGTAATGGTGTCCAAGAGCATAAACCCTAAATAAGTGCCTTCCTCCAGGGTAAAGGATCCTGGATGAGAGAAAAATAAGAAACTGATCGTTTTGAGATGCAATAGAAGTGAGAAAATCTTCCATAGCATTCCCCTCTCTCTATGTATGAATAGTAGAAATATGATCATCTGATAAATTCTTGAGGAACCTAATAGTGTAGATAATAGAACACAAGACCATACCCTTACTTGTAAGTGCACTAAAGAGGGTCATCGAATCAGTCTCTATCTCTATGAGAAATTATCTCCTCTGATTGAAAAGTAGGAGGTCTTAAAGCATGGAGAGAGCCTCCACTTTGAGATAGTCACCTGAGCCCAAAAAGACTGAAAAGGTAGAAAACACTGATCCAATATTGTATCTCATAACTCCACCCCATCACATCATTCCCATGAAGCATGAACTATTAGTATTTAGGTTGATCCCTGAGTCGGGTGCTTTCCATCGAACCCAATCACCCTGGACGAGTGGATCCGTACTGGGCAAGGAGTGCTGGGGAAGGAGTGGAGAGATAGAAGGGGTATCCTCAAGACATTTTTTTTAACAGACAAAGATAAAGAATGAGGTTTCAGACTTTAAAGATGATACCCAAGTGATATTCTGCCATATTAGCATGACGTACATCATTCCGAGAGTTCCAAAGAAACCAACATCCTATAATGAATATAACCTCCCTTTACCCTCATTCCGAACTTGGTCTCTCCAGTGCTAAGAACCACTACTGAAGGAAGATATCAATAAAATATATCTGATTTGAGTAGCCTATAAGATGTCTGAAGGAACAACAAATTAGTTTTTCTTAATCGCTGTTGAAGAAGAGGTGGAAAATAGATTCTGTTTGTTTCTCTTTACATCAAAAGCACTTCAATGCCAGACAAACACCCCTTCATTGTAAATTTTCATATGAGGGAAATGAACCATGTCAGACATTCCAGGAAATGAAGAGGAATTTGAAAGGCAGCCTTTTTCACCATTGAAGATCACCCCAGCAATCCGAATGGGAAGCCGTATATTGATGTCTAAGAAAGTCTCTGATAGAGAACATAACTAAAGTCAATCCTATGAAAACAGACTTATCACGGTCATTAGAAAGCATGATATTGTCATAGACATTTTTTTGAGCTACATCCAGAGTGGTCCAAATAAGGATAGGGAAACCAATAGCCTCCCTAAAATAAATGGACAGAGAGGGACAACTAGGGAAACACAGAAATGACCCAGACCAGTTATGATTCCATAAGCTAACATCCCATTTTCTAATAATCCACCGTGTGTGTTTCTGAAGAAGAGGGAAGAAGGGATGAATTATCTTATATATTCTGGACTATTTACATCCAGTGGAACTCCCCTCCAGCCCGTAATAGCTTTGCATGTGCTTTCCCTATAAATATCTCCCCTCAAGAACCTCCCAAGACATCTCGTAATGAATACCACTCATATATCCAGAAACATTTCTCAAGTTAAGACCCCACTCTTCAACCGACTTAGCCAGATTATTCCAAGAATCCCAACAGAATTTATTTTTTAGGTTTCCACACCATAAGAAGGATGAAATGGTAGATTCAATATTGTAAATCCTTGTCTTAGGCACCTTGAGGGTAAATATAATGTGCATGGGTATGGAAGATAAGACTAGGTTGATCAACGTAATTATTCCTCCAAAATATAGAAGCATATTATTCCAATTAAAAATGCGCTCTTTGATATTATCCATAACCATATAAAAGTGTCTAATAAGAAGGGCGTTAGGAGACACTAGATCACCTATGTACGTCATCATAAACAATCATTTTTTGCATACCAAGGCTGGACTCCAGAATTCTAGGGCGATTCTCTAAGCATTTGGTGTGAAAAAAGAAGAGACTCTTCTCACGATTAATGAATTGACCACTCGACCCAAAATAGAGCTTTAGAGCCTCATTAACCCTCTGAATCGATCTTCTACTATAATTAACAAACATTATGGTATCACCAGCAAACATCGCGTGAGAGATACTCCTAGAAGAAGATTTGTGGCGAAAGGGGATCACTTTCCTCACAGTAATATAATGACTATGACAAAAACTAAAAAAATCTTGGTAAGTGACGAACAGAGAGGGGAAAAAAGGGTCCCCCTATCTCAAGCCTCTGACAGCCTTGAAGAACCCAAACTACTTACCCATAAAGGAGTTATCCATCCATGGATAACTAAAGCATCAAAAAAGAAGATCAAAGACCCAAGAATAGAAGCCCATCCTTAAAAGGGACATGATGATAAAACTCTATTCCATCCTATCACATGCTTTGCTCATGTCAAGTTGAATGGCCACATTACTGCCAGGAGTTTTCAGGTTGATGTCGCTAATAATTTCTTGGGCCAAGCCAATAGCCCCTTGAATAGATCTTCCTTTCACAAAACCATGCTGCTCTAGGGAAACCCAACATTAGAGAATGGGGGAAAAATCTTAAATTCAAAATGGTATCCAAGAATTTATAAGGAACATTGAAAAGGCTAATGGGTCTATACCGATTCAACTAAGAGGGGGTCTTGACCTTTGGAACAGACACCAGTTTAGTTGCACACGCCACTCGGGGAAGATTACCTCCACAGAAGAAATCTTGCACAATAATAAATAAAATTACTTTCACTATATCCCAGGACACACGGTAGAAGGATGCTGGGAAAGAATCCAAGCCATGGGCACTGTCCATGTTGATAGACCAAACAACGACTCTAATTTCTTCCTCTTCAGGGGGGTCTGATGTAAAACATTAACTGCCTCCGACACTAAGCAAGGAGTAGCATCAAGTAGGTCCAAGGTGCCATTTTGGTAGCCATCGACCATAAGAGGGTTCAGATTAGCCAATAAGGACCTGAAATGGATGTCATTCAAGCTCTCTAAAACATATCTATCATTAGAGAAGGAGCCATCCTCCATTAGGACATTAGGACTTGATAGTCTGTGTTTTTCCTTAATGCAAGAATGAAAATAAACTATGTTATGATCACCTTCGCATATCCATTTCATTTGAGACTTCCCTCTAGAAACACATTCATGCTTCATCAACAAATCATATAGGATGTCTTTTTTACACCTATGCTCCGCAAAAACCAAATCATCCCTGGAATTTTCCAGCACTGATTCAAGGTAATTAATTTCTTTGCCTACATTCTCTAGCTCAGCATCAGTAGAGGGAAGGACATTGGACCATGAATGAAGACGATTCTTCATTTTCCTTAAGTTGTTGTGAACAGATACCCAGGGATTAACATTTCCAGGTGGATCCCACACACATCAAACAAGGTCTTGTAAGGAAGCATCATCTGCCCAGGAAGATGAGTAGTAGAAGGGGGGGCACTACTATCACGGGATGCCATATAGAGTTTGAGGGGTGAGTGGTATGAGAGACCACAAACCAAGTGATTATCTTTGATGTCAGGGAGGACTGAGAGAACAACGTTGTTAACTAAATTGCATTTCAACCGACACAAGGATCACTTATTTCCTCACTGGTTGTTGCACTAGGTAAAAAAATCGCACTAAAAATCCCACATCCATAAGGCCATTATGATCCATAAATGAAACAAATGTCTATATGGCCCTTCTAGGAAAATCCACTGGTCCTTTTTTCTCCTTCGAACTAGTCGCTATTTTGAAATCTCAACCCACTATCCAAGGTGAATCTCCTGGGTTAAACAAACTGAGGTCATACCATAAAGGTTCAAGTTTATGAGAAGCGCATTTAGCATAGAAATCTGACAAAAAAGATCTGTATATCCCACCAGAAACTTGAAATTAATACATTTATCAACAATAGAAACTAGATCTACTGCATATCTTGACTACCAAAACAACCAGATGTGAGAGTTTTTGGGGATCCTTGAAGAGATCCATGAGATATCATACACTGACCACAAATCTTGATTTTGTCTGGAGACTGTTTGGGTTTGAGGAAAACAACCAAAGAAATATAATGAGAGAGAAATTCATTGGAAATAAAATCCGATTTTACCTGTGAACCCAGTCCATGAGAATTCCACGGAAGAATATTAAACATTAACAGAAAGTTTTCTAGCACTGGCCTCAGACTCATAGCCCTAAGATTTCATGGAAAACCTATCTTTGGATTCAGATATGAATTGGGATATGTTCTTCATCCTTCTATAGGAGGAGCTATCCAAGGATGAAGAGATATATTTGAGCGATAAAGACTTCAGGGTAGAAGGATACTTTATCTCTAGAGTAGGATATGAGAGAATCAAATCCAGACACTTTAGCGGGGATCTGATTATTGGAGATGAATGCTAGACAAGGTCCTCAGTAAAATACCATGGATCAATCTTCTTGAGGATCAGGTCAGGAAGAGAAAAGGGAATAAGTGGATAGGGTTTCCCTTGGAAACCAGAAAAGAGATCCAAAGCTGTTATCACTCCAACATAACTACTAGAGGAGGCCTCCTTACATAAGGGAACCGGGTTTTGGAAAGCCAAAGCCACATACACCATAAAAGTGAGCTCAGAAGAAGAGGAGGCTTCCATGTTCGGGGGAGATGGGGGTAACATGACTTTCTTCCCCTAAGAATCAGGATCTGGATGACTAATAGGATAAACAACAGGGGTAGCACCTGGAGCTGCAGGAGGTCAAGAAGGAGCTGCCTGCATAGGGGGAAGTGTCTCATGGGGCTTGCAACATTCTGAAGAAGATTCCACTACAGATGGCACCAAGAACAGAAACTAGGTGGGTAACGATAAACCGGGACTTGCGGACAGTCTTCCGTCACTAAATTAGCAATGTTTTTCATTAAATGTTACTAAATTAATGATGATTCCACTAAATTTAAAAATTATTTAAGTTTTTAAAAAATTTCGCTAAAAAAACACCACTAAATTATAGTTTTTTTATATTGCATTAACCATGATCTATTTATTTTTGAATTATTATATGAAGTAAATTTATAGACCTGGTGAAATTTACAACTATAAAGAAGGAATTTTTCATCATATTACTTGAATTGGACATTTTATTCCCATTCGTATTCTTTGATATGATGGTTCATTTTGTAAGATATATTGAACTATGTGGTCCTATACAATATAGATGTATGTATCCCATTGAATGATATATAAAGATTTTGAAATGGTATATCAAAAATCAATTTCATCCAAAATGTTGTATTGTAGAGTGATATGTTGTTAAGGTAGTCGTTGAATTTTGTACCGACTACTTGTCCATTGTAGAAATCATTGGTCTACCGGAATCTCATCACACTATCACTATTAGTGAATATGAGTAGACCCAATTTTTTTTCATAATAGTTTAGAGGTCTATCCATATGTTGAAACCCAAAAAAAATTCCTAGGAATTTCAATCCATCAAGGTTTGAAAGATAGATATAAAATACACATAATCAGTAGTTTATAATATGGTCTCAAGACCTTATTTATAAGGAGTTAGTTGGAAATATAGATTCAATTTTATACTGAATTTGATGGATATGAAGAGGACCATGTGTGAAAGTATTATCTTATATTAGCTATGTAATTAATGTTTATACATTCTATATAAATGATCATGATGAATTCAATATTATAAAAAATAGTAGAGTTATTCCTATGGTTAAAAGATGAAGGTATCTGGTACCAAATAAAGAAATCCAATTTATGTGAATATGTCATTCTTTGGCATCATCAAAAAAATATGGGAGTTGGATTATACAATATTTCAAGTGTCAATTTTTCATTGAAAGTGGTTTGATAATAGAAGTGTTGTTAAAATTGATGAATTAAGATTCATGAAAGTGGATTTTAGTAAGGAATGGTAAAAAGAATAACAGTTTATAATGGAATCACGGGTAGTACAAGTATTTTATGTTCTTGATCTTGAAAACTAAAAGTGGAAAATAATTATTTTGTTGAACAAAACAACTGAAGGGTCATATGAAAATTCAACTTAAGATGTCCCTTTTATTGGGACGTCGTAATGATTATGCAGCAGTACCGATGTAGATGAGGTCTTGTATGCCACAGGATACCACCATGAATGGATTATATAGATGGGTCAAATCCCTTCAACCTTTAAAAAATATATTTCAATAATCATGTCATATTTGTTTTGTAATATACATTGAGTTTCCTCATATTATTATCTCTTCATTTCGGTATTCACATAAACGAAATTAAATGTTCAAACACTTATCCAAATAATGTATTTTGTATACGATGATGCTCCCAATCTCAAGAAACATCAATTTTCTCAACCTACTAGTGCTTCTAATGTAGAAGAACAACAACCTTGTGCACATGTCGATTATACCAATCCATAGGAACAACAACCTTCTACACATGTTGATCATACCAATCTATCGGAACAACATATTGATGATGTTTAACCTATTTAAATGGTAAATGATGAATAAATGATGTCCTAGAAAAAATAGGATCATCATAGCATGGAAATGTTAGAAAAAAGTATTAAGGTGAGAAGAAAAGTCATCAAATCTGAGGTTGAATGGAATACCTGTAGCCAAGATGTTAACCCCAACACGACCATATTCAGAAGTTACATTGGGATCACCACCTAGCAGTTTCTATTAATATTGACTCATGTCAAAATGTTGTTCTGTAACACCCTGATATTTTATGAGAAGTATATTTTATGTTATACACAACATCAAAGGAATCTTTCACGTCACACAACACTAGCTTGGCATGCGTTACACGCAATCACGACCTTCCTCTATAGCGTGTGTAGTACGCAATACCGATTTTCATTAAACAACGATATATTATTATAATATTATAAACTAGCCGTTATGAATAGTATTAACTGAATTTTAAATTCTATAAAATTATTATTCATCTTACATATTTTATAGAACATGTTATGAGAACAAAATAAAATTTTTGCGTAAAATAAGTATTTTTAAAAAAATGCATTTTTCCTCCTTTTGATGGCGCACCCACTTTAAATCAAGTTTTTGACAAGTTTATAAGTTCAATTTAACAAAATAAAATTCTTATTTAGAATCATGATATAAAACTCTACTTTGGATAAATTTTTCATATTATTCTGATAACTTTTATATTTTAATGAATAGTAAAAACACGCTATATTTTAATTAAAAAAAATTTCCATTGCAATACTTTCTATGGTTAAATAATAATATTTAATGGTTTTAAAGTATAAATAGAATATATTTTTACCATTTAATATAATGTATTTCATTAGAATTAATTTTACATTGAATTCATAGGTAAAAACATTTCAATTTTTGGCAATGTTTTAACTTTTAAAAACCCGTTTTCTTAACAATGGGATTAATTTTAAATTAATTACTACAACTTATGTGTTTTAAATTTTGAAAAATGGATTCCATATTTGGATTCAGTGGGTCCAAATTATTTTAATTGGTTTCCTTTATTTTTTTTGAGATTATGAATAGTAACTACGATAATTTTTATTTACTGCAGTTAAAGGTAAATCGGGTAATTAAGGGTAAATATAAGATTATAAAATTACCCTAACACTTGAAAAAATATTATTGGATGAATAAAAGTAGACCCATATCTCCTAAGGGTTGTACTAGATTCATTTCATTCACTTTTGACCATGAAATAATATAATTATTATTAAAACCAAAGAAAGTGACAACATGTCACTCTCTTAAATCTTATAAGTATAATAATTTTAATTTAGTGATAAACTTCATCAAAATTAAAACATGAATAGTCTCCAGAAATATAATAAAATTATATACATCATATTAACTGATTTATTATTTTAGGGATTAAATAATTATCATTAATTATGACACAATAGTGATGCTGAAATTATTTTATTGATTGAAATATCAAATAAATGATTTTAAAAGTATTAAAATAAATATTATATAAAATATTTAATGTGATCCACTAATTTTCTAGATAAAAATTACATGTTATGAATCTATTAAATCTTTTATTTCAAACATATCTTCTTTATATATTTTATTTAAATTCAAATAAATGAATAGTGTCAAAATCGACACTATTGTTATTTTATAAAAATTACATATTATAAAATTGTTTAAAAATCACAAAAAATATTTAAAAATTATAAATTAAAATGTATATGGTCTAAAATTTAATAAATCATACAATTATGGACAATTCACAACATATAAGTAATTATTTATAATGATTTAAAATTTAGAATATTATTACCACAAATAAAATTAAATAGATTATATAATGATAAATCATGATGATAATGTTTAAAATAAATTCCCAACGTGTCTAAATTTTATTGAATGATGATATTACAACACTATATCATCTAATATTTGGATTTGAGACATTTTTGGATGTTTTTATGTGGGGTTGGAATTTATTATAAATTAATATTTCTTATAATTCCAAAGGTGCCCCTCTCCCCCACTTATAAAAGGGAACATCCTCCCTCACCTCCTCACACCACTTTGAGCCTTCAAGCTCCCAGACACTGCCAATTTCTCTTCTCCAATTCCCTAGAAACATCCTAGAGGTCCTGGTATTCTTCAAAGACCAACCCTAGTGCCCTAAGTGGAGGTTAAGAAGAGGTGCGTCAAAGAAGAGGTAATATCCATTATCGATCCTTTCCAATTTCTTTCTTCTTCAACTTATTCTTCATTAGTTGTTTCATTATGAAGTAATAACATAAGTGTCACTCATATACTTATATGTTATTATAAATTGGAAACAAACCTAATTCACCTTCTATCCATCCTACGGAAAACGAAATCACAACGCGTGCGTACGTACGGAATACCGTCTCCACGCCGTGGTGTAATCGGTTTTCCACCACCACCTTACTTGGATGAGTATAATGGTGTAAATAATAACTATATATGATTATTGTAAAGTGATATTGATTCTGAAATAGTATACATACACTCCAATACAATTCCCCGATCATGGGAACGATATCATCGCTCGTGCGTATGTACGGAATACCGTCTCCACGATGTGACGCGACTCGTTCTACATGATCATCATTGAATAATGATTTTATAAATTAATTAAATGAATAATATGATATATATTACACTAATACCATTCTATAAATGAGGTATCTATAACCTAAAAAGAATAATAAGAATTTATTTGACAAAACACGCATAAGAACAAAAAGCAGTAAACACCCGAATAACAAGTAGAAATGAAATATTACTAATAAGAAGCTAAGAATATGACCATATATGATATCATAACAATGAGTATGATTCTGGAATAAAAACATGACATTATTTAAATCATTATACAGGAGGTTAGGACACTTACGAAGCAAATCAGACCCAAGGTAAGGGAAAATATCACAATCTCAATTTTTATCCGAGATTGTTTTTACTTCAGAATTTACTAGGGAATATTTATCATCCACATCCATGTTTTTTAGATATTTAATATTATTTCTATCCTCATACAATTTTTTAAATCCAATTTTACCCTTCTGTGAGTTTTTAGCAAAGGATATGAAAGGAATCTTTTGTCATTTTTCGTACGAGGAATTTTTTGACTTTTCCGACCAAAGTACTAGAAAAATGTTTTTCATTAACTTATACGTCATGAATGGATTTTTAGAACATTATTTCCATGAAGATTCCTTTACATGTTTTCAAGTTTATTTTTAATCAAATTCTTTTAGTTTAAAATTATATGACATGTTAAGAAAGGAAAACTGTATTTGAAGTAGAAATGATATTTTCCTCAAAAATGAAGTTCGAGTGTTTTATCAAAATTATTATCCATCTAAGATAATATAGGGTTCTGTTTCTATCACTATTTTTACATTGATTTGATTATATTCTGATGGAATTATTATTATAATGCCTTTTTATCTTAAATGGATTATGTTATGATGACATGATGTTTAAGAATCCCATTTTTATTACATGGGTTATGCTATGATGTATGATTTATGATATTGTGGCCAACATAAGAATGGTTTCATTATGAGATGGTTGGGAACTATATCTCCCTCCAATGCATTGGGTAAAGATTTCATATCTCATGAGATAAACATGGCTGGAACGACAAGTTAAACTAGTTCAGTGATACAAGACTAAAACGAGGAGTGAACTTGGTTTAGAAATGGAATTTATTCTCTAAGATAGTCTTGGAAATGAGTCTTGACTACTAATAAATTATCCTCTATGATTATGTGTGTATTAAACTAAGTTTCATGTCTTATGTTATGATTATTGGGATTACATTTCACTACTATGATTTATCCCATGTTATGAAATTATGATCTCTTTTGCAGGTTAAGATTACCAAAATGTTATGTTCTTATAAATATGTTGGGATTGATATTTCTTTTGTTTACCCTTACTAGGAATTTGAGAAAACCCTTTTTTTTTATGTTTTCTTTCCCCAGTCCAGGAAGAAAGTTATTAAGCAATATATGCCAAAAAGGGACTCTAGATATGATAAAATAAATGGGAGACAATGTATTTTATTTATGAACCAGTTGTTTATGTTTCCCAGTTTCTAAAGACATTATACCTATACGGTCCTTTCATGGTTTTGTTATATGTTGTAATAAGTGTGCTTCAAATTTGAAGTATTAACAATGTATTTAAATTATGGTTTGTTATAGTTGGTATCAGAGGAAAGTTATAGTCAACCATTAGAAAATAGGACATGAAAGCCTTAGAACGAACCCTAAGGATAAGTCTAAGAATAGAAGACAATCTTAGTGTTTTAGAAATTTCCATGAAAAATCTATGATAAGACCTTAAGTGTAAAATTTTGTTCTTGATTGTGTGGTTTTCCAATTATAATTAGTGTTTCTCACAGTATTCTTCTTGGTTTTAGTCAATGGATGGAACCCGAAGGAACCATGTTAATGCGGAATGCGATGGGAAATGCAATGATTGTCCCCCTAAGCAACCAAACGATATGGGAGATGGAATGAAAAATATTTTAGCCATGATCACAAAAATTTCTCAAGCTTTGAATCATTCAGGACTCCCAAAAGGGAAAATGAAAGAGCAACATTCTGTTGAATCCTTCATGAGGCAGCATCCACCCTCATTCAGTGGGTCTACTGATCCATTAGTTGCGAAACAATGGATCCGTACTACTGAAATGATATTTTCAGTTCTTCAATGTTCTGAACATGATAAAGTCATATTAGTAGTATATCTCTTAGAAGGTGAAGCTGATCAATGGTGGAATCTTATCAAGAATACAAGGCAAAAGGATGAAATTGAATCCATGGAATGGGATGAGTTCAATAACTTATTTTTCAATAAATACTTCCCTCTTATTCTTCGAACAAAGATGGAGAAGGAGTTTCTTGAACTGAAGCAAAAGGATGATGAATCTGTTGGTACGTACGAAGAAAATTTTACAAGACTTGCAAGGTACGCTTCTGGAATTGTTATCCAACCTGAGAGTAAGATTGATTGATTCTTTAGTGGCTTAAAACCAAGTCTTAGAAGGGCATTAGCCATAAGGGACTTCAATAGATACGAGGAAATCGTTCGATGTGCTCTCAAGGTTGTGATGGAGATTGGAGTAACCCATCAGTCATATTCGTTTGATAAGAAGAGGAAAATGGAATTCAAAGGGAAATCTAAAGACCACACTAAAAAGAACATGAGTTTTCCCATATGCTCAAAATGTGGAAAGAAACATGGAGGGAGTTGTCTTAAAGGGACAAGTAAATGTTTCAAATGTGGAAAGGAAGGTCATTCGGAATTTCAATGCCGTAATGATGGGAAGAAGATGTCTAGTGATGCGAACAAAGAAAAGGATACACAGAGTGCACCTCCTACACTTCAATGTTACAAGTGCAAGGAAATGGGGAATTATGATAATCAATGCCCTAATCCAAGGGTTGTTGATGATGATAGACGTCAACAAACTCTTAAGGCTAAAGACAAAGGAAAGTCACATGCAATTTCTATCAGCGATGCGGAGTATGATAACGAAGTGGTGAAAGGTACACTTACCATCCACTCTAAAGTAGAAAATGTTTTATTTTATTCTAGATCCACCCACTCTTTTCATTTTTGAAGAATTTTCTAAGGGTATCACCATTTTACCTCAATAATTAGATGTTGAGTTAGCTGTGACAACCCCTAATGGCACAACAGTCGCATCAAAAGTTTATAATTCTTCTCCGATTGAAGTTTGTGGGAAATTTCTTCCTGTAAATCTTTTGATCCTTCCTATAGTGGAATTTGATGTGATTCTTGGCATGAATATTATTTCTTTATATGGAGCTCATATCAGTTTCCAAAGAAGGGAAGTCACATTTCATATTCCAGATCAATCTATGATCGTCTATCGATGTAAGGATGAACATAACCTTCCAGTGGAAATTTCATCCATCTTATGGGTCTTGATTCCACTAAATAAAGGTTATTTATCTCAAATGGTTGGTGAGAAACTCATGATTAAGAATATTTCCATTGTACGAGAGTTTGATGATGTCTTTCCGGAGGAATTGCCTAGTCTTCCACCAAATCATAAAGTTGAGTTTTCAATAGAATTCATACCAGGTGATTTACCTATTTCAAATACACCATATAGAATGGACCCAATTGAGTTGCAGGAATTAAAGAAGCAACTCCAAGAGAATCTTGATAAGGGATTTATACGCCCTAGTGCATCACCTTGGGGATCACCTGTTCTGTTTGTTAAGAAGAAAGATGAATCAATGAGACTTTACATTGATTATCGAGAACTTAACAAGATCACTATTAAGAAAAAATATCCTCTCCCATGCATTGATGACTTATTTGACCAATTACGTGGAGCTCAATACTTTTCTAAGATTGATCTTCATTCAATGTATCATCAATTAAGGTTCAAAAGGGAGGATATACCAAAGACGGCTTTCCGTACAAGGTATGGACACTATGAATTTAATGTGATGCCATTTGATCTTACTAATGCCCCTGCTATCGTCATAGATCTGATGAATAGAGTCTTTAGACACTATCTTGATTAGTTTGTGGTAGTATTTATAGATGATATTCTTGTCTATTTAAAGAGCAAGAAGAACATGAATATCACTTGAGAATTGTATTGAAGACCCTGAGAAAGGAGAAGATTTATGCGAAATTTACCAAGTGTGAATTTTGGCTTCAAAAAGTTGCATTTTTGGGTCACATAATCTCAAAAGAGGGGATATATATTGATCCAGCAAAAACAGAGGTTATCGAAAAATGGTCGAGACCAACAACAGTAACTGAGATCCAAATTTTTCTTGGTTTGGCTGGATATTATCGATGTTTTGTGAAATATTTTTCACGATTATCCAATCCACTAACCAGGTTGACTCGAAAAGGAGTTAAGTTCGTGTTGATGGAGGAGTGTGAAGATAATTTCAAGGAGTTGAAAAGAAGGTTATCCAGTGCACATGTGCTCACACTTCCTTGTAGTGGAGAAAGGGTTGTGATCTACAGTGATGCATCCAAGAATGGATTGGGGTGCGTTCTCATGCAGAATGATATGGTGATAGATTATGCCTCACGACAGTTGAAAATCGATGAGCAAAATTACCCAACTCATGATTTGGAGTTAGCTACGGTAATCTTTGCATTAAAGATTTGGAGGCATTATCTTTATGGAGAAAGGTGTGATATTTATACTGATCATAAAAGTTTAAAGTATATTTTCACACAAAATGAGCTGAATATGCGTCAAAGAAGATGGTTGGAGCTGATTAAGGATTACGACTGCTCAATTCATTATCACCATGGGAAAACAAAAAAAGTGGCAGATGCATTAAGTCGACAAGACCATGCTAGCTTATCCATGATGAGGATCACAAAAGATCCAATATTTATGGATTTACAAAGGATGGATCCTGGAATTATAATGGAAGGGGATAAATCTTATCTTTCTCAAATGAATGTTCAACCATCTATAAATGTGAAGATTAAAGAGACACAAAAAGAAGATGTGGAGTTAGGAAAGAAGGTGAGAAATGTTCCTGAATTCAACCTTGATTGTGATGGGATAATAAGGTTCAAGAATCGGGTTTGTGTTCCTACCATCCCATAATTAAAGAAGGAGCTGCTGGATGAGGCTCATAGGTCTTCATTCTCTATTCATCTTGGAAGTATGAAGATGTATAGGGACCTGAAAGAGTACTTCTGGTTGGATGGCATGAAAAGAGATGTTGCTGAATATGTCCCTCGATGCATGGTTTTTTAGGAAGTTAAAGCTGAGAGACAGAAGTCTAAGGGGATGTTACAACCATTACCCATACAAGAATGGAAATGGGAAAACATCACTATGGAATTTCTCATTGGACTTCCTAAAACATCCAAAGTCAATAATGCTATATGGGTTGTAGTTGATCATCTTAAAAAGTCGGCACACTTCATTGCTATTAGAGAGGATTTCTCTCTTGATCATCTTTCCAGGATATTTGTTAAGGAAGTGGTAAGATTTCATGGAGTACCACTTTCCATTATATCTGATCGGGATCCGAGGATTACCTCAAAGGTTTGGTGAAGTCTTCAGCATACTCTGGATACAGAGTTGAGTTTCAGCACTTCTAATCATCCTCAGATAGACGGTCAGTCTGAGAGAACAATTAAAACTCTACAAGATATGTTAAGAGATTTATCTATGGATTTCAAAGGTGTTTGGGATCAACACCTACCTTTGGTGGAATTTTATTATAATAATAGCTTTCACTCAATTATTCAGATGCTCCTTATAAATCTCTCTATGGAAAGAAATGTAGGACTCCAACTTGCTGGGATGAAGTTGGGGAAAAAAAGCTATTAGGACCTGATCTTGTTGATGAGATGGAAGAAAAGGTCAGATCATTTCAACAACACATAAGAGCAGCTCATAGTTGATAGAAAAGTTATGCCAATAACCGAAGAAAAGACCTAGAGTTTGAAGTGGGTGATAAAGTGTTCTTACGAATATCTCTTTGGAAGAGAGTAATGAGATTTTGAAAGAAGGGAAAGATGAGCCCTAGGTATATCGGTCCTTTTGAAATACTCGATTGGGTTGGGAAGGTAGCTTACTGATTGCCACTTCCACTGAATCTCTCTCAAGTTCACAATGTGTTCCATGTAACTCTCCTGAGAAAGTGCATACCTGATCCTTCACACGTGCTGAGCTCAGAAGTTGTACCGCTGGAGCAAGATCTTTCTTATGAAGAATAGCCGATAGAGATTCTAGATCATAGCGAAAAAGTTCTAAGGAATAAGACCACTCGCAGGGTTAACGTTTAATGGAGGAACCACCAATTAGAAGAAGCTACGTGGGAGGTTGAGGATATGATGAGGGAGAGGTATCCTCATCTGTTTGATACGAAGTGACGAATTTCGAGGTTGAAATTCATTTTAAGGGGGATAGAATGTAACACCCTGATATTTTAGGAGAAGTATATTTTATGTTATATACAACATCAAAGGAATCTTTCACGGCACACAACACTAGCTTGGCTTGCGTTAAATGCAATCACGACCTTCCTCGATAGCGTGTGTAGTACACAATACCGATTTTCATTAAACAACGATATTTTATTATAATATTATAAACTAGACATTATGAATAATATTAACTGAATTTTAAATTTTATAACATTATTATTCGTCTTACATATTTTCTAGAACTTATTATGAGAACAAAATAAATTTTTAGGGTAAAATAATTATTTTTAAAAAAATGCATTTTTACTGCCTTTTGATGGCGCACCCACTTTAAATATAGTTTTTGACAAGTTTATAAGTTAAATTTAACAAAATAAAATTCTTCTGTAGAATCAGGATATCAAAATTTACTTTGGATAAAATTTTCATATTATTCTGATAACTTTCATATTTTAATGAATTGTAAAAACACGCTATATTTTAATTAAAAACAACTTTTTCCATCGTAATACATTATATGGTTAAATAATAATATTGAATGGTTTTAAAGTATAAATAGAATATTTTTTTACCATTTAATATAATTTAGGCCATTAGCATTAATTTTACATTGAATTCATAGGTAAAAACATTTCAATCATTGGAAATGTTTTAACTTTTAAAAACCCGTTTACTTAACAACGGGATTAATTTTAAATTAATTTCTGCAACTTCTGTGTTTTTAATTTTGAAAAATGGATTCCATATTTGGATTTAGTGGGTCAAAATTATGTTAATAGGTTACTTTTATTTATTTTGATATTATGAATAGTAACTACGGTAATTTTTATTTACTGCAGTTAAAGGTAAATCGGGTAATTAAGGGTAAATATAAGATTATGAAATTACCCTAACACTTGCCAAAATCCTATTGGATGAATAAAAGTCGACCCATATAACCTAAGGGTCAGAATATATTCATTTTATGGTGTTTTGACCATGAAATAACATAATTATTATTAAAAACAAAGAAAGTGACAGCATGTCACTCTCTTAAATCTTATAGGTATAATAATTTTAATTTAGTGATAAACTTAACCAAAAATAGAACATCAATAGTCTCCAGAAATATAATAAAATTATCTAAATCATATGAATTTATTTATAATTTTAGGGATTAAATAATTATCATTAATTATGACACAATAGTGATGCTGAAATTATTTTATTGATTGAAATATCAAATAAATGATTTTAAAAGTATTAAAATAAATATTATATGAACTATTTAATGTGCTCCACTAATTTTCTAGATAAACATTACATGTTATGAATCTATTAAATCTTTTAGTTCGAACATATCTTCTGTATATATTTTATTTAACTTCAAATAAATGAATAGTGTCAAAATTGACACTATTGTTATTTTATAAAAATTACATATTATAAAATTGTTTAAAAATCACAAAAATATTTAAAAATTATAAATTAATATTTATATGGTAGAAAATGTAATAAATCATGCAATTATGGACAATTCACAACATATAAGTAATTATTTATAATGATTTAATATTTAGAATATTATTACCACAAATAAAATTAAATAGATTATATAAGGATAAATCATGTTGATAATGTTTAAAAGAAATTCCCAACTTGTCTAAATTTTATTTCCTGGTGAGATTACAACCCTATATCATCTAAGAATCTGATTTTAGTCATTTTTGGATGTTTTTAATTGGGGTTGTAATTTATTATAAATTAATATTTCTTATAATTCCCAAGGTGTCCCTCTCCCCACCCTTATAAAAGGGCACCTCCTCCCTCTCCTCCTCACACCACATTGAGACTTAAAGCTCGGCCAAACCCTTCAAATTTATCTTCTCCACTTCCCTAGAAACATTGTAGAGGTCTTGGTCTTCTTCAAAGACCTACCCTAGTGCCCTTAAAGGAGGTTAAGAAGAGGCGTGTCAAAGAAGAGGGAATATCCATTACCGATCCTTTCCAATTCCTTTATTCTTCAACTTCTTCTTCTTTAGTTGTTTCATTATGAAGTAATAACATAAGTATCACTCATATAATTATATGTTATTATAAATATGAAACAACCCTAATTCACCTTCTATCCATCCTACGGAAAACAAAATCACCGCGCGTGCGTACGTACGAAATACCTTCTCCACACCGTGGTGTAATCTGTTTTCCACCACCACCTTACTTGGATGGGTATAATGGTGTAAAGGATAACTATATATAATTATTTTAAAGTGATATTGATTCTGAAATAGTATACATACACTCCAATACAATTCCACGATCATGGGAACAATATCATCGCTCGTGCGTACGTACGGAATACCGTCTCCATGATGTGATGCGACTCGTTCTACATGATCTTCATTGCATAATTATTATATAAATTAATTGAATGAATAAATATGATATATTTTACACTAATACAAATCTGTAAATTAGGTATCTATATCCTAAAAAGAATAATAATAATTTATTCGAAAGAACACGAATAAGAACAAAAATCAATAAACACACGAATAACAAGTAACAATGAAATATAAATAATAAGAAGCTAAGAATATGACCATATATGATATCATAACAATGGGTATGATTCTTTAATAAGTCAATGACATTATTTAAATCATTAAACATGAGGTTCAGACACTTACGATGCAAATCAAACCTAAGGTAAGGGAAAATCTCGCAATCTATATTTTTATCCTAGATTGTTTTTACTTCAGAATTTACTGGGGAATATTTATCATCCACTTCCATGTTTCGTCAATATTTAATATTATTTCTATCCTCCTAAAATTGTTTAAATCTAATTTTACCCTTCATTGAGTTTTTTGTAAAAGATATGAAAGGAATCTTTTGTCGTTTTTCGTACGAGGTATTTTTTGACTATTCTGACCAAAGTACGAGAAAAATATTTTTCTTTAACTTATACAACATGAATGGATTTCTAGAACATTATTTCCATGAAGCTTACTTTACAAGTTTTCAAGTTTATTTTTAATCAACTTCTTTTTATTTTAAAATTATATGACATGTTAATAAAGGAAAACTATTTTTGAAGTAGAAAGGATATTTTCCTCAAAAATGAAGTTCAAGTGTCCTATCAAAATTATTATCCATCTAAGATAATATAAGGTTCAGTTTCTATCCCTATTTTTACATTGATTTGATTATGTTCTGATGGAATTATTTTTATAATGTCTTTTTATCTTAAATGGATTTTTTATGACGGCATGATGTTTAAGAATCCAATTTTTATTACATGGGTTATGCTATGATGTATGATTTATGATTTTGTGGAACACATAAGAATGGTTTCATTATGAAATGGGTGGGACCTATATCTCCCTCCAATTCATTGGGTAAAGATTTTATATCTCATGAGATAGACATGGGTGGAATGGCAAGTTAAACTGGTTCAGTGATACAGGACTGAAACGAAGAGTGAACTCAGTTAAAAAATGGAAATTATCCTCTAAGATAGTATTGGCAATGAGTCTTGACTACTAAGAAATGATCCTCTATGATTATGTTTGTATGCCATCAAGTTTCATGTCTTATGTTATGATTATTGGGATTACATTTCACTACTATGATTTATCCCATGTTATGAAATTATGATCTCTTTTGCAGGTTAATATTTCCAAAATGTTATGTTCTTATGAATATGTTGTGATTGATATTTCTTTTGTTTACCATTAATAAGCATTTGAGCTCACCCTTTTTTATGTTTTCTTTCCCCAGGTCAGGAATGAGGTTATTAAGTATGATATTCCAAAAAGGGAATTTAGATATGATAAAATAAAAGGGAGACAATGTAGATGATTTATGAACCTGTTGTTTATGTTTCTTAGTTTCTAAAGACACTATACCTATATGGTCCTTTAATGGTTTTGTTATATGTTGTTATAAGTGTGCTTCAATTTTGAAGTTTTAACAATGTATTTAAAGTATGGGCTGTTATATGTTCTTTCACTTAATATATTGATTTGGGAAGTGATTAGGCTAACATCATGATATACTTTCTTTATTTTCCTAAAATACAAAATAATGAAATGGTGAATTACTTTTCCTTATATATTGTATAGTACATTTATATTAGATGAAACTTTATAGAAATTTGTATCAATTCTAGATAAAATTGATCACATATTCTTTCACACACTTCTTATGATGTTTTTGTAGGATCGAAATATGAATGTAGATTCTCAATTATAAGAGGGGGGGGGGGTGAATTGTAAGTTTAAAAACATTCATTTTTAAGATTAAGGAAAACTATGTTTAACAAAGTTAAACTAGGTAAATTAAGAAGACCTATTTTAGTTCTACATACTAGCTAGGTTCGAAAAATATGGTTTTGGAAATGAATATTAATAATAGTTTACAAGGAAAATATTCTACCATAAAGCATATATAATCTTACTAATCTGAGTATACAAAAGTACAAGAAATTATAAAAAAGTTATAATTTATTTCATTAAAAAATTGCATCAGAAATAAACTTGAAACAAAAACAAGTAACAATTATGAAATATTTTAACCCAAAGAGTAGGGTATCAAACAACCTTGGATAAAGGTCCCTTGATTTATAATTTTAAGTGATTATTTCTTACCCAAACTAGGGTAATCCCTCGATAGAATTATCAGAGTCTATCTTGCTATCCCCACAAGCCCTCAAACTTTAAGGTAGTCAGAACCTCTGTCTTCCAATACAAGGAAGTCCTCAAATTTTAAGGTAGTCTCCACCTCTGTCTTCTTATCCCCAGAAGCCCTCGATTGTAAACATAAAAAATCGGAGCCACACGAAGCAAGATGAACAATATGTTCAGTACGCACAAGGAAGAAGATTCTATCTAGAAATCTCATCAACAACATGCAATATTTAGAGTGATGGAACAATATCTATGTTCTTATGGGCTCATTCAAATAACCGCCTATTTATAGGCAATTCTCCAACAATCAGCTCCCTCCTCCAACGATCATATTTTTCCTTGAATCTCGGAGGGACATGTACATGTGTCACTCAAACAACAATTAGTTATAAAGATATTGTACAACATTGTTTCATAACTATAACAAGTATAAGAAAAAATGGTTTCTTAACTAAATTCATTTTTCCAGAGTATAAGGAAAAAAATAAGTTCGTAGTATATGTAAATAAACACTTAGAGAATATAAATCATGGATATTTGGATTCTGTTCTTCTAATAATTCGGAACCTGAATTCTATAGAATCCGGAGTATGAATTTCAATGAATTCGGAGTCTGAATTCTAAAGAATTCAGAGTGTTAATTATAAGGAATTCAGAGTCTGAATTTGGAGGAATTCGGAATCTGAAATCTAAGGTATTCGGAGTCTAAATTATAAGGAATTCAGATTCAGAATTCTAAGGAATTAGGAGTCTGAATTTGAAGTTATTCAGAATCTGAATTCTGAGGAATTTGGAGTCTGAATTCTAAGGAATTCAGAGTTTGAATTTCATAGAATTCGGAGTCTGAAAACTGAATACTCTATAACAAAGGATTTATAGGATTTTGAGGTTTTATATGTGAAACTTATTTTATACTTTTGAAATAAAATGAGTTAGAATTAAAGAAACTATAAAATGAATAATGAAAACAGAGGTAAGGATAATGTTTCTTTGCGGAAGAGAAATTTTCCTTATTATGATAAATTTTAGGGATAATAAAATTTTCCTTAAGATAGGGTGTTTGTGATTTTCAAAAAATGAAGGAATGAAAAAGTCATAAGGAAACCTTATTGACTAAACAATTTCTTCTCAAATTTGAATAAGGGAAAATAAACCCACACCCACCTTAGATTTATGTACACCTGATAAGCCAAGAATTATGGGATGTGTTTACTGGTCATTGTTAAGAGACATTTTTTTCAGGTATATTATGGCTGGTAATACATTAATTGAAAATATGAGTATTACTCACTTTGAGAAAGAATTGTTAATTTATGGAACACAAACTGAGTTCTGAAAATAAGCAATGGCAATGAAAACCAATGTACCTATACTATAAATAAATAATGGGGTATGCATCACTTGAAAAATTGGTATATTTTTTAAATGTATGGTAATAATTTTATGTTACATGAAACAACTACATAATTATATTCCTCTTTTGATATGTAGTTCGATGAATCCAAATCCAGAAAACACTTCCATCCCACATCATGTACTATAGTAGGAGTTATGTGTAAATAACGATGAGATACTAATAGATGAAAACAACAAAAAAGTGTGGGAATCAAGTGTCAATATTAAATAATAATTTTTTTCTCTTTAAATAGGTATTTCATAATAATGATTACTTATTTTACAATGTTTCTTATCTAAATTAGGAATATGAATCATCACCAGCTATTCCAAAAGAAAAACTAATATCAGTGGACATGAAGTGGCCAAAATAGTATCGTCACGTAAGAGGCGTGAGTTTTGGGGTGATACCCTAAACATATTTTAAGAGAAGAAAAAAATAAGGGATAAATATAAAAAATACAAGATTTTTAGACATGATTAGATACTCTTAAATAAAAATTTAATTGGAAGTCATAGTTTCTATAAACTTTTATGGGAATTAAGAAAAGAAAAGAAAAAGATCATGAAAAACCACCATGTGAAGATCCCCACACCCCCACTTGCTTTGGGGTGAGCCGTTCCCCTCAAAGAGATGTATTAAATGATGTAACCATTATTCTCATAGTTGTTTCTGTAAAATGTGAATTAGGTATGCACTTATACCTTTCCTATACTGATATTTTAAAGGGTGAAAATTATTTTGATTTATATCTATCAATACCCACCTATCACCCTTTTTCGAGGGACACTATGTACAATATAAAAGAAGATATTATACATAATAGAAAACTTCTAAGATTTTTTTCTCAGTTTTCATGTGGATACAAGGTTACACAATGGTATATATGTAATAGTTTATTTTGAAGAAAAAAGGTATAAAGAAGCCTCAATAGACTACATTTCTCTTGAGAATGTAAATGAAATAATAAAGTATGAATGATTAGAAGTATCAGTTATATATGTATATAGGAGGTGTGTTTTCATGTTTTTTTCTCCAATATATGATCTATTTTTTTAAATATGACTAAATACAATTCAAATTTTTTAGAGGCTTATAAACCAATACTATTTTAAAAGAAAAACCTTTGAAAAAAATATGAACTCATTATTCCTATTATAACTTCTACACAAGAACACTCAATGTAAAAAAAATGTAATAGTAGAAAACTAGCCATAGTGTTTAAAAGAAAAATTACAGACAACATACTCTTCTTATTACCAATGATGAAGGGGTAAAACTCTAAAATTTAATCATATAAAATACATTTTCATTCCATTCATTAATTATTCATTTTTTGTATTTAGGAAGCATTGGTTACTCATTGTAATAAATTTTTTCATGACCCCGGCCCCCGAGTGCCCTGAGTCGGTGCCTACAGAGGATCGAATTCAGTTCGGGCTATGAGAAACTAGATACTTCTGAAAAAATTCTTTAGTGAAGACCCATACCTGAAATTTATTAATACAAAATGTAGGGTGAGCATACGATTGCCCAATAAGTGGTTTAAAAATAACATACTATACCCAAAATAACTTTTTCAAAAAATTATTTAAACCATTTCATAAATCAATCTTGATAATGAAAAGATGTAACACATGTAACATGTCACAATAAAAGTGCTTAATTAGAAACATGATAGAAGAATTACAAGGATTCATGATTCGAACATAGGCATGTTGAATAAAATAATTTCTAAACATGTATGTCATAAGAATATGTAAGCACAAATTAAATAGCTAATATTAATGAATAATCATATTTGCGCATAAAGGTAATTAATTCATTTTCATACATAAAATACTAAAATCACTGAGTGCTATACATATGTCATGCCATAAACTTTTAACTATTCTGATACTCATAAGTAATGGCTCTTAATTAACATACACATAATAAGGGATTATAATTCTGAACATTCTGAAACATATTATCGAGGCCTCGGCCAAGACATCTAGTGATTAAGGCCTCGCCAATAATCCATAATATCTTTAACCAATATTCTACTAGTCTAATATTTTTCTAGTCAATTAAATTACATAGTCATAATGAGGAAAATGCATATTCCAGACTGTGTTAAGGCCTCAGCTAAGACGTCTAGTGATTAATACCTCGGCCAAAATCTGTAACTCATAAATGGGAAAGGCCTTGGCCAATTCCACTTCTAGTTGTCTCATGAGACCTACCGATGCATAGAGGGGCTATAGCGAGCTCCAACCGTCACATAATAAGGCCAATGAATTCCCCATACCTCATAAACCAAAGTGCACATACCACTTCAATTTATTTAATAACTTATCACTTATCAAACCAAGTGTACATATTACTTGGTTTCTTAATTCACTTTTCATTTTTTTCAAGGTGTCCCATACCACCTTGAGAAATTAAATCCATAAACTCAGGAAAGGGCATAAATGTTTAACATTACACTTATTCACATTTATGCATATGTAGTGATTCTGGCCTAATATTATGAATTATGTGGTCAAGTCATTAATTGGTACAAAACTTAAGAGAACTTGTAATTACAACTAACAAAAAAGAAATAATAACTTGACCACATATAATGATAATTTCTTAATTTTCAAAATCCATACTTTATAGAAATTAATATTTATAGTTTGAAATTGAAAAATTTTAATCTAAGATAAATGTCATATATACACATGCATGAATCATTGAGTTCCACTGTAAACAAAATGGTAAATGAAACAACTAAATCCAAATACAAAATATACAATATATTACATTGAAAATGTTTCCATTTCAGTTTATCGAAGGTATTCATGGCTTATTACACATTCTTTTCTCATGAGGGAATTATTGAAGCATATCAAATAATGGATAAAAAGGGAATGACATATAAATTTATAACAAGGATAAAATCATTTAAGGTTCATTAACTAAAATGAGTTTGACATGGGACATACAAATTTTTAAAAAACTAACGTTTTTCTTAGTATTATAAAACTACTTGAACCCAAAACTGTATTCGCATCCATGAATTAATGTAACAATTTTAAAACATCTTTATTATCATAAAATAAAACTATATCAAATTATGTGTACATTTCCAAAAATATAATAAGTGTTCATCCGTTTCTTTTATAATTAACATTTCAAACTAAACACACCCAAGCATAATTTTTGACCGCAGTAAATGTTTACACATACAACTTTTAACCTTTAAAAATATTGAATTCATTTATAGATGATATATGTAGCTACAAACCAAATATATATATATATATATAGAATTAAATATATTAAATTTGCATTTTACAACCAAAAAAAATCCCTCTTTGTTGGTTAAACATTGAAAAACACTTTTAGAAAAACATGATAGGGTTAGGATGGAAAACTATTTGGGTGCATGTATATGTAGGTAAGAAAATATACATGTCCTTATACACCAACTTAAATTTATATATATATGTGTGTATTTTCTCACAAATAGGGCCAAGTATAAAGGTAGACCTTAACTATTAACAATTACCTTCTTAGCTTGTTTAATCACCAAGACTCCAAAATATGGAATCTTGTTCCAGATTACTATATAAAAACAAAGACCTATACTCACAAACTTAAATATAACTATACTCATACATATATATACAATCATACAACTCGAAACCAAAGGAATGGTGAAGGAAATCCCTTACCTTATCTCGAAGAGAAAGAGAATCTCAGGAAGTATGGAAATCTTGGGATACACGCTAAGGTCCGCAGAAGACTTGGGTGCAAGGAGCCGAGAGGGTTCCTCAAATGCCCTGGAGAAGTTTTTTTTATAAATTAATCCTAAAGTGGTTATTTAATGGAATACTGATAGGGATAAGAGGCCACATTACTTATAAAAATACCGGGGAAAAGGACCTTTGTGGAAACCATGAGTGTGGAGGGTCCGGCGGCTGAAAGGTGTAGAAAATGGAGATAAAAATGCTGTCTAAGGTTGGTGTATCATGGAACGCCGTAGGGAAGAAGACAGTGCACTGGAAGTAAAATCGGGAAGAAAAACAACATCCCAAATCATGACTACCTTTGATTCAAGGGATGGGAACGTCCATGGTTTTTTTTAAAACAAATCAGCGACTTAGATTAACTCTGATTCAATCAGACGAACCAAGTTCGACGCGGCGTTTTAAATACTTAGAAGGGCCATGATTAGATAGTTCCTGATCGACTGGTCCACATAAACATGGTGATATTTCGTAGTTGCTTGAGGTTCAAACCCGGGATCACGATCAGCGGCCCAGATCACGCGCGACATGATCTGACGGCCAAGATCATGTTTCACCCCAAAAAATGCTTCCCACATCAAATTGGTGAGCTGATTTCACCTCCCTTATAAGCTTTGACCTCCCACAATGATGGTAATAACCCAACACACACAGGAGGACTTACACACGGGCCTCTACCTACCTCACAGGCCTCGACCTACCCCTTCTCACATGGACTTGCGCCCGCGCTTCGCACACACATGTGCTCCCGAGTGACCTATGCATGCTTGCTTCTGTGCGCTCCTTGAGTGAACTATGCCTGATCTCGGGCCGACCCTGACTGTGACTGAGTGCTAGGCTTATCCACCTTGAGTGAGCCACCTCCCTTGGCCAGACCAATAAAGGGCTGGCCCTAGTAGCCCAATTTTTTTATATAACCTAACTAAAAAAAGGCTTAAAGGGAAACATTATACTGTATAGAGATTATTATTTTTATAGGTGGATTCTATTAAACTTTTTAAGGTTAATGTTTACAGCTTAAACTTTCTCTTAAGTGTTTTCTAAGGTTGTTTATAAACACCATCCTTAAACATAATGAGTTATAAATTGCATGATAATTATTATATTAGTGTTGTAGTGGTTTAAACTTAATTTGATAAAAAACATATAATTGAATTAACAAATATTTAAACACAACTTAAGACATTGAATGGAGATATTTACAAAACATTTGAGTTAATTGCAACATGTTTTGAATTTATTATTACATTACAAAAATACTAATGTATAATTATAAACATTCCTCTATGCCCTTTTAAAGTTCATGGTTAGGTTTAGTTTTATAATTTTTCAATTCATAATCTAATTATTTGGAGAACCAAAATATAATCATATGTCTTCAATTAATATCCCAACAAGGCCAATAGATATATTTATAGCCGTTAGAGTTCTATGGGTTCCCAAGACAACGGTCACATTAGTGTCCTATAAATCTAAGACTTAGGGTGTCTTAACACTCAATTTGATTGAAGAATATGGTTCACGTCATACCTTTGGGGCTTAGTGTAGCCACAATGGCTTTGGCCGTTCTCATGTTCATTATGGTGGATGCTAATGACCCTTATTATCTTCTCTGGGTCCTCCTTAAATATAATGAGTTATAAATTGCATGGTAATTCTATATTAGTGTTGTAGTGTTTTAAACATACTTTGATAAAAAACATATAAATCAATTAACAAGTATTTAAACACAGCTTAAGACATTGAATGTAAATATTTACAACACATTTGAGTTAATTGATACATGTGTTAAATTTCTTATTACATTACAAAAATACTAATATATAATAAAAAAAATTCCTCTATGCCCTTTTAAAGTTCATGGTTAGGTTTAGTTTTATAATTTTTCAATTCATAATCTAATTATTTGGAGAACCAAAATATACTCAAATGTCTTCAATTAATAGCCTAATGAGGCTAACAGATATATTTATAACTGTTGGAGTTCTATGGGTTCCCAAGACAATAGTCACATTAGTGTCTTATAAATCTAAGACATAGGGTGTCCTAACACTCAATTTGATTGAAGAAGATGGTTCACGTCATACCTTTGGTGCTTAGTGTAGCCACAATAGATTTGTCCGTTCTCATGTTCATTATGGTGGATTCTAAGGACCGTTATTATCTTCTCTGGTTCTTCGTTGTTTTGTGTGGTCTTCCTGTAATCTTAATAAGGTCTTTAATTGGTATCTTTTGTTAGCTTAATTTCCCATGTGAATCTCAGTTTGTTGTAAACACTATGGTGTTCTTATTTGAATAAAACTCCTTGTGTCTGTTTCGTGTGCTGTACTCCATTGCATCATATTATTATTTTATAAGAAATAAGTTTTGTTCGATTAATAGAAAACATATATTATATAAGTTACCATTATATGAAACACAAGTCTTTATGGTGTTACATTATACCACCTAAAAATAATTGTGTCCTAGCTATTCTATTCTTAAACTGGAAAAGAAATTCCCAGATGATTATTGTCACTAAAATGGGATATTTGGCTTAGTAAATGGAATACCCAGGTTGGTATTCATTTCCTCTTCTTCTCTGGCCAAGATACACCTTGAGCAGTAATTTTTTAACTCTAGCTCATGCATTCTACACTCAGGCTTACATAGGGAGGCTCGAGCCGTAAAAATTTCAGAGATTTCTGAATGGACATATTCTATGGTGCCTTACTAGACTACATCTCACTCATGATATTTGGTTGGAATGATGCAGTTAAACATGATGAGGTTTAGGATTTGGAACATAAAGGCTTCTCTGAGGTTCCCATCTTGGGCAGCCACTTAAGAAACATGCTCTGGAAGAAAAATTCTGTGGCAGAGTGAAACAATAAAAAAGACCCTCAAAGTATCTTCCCCTTCAACTATAATAGGAGAGTTTGGTAGTGGTGATGAAGTGGAAGACATGGTAATTCACTTGACAGGAACGAAGGATCTCAGTGCGGTTAGACAAGCCAAACATGCATTGACATTATCCTCGCAGGTTGAGGAAAGAAGGATAGTCCACATCGCAAGTTTTGATTAAGATATCCTCTAATATCTCATCGAGTGGAGATGGGATATTTGTTCGTCTAGCCATCTGAAAACATATCCGTGATAATTCACTTTGAAAGTTCAGATAAATATAAGACAGGAAAGGGAAAGATAATATTTTAATAAAACATAAGTTTATTACTAAAAATTAGTGCATGAGTTTCCCCTAATGACCAACTAAATGAACTCTACACAGAGAAGAAAAACTCCCTATCTCCTCAAACCAAACACAGGCTGAGCATTCAGGGTTAAACTCATGGGGACACCTATGAAGTCTCATGAGTGTAGCATGAGGGGTATGAATTTGGGAGACATCAAATTACACTTGTTTCCTACAAGACAGTCGGTTGGAATCATCTTCTAACATTCCAAAGTCCAAAAATTGGCCCCAGATGCCGTAGTTCAAGATTCGACAAAGATAGGCCGCTCGGAGGACACCGACAACAGCACTTCTTGATAGGTGTCGAGGGACTTAAATCCAACGTCCTCACCTACCGTGAACACTCAAAAAAGTCCCTCATGGTACCTTTCTTGATGTACATAGGAGGGGAATTTGGTCATCATCATAAGAAGGTAATCAAATCCTAACCCCCCGGTGTAGTCAAAGCACCCGAGGTGAGTTTGACACATCGTACAAGTGTTTTCATTTCATGAAGATATGGGCATAGATAAGAAAATTCTCTCAGCTAGCTAAAGACACAATGGTCTCTAGGGCCTCATCAGGAAGTGATAGTAGATTGGTAAGCACATTTTCATCTTCCATCTGAAAATTAATAAAACATCATTCATAGTATTGCTTAAGAATGTTTTTCTCATTGTTCAGTTCTGGTTTTCCAGATTCTTCCAAACCGAATCCTCAGATACCAATTTTCACAACCCCATACCCCGAGTTCCTAGAGCCAGTGCCTACAGACGATCGAATTCAGTTTAGGCTCTGAGAAACCAGCTACTTTGGAAAACACATCTTTAGTAAAGACCCATCCCTGAAATTTTTTAAAACAAAACATAGTGTGAGCATACAAATTTCCAGTAAGGGGTTTAAAAATAAACATACTATACCCAAAATAACTCTTGAAAACATTCTTTAAACCATTTCATAAAACAATATTCTTAAAGGAAAGCTGTAACACATGTAACATGTCATAATAAAAGTGATTAATTAGAAACATGCTTGTAGAATTACAAGGATGCATGATTCAAACATAGGCATGCATAATAAAATAATTTCTAAACATGTATGACAAAAGAATATGTAAGCACAAATTAAACAGCTAAGAGTAATGAATGACCAGAGTTGTGCATAAAGGTAATTACTTCATTTTCATACATCAAATACTAAAATCACTGAGTGATATACATATGTCATGCCATAAACTTTTACATTTTAGGATACTCATAAGTAATGGATCTTAATTAACATACAGATAATAAGGAATTATAATTCCGAACATTCTGAAACATATTGTCGAGGCCTTTTCCAAGACATCTAGTGATTAAGGCCTCATCCATAATCTATAAGCTCTTTAACCAATATTCTACTAGTCAAATATTTTTTTGGTTAATGAAATTACATAGTCATAATGATGAAAATCCATATGCCGGACTGTGTCAAGGCCTCGACCAAGGCGTCTAGTGATTAAGGCCCCGGCAAAAATCCATAACTCATAAATGGGAAAGGCCTCAACCAATTCCACTTCTAGTTGTCTCATGAGACCTACCGATGCATCTAGGGGCTATAGAGAGCCCCACCCATCACATAATAAGTCCAATGCATTACCCATACATCATAAAACAAAGTGCACATACCACATTTATTTATTTAATAACTTATCACTTATCAAACCAAGTGTACATATTACTTAGTTTCTTAATTCACTTTTCATTTTGTTCAAGGTGTCCCATACCACCTTGAGAAATTAAATCCATAAACTCAGGAAATGGAATAAATTTTTAACATTACACTTATTCGCATTTATGCATATATAGTGGTTCTGGCCCAAGATTATGAAATATGTGGTCAAGTCATTAACTGTTACAAAACATAAGAGAACTTGTAATGAAAAATAACATAAAAGAAATAATAAGTTGACCACATATAATGATAATTTCTTAATTTTCAAATTCCATAATTTATAGAAATGAATATTTATAGTTTGAAATTGACCAATTTTAATCTAAGATATATGTCATCTATACACATGCATGAATCATTGAGTGCCACTGTAAACAAAATGTTAAATGAAAACACTAAATCCAAATACACAATATATAAATGATTACATTGAAAATGTAGCCGTTTCATTTTATCGAAGGTATTCATGTCTTATTACACATTCTTTGCACATGAGAAAATTACTGAAGCATATAAAATAATGGATAAAAAGGGATTGACTTATAAATTTATAACAAGGATAATATCATCTAAGGTTCATTAACTAAAAAGAGTTTGACATGGGACATACATATTTACAGAAACTAACGTTTTTCTTAGTATTATAAAACTACTTGAACCCAAAACTACATTCACATCCATGAATTAATGTAACAGTTGTAAATCATCTTTATTAGCATAAAATAAAACTATATCGAATTATGTGTACATGTCCAAATATATACTAAGTGTTCATCCATTTCTTTTATAATTAACATTTCATACTAAACACATCCAAGAATAATTTTTGACCTCTGTAAATGTTTACACATACATCTTTTAACCTTTGAAAATAATGAATTCATTCATAGATTATATATGTACCTATAAACCATATATATATAGATATGTATAGAATAAAATATTTGAACATTGCATTTTACAACCAAAAAAAATCCTTCTTCGTTGGTTAAACATTGAAAAACACTTTTAGAATACCTGGATAGGGTTAGGATGGAAAAATATTTGCGTGCATGTATATGTGGGTAATAACATATACATGTCCATATACACCAATGTAAATATATATATATATATATATATATATCTGTGTGAGTGTGTGTGTGTGTGTTTATTTTCTCACAAAGAGAGCCAAGTATAAAGGTAGACCTTAACTATTAACGATTACCTTCTTAGCTTGTTTAATCACCAAGACTCAAAAATATTGAATCTTATTTCAGATTACTATTTAAAAACAAAGAACTATACTCAAAACCTTAAATATAACTATACTAATACATATATATACACTCATACAACTCGAATCCAAAGGAAAACTAATGGTAATCCCTTACCTTAGCTCGAGGAGAAGGAGAAGCTCGGGAAGTATGGAAAGCTTGGGATACACGCTGTGGTCCGCAGATGACTTGGGTGCAAGGAGCCGAGAGGGTTCCTGAAATGCCCCGAAGAATCTTTTTTATAAATGAAACCTAACATGGTTATTTAATGGAATACTGATAGGTATTTGAGGCCACTTGAATTATAACAATACCGGGGAAAAGGGCCTCTGTGGAAACCATGAGTGTGGAGGGTCCGACGGCTGATAGGTTTAGAAAACAGTGATAAAAATGTAGTGTAATGTTACTATATCAGGGCACATCGTGGGGAAGAAGATAGCACGATGGAAGAAATACCAAGAGTAAAACAATGGCCTAGATCATGACTGACTTTGATCTAAGGGCTGGGCACATCCACGGGGTTTTTTTTTAAAAACAATCAGTGACTTAGATTAACTCTTAGTTGATCGGACGACCCGAGTTCGACGCGGCATTTTAAATACTTCGATCGACTACGATTAGATCGCTCCAGATCGAACAGTCCATGTAAACATGGTAATATTATGTGGTTTCTTGAGGGTCTACCCCGGGATCGCAATCAACGGCCCAGATCACGCATGACACGATCCGACGGCCAGGATCACGTTTCACCCCAGAAAATGCTTCCCACTCGAAATGGCTAGTTGATTTCGCCTCCCATATAAACTTCAGCCTCTCGCAATGCTGGTAATAACACAGTACACATAGGAGGCCTTACACATGGGCCTCCGCCTCCACCATAGGCCTCTGCCTACCCCTATTGATGCGGCCTTGCACCCGCACTACGCGCACACATGCGCTCCTGAGTGACCTATGCATGCTTGCTCCTGTGCGCTCCTCGAGTGACTTATGCCCAATCTCGGGCCGACCCTGGCTTGGGCTGAGGGCTAGGATCTGCCACCTTGAGTGAGCTGCCTCCCATGGCCTGACCAATAAAGGTCTAGCCCTAGTGGCCCATTTTTTTTATATAACCTAACTATAAAAAAGGCTTAAAGGGAAACATTATACTATATAGAGATTCTTATTTTTATACATGTGTTTTATTAAACTTTTTAAGGTTAATGATTACAACTTAAAATTTCTCTTAAGTGTTTTCTATGGATGTTTATAAACACTACCCTTAAACATAAAGAGTTATAAATTTCATGATTATTCTTATATTAGTGTTGTAGGGGTATAAACATATTTTGATTAAAAACATATAATTCAATTAACAAGTATTTAAACACAAATTTAGATACCGAATGGAAATATTTACAACAAATTTGAGTTAATTGCAAAATGTTTTGAATTTCTTATTACATTACAGAAATACTAATGTATAATTCAAAACATTACTCTATGCCTTTTTAAAGTTCATGGTTATGTTTAGTTTTATAATTTTTCAATTCATAATCTAATTATTTGGAGAACCAAAATATACTCGTATGTCTAATAGCCCAATGAGGCCAATGAATATATTTATAGCCGTTAGAGTTCCATGGGTTCCCAAGACAATGGTCACATTAGTGTTTTATAAATCAAAGGCTTAGGGTTTCCTAACACTCAAGTTGATTGAAGAATATGGTTCACGTCCAACCTTTGGTGCTTAGTGTAGCTGCAGTGGCTTTGGCCATTCTCATTTTCGTTATAGAGGATGATAAGGACCATTATTATATTCTCGGGGTCTTCATTGTTTTGTGTGGTATTCCTATAATCTTAATAGGCTTTTTAATTGGTATCTTTGGTTAGATTAATTTCCCTTGTGAATCTCTATTTGTTGTAAACCCTACAGTGTTCTTATTTGAATAACACTCCTTGTGTCTGTTTCATGTTCTTTACTCCATTGCATCATATTATTATTTTATAAGAAATAAGTTCCGTATGATTAATAGAAAACATAATTTACATAAGTTACCATTTTGTGAAACACAAGTCTTTGGGGCGTTAAAAATTTGGATACTCTAATGATTTATTTTCTAGATTCACTAAATGGATACCCAAAAAACAAACCACACATAATGAGATTTGTTAATTTCTAATACACTACATGAAATGTTTTAGAACATATCTTCATGTTATAAATTTTTTATTATGTTTTAATGATAATTATATTATGATATGGTGGTGTTTAAATATCATGAAAGTCATGGTATGATGACTATCCATTAGAACAAGGAGCCTATCAACTTCTAAAAATGGAAAAGTATAATGGTATATATAATAGTATTTCACTATGAAAACATAAATCAAAACAAATAACTTAATTTTTAAATGTTTTTTTAGTTTCCAAAACAAAAAAATGGCAATGATTTTGTTTGTTATGTTTGAAAATTAATAAGTGATATCATATACCACCAAGAAACTAGTATCCAAAAAGAGGTATTTTTGTAGACAATTACTATTTAATTTAAGATATTTAATAATAATTTGTGTATTTATATTTTTCCAATAGTACCATTACTACAAAAATTCATCATATTAACAAGATAAAATATATTTTCTAGAAACAATTGTACAACATACCCGAAATTAGAATTTACACATATATCATGAATATGTGACTTACAACTTTTAATTTAGCATATATTCTCATCATTTTATCTAATTTTTTAATTAACCACCATATCATTTTTATCTAATAATTATTTTGTTAATTTTAATAGATATAATAAAGAAATTACTTCTTCAATAAAGATTATTCACTCATGTAATAAGATAATGCACTCATGATGTTGAATTTTTCTTTTTTGTTCGCCACCTTATTCAACATTATGGGTTATATCAAATAGAAATATTGTTAGATAACCCATAATTTTGAATGAATTATAGGATAAAATACGTCTGGGAATCAACCATACCCCAATTTAATAAACTACGTACCTTGTATGACTCAAATTGTGTGGTTTCAATTTAAAATTGACAAATTATTAATGAATTTTTTCATATTTATGTTTAATTTATTTCTTTATAGTATTTCTAACATAATAATTTTTTCTTTATACAGGTGTATTATTTTTCTCGAGTTGAGGTGGTTTGTTTGAAGCTTCTCATGGTCATGAGATATTGGACTTTGAGGCTCCAACTACGATAATTTCAATAAATAAATGTGTCAATAATATATATAGAAATCATGAAAAGATGAATTCCTATTATTGAGTTAATTTTTTCAACACTTTATCTACTATTTTTAAGTTAATTTCCCAATCAATTATGTGTATTACTTCTTTAGGAAAATGAGATAATGACTCAAACTGTATGTTTTTAGTTTATAATTTACAATTCTGTTCAAAACAGACATCACATAATAAAAATTGAGCAATCACATTCAAATTATTTTGATAATTTATTACAATGATCCATAAGTCATTTTTAACATGTTGGAATCATCCACACCTCAATCTTCAACATAGTGTGACCAGTATGACTCCAAGTATGTCTATTTATTTAAAATTAATATTTTACTTAAAATAAAAAATGAGATACTCAAAACCAAGAAAAAACATTCTGATTGTTTTGATAATTTAGTACAATGATCCACATGTAGGAATCATCCTCACAAAAATCTGATACACGATGTTCTCGGTATAACTAAAAGTAGTAATTATTAATATAGAATTGAAATTTTAGTTCAAAATGTGTGTCACTCACTGAAAAATGAAAAAAATTCTAGTATTATCTTTACAATTTTGGAAAATGATTCAAAAGTCATTTTCTTGTCTATGAATTAGTCTCACATCATACCAACACATGATGTGATTCATATGACTCAAAGTGCATATTTTTAGTTTAAAATGGCATTTTAGTAAAGAACATAAGTGACATAATCAAAACTAAGAAAATTTATTCTAGTTGTTTTGATACTTTAGGAAAATGACCCACAATTCATTTTTATGTGTTTGAATCATCTTATCCTCAATCTGATGCATAGTGTGACCGGTATGACTCCAAGTGTGTCTTTTTTATTAAAAATTGACATTAATTTTAATAAAAAGGAATAATGGCATACTAAAAACCAAGAAAAAAATTTAGATTGTGTTTATACTTTTTGGAAATTATCTATAAGTCATTTATGATATGTAGGAATTAGTCTCACCTCAATCTAATACATAGTGTTCCTGGTATGACTCACAGTGACTGTTATAAGTCTAAAATTGACATTTTATTTCAAAACATGTGTCACTCAAAGAAAACTAAGAAAAAAAATTGAATTGTCTTGATAATTTAGTATGATAATTATTAAGTAATTTTTGATATATATATGAATCACTATCATGTGAAACCAACCCAATATGTGACTGGTATGACTCAAAGTGTGTGTTTTTAGTTTAAAATGAAATTTTAGTAAAAAACAAAAGTGATAAACTCAAAACCAAAAAAGAAAATTTGGATTTTTTTTGATACTGTAGAAAAAAATTTATAACTCATTTGTGATGATTAAGAGTCATCCTCACCACAATATGATGCATGATATTACCGATATAATTCCAATTGTGTCGTTTTATTTAAAACCGACATTAATTTATGTATAAAAGGCATATAAAATACCCAAAATCAAGAAAGTACATTAAAATTGTTTTGATACATTATAAAAATTATCCACAAGACTTTTTTTACCTGGAAGAATTAACCAAACCCCAATATGATATATGGTGTACCTTGTATGACTCAATGTGATTATTATTGGTCAAAAATTGACATTTTAGTTCAAAACATGCGTCACTTGATGAAAACTAAGAGAACACGCTTGAATTGTATTGATACTTTATGAAAATTATTAATAATTCATTTGTGATATGTAGGAATTAGTCTCTTGTAAATCTGACATGATGTGACTGGTAAGACACAATGTGTGTGTTTTTATTTTAAAATGACATTTTAATAAAAAGGATAAGTGAAATACTCAAAAAAACATTTATATTTTTTTAATAATTTAGGATAATGGTACATAATTAATTGTTTATGTGTAAGAATCATCCACACCACAATATGACACACAGTGTGACCGGTATGACTCAAAATGTGTATTTTTATTTAAAATTGATAATAATTTTATTAAACAGGACTAGCGACATACTAAAAATTGAGAAACACATTTATATTATTTTGATACTTTAGGAACATATACCATAAGTCATTTCAATGTGTATAAACTATCTTTAACTCAATCTGATACACAATGTTCCCAGTATGACTTAAAGTGGCCATTATAAGTCTAAAATTTAAATTTTAGATCAAAACATGTGTCTCTATTTAAAAACTATGAAAAAAATACTTAGATTATCTTGATAATTTAGGGAAATGATTAATAAATCATTTGTGATATGTATGGATCAATATCATGTTAAACTAACACATGATGTGACCAGTATAACTCAGAGTAATTATTTTTAGTTTAAAATGACATTTTACTAAAAAAAGACATGGCATATTCAAAATTGAGGAAACACATTCAAATTGTTTTTATGCTTTAGTAAATTGATCCAGAAGTCCTTTTTTATATGTAGGTATCAAACATGGTATGACTCAAATTGTTTCATTTCAGTTCAAAATTTTCATTTTATTAATTAATTCTTTCATATTTATGTTTAATTTATTTCTTTATAGTATTACTAACGTAATAATTGTTTTCTTATATAGCTGGATTCTATTCTTAGAGTTGGGGTATTCTGTTGAAAAACTAATACAATGATCATGATTTTTCGATAGGGGTTCGGGTTCCAAAGATAATGAAACATTGACATTTTTGAATTTTTATGACAATATATGCTGATGTAATTATACAAAACAATGTTTGAAATGTTTATAATATATTTTTTATGAATTTTTGATATACTATTTATTTCAATTAAATTATTAATTTTTCATATACAAGATTTTGTTACAGTGTACTATAATTCAAATATCATACATAAGCAGTAGAGACTTTATCAATGCTATTTATAACACTAATAAAGACCCCCTTTATCAGCGGTAAGACAAGTGTGGATAAAGGGGTTCCCCTTAAAGGGAACTTTAGACAAAAAATATTTTTAGCACTATTAAAGCCCAGTTGAGTGTTGTTCAAGGGATTATCAATGCTATTTCATTACACGAGAATCCGTACACTATTTAAGTCCCATTATATCATTAGTTTGAATATCCAAGTCGACCTAACATTCAATATTTCTTTTTTCGATTGTTTGAGTGATCACTTGAAAAAGAAAACTTCACCATTCCTAAAATGGAAATTTATTATATTTTTCCTCTAATGAATCATAAGAATCCATCAATTATGAGGTTATAGAATGAAATTGGCAATAATTAAAGAGACATACCTTAAGAAAATTAAATGAAGCACCCCCAAGGAAGAAACACATTTAGAAATAGAATAAAAAACTATTATTTATATTCTTAATGAAACAAATAACCAATGATAATTATGACGTGACTACTATTTCTCATACATTTTCAATTTTGAAAAACACCGATCTTAAATTTTCTAAAATGATTTTAAAATCTTATTTTCCAGGGAGAATAACTACATATATTTTATAACATTTTCCAATTATCACTAAATTGTAAAGGGGATAGAAGAATTGGCTCTCACACACATTTTGAGTGTTAATTGACAGTGAAGACTTGTCGTAACATACCCAATGTATTGATGATAGTTTTTTTATTCAAAAACTTATTACAAAGAGTTTATAGTTGGTGATGAGTCTAAAAAGAGTTCAGTAAGGTTCAAAATGTTCTGAAACAACTATAGTATATTGGGTACAACTATCAAATGGCAGATCACACATGTTACAAACAAACCGGTCTGGGGACTTAACACCTAGACCGCCGCTCCAAACCCCACCCCCAAGAAACAACTATAAACTTATAAAATAATTATCCTAGTCTTTCTAACTAAAATAAGTAAAAAAAAATTATCATTAAATATGTTACAATAATATTTAAAAAATCAAAAAAATCTTATTACATTAAAATTAATTATAGTAAAAAATTATATAATAATATAATAATTAATAAAATATAATAAAATAATTATTTTTATTATGTTAAATAATAATTAATTATTGAAAATTTGTGGTATATGTTAGACTTAGGTTATATAATGAACACGTGTCATCCCAACACACATTTTTTACCCTATATATTTCCCCCCGTTTTCCACTCCACCCATCCTGACATTCTCTCCCCACATCCCCTTCCTCTCCACTTCCCTCCCTCCTCATCTCTACCCACACCCCATCCCCACAATCTCTTCCTCCTAGCCTTTGGATCCCTGGGTTCCTAGATTCTGACATCCACCTCCATCCTAGGTTTCCATTCCAGTTTTTCCTCTTTTCACCCATATGTTCCCTCACACTACACTATTCTCATTTTATATATCTACATCATATGGTTTCCTTTAAAACTTATACCTAGTTAGTTACTTCATTTCACACATTCTCATAAATTTATATTTAAACTTGAAACTGGCCAATGCCTCACATAAATTTTCCACGAAACATTTTACTATTAACAATCACTCCTCCATTTCTCAATCATCCAAAATGATTTTCATTTTTATTGTTCTTTGATTTCAGGTGAAAGGAATAATCAGGTTAGTTTGTCTTAAATTTTTACACATTCCTGAATTTCACAACATTTCTTTACCTCCGTTCTAAATCTCAACACCACCCCACCCAGTTTCCAATTCATCACTCCTGTTACGGTGAAAAACATGTTATGATAAATACTTACTTCTTCATGCATTGCATATATCAATTTTAGACAAATGATAATCACCATTGGCCAATATTACTAATGTTTTAAGTAGGTTTATTTTATTTTTAAACCTGGATTTATTGTTTAATTTGATTTATTTTTTCCATTATAATATACTAATTATAATGATTCAATTATCATGTGAAATTCTTATGTGTATTTTATTCTCTAATTTGTGAATGATATATTTCAATTTTCTCATCCATAAATGTTTAAAATGATCTTTAATTCCAAGGTATTATTCATATTTCAAAAATCTATACCATTTACTAGGTTAATCAATGATTTGGTTAATAGTGACATAGTTAATCGGTAGTCTAGAATCATTATCTGTAATCAATATCATTGAATCACTAGACTAATCAATAATGATCAGTTTCTATTTACATGTTTTCAAAAAAATATTTTCTATTTAATCTCATTACCTTCAATAATGACTTTGTTAACATAACAAATCAATCATTATTCTTTTAATTTTTTTTACACAATTTCCATCTATCTACTTATAACAATGCAATTTCACTAATTAATCAGTAGCCTTTTACATTGTTACATGCATATTCACTATGAAATTTCAATGACACATCATATACCTATGTATTTTCACTATGAATATACATGAAATTTCAATATTTTTTCAATGTTCCTCTGATAAGTCTATTTCATGCACACATTGTTTAGTGTTTTAATGTATTGATTTTGTATTTAATTGAATAATCTTTTCAATTATGGAGTGAATTGACGTGTATTATATTTTTAAGGTAGGAATAATGGATTTATGAAAAAGGAATGAAAAGTAGAGATTTTTGGAGCTAAAATACACTTCATGCCATGACAAAAGAAAAGTGACACATCACCATATTTTTCAAGATATAGAAAGTTGGAAAACTGGAGCAACATGATTAAACAATGCGTAATTAATTTAGATGTTGTAACTTTATCGAGAAAAAAAGATTCATCTATACAAGTCATGATGAGGTTACACATTGTGAAATTAAGTTACACCTCGTGAGTCCCGATTACACATCATGAAAGGAGTTAAAGCTCCAAATCTACAAAAGAGGTTTGCACAAGCTTCATGTAGATTCAAAAATTGTGGATGCAACCTTGGATCTGGATTATATAATGTGTAAACATATTACACATCATGACACTTTCAAAAAACAAAAAAAATAAAGATACATTAAAATTTGATGTACGCTGGGAGTTCAGAACAAAAAAACTATAAATAGGACCCATATGCCTCTATTATATAAGGGGATGGGACTAGAGGATCTTGAGTGACACTGCACAGAGGATACAGATGCACAGAGTGATGATCCCGAGCCCTACTTTGTCGCCTTTCTTCACCTCCCTTATTCTTTGGATACCCATGCTTCTCGTTCTCATTATGCCTTGTATGAGCGATTATTTTTCTTAGTGTTGGGTGATGTGATTGTTGGGGGATGTGATTTTAGGTATTATTTCTAGCTATTATTCTTTTTTTGGATTTTTTCAACTAGTTCAATCAATTCCAATTCATTATATTTTTGAAATTTCCTGAACATTGCTTTGTATGTGATGGTATTTATTTTATTACATCAATTAATCAACTTAGTTTCATATAAATATTATGAAATGAAGGTCAGTTATGTTAAAATATGGTTTTGGTTCACCATTTTATGTGATTGAACATAGTATATGACCATTACAATGGTGCAATCAAACGATAAGGGTGGGATACCAAGACCAGGGATCCTTGCTGACCTGATTCCAACACAAAAAAATAATAAATATTATATCAATTAAATCTATAGTACATGAACCTAAAAATAATTAATCACCAAATGTATCCTATCTTGATATCAATCCCAATCCTTACTACATTATTTATCTTCCTCCAACCAAACAAAAAATTTTAATTTTAGTTTTCTTAATTAATTTAGAACATATGATCCGTCTATGTGGGTTTGACACTTGGACTTTATAGATAGTACATTTTTTGTTAGGTCATCTAACTTTTGAATAAATTATTAATTTTTTTAGCCCCATAGTAATTGATGATTCCCTATGGGTTGTTATCCTCCTTTTGTGTAATAAGAATCAAAAGATATTACTGGAAAAGGGATTGAATATCCTTTGTAAAGTACAGTTCATAGTAGTACTATTTACTCTAAATTTGTGTTCTTATGTATAAATTTTTTACCTATCCAAACAATTTATATTTTTTCCCATAATTATTCATCTTATTACTCTAAATTTTCATATGTTTATATTTTCTTCTACCAACATTAAAGTATTTCACCTATTCTAGATCTTCTTATGGTATTCTCATTGAATTGAATTCATTATTCTTGTAGAACTAAAATTTTAATTTATATCCATGATTATATTTACATTTAACAAGAAATTTATAATTCACATTATATTGATGTTTTATCACATTAACATGTTCTTTAATTTTTTTTCAATTTCAGTTTCAAAAAATAGTTTATACTACACATCATTTTTGTTGTGTCCTCTATTATCTAATTTAGTGCTTTCGATATCAAAATTATCTTTGATTAATTTACTATTTCATTTTTTCTAATTCCATTATTATATAATTAGAATGTATTCAGTTATGTGTAACATTTCATTTTTATGTAAAATGCTATTTTTTTCTCCTAATCACTTACATTTTTACTTTCATATTTTATTAAAACCAATGGTGAATAGTCCCATGCGATGCACAGGTAGAGTACTAGTTGAAATAAACACATTATATTTTTCCCCACATATTTACATAACCTATGATGATTCACTTCATCTTCATCCCATCCTATCATTAAGTGCCTCATCATCATCGTAAGGCCTTCTCTTCCCGTCCATTGCAGTATTTTTTTTCTTAAAATAAATTTAATTTGATTCTTGATGATTTATTTTTCATTTTCTTCATTAGTGTTAAATTTTTGATCGATACTAGATTTTATATATACTATTTCTATTTCTTGTTTCCCTTAATATGGTAAAATCACTCAAATATTCTGTCACATTGAGTTCAGGTACATTCCCTAGTGGTTCATTAGGCGTGCTTCATATATGCATGTATACATATACGATTCTTGTTTATTGAATTTTTGTTTATAATAGGGGTTTCCAAGAGTATGGTTATTTCTAAATATTAATAGTTACAATTTTTTTGAAACCTTTAATGAAATCTTAGACATTTTCATTAACCAATGGTTATTATTTTTGTGTTTTTCAGATGATCAACATGTTTTGGTTTTAGAAAAGCATGTTGGAAATGGTCTTTTCTCATCTTAATTTGATTATGTTTTTATCAATTACATCTTGTGTGCACATGAGAGCACAAAAAAATAGAAACATATTTATGTATAGATATATACCTCCGGATGATATCCTTGATTGACCATAAATCAGATTCTTGTCCTCCACATTGTAATTTGGGTTTTATTTTTTTTACAGTCATGTCATGGTCTATAATTTAGTTTTTTACCTCTATGGATACGTTTCATTTTCCATGGGCTTATGTGAAATATTTTCATATCATTTCCATGAAACTATGGCATAAGATCATCTGCATCACTTATTTTAACTTTTTGGACTTAATTTAAAGTAACCTCTAATTGATAGTCTTAAGAATGATGATCGGAAATCATTTTCTGATGCATGTTCTGATAGTGATGAGGAACACAAGGATAAAAGTCATAAGTAAAGCCCATTAGATATCCCATGATATTTATATTAATCCCTATTTTTTCTAACCAATACTGACCTAATTATCTACTCATGTGATCGATCCATTTGTGGATAGTGAGGATGAATATGAAGATAAAGCGGAAGAAGTAGAGAAGTATTATATGGAAATACCCAAGAGTGTATGTATTTAATTTCATCATGTAATTAATATTATGTTGGGTTCATGGTAAAAAATATTTCCTGGTGAAATAATATTATATTTCTTATGATTATAGAGAATACCACTTTGTTGGGGTTGTAAAAGGTGACACAAAAAAAGAATTTGTCCTTGATGTGGCTTGTTTTGCAGTCATGGAATATAACACAAAACATGTAATAAATATTTTAGGTAACAGATGAAGATAATAATTATCATTTATGTTATGATTCAAATTTTTTACTAATCAACCCATGGGATGATTTCTCCTATGATGTTTTCATGAATAAAGAAAAAGGTATGCCGATAGGGTGATTATTTTTTCATAGTAATAATAAATCTATTGAAATCTGTTCATTTATAGACATGTTCAACCAATTTTTGGTCTATAAATAACTAGTATGGTATAGGTTGATAATCTTGCATTGGAGAATGTTATTAAATAAAAAACCATACATGTGTCTGGTCTTGTCTTTTATATCACACTTTAGGCCTCAAAACCCAAGGGTGGTATTAGAATTTATGAAACTAAAGTTCTTTATCTTGTGGGAAGGCCTCATATTATAAAATAATTTAAGCACAAGGCATTACCAAACAATTTAATCGATAAATTATGTGGCTAGGTGTGCCCTTTATAAAGAACATGGTATTCCTATATTTTTTCTCATAACATTATTTTTTTGTTAGGGATGTGTGGTAGTTTACAGATTATATATATAGTATTCAAAACACACAGATATTATGCATATTTAGTTATGTTAACTTGTGTACCAAACATTTAAATATAATGTTGATCTAGAATCAATCAATTCGAAATTTTATTTGAATATAGATCAAATAAAAACTATTATGAAATAATAAAATTTAGTATATTTGAATCAATATAAAATTTAATTTAGTTCATTAACAAAACATTACATCTATAATGCATGCATGTCCAAGAGAGATATGCTCATCGAGGAACGACTGGCCATCGAGATGAATAATTTTCCAAAATAATACCCATGGGATTCTTCTTCATTTAGAAGAATCCACATCAATCACTTTAAGGGTCTTGTTAGCTGAATGACATCATGCATCAACAATTGGAAGATGACCCCTTTCATTTACTGTAGGGTCACATTGGCCAACATTTTTCCAGGTTCTATTCCCATGAACATTCTCCCTCTCATTAGAGTTTCCAAGGCCATAATCCATGATATATGGAACAATTTTAATTCCTTTATCAAGGAATCACATCAATAAGACATTTGTTACTTTTCTTATTGGTCAAGAATGGCTAGAACAGTTGTAGAGGGCTTGATCAACGTGAGAAGCATCATAGAGATTGTGCAATGAATACAAGAAAAATTGACAAAAGAATTTATCAAACTGAAATGCATCTATTCTAGTTTCATTTATGGAAAGTATAAGGACCAATATTCCGGGTCGCAACTAAAAGTTGTGTCTCACCTCTTTGGAACAACTTCAAGGTCACCTAGTCACCCTCCAAAATCATACTCGATAGATAATGGAATGTGGCGAACTCAACTCCTAGAATGAAAAATAGTATGGGGTTCCACTCAATATTCAATAATTCATCATTCTTGAAATATCATTCAATATTTCTAGTAAGATTTTAAACATTATCACAATTGTTTTTTATTTGAGTTAAAATCTATCTTTAATATTATTCAACTTACGAGAGAACTAGTGTGGTGCCTGTTCATTGGAAGGACATTAGTTGTTTTTAGTGTTTTAGAATTTTGGAATAATTTTGATTATTAGTGGGAAATTTTGGAATAGAAAATTATTTAATGTTTCAATCATATCTATCTAAGTCTTATTTTATAATTTTGTAAATTTAGAAGATTTCATTCCTAAAAATAATTAATTTCAATGAAAAGGTGTATACATAGCTTCGAAATAAATTTACTACGGGCATTTGAAATTAAAAACTACATTTTAAATGTTCATTTAGTGGATTGGGAAATAATAATCTAGAAACATTTTAGAGGATGCATGGGAATCATGAAACTACCATGAGAACACATGGGAATCCTGATATAAAGAGATTCTCTCCAGAACATTCTCACCATGTGGTTTTAGGGGTGTGATCATACCTTCATGAATGAAAGGATGCACATCAAGGCCTTTTTTGTGGGTAGTTTGACTATTTGGGAAGCTAAGATCAAAGGGAGTAATTAAGAAATAAGTTCTCATCTTTACATGAAATTGAAATTGGGGTCACTCATCATAGTGCTTAAAGGGTTGATTATATGAAGGGAGAACTCTCCATTAATTAAGAATCTTATGACCCAATTTATTTAGGTCATGGGTGATGATAATATTGTTATATAGGGCCAATGGATCTTCTATTTAATGACATTAAATGTTCTAAATAATTTTTCCCTCATTAATTAATAAAATTTATTATTTTTTAATATGGTTATAGAGAACACATGAACTTCTTTGACACGATATGTATCCGATGAATCATGCAAGGAGAAGAAAGATAGCTCTCATTCAGAAAAACACTGTTGGTTCTTTTTAGATGAAGGATAATGTAAAAATGACCCTTTATCGGGGTCATTAAATGGAGGTTGAGGCTATGGCCACTCCAATGGAAAGAGAAGTCTATGATGATTCATGAAAGGAGAAGCAAGATAGCTCTGATTCAGAAAGAACTGATGTTGGGACTCTGCTTAGAAGGCTTCAATCTATTCCCCCAAGAAGGGGGAGGTTGAGAGGTATGAGGCGTGGTCATGGAAGGACTAGATGGAATAAAATCTCAAAAGAGTAAAGAATTTTACCTTAACGACTCAGAAAAAAGATAGGCAGCAGGTTGTTTTATTTGAACATTTTGCTTTGTATTCCTGGTTCTCATGGGATCCTCCTTTTACTTTCTTTTAATAAAAGAGACATAGCCTCAATCTTTCTAAAACAAAAAAGAACAAGAACTTATTTGGTGTTTTAACCTTTTTGATTTAAATTACCATTAAGTATCCTTACCATTGATAATATAGTCATTGAATAACAATCACATGATTAGCATAAACATATACTTTTAAAAATCCAATGGAAACAGAAAAAAGGAATGGATGACCTCAACTAGTATAGTAATACCCTATGATTTTGATTTATCATATCTTCCAAGGGAGATATAATCTTTGAGAATTTACTATGATCAATCCCATGCTGAGATCTAACAACTTAACAATGAGAGAAACTCTTTACGGGAAAAGCGCAAGCTCGTTGAGATCATGACCCAAACCATGTTCATCAAACCGCCCCATGAAAATATCACCAGCACAAAACTTACTCTTAATGTGTTTTCTGGTGTATTAAAGGTATATTTATCAAGGCCTTTATATAATTAATATGTATATTATATATAGTAATGAATATATTTTCATTTTATTATGGTTACATTATAATGATAAAACACAAGTAGTATTTTTAACTAGTATTCAATTTTAATTAAGAACTTTATTATATTTAATTAATTAATTTTTTAATTAAATAATTTTTTAATAAAATATTATTCTTAAATAAATTTTATAAAATCTAAATGATTATATAATGTTTATGTCACTTTTATAAGGATTCAAAAATACTTATTGTATAAAAACTAGCATTTCTTAATAAATTTTGATTATTATTTTAAGAATAAAAATACACATATTTGGAAAATTATTTTGATAAAATTAATATTATTTTTGGAATCAAAATGTCAAAATTATCCAATCGTGAAGGTTTCATAATTTTCTGAAATAGTTGAATTTTCAGGTAAAAATTAAATACCATATAAACATACACTATGTTTTATGACATCATAATGATCAAATAGTGATTTAATAAATACTATAATTGGTATACATGACCAGATATATGTCTTAAAATTAATTTAATGTAATTTAATGTTTATTTTATTTATTTTATAAATTCTAATGGATCCTCCCAAACCATTAATACATTTTAATGTTTTAAAATCATTTCTTTAAGAGCGTGACTCACCTAAAAATAATCAAGAGAATTACTTTATTATTTTTGGATCTTGGCCTTATAAAACAATGATAATCACTCCCATTTCTCTGAAACCATGATATTGTTTGTGGTTTTGGTTATTTTTTTATGTAGAGTCCAAAACCGAAATAATAAATAAATCTACCTCTTTTCCTATATAAAACCACCAAAAATCCCATTTCTATTCACTCAAACTCCTTGGAGCACATAAAAACTCTTCCCTACACTCTTTATAGTCCTCCCATAGTTCCCTTAAGTTCTCAAAGAGCCCCTCCCAGGACTTTGAATCCACACACTCAATTAAGGGACCTCCCTCTCCTCCTTTCATCTTAGACACCTTGTTTTGGATTTGTCTTCTTAATTGATATTTTTTATAAGGTAACTTATGTATAAACATCACTTTAATATGAAATTGATTTCATTTCAATGATATCTCATTTATACTCTTTCATTTTTACCTTTAACTAATCCATTACTATAATGAATATTTTTAAGGGACTCCCACATTCTATTCTTTATTCATATTTCTTTATGATATTGTGCCTTCTATTTCCAATTACTGTTGTTGGTATATGTATTTCCATGTCCCTATTACTACCCATTTAATGTATAAACTATTAGAGGCACATTTACCTCTCATAAAACCATTTTTAGGAATTTTTAAGTAACGTCATTATGATGCCGAAATTCTACTGCGATTTTCAATGCCAAATCAATTATATAGTGAATAACATTCCCATTTCCTACTAAGGGTGTTCACATTTATGAGAATATAATTATTAACATGGGAATTAAATGTATTTATTCCATAATTTTTTATCATGGAATAAAATATTATTGTGATTGAATCCAAGTTTTATGATATATATGTGGTAGACTTCAGCATGAGAATGAAATAAATGTGATGAGTGCACCCAAAATTATATAGCACTCTGATGATTAGGTAATGTTTAGTATCATGATATGTAATGTTGTTATAGGGAGTGAAAATAATTATTTTATTGAAAATTTTCCATTATGATGTCTTGGTAGTTATCCTTGACCTATGATCCAGTGTTTTAAGTTGTTGCCACATTTCCCATGTTTCCTTTACAATTTTCATGCTATATCAGGCCGCATTATTCATGTTTATGATTCCTACCCCTTTTATTCCCAATCTATATGCCTATTGTATAACATGTGTTTTTTGATTTATGTTATACCATGTTTATTCTCTTACTAGGCTTTATAGCTCACCCCTTCTTATGCATGTCCCCGGGTTATCCAATGCAGTTTTAAGTGAGCATGCTAAGGAATATTTGAATAAAGATGTTGTGTTTAATGTTCTAATTTGTTATATAATGTACCTAATTCCAAAATACACTATACTTATTGATTATCCAGGTTTTATTAAGTGTTATATTATGTAATAAATCTTGTATTAATGTTTAATAAAGATTAGGGTTGTTTTAGTAGGTATTAGAGGAAAGTTTAGTTATTTTTGGGATTAGGATTAGAAAAACCAAGTGAAAAACCATATAGAAAAGACTAATTATAAAAAAATATACCAAAATTTAGTTAATTATGGATTAAAAATTTTATTATGCATATACATTGTAACACCCCAGGTAAATAAAGAGTATGACATTTTCACATTTATCCATATTTGTGAATAAAATATTAATATAAATTTAAAGGGGACGCTATGCTCGATGGCGTACCCAACACACAACAACGAGTTTCTTGGGAATCTTACGTTGCACTCTAATAATAAAATAATATTATTTTAAATGGTAGTTAACGACTAGCTGTTGTGATGACGGGAATGAATATAACTAACTAAAAAATGATTATATATGTTTGTCAAATATTTTTACTTTTTACAATAAATGTTAGAGGATTAAAAATGCGAATGAATCCAATTTTAAGCATAAATCTTCTTTAAACGGTCAATTAACCACCTTTTGATGGAGAACCCTCTTTAAATATAGTTTTGGTCACTATTATACATTCAATTGGTCCAAATAAAATTCTTCTTTAGAATCGGGACATCAAAATTTACTTTGTGTAAATTTTTGGTATTTTTCCGAAGAAGTTCAATTTTTAATGAATAGTGAAAAATGTTGTATTTTAATTCAATACCTCTTTTTAATATAATTTATTTATATTATTAGATTATCTTTTGAATTGGGTTTAAAGTGAAATTAGAATATATTTTTACCATTTAATCAAATAGTGGTCATTGGAATTAATTTCACTTTGAAATTTGACCTAAACTAGTGTCAATCTTTTGACATATATTGTTTCATAAAAACACGCTATTTGTTCTGACAGCGGGAATTAATTATTAAATTAATTAATGTAACTTATATGTTATGAATTTTTTAAAATAGACATAATTTTTGAATTCGGAATATCAAATATAGCTTCGGGTGAATTTTTGGTATTTTTCTGAAAAACTTCAATTTTTGATGAAAAGTGAAACCACAAAGTGGTGGTTACAAAATTTGATTTTTCATTTAAATGGGACCTTACCACTTCTATGATTTGAATTTCAAAAATCCAATTTAAATTATTTTAATTGTTAAGTAAAATGTGGTTCAATGGTATGAAAATAATTTTTGATGAAAAGTAACTTTTAAGTTTTATTAATCGCGATTAAAGGTAATTATTGTGATTTAAGGTAAAAATGATATTATAATAAACTGAAAATATATTTACACTTGTCCTAACTCTATTGGATGAGTTATTTCCGACCAAGACAACCCATGGGTCGATTTTTGGTACCCCATGGAGCCACTTGGGTTTGATAATGACATTTATGCCTTTTATTTAAAGTTAAAATAAAAATGTCACAAACAAGATTTGTTTTACTAAAACAATTTTTACATGTAGTTATACAAGTCTGAATTTTGACTATAAATAGTCATTGGAAATATAAAAATATTTCCTACATCATAGTAGTTTTTTATAATTTTTAGACATTACATAAATTAAATTCTTTATGACATCATGATGATGCAGCGATGACCTCATTATTTAACGATTTAAATAAAATGGAATGATAATGAAAAATCTAGGACCTACACATGTCAAAAACCTATTGGATTGGTGAATTTAGAACCCTTATCACCTTATCCTAGAAACACATCAATTTGGGACTATTAAAATCCGAAAACCATTTGAAAATGAAGTAACATTTTATACTTTTCCAAAAGTGCCCCTCCTATCCTCTTATAAAAGGCCCCAATCTCTACCACCTTACCCACACCTCTCAAACCTTTATATCGGACAAGATCTCATAATTTTGTAGTATATTAATTATACTAGGATGTTTTTATAATAATTATTAATGCTGCACTTACACACACCTTCATCTAATGGTTAAAGAACATACTGTTTCCGTGGATGGCGAATTTCTGCCTCATGAAACGATGATTGTTCAACACTCATATAACACCTTCAAAGGTGGCCATTAGGATTTCACTATATTTAAATATGATATATAATATTTTTATGTTTTACTTAAGCTTATGTATTTTTCATTTGTGGCATACCTTTATGGCTTCCATTATGGGTATACGCGATATCTTCATTTTAGGAAGTGCGGACTACCACCCCCTCAAAGTGATTTGATTTGTTAATGCCATATGTGGGAAGTATAAAGGATGGATTTAAAGTTATTATATATGATGTTATAATTGAATTATAATATACCTTTATATCATTACTTTTTTCTTTCGATTAAAGTATGATATAGAAATGAAAGTAGCGTTAATGCGTACGTACGGCTTACCGTCTCCATGAACGGTGCATTTCATTTCTAATCCTCAAATGTAATGTACTATTATAAGTACATATAATGGATATATATGATGTATGATACATCTAAGGGATGAATATAATTCTGGAATTAAAAATATACATATCACTCATTTTTTTTAATTCCATTAATATGACATAGAAATGAAAGTAGCGTTCATGCGTACGTACGGCTTACCGTCTCCATGAACGGTGCATTTCATTTCTTACCTCTAAATGATTATGTAATATTATAAATACATGTATATGCTGGATATATATGATATATATGATATCCAAATCATGAATATCATTATTGAGATACTGGATATTTGACTACGTGAACAACTTGTAAATATAAGAAGTTCACTTTTGACTTAAGTACTAAATAACAGCAAAACAACCGTTATTAACTTAAATGATTACATAATGTTCATGACATGGTAATAAGTGATATAAAAGGAATAATGAACTTGAAAATGGTTCTTAAGGAAGTATAAATTAACTCAAGTTTATTATTCAGGAGATTAAAGAACGATCGAGTCAAGTTGGACCCGAGGTAAGGGATCCTACTCCTCTCTTTCTTTTTATGTACACTCTTTTATGTCATTCCTTTTAAAGATCATATTTCTTGTTATTGGGATGTTCTTTTATATTACTCTTACTGTAATTATTATTGTTCATATGATGAAAGACCCTATTTTCTCTCATCAATCAATTTTGGATGTTTTGAGTGGCGCCGTTAGGCTGCCGAATATTCGTAAGAGATCTAACCTCTTTTTTTAAGTACTCTCATTTATTTCACTTCTTTTAATCTCCTCTTTGTTATTATAGGGGATGTTATTTTATATTCCTATTGATTTAAATTTTATTGTAATATGATGGGATACTCTATTTGATCTCATCAATCCATTTTTGGAAGTTTTAAGTGGCTCCGTTAGGGTGCCCAGTTTCGTAAGGAATTTTTCATCTCACTTTTATTCCAGTGAGATTTATGGTACATTTTCCACCATTTCCTTTGAGTGGTGTATTTACTTCCCATTATTATAATCTTTGTGTAATATAATTTCATTTATGGGTACTTACATATTCATTGTATGACCCTTCTTCAATGGGGTGTACGTTTCTAAGGTTACCCAAGTCGGTAAGGGAACCTTTCACCCTCCTTTTCTTAAAAGACTTATTTTGTTATATCTTTTAATTCACATACTATTATGTTGGGATATGTTCTTATATATCCTTATTAATGTAAATTTTATGTCCATGTTATGAGATACCCTTTTTATCTCTCATAAACTCATTTTATAAGTTTTGAAGTGACGTCGTAAGGCTGTCGAATTTTTGTAAGGGAACTTCTTAACCCACTTTCAATTCTTTGGGTTAAACCTCTAATTCTTGATTTTATTATTCCAAGATTATGTGTGGAATCTCTATGTTGTAGTTTCCACAAACCTTTGTGTGGATATAGTATTTCTACACATAATCATCTCAGTGATAAATTCTTATGTCATTTAGACGGACTTGTATCAGAAATCATAACTCAATATCATTTCATTGAGTTAAATATCTATGTCATTGGTTTTGTTTTTCCATGATTATGTGTGAATGACCTCTGATTGTTTTACACTTAATATCCACTTATATTTTGTGTATTCTTATTTGTCACACATAATCATATAATTGATTTATCCTCAATCTAAGTATACCGACTCTGTAAGGGAATTCGTCTCAATCTCCTTTCATTGAGGCATATTTAGTTTTACACACAACATTCTTTTATATGGTGTATAAACCCCTTTTACTTTTAATTTTATTCAATATGAATCTTTTTATAGGAAGCGTTTTACTAAACGACAAAAAGGAATGTTTCTTTTAACGTACGCGGTGACAATGACATTTTCCGCCGCCATGAGTATTATTTGGTCTTTGGCTTCCCCAACAAGCCGTAATGTTTTTTAAAATGAAATAAATACCATATACTCTCTTATGTATGTTGGTATTGGAAATGGTTTTTATAAAGGATTTGTTATGTTGATATATTTAAGCGATATATTTTATCGAAATGTGGAAATGTTTTCTTTCCATTATATTTTTTTAATGTCTTATGATTTTATAATGGTACTTGGACATTATGACGGGTGGTGCCATGAATACAAGGACGGGTGGTTACGTTATAACCTCCAATGCATTGGGTATGGAAGTCGGCCGTATGGCTATTCCATTAAGTATGTGTGGAAGTCGGCCATATGGCTATTCCATTATGTATGTGTGGAAGTCGACCGTATGGTTATTCCACTTAAGTATGTTTATATCCCAAGTTACCTTTATATGTTATGTGATCTTTATATGGGTTTTATGGTAATATTTTGGTTACAGAATGGTATGTAATGAACTTTTATTCAGTGAAGTGTTTTTACTACTTTGAAAAGGTGAAAAGTATTACTTTGATAAAGTATACATGGTTTACTTGTTGTTTTTAAAAACTAACAGTTTTTCATTCTTTGTGTATCCCATACAGATCGTTTTATGCTCATCCCAAGTTTTTGAAATGTTTTTCACAGGACATAACGTGGAATAGGGCCAAGTATGGGATCAAGGGAAAGTCATGCTACCTAAAACATGGAAATAGACATGTTTCTTTTTAAGAGTTTTTTTATTGAAATTTAGTAGAAGTGACTACTTTGTAATCTTTTGAGATGTAATAGTTATGTCATAATTCTCTAAAAATCTAAACCTAAAAAGATCCTCAATGTGAATTATTCATTTAATTAAATATTAAGTAAGGTTTAAGGCTGGGGCCTTATAGTTGGTATCAGAGGTCGGTTTAGATAACTTTAGGGGTTAGGGTATTCTTTAAGCATAAGTGGCATTACCATAATGGTTAGGATTTCAGAAAGAGTCCTAGTTTTAGATAAAGTGAATGAGTAAGTATATCTTAGTGTTTATCTTCCTCAATAGTACATGATGGTTTTGTTGATATACTTACACTGACCTTTTTGGTTTTAGTAAATGGCTGGATCTAGCAGGCACCAAAGTAACAGTGGATGTAAAGGAAACTGTGACAGTTTTCTGAGCGAGCAACTGAATGATATGGGAGCTGCAATGAGAACTCTTGTGTATATCCTCGACCAACTATCTAGAGTCATGATCGACCACCTAAACCTTGGTAATTTCTATAAGGCATCATATATGCGAGAAACAAAACCTTACAGAACTGCAGGTAATAATCATAAAGGTAAGTGTGTTCAAAAACCTATGTGTCAAAGATGTGGAAAGAAACACCTAGGAAAATGTTTCAATGGGATAGAAATATGCTATAGATGTGGAAATGAAGGTCATAAAGCAAGAGTCTGCCATGGAAAAAGGAAGCATCCAGTTGACTCGAGGGAAGGGAAAGAAGTTCTTTCCGAGGGATCAATTGAATGTTTTAAATGTGGTGTGCATGGTCATTATGAAAACACATGTCCTATGAAGAAGTTTCGGGAATGGTATCACCAATATTGTACAAATATTCGTTTACCAATACCTAATGCCATTCTGATTGAGGATGAAGAAACTGAAAATGACCAATGAAAGGTATGGATTATTTCTTAACTTTTGTTTTCCTATTTTGGAATCTTAGGATATGATTCATGATTTTGTTTGTAGGAAAGAAGTATTTCAGAATAAGTTGGAAAGGAATGGTTAATAGATCATGAAGAATGTTGAATGAGTAAGAAGTCAACATATAAGGGCTTCAAGAGTTATGGTGAAATTCTTAAGAGTATTAAGTCTCTTTTGATGATGGGGTACATTAGAAGACTTTTTATAGTATGTGTAACACTGATGTTTGATATATGAAAACATTATTCAAAGAATAGTAATCTGTTCTGTTGTGGACATAGTTATAAAGAACCATTTGGGTTTATATGATCCTTACTTTTGAGGTAATTATGGGTTACTATATGTAATAATGGAATGTGAAAGTCATGAGATAAAATTGAGGTTAAATTACATTATGGTTATTTTTGAAGATTTTATCTCGTTATTGGGGAATTTTTTAAGAATTATGTAGTTTTGGAAAAAGGACAACATGCAGACCGTGTGACAACCCGTCACGTCGGACAAAGCTGCGGGAATCAAACCCACAACCAAAGTGCAATGGGTATTTATCGCCTACCACTGGACTACATGAAGTCCCTGGTTAGTATGACTTATTCTTTTTAGTTAGGTGACTTTATGAATTTAGAGTTAGTTGATTTTGGGTTTTTATGAAAATGATTAACTTATCATGGAGGATATGTGATTAGGTTAATTACTTTTCAATATGAGACTTTAGGAGCAACTGATGTTTTTTGGAGATAAATGTTAGGATTTAACTTGGAAGACTATGTGACTAAATCCTTCAAATATTTGGGATTAAATATTAGTTTGGTTTACTTTGAATAATTTTATGGACAAATTGTTTATCGAATGGTCCTCGTTGAACTTTGGGTTTTGTTGGGAAAATTTTGGAGATTAAGAATAGATTTTCTTTTTATGAAGGGTTATCCTTTTCTGGATTATCTGATCTTGTACTAACATTTTTGGTTTTGGTTTTGGTTAGAGTCTAAAGGAATGGGAAGTATATAGTTCTCTTTTTTGGATTAGGTGATTCTCTAGAAATTGATTATAGTACTCTTAATGGAAACAAGTCTTCCTAAATACTCGTCTTTTGGAGAAAATATGAGTTTGATTAAGGAATCTAGTAAAAGTTGAAAGTCTACATGAAAAGTAAGTATGTTTCATTATGATTTAGTTAAGCTCAAAAATAACTTCCTCAATGAAAAGTAACTTAAAACAAAAATGTTGTCTGTTAACTTTTCCTACAGGGGAATCGAATACCGTTTAACCCATCACAAGTTTGTGATTTTCTTATGGTTAACTTTCTCTTAGACATGTTTACTATCACTCTCCATCAGAACATGACACTTTGTTTTTTCCTCCATGTCCATATTTTCATACCTGGAATCCTAGTATGGGTTAACTCGGGTGACATTTGTACTTATATTTCTTTATTTTAAAGTGATTGTTTTACTAACTCTTGTTCTGATGTGGGATTTTCAATGAAGTTTCCAAGCCCAATTTTAAAATTGCGAGGACACAATTCCCAAAAGGGGGGAATGATGTAACACCCCAGGTAAATAAAGAGTATGACATTTTCACATTTATCTATATTTGTGAATAAAATATTAATATAACTTTAAAGGGGACGCTATGCTCGATGGCGTACCCAACACGCAACAACGAGTTTCTTGGGAATCTTACATTGCACTCTAATAATAAAATAATATTATTTTAAATATTAGTTAACGACTAGCTGTTGTGATGGCAGGAATGAATATAACTAACTAAAAAATGATTATATATGTTTGTCAAATATTTTTACTTTTTACAATACATGTTAGAGGATTAAAAATGCGAATGAATCCAATTTTAAGCATAAATATTTTTTAAATGGTCGATTAACCGCCTTTTGATGGAGAACACTCTTTAAATATAGTTTTGGTCACTCTTATACATTCTATTGGACCATATAAAATTCTTCTTTAGAATCGGGACATCAAAATTTACATTGTGTAAATTTTTGGTGTTTTTCCGAAGAAGTTCAATTTTTAATGAATAGTGAAAAATGTTGTATTTTAATTCACAACCTATTTTTAAACTAATTTATTTATATGACTAGATTATCTTTTGAATTGGTTTTAAATTTAAATTAGAATATATTTTTACCATTTAATCAAATAGTGGTCCTTGGAATTAATTTCACTTTGAAAGTTGACTTAAACTAGGGTCAATCTTTTGATATATATTGTTTCATAAAAACACGCTATTTGTTTTGACAGCGAGAATTAATTATTAAATTAATAAATATAACTTATATGTTATGAATTTTTTAAAATAGACATCATTTTTGAATTCGGAACATCAAATATAGCTTAGGGTGAATTTTTGGTATTTTTCTGAAAAACTTCAATTTTTGATGAGTAGTGAAACCACAAAGTGGTGGTTAAAAAATTTGATTTTTCATTTAAATGGGACTTTACCACTTCTGTGATTTGAATTTCAAAAATAAAATTTAAATTATTTTAATTGTTTAGTAAAATGTGGTTCAATGGGATGAAAATAATTTTTGATGAAAAGTAACTTTTAAGTTTTATTAATTGCGATTAAAGGTAATTAGTGTGATTTAAGGTAAAAATGATATTATAATAAAATGAAAATATCTTTACACTTGTCTTAACCCTATTGGATGAGTTATGGCCGACCAAGACAACCCATGGGTCGATTTTTGGTACCCCATAGAGACACTTGGGTTTGATAATGAAATTTACGCCTTTTATTTAAAGTTAAAATAAAAATGTCACAAACAAGATTTGTTTTACTAAAAAAAATTTTACATGTGGTTATACAAGTAAATTTTTTTTACTATAAATAGTAATTGGAAAGATAAAAATATTTCCTACATCATAGTAGTTTTTTTTTATAATTTTTAGACATTAAATAAATTAAATTCGTTATGACATCATGATGATGCAGCGATGACCTCATTATTTAACGATTTAAATAAAATGGAAAGATAATGAAAAATCTAGGACCTAAACATGTCAAAAACCTATCGAATGGGTGGAATGAAAACCCTTATCACCTTATCCTCGAAACAAATCAATGTGGGACCATTAAAATCCGAAAAAAAATTTGAAAATAAAGTAACATTTTATACTTTTCCAAGAGTGCCCCTCCTCTCCTCTTATAAAAGGCCCCCACCTCTACCACCTTACCCACACCTCTAAAACCTTTGGTTCGGCCAATCTCTGATCATTTTTTTCTCCACATCCCTCTCCTCATCCTATAAGCCTTAACTTAGGCAGGAATCTCTTCAAGAAACCCTTTTGGTTCAAACCAAAGGGAGTTACCCTATTTTAAGGTAACGTCTTCACTTGTGCTCTTTTGTTTTATTTTGCTTCTCCAACCACCTAAACTCTTTTTATTCATTTATTTTGTAACAACTCCAGTATCTTCAATATACTAGGATGTTGTAATAATAAATATTTGAGCTACACTTACACACACCTTCATCTAATGGTTAAAGAAAATACTAATTCTATGGATGGCGAATTTCTGCCTCACAAAACGATGATTGTTCAACAGTCATATAACACCTTCAAAGGTGGCCATTATGATTTCACTATATTTATATATGATATATGATATTTTTATGTTGTACTTAATCTTCTGTATTTTTCATTTGTGGCATACCTTTATGGCTTCCATTATGGGTATACGCAATATCTTTATTTTAGGAAGTGCGGACTACCGCCCCCTCAAAGTGATTTGATTCGTTAATGCCATATGTGGGACGTATAAAGGATGGATTTAAAGTTATTATATATGATTTTATACTGGAATTATAATATGACTTTATATAATTATTGTTTTCTTTCCATTAATGTATGAGATAGAAATGAAAGTAGCGTTCATGCGTACGTACGACTTACCGTCTCCATGAACGGTGCATTTCATTTATTATCCTCAAATGTAATGTACTATTATAAGTACATATAATAGATATATATGATTTATGATACATCTAAAGGATGAATACAATTATGTAATTAAAAATATACATATCTCTCATTTAGTTTTAATTCCATTAATATGACATTGAAATGAAAGTATCGTTCATGCGTACGTACCGATTACCGTCTCCATGAACGGTGCATTTCATTTCTTACCTCTAAATGATTATGTAATATTATAAATACATGTATATTATGGATATATATGATATATATGATATACAAATCATGAATATCATTATTGATATAATGGATATTTGACTACGTGAACAACTTGTAAATATAAGAAGTTCACTTTTGACTTAAGTACCAAATAACGACAAAACAACCGTTATTAACTTAAATGATTACATAATGTTCATGACATGGTAATAAGTGATATAAAAGGAATAATTAACTTGAAAAAGGTTCTTAAGGAAGTAGAAATTAACTCAAGTTTATTATTCAGGAGATTAAAGAACGATCGAGTCAAGTCGGACCCGAGGTAAGGGATCCTACTCCTCTCTTTCTTTTTAAGTACACTCTTTTATGTCATTAATTTTAAAGCTCATATTTCTGTTTATTGGGATGTTCATTTATATTACCCTTAAAATAATTTTTATTGTTCATATGATGAGAGACCCTATTTTCTCTCATCAATCCATTTTGGAAGTTTTGAGTGGCGTCGTTAGGCTGCCGAATTTTCGTAAGAGATCTAACCTCTCTCTTTTTTTATGTACTCTCATTTATGTCACTTCTTTTAAGCTCCTATTTGTTATTATGGGGGATGTTATTTTATATTCCTATTGCTGTAAATTTTATTTTAATATGATGGGATACTCTATTTTATCTCATCAATCCATTTTTGGAAGTTTTAAGTTGCTCCGTTAGGCTACCGAGTTTTGTAAAGAATTTTTCATCTCACTTTTATTACAGTGAGATTTATGCTACATTTTCCACCATTTCCTTTGAGTGGTGTATGTACTTCCCATTATTATAATCTTTGTGCAATATAATTTCATTTATGGGTACTTACATATTCATTGTATGACCCTTCTTCAATGGGGTGTATGCTTCGAATGTTACCCAAGTCGGTAAGGGAACCTTTCACCCTCCTTTTTTTAACAGAATTATTTTGTTATGTCTTTTAATTCACAAACTATTATATTGGGATATGTTCTTTTATATCCTTATTAATGTAAATTTTATGTCCAAGTGATGAGATACCCTTTTTATCTCTCATAAACTCATTTTATAAGTTTTGAAGTGACGACGTTAGGTTGTCAAATTTCTGTAAGGGAACTTCTTAACCCACTTTCAATTCTTTGGGTTAAACCTATAATTCTTGATATTATTATGAAAAGATTATGTGTGGAATATCTATGTTGTAGTTTCCACAAACCTTTGTGTGGATATACTATTTCTACACGTAATCATCTCATTGATAAATTCTTATGTCATTTAGACGGACTTGTATCGGAAATCATAACTCAATATCATTTCATTGAGTTAAATATATATGTCATTGGTTTTGTTTTTCCCTGATTATGTGTGAATGACCTCTGATTGTTTTACACTTAATATCCTCTTATATTTTGTGTATTCGTATTTGTCACACATAATCATATAATTGATTTATCCTCAATCTAAGGATACCGACTTTGTAAGGGACTTCGTCTCAATCTCCTTTCATTGAGGCATATTTAGTTTTACACACAACTTTCTTTTATATGGTGTATAATCCTCTTTGACTTTTAATTTTATTCAAAAGGAATCTTTTTATATGAAGCGTTTTACTAAATGACAAAAATGAATGTTTCTTTTAACATACGCGGTGACAACGACCTTTTCTGCCGCCGTGAGTATTATTTGGTCTTTGTCTTCCCCAACAAGCTGTAATGTTTTTTAAAATGAAATAAATGCCATATACTCTTTTATGTATGTTGGTATTGAAAATGGTTTTTATAAATTATTTGTTATGTCGATATATTTAAGCGATATATTGTGATCGAAATATGGAAATGTTTTCTTTCCATTATATTTATTTAATGTCATATGATTTTATAATGGTACTTGGACATTATGACGGGTGGTTCCGTGAATACCAGGATGGGTGGTTACGTTATAACCTCCAATGCATTGGGTATGGAAGTCGGCCGTATGGCTATTCCGTTAAGTATGTGTGGAAGTCGGCCGTATGGCTATTCCATTAAGTATGTGTGAAAGTCGACCGTATGGTTATTCCACTTAAGTATGTTTATGTCCCAAGTTACCTTTATATGTTATGTGATCTTTATATGGGTTTTATGGTAATATTTTTGTTATAGAAGGGTAAGTAATGATCTTTTATTCAGCGAAGAGTTTTTACTACTTAGAAAAGGTGAAAAGTATTACTTTGATAAAGTATACATGGTTTAATTGTTGTTTTGAAAAACTAACAGTTTTTCATTCTTTGTGTATCCCTTACTGAGCTTTTTATGCTCATCCCAAGTTTTTGAAATTTTTTTCACAGGACATAACATGGAATAGGGTCAAGGATGGGATCAAGGGAAAGTCATGCTACCTAAAACATGGAACTAGAAATGTTTCTTTTTAAGAGTTTTTATGGAAGTTTAGTAGAAGTGACTACTTTGTAATCTTTAGAGATGTAATAGTTATGTCCTAATTCTCTAAAACTCTAAACCTGAAAAGATCCTCAATGTGAATTATTCATTTAATTCAATATTAAGTAAGGTTTAAGGATGGGGCCTTATATACATCCCTCTTTTTATACTAATAGTGGATGTGGTTCTCGAACAGATGTTATTGGGGTAACAACTCCAACAAGGTGTATTGGGCCTGAATAAGTGTAACTTGGTACACAAAAATAGGCCTTATAGTGCTCTTGGTTTGAAAATCCTTAGGGATATGCTTTGGTAAATTCATAATCTCATTATGAACCATTATTAAGGGAACAAAAAAATTACCATAATAATATATTCTAGGAAATAGATCATGTATAACAAATATTAAAGCTTGGAAATTCCTAAGTTAAGAAATAAATTTAATTTTAACGTTACCCGTTGAATTTCATAAGATTCCCCTTTATGTGTTTAACAGTTTAAAAAATAATCATCTCTAATTTTATTTTTATTCTATCCAATGTCTAGAAATAGGAGGAATCGAGAAAAAAATTAATGTGATGGGTAATGTGATGACTTCCCCAATTATATTCCCAAACCAATGGGAGTATAAATAATAAACTTTATAATGATACTCTCTGAGATGACTTAGGTTTTAAATATAAATCGATTTTAGGAGGAGTTTCCAAACCCCCCTAAGAGAGAAAAATCCAGAATTGAGATCTTTATGTGACAATTTCTTCATACTTTCAATAGATAATATGAACCCTTAATTGGGGAATAATGGATCAAATCCATTTATAAGATCTTATCTATCCTTCAATGTTCCAAAAGATAGAAGTTTCAACTATATTTTTATCGTATGGAGGGAGAATCCGATCAGTGGTTGGAAATGATAAAAAAATATGAATCGTAAGGAAGATATCAATGTGATGGAGTGAAAGTAATTCTAGAATTTTTTTTTCGATATATATTTTCCTTATACCATCCGACATAAAATGGAAAGGAATTTCCTTGACCTTAAGTGGAATGATGGAAATTCTATCAGGTGTATGAGGAAAATATAAAAATACTTGCACGATAGGCCTTCAGTCTTTTTATTACCCCTAAATATAATGTTGGCCACTTATTTGGTGGGATAAAACCTTGTTTACTAAAATCACTAGTGATCTGAGACTTTGATAGCTATGAGTACATTTTCTGATGTGCCTCAAAGTCAAAATGGTTATCGAAGAATCTTAGGGGAATCCTAGGGATAAAAAGTTGAATGTGGAGTTTAATTCTGGTAGTTCGATGGATAAATCCAATAATGATAAGAAATTTCATCATCACACTTTTCAATGGTGCAGAAAGAAGTACCATCCTTGAAGACATTCTGATAATGAGGGAATATGCTGATGTGTTTCCCAAATAATTGTCTAGACTTCCTCAAAGATGAGAGGTTAAATTTTCAATTGAGCTTATACCTGTGGAATTTACATTATACAATATTCTATATATAATGGATTTTTTGGAACATGAGGAGCTATGGAAACAACTATAAGAGAATCTGGATAATGGTTTCATATACCCAAGTGATTCACCATGGGGTGCACCGGTCCTCTTCATCAAGAAGAAGGACGAGTCAATTCACATTTTCAATGATTATCATGAACTCAACAAGATCAAGATAAAGAACAAGTGTCATCTACCTTAGATTGATTACTTTTTCAATCAACTAAATGGATCACAATACTTATAGAAGGTGGATCTTTGGTCGGGATATTATCAAGTAAGGATGAAATATGAGGATATCCCCAAGAATTTTTTTTTGTACAAGGTATGGGAACTATGAGTTCATAGTGATTCCATTAAGGCTCACTAATTCTCTAACAATCTTCATGGACATGATGAATAGAGTCTTTAGGTATTACCTTGAAAAAGTTTTGGTAGCCTTTATTGATGATATTATCATATAGTTAAAAGTAAGGAGTATCATGAGGAGAATCTGAGAATTATGCTTGAGACCTTATGAAATGAGATGCTTTATTCCAAGTACAAAAAATGTGTATTCTTGTTGAAGGAAGTATCATTATTTTAGTATATCATCACATGTAATGGGATATATACGGACCCTTTAAGGATAAAATAAATTGATGGATGGATGAATCAAAAATTTGTGATAGATATCCATAGTTTCCTTTGATTATTAGGGTAATATCATCGATTTGAGATGAATTTCTCACAATTTTTAGAAACTTTAAATAAGAAAACATGGAAGGGAGTAAAATTTTCTTGGAATGATGAATGTGAATAAAGCTTGAATTAGTCGAAGAAGAGGCTTATCACTGCACTTGTACTCACACTACCCACAAGTAGAGAACCTTTATTGGTATTTAGTAATGCTTTGAATAAGGGATTGGGATATGTATTAATATAGAATGTAAATGTAATATCCTCTACTTCAAGTCTATTGAATGTTCATGGAGAAAACTACCCAATGCATGATATGGATTTAGATTCAATGATCTCTACATTAATAATCTAGTAGAATTATCTCTTTGGGGAGAAGTGTGAAATATATATAGACCAAGAAAGCCTCAAGTATATATTCACAAAAAAATAGATGAATATACAACAATGATGATGGTTATATCTGATAAAGGATTATGAATTCTCAATTCACTACCATCCTAGGAATGAGAATAAAGTGAAAGATTTTATCAATAGAAAGGATCCCAAAATTCTATCGTTGATGATAATTTATAAGGACCCATTATTTTTAGACTTGAAGACGATGGACATGGGAATAATAAAGGAAGGAAAATCATCAATCATTTCAGAAACGATTTCACAACTATCACTTCTAGAAAGGATAAAGGATGTTCAAAGACATGACATGGGAATGAAGAAAAAAATGGAAACATTAATAAAATATAAATCCTCACAGTTTAATGTTAATGAAGAAGGTGTTGTAATATTTGAGTCATGAATATGTTTACCATCAAATCGTAAGATAAAGAAGGATCTTATGGATGAAACACATAGATCAACATTCTATATCCATCCTAGAAACATTATGATGTATAGAGATATCCAAGAGCACTATTGGAGGGAAAATATGAAGAAAGAGATCGTAGAGTATACATCATGATGTCTCGTATTCCATTAAGTGAAGGAAAAAAGGAAAAATCAAAGTGTATTATGGAACCCTTACCCATACATACATGGAAATGGGAAAAAATCACCATCGACTTTGTCCTTGTCCTACCAAATAAATCTAATAGGAATAATGCAATTTGGGTTGTTGTGGATCTTCTTACAAACACTTCACACTTCATTTCTATTCAAGAGGAATTATCACTGAATCATATTGCAAGGATATACATTAGAGTAGTGGTGAGGTTTCATGAAATGATAATAGTAATTTTATCTGATTGAGACCCTAGATTTAACTCTATGTCCTTGATCATTCTTCAAAATGATCTAAATACCGAGTTGATCTTCCGCATGACTATCACCCAAAAACTGATGGCCAATTTGAGAAGACTATTAATACACTCGAGGACATGTTGAGATCATGCTTTATTAAATTAAAAGGGCAATGATACCCACATCTTCCTCTAGTAGAATTCTCATACAATAAAATTTTCACTAAAGCATCCAAATGGATCCCTATGAACCCCTTTATAGTAAGAGCTACTGAACGCCTGCATGATGGGATGATGTTGGGGAATGAAAAATTCTAGGTCCTGAAATGTGAAGGTTTCAGGCATAGTGGAAGCGTGGTTGGGATGAAACCCAACTTTAATTTTTACCATGATCAATGATTATTCCAAGATTAATATGAAGATGAACTCTAGTCTCTATGGAATAGAATCAAAGATTTCGATGAAGAAGGAAGAGGCCCGAAACCTCTAGAGAGGATCTTCCACGTCATGTTTATAATTAACTTAATTTATTTAATATGGAAATAATACCTAGATCTTTGGTATTTTGTTTTTTGAATATGTTAATCATACAAAGAACCCTTATGGATTATCTCGTTGCACTTACGAGGATCCAAACTAGAATCTCTCTAGCGGTGATCCACATGTGCTTTGATGGCCTTCGATCAACACCACTTTTCTATAGGTGCTAGCATGACGATGTGAGTGTCTTATGTCAGTTGTTATTGATCTCTTGTTCTTCTACATTGAATAATGTCTCTTGTTCTTCAGTGGGGTGGGAGGAGGATTTGAGAGAGAAATTATTTAAGTCAACCATTCTCAATTCACCAGGCATGCAATTCGGTTCATGGAACAATAAAAGTTGGTGTTTGTTTCTTGACATGCAGCTTCAGTTACAATATTTAAATGTGTAAAAAATTAAATACATTAACAACGTTAGATAAAACCCATTCTATTAATAATAATACCGTGTAATTATTTTTGGTGTGCCAGCTTTTCAAAAACAGAATTATAAATAAAATTCCACGTCACAAAATAATAACAGCATTATTTTTTATTTGTGCCAACTATTTAAATAATTCATTATCATATTGAAGACAATTATTTTACTAATAGACTAGCCATGGTCTACTCAAAATCCACTTCATTTTATTGATCACCTGAATAAATAAATAATTAAATTATTATATTAAATAAATATTTTATTTAAAAACAAGTAAATAAATATTTATTAAATGTTCATTAAATGAAATAAATATATTTTACCCACAATCTGATGAATAAATATTTATTTAATTTATGCAATCATTTTAGTTTGAATAAAACTATTCCACTTTCATGGGAATAATATTTATTAATTAAATTCAAATTTAAGTTAACCGTGACCACTATAAATACTTAGTGTGTGACCCTATAGGATTATTTCTCATTAGAATTAAGGGGGGTTTCCTAAAGTCCAAGAGTACTATCTAGAAATGGTTCAGAGCACCCATGAGAAAGAACTTAAATCCACAGAACAACATCCACATACGAACACTCAATGTGTAATAAAATACCTTTGTCCTAATATCTCATCAACCAGGTTACATGATAGTGTCATAAACTTTTATACTTGATACGTTGTTCTTTGACTACCTGAAATAAACTCATCATTACACCATGGATATGGAATTTTTCACGACAGTTCTATTTAAATCAATGGGCTGAGATATCCACTTCCATAAATGAAAGGGAAAATCCTTCCTTGACTTATCCTTTAATAACATTCCACTCATGACACACCCAATATACCCTACATCCCGCTAATAGTCTACGTGACGGTTTTTGTTAGTATATCAAAGTGAGTGAGTAATGAATTGTATTAATGATAATATTAATATCTAAGGATCATTACACACACTTCCATATTAAAATATATAATGACACCAAAACATGAAGAATTTTTATTGGCAGGACTGTTCTCATAATCTATTATCTTCGAGATTACCAAGTTCAAACATCATGAGAGGAAGTCTAATCTGCTTACGAGTACTCGCACCTGATGGTCTGCGTTCTATGTTACCCATCATAATATGTCATCCAACCATAGAAATATATTTAATAGTATTATTATATAATTTCAAGGTTTTCATCCTAGCTGGGAACTGCCATGACCTTATCAATGCAATAAATATTCTGGGACATTATTACCTCATTGTCATACAGAATAATGAATAATATTAAATAAGATGTTTAATATTTAAATACATTAAATATCCATGTAATCAAAGTACAAAAAGTTGGTTCTAGGAAACCAACTCTTACAAACTCCCACTTGGACTAGATCCAACTACCTATGAATTTCAGTCTGCTAGACCTCACATGATGACCATGTTTCTGCTGAGTCAAGGATTTATTCAAAGGATCTACCACATTGTCTTCTATTGAAATACTGCTCACTGCAACTTCACCACTCTGAAAAAAATCACTAAAGAGATGATACTTCCAAATTATATGCTTCATCCACTGATGTGAACTTGGCTCATTTAAGAGATCCACCGTTGTATTATTATCACAATATAGTGTGATGAGATCATTACATCTAGGTATCACATCCATATCCTAGACGAAGAATCACATCCAAAAAGCTTCCTTAGCTGCTCTAGAAGCTATAATATACTTAGACTCTACTGCAGAATCTGCGACCACTCTCTATTTTGAGCTCTTCCAGCTCACTGCACCTCCATTCAAGGTGAAGACATATCTCATTTGCGACATCATGTTATCTTAATCTATCTAAAAACCAAAATTTTCATATCCTCTGATTACTAGTTCCTCATCTCCTCTATAAACCAGAAAAATATCCTTAGTATGCCTCATATACTTTTAGGATAGTCTTGACTTCCATCCAGTGGAAGTCATCTAGGTCGACTTGATATCTTCCTTCCACACTCAATGCGTAGGAGACATCCAGTCTAGTACATAGCATGGCATACATGACTGACCCAATCGCCGATGCTTATGGAGTCCTTGATATTATCATTCTTTTATCACGTGTCTAAGGGAAAATTTTATTGGAAAGATGAATACCATGTGACGCTCGCAACAATATCCTATTGGATTGTTCCATTCTGAATATCCTCTATTTCTTATTAATGTAAGTACTTTCACATAGGACCAATAATATCATAGATCTATCACGATTGATCTTGATCCCAAGAATATATGCTACCTCGCCAAAGTCCTTCATTGAGAAGAATTGATTAAATCATGCCTTAATAGACTGTAAGACTGGTATCTCATTTTCAATAAGTAATATTTCATAAATATATACTATTAGGAAAACAACTGCACTCCCACTAAATAGTTTGTTGAAACAATGATTGAATTTATTCTTGATAAAACCAATTTCTTTTATGGATTCATCAAAACAAATTTTCCTTGACCTGGATTCTTTCTTTAATCTATAAATGGATTTTTTAAATTTTCATACCTTATTGGCATCTATTGGAGTGATAAAACCATTAGGTTGTGTCATGTAGACATCTTCCTGAAGGTTCTCGTTAAAGAAGTCTATTTTTACATCCATTTTTTAAATCTAAAAGTCATGGTATGCGGAAGTGGCCAATAGAATTATGATTGATTTCAGCATTTCAATTGTTGAAAATGTTTCAGCGTATTTAATGCCTTGACACAGTTTGAACCCTTTTTTAACCAGTCGATTCTTATAGGGACTGACTTATCCTTCCATGTCTAGTTTCTTCTCAAATACCCATTTATAACCAACAATATTTACATCAACTAGAAGATCAACCAAAATCCTGACTTGGTTTTAGGACATGGAAAACAATTCAAAATTCATGGCTTCTTCCAACTTAGAAAAATCTGTTCCACTTACTGCTTCTTTGTAGGTTATATGAAGATTATTATCAACTAATAAGGAGTCACCATCCTCGGTAACTAGAAAACCGTACACTTATGATTCTCTAACCTACCTTGTAATCCAACATAGTTCTTGTGTCTCTTGAGCAGTTCATTCATCCATGTGGCTTTGTGGAATGTATTCTTGTACCAACTCTTGTGTACCTTGATCCTCACCTTCATAAAAGTCTATCTCGCTCCCATTATCTATTTTGGAGGTGTTATCCCTCTCAAGGAATATGGCGTGTCTTTTCACTATAACCTTTTTGTATGAGGGGTTGTATAGGTAATATCTCCATTTTTCCTTAGCATATCCTATAAAGGTACACTTTGTGCCTCAGGGTGTAGGTTTGTTACCTGAAGAGGCCTTAACAAACACATCGCTTCCCTACACATGTAAATTAGATAACATGGCTTTCTTTCCACTCCAAAACTCATATGGAATACCATTTATCAATTTAGTTGGTACTTGGTTTCGTATGTGCACTTCTTTTTATAACACATATCCCCAAAAGGATAATGGAAGACTCTCATGACTCTTCATTGGTCTCACCATGTCCAACAAGGTGCAGTTCCTCCTTTCAATCACACCATTTCACTTGGGCATGTAAGGAGGAGTGAGTTTATATAGGATCCCAAACTCGTGTAAGTAATCGATTATGTCTCGATTAAGATATCCTCTACCTCATTCTAATTGTAATTTCTTAATCATCTTATCAAGATGGCTCTCAAATTCATTCTTTAATTCTTTGAACTTATCAAAATAATCTGACTTATAACTCATTAAGTAGATATATCCATATATTCTAAAATTATCAGTCAAATTTATGAAGTATGAGTACCCTCACCTTACTTTAAATGGAAATGATCCACACACATCGGTATGAACCAATTCAATAATATCTTTATCTCTTTCACCTTTCACACTAAATGGGGCTTTGGTCATTTTTCATTGTAAACATGAATGGAATACTCCAAGTGGTTTTAGTTCTAAATAATCTAATTGTCCATCTTGACATGACTTTGTAAATTGCTTCTCATTTACATGACCTAGATGGTGATGACAAAGTTAGGTGTGGTATGATTCATGTGAAGTATGTTTGTTATCGATTGTAATTACTTAGTTTGTGTAATCTAACACAAAAATACCATTGTATAAATGTACCTTACCAAAACAAATTATATCTTTGTAAAAGAAGAAACATTCATTTACAAAAATAAAAACAAATCCATATGTATCTAATATGGATATAGAAATAATGTTTTTAGTAACAGATAACATAATAATGACCCCATAACACCAAGATCATCCTAGTTGGAAACATAAGGTGGTATTCTCCTACAGCTAGAACAAAAAGTCTGTCTTTGTTGGCTGCTCGTAGATCTACCTACCCTCAATCAATCTTCAAGAATCTACTTGTTTCCTATTTTTCGATATATATGTGAGCACCAAAATATGTATCTAATACCAATTTTTTTGAAATATATAGATTAAATTCAATAAGAAACACACCTTAAGCACCCCCTTGCTTCTTAGGCTAGGTGTAGTTCTTCTTCTAGTGGACTTTATTGCCACATGAAAAACAAACAGCCTCCTATTCCCTTGCCTCCCCTTTTATATTCCTCTTCTTGTAAGGTCACAAAGAAGCTTTGGGATTAAATCTCTTTGCCTTGACTTTCCTCTTATTCACCATAAGAATAGAAGCCTTTTCATACTTCATATATTCGTACACTTGTAAAATGAGGTTAAGAAGATTAGATATAGACTTCTCACTATTGTTCATGTTGAAATTGACAACAAAGTTGGAGAAGCACTAAGGGAGTGATACAATAATGAGACTGGTGCACAATTATTTGTGGATTTTAAACCCTAGAACCTCTAGGTGATCAATGTAGCAAATGAGTTTGACTACATGAGGCCCAACTGGGGAACCCTCTCCAAGAATACTTTAAAAATAGTTCATTTGAGATCTCAAAGAATTCCTATCTTTCTCTCTCTTGGTAAAAACCATGGAGGTGCTCGATCATGCTATTAGAATACATGTTTTCATGAGACTTCATGAGCTCACTAGACATTGATGATAGCATAAAACATTAAACACCAACTGCATTGTTCATATGTTTCTCATAGACTAGGAAATCATCATCACTCGCCACTTTGGATGGCGGATCGGGTATTACTGACTCAAACCCGTAAGACATTCGTTCATGGCGTAAGATAACTCAGAGGTGTCTAAAACATTCTTGAAATTTACTGCCAGTGAGGATGTTGTCTTTTTCTATAATTGATCACATGGATAGTGTGGTTTAAGAGCTAGTCATTTTTATTCTAAAATTAAAAGAGAATATCATTAGTACTTTCTTGATTACATTTTATGAGAAATAGTAAATTAATTTTATTATGTCTCAAACTATTTTATCAAGTCGTAATGGCCCCCACCAGTGAACTTATAATGTGTAGTAGCTGTGACATTATAGTGTAAAGGATCCATATTCCCCTTCAGATAACCCCAATAATGGTTGTTCATGCTATTTGAATGTATTCAGGTAGAAAGGTCTTTGCCAACTATGGGCTTGTAGCTCCTTGATATGTTGAGTGGAATCCCCAATCCTGAAGTTCTATCTTTGTATTTGCTCAAATCTTGCCTCCAATATTACACCACATCTAGCAAGGGTTACTCATCTTGATTTAATATTCTTAATTCAACCCTAAACCTTTCATAAGGGCTTCATGTATAAAATTAAGAGTCCTAACAAGGGTTGGTCAAACACATAGTTTTATTGAGTTTTTCCCTTAATCATATAACAGATGGCTTGTTCTGACTTAATATTATTTTGAGGGGTTTTATCTCTTAGGCATGGATTGATTATTATCATTATAACATTCTAGTTAATATCAAGTGGAACAAACTTAAGTGATTAACCATGTATTGATAATATTTATGCATAAGACTATTTTATTTTAGTTCCTTCTTACATGCTTGTTTAATTCATTAATTATGTGATCATGAAAACACATCCATAATGATAAACCATGCATCTGACAAAAATAAAATAAAGCAAAGGGAATGATCATGATATTTTATAATGGTTAGTTTATCTATAGGTTGAAAAACTAACCTTGATCAAGGGAAGAAACACCTTGAACTTTTTGGGTTCATGTTTACAGTTATCCACCTGTCCACCTCTGTATATCCTGAGATTGGTTTCATCTCGGATCCATCTAGAACCGTCTCCACTATCTTGGGAGTTCCATCCATTAAATATTCCTTTTTTAACTCAGGCATTGGTGAGGGGTGAAAATATTTTCTACATAAAATAATCCTTTGGCATAAAGACCCTATATATTAATGAGGATAAGGCTCGCATGACACAAATTTAATTTAAATAAATAAATTAAAAAAACCATCCACATCCAAAGGTCATGGTCTATCACAAGATCATCCATACATGCAATGATATTTACACACAAATAAAACTAGTATAAGATTATTTAATCATTATTGTATAATATAAATCACAATCTAACAAATTTATTATCATATTTAATTAATCAATAATTTTATCTTAAAAACTTTTCGTATTTTCCATTAAATTCACATCCATAATAATTTTAAACAAATAAATTCATTTAAAATTATATTTGTTCATAACTTGTACCTTGGAGGAAACCCGATGAATTCCTGTTCATAACTACCCAATGAGTAGAAATGTACATTACACAAATGTTAAATTAAAAACACATATATAAAAACACCTATCATGTGTTGTGCCTCAACTTTAGGCCCCCACCATGGTATACGTATCAAGGGTTTGTATAATATAATAATAAATTTTAATAAATCTGCGTAATTTGGATGAGTACATGGTGTGTAGTGGAAACCACATAGCGTTTACTATTATTCACCATCCATCTGATGTACATGCCCAGGGAAATGGTGAGTGAGTGTACTTCAAAAATATTCAGAGTACACAGTGTTTCCACTGGGCCACACACAGTGTAGTTCCTCATTACACGGTCTCGAGCCGAGAAAGCTGTGTACGAGGTACACGGTCTAACCCTAACCTGAAGGGACTACACACCATGTCCAGTGGGCCACATGGAATGTAATCTAGAAACCGCATGATACTTATTCCTGGTCAACACCCAGAGTCATTAAGACTTAGAAAAACTCCAATGACATGGTTTGGTTTGGAGGACCAGACCTGGTGTTTTCAACCTTGACTACATGACATGAACTGCTGAATACAGGCCATGTGTTATAATGTTGTACGACCAGGAACCATTGGAAACTCCATAAGGGATACACTATTTTATTTTAATCAAAATTAAAAGAAATGATTGTTTCTATAAGGTGAATGTGAAATGAAAGAGGAGGAATAGATCTTGAGATACAGATTTTCCGAATGATTAACAAAAATTGAATCAAAAAAATTATTAAATGGATAAATCATCAAAAAAATATTTAAATGATTATAATCTATGATGTAACCACTTTGATACCACTTGATGGTTTTGGGCGCAGTAGAAGTGCAGGAAGGTGATTTGAGAGATAATTTTTTTATCTCAACAATTATCAATTCACCAGGCATGCAGTTCGGTTCATGCAACAATAGAAGTGTGTGTCTATTTATCGACATGCAGCTTCAGTTACAATATTTAATTGTGTAACAATAATTAAATACATTAATAACCTTAGAGAAAACCCATGGTATTAATAATAATTCTCCATAATTATTTATGGACCACCAACTTGCGCAAAATGGAATTATAAATAAAATTCCACGTCACAAAATAATAATAGCGTTATTTTTAATTTATGAAAACTAGTTAAATAATTATTTATTGTCTTGAAAATAATTATTTTACTATCGGACCAACCTTAGTTCACTCGAACTCCACTTCCATTTATTGAACACCGGAATAAATTAATAAATAATTTTTTCTCTTAAATAAATATTTTATTTACAAACTAGTAAATAAATATTTATTAATGTTTAATAAAATAAATAAATATATTTTACCCAAAATCCAGTGAATAAATATTTATTTAATTTATGAAATCATTTTAATTTGAATAAAATTATTCCTCTTTCTTAAGAATAATATTTATTAACTAAATTCAAATAGAATTTAACTGAGACCTCTAGAAACACTTAGTGGGTGACCCTCAAGGATTCTTTCTCATTGGCATTAGGCGAGCTTGCCTAATGTCCAAAATTATTGTCTAGTAATGGGTCAAGGCACCCAAGATAAATAACTTAAAGTTGCAACAACGACATCCACAAATGAACATTCACTATGTAATATAATCCATTTGTTCGCAATATCTCATCAAGGAAGTTTTATGATTGTGTCATCAAATTTTATTCTTGATACGTCGTTCTTTGACTACCTAAGATAAACTCATCATTAAACCATGTCCATGGAAATTCATGCGATGATTTTATTTCAACCAGAGGGTCGAGATATCAACTTCCATAAATGGAAGGGACAAATCCTTCCTCGACTTATCCATTAATAACATGCCACTCGTGACGAACCCAACATACCCTACTTCCCACCAACTTTCTCAGTGATAAATTTTATATGTAAATCAAAGTGCACGAGTCAAGACATGTATTAATGATAATATTAAAGTATAAGGATCATTACACATGCTCGCAGAGAGAAATATCCGGTGACACCAAAACATGCGGAATTCCTACTGGATGGTCTGTTCTCATAATCTTCTGTCTTGATGATTAACAAGTTCAAACTTCATGAGGGGAAGTCTCATCTACTTACGAGTACTCATACCTGATGATCTACATGCTACATGTCCCATCCTAGTATTTCATGGAATCATAGAACTATATTTAAGAATATTGTTATAGAATTTTAAGTTTCTCATCATAACGGGAAACTGTCAGGACCATATCATTGAAAAAAATACTCTAGGACATTATTAAATAATTTTCATGTAGAACAATGAATAATATTTAATAAGATGTTTAATATTTAAATAAAATAAATATAAATGTAATCAATGTGGAACCAGTTGGTTCTAGGACACCAAATCTTACAAAATGGTCAAGGAAATGGTGGAAAAGGTTAAGAGAATTCAGTAGCACATCAAGCCTGATCAAAGTATAAAAACGAGCTATATTGAAAATCATTGAGGATACCTAGAGTTTAAGGTTTCATACACGGTATTCCTCCACATATATCCATGGAAAAAAGTGATGATATTTGGGAAGAAGGGAAATCTTAGTCCAATATACTTTGAGCCTTTTTAGATCTTTGATCACATTGAAGCAATGACCCATCAAATAACACTACCACCAAACCTATATCAAGTACATGATGTCTACTATATGTCACTCTTAAGGAATTAAATACCACACCCCTCACATGTACTCAATCCAAAAAGGTACTGTTGGAGAATGGCCTATCATATGAGGATCAACCTTTGAAGATCTTATATTATAGAGAAAAATTTCTATAAAATAAGACAATGAACCTCTTAAAAGTTATTTTGAGAAAACAAAAGTTTTAATAAGCGATGTGGTAACTAGTGTAGGTGATGAAATAGAGTTACCCTCGGTTGTTTTAGTGTGGTAAATGAAAATTTTGAGGGATAAATTTCTAAATGGGTGAAGATTATTACAACCTCAAATGTTATAAATAAAGTTTCCCTCATTAATTAACTAAATGTCTTGTTTATTTATATGTCTATAGAGAACACATGAAATTAATTGGTGTTATATCCTATTGTATTTAAATTACTGTTACGATTATAACCTTTGGCTGGTGCGGCCCGGCCCAGTGCGCTGGCGCGGTCCGCTGGCCAGCTCGGCGTGATCGAGCTGGGAGGACAAGGGAGGTGGGGGGGGGGGCTTCCCCCTTGTTTAAAATAAACACATCCCCACATGGGGGCCGCTCCTCCCTTCCATCCGGGGGTTACGAACCCCCGGTTTCTCCCCTGACCGGTCGGCCCGCTCCGGCCTGCCGGCAGCGGCCGCCACAGGACCGGCGCGGTCCCGTCCCCCTGCTCCGACGCCGGAGGCTGGAAGCCGGCCGCCGCTCCCTGCTCTCCCGCGACCTATGGACGTGGCCTTGGTCCGACTGGCGCATCGCGACGGCGCCACGCCCCTCCGTCGCGGGCCCACTCCAGCTGAAGTGTTTTCATGATTCTCTGGCGCGGCGCGATGGTGCCGCGACCTTGTTCGACTTCAACGGGGTGGCGCGACGGCACTGCACATCCTTACCGCATGATCCCGCGTGGTGTGACAACACCACGCCATCTCCGTTCCAAACCACAACAAGGTCAACAACAGAATTAAGGGAGGAGGGTCAGCCATGTTTGTACGGTCCGGCCCCCTCTCGTTAATCGATAGCAAGTGGCTAAGATTATGAAGAACGCTCGAATATTCACAAACATAAATTCAAACCCCTACCTCGAGCATAGTTGAACGAAGGCTCTTCGCAGAATTGAATGTCACGGAAGAAGGTGTCATGGAAGGAGACGGTCCTTGGAGTCGTGGTACACGACATCGCGTCGTCGATATCCAAGGATGGTGCCTCTCACCGTCCCCCATTTTCGGAGGTCGGCGGCGGTGCGTTCTTCGCGTTCTTCGACAAAGAAGAAGAACTTCAAGCCTTAGAGATTTTTCCCCAAATCCTCTCACAACCCAACAACTCTAATAAAAATAAGAGTTGCCTTATTTTATTACATACGCCAAATGTTTTTAAATTCAATATTGAATCATTCAATTAATTGAATTAATTGAGAAGTTTAAACTGCCCAATTAAAGAGGCATTTAATATTAAGTTAAACACAAGAGTTGACATTCATTTAATGGGGGGTGCGGGTGCGTTACCTAATTAATAGAGGCTGAGGAAGTTGAAAGGGTGGGGTTCATTTGGGCCCCACCCCACAAATATCCTACCTAGTGGAGTGGGATATAGTGGGTACCACTCCAACCACATAGATTAGGTTAAACTACTTTAAATAAAATAAAATTGGTTACACCATTTTATTTTATTCTTTTACTTAACTCAAAAAAATTTAATAACCAAACCTGAGAAAACGAAACTCCAGAAAAGGTATTCCTAAGCAATTACCAGCACTGCTATTTCATCGGTGTCCTCAGATTTCGATTCTGAGCACCAGTTCAAAAGTTAGGAAAACCCGCTCGTTCGTTCACTGAACGAACCCAAGCTAAACTTTAGAAAATGATTCTGGGCACACCGAGCCTCAGAATCAGGTGTTGTTAGAAACTACGTTCCTGTAAAATACCAAAGAAAATTAAGAAAAAAATTTCCCTTGAATTTTACGGGACTTTACATTACTCCCACCTCATGGATTTACGTCCCTGTAAAGATAAATCATAAACTAGGGAAATAAATGTCCGACTAAGCATGCATCTGAGCCTCCCGCTCCCAAGTGGTCTCTTAGAGGTTCCCGTGCCTCCATCTGATGTGCACTAGAGGAATAAACCATCCACGTAGGACCCGCTTCTGTTGATCCTCAATCTCCACCGGGACCTCCGCAAAAGTCACCCCATCATCAATGTCCAACTCCCCATGGTCAATGGTATGCATCGGGTCGTGCATGTATCTCCTCAGCTGAGATACGTGGAAGACGTCGTGCACCTGGTGCAACTGAGGTGGTAGATCCAGGCCGTAATCCACCTCACCAATCCTACTGAGGTCCTGGAATGGTTCGATGAAGTGCATAGACAACTTGCTGCCTTGGAAAAATCTCCGTAAACCACATCGAGGTGAGACCCGTAAGAAAACGTGTTCGCCATCCTCGAACACTAGTGGCCTCCACCTCCTGTCAGCATAAGACTTCTGCCGGCTCTGAGCTGTCCTCATCTGCTCCTGGATGACCAGGACCTTCTCCATCGTGGCCTGGACCATCTCTTATCCCACAAGTGCTGACTCCCGAGGGTCTGTCCAGCACAGAGGTGATATGCAAGGTCGGTCGTACAACGCCTCTTATAGTGCCATCCCAATGGTGGAGTGGTAGCTATTGTTGTACGCGAACTCCAAAAAGGGATGGTGATCCTCCCAACTACAACCAAAGTCAAGGACACATGCATGGAGCATTTCCTCGAGAGTCTGAATGGTATTCTCCATCTGACCATCTATCTGAGGGTGAAAGGCGGTGCTCAGACGTAGCTGCGTCCCGAATGCCTCCTGCAACCCCTTCCAAAGCCGGGAAGTAAAGAGAGAATCTAGATCAGAGATGATAGATGATGGAACACCATGAAGCTGTACAATCTCCTGAATGTAGAGGCCTCCTGGTCTCTCCACCGAGCCCTTCTCTCTGATGGGTAAGAAGTGAGCCGACTTGGTGAGTCGGTCGACAATCACCCAAATAGAGTCGAGACCTCTGGAAGTGCATGGAAGTCTAGTCAAAAAGTCCATAGATATCCCGTCCCACTTCCACTCCAGGACCTCCAAAGGTTGTACCATGCCTGCTGGTACCTAGTGCTCCGCCTTCACCGGCTGACAGGTGAGGCATCGAGAAACGAACTCTGCCACAACATTCTTCATGCCCGGCCACCAGTGCTGTCGTCTGATGTCCTGGTACATCTTCGCCACTCCAGGATGTACCACTAAAGGGGAAGTGTGGAACTCCCTCAGTACCTCCTTCCGTAAAGCAGCTGGTACCATGGTACGTCCTCTGAAAAAGATGACATGCTATCCTCCCACAGAGAATCCATCAGGTTTCTGTCTTGAGGATATCTGCGCACGCCACGTCTCACAGTCATCATCCCCACGATGCGCCTCTCTGAACCACTGTAGTAGTGGAGGAGTGACTGTGAGTGACTGCAGAAAGGTTTCTCTATCACTATCCATGAAGGTTATCTACAAAGCAGCTAGCTACTCTGTCGCCTCCCTGAGTAGTTGGATGCCCGTCCTCCTGCTGAGAGCATCAGCTACTATGTTCCCCTTTCCAAGAGTATAAACTATCTCAAAATCATAGTCCTGGAGGAACTGGAGCCATCGCCACTGTCTCAGGTTCAGGTCCTTCTACAAGAAGATGTACCTGAGACTCTAGTGGTAAGAGTAGACTGTAAAGCGCTCACCCATCAGATAGTGTCGCCACATCTTCAGAGCGAAGACCACTACTGCTAACTCCAGGTCATGGTTAGCGTAGTTTTTCTCATGATTCCTCAATTGACGTGATACATAGGTGATCACGGCCTGCTCCTTCAATAGGACACATCAATTTTCAGTCCCTGATACATCGCAGTAGACTACGTAACCTACTTCCTCCTCTGGTATCTTCAAGATAGGTGCACTGGTCAATCTCTATCTCAGCTCCTGGAAGCTCTGCTGACATCATTCTGACCAGACAAAGGGTTTCCCCTTCTTCGTCAAATCTGAGAGTGGTGCCAAAACTCTAGATATGTCTATAACAAATCTCTGGTAGTACCCAGCTAGTCCCAAGAAACTCCGCACCTACGTCACGCTCCTGGGTGGCTCCCAAGCTAGCACTGCCTCGATCGTCGCAGGATCCACCGCAACTCCTGCCTCAGAGATGACGTGTCCTAAGAAGTGGACCTCACATATCCAGAACTGACACTTCTAGAGCTTACCATAAAGATGGTTCTCTCGGAGTGTGTCCAGTACAACCCGCAAGTGGTAGACGTTCTCCTCCTCAGTGGTCGAGTATACCAAAATTCCATTGATGAAGACCACGACAAATATATCGAGGTATGGATGAATGATCCTGTTCATGAGACCCATGAACACTGCTGGAGCATTGGTCACACCGAAGGGAATAACCAAGAACTCATAGTGGCCATACCGACATCTGAAGGCCTTCTTCTGCACGTCCTCGTCTCGAACACTGAGATGATGATAGCCTGATCTGAGGTCTATATTCGAGAACCACCGTTCTCCCTTGAGCTGATCGAAGAGGTCTTCAATCATCGGTAGTGGATAATTGTTCCTCACGGTCACCTGGTTCAGGCGACGATAGTATACACAAAGTCACAAGCTCTCGTCCGCCTTCTTGGCGAACAAAATCGGGGAAGCCTAGGGTGAAACACTGGGTCAGATGAATCCCTTTCCCTGCAAGTCCTCTAGCTATACCCGTTGCTCTCAAAGCTCGGCGGGAGCGATCCGATATGCTGGGGTGGATATCAGGGCTATCCCAGGGTACAAGTCAATATAAAAGTCTACATCTCTAGGAGGAGGTAGTCCTGGAACGTCGTCGGGAAAAACGTCCGCATACTGATCCACCACTACAGGTAAACTCGGACTCCGCACATCAACTACTCCTAGGATGAGGCTAGCCAACTGATGAGTCATGGGCTATCCTCTCCTCTGCATGAGTCCATCCTGCGATGCAAAGGTTCCCTTCTCGCTGGTGAAGGTGAACCTTCTCCCATCGGTGCGAGCACATCGCACCTTGCCCCTAATACAGTCAATCTAAGCATGGAATGTAGATAACCCATCCATGCCCAAGATGATGTCGTAAGGCCTTGACGCCGCTACAAGAAGATCCCAAATAAAGCTCTCACCTCCTAGAGTAAGCTCACACTGCCGGCACCAGTGCGTAATCATCGAGTCTTCTCCCGTAGGAGTCTCTAGCCGTAAGGATCGAGCCAACGGCTCCATCGGAATCTCCGAAATCCAAACATGGGCAGTGGCTGTGAAAGAATGACTCGCTCATGTGTCTATAAGAACTAAAGCAAGGGTGGAATAGACACAGATGGTACCTCAAATCATCTCAGGCATGCCGTGGTCGTAGGCCTCCGCTGCCTGAAGCGGTGCCTGTGTTTGCCCGCCAGCTCCCTGTGGTCGGGGTGGACCTCTTGGTGGTGGTGGTGGTAGAGCCTCAAAGCGTCACCCAACACCTGCTGCTCGGCCAGCTCCTCTGCCTCGTCAGCCAGCTCCCTACGGACCGACATGGTCGACCCTCTACCTCTGCCTAGGTGGTCCCTCAACCGTCTGATGCTCCTCCGCACGGCAGGTCGGGCAGTCACGAGTCATGTGGTCCTGCCCGCAGCATGCGTAGCACTGTCTGCCTCTCGAAAGATTGGCTCTGCACTGTGTGCCCCGCACCTCTGAGCCAGTGTCCTGAGGTCATCCACCTGAGGGTCTGGTCCTCCTGGACCCATGTGTCATCCGTCGACTGCCAGCAGCAGAAGACTCTACTACGTGCCACCCTGCAGTAGGTCTCGCTGCTGTTGAAGGCTCAGCAAGGAAGCTCTCAATGAGAAGGGCTCACTCTAGTACTCCTGCCTGTGTTGGAATGCTGAGGGAGATCAACGACGCCCTGATCTCATGCCTCAATCCCTACTCGAAGGTCTGGGCCTAGAGGAATGGGTCCCATACCATGTTTGTAGAATAGCACGAGAGGTCTGTAAATCCCGCCAAGTACTGGGTGACTGTCATAATACCCTTCCATAGCTGTAGAAGCTCCTGGATGCACACTGCACGGAGGGTGGCCGGGACAAACTCCGAGTGGAAGAGGCTCTCAAAGTCTGTCCAGAGGAATGATGCCTCGTCGTGCACCTGGAGCATCAAGCTCCACCATCTTCCTGCTTCCACGTGCAGGAGACTCGCTGCAGGGATCACCATGAGGTATGCTGGTGTCCCTTCCAAACGGAAAACTCGTACAATAGCCTCCAGCCAATCCTCGTCTTCCTGAGGGTCCCTCTCCCCACGGAACCTGGGCGGTCACTAACATTGAAACACGTGCAGTGCACCAAGGCGACGTGCACTCTCATCGGCTGGGGCTGGTAGCATCGGTGGCTCGGCGGGGGGTGGTACCACCGGTGCCTCCGCAGTAATAGGGCCCTGCACCGAGGACTCATTGCTCAGTGGGCTGTCGTCATGTAAAAAACCCGGAACCCTAGATGGTTGTCGTCATGGGGCCATCCTGAAAAGAAACAGGCGCACCACGGCAAATACAGTATACCTGGTGATCTGACACAATGTAATCATAAAGAAAACTTGAAACACACATGCAATCAATGTTTTCGTGCACTAAGTTGGAAATCAGAAGTCAGGGTCCTGGTGTACGGATACGTCAGCCGCCGCACCAACACTGGACTCCCTGGACTGATAACCACACTCAATACTCTTAACATTTTTGCTTCACATAGAAAAAGTTCAGAGTCCTGAGTTTTGCGGTAGAACCGAACTCCTATGATACCAATTTGTCACGACCCGCCCTCGGGGGCCCGTGCCGTGACTACCCCAAGCCCGCCTCCTATAGGCCTGGGGCTGGCGACTAGCACCAAGGCGTAATTCTCGATAAAAATGGAAAGCATTGCCTTTATAAAGTAAACAAAACACACTGAGTAATAAAGAAGAAGTAAACACTAAGTAAAACTGGGTATAATAGTAAGTGCAGAAAAGTAAGTGGGCCAGAATACAAACCCAAATTGAAAGTAAAGTACAACTAAAAAAGGGAGTACAACAACTGAAAAGTAAATCCACAATGTCGAGCCGTCCACTGGAAGTCCCACCTGAAGGGTGGGTACAGATATCCTCCACAGCTCCTCGGGTCCAGCAGTCCACTCCGAGTGCGTCCCGCCCAGTAGTCCATCTCCAGGTACCGACCTACTCCGCAAGCCTCAACCACGATCAGCGCTCTCCATCGTCTACAACCAACAAAACGTAGTGCAGGCATAGCCCATGCAGGGGAGAGTATATACTACTCAGTAGGGACCCCGAGACCCCCGAAGGTCTTCCAGAATCCACAAAGGATAAACCAAAAAGGAAAGATACAATCACGAAGTAACATCTGACACTACTTAGGTATATGCCCATACATATACCTAAGTCATCCATTTTAGTTCCGCACCAGCATCCGAGCCCATGTTCGATCACATCTACACAGGATAACACAACATAATCCACATAGGAAAGCAGGACAATCATATTGAAGATAATGATTGAAAGTCAAGACTCAGCTCACATAGGATATACTAATTAAAATGACAATAGAGATGATCAGATGTAGCCACAGATTCTTCTAAGCCATCAGACCCACACAGGATTGTTAGGTACTAACCCACGTAATGACCCACAAAGGATCGATAGGTACTGACACCCGCAATGACCCACAAAGGATCGATAGGTACTAAACCCCGCAATGACCCACACAGGATCTGACCCACACATGATCGGTAGGCACTGGCCCACACAGGACCGCTGAGCGCTGACCCACATAGGATCTGACCCACACAGGATCGTTAGCACTGATCCACATAGGATCACTGAGTGCTGTAGTTGTCGCCATCAAATCCACGTAGGATTTCTGTACAGTCGTCATCGTCGTCGCAGTCGCAGCCAGCTCTAGGGTTCCTGCACATAGAAAGCTTGTTCGGGAGGGTCCGCTCCAAGAGTCGAGGGGTTGATACATCAACTGACACAAATTACAGAGTTTATGTATCCAAAAGTTCCATATCGTCAACAGCAACTCAACGTCACAGACGGCGCGTCAATTGGACACCCGGTCTGAGAGTTATTGGGTTTTTCGTCCCAGGGGACCAGTTGGTTTTTAAGTCAAAAACAACCCAACCGTACCCCAAATGCGTCCAAACCTCGGGCGGAGTAATCCAAAAGGTCTATCTCACTAAGAGGAATCCAACAAAGTCGACGTCACGTCAATCAGACGTCCGAAGCTCAAGTTATAAGCATTTCTGCTCCACGGGCCCGGTTGGTTTCGTGTTCGAACCAACCCGGCCGAACCCAAAGTTCTTAGACCGTCTCGGTCAAAGGATCGCATCACAGCTGACGGTGCGTCGATCGGAGTTCCATAGCCCATGTTATGGGCAAACGACTAAAAGAGGTCCAAAAATGGGGGTTTCGGGCCCGGACCGACTCAGCCCGAGACCCCTGGGGTTGGCCCGAACCAGGTCGACCCGAACCGGGTCCGGGTCCGGCCCGCTTGGGTGCGGCCTGGCCCATACTGGGCGCGGCCCGGCCCGGCCTGGGCGGCCCGGCCCGGCGCGTTGGCACGGTCTGCTGGCCAACTCGGCGTGACCGAGCTGGGCAGACAGGGGGGGGGTGCGCTGCCCCCCTCATTAAAATAAACATGGCCCCCACGTGGGGGCTGCTCCTCCCTTCAAACTGAGGGTTACGAACCCCCAGTTTCTCCCCTGACTGGACGGACCGCTCCGGCCGGCCTGCTTCTACCGCCACGGGACCGGCACGGTCCCGTCCCCCTGCTCCGACTCCGACGGCCGGAAGCCGGCCGCTGCTCCCTGATCTTCTGCGGCCTATGGCCACGGCCTTGGTCCGACCTGCGCTGCACGACGACACCACGCCCCTCCGTCGCGGCCCTGATCCAGCCGCGGTGTTTTCGTGATTCTCCGGCGCGGCATGATGGTGGCATGACCTTGTTCAACTTCAACGGCACGGCACGACGATGCCGCGCATCCTTGCCGCATGATCCCGCGCGGTGCGACGACACCGCACCATCTCTGTTCCAAACCACAGCAAGTTCAACAACAGAATTAAGGGAGGAGGGTCGGCCGTGTTTTTGCGGTTCGACCCCCTCCTGTTAATTGATAGCAAGTGGCTAAGATTATGAAGAATTCTCAAATATTCACAAACATAAATTCAAACCCCTACCTCAAGCATAGTTGAACGAAGGCACCTCATGGAATTGAACGTCACAGAAGAAGGTGTCGCAGAAGGAGAGGGTCATTGGAATCGCTGTACACAACTTTGCGTCATTGATCTCCGAGGAAGGTGCCTCTCACCGCCGCCCGTCGTCGGAGGTCGGCAACGGTGCGTTCTTCACGTTCTTCGATGAAGAAGAAAAACTTCAAGACTTAGAGCTTTTCCCCAATTCCTCTCACAACCCAACAACTCTAACAAAAATAAGTGTTGCCTTATTTTATTACTTACACCAAATGTTTTGAAATTCAATATTTAACCATTAAATTAATTGAATTAATTGGGAAGTTTAAACTGCCCAATTAAAGAGGCGTTTAATATTCAGTTAAACGCATGAGTTGACTTTCATTTAATGGGGGGTACGGGTGCGTTACCTAATTAATAGGGGTTGAGGAAGTTTAAAGGGTGGGGTTCATGTGGGCCCCACCCCAAAAATATCCTACCTAGTGGAGTAGGATATAGTGGGTCCCACTCCAACCACTTATCTTAGATTAAACCACTTTAATAAAATAAAATTTGTTGCACCATTTTATTTTATTGTTTTACTTAATCCAAAAAATTTTAATAACCACAACCGAGAAAAAGAAACTCCGGAAAAGGTGTTCCTAAGAAATTACCGGCGCTATGATTTCATCGGTGTCCTCGGATTTTGATTCCGAGCACTGGTTCAAAATTTAGGAAAACCCGCTCGTTCGTTCACTGAACGTACCTGAGTTAAACTTCGAAAAATGATTCCGGGCACACCGGGCCTCAGAATCAGGTGCTGTCAAAAACTGCGTTCTTGTAAAATCCCAAAGAAAATTAAGAAAAAAAATTTCCCTTGAATTTTAGGGGTCTTTACATTTTTCATGGGACTCATGAACATGATCTTTCATCCGTACCTTGATAGCTTTGTAGTAGTCTTCATCGAAGACATTCTGATCTACTCGGCTACTGAGGAAAAGCATACCTATCATTTATAGATAGTTATGGACACACTATGAGAGCACCAAATTTATGGTAAGCTCTCGAAGTTTTAGTTCTAGACCGAAGAGGTTCACTTTCTCAAAAATTTTATCCTAGAGGCTAAAGTTACGGTGGATCCAGCAAAGATTGAGGCAGTACTTTCTTGGGATCCACCCAGGAGTGTGACGGAGGTACGAAGTTTCCTTGATTTGGCCGGTTACTACCGGAGGTTGGTGCCAGATTTCTCTAGAATTTAAACAACTTTATCAGTGTTGATGAAGAAGGGGAAACCCTTCATGTGGTCGAAGAGATGCTAGTAGAGTTTTCAGGAGTTGAGGCAGAGGCAGACTAGTTCTCCCATCTTGAGGCTTCCGAAGGAGGGAGTTGGGTACATAGTCTACTGCAACACATCAAGGACCAGACTCGGATGTGTCATGATGAAGGAGTGAGTAGTTATCCCATATGGTTCTAAACAGCTGATACAACTTGAGAAGAACTATGCTACCCATGACCTGAAGTTAGCAGCAGTGGTCTTCTCCTTGAAGATGTTGAGACATTACTTGATGGGAAAACATATTATAGTCTACTCTAATCACAAGAGTCTTAGATATATCTTCTCTCAGAAGGACCTGAACCTGAGACATCGACGTTGTATTGAGTTCCTCTAGGACTATGACTTTGAGATAGTCTATACTTATGGGAAGGGGAATGTTGTATCAGATGCACTCAGTAGAAGATCTGGTATACAACTGCTAAGTGAGGCAATAGAGCATCTGGCCGTTTTACAGATATCCTTTGTGGAATGGGATGGAGTATCTTTTATTCAGTATCTTACAGTCACTCCCCCACTTATTCAGAAATTTAGGGAGGCGCAGCATAGGGATGCTGACTATGAGGCTCGACAGTCTGAGATATCCACAAGACATACACCTGAAGGGTTTTCTGAAGGTGGGGAGCACATCATCCTCTTTAGGGGACGTACAATGGTACTAGTGTCATTTTGGGAGGAAGTGTTGAGGGAGTTTCACATATTATCTATAGAGGTACATCCAGAAGTAGCTAAGATATACCAGGACCTCTGATAACAACACTAGTGACCGGGAATGAAGAAAGTAGTAGCCATGTTTTTCTCTCGGTGCCTCATTTGTCAACAAGTGAAGGCAGAGAATCATGTACCATAAGGCTTAGTTCAGACATTAGAGGTCCCAAAGTGGAAGTGGGATGGGATATCCATGGACTTCGTGATAGGACTTCCACGTACATCTAGGGGTCATGATTCTATCCGGGTGATCGTCGAATGACTCACCAAGTTGGCCCAATTCCTACAGATTAGAGAGCAGGGTTCAGTAGAGAACTTAGGATTCCCCTTTGTGCAAAAGATTGTGTTGATACATGGAGTACCATCAATTATTGTCTCTGATTGTGATGCATGTTTTACTTCTCGGCTATGGCAGGGGATGTAGGAGGATTTTAGGATGCAACTTCGTTTGAGCATCACCTTCTATCCTTAGACAAATGGAATGACTGAGCGGACCATTCAGACCCTCGAGGACATGTTGCTTGCTTGCGTCCTCGACTTCGGTCATAGCTGGGAGGATCAATTGCCTTTGGAAGATCTTTAATACAAAAAAAACTATCACTCCACCATTGGGATGGAACCTTTCAAGGCGTTGTACAACCGAACTTTCAGATCAACTCTGTCCTGGATTGACCCAGGGGAGTCAGCACTCATGGGACCAAATATGGTACGAGATACAATAGAGAAGGTGCAGATCATCCAAGATCAGATGAAGATAGCACAAATAAAGCATAAGTCTTATGCCGACTGGAGATGGAGACCTCTGGAGTTCGATGATGCTGACCATGTATTTCTACGGGTCTCAACTCGAGGAGGTTTGTAGAGATTTGGATGGGGTGAAAAGTTATCTCTAAGGTTCACTGGACTCTTTCAGGTCCTCAACAGAGTTGGTGAGGTGGATTACCACTTAGCTCTTCCCCCTTAGTTGCAACGGGTGCATGGCATCTTCCACATATCCCAACTAAGAGATACGTGCACAAACCTTCTCACGCCATCGACCATGAAGGGCTGGACATCGATGACGGGGTGACATTTACAGAGGTTCCAGAGGAGATTGAGGATCGACAAGATAGAGTCCTTCATGGGTGATCGATACCTTGGGTGTGTGTACGTTGGAAGAATGGGCAACACTAGGAGAGCACATGGGAGTGGGAGGCTTAGATACATGCTAAGTATCCCCACTTGTTCCCTTATTTTGAGTTTTGGCTTATGGGATGCAAAGCCCTGAGGTGGGGATAATTTAAAGACTCGTAAATTCCATGTATTTTTTTTAATTATATAGGAATTTTGCGAGTCCACGAAAATTAACAATGTTTGATTTTGAGGCCCGGTGTTCCCGAAATGAATTTCTGAACTTTTATGTAAGTATCTTTAGTAAACGTGAGAGCAGGTTTTTATAGCCTTTGAAATGGTGTCAGAATTGAAATCCAACGATCTTGTTGGACTCGCTGTGCCGATATTCACTTAAGGAGACATTCACATCGACCATAGTAGATCGAGGGTGGAAGTTAGTTTTTCACTATTTTGTGGAAGAATAGAAAAATAAAAATATTTAACATTTTTATTTTTCTTGTAAACTCCTTTGAGTTTTGAAGGTGGGGACAAAAAGAGTTTTAATCCTCCCAATTTTAATTCAATGTGGGGACCACCCTATCCTTTCATTAATGTCGGGGAAGTCCCTTAGAATTCCCCAATTAATTATGCCAACTCTCCAATTAATTAATAGTTCCATTTAATTTTGTGCCTACGTAAATTAATAGTATAAACATATTTTAATTTAAGTTGGAATTTAACCTCTTGGGTTCTGGGGGAAACATTGGCAAAGGGTGTTCCTGGAGGAGCCTCGTGATGAAGAATAGTTTTCACCAAGGAGGAACCAAAGAATGGAGGATCGTCAAACAAGCGACGTCATTGGAGGAGGCTTGCTTCGGGAATCGACAAACACTAATCCGTCTTCAACTGTAGAAGATCTCCAATGGAACCTTCGAGGTAGGGAATGTTATTATGAATAAATTTACCCCATTCTTGAAATCCTTCTTGAATTAAGAAAATCTGTGCTGCTTGCTACTGCTCTAATGCGAAGGGTGCATGCCAAACAAACATGGCCCGACCACTCCGCAAATATTTGTGATGTTTGTTACATTTTTCGCATTAGTGTAAGATGACAACCAGTGCCAGTGACTGACACTGGTAAGAGTCGAGACCGTCAACCGACACTCTGACCGGCCATGACGAAGGCAGCGGTGTGACCGTGCCACCAGAGAAGAGGTGTGGCCTGTTGGCCGCAGCGAAGTGAGGGCGGCAGCCGGTGCACGATCGACTGCGTAATGGTGATGGTGGTGCATGTCTGCGTCGCTCGGTGAGCAGGTTTTGTGACACAAGGCCACGACACTGGTGGAGGGGCGGCTAACCGAGCTGGCCACCGAAGAAGGTGCGATGCGGGACTGTACCACGTGGAGGAAAGGTTGGACATCCGACAAGCTGCGGCACTGTGGGCCGTCACCACGGACCGCGCTGGCAGGATGAGCCAGACCCAGCCAGTCGGGTTGCATTCTGAGGGCTGGGTCTGACCCAGATCCAGACCTGGGTCGACCCGAACCAGGTCGGTTCGGCCCAGGCCAGGTCCGGAAGGGTCGGTCTGACTGGGTCGAACTGGAGTCGAACCAACTTTGACCCATTTTTTCTCTTTTGGCCATATCTTGGGCTACCAGTGTCTGTTTTACAAACCATCTACGACACCAGAAACCATGGACCGAGACAGTCCTTTTGGTATACCCCACATGGGTTTTGGATAATGTTGGGGTATGGCCGGGTTGGATCAGACACGAATCCAACTGGGACCTAAGGACTAAAAGGCTAATAACTTACAGAGCAAGCATCTGATTGACACACCATCTATTGCATTGAGATCCCTTTTATGTGGCAGTTATTAGGATACTTAATTATGGGACTTCATGAAAGTTGGAATATCAACCTGTGGATAGAGGAGCAGACCCTCCCAGAATCAAGTGAGCATAGTGATGGAACCCTGTAGCTAGCTGTAACATGAGAAAGGGATCCTAAGTGGGTCTGTACATTGGGATCATTTGGGGGTCCATGTTCAAGAGTCTCACTTGGGTCTGCTCTAGGAATCCACATGGGACTACTCTAGGATCCTATGTGGGTCTGCTGTACTAGGATCCTATATGGGTCTGATGATGTACTAGGATCCTCTGTGGGTCTCATGACGTACTAGGATCCTATGTGGGTTTGATAATTTTGGATCCTTTGTGGGTCTTCCTCCCAACAGAGTAAGATGATTCAGTAGTTACATGTAATAATCTCTACTAATGTACCTAAGTTATACCTGGTGTGATCTGTGTCCTAACCTTTGTGGTAATCTTCTATGTGGCGTACTTGTGTGGTACTTACCTTTGTGGTGATACCTTTGTGGTATTCTTCTGTGTGGTGTACATGTGTGGTACTTTCCTTCGTGGTGATACCTTTGTGGTAATCTTCTGTGTGGCGTACCTGTTTGGTACTTACCTTTGTGGTGATACCTTTGTGGTATTCTCTTGTGTGGCGTACCTTTGTAGTTCTTTCCTTTGTGGTGATACACTTATGGTAATTTTATGTGTGGCATACCTGTGTGGTACTTATCTTCATGGTGATACCTTTGTGGTATTCATCTATCTGGCGTACCAGTGTGGTACTTTTCTTTGTGGTGATACCTTTGTGGTATTCTTTTATGTGGCGTTACCTTTGTGGTACTTACATTTTTGGTGTTACCTTCATGGTATTCCTTCCTTCATGGAATAGTTGGGCTTTAGGCTAATGAGTTGGGCCTTGTGTTTCCTCATGAATGAGATGGGTATACTTGATAACATAGGTATATGTATGAGAATATACCTATGTAAGGTTTTCAGATGTTTTCATGCTTTGTGGTTTATACATTTTGGGGGTTTTTTGACTTTTGAGGGTCTCCGGGTCCCTACTGAGTATCGTTATACTCACCCCGGCACGGGCTATGCCCGCACCTCATTGTGTTTGGTACAAATGACAGACAACGCTAACTTAAGATGAGAGTACCAGGACTGGTGGTAGCTCGAAGGTGGACTTTAGATGGGGATTACCACGGAGACGATCGTTCGAGAGCTGTACATACCCTTCAGGTAGGGTCCTTGATGGGTGTTCACAGGAGCTGTTCAATTTACTTGTATATCCCAGTTTACTTGTATGTTTTCAGTTTTCTGGTACTTTATAGTTGGGCTTGTATTCTGGCCCCTTTTACTTTCTGTACACACTTTTTTCACTATAAATTTTTCTTGTGATCATATCTTGCTATGTGCTTGGTTGTGTTTACTAAAGGTTATATAGGAAATGCCTTCCAGGTTTTAGGAATAAACCTTTTGGTGCCAGCCACCAACCCCTAGCCTATGGAAGGCGGGCTTGGGGTAGTCACGGCACGGGCCCTGGGGGACGGGTTGTGACATAAAATATGTTTGAAATTTATATAATTAATCTATTTAAATGACTTTTTTAACAATATTTTAATTAAAATATTTAATTATAAAATTATAAATATATATATATTTAAATAATTATAAAATTATAAAAAATATATCAGAATAATAAATATATTTGTTATATTTATAATTATATATTAATAAATATATCTATTTTGATTTTTTTATTTATATAAATATATTTATAACTATATATAAATAATTTTTAAATATATATATTTAAATTTACATAAAAATATTTCTAAATATATTTATTTATCATTATAAATATAATAAATATAAATTTAAATATAAATTTAATTAATTATAATATTATAATAAATATATTTATTATATATATAATTTTACAAATATATATAATAATATAATAATATATAATAATATAAATATATTATGAATATATATAATTTTTTTAAATATAGTTCTTTAAAATTATAATTATAAATAAATATATTATAGATGTTTATGAGTGATATTTCTAACATTAATACAGGTAACCCTTTATCAACACTAAAAATCACTGATAAAGATACATTTTTATCCAAGTTTAATTTTTTAGCACTAATAAAAGTACTCTTTATCACCACTTCTTTGATAGTTGATAAAAGGCTTATCTGATTTTATAATATGAACCCTAACAGAGTTTCCGCTCTCACTCTTTCAAGCTCTAGAAAAACCCTGTTGGTGCCACTACTCTCGTCGAACTGTACTGTCATTGCTGCTCTTGATCTTCAACAATAATCTTGATTAATTAATCCTCTCCAATTTTAAGGTATGTACCAGTATATTTTGTTAGCACCTCCATATATATTCCTTGACCACTAGTGGAGTTTTCTCATGTTTTTATACACCATGTATATATGTACTTTGCCCTACGCCCCATCAAACCACCCATCAAAGCTTTCACAACACCCAAATTGTACATAAAACAAATCAAAGCCCTTCCCCCTCTTCTCTTTATCCATTACCTTCTTTTCCCTTTCCTTAGTATGGATTTGGTAAGCTACAACTTTGTGTAGCATCATTTTAACATTAGTTTTCTTATTTAATGGATTTAAATGGAATTATAAGGGTTTATCTAGCCATGTTTTAGTGGTTTACTGTGGTAACTTCATAAAGAGATGGATTTAAGGTATAGGTTTCTCCATTCATGGGTTTTTAAATTTTTTTAAAAAAATTCTTATGTTTTTAAATAATTTTTTAAATTGGTTTATGACTTCTAGAATGATTTTTTTGAACTGGTCAGGGTTAAGAACTTTTTTATTAGAAATAAATAAAATCCTATTTTAAATAGGGTAAATTGGTTACCCAAACATGACCTAGAGGACCAAAATACCCAAGACCCAAAGGGACATGACACGAAGGCCTAGTGGCCCAAAATACAAAATAATGCCAATGGCCCAAGGTGAGAAGCCAACAACATAACATGTCTCTAAACAAAAGACATTTCACCCACCCTGTCCAAAGAAATCACCACATGAAACTAGTCCAAAAGAAGCTTTACCCCCCCACCAAAATATTAAATTGTGTTAGAATAAAACAAGGAAAGTCACCCCCACAACCATAGTGTGGGATGAGGGCTTAATGATGGGTGTCAGCCCACCCATCTCTCTTTCGAGCTACCCACCCGGTGATGCCTGCAAGAATGTCAACGTCACCTAAATTATGTATTGAAACTTCATTCTGTATGAAAGTAAAAATTTCAAAAGTAAAATCACCCCTACATCCAAAAATTGGGAAATAATACTAGTTGATGAGCATTAACATGTTCATCCATCAAAAATGAGTTGGTCCACCAGACAATGCAGCATCACTTCCAAAATGATGCACCGAATCTCTCATTGAATGTGATTCATACCAACTTCAATTCAAAAAACCATTGCCCAATGGACCAAGAGAATAAAAGTCTCGCAGAAGTGGTCTAGTGGCCCATGCTCGAAGACCTAAAAATGTCCAAGTGGCCTTGTAGAAAAACCCTCTAATCCTCTAATGTCACTGCCGCCAGTCAAAATACCCAATGACGTTATAAGACACTACATAGGTTCTTGGGGAGTACCACTGTCCACCCAGATGAAAACCTATGCTGAAGAGAATCTCTGATAAGGAACACAAAAATCTTCCCCTCCTCACTCCAAGACACCTAAAAGTGCTACCGATTGTTTATTTTTCAATGCTGATCGAGGCCAAAGATGCTACCACTATTTTTGATCTCTGAGACTATGCCACTATCACAAAAAAGGAACCAAATTCCATTGATAGTGACCCCGTCAATGTCAATCGAAGTCGAAGAAGATGTTACCATCCTCGATCTTTGAGACCATGCCATCAACCCCAAAATGAACCTAATACATCCTCCCACATGTGTCGAAATAATGATGAAAACGCTGACTTAGATCTGGGAAAAAGAGGGGCATATACGCCAGGGGAGAACATTAAAACAATATTGTGGAGAAGAAGTAGATACTGTGAGGGATGATCCATTACCATAAGTGGGGAATTATAAATAGATCTAGACACCACACATTTGATTCAAACCATATAAGCACACTTACCACCACCACAATAGTAAATGTCACTCTTAAGGCCAAACACCACCTAAAGATGACCACCATCACGACATCAGAGAGAAACACTGTGATAGTAGCCCACCGTCGTTGGAAATCACATCACTCCCCCCGAAGGAAGCCTCTATTTTTTCATCACAATTAGTGTCTTTCAGCCAATAATGATAATTTTACTTGGGTTTTCATTTTATAAGAATGGGGTTTCTACTCATGTTTTTAAGATATAAAATTGGTTTTCAAATAGCATTAACATCTATTGCATGATTAAATGCCAAATTGGTTCTTTAAGATTGTTTTTATAAATTATAAATCATTTTCTGGTTCTTTATGATCTTAAATAGAGTAGAATAATGTTTGTAGAAAAATGTATTACAAAAAAAGATTATATTTTATTTTTTATTGTACATTGTGGGTTAATGTTTATTTAAGGTGTTTTATGGATATTATGTTTTTTATTTGGATTTGGATATGGTTGATGGTCATATATGGAAGAATTTAATGGTTTCAATGGATTTTCTAATTTATTTTTATTTGGTTTTATTTTCAAGAGTTGTTTCCAAATTCCCAGTAGGAACATTGAATATGGGTGTTTCTTAAGATAAAAATTCTATTGAAAAAATACATTTTAATCTAACTATTTCAGTGAGTTGTTTAAACTAGTGATGTGATATTATAATTATCTACTGGATTTTTCTGTCATCTTAATGAATAAAATAATACTACAACACTCCACTGGTTTAGTTTGTCTTCATGACTGGTAATATGAGACAACTCCCCTAAACTAGGTCAGTTTTCTTCATTATTTTTGATCTGATACTACTCATATTGACTGGTCCATTATGTTGTGAAAAACAATGAAATGATACTATTTCTTCTTATTATATTAGTGTATCTCATAGCCTATATTTTTTGTTATCATTTTTATTCTTAAGAGAATACTATTTATACCTAAATTTTCTTAATTTTCTATTACTTTATTGGTTACTATTGCAGCCAATATTTGCCTATTTTTTAACTAGTTTAGTAGATTTTATTACTGCCTATATATTTTAATGTTTTTGTGTATTAGTTTCACTATCATTTGAGTTATTACCTGATTTTAAAATTACTATTTAATTATTATAGTGTGTTATTTAACATGGTTTGAAATTTTTATTTTCTTCACATAAGTTAAATATAATTTTACAATAAAGCATTGTTTGGAAACTATTTATTTATTTTTATAAATGGAATAACAACATAATTTTTTTTTAAATTATGATTTTATTAAATGAGTGGATTATTTACATTGGGTAAAAATAAATATAAATGATGACCTTGTGTGACTTGTTGTATAAAAATTGAGAATCTTAATTTCATAGGTATATTTTCAAACTAGCATGAAATGGATTTAGCTGTAATGTATATCCCTGTGTTAATGGGAGGATACACATTGTGCTTTTTAGAAGAATCATATTTTTCAAATTTAATAATTCACATTCATATTGAAAAAATAAATAAAAATATAAATGAGACATATGAAATATAATCACTTACTCTTAAAAATATAAAGATTCCTAAAAAAATATTTAGATTCTAACTGAGAATGCATATTACAATTATTTATAGAGAGAAAACATGTATTTACAAAGAAAAGATTATAAGTATGAAAAAAATAAAAAAATTAGAGTAAGGATAATTACCTAAATACCCTTATTCCTAATTAACAATTGATGGGGAAAGTAATTAGAGTGTAATAGTGACCACAATGCTCTATAAATAAGTTTAGTGCACTTCTTGAGTCTCAATGGAAACATCAGTTTCTAAATTTTTGTATGAATGAAAAATATAAAACAATATATTAATAACTAAATTTTTGAAATCAAAATATTAACTGAAACATGAATAAATAAATATAAAAAATAAAAATTTTATGGGAATAATTATTATTAAAATGAAAATGAAAATAAATCAAAACTAACCTTCAAGAGGTGGTACAATTCTCCCATTTTATGGTCTCTTTTAATAATTAAACTTCTGTATAAAAGATGTAATGTTAGTTAATATATATCAAATAAAACATGAAATAGTCAAATATTGGAAAACATCAATAAAAAGTAAAATTAGGGATCATTCCATTTTTTTGGGAAGAATGAATTCAAATTTATGTGCTATGAGAAGTTATAGTAACTGATGGAGAACAATGCGATTGTAATTCACAATAACATCAATAGTTTTTAGATGGATAAAACTAAAGTAACTAATTTTCTATATATTTCCGAACAGTCTTTTAAATATATTTCAAATTTTTTAGTAGTATCTATATTTATAAATGCAACAGGATAAGTGGTATCTATATTTATAAATACACACATGTGTAAGGAAAAAGGGTGATATATTTATTTATATGATCATATTAACTTTCAGAGACATCCTAGATACAAAAAATATCACCTCCTAAATAATATATATTGATTATAACATAGTGAAAAGGGAATGGATCTAAATCCATTAAACCCATACGATATCTATCATGACCCTACTCACGCATCCTTCACCACAGAAGAAGATGAGTGGTATTAATATTCAGTCCTCAAATGAAAACAATTTTCATTCTCATGGAGTAATTGAAGTATTTCTTTAAATTTTGAAACTAGAATAATTGTCTCAACATGAGTTCACATAAGACCATCCTGATGATCCTTCTCACAGTCACACCAATCAAGGATCCACTACTAGGGATCAGACTATTGATACTTCTTTTTCAAATTTTTGAAGAAAACTATGAAATGTTATCCGGTGCTTTTCTAACTCACCATACTTGGAACATTTAGATTTAATTAGACAACTATCTTCCTCACCAACTTTATCTCATGAATAATTATTATTGTATTTTCTTTCCCGAGACTCATCCCCATCTCTTTTTAACATGCACCTATGTTACATGAACTACCCTAAGCATTAGTCATCCCATACCAGGTGCCGATGATCGTTGTTGATGAATTTAGAGGCAAACACCTAACACCAGTGGAGTAATTATTTTATAAAATTTAATCACCCATTTCCTTCAACGAATGCTGAAAATATTTGAAACATTCAAATATTTGGTTCCCTTATTTTGAAGGCTCATTTTCTATATTAATTTATTTATTAAAACATTAATACTTATGAATCAAATAGAATGGATATTAATCTCAAATGGAGAGATACCAATTTTATGAAAAAAGAGTATGAAGATGATATGAAATAGTTCCCCATGTATGAAAAATATCATGAATATGACCCTTCTCAAATCAGTTGTCTATGTTTACAATTTTATTATTCAAGACTAATTAGTCTAGAAAAGTTGGAAGAAAACTTGATCTGTCATGAAATGGATAAAATTTATAAATGTAGGAATACATATAGAGAAAAAGTGAATGTATCTAGTGATTGGGATAACACTATTTTTTATGGATCACCTCATATGATTACAAGTGTGGGAAATAAAGAAGACCATATCGAGGATGTGATTATAGGTGTGAATGATGATGAATATCATATTGAAGAAATGATAATTATATTTCAATATGATCTTCCAAATTATTCAAAATTATTTATGAAGTTAAAGAGTTGTGAAAAGAAACCATTGTATGTTGGTTGTACTAAATATACTGCATTGTTAGCCATCCTAAATCTAAATAATTTAAAATCTATAAATGGATGGAGTGATTCCAGTTTTACTAAAATACATTATATCTTGAATGATATTCTCCCAAAATATAATTATATTCCTAATTGAACATATAAAACTAAATTAATTATATGCTCAATGGGTATGATGTATAAAAGAATACATGCAATTCCAAATGACTGTATACTATTTCTCAAGGACCTCAAATCAATTAATGAATTCCCAAAGCATGGTGTTTCTTGATACAATAAATGTGAATTAGGTCCTACAAAATTTTTATAGTAGATTCCAATCATCCCAAGGTTTTGGCACCTATATGACAGTGAGGAGACTACATGGAAATTTTCATGGAATTCATATACATGAAATAAATAGGGGAAACCTCATCACTCGAAAGAGAATACTAAGTGAAAGAGAATTGATCATGAGTATCCGGAATTTTGAAATGAGATGAGAAACCTTCATCTTAGTCTATATATAGATGGAATCAATCCTTTTGGTTTTCAAAGAAGAACTCATAGTACATGGATTGTTATGTTGGAAAATTATAACTTTCTATCCTGGTTATGCCTGAAACGAAAATACATTATGTTATCTATAATTATATTTGGATAACAAAACTTGGTAATGATATTGAGGTTTATAAAGACCCATTGATCTCATATTTTAAATTATTATTGAATTCAGTTGTTATGTTGTATTATGCTTATAGAAATAAATATTTTACATTGAAAGACATGTTTAATGGGTAGATAAATAACTTTCCTGCTTATGAATTTTTTAGGATATATCATTAAAGTAAATAAAGTGTGTACCAATTGTGAACAAGTACCAAAATTAATTTGGTTGAAACATTCATCGAAGACTGTGTTTCTAGGACATCATAGATTTCTACATAGACAACATAAGTAGCAATCTTGGACAAAATCATTCAATGTAAGTTTATAAGAATGTACAAAAAATTCTCTACTAATAGGTGATCAACTGTTTTATAAAGTAAAAGATATGGAAAATGATTTTTGTAAACCTTTTTTTAAAAAATCTTTTGAGAACAGGTTAAAAAAAGGGATCTGTTTTTTGAATTACCATACTGGAATTGTTTTTACATCTAGAATTTTGTTGATGTTATAAATGTTGAAAAAAATGTATGTGATAGTGTCATTGGAATGTTATTAAAATCACCTGAAAAAACAAAATATGGGATTAAGGCTAGGTTGGACATGATTTACATGGGAATACAGGAAGAGTTGACACCAGTGATAGGTGGAAACAAGATTTTCTTCCTCCACCTGCTTACACTATTTCTAGGAAGGAGAGACATTAGTCTTGTAAATTCCTGAACTACGTAAAGGTTCCAGAGGGATAATAATTAAATAACAATTATATCATGTCAATGATTGATTTAATGTTAAAGGGTCTGAAATCACAAGACTATCCTATTTTGATGAAAGATCTAATTCATGTAGCTTTATTTTTCATTTTGTCCAAGAATGTCAATCATAATTTTCTATAAAAATGATAATTAGAGATGTTTTAAAACATTTCTTATTAATCTACTGTAATTTCTAAAAAACATCACTGAATGAGGTTTCTCTAAATAGTGACGCATATAAACATCACTAATTAGAAAATTTTATAAGCATTGAAAACTTATAAACATTGATATTTAGAGACACCAGATTTACTGAAATTTTTGAGAAATGCTAGTAAAATGTTTTCATTAATTTATTAATGTTTAAAAATTTTTTAATTAATTGGCACCTCATTTACCAATGTTTTTAAAAAATGTAGGTAGTTTTTTTTGAAATTAATTTTCTTTGGGTTTTTAAATTTTTTTAATATATTTACATGTTAACATATTTTTAAAATAAATAAAAATAACCCAACACACCCCACCCTACACAGTTCAGCCCTAACCCCGCTTCTATTCAACCTGCTACACACACCCGTCCCGTTACTCTGCCCCACCCCATCCAGTTCGTCTCACAAACCCCAATCTCCCCTCCCATTCCAACCCTGTCTACATGCACTCGTTCTGACCTCTACTCACCTTGTCCAATCCACTTGCCTTTTTCATCCCATGTGAAGGACCCATAGCTGCGGAAAAACAACACGCGTGACCAAATTCCACTCTTCTGTGATTTAAATGTAAGACCTCTTCCTTCATTGGATGAATAATGGACAAACTCACCCATTCATTGTTTTCATATTTAATTGTATATATATTTTATTTTGATATATAATTAAATCTCTGTATTTAAAAAATTAACAATATGTATATATTTATATGTTACAATGTGTGTGTGTATATGTTTATATTTAACATTTTATATTTTATATTTTATATTTTAAGATATATATATATATGTGTGTGTGTGTGTGTGTGCGCACGCATGTCTGTGTTTATATTTTATACACACACACATAGACATATATTTTTCGGTTTTATTTTATATATGTTGTTTATAGTATATATAGATTTATATATTTTTATATATATGTGTTTGTGACTTTATATATTAATATACACAAAATTAATATATATATATATATGTTTCTGTTTTATATTTTATATTTTATATTTTATTTATATATGTTTATATTTTATGTTTGTATATATGTTTATAATATATACATATATGTTTATATTATATATATATATATATATTATATTTTTATATTTTATATATTTCCTATATTTATATTAATATATATATATTACATATATATTACATATATTACATATATATGTTTATATATATGTATTTATTTATGTGTGTGTGTACATATATATGTGTAGGTATATATATATATAATTATATATAAATATAATATATATTTATATATAATTAGCCACATTTCCTGAAAACATCCCTAATTTCACGATGTTTTTAGGAAATGTCGCTAATTTAGTGATGATTTTCATTAAACATCAATAATTTAGTGATGTTTTTCAAAAAAATTCTAATTTAGATGTTTTCAGGAAAAATTGATAAATTAGAAAAACATTTCATGAAACATCGCTAAATTAATGATCTTTATTGGAAAAATTACTAAATTAGTGAGCTTTTTCATGAAACATCACTAAATTAATGACATTTCCTCTAAATTTAAAAATTAGGGATATTCTTTATGAAATGTCGCTAGAAAATGTCACTAATTTACAATTTTTTGTAGTGAATTAACCAATATCTGTTTCTTTTTCAAAGATATATGACGTAAAGTTATAGACCCGTTGAAATTGCCAACTATGAAGAAGAAAACTTTCCTCATATTATGTGAATTGGACATGTTCTTCTCAACAACATTATATGATATGACAGTTCAGATGGAAGGATAGATTCGACTATGTGGTCATGTACATTATAGATGGATTCATCCTACTAAATTGTATATGATGATTTTGATATCATATGTAAAAAATCAAAGTTATCCAGAAGGTTTTATTAGAGAGTGATATATTGTTGGGGAAGACATTTAAATCTTTACCGAATACCTATCTGCTGTAGAAATAATTGTTCTATTGAAATCTCATCACACTGAGTAGATTGTTGGTAAGGAAATATCTATAATAGATGTTGTCAAAATCACTATTACAGATCAAAATCATACCCACCTTTACATTTTTCATAATAGGTTAGAGGTCACCTCATATTTTTAAAGTCCCATAGAAATTATTAGGCATTTGAATCCATTGAGGTATAAAAGCTGGATATCCAGTACACATAATCAACAGTTTATAGGTTTCTTTAGAGACCATATTATTAAGGATTCAGTTGGAAATGTAGATTTAATTTTAGAATTAATTCAATGGCTAGCCAAAGGAACAAGTGTTCATGTATTATCTTCTAATGGTTATATAATTAATTTTTATATGTTCTATACAAATGGACATGATGAATCCAGTATCTTGAAAAATAGTAGTGTTAGTCTTATGGATGAAATGATTCATTTATTAGGTACCAAATAGATAAATCCAATTTATCTGAATATGTCATTATTTGGCATCATCAAAAAAATATGGGAGTTGGATTTTACAATATCCCAAGTGTATATATTTCAATTCAAGTGGGTTGATAAGAGGAGTGTTGTTAAAATTGATGAATTGAGATTCATGAATGTGTATTTTAGTAAGAAATGGTATAAAGACATACTTTTTATAATTAAACATTTAATTACTTCTCATTATCCATTTCAAAGTGCTTTTATAGTAGATGAATCATGAAATAAATTTGTATAAATTCTTAATTGAAGGGTTAATAGAGGCATTGACACACTTCTTATGAAGTTTCATCTCAAAGATGTTGAAGGTAAAATAAACCCACACGCACTGGAGATGTATGAACACCTGATAAGCCAAAAATCAGGGGAAACATTTACTAGTCATCATAAGGAGACATATTTCTAGGTTTGTTATGGGTAGTAATATATTATATGAAAATACATGTATTAATACCTTTGGTTAGGAAATTATAACTTATGAAACAATAATTGGGTTCTAAAAATAATCAATGGGTAGAAAAACCAACATACCCATACCATAAAGTAAGGTTGGGGTATGCTTCATGTGAAAAAATGATACTTATTTTGAATATTATGTAATAATTTTATGTGACATGAAACTACATCATAATTTTATTCCCCTATTTATATACAACTTGATGGATCCAAATCAAAAACCACATCCACCCCACACCATGAGCTATGAAATGCGCTACGTGTTAATAAATATGAGATACTAATAGATGAAAACACAAAAAAAGTGTGGGAATCAAGTGTCATTATGACATAATAATTTTTTTGCTTTTAAATCTGTATTACATAACTATGATTACTTATTTTTCTATATTTTTTATCTGACATAGACATTAGAATCATCATAATCTGTACTATATGAGAAACTACTATTAGTGCTCATAAAGTGGCTAGAATGGTATGATCATGTTAGAGGTGTGGGTCTTGGGGGGACACCCTAAACATATTTTTAGGAAATAAATGAACATGGGATAAATAAAAAAATGGAAGAGTTATAGACACGATTAACTAATCTTGACAAAACAATTAATCGGTAGTTAGTGTTTCTATAAAATATTATGGGATGTAAGAAAAGATAAGAAACAACTCAAGACCAACCAACATGTGAATATCCCCCCAATATATTTTAGGCAATACGTTCCCCTCAAAGAGCTATCTTAGAAAAGGTAATCAATATTAGAATAATTGTTTCTATGAAATGTGAATCAGTCATACACTGATACCTTTCTTATACTAATATTCAATAGGGTTAAAATGATTGTGATTTATATCTATCAACACCCACCTATCACATTTTTTCGAGGGATACCATGTTCAATATCCAATAAGATATTATACACAATAGAAAACATCTATTAGGTAATTTGAGAATGGGGATTAGCATAGCTCATGAGCTGAGTGTTGAGCCACCTGTTCCATTTGATGAAACCAATATTTCTATAGTCGAGTAAGATATTGGAATATTCATTTCATGTCCATTACATATTAGAAAAACATGTCAAAAAGGAGGTATTCATTTTTAATTTATTTTTCATGGAGAAACTTTAAAAATTAATAAAACAATTTCAAAACTGAGGAATGTTATTATTGACAGAAAAAGGGAGGGGATGAAAGGAAAGGTAAAATCAAAATGATCTAAAGGATCAACTATGTATTTGAAATTTTGTTCACAAAGAACCATTACCCCACCCATTAATTGTCATCATTTACTAACATTGAAGGTTCATGCGGATATAGGGGTACTAAATGGTATTAATGTCCTAGTTTATTTTTGAAGAAAAAATGTACAGGAAATCCTCTATAGACTACATTTCTATTGAGAATGTAGATGAAATCCTTATGTATAAATGACTAGGAGTCTCAGTTGTAGATGTATACATGAGGTGTATTTTCATGACTTTTTCCAATAGGTTGTCTAGTTCGTAAATTATGACTAAATACAATTAATATTTTTGCAGTAATATATATCAATACTATCTGAAAAGAAAAACCTATGAATAGAAATATGGACTCAGTAGTCCTCACATAACTTTTACATGAGAACAATCATTGGAAAAAAATGATGTAATAGGAAAAATACTGGCCATAGATTTTGAAGGAAAACTTCTAGAAAATAGAATCTTATTATTACCAATGTTTAAGTGGTAAACATATACAATTTAATTATATCAAACATATTTTCATTCATTTAATTACCTATTAATTTTTTAGTCATCATTGGTTACTCATTTAAATCAATTTGGATACTCCAAATATTTTACCATCATGATATAGATGCTAGGGATGGGTAGTTTCTTATAGTTATAGTCTAGTTTAATTCCATAAGACCTTCGGGCCATTTAATGTATCTTAAGCTTATTTTCCATGTAATATCTAAGCCAATATGAATTGTAAGGTTTCCCCCTCATCCCTTGAAAGTGGGGTTACCAAAAAATCAATAAAAAAGAAGGCCTTTGGGCCATCAAGACAAATATTTATTTTCTAGATTTACTACATGTATACCCAACAAACCAACCATACATGATTATGTATGTCAATTTTCAATACATTACAAGCAATGTTTTAGAACTAAACTTGAAATTATAAATTTTATATTATGTTCTAATGAGAATTATATTACGATATAGTGGTGTTTAAATATCATGAAAATCATGTCATGAGGATAGTACATCTACACAAGGATTCTTCCCACTTCTACAAATAGAAAATTATTTGCGTATATATAATAATATTTCACAATAAAAACATATATAATTACAGATAACATTTCTTTTTCAATGATTCTGCAACATCTGAAACAAAACAATAGCAATGATTTTGGTTATTATGTTTGCAAGTTTATGAGTGATATCATATACAATAAAAAAAATAGCATCCCAAAAGAGGTATTTTTGAGATAATTATTATTTAATTTAAAGTATTTATTATTAAATTGTGTATTTATATTTTTCCAATACCACCTTGAATGTAAAAAGTCATCGTATTAACTAGGTGAAATATATTTGTTTAGAAATGATTGTAAAACATACCTAGTGTCAGAACGCACACATATGTCATGAATATGCGATTTATAACTATTTATTTAGTTTATTTTCTCATCATTTTATCTATTTTTTTTTTATTTTTCCTTATCATTTTTATCTGATACATATTTTGTTAATTTTTACAAATATCGTGATGAAATGACTTCATTAACAATGATTATTCACTCATATACTATGACCTGGCACTCAACAAAGATGATGCACTTATGATGAGGCAATTTTATTTTTATTATCGAATGCATCCATCATATTGGGTTTTATGAAACATAAATATTTTTTATAACCCATAATATTGAATGAATTGTGGGATAAAAATTCATAGTGGAATCAACCATACCTTTCTTCGATACATGGTGTACCTGGAATGCCTCAAATTGCGGGGGTTCGATTTAAAATTGACATTCCATTATTGTATTATTTCATATTTATGTTTAATTTATTTCTTTATTATACTACTAACTTAATTATTGTTTTTTATACAAGTGGATTCTTTTTTTTCTATTTGAGATGGTTTGTTGGAAGCTGCTAGGGATCATGTGAGATTGGACATCGAGGCTACAACTAAGATAATTGAAATAAAGAAATGGTCGGAGAATGTATATATAAATCATGAAAAGATGAATTACTACTACTAAGTTAATTTTTTCATAATTTTATATACAATTTTGAAGTTATTTTCACTATCATTTTTATCTAATAGTTATTTATCATAATGATATAATGACTCAAACTGTATGCTTTTAGTTTATAATTTAAATTTTTGTTCAAAACACACATCACATACTCAAAATTGGGAAAAAACATTCATATTATTTTGATAATTTAGGAAAATGATCCATAATTAATTTTTAGCATGTAGGAATCATCTACACCTCAATTTGACACACAGTGTGACTGGTATAACCCCAAGTGTGTATTTTTATTTAAAATTAACATTTTATTCAAAAATAAAAATGATAAAATCAAAACCCAGAAAAAAAAATCCAATTGTTTTGATAGTTTAGTACAATGATCCATAATTCATTTTTGATTTTTATAAATCATCCACACATAAATCCTATACACATTGTTCCCAGTATGACTCAAACTAGGAGTTATCAATCTAAAATGGAAATTTTAGTTCAAAATGTGTGTTACTCACTGAAAACCAAGAAAAAGAGCTTGGATTATATTTATAATTTAGAAAAACGTTTTTTGAGTCATTTCTGATATGTAGAAATAAATCTCATATAAAAAAAATGATGTTGTGACCAGTATGACTCAAAGTGTGTGTTTTAATTTTAAAATGAAATTTTAGTAAAAACATGAGTGACATAATCAAAACCAAGAAATGAAATTATTATTTCTTTTATACTTTAGGTAAATGATATTAAAATCATTTGTGATGTGTATTAATCATCCACACCTTAATGTGACACACAATGTGACCAATATGAATCCATATGTGTCTTTTTATTTAAAATTGACATGAATTTTAGTAAAAAGGAAAAGAGACATACTCAAAACGAAGTAAACAAATTCATAATATTTTTAAAATTAAGGAAAATGATCCATAATTCATTTATGATGTATATAAATCAGTCACACCCTAATTCGATACACAATGTTCCTAGTATGACTCACAATGACTGGTATATTTCTAAAATTTACATTTTCATTCAAAACATGTGTCACTCAATGAAAACAAATAAAACACACTCGGATTGTCTAGATAATTTAGGAAAATGATTCATAAGTCATTTTTTGTGAGTTGGAATTATTCTCATGTCAAACTAGCATAATATGCAACCGGTATGACTCAAAGCGTGTGTTTTCAATTTAAAATAACATTTTAGTAAAAAAAAGAAGTGACATACTCAAAACCATGGAAAAAATTGTATTGTTTTTATAATTTACAAAAATTATCAATATGTAATTTTTGATGTGTAGGTGTCATCCTCACCTCAATTCAATGCCTGATGTGACCAGTATAACTCCAAGTGTTTCTTTTTATTTAAAATTGTCATTAATTTTAGTATAAAAAACAAGATAAATACCCAAAACTGAACAAGCGCATTCAGATTTTTTTAATACTTTATAAAAACTATTGAGAAGTAATTTTTTACGTGTAGGAATCATCTGAACCTCAATCCAATTCACGGTGTTCCGGATATGACTCAAAGTGGTAGGTATTGGTCTAAAATTAACATTTTAGTTCAAAACATGTGTCACTCTTTGAAAATTAAGAAAAAATTCTTGGATTGTCTTGATGATTTAAGAAAATGATTCATAATTCATTTGTGATGTGTAGGAATCAGTATCACATCAAAACAACATGATGTGACTTGTAGAAATCAAAGTGCGTACATTCAGTTTAAAATGGAATTTTAGTAAAAATAATGAGAAACAAACTCAAAACTGTGAAAATAAATTCATATTGTTTTGATACTTTTGGATAGTGATCCATAAGTCTTTTGTGATGTGTATGAATTAGCTGCACCAGAATCTGATGAACAATGTGACCGATATGACCCAAATTGTTTCTTTTTATTTAAAATTGATATTAATTTTAGTAAAAAGGACAAGTGACATACTAAAAAAAATGAGAAAACACATTTTAATTATTTTTATAATTTAGAAAAATGATCCACTGTTTATTTTTAATTTGTAGATATCAGCCACACCTCAATCTGATACATGGTGTTCCCGGTATGGCTCAAAGTGGCCATTATGAGTATAAAATCGACATTTTATTTCAAAACATGTTTTACTCATTGAAAACCATGAAAACCTGCTTGGAATTTCTTGATAATTTAGTAAAATGATTAATAAGTCAATTTTTATGTATAGGAATTAGTCTCACATCAAACTGACACATGATGTGACCGATATAACTCAAAGTGATTTTTTTCATCTTAAAATGTAATTTTCATAAAAAAGATAAGTGACCTACTGAAAAATGAGAAAACAAATTTGTAGGATCGAAATAATGATGTAGATGCTCAATATACAAGTGGGGGGGGGGTGAATTGTATACTTTAAAAATATCCTTAAACTAATGAAAGAGTTAAGTTTAAGAATGTTAAACTAATCAAATTTACAACACCTCTAACACCAATTCCGAAAGTAGGTTCTGAAAGTAGGTTCCAGAAATATGGATCCGGAAATTGAAACTTAACTAAAGATTACAATATGAGATTCTACCTTAAAGCGTATAGAATATAAACTTATCAGAGTACAAGTGTAAGGAAATACAACAAGGTTATACTTTCTTTATAATACAATATAATACACTACGGAAACAAACAAGTAGAAAAACTACAAGTAACAAGATATAAATCTTTTAACCCAAAGAGAAGGGTATCCAACAACCTTGGATAAAGGTCCCTTGATTTATACTTTCAAGAAAGTCTGTCTTACCCACACTAGGGTAAGCCCTCGATACGAAAATCAGAATCCCTGTCTTGCTATCCCTGCAAGCCCTCAACTTCAAGGTAGTTGGAACCTCCATCTTCCTCAACAAGGAAGCCCTCGAACTATAAGGTAGTCGGCACCTCTGTCTTCCTATCCCCGGAAGTCCTTGAATGTAATCACCAACATTCGGAGTCACACGAAGCAAAAACTGAATGAGCGGTTCAGTACGCACAAGGCATGAAAAGCTTTCTCTCTCTAGAAATCACCTTAGCAGCATGTGGTATCTAGATCGATCAACCTTTTTCTTATTGTTGTGTTTTTGTTTTGAGCTCTTTCAAATGAGCTCCTATTTATAGGCTTGGTCGACCTCGTCTCCAACGGTCATATTTTCCTTAAAAATCGGAGGGACCTGTACACGTGTAACTTAACCAACGGTTAGTTTAACAACAGAATAGACGACACCGTTTAATAACAAACTATGTATAACTGAATGCACGTCATCGTTTTGAAATGGAGCATATGTAAGTATAGATATACTAAAATTCAATGTGTAAGCAAATTTAAAAGTTTGGAGTCTAACCAAAATGAAATTCGGAGTCTATGTTACGAAAAGTTTGGATTCTGTTTTTATAGGAATTCGGAGTCTGGTTTTACCAGAGATCGGAATCTGAACTTGCAGAGTTAGGAGTCAAACCACTTAAGAGTTCGGAGTCGAACTACTTGAGAGTTCGGAGTCGAACCACTTAAGAGTTCAAAGTCAAACTACTTAACAGTTCGAATTCGAACTTCTTAAGAGTTCTGAGTCGAACTACTCAAGAGTTCCGAGTCGAACTACTTACGAGTTCAGAATCAAACTCATGAAAGTTCGTATCCATAATTCGGAGTGAAAATTCATTATATTTCACAACCAGAATTCGGATCCTAGAAATAGAATACTCTAATACTTGTCATTTTATGAATCCAAGATTTTGGTTAACAATCCGTTTTTTACAATTAAGAAAAATATCGCTATGTATAAGAAATCCCAGGTTAGGATAAATTTCATTATGGAGGAAATTTTCTTTATGGAGGTAAAACATACATTTACTTAAGTATAATGTGTTTGTGATTTTCAGAACAAGAAGGAATGGAAAAGTCATAAGGAAAACCTTATTGACTCAACACCATTTAGATTATTTTGATTCTTTAGGAAAAAAATTAATAATTCATTTTGATGTGTATGAATCAAAAATATCTCAATCTGATACACGATCCACCCAGTATGACAAAAATTGTGTGGTTTTAGTTTATAATTGACATTTGATTAATGTATTGTTTCATATTTATGTTTCATTTATTTATTTATATTATTACAAACATAAAAATTGTTTTATTATAAAATTGGATTCTTTTCCTTGAGTTGGGGTGGTTTTTTCGGCAACCAATACAATGATCATGTTTTTTTGAGAGGGGTTCAGGTGCCAAAGATATTGAAACATTTATATTTTTGAATTTATATTTTTGAATTTATATGATAGTAATTGCTAATGTAATTGTACAAAACATTTTTTGAAATTGTTATAATATAGTATTTTTTTTATGTATTTGTGATATAATATTTATTTTAATAATGTTTTTAATTTTCCATACACATGTTGCTACTACAGTGTGCTGTAATTCAAACAATAAACTATTGTACGATAACCTTTATCAACACTATTTATAATGTCAATAAAGTCCCCCTTTATCAGTGCTAATGAAATAGTCGATATAGGGTTCCCCCGTTAAAGGTGATTAAAAAAATGCTTTTTAGCAATGTTAAAGACCGTTTTGAGTGTTTATAAAGGGATTATCTATGGTAGTATGTTATACGAGAATCATACAACCATTAATGTCCCATGCTATCACCAGTCTAAATATTGGGGTCATCCTAAAATTTTATATTTCCCCTTTCAATTGTTTGATTAGTCACTTGAAAAAAACTTCACCACTCATAACAAATAAATTGAGTATATTTTTCTTCTAATAACCCATAAGGAGCCATTAATTCAGAGGTTATAGAAAGAATCTGGCAATAATGTTCAAGATATATCTTAATAAAATTAAATAAAGCACAATCAAGCAAGGAACATGTTGAGAAATAGGTTAAAAAATCATTATTGGTTTTCTTAGTGATACAAAAACCAATGAAAACAAATGATAATGATGAGGGGACTACTATTTACCATATATTCGCAATTTTTTAGTACACTGCTCATAACTTCTCTAAAACTCTTTGCAAATCAATTTTTTTGGGAAAATAAATACATTTATTTCATAAAATCTTGCACTCTTCACTAAATTGTAAAGGTATTAGAAGAAATGAATCTCAAAAATGTTTTGAGTGTTCTTTTATAGAGATGTATTGTTGTAATATACCAGATGACTTGATGATTGTCTTGTTATACAGACACTTATTACAAAAGAAAATAGAGTTGATGATGAGTCTAAAAAGAGTTGAGTATAGATAAAAATTATTTGAAACAACTATAAACCTAAAAAAAATTGTGGTAGGATTTCCAAATAAAAGAAGTAAAAAAAATATCACGGCATATGTTAAAATAAGATTTTCAAAAAACAATCTAATCAAATCTTATTAAATTAAAATTAATAATGCTAAACATGATATAGTGATATAGTAAATAATAAAATAATGATAAATAATTATTTTTATTAGTTTAAATAATAATTAATTATTAAAAATCTATGGTATATTTTAGACTTAGGTTATTCAATGAAGAGTTGTTCCCTTACCACCTCGTCTCTACCCACACCAAGCACCCCCACCTATGCATCCTGGCCTTTGGCTCCCTAGTTCCCTAGATCCCTGCATCTGCCTCCATTATAGGTTTCCTTCTTGGTCCATCCTCTTTTATCCCCTCCATTATATCCCACTATGCTCTTATCATTTTCCCGATCTACATAATAGGGTTTTCTTCACACCTTTTCCTCTATTGGTTCCTTCATTTCATGCTCTATCACTTATATGTTCCTCATCGTTATCATAAGGCCTTCTCTTCCCTTATTTATTTTTTTTCAAATAAATTTAATTGATTCTTGATGATTTCTACTTCATTATATTCTTTGGTGTTAAATTATTAATCAACACTATATTTTAGTTATAGTATTTCTCTTTCCTATTTTTTATAATAAGGCAAAATCACTAAAATATTCTATCATAATGAGTTCAGGTATGTGCCCTAGTCGTTCAATAGGCGGTCTTCATATATTCATGTATGAATGTATGATGCTTGTGTATTGGATATTTATTTATTATAGGGTTTCCAAGAGTATGTTCTTTTCGGTGGGTGAATAGTTACAATTTTTTTGAAACTATATATGACATCCTTGATGGCTTCATTAACATGTGGTTATTGGTTTTTTGTTTTACAAATGATTTTCTTGCATAGAATTTAAAAAAGCATGCCGTAAATGTGTTTTTTTCTTCTTAATTTTTTTGGATCCCATTTATTAACAGTTGTACCCTACTGCACATACACACAAAAACACATGTATTCATAGATATATGGATCTAGATTCTATCATTTAATGGACCTTCAATAGAATCTTATCCTATGTATTTTTGGTTTTAATTTTTTTTACTATCAGGTGGTGGTTTATCATTTATTTTTTAGCTTGATGGATTCATTTCATTTTTTTGGTCTTATGTGGACTATTTTCATATCATTTACATGATAATATGGAATAAGATCATTGGTATCACTTATTTTAACTTTCCATTCTTAATGGGCAACAACCTTTAACTGATGGTCTTGAGGATGACTAATGGAGATCATTTTATGATGCATGTTCTGACAGTGATGATGCACACAGGGATAAAAGGCATAAGAAAAGTCTTGTTAATATCCCATGGTATTTATATTAATCCACATTATTACTAACCAATACTAACCTGATTATCAACTCATGATATCAATCTATTTTTGGATAGTGATGATGAATATGATGATAAAGATGAAGAAGTAGAGAAGTATTTTATGGAAATAGTCAAGAGTATATGTATTTCATTTCATCATTTAATGCATCCTTTTCTGGGTTCATATTGAAACTTTTATCATAGTGCAGTACTATGATATTTCCTATGATCATGGAGAATGCCTCTTTGGTGGGGTTGTAAAAGGAAACCCAAAAAACTAATACATCCCTGATGAAACTCATTTCTCAGTCATGAAATATAACTCACAACATTTAAGAAATATTTCAAATAATTGTTGATGAGAATAATGATCATTTATGTTATGCATAATTTTTTTTACAAATCAACCCATGGTATGATTTCACTTATTATTTATACAATAATAAAGATCAAGGTATTCCTATATGGTGTTTATTTTTTTACTAGGAAGCATGAATATATATAAATCAGTTCATTTTTTGACATGTTTAACACATTGATGATTTATAAATAACTGGTATGGTACAAGTATAAAATATTTCATGGGAGAAGGTTTGTAAAAGTAAACACATTACTTGTGGGTGGTTCGGTCTTTTACATCACAATTGAGGCCTCAAAACCTGATAGTGGTACTGGTATTTATGAAACCATAGTTTTTAATCTTGTGGGAAGTCTTCTTATTCTAAAATAATTTAGGCACAAGGAATTACCATACCATTGAATAGACACATCATGTGGCTGGTTGTATCTTTTATAAAGAACATGGTATGCCCTAATTATTTTAATTAACATTATTTTGTATTAGGGATGTGTCATAGTTTACGGACTATATATATTGTGTGAAAAACCCACTCATTTTATGCACATTTATTTATGTCAACGTGTGTACAAAAAATTTAAATATAATGTTGAGCTATCATAATTCACTTTCATATGTTATGTAAAAATAGAAAACATAAGAAATTTTATGAATACAGAATATTTAGTATATTGAAATCAATATAAAATTAAATTTATTGCATTATTAAAACATTACATATGTAATCCATGCATGTCCAAGCGAGCTGAAATCATAGAGGAATGAATGGCTATAGAGATCCAAAATTTTCCAAAAGATTAACCATGGTATCCTTTTTCATTGAGGAGAATCCATATCAATCACTTTAAGGGTCTTTTTAACCAAATTACATCACACATAAACAATTAAAATAGGATTCCTTTCATTTTCTGTACGGTCACATTGGCCAACATTGTTCTTGTTTCAATCCCCATGCACATTCTCCTTCTTTTTAGAGTTCCAAAGGAATTAATCCATGAGATTGGGAATTATTTGAATGTCTTTATCAAGGACTCACAATAGTAGGAGAAGTGTCCTTATACCAATTGGTCATGATTGGATAGACCAATTGCATAGGGTTCAATCAACTTGAGAAGCATCACTAAGACCATGCCACTTTCACAAGGTTTAATCAACCTGAGGAGAATCACTGAGACCATACACATATAGTAGAAATTGGAATGGGAATTCATCAAAGGGAAATCCCTCTATTCTAGGTTTATTCATGGAATGTATAATAAGGACCAATATATTGGGTCACAACTGAATGTTCTGTCTCAACACTTTTGTGCAACCTGCAGGGAACCAGATCAATATAAAAAATCATTCTCGATGGTTAGTGGGATGTGGAGAGGTTAGCATGATAAAGGGAATGTGGTTCCCCTCTAAATTATGAGATTATCCATTCATGACATCTCTTTCAATCATTCTAGTAGGCATCCACACGTTATCACAATAGATTTTAAATCTGAGAAGAAATCTATCTTTAATAGTATTCAACCTATGAGATAACTAGTCTAGTGTGTGTTTGTTGGAATGAAATTAGCTATTTTTAATGTTTTAGAATTTGAGAATAATTTTTATGATTATTAGGAAATTATGGAATGGGAATGAATTTTCTGTTACAATAATATCAATCTAAGTATCTCTTTATAGTTTGGTGTATTCATAAGATATCATTCCAAAAAACAATAAAGTTCAATTAAAAGGTATATACTTAGCTTCAATAAGATTTTCCCACAAGAATATGAAAGTGGAAAGGACATTATATATATTATTTGAAGTTGATTGGGTAATAACAATATTGAATCTACTGAGAGACTGTATGAGAATCCTAAAACATCCAAAAGACTGCATGAGCATCGTGATCTGGGGAGATTCTCTCTAGAACATTCTCACAATGTGGTTTTAAGTGTGTGATCATACCTTTATGAAAGCAAGGATGCACATAATGGTCTTTGTTGTGGATTTTTTTGACTAATTTAGAAGCTAATAATAAGGGGAGGAATTAAGTATGAAGTTCTCATCATTACATGAATGTGAAAGTGGGGCCACTCGTCACAAAATTTGGCAGGTTAATTAAATAAAGGGAGAAGAATCCATTGATCAAGAAACTTATTCCCCAATTTCCTAAGTGCTTGGATGATAATAAAAATGTTTTTTAGGGTTAGTGGGGCTACATAATGCCTCCCCTCATTGGTATGAATTTCAATATTGATGTCTCAGGCGATCAGGGTATCACGAGAGGATGTGGCATTTCTTGTGACATGAGGGGAGTAGTGGTGATATCCTTTAGTGCCTTCTATAGTGCATGAAATTCTTTAACAATCATAGTAAGATCTATTATCAATGGGCTTCACTTGTTAATGTTATACAACATGTTCTTAACAGTTGTGAAAAAAATAGCTCCAGTTTTTTTGTCTCATTGGTTATCACCACCCCCTTGATCCATTTCCCACCAAATTAGAGCTTGAAAACATCTATTTAATCACTAAGTAGATATTATTTACTCATTTTGTGAAGGTAATAAAATGGTGTCCATCATCACACCTAAATGGAGGTAGTAAAATACTCTATTATGTGATACCTTCCTCCTGATTGTAAGATCATTGTTATTGGGGATACCCTCAAGGTCCACCACTTCAGAACATTGTGAATCTAGTCTTGGTACTTTATCATAATTATTTTTTTAATCTGGAGTGTAGTTTACCTTAATTTGCATTCCCTAGAAACTGTTATTCACTATACATTTCAATATAAATTCACATAATATAAAACATATCAATGAATAAAAGAAAATAACAAAAAATAATTTTTTTAATAAATCATAGAAGATAATATATATCATCAAAAAACATTTTATATTGATAGATATAGAATTTAATGACATATAACTTGTTTTATGATAAATACAAACATTTTAAATGATATTTTTATGAATTTAAGTTTTATTTTATATGATTAGATATTAATATTTATACAAATGGAAAGAAAAGCACGAAAAATATATGAGAAATCCCATATTTAATTTGTCACATGACACATGAAATTTAAGATATAGATATAAACATAAAATATTTACATAAAAATAATAAGGATTAAATATTGAAGTTATAAATACAATCATTGTAAATATACTATTGGAGGTGATTCAACTCAAGATACTTCAAATTTGAGTTATCATTTGTCTTATTTTTGATGATTTTCAATAAAAGACATTAAAATATGGATGATAAGTTTAACATAGAAGTGCTAAAGTGGTTATTTGGGTGAATTTAAATTTGATTAGTAATAATTGTGTAGGTCTATGATCCAATTTATTATTCATGGAAAAAACTGTTTACTTTTTGTTGAAAAATCCTACTTTTAAACTTCCTGATTATATTGTTAATCACAAAGTAAAGTGTATAAGGGGAGATACATAAAAAAGAGATATAATGGATGTATATGAAATATAGAAAGATGTTACATTGAATGATTTAGGAAACGAACCTTGAAAAATATGATTTACATTTGGTAATATGAAATATCTACAAATTTATGATGAATTTTTTGGTGTAAGGACACATTAGATAGAATAATAAAAAAAATAAAAATTCTTTTCAAAAGATGGACCCTTCTTTTATAAGGATTTTTTTTGCGGATTAAGTGAATGTGTATATGAAAAATTGATTGGAATGTTTATTTCATTACTTTAGATAATTGATGTTATAATAATTAATGACTTATTATTTGAAACAAAGAAATTTCCTTAAAAACATTCATCCATGATGGACTATATTTTCAAGTTTGTTTCTATATTTAAATTTTATCATGAATTATGGTTTAAAAAAATTTATGATTTTGATAATATTTTCAATGACATGAGGTATATGAAAACAAATTTTGATTATAATTTAAAAACTTTATAAAATAGTTGGTAAAAAGTTTAGTTAAATGTATTAACGAATTTCTAAGTTGATAGTTATAAAATCTGGAATTGCACTTATTTTATACTTGATAGTGATATTTACATAAAATAAATGATTATATGTTTTAGGTATTAAGATAATAATTTTCATATATTTATTCTTTATAATGATGAATGATAGAAAGTGGATACAATTCAAAAGTGCTTGAAACCATTTTATAACATCACACATATTTCCCACTACCAATAATTCAAAATAATTATTTTAAGGGATTTAAATCATTAATATAAGTTTATAATAAGTATGAAACAATCCAACATATTTCATGGTTGATATTAATATACACATGATGAGAAAATTTCAATATACTAGGATGATTATATTTTGATAATTTCATTAGCTATTGTTTTAGATCCATGGCTCAATAAACATTTGTGGAGTATTGTTTCAGTGAAATGTATCATTCATTTGATGTGTGTTTTCATATTGAGAATATTTAACTATTTTCTAGTTATATGTTTATCACAGACAAGACTCTTTTACTTAACAAACTTCTCACATTTTAAAATATGGATAGAATGAAAATAACTTGATTGGAAATGGTATCGTGGAGTATTTTGATGAATATAAGAAATTATTAAATACAAAATTTATTTTAGAGATTAAAGAATTCGATTTTTAGGTTTATCTTGAAGGGAATAAATTTGATAAATTTTTTTCTTTATAAATTTTATATTTTTATAGTAAATACTATTTGAGGTGGAATTAATTTTATATTGAGAATCTTGCACCAACTTCACCCATTGGAAGGATGGTTACCAGAACCACAATGGAAAAAGTAGGTTTAAAAAGGAATTCATTCAAACATTAATGTATCAAAATTAAGAATAAAAAATCACCTTAATCACCACAATAAGTTATATTACTCTAGAACATTCATTCCTAAATCAGAAAACATTCATAATAAAAAGAGATAATAAAAGAAAGTAAAGACAGAAGATTATTTTTACAGTTCAAACTTTGAGTTCTACATCTATGGAAGAAGCACTAAATCCTTTCATCTCACCATAAATAAAAAATAACTTTACAATCACTATTATTTGATAGATTTGTAGATCACTAAATTCAATTATCATATAACACACCTTCATATGTTTCCACACACCTTTTATATAGGGTTCCAACTGAGCAACCCGTTGTATCAACATCTGACTTCCATGATGGTCAATCAGTTGGTCACAGTGACTATTGATTCCATTTAGTAATCCTCATCTTAATTATTTGTATCTAGTAAATAATAAAAATCACCTTCATTCACCCATACGTCTTTGGTATGGGTCCCCCATCCAATGTATCAAGACCTGACTACACAATACCCATCAAAATATTTTCATCTTCTAACCAATCTACCAAACCCCTAAAGTCACTTTCTGCTACTTCCTCCATTTGACTAGAACGATCTTCCAAAGCCACTGATTCTAGTCAACTTAATCTGGTACTTTAAGAGAATTACAAAAAAAAATAAAAAATTTTCCTTTTAATTTTTTATCCATTCTAATTTCTTTATTGGATTCTAAATCAGTTTTTAATTCAGAAAAGAGAATGATTAATCATTGAAAGTTTTCCATGTTTGAAAACCAAACACACATTGATATATTTAGGATACTTTTATCATGTAAAGGGATTAAAATACTATGTATTTATTTTTTTTATTAATAAAATTAATTTTATTCCATTTATTAAAGACCTATTAATTTATGTACAGAAGATTCAAATATATATGGATTTATGATATAAATACTGTTATTGAAAGTTTCATTGATGATTAAAATTAGTCGGATTGTTTTATAAAATAATAATTAATTTATTATTTATTTTTAATCCTTGATATCTCAAAATGATAATTTTATCAGTAATAAAAACTTTTATAATATACTCATTACCTAAACCTATACAAATCAATATTTGTTCTTATATTAAGTTATAATTAGTATATTTATTTTTTTCAACTATGTTGGTTGTGATATACTTCATTTTTATTATATTGACGATATCATTGGTGAAATTACAATTATATTTCTTGTCAATTAGTAAGGGTATGATGATTTTATGAACCTTTAAATATTTGTTGTTTATTGGATAAATAGATGATAAAGCTGTCAATGTTATAAGTGGATCAGGGATATTAACTATATGCACCTGCTTGAAGAATAATTCTTCTTGGAGTTCCTTCTTAGACAGATTTATAATAGTGGTTCATAAACTATGGAAGTGGTTTTGTTTTTCTCTATATTTAAGACAGTTAATAATAATTATTAAAAAGTTTGGATTACTATAGATTTTATAAGAGATGAAGTAGTTGGATAGGGGAAATAGTTTAAAGAAGCTATTATTTAGAAAGAAAGAACCATCTTGATGTTATAGAATCCATCCATGGTTCAACCATCATACATAATGATGTGTCAGGTGAAGGAGATCCTTTGGATGATGTTTGATAAAGATTTGAAGAGTTTGAGAGGAGTAATAAACCAGCCTAGGGTAACCTAACATGTCACTCAAATTTGACCACTATAAGGCCCGAAGTGCATTCCGAGTTGCTGAAGTCTGGTGACAATCACCTGGGTATTGATATAAATACATGGGAATAATTTCACCATCAAAATAAAACATGTGATAAACATAATATATTAGAGAATAGTAGCTCTAGAGATAGAATAACAAATCACGGGTGAGCTACAATATATGACGATGTTTGAAAAGTCCAAACATCCATAACCTCAATCCAATGCACGATGTGACCAGTATAACTCCAAGTTTTTCTTTTTATTTAAAATTGACATTAATTTTAGTATAAAAGACAATATACATACCCAAAATAGAAAAATCGCATTCATATTTTTCTGATACTTTATAAAAACTATTGAGAATTCATTTTTTACATTTAGGAATCATCTGAACCTCAATACAATTCACGGTGTTCCCAGTATGACTCAAAGTGGTAGGTATTGGTCTAAAATTAACATTTTAGTTCAAAACATGTGTCACTCATTGAAAATTAAGAAAAAATTCTTGTATTATCCTGATAATTTAACAAAATGGTTTATAATTCATTTGTGATGTGTAGGAATCAGTATCACGTCAAAACAAAATGATGTGACTGGTATAACTCAAAGTTGGTGCTTTCAGTTTAAAATGGAATTTTAGTAAAAATAATGAGAAACATACTCAAAACTGAGAAAATGAATTCATAATGTTTTGATACATTAGGATAATAATCCATAAGTCATTTTTGATGTGTAAGATTTAGCCGCACCACAATCTGATGAACAATGTGTCCGATTTGACTCAAATTGATTCTTTTTATTTAAAATTGATATTAATTTTAGTAAAAAGGAAAAGTGACATACTAAAAACTGAGAAAACACATTTTGATTATTTTTATACTTTAGAAAAATGATCCATATTTCATTTTTAATTTATAGAAATCAGTCGCCCTCAATCTGAAACACAGTGTTCTCGGTATGACTCAAAGTGGTCATTATGAGTATAAAATTGACATTTTAGTTCAAAAAATGTTTTACTCATTTAAAAAATGAAAATGTGCCTACATTTTCTTGATAATTTAGTAAAATGATTAATAAGTCAATTTTTATGTATAGGAATTAGTCTCACATCAAACTGACACATGATGAGACTGATATAACTCAATGTGATTGTTTTCATTTTAAAATGAAATTTTTGTAAAAAATATAAGTGACATACTGAAAAATGAGAATAAACACCCAGATTATTTTTATTCTTTTGGAAAAAAAATTAATAAGTAATTTTGATGTGTATTAATAAACAGTACCTCAATAAGATACACGATCCACCCGGTATGACAAAAAATGTGTGGTTTTAGTTTAAAATTGACATTTGATTAATGTATTGTTTCATATTTATGTTTAATTTATTTATTTATGTTATTACTAATATAAAAATTGTTTTATTATAAAATTGGATTCTTTTACTTGATTTGGGGTGGTTTTGTTGACAAACAATATAATGATCATGATTTTTCAAGAGGGGTTTGGGTGCCAAAGCCAATGAAACATTTATATTTTTGAATTTATATGATAGTAATTGCTAATGTAATTGTACAAAACATTTTTTTAAATTGTTATAATATAGTATTTTTTATTTATTTGTGATATAATTTTTATTTTAATAATGTTTTTCATTTTTCATATACAAGTTGCTACTACAGTGTGCTGTAATTCAAAAAACACACTATAGAAGGGGAGCCTTTATCAACACTATTTCTAAAGTGGATAAATACCCCCTTTATCAGTGCTAATGAAATAGTCGATAAAGGGTTCCCCCCGTAAAAGGTGACTAAAAAAATGATTTTTAGCACTATTGAAGACCATTTGATTGTTGTTAAATGGCTTGTCTATGGTAGTATGTTATATGAGAATCCTACTACCATTAATGTCCCATGCTATCACCAGTCTAAATATTGGGGTCATCCTGACATTTTATATTTCCCCTTTCAATTGTTTTATTAGTCACTTGAAAAAATCTTCACCACTCCTAACATGGAAATTGAGTATATTTTTCCTCTAATAACTTGTAAGGATGCATTAATTCAGAGATTATAGAAAGAAATTGGAAATAATGTTCAAGATATATCTTAAGAAAATTAAATGAGGCACCATCAAGAAAGGAACATGTTGAGAAATAGGTTAAAAAATCATTATTGGTATTCTTAGTGATAGAAAAACTAATGAAAACAAATGATAATGCTGAGGGGACTACTATTTATCAAACATTTGCAATTTTTTAGAACACTGCTCATAAATTTTCTAAAATTCATTGAAAATCAATTTTTAGGGTGAATAAATACATTTATTTTATAAAATCTTAAACTCTACACTAAATTGTAAAGGGGTTAGGGGAAATGAATCTCAAAAATGTTTTGAGTGTTCATTTATAGAGAAGTATTGTTGTAATATACCAGATTACTTGATGATAGTCTTGTGATACAGACACTTATTACGGAGAGAATAAAGTTGGCGATGAGTCTAAAAAGAGTTGATTATGGATAAAAATGATCTGAAATAACTATAAAACTAAAAACAATTATGGTAGGACTTCCAAATAAAATAAGTAAAAACAATATCATGTCATATGTTAAAATAAGATAAAAAAATTCAAATAATATCATATTAAATTAAAATTAATAATGATAAACACGATATAATGATATAATAAACAATAAATTAATGATAAATAATTATGATTTTTAGTTTAAATAATAATTAATTAATAAACATCTATGGTATTTGTTAGACATACGTTATTAAATTAATACTTGTTCCCCTACCTCCTCATCTCTGCCCGCACCCACTACCAACACCTATGCCTCCGGGACTTCGGCTCCCTAGTTTCCTATATCGTTGCATCTGCCTCCATTATAGGTTTCCTTCCCGATCCTTCCTCTTTTATCCCCTCTATTATATCACACTATGCTCTTCTCATTTTCCTGATATAAATAATTGGGGTTTCTTCACACATTTTCCTCCGTTGGCTCCCTCATTTCATGCTCGATCACTCATATAGTGCCTCATCATTATCACAAGGCCTTCTCTTCCCTTTTTTAATTTTTTTTCAAATAAATTTAATTTATTATTGACGATTTCTACTTCGTTTTGTTCTTTGGTGTTCAATTTTTGATCAATCCAAGATTTTAGTTATACTACTTCCCCTTTATATTTTCTATAATAAGGCACAATCACTCAAATATTATATCATGATGAGTTCATGTATGTGCCCTAGTCATTCAATAGGCGTGCTTCATATATTCATGTATAAATGTATGATGCTTGTGTGTTAGACATTTATTTATTATAGTGTTTCCAAGAGTATGTTATTTTCTGTGGATGAATAGTTACAATTTTTTTGAAACTTTATATGAAATCCTTGATGGGTTCATTAACATGTGGTTATTGGTTTTTTTACAAATGATTGGCTTGCATTGAATACAAAAAAGCATGCTGGAAATGTTCTTTTTTTTCTTCTCAATTTTTTTGGATCCAATTTATTAACAGTTGTATCCTGCTACACATACACACAAAAACACATGTATTTATAGATACATAGCTCTAGATTCTATCATTTAATGGACCTGCATTAGAATATTGACCACCATATTGTATTTTTGGTTTTATTTTTTTACTGTCAGGTGGTGGTTTATCATTTATTTTTTACCTCAATGGCTTCATTTCATTTTATTTGGGCTTATGTGGACTATTTTCATATCATTTACATGATAATATGGCATAAGATCACCTGTATCACTTATTTTAAATTTCCATTCTTAATGGGTAGCAACCTTTAACTGATGGTCTTGAGGATGACTACTAGAGATCATTTTATGATGCATGTTCTGACAGTGATGATGTACACAGGGATAAAAGGCATAAGAAAAATCTTGTTTATATCCAATGGCCTTTATATTAATCCCCATTGTTACTAACCAATACTGACCTGATTATCTACTCATGTGATCAATCCAATTTTTTATAGCGAGGATGTAGATGAAGATAAAGATTAAGAAGTAGAGAAGTATTTTATGGAAATTGTCAGGAGTATATTTATTTCATTTCATCATTTAATGCATCCTTTTCTGGGTTCATATTGGAACTTATATCATGGTACAGTACTATGATATTTCCTATGATTATGGAGAATACCTCTTTTGTGGGGTTGTAAAAGGAAACCCAAAAAACTAATACATCCTTGATGCATTTCGTTTTGCAGTCATGAAATATAACACACAACATATAAGAAATACTTAAAATAATTTATGATGAGAATAATGATCATTTATGTTATGCATAATTTTTTTTACAAATCAACACATGGGATGATTTCTCTTACAATTTATATAAGAATAAAGAACAAGGTATGCCTATATGGTGTTTATTTTCTACCAGGAAGCATTAATATATATAAATTAGTTCATTTGTTGACATTTTCAACACATTGATGGTTTATAAATAACTGGTATGGTACAAGTTTAGAATCTTTCATAGTAGAAGGTTTGTAAAAGTAAACACATTACATATGGGTGGTTTTGTCTTTTATATCACAATTGAGGCCTCAAAACCTGATGGTCGTACTCGTATTTATCAAACCAAAGTACTTTATCTTGTGGGAAGTACTTTTATTCTAAAATAATTTAGGCCTGAGGCATTACCATACCATTGAATAGACACATCATGTGGCTGGTTGTATCTTTTATAAAGAACATGGTATGCCCTAATTATTTCAATTAACATTATTTTGTATTAGGGATGTGTTGTAGTTTATATATTATATATATTGTGTGAAAAACCCACACATATTATGTATATTTATTTCTGTTAACATGTGTAAAAAAAATTAAATAGAATGTTGAGCTATCAAAAATAATTTTCATATGTTCTTTGAATATAGAAATCATAATAACTATTATGAATACAGAACATTTATTATATTTAAATTAATATAAAATTTAATTTAGTACATTATTAAAACATTACATATGTAATGCATGCATGTCCAGGCGAGCTAATATCATAGAGGAATGAATGGATATAGAGATCCAAAATTTTCCAAAAGATTATCCATAAGATCCTTTTTCATCGAGGAGAATTTATATCAATCAATTTAAGGGTCTTTTTAACCAAATGAAATCACACATAAACAATTAAAAGAATATTCCTTTCATTTTCTGAATGGTCACATTGGCCAACATTGTTCTTGTTTCTATCCCCATGCACATTCTCCCTCTTGTAAGAGTTCCCAAGGCATTAATCCCTGACATTAGGAATTCTTTGATTGTCTTTATAAATGACTTACAATAGTAAGAGAAGTGTCACTATGAAAATTGGTCAAGATTGGATAGACCAGTTGTATAGGGTTCAATCAACTTGAGAAGCATCACTAAGACCATGCCAGTTGCATAGGGTTCAATCAACCTGAGGAGCATCACTGAGCTCATGCGCATGTAGTAGAAATTGGAAAGGGAATTCATCAAAGGGAAATCCATCTATTCTAGGTTTATTCATGGAATGTATAATAAGGACCAATATTTTGGGTCACAACTGAATGTTGGGTCTCACCAATTTTTTTAAACCTGTAGGGCACCTAATCAACATAAAAAATCATTCTCGATGGATAGTGGGATGTGGAGTGGTTACCATGATAAATAGAATGGGGTTCCCCTGTAAATTCCTGGATTCTCCATTCATGACATCTCTTTCAGGCATTCTAGTAGGCATCCAAACATTATCACAATAGTTTTTAAATCTGAGTATAAATCTCTCTTTAATAGTATTCAACTTAGGAGATAACTAGGCTAGTGTGTGTTTGTTGGAATGAAATTAGTTGTTTTTAATGTTTTCTAATTTCATAATAATTTTGATGATTAGTATGAAATTTTTGAATGTGAATGAATTTTCTGTTACAATAATATCTATCTAAGTCTCTCTCTATAGTTTGGTGTATTCATAAGATGTCATTATAAAAAACAATGATGTTTAATTAAAAGGTATATAATTAGCTTCAATAAGATTTCCCCACAAGCATATGAAAGTGGAAAGGACATTCTAGATATTATTTGAAGTTGAGTGGGTAATAATAATCTTTAAACTACTGAGAGACTACATGAGAATCCTAAAACTGAAAAGACACTACATGGGTATCATGATCCAGGGAGATTCTCTCTAGAACATTCTCACAATGTGTTTTTAATTGTGTGATCAGACCTTCATGAAAGCAAGTATGCACATCATGGAATTTTTCATGGATTGTTTTACTATTTGGTAAGCTAATAATAAGGGGAGGAATTAAGTAAGAAGTTATCATCATTACATGAATTTGAAAGTGAGGAACTCATCACAAAATTTGACAGGTAGATTAAATAAAGGGAGAAGAATCCATTTATCAAGAAACTTATGCCCCAATTTCCTATGATCTTGGATGATGATAACAATGTTTCGTAGGGTTAGAGGGTCTATAGAAATCCTCCCATAAAAGTTACGACTTTCAATATTTATGTCTCATATGATCATGGTATCATTAGAGGATGTGTCATTTCTTGTGACATTAGGGGAGTCATGGTGATATCCTTTAGTGCCTTCTATAGTGCTTGAAATTCACTAACAATTGTAGTAAGATCTATTATCAATGGTCTTCACTTGTGAAAGTTATACAACATGTTCTTAACAGTTTTGGAAACAAACATAGCTCTAGTTTTTGTGTCTTATTGGTTATCTCCACCCCCTTGATCCATTACCTACCAAATTAGAGCTTGAAATCATCTACTTAATCACTAAGTGGATATTCTTTACTCTATTTGTAAAGGGAATAAAGTGGTGTCCATCGTCAAACCTAAATGGATGTAGTAAAATACTCTATTATGTGATACCTTCCTCCTCATTGTATGATCATTGTCATTGGGGATACCCTCAAGATCCACAATTTTAGAACATTGTGAATCTTGTCTTGGTACTTTATCATAGTAATTTTTTTTAATTTTGAGTGTATTTTACCTTAATTTTATTTCCCTAGACACTATTATGCACTATACATTTCAATATAAATTCACATAATATAAACCATATAAATGAATAAAATAAAAAAACAAAAAAGAATTTTTTTAAGAAATATTACAAGATAAAATATAGCATCACAAAATTTTTATATTTATAGATATAGAATTTAGTGACATATAACATGTTTTAAGATAAATACAAATATTTTAAATGATATTTTTATAAATGTATGTTTTATTTTATATGATTATATATTAATATTTGTAAAAATGGAAAGAGAAGCATGAAAAAAATATGAGAAACCCCATATTTAAGTTGTCACATGACACAAGAAATTTAAGATATGGATATAAACATCCAATATGTGCATAAAAATTATAAGGATTAAATATGGAAGTTATAAATACAATCATTGTAAATATATTATTGGAGGTGATTCAACTCAAGATACTTCAAATTTATGTTATCATTTATCTTATTTTTGAAGATTTTCAATAAAAGACAAACAAATATGGATGATAAGTTTATAATAAAAGTGATAAAGTGGTATTTTGGGTGCATTTAAAATTGAATAGGAATAATTGTGTATTTCTATAATCGAATTTATTTTTTATGAAAAAACTATTAAGTTTTTGTTGAAAAATCCTACTCTTAAACTGCCTTATAATATTGTTAATTGTGAAGTAAAGTGTATAAGGGGAGATACATACAAAAGAGATATAATGGATGTATATGAAATATAATAAGATGTTACTATGAATCGTTTATTAAATGCACCTTGAAAAATATGATTTGACATTTTATAATATGAAATATCTACAAATTTATGATGAATTTTTGGGTGTAAGGACACATTAGATTGAATAATGAAAAAATAAAAATTATTTTCAAAAGATAGACCCTTGTTTTACAAGGAATTTTTAGTGGATTAAGTGAATGTATATATGAAAAATTGATTGGAATGTTTGTTTCTTACTTTATATAATTGAAGTTATAATCAATAAATGAATTATTATTGGAAACATAGAAATTTCCTTAAAATGTCTTCCATGATGGACTATATTTTCAAGTTTGAATCTATATTTAAATATTATCGTGAATGATGGTTTCAAAATATTTATGATTTTGATAATATTTTCAATGACACGAGGTATATGAAAACAATTGTTGATTATAATTTAAAAAATTTATAAAATAGTTGGAAAAAAGTTCAGTTAAATGTACTGAAGAATTTCTAAGTTGATAGTTATAAAATTTGGAATTGACCTTATTTATACTTGATAGTGATATGTATATTAAATAATTGGTCAAATGTTTTAAGTAATAAGATAATAATTTTTATATATTTATGCTTTCTAATGATGAATGATCTAAAGTGGATTCAATTCAAAAGTGTTTGAAACGATTTTATAACATCACACATATTTCCCACTACCAATAATTCAAAATAATTATTTTAAGGGATTTCAAACTTTTATATAAGTTTAAAATAAGTATGAAAAAATCCTACATATTTCATGGTTTATATGCATACATACATGATGATAAAAGTTCAATATATTGGGATGATTATATTTTGATAATTTCATTATCCGTTGTTTTAGATCCATGGCTCAATAAAAATTTTTCGAGTATTGTTTTAGTGAAATGTATCATTAATTTGATGTGTATTTTCATATTGAGAATGTTTAACTATATTTTAGTTATATGAGTATCACAAAGAAGACTCATTTACTTATCAAACTTCTCATGTTTTAAAATATGAATAGAATAAAAATAACTTGATTGAAAATGGTATCATGGATTGTTTTGATGAATATGAGAAATTATTAAGTACAAAATTTATTTCAGAAATTAAAATATTAGATTTTTAGGTTTTTCTAGATGGTAAAAAATTTGATAAAAGTTTTTCTTTAGAAATTTTATATTTTTTTAGTAAAAACTATTTAAGGTGGACTAAATTTTATATTGATAATCTCGCACCAACTTCACCCATTGGAAGCATGGTCACCAGAATGACATTAGAAAAAGTAGGTTTAAAAAGGAATTCATTAAAACAATAATGTATTGAAACTAAGAAGAAAAAATCATCTTAATCATCACACCAAGATACATTACTCTATAAAATTCATTCATAAATCATAAAACATTCAAGAAAACATAAGAGATAATAAATGATATTAAAGACAAAAGATTATTTTTATAGTTCAAACATTGAGTTCTACATCTAGGGAAGAAGCGCTGTATCCTTTCATCTCACCATAAATATTAAATAATTTTACAATCACTAGGATTTGATAGCTTTGAAGATCACTAAATTCATTGATCATACAACACACCGTCATATGGTTCCACACAACTTTTATATAGGGTTCCAACTGATTAACCAATTTTATTAACATCTGAATTTCATGATGGTAAACCAGTTGATCTTAGTGACTGTTGATTCCATTTAGTAATACTCATGTTGATTATATGTATCTAGTAAATCATACAAATCACCATCATTCACCCATCTGACCTTGGTATGGGTCATCCTTCCAATGTATCAAGACCTGACTAAACAATACCCATCAAAAGATTTTCATCTTCTAACTAATCTACCAAACCACTAATGTCACTTTCTGCTACTGCCTTCATTTGACTAGAACGATCTTCCAAAGCTACTGATTCCAGTCGACTGAATCTGGTACCTTATGATCATTACAATCAAAAAATTAAAAAATTTCCTTTTAGTTTTTTATCCATTCTAATTTCTATATTGGATTCTAAATCAGTTTTTAATTTAGAAAAGAGAATGATTAATCATTGAAAGGTTTCCATGTTAGAAAACCAAACACACATTCATATGTTTAGAATATTTTTATCATGAAAATGGATTAAAATACTATGTTATTATTTTTTTATTAATAAAATTAATTATATTCCATTTCTTAAGGACCTATTAATTTATGTATAGAAGATTCAAATATATCTTGATTTATGATGTAAATATTGTTAGTGAATGTTTCATTGATTATTAAAATTAGTCGGATTGTTTTATGAAATCATAATTAATTTATTACTGTTTTTCATTCATTGATATTTGATAATGATAATTTTATCATTCATAAAAACTTTTGTAATAGACTCATTACCTAAACCTTTAGAAATGAATATTTTTATTATATTAAGTTATAATTAGTATATTTAATTTTTTCAACTATGTTGGTTGTGATATACTTAATTTTTATTATATTGATGATATCATTGGTGCAATGATAATTATATTTATTATCAATTAGTAACGATACCATGAAGATATAAAAGTTTAAATATGTGTTGTTTATTGGGTAAATAGATGTTGAAGCTGTTAATATTATAATTAGATTGGAGATATTAACTATATGCACCTACTTGGAGATAAATTCTTTTTGGAGTTCCTTCTTAGATAGATTTATAATAGTGGTTCATAAACTGTGACAATTTTTTTTGTTTTTCTCTAGATTTATGGCAATTGATAATAATTATTAAAAAGTTTGGAGTACTATATATTCTATAAGAGATGAATTGGTTGGGTAAGGGAAATATTTTGAAGAAGCTATTATTTAGAAAGAAAGAACCAGCATGATGTTAGAGAATCCATTCATGGTTCAACCAGCATACATATTGATGTGTCGGGTGAAGGATAATCTTTGTATGATGTTTGAGAAATATTTGAAGAGTTTTAGAAGAGCAACAAACCAGCCTAGGTCAACCTAGCATGTCACTCAAATTTGATCACCATAAGGCCCGAAGTGCATTCACAGTTTCCAAAGACTGGTGACAATCACCTGGGTATTATATAAATACATGGGAATTATTTCACCCTCAAAATAAAACACATGATAAACATAATATATTACAACATAATAGCTCTAGAGATAAAATAAAAAATCATGGGTGAGATACAATATATGATGAAGTTTGAAAAATCCAAACATTCATAACCCAAAATTGTCCAAAGACCAACAATAAGGATCCCCACAACACTATGAGAGAAACACCATATGTATTGTCATCCCCACCATCCCAAACACACTAAAAAGAAAAAATGGACATGAGAAGCTACCATTTCATTAGACTACCTTCCCTTTACCTATTTCCAACAAAACTATGTCTACATACATGTAAAGTCCCATATATGGTGTGAGAACTAAATCCCAATTGGATACCACTATTAATCTATACAATAAATATCACTATACACACATTAGTACTTTAAAATATGTCATATTCAACATAAATATAGAATATGACTTCAAATCCATGTTATATAAATAGAGTGAAATATCAAAGTAATCATGCATCATAAAACCAAGTGGTAATGCATAGAATAACCATCAACAATAAGTTTCCAACAAATAACCAAATGGGTGAGAAACATGAGGGTGTACACAATGAAGACATGCAAGGAACACTTGCCAAATTTGTATTTCCAATGTTCGAGAGGGGCTATAGAGAACCTAGTTTATCCTTGTAAGAATTTGGAATATTTTAATTATGGATTTTGGAGTCACGTGCTGATAAGAACATAGATTATGAGGCTTGGTGAGTCCAGAATTAATATTTTAAATATATTAAATATATTAATATCATGCATGAACATCCTTTCAATATGAATGGTTTTCCCATTGTCCAGGACCATGGATGGGAAATTGACGATAAAAACTAATTTTAGAATGCATGGTTTACCCTAGGCGCTTCCTAAGGTTGGGCAGTTGATTTCTGATTTTAGGCCACCAAAGGGCCAAGAATGATGGACAGAGGCATTCCCCTTGAGTTTTGGGTTTCTAAATAGAATGATCCATAAAAACTAGGTCAGATTCAGAATACACCAACAACATTCTTTGGTTTCTATAAAATTATGATATACGCAATGGTTAATTTAATGAACACACACTATGTAGTCCAACTCTCTACGGTAGCTTGGATTTCTTATTGAGTAAAATATCACACATAATGTGGAGAGATCACATGATACATGAGAAATAGAAGAATAGATTGGCATGTGCAGGGGGTAAAAACCTAAGATCCCATATAACCCCACATGTAATGTATTATAGGGAACATACCATGTATATCAAGGCACACACTGTGTATATGTAGATGGATAGATGATTTGTGTTCTAGATAGCACACACCCATGGATCGCATGTGTCTAGGAACATCATGTACTCCCAGAGTACACAGGAACAACCTGGAACACACAGGAATGACCTTGAGTGGGTCATACATTCTATGTAGACCCTATTAAAATCATATATGATGACATGGATTCCCAAGACATGTCTAGAGGAGAACATGACCAGGCAGTGAGGCAGGGTCACACACTATTTGAACCCTCATTCACATTGGTAATTCCCTCTAGAATATTATCCCCCTAAAATATCCTTTATTTTGACTTGGATTTTGGTATGCTATTAGCCTATCCAATGTGTTTTTCCACATAGAATGTATTGATAGCCTTTTTTGTGGAATATGTGATGTGATGAGAGGTGTTCTGTGTGTGAAACTTCTTTAGGTGATACTTGGTGATGTACGTTCTTAGGGTAGGATTATCCGAATGATGTCGGGGTTTGAACCCCTTATCGTACTAGGGTGCAGGTCCCCCATACTCTTTAAATAGATAGAGACCATACTTCCCTAAAATGGGAACATGTTCTCTATCTATAGATCAGTACTTCTCTATATTCATGCTCTGATGGGGTATGGTTCCTCTATGAGAGTGACTAATACCTCGATTGTGGAGCACAATAGCAAAGAGCAAGCCCCTCTATACAGATTCTGGTGAGGTTACGTTGGATGTTCTTCATTGTATATGTACTTTTGGAGCTATAAGGAGACTCGTCGATTTTTGATAGGTTGTGAGATGGAGATCCCCATTCTCTATCTTACAAGTTTTTTATAAGAATATATATATATATATATTATGGGTTTTCATTTCCATCTTTATTTATGTTGATATGACATCTATTATATCTTTCAATTACTCCCTTTTATGTTTTTATGGAATTGTTCTGGGTATGTATATAGTAACCCATGAATTGGTTTTCCTACATGCGTCACATCTTATAAAAATGATGAACATATCAGCGGTAACATTGCCAGAGCTTAGTGATACTTTGGTTAATTGACAACGTATGGTGGTTAGGACTTGGAGATCTGGAGAAGAGATCTATCAATTTTTTGTTATTTCATTTGTTTTCATGTTGACATCCTTTGGGTTGGGCATGCATTTTTACTCTTGACATCATTGTTTATATTATCGTACTTTTATGTATTACCTAGAGATTATTGCATGAATAGTTTTACTCTAGATATTGTAGCTATTTATTTATATTCCTATTCTCTTTTCATATAGATGTTTGGGTGTGTGCATACATGTATATTTGGAAAAGGCCTATCATTTTAGTTATGCCTTCTAAGCACTTATCACTAACCCCTATTATATTGGAGGAGGGATTGGGGTTTTCTTTACTTGACTCATCATTGACAAGGTGGGCCTCAGTAGGTTGGGCTATGATATTGTGGTATCAAATATGTTCATTCATAGGGATGGTATTTTGAGTTATCCTCTTATGAGGAATAGGTTGGGAATTAAGGAAATATTTTTGGAGTGTATTGAGTGTAGCTTTTAGGTCAGGGAACCTAGTGTTGGTGTCGTGGCTAACATATCCATTCATCGGGACCTTGACTACCTACTTTCTAACTCACAATAATGATACATTGGGTAAAATGATAAATGGTACATGCATCATATAAGATTTATACCTTCGACTATCAATTTTAAATCAACTCTCCATACATACATACACACACACACACACACACACACACACATATATATATATATATGTTCATTGACTATGGTGTTTCATGATTACTTTTAGGATGTGTTCATGAAGACAACCATCTAGGTTACCTATATAGGTTGGTGGTGATGATTTAATGAGTGAAGAGGCCTCAGTCCAGGGGCCATCCCATGAGGTATTTCCTCCAGGAAGACAGGTAGCAACACCCCTACATGTTGAGCAGTATTTAGTTTTAGTGGAACAATTTTATGATGTGTGAAGGCATAGTGTTCTATGTGAGTTCTAGAATCATATGACATTGAGGTTCCATGGTGAGATAGATCCCCATGAAATAAAGAATTATCTTGAGTCAGTGATTCACATCTTCAGAATTCTGTGGACCCTGACTGATTAGATGGTTACAATGGTAGAAAATATTTTCCATGGAGAAGAAGGTTGCCGGTGGAGTCTAGTCTTGAAAAATCATAATGAGGCAATGCACTCATGGTATGACTTTTAGAATCTGTTTCATGAGGAGTATTACCCCTCATGATTATGTTTAGTTCAGATTATGGATATTTTTGATATGTGGTAAGATAGTGTGATAGTTTCTTAGTACACCATGAGTTTCACTGACCTTATATGACACTCCCTTAACATGATACAATATGACATTTTCCAAGTGATGATGTTTGATCATGGTCTCTACAGTGAATTTTTTTCCATGGTAATATCCTTGTGCTTTAACACTTATAATATTGTACTAGAGTATTCTATAGTGATTGAGAGAATTATGGAAGATGGAATTCAAGTAGTTGGATCTGGTAGTGGCCACCCAGTGGCTATGCCTTCTACAACATCTAGAAGGTCTTAGATGTTGAGGTCTCGTTAGAGGAGGTATAATCATGATAAGACTCAGATGTGTGTATTTACAGATCAAGGATCATGTAGGGGATTTGGTCAAATAAGAGAGGGAGCATTTTATACTGGATATGGATGAAGTCACTTGGATCATGATTACCTAACCCATCATGTAGAGTAGTACAAACATATAGTGGATGTTCCCCCATGGAAGAGGAAACATTTTGATCAGGGATCTCCCAAATATGGTCAGAGAATCTCTTAGGGAAGTAGTTTTGGAAGAGGAGAAGGAGCCGCTCAAGAGGGATGGGCAGTTGGTAGAGGGAGTAATAATGATCTACCACCACCACCACCTGGTGGACCATATTGGGCTTATAGAGATGGTCGTTAGGGACATGAGAAGTTGCAGGCCATGGAGGGCTATGACCAGGCTACACATGAGATTATCTGAGGTATAATATATGTCTATTTTACTCTTTCCTTATTACTGGTAAAAATATGTCCATGTCATTAATTCATCTCGTTATTCTTGGAGTGATAAATAGATCTTCTAGTTGATACTTTATCCCAACATCTATGGATTTGGGTTCATAGAGGGAACACTTCTTTGATATCTCTTATCTTCCAGTAGTGTTATCTATCTCTTGGAAGAGAGAGTTTATCGTGGGAATTCCAGATCACCATGATGAAACAATATGATGTCATCTTGGTCATGGATTGGTTGTCCATGGTTTGAGCCCATATTGACTATCATCACAGATGAGTTTTATTTATTCATATAGATGGGATGTGAATATAATTTATGGGCAAGAGAGATATCATTGAGAAATGAATGGGTCATGCGAGAAGGAAGATACAACCCATGACCCATCATTTGGTTATTTTAACCCCGTAAAACTAGTCTTTTCAAGAATTTAGGTTTATTTAGAAGTGTATGACTTTATAGATATCTTCTATGGTGATATTTGAAGACTACCACCAAGGAAGGAGATATAATTAGGAATTTAATTTCTCCCTAAGGCTGCATTAATATCTTCTGTGGCATATCAGATGGTCCCACTGAGCTCTGGGAGCTGAGGGTGTAGTCAAAGGACCTTTGAAAGAAGGGATTTATCAAACCCAACATATCCCCTTGGGTAGCTTCAGTTTTGTTCATGAAAAATACGGATGGGATATTGAGACATTGAGTGCATTTTCATTGCACGAACCAGGTAATGATAAATTAAAATTTACCCTTTACAAGGATTGAGGAATTATTTTAATAGTTGATAGGTGTGATCTGGTTCTAAGAGATTGATATCAGGACTAACTACCACTATTTGAGGGTTCATGAGGGTGAGATTTCAAATAGGAATTCCAATGTTTCTATAGGCACTCTAAGTTATCAGTGATTCCATTCTATTTGACTAATTCACTTGTTGTGTTTGTGGATTTGATAACACATATCTTCCAATATTAATTGTACCATTTTTTATTTTCATCATTGGTGACATACTCATCTACTCCATATCAAATGAGGAGCATGTGGAGCACTTTAGGATAGTCTTATACTTACTTCGGGATCACAAGCTTTATGGTGAGCTCTAAAAGTGTTATTTTGGCATCCTTGAGTTTCACATTATAGGGAATGTCATTTTTGAGCATTTTACATATTTGGACCCAATGGAGATTGATGTGGTGATTTCTTGGGATCCAAAAAATAGTGCGACAGAGGTGTGAAGTTTTCTTAGCATTGTGGGGTACTATAGGAGATTCATTCCTAAATTATCTAGAGTAGCATCCCCTTTGATAACCCTGATGTGGAAATAGAATCCATTTATTTTGACCGTGAAGTGTCAGTGTTCCCTCAAGCAGTCAAGTATGAGGTTGACCAGTTCTCAATTGTGGAGACTATTAGAGGAGGGTATGAATTATGTAGTGTTTTTTATGTCTCAAGATCTAGGCTCAGTTGTGTGTTGATGCATTGGTGGTAAGTGACTAGATATTGTTTAGGGAAGTTTATAACTCATGAGAAGTACTAAATGACTCATAAAATGAAGTTGACAGTGGTTTTCTTTACTATAAAGATTCCTATACACTATCATTTGAGGGACTGTTTTTTTGTTTACTCATACCATCAAAGCCTTAGGTATATCTTCACTTAAAGAGATTTGAACCTAAGACAGAGTTATTTCATGGAGTTCCTATATGACTACGACTTCAAGATAGTCTATACTTATAGGAAGGGTATCATGGTGGAAGATTACCTTAACAAGAAGTCCATCTCTTTCCAAGTGAATAGGGCATCTAAGCAATGGTCTTCTTTACAGCTAACCATGGTGAAGGATAAGATCGAAGCTTCTATTCAGTCTATGATTTTGACTCCTATTATTATTTATTGTGTGATTGAGGCATAGTTGGGATACATCAACTACAAGGTTCTTTATTACAAGATATCCTTAAGGGATGCCCTAGATATATTCTCTAAAGGAGGGGATCATTTCACACCTTTCTGAGGATGGACGGTGGTTCTGGTCATGATGTGAGGGGAGGGGGTGATGGAGTTTTATACATATCTATTGGATGTGAATATTAGATGGGAAAAGGTGTAAAAGGACCTTAAATGACTATTTTGGTGGTATTACATGAGTCAAAAGGTCCCCAAGTTCATCTACGATAGTCTTACTTGTCTATAGGCGAAGGCTAAGAACCTTGTTCCAAAAGGTTTGATGCTGTCTATTAATATCTATTAGTTTTAATTAGAGAAAATATACATGGAATTTTTTATTGGGATTCCAAGGATATCAATAGACCATTATTCTATTTGGGTGGTAGTTTACCAACATAATATGTTGACACAATTACTTTCTATAAGGACATAGATTTCAGTGGAGAGTTTGAGATAGTTGTACGTGCATGAGATTATTTGACTCCTGGTGGAACCCTCGATGAGTATCTCTAATCGTGATGTACAGTTCACATCATGGTTTTGGAGAGGCCAAAATGAGGCCTTTGAGACCCTATTGATTATGTGTACGATATTCAACCCTAGATAGATGGGAAGATTGGGCATACAATCTTTGCATTGGAGGATATGTTGAGGGATTGTTTGTTAGACTTCAGATGGAGTTGGGAGGATCACTTACTATTGATAGAGTTTTCTTATAATAATAACTATCAATAAAATATTATCATGACACTTTTTTTTGGCCATGTATGGGAGACTCTTTAGGTCACCATTATGTTGGTCTTATATTTGTGAGACATCTCTTTTTAAGCTAGAGATGGTGTAGATGACAACATAGAATGTTTTGGTGATCCGTGAGTGGATGATTACAACCAATAACTAATAGAAATATTATAAAAATTGATGTCAAAAGAATTTGGAGTTCCATTAGGGAGGAAACATTTTCCTTAGGGCCTCCCCATGATAATGAAATCAAAGATTCAATTAGGGAGTCATGTTACTTCAAAGTTCATCAGGATGTCCAAGATCTCACAAAGAGTTGGTGAGGCTTCTTACCGCCAAGACTTGTCACAACAATTTGAATGGGTGAATGACGTCTTCCATGTGTCATAGATGAAGAGATACGTGCATAATCTAAACAAGTTATTGAATGGGGAAAGCTGGACATCGTTGATGGATCCACCTTCATGGAGTACCCATTGTTGATCGGGTATTGATATGAGATGATCCTATGAGGATGTGCCATTCCCCTGGTCTGTGTGTTATTGTAGCATGGGAGCATGTAGGAGAGCTCCTGGGAGTGTGAGAACCAGATGTGAACTCAGTATCCCTACCATTTTGTGTAGCTTGTTCTTTTTTGGGGTAGTAAACTTTGAAGGGTGAGAGGGTGTAGAGACATTTGTTTTTCATTATATGACATTTGAATATTTTCAATAATGTTTTTGGAGCCAGGTACTGAGATGATGTGAGATTTCAAGGCCCGATGAGAGCATAATTTTTATTATAAAAATATTAAATATATTATTATCAGAAACATATATCCTTTCAATATTTATGGTTTTCCCATCATTCAGGACCTCATATGGTAATCTCAAGACCATGGTTGATTCCAGAATGAGAGGTTTACTCTATGTGAAACCTATGGTTGATCAATGTTGGATGTTCAGTTGAGGTAGCTATTAAAGGATATGTTATGTAGATTAATTAATTAATTTAATAACCATAACCTAAAAATAATATATATTATTTCTTCTCTAGTAATTCACCAGGTTTAGCTGTATAACCCTAGGGGATATCAAAGGATCCTTTGGAATTTCTCATTGGTGAAACACATCAGAGGATGATGAGAGATCAGATCGAGGAGGATCAAGAGGCATCAAACACAACATATCATCTTCATTAATAGAAAATGTGGTTTTAACCAAAAGTATATCTGAATCAAGGCGAGACCCAACAATTGTGTTTTATAACCTTTTGATTAAAAAAATGAGCATAGATTAAATTATCTTCTTTTGATTTGTGATTATTTTATCCTTAGTATTATTCTAATATAGGAATTAAATTATTTAGTTAAATTTATTATTATTATTCAATGTTATACCCCTAGATTTCATAGATCTATATTTTTTGGATAATAATGCTTGACCTATGCTGATTTCACCTTTGTTATTATGATTTACCTCACATGTTCTTCATGTTATTCACTATTGGACCATGGTGTTACAATTCGACCTTATCGGGGTAGGGTTGAGTGTGATCAGACCCCCAGATTCATGGCAGTTGTGTGAATGGTGACCAGGATGGTGATTTGAAGATGGATTGGGATGGATTTTCAGAATTGATTCAAAGATCTTGGATTTGACATGGCATCGGTTGATTGAAGTCACACTAGATGCACCACGACACTTCATACAAGAATCCAATTTATGAATTCTAGCCACCAGATGTATCCGCGTTGAGTTTTGGTTGGTAAAATGTTGAGATCCAGGGTGGAATGGCTAGATCTAGAATATGTGAGAAATCTTATTCAGTTTTTATAAAATCCCAAAATACATGGTGTGCACTTGGAGAGAACGTTTCGCGTAGTCTGGGTCTCTAAGGTGGATAGGGTTTCTTATTGAGTTAAATATCACACACTATGTGGAGGGACCACACACTGTGTGACACCAAGCTAGCCATATTGAAATTTACATGGGACACACGCCCATGAGACCATGTGGCCCCACACATAGTGTAGGATGTGGAATACACCATCTATATATACATGTTCATCCAAACCTTGTTCCAACTAGAACATTCCCAAGGACCCCATGTGGCTGGACATTCTGGTTAATCCAAGAGTACACAAGCTTGGCCAAGACCATGAGTTTCCTAGACACACCATGAACACTCTATATAAACCATTTATGATGACATGGAATCCCAATCTATGTCTATAGGGGAACACAACCAGGAAGTGAGGCAAGGTCACATTCCATGTGTACCCCTATAAAAATTGGGTATTCACTCTAGAATATTCATCCAATCGCATATACTTCATCTAGACTCAGATTTTGGATCACGACTAGCCTATTCTGAGCATTTTTCTATATAGAATATGATTGCATCATCCTTTGTGGAATATGAGAAATGATGAAAGGTTTTACGAGTGTGATTATTCTTTAAGAGATGCTTGATGATAGTAGTGACCAAGAAAGGATCATCATATTGTTTCAGTGTTGAAACTCCCCTATTTGACCAGGGTGTGGGTTAACCATACTCTTTATATAGATAGATATGGAACTCTGTTACCTGGGGAACAAGTCCTCTATCTCAGGATTAGTTCTCCACTATCTTCATGCTGAAGTGGGGTGTGACTCCTCCATGATATTGAGTGCTCCCTATCCTTTGGAAAAGAGTAGCGTGGTGCATGCCCCACCACAATGATTTTTGTGGAGTTTAATTTTATTTCAAGAATTAGAGATGGAGTTTTGGAGTTATAGGAAGACTCATTGAATTTTGATGGGGTGTGAGATAGAGATACACTTTCTATATCCATTGGGTTTCATTATGATCATATATATATATGTATCTAGTGAGTTTTCATATCCCTCTTTCTTTGGGTTATGCTAACTTTTATCTTATCTTTCAATTACTCCCTCTTCAGTTCTTGGGAAATCCTACTAGGTATTTATATACTCACCCCTATATGGGATTTTCTCACACGTTTTGTGTTTGATGCATATGATGAAAAAACTAGTAGTGAATTTGATATTGTAGTGATACTTGGTTGCAATGATCGTGTATGGTGGTCAAGACTTATTGATCAGGATATAGGCTCTCTCAGTTTTTCTTTATTTCAGTTGTTGTTAGGTTGGAACAACTTTTTGGTTAGGCATGTCTTTTCCCCTTTTATATCATGGTTTATACTATTGTACTCTGATGTATTCCCTAGAGATTATCGCATGCATTGTATTATTTTAGATGTTTTTGTAATTTATTTATATTCCTATTCTTTTTCAAGGAGTTTTCTAGGAGCATAAATACATTTATTTTAGGAAAAGGATTCAATTTTAATTATACCTTATTAACCCTTGTTTCCAGCCCCATCCTATTAGAGTTTGGCATGGATTTGTCAAAGCTTAGCTCATCACTGGCTAGGAAAGATCTGATGGGTGAGGTCCTGACATGGGCTCCCTGGTCGATGGAACTAACTAGAACCATAAACTTATATACACCCACCCTAGACGTTTATGTACCACAAATAAGTCCTGTTTAAGTGAAAGTATAACTGGATACCCCAAGGTCTTCCCAACATATTATATTCAGCAATTGTGTTCAATAATATATTCCCACAATTAATAAACTATTTTCCATAAGAAATTCTATACAGCTTCCATAAATGAAAAAACATTTCTATTACAAAATTACCTTTTAGGCATTTCATTAAGCACATTATTTGTATAAAACTATTTTCAAAGAGAACCCCATTTTGAAAAAAGCATTCAATTTCCATCAAATATCAATGATTATACCTCATGGATATTAAATAATTCAATTTCATAAACCAAAACCAAATTATAAAATAATAACATAAGGCATTCCATGAGAATGTTTGTTTGATGTTGGAAACCACCTTGATGAAAATGAAAATCATATCACCTTTGAAAAAATAGATTGGAAATGAAGATATAGAGTCCTCACAACCTTAGATCCATAATAAAAATCATCAATTTTACTTCATAAAACTTTATTTGGCCATCAATCCTCTTATATGGTTCTATCCCATGAAGAATAAGAGAGATCAGACATAGTTCTAGAAATGGGAGGTGAAAACCAATAGAAATATGTACATACCTCGAAGAGATTTAACAAGATTGATCATAAATAACAAAGGAACAAAGGTAGATCAATTATAGTGATACATGGGGATACTAGGATAGGGTATGGAGGAATGAATTGTTTTGGGTTAAAAATGATCAAGTGTATTGGGGTCAAATTGAGTATTAAAAAAAGTCTATAAGGGTCACATGGTTAGAAAAACCATGCACCAACCCAGCTCTCCAACTATCATTTTTAAAATAGACTTATTTTGTTACCTAGGAATAAGCACATGGTTAGATTATTAATTCTCTAACCATTAAAAACTCACTAAAAACTCAATACCCTCCCTCACAAGGTTACTATATAGTTGATACTGACATTGTTACCAAACCATGTGCTAAACCAAATTATTTATGTTTTCCAATTTTTTGACCCCTAGTATCTGGAAACTTCTAGAACCAAACATGAGACAAGACCGCTCTAATATAATACATACCTGAAACAAAAACTCTGTAACAATTCTTCCCACCATAAACCATTCTATCCCCGAAAATCACTCACGATCCGAGATTCAAATAAAGATATAGCCATTACTACATCACCAAATTCTCACACTCCCATGACTCATGGATATCCCTATCCACACATCCATAGAAAAAAAAGGTAAAAGTGAATTATTTACCATGTATCCACCCATATATCATTGATCCACAACCTGAACTTGTCATATAACCACTATGGTATTATATCAAGTTCTACATCCTCCCACCTGAACCAGTTGAACATATCCAGATGGTATGACTTTAGTTGGGATACATAAAAAAAATCATAAGAGGTGTTAAATAATATGGTATGTTAAACTGTAAGGACCCAACCCCAATTGCCTGGAGCTGGTGCCTTGTTTGATTACGTTGGCATACATACGTGGAATACGGATCCCGAAGGACTGAGTAGCTTAGTATTATTGGAAACAAGATACATACATAAGTCGATATTACAACATGAAGATAAATACAAAATAGAAACTCCTTAGACAACACCCATAACTCCTAGGTTATATCAGCATGTCATTCATAATAAACTTCTTCATGTACAGAGAAATGAATCATAATAAAGGGGTGATCTCAAATGCTTAGTAAGAGTAAACAATACAATGAAAGATAGTATATACATTATACATGGTGAATGACTGAAAACACATGCCTTTAATAATAAACTTGAATACATTATGGTAAGAATATGAGCTGAGTAAATAATTCCATAACAAAAAATAATAATGGGTATTATACTGGTTGAATTTCCACATGAAATATCAATAACTAAACTCATAATGATGGAATGCATAATTCCGGACATTCTGGAACATTTTTTCAGGGCCTCAGCAAAGACTTCTAATGATTAACACCTCTTCCAAAATCCGTATCACATTGGGAAAGGCCTCGGAAAATTCCTCATCTAGTTGTCTCATGAGACCTAAAAATGCATGGAGGGGCTATAGCGGTCCCCAACCATCACATAATAAGTCCAATTCATTCCTCATATGATTGGGTATCAACATAAACAACAAATACATTCATATTGAAACTATCATATGAAATGTAACTAACTTCCCCAATCAATAAACGTAAAACACAAACCACTCCGAGTAATATGGAGAATGGTTTTAGGATAGATCATCCACAATAGAGTTAGTCATAAACCATTAAATAAAATATGGTAGATTACTTAATAAATTATCAAACCCAATAATACCAAGGAATCAATAAGAGTGTTTAATTAATCGAATGCACTCTTATAAAATCAATAAGCAGTTTTGAGATAAATACTCTTTTATTTTGAAAAAAAAGAGATCTTTTGGAAAATATTTGTATAAAACCAGAAGTGAAGTAAGATAGTATTTTACAATAAAATGATTGTTTTTATAAATATAATGGTTTCCAAAAATAGATTATAGAGTGCCCTTGAAAATAGATATGAATTGGAGAAATTCCCATGAATCGGGCTTGTATTTTGGAAATAATATTGAGAGTTCCTTTTAAAGCATGTAACTATTCATAAAATAAAGATGGTTTCTGGTTTGTAAACATATATATGATACTCACACCGAATATATGATGAGTACATAACAATACATAAGAATTTCATTGAGGTAATTATACAATGAAAGTATCTCGAATGAAAAAGGAAGTTCATGTGGAAAAACCCTTACAACTTTATAATCAATTGATTTGTATGCCCCAAAATTAATGATCATCAAATGATAAATTGAATATCATTAAAATAAATATATTCATGATATGAGACAATAATGGGTAGTATACATACACCATACAAAGTAATAGTAGTGATTACAGAATATCTCACAAAAATGGAAGTGAGATGAAGAAACCCTTACCTTAACTCCAAACGTGTTCCACTCTTGTACTTAAGCTCCTGGAATATGAAATTATAATTTTTAATAAATTATTTCAGAACCTATTAGACATGTATTTTGTTTACCATAATTCTGGTTAGTTAATTTATGTCTTTATTGACAAGTTATTATAATGAATTTTGTCGTTCTGGGCTGTTCGTTTCGTATATTTTTATATTCAGTTCACCTTATTTTAAGTAATGAAGTGGAATGGATCTAAATCTCCAAAATTTAAATTAAATATTAGTTATTAACATCAATAATTTTTAATGTCCATTTATATCATTTGGTTACATGGAATGAGGTTGAATCATTAGATGACAACCACTTTGATTATTCGGCGGTATTTGGATTATTATGAACTAGTTTTGTCATATAACGTAATTATATGTACATATTCTGGTTCCTGAATATTAATTAGGTTATAATAAATATATTATAGTTTTTTTGACCATAAATATGGTTTCATGACCAGTAATGAAGAATAAATTGAGGAACGAAACATCCTCGTCCATGAAGGCTATAAATTGGAACCTCATGGACATTGATATCATTTATAAAAAAAGGTAGGGAGTAAGAATATTTATTATGGTTCTTCCATTAACATGATATAATTATAGTATATAGATTATAATGGATTTATCATGATCATTTTGACATAGGAGGTGAAGAAAGAAGGATAAAAGAAAGGAATCTTAAAATGAAAGAAAACTTGATAAATTTTTCACGAAAATTCAGCAGCTAAACGACGTCACTTTAAATTTCAGAAAAATAGTTTGATGAGAGGAATGGAATATCTCATAATTCATACATAATATGGACATTAAGGGGGAATATTTAATTAAATATCACAATACAAGCCAAAGGGAATGGATGATAATAACATAAAATGAAAGAAAATAAAGAAAATAAAAGAGGTTGTTTACCTCTTGATCTCCTCTCCTTGAGATCCTTCTTAAGGGATTTGGTTTTGGTCTTCTAGTGAGAACAACAGATCTAGGATGTGGGGTAAGAGACTGGGGAAGGGTAATTGGGACGAAATTTGAGGATAATAGAGTCTTAGATTAGTTAAGAGAAGGAGTGGTGGGGGGTTTTTATAGTGGATGAGAGGGGTTAATTTTGAATATTTAATTCATTATTTTATTATTTCCCTCATGACAACAAATAGTGTTGTTTCATGTGACCCATAATTGTAATAAGATCATGTAAGTTCGAATAAAGTGGCCATTCATCACTTATGATGTCATAAATAGTGTATTTAACTGATAAATTAAATACACAGTATTTTACCGTATTTCACATTTCATAAAAAAATCAAGAATTTCAGAAAAATGCCAAAAATTCACCCAAACCATTTTTCGACTTGTAGAATTCAAAAGTGAACTCTATTTTTCAAAAATAATTTTCTAAATATTATTAATTTAATTTTTAAATAAGGTCATAGTTAATTCAAAAAATAACAATCTTTAAGTGCAATTATTTTTATGTGACATTGAAAAATTAATTAAGATCCCATTAGCATCTTACCTTAAGAAAATAAAGTAATATTATTATTTACAATTCATAAGGGTCATATTACTATTCATATTACTATTCATAAGGGTATGTTACTATTCACCAAAAATCAAGTTTGTTCTATCAGATTCTAAATGACTTAATGAACACAACTCTAGATGACCATTTTTCAAAATTCAAAACATAGAAGAGGCAAAGTTGTGTTTAATGGATAGATTATAAAATTGAATTCTATATTTACTTTCAAAACCATGGGGTGTTACATTCTCCCGTCCTTACAAAAATTTCTTCCTTGAAATTCATAGAATATTACCTAAAAATATTTGGGTATGTCTTTAACATAAGATCCTAAGGATCCCATGTTGCTTCCTCCATCTTATGGTTCCTCCATAGACCTTTACCAGTCGAGTCATCTGATTTCTCAATAATTGTTCTCGAGTATCAAGATTCTTGATAGGCTCTTCACAATATGATAGATCAGCCTCAAGTTCTACTTCATTATAAGTGGTTACATGTGTTGGGTCTGGCATGTAATTTCTTAACATTGATACGTGGAACACATTGTGAACCTTGGAGAGACTTGGCCGCATTTCCAAACGGTAAGCTATGGGTCCAATTCGATCCAGAATTTCAAAAGGTCTGATGTACCTGAGACTTAATTTTCCCTTCTTACTGAATCATATAATACCCTTCAATGGAGATACCTTTATGAAAACTTGATCACCTTCTTTAAACTCCAAATCCCTCCTTTAGTTATCAGCATCGATCTTTTGCCTACATTGAGATATTTTGATATGGTTCTGGATAATCTTCACCTTCTCTGTTGTTTCATCAATAAGTTAAGGTCCCACAATATTTCTTTCACCAAAATCATCCCAGCATGTTAATGTATGACATCTCCTCCCATATAATGCTTTATAGGGTGCCATCTGAATACTTGAATGGAAGCTATTGTTGTAGGAAAATTCTACAAGAGGTAAATACTGATCCCACATGCCTTGAAAATCAAGTGAAAAAGACCTCAACATGTCTTCCAATGTTTGAATAGTCGGTTCTGATTGTCCATCAATTTGTGGGTGATAGGTAGTGCTTAAACGGAGATCAGTATCTAGGGCCTTCTGAAGACTCTCCCCGAATTGGGATGCAAAATGGGGATCACGATCAGAAACAATTGATGGGAGTACACCATGAAGTCTCACAACATCATTAATATATACTCTTGCTAAATGGTCAAGTGGTAAATCTTCCCTTATTGCAAGAAAATGTGCAGATTTTGTAAGACAGTCAACAATGAACCATATCATATCATTCCTTCTTGGAGTCCTTGGTAGCCCCATGAAAAATTTCATCATAATATCATCCCATTTCCACATAGGTGTTGGAGGAGGTTGCAATACTCCTCCAGCCTTTTGCCTTCTAGATTTCACTTGTTGACAAACCATACATATTGACACCAAATCAGCAATCTCCCTCTTCATGTGTCCCACCAAAATTGTTTCTTCAAATCTCTATACATCATAGTGCTACCGGGGTGTATAGAGAAATTGGAACTATCCGCATCATCCAACAATTCTTTTTTTAGATTAGGTATATCAGGAACACAATGCCACTTCCCAAATTTGAAAATTCTATCTTCATATACGAAGTCACTCAATCTCCCATAATTCACAGATTTAATCATCTTTTAAAACTTCTCATCATCAACATGAGAGCTTTTTATCCTTTCTAGTAAAGATGGTTTTGTAATCATTTGAAAAAGCATTGATGTTTCACCTTCTATGGTTATTCCCCCATCCATCTTTACTAGATCCCAATAAATAGGATCCCTTTCAACTCTCATCTTATTCAAAACTCCATGATCCTTTCTACTCAAAGCATCTGCCACCTTATTTTCCTTCCCTGGGTGTTAGTGTATCATGAAATCATAATCATTGAGTAGTTCAATCCGTCTCTTTTGACTCATGCTGACTTCTTTCTGTGATAAAATATACTTCAAACTCTTGTGATCAATATAAATCTCACATTTTTCACCATAGAGATAATGTCTCCATATCTTCAAAGAAAATATTACAAATCCTAACTCAATATCATGAGTAGGATAGTTTTGATCATGAATTTTTAGCTATCGTGATTCATAAGAAATAACTCTATCATTTTTCATAAGGAAACAACCAATTCCTTTCTTTGAAGCATCACTAAAAATAACAAACCCATCATTCTCCGATGGTAGAGTCAATATAGGATCATTGACCAATCTTCTATTCAATTCACCGAAGAATTTTGTACAATCTTTTGTCCACACACACATAACCCCTTTATATGTAAGGTTCGTTAGCAGGTTAGCCAGTCGGGAAAAATTCTTCACGAAACACCGATAATAACCTGCTAATCCAATAAAACTGTGTACCTCAGTTATGTTTGTTGGCATGGGCCAATCTTGGATTGCCTTTGTCTTCATAGGATCGACTAGGATTCCATCCTTAGAGAGAATATGGCCAAGAAAAGAAATCTCTGGAAGCCAAAATTCACACTTGCTAAACTTCCCATATAATCCATGTCTTCTAAGTGTCTTCAGGATAATGCACAAGTGATTTTCATGATCTTAGTAGCTTTTGGAGTATACTAGGATATCATTGATAAATAATACTAAAAATCATCAAGATATTCCTTGAAGACTCTGTTCATGAGATCCATGAAAACATATTGTGCATTGGTTAGTCCAAAAGGCATTACTGTAAACTCATAATGCCCGTACCTGGTTCGAAATGTTGTTTTTGGAATGCCTTCCTTTCTCACAAGCATCTGATGAAATCTAGATCAAAGATAAATATTTGAAAAATATTGGGATCCATGAAGTTGATTGAATAAATCATCAATTCATGGTAGAGGATACTTATTATTTATTTTAATAGCATTGATTTCCATATAATCAATGCATAGCCTCATGGATCCATCTTTCTTTTTGACAAAGAGGACATGGGATCCCCCTGGAGTAACACTAGGTTGAATAAATCCTTTATCACTAAATTCCTCTAGTTGTTTCTTTAGATCCACTAACTCCATAGGGTCCATTCTATAGGGGGTCTTTGATATGGGCCTTGAACCAGGAACTAAGTCAATGAAAACTCAATTTCCCGCTCTGGAGGATGTCCAGGTAAATCCTCTGGAACGACATCAATATATTCTTTCACAACATGTACATATTCTGTTTGAACATTATTTTCCTCACCCATAGTCATTTCATTCTCTTCCTCCATGATAATTGAATTTAGTTGAGCTATTGGGGGTGGATCTAGATGAGAATCAGGTGGTGATGTTTCTGATCTAAAGATAAGGTACTACTTATCATCATCAAAAATTGTAACCTCCTTCTTACAATAATTTTTTTCGTCAAGGTCCGAAAGCCAATCCAAACCAAGGATTATATCAAATTCAATCATGGGTATGACAATGAGGTTAGAAGATAAAGAACATTTATATGACCTAATGGGAATTGATTCACAAAACATTGTTGCAATGATACTTCCCTTTGGAGTTTTGACTGATAACTCCCTCATTAAATCGAATTGGAAATATATAATTTTCTTAGAAAACTGGGAAGATATGAAGTAATGTGATGTTCCAGAATCAAATAAAGCATTGTCTAAGTTTGATGAAACGATCAAAGTACCTGCCACCACGTTATTCGGAACTTCAACCTCTGATGTTGTGATCGCATAAGAAAGTCCCTACTCCTTTGGCCTTTTCTATTGTGTATTTACTTGATTCTTTGGACAATCATCAGCATAGTGTTTCATATCCTGACAATTAAAGCATCAAACATCATTCACTTCCTTCTTCTATTTGAAATCACCAGCAACATGGCCTTTCTGAACAAATTTTTAGCCAACTCCTTTTCCTTTTAAGCATACACTAGGGTGTTTCCTTCCACAATTGTCACATGTTGGAAATTCAACTCTTCCCTTCTTTGAAGTTTCCTTATTTCCTTTCCTAGGGTTTTCAGCAACCCTCTTCTTTTCTTGATTTCCCTTAAAGTCATAAGACTTAGAGAATTATTTTTATGTCTTGATGGTACATGAAACTATATCCTCATATGATGAAAATATTTGGGATACCAGTGCCCACTGGAGGAATGGATTGAGGCCATGAAAGAATTGATCAATTTTTGTCCTTGGATTTCGTATGTAGTCCACAACATGTCTTGCTAACCTTGTGAAGTTAGCTTCATACATAGCAACATTATAATCTTATTTATGTCTCATATTCAAGAATCGCCTCTCCATATCCTCTCTTTGTTCACAAGGAAAATATTTCTCTAGGAAGATTTCCTTAAAGTCCGTTCATTCCATCTCCTCTATTTCTTCCCCCTCCTTTGTGTTTCGGAATAATGAACACCACTAATCTACATATCCCGATAAAAGATAGTCTACCATGACAACCTTATCTCTTTCATTACATCCCAAAGTAAGAAATATATTCTAAAGGGAATATATCCACTTCTCTACTACAAAAGGGTTTGTAGTCCTGTTGAATGAAGGAGGTTGTTGCCTCATAAAGAAATCTAACATATCTCCTCGACATGGTGGATCCGGATTCTCCTTGCGGGTAAGGTTATTATTCATAACCTGAGTAAGTTTTCCCAGTATAATTATGAGTTTCTCAGCACCAGATCCAATATCATTTTCTTGCATCGGAGGGAATTCCTGATGGGGGACACGTGCGTTCAGGTGGTTTCTATTCCTTCTACTAGGTGCCATTTCTAAATAATAGAATACACTATATTAGGGTATGAATCATAATTTATAATCAAAATGTAAAAAAATACTAAGCATAAATTGGAAATATACGCATAACTAATCTCTTAATCATAAACACAATATCTTTGAGGAAAAATTTACATTTAAATCCTTCATAAAGGATTGTAAAGATAACATGAATTATCCTAAGCATATCCACTGGGAGTGTCATAACCATGAGTGCATCAAGGCCCATTGTCGTATACCTGTATACCCTGGTTCAAACCCAAAACTCCATGTCAGAGCTTTCACTCCAAGGTATATTTTTGCCAGAGCCACCTCTACCTGCTCGTATCCAGACATGGATGTATTGCGTAAATGATCCACATAATATACTCCTTACCAAAATACCAGGACTTTCTTGTATGTTTATCCTAAAAGACAATCTTAGGGACTCTTCCCTAATCTACATTTTCTAAATCTAGTTTCTATGTTTTCTACTAAACTTTCATCTGATACCAACAGTAAGGACTAGACCCCAATTGCCTAGAGTCGGTGCCTTGTTTGATTACATCGGCATATATAAAAGGAATACGAATCCCAAAGGACCATGTAGTTTAGTATTATTGGAAACAAGATACATATATATGTTTGATATTACAACATGAATAGAAATACAACATAGAAACTCCTTAGACAACACCCATAACTCCTAGGTTATTTCAGCATGTCATTCATAATAAAATTCTTCATGTCCTGAGAAATGAAACATACGAAAGGGGTGACCTCAAATGCTCAGTAAGAGTAAGAAATACAGCGGAAGATAGTATAAACATTAGACATGGCGAATGATTGAAAACACATGCCTTTAATAATAAACTTGAATACATTAGGGCAAGAATATGAGCTGAGTAAATAATTTCATAATAAAACATAATAATGGGTATTCTATTGGTTTAATAACCACATGAAATATCAATAACTAAACTCATAATGATGGAATGCATAATTTCGGACATTCTGAAATATTTTTTCAAGGCCTCGACCAAGACGTCTAATGATTAAGGCCTCGGCCAAAATCCATATCTCATTGGGAAAGGCCTCAGCCAATTCCTCGTCTAGTTGTCTCATGGGACCTACTAATGCATCGATGGGCTATAGCAGGCCCACGTATCACATAATAAGTCCAATTAATTCCTCATATGAGCGGGGATAAACATAAAAAACATATACATTCATATTGAAACTATCATATGAAATGTAACTAACTTCCCCAATCAATAAACATAAAACACTAACCATTCTGAGTAATATGGTGAATGGTTTTAGGATAGATCATCCAAAATAGAGTTAGTCATAAACCATTAAATAAAATAAGGTAGATGACTTCATAAATTATCAAACACAATAATACCAGGTAATCAATAAGAGTGTTGAATTAATCGAATACACTCTTATAAAATCATTAAGCAGTTTTGAGATAAATATTCTTTTATTTTGAAAAAAAAGAGTTCTTTTGGAAAATATTTGTATAAAACCAGAAGTGAAGTAAGATATTATTTTATAATAAAATGAGTGTTTTTATAAAGATAATGGTTTCCAAAAACAGATTATAGAGTTCCCTTTAAAATAGATATGAATTGGAGAAATTCCCTTGAATCAGGCTTTTATTTTGGAAACAATATCGAGAGTTCCTTTTAAAACGTGTAACTATTCATAAAATAAGGAAGGTTTCTGGTTTGTAAAAATATATATGATACTCACACAGAATATATGATGATTACATAACAATACATAAGAATTTTATTTAGGTAATTAGATAATGAAATTATCTCGAATGAAAAAGGAAGTTCGAGTGGAAAAACCCTTACAACATTGTAATCAATTGAATCGTATGCCCCGAAATTAATGATCGTCAAATGATAAATTGAATATAATGAAAATAAAGATAGTCATGATATGTGACAATAATGGGAACTATATATACACCATACAGAGTAATAGTAGTGATTACGAAATGTCTCACAAAAATGGAAGTTAGATGAAGAAACCCAAACCTTAACTCCAAACATGTTCCTTTCTTGTAGTTAAGCTCTTGGAATATGAAATTATACTTTCTAATAACTTATTTCAGAACCTATTATACATTTATTTTTTAGAGACCCAAAGCTTGACGTAAATGGACATTACATTACTTTTTTGGAATAATTAATACATAACAAAAACAGACACACAAGGACCGTAATAGTTTAGTGTCTTTCGAAACTCAGAATATAATCTTCTAATCATGGCGAATGATCTTCAACATCTCCCATAAAGATCCTCCCTCTTTTTTCTTACCTAAAACCTTTATTTATATCCTGGGAAAAAGAAAATATAAAAGGGGTGAGCTCAAATGCTCAGTAAGGGTAAGCATAGAGAACATAAAACAATCCTTAGACATTTGAATGTAAAAAAACATGAGCATAAAATCTAAACATCAAAATCTTGAGCAATGATATAAAACATGGCAGTACATAAGGCATAGATCATGATGAAACATTAATCATGATAAATTAGCATGGGAATAAAACATGTAATTGTGGAAACCATTAAGCACATGATATGCTTTCCATAGTATCCAAGGCATTGCTGCCACGACCATCTTAGTGGACAATGTCCCTTTCTGAATCAAGTTCACTCCTCGTTCTAGTCCTGTATTACTGAACCGATTTAACTTGCCGTTCCATCCATGTATATATCACGAGATATAAATCTTTACCCAATGCATTGGAGGGAGATATAGGCTCCACCCATATCATATTGAAATCATTCTTTCGTGTGCCAAAATATAAACATAAATCATTCATCATAACCCTAGAATAAAATGGGTTCCATAAACATCATTCCAATATAACGTAATCCATACAAAAAATTTAGATATAATTTCATCATTAGAAAAGTGAAACCATGTAAATCATAGATACATGATACATGAAACATACACATGTGAAATAATTTCATCTTAGATGAAAATGGTTTTGATAAAACACTTGAAATGAATTCTTGAGGAAAATATCCTTTTTTCATAAAAATCATTTTGTTTTCACAAAATGTCATGAAATATTAAAAGAAAAGGATTTTGTTGAAAATAGTCATGAAATCTTTGGGAGGAAGCTTCATTAAAAGAAGTCTTTATAAAACTGTTAAAATCCTTTCATTCCTTATACGTCAAATAAAACATTCTTCTTGTACTTTTGTCGGAAAAGTCAAAAAGTACCTTGTAGGGTAAATAAAAGAAAGATTCCTTCCATACCATGGGGTAAAAGTCAAAATCAGTAAAAATGACTTTAAATGAACATGAATACAATTTTATGAAACATGGACATGGACGATAGCAATAACCCCAGTAAATACTTACGAATAAGAAATCTCGGATAAAAATGAGATTTGCAAAATTATCCCTTACCTTAGGTCCGATATGCTTCGTACGTATCTGAACCTACTATATAATGATTTAAATAATGTCATTGAATTATTAGAGAATCATATTCATTGTTATGATATCATATATGTTTCACTTATGAATTTATATTACCCGTTCTTTTGTAAATTCCATGTTAAAGTAGCGTTTTGGGTAAAATCATTTCATTTTCCGTATGTGTTAAAAATTTTCGTTCTTGATATTATTACTTATATATTGATTTACATAAATGCAGAATGGAAAAAATTATTTATATATAATATATATTCATCATATACATATATATATTATAGATCGATAAAATAAATGAAATACACCGTTCATGGAGACGGTAGGCCGTACGTACGCATGAACGCTGTTTTCGTTTCCTTATTGAATTGAATGAAACTAAATAGATGGAATAAATATATATATACATAAATTAAGTAGAATTATTATTTAATATATTTAATTATTATTCATTAGATAAACTTTATGATCATTCATGTATGGTTAACATGGACAATGAATCTCATCGCGTCGTGGAGACAGTAGTCCGTACGTACGCACATGCGATGATATTGTTCCCATAATTATTGAATATAATTGGAGTGGACGGTATAATATATCAGAATCAGTATGATGTTATAATAAAAATATATAGTTATTCTTTACACCATTATACCCATCCATGTAAGGTGTTTGTGGAAAAACAGATTTCACCACGACGTGGAGACGGTATTCCGTACGTACGCACGCGTGGTGATTTCATTTTCCGTAGGATGGATAGATGGTGAAATAGGGTTGTTTCATACTTATAATAACATATCAGTATATTAATTATACTTATATTATTACTTCATTATGAAAAACTAAAGAAGAATAAGTGGAAGAAGAAATAAAGTTGATAGAATTGGTAACGGACATTACCTCTTCTTTGAAGCACCTCTTTGAGACCTCCTCTTAGTGCACTAAAATTGGTCTTTGAAGAAGACCAAAACCTCTATGATATTTCTATGGAAGTGGATAAGATAGTTTTATTGTGTTTGGAAGAGCATGAAGGCTCAATGTGGTGTGAGGAAGAGAGGGAGGAGGTGCCCTTTTATAAAGGAGGAGAGGGGCACCTTTGGAAAAACTAAATATATTATTTTATTATAAAGTCATATTAGGTTTTTAATAGCTCCAAATTGATTTATTTAGAAGATAATGTGGGTATGGGTCTAAATCCTATCAACAAATAGAATTTAGACAAGTTTAGGTATCTATTTTGACTTTATCATTTAGATTTAACCTTAAGTTTAATAATTTTACTTTTACTGTGTCTTCTGGTTTTCTTACACTATAAGGTTAATAAACTTATTATAACAAGGAAAATGAACATAAAGTTGTTTATTATTAATATATATAACCTTATCTAAGTCATTTTTCCTAACCTTAGATTTTTAGGAATAAAATAAAAATTAATAATAAAATATTTGTTTTAAAAACTATTTCATGTCAATTTTGACACTATTTGGTAATTGATTTTTTTGAAACTCATAACAGAATGATTAGTTCTAAAAAAGTTAATTAAATCAACAATAACATGTCATATTAACCTATAAAATTAGTTAAATTCATAAAAAGACTCAAATTATATTTATTTGGGTATTTATAACATCAATTATGTTAATATTTCATTAATAAGATAATTACTGCATCATCGTTGTGTCAAAAATAAATTAAATTATTTAATGTCTAAAAATTATAAATAAAATACCATTATCTAGGAAATATTTTTTATATTTCTAATGAATATTTATAGTCGAATTTATCTTATGTATAACCCCATATTAAAAATGTTTTAGTTATTAAACATTGTTTTTAACCATTTTATCCCTTCTTTAAATAAATTAATAATAAATGTCCTAATCTAATCCAAGTGGACCTAAATAGTCATATTTTATTCCTAAGGTTGTTTTGGTAGAATTACACTTATCCAATAGAATTAGGACATGTGTTAGGGTAATAATAATATCATTTTTACCCTTAATTATCCTATTTACTTTTAACCGTGGTAAATAAAAGTAAAAAGTTACTATTCACCAAAAATTATTTTCATCTCATTGAACCACATTTTAGTCCTTGATATTAACCGTGTATCTCGGATTTTTGAAATTCAATTCACAGAATTGGTAAAATTGAATTTAAATTATAAAAGCCAGTTTTTTAGCTACCACTAAGGGGTTTCACTATTCATCGAAAATTGAAGTTTTTCAGAAAAATACCAAAAATTCAGCCTAAGAATTATTTGATATTCCGAATTAAAAATTGATTTCTATTTTTCCAAATTCATAACATATAAGTGGCATTAATTAATATTAAATCTAATTCCCATTATCAAAACAAATAGCGTGTATTTAAGAAACAAAAACAATCAAATGATTGATACTTGTTTATATCCAATTTCAAAGTGAAATTAATTCCAATTAACAACATTGGATTAAATGGTAAAAATATATTCTAATTAAACATTAAAAACAATTATAAATATAATCTAACCATATAAATTATTGTGATGAAAAAATCTTTTTTAATTAAAATATAGCGTGTTTTTTCTATTCATTAAAATATAAAAGTTATCAGAATAAAATGAAAAATTTATCGAAAGTAAATTTTTATATCCTGATTCCAAATAAGAATTTTATTTTGTCAAATTAAACTTATAGACCTATCAAAAACAAGATTTAAGGTGGGTGCGTCATCAAAAGGCTGGAAAACTGCAATTTTTGAAAAATATATATTTTACACGAAAAATTTATTTTTCTCTCATACCATATTCTAGATAATGTGTAAGATGAATAATAATGTTATAATATTCAAAATGTAGTTAATACTATTCATAACGTCTAGTACATAATAATATTATAACAATATATTGTTGTTTAGCGAAACCTAGTATTGCGTACAACACACGCTATCGAGGAAGGTCGCGATTGCGTGTAATGCAAGCCAAGTCAGGGTTGCGTGTTGTGCAAGACTCCTCCATTGTTTCGTATAATAGAATCCTACCATATTTCATTTATACAATGAATATATATATACACTCAATGTTTTGTAGAATAACTACTATCAAAATTGTGTGTAACATGATCCAAGAATAGTGTTGTGTATACAACAAGATCATACACGGTTGCGTATAGCACAAGGCAATCTTTTTTTAGCTTACAACACAAGACATAAATTAAATTAAAAGAATATTTTTCATAAAATCTCGAGGTGTTACATTCTACCCCACTTAAAATGAATTTTTCCCTCGAAATTCATCGGGGTTATAAATCGTTTACTATTTATAGAAACCCACATCGTATAAATGAATACCAAAACTTAATTTTAAAAACTAATGTATGAAATGTAACGATTACCCAAAGAAACTCATCACTGGGTTTCCATATAGAAGAACATGGGTGAAAATATGGATATGGAAGAAAAATCTAACCATCAAGTTCTGATGGAGAGTGGTAAAGAACATGGCTATGAAAAATCCATCAATCACAAAGCCATAGATTTTTGATGATCTAAGGTACCATATGATTCATCAGATATAAGGTAACTATAAAAACATTTTTGGTTTTGAAGACCATTTCCCTAAATTTGATGAAATTGGAATTAGAAGAAATACTTTTGTGATTTGGGAACAGTCTCACCATTGGTCGTTCTTTGGACAATTTTGACTTCATCTCTTAAAGAAATGAAGTTGAATTTTTCATTCTTGAAGTGTTAGCAGATCATGTGATAGAATGATGGGTCATTCCATCTGTCTTAAAAAAAGGTTATAAAAGTTATCAAAAATAAATAAGTCCATCTATAGTGAGATTGATCATATATGGTTCCTAAAATGGACTTATACTTCATATATCATACTGATTAATATAATAAAACTAGTTTCTACTAAACATGGACTTCCTGTAGGCCAGTGGTAGGCGATAAAGGCCAGTCACACTTCGGTTGTGGGTTCAATTCCCATAGCCTTGTCCGATGTGATGGGCTGTCTCCGATCCTGTATGTTGTCCTTTTTCTGAAACTACATTACTATAACATCCCATCAATAATATCAAAAAACATCTATCCTTAAACAATACTAACTTATGTCCAACATAATCCATTCCAATGTTTAGGCATATCCATAATATTGCAGTCCACTCTCATATTATAGTGAAAACAATTACCAGAGATTTCATATAAAAATATTGTTAATACCATCGTTAATCCCCATATGTCATAAGATATGTCTTGTTGGTCTCATTCCAAACATTCGAAGGCCTTAATCATGTATTCTCTTGAAAAATGAATACCCATTGAATCTTAGTGAAAACATCAGTGCTGTCAAAAGTTAACTATTTCCACATACCAAAACCCCAAAATTCTATATACTCAAACCATGATAGAACTATTTCCTCATATTAGTCATGAGCTCATGAATACTGTCAAACATTTTTATTTTATCCTTATCCCTTCATTATGTTCATATCATATTTTTTTTTAAAAAATATCTCAATCACTTTCCATGGTTACCGGTACCATAAAATTATTGAAAACCACAATATACCAATACATAAATATTCCAATATTCCACGATACTATATACAAAATTATTTTGGAATCCCATTACATAAACACTTAATCATTCAACCACATCATTGTCATATTCAACATCTCCAATAGTGATCGCATGTGACTTCCCTTCGTCCTTTGCCTTAAGTGGTTTCTCATGTCGATCATCACTAACCCTTGGATTAGGGCATTTATTAGCATAATGCCCCATTTCCTTGCACTTGAATCATTGAAGTGTTGGTGGTGCGTTCTCTGTAGTCTTTTCTTTACTCACATCATTAGCAACCCTTTTTCCATTACTTCGACACTCAGCTGCTCGATGACCTTCTTTTCCACACTTAAAAAATTTTCTAGTCCCTTGAAGGCAATATCCACCATGCTTCTTTCCACACTTTGAGCATATTGAAACATTCATATTCTTTTCACCATTATTCTGAGATTTCTCCTTGAACTCCATCTTTCGTTTCTTGTCAAAACCATGAGATGGATAATTAACACCAACTTCCATTTCTACCATGATATCACAATGAACAATTTCTTCATAGCTACCGAAGTCTCTTATAGATAATTCCCTTCGAAGATTTGGTTTTAAGCCACTGAAGAATCTATCGACTTTACTTTCAGGTTGGATGATAACGCAAGATGCATACCTTGAAAGCCTTGTAAAATTCTCTTTCTATACACCAACACATTCATCATCCTTTTTCTTTAGTTCAAGAAAATTTTTCTCCATCTTTGTTCGAAGAATACGAGGGAATTACTTATTGAAAAATAAGATCATGAACTCATCCCATTCCATGGAATCAATTTCATCTCTTGGCCTCGTATTATAAATAAGATTCCACCATTGATCAGCTTCACCTTCCAAACGATATATTGCTAAGATGACATTATCATGTTCAGAACATTGAAGAACTGAAAATATCTTTTCAGTGGTATTGATCCATTGTTCAACAACAACTGGATCAGAAGACCCACTGAAAGAAGGTGGATGTTGCCTCATGAAGGACTCAATAGAATATTGTTCCCTTCTCTGCTCATTTGGAAGTCCAGAATGATTCATAGCTTGTGTAAGTATAACAATAATATTTTTCACTCCATCTCCCATAACATTTGTTTGTTCAAGAGGAAAATCATTGCATTTTCAATTGCATAGATCAACACGGTTCCTTCGGGTTCCAGACATCGTCTAAAACCCAAAAAGAATAGTATGAGAGGAAAAAATCATGCTAGGGAAAACAACATAATAAAGGGGGAGTACCTTCAATATCTAAAATCTTAGGTTTAAATATAAGATCGTTACCATAATTCTAGGACTATAACCTATACTTATACTTATCCTTAGGTACATCCCTAGACATACCTTAGAAATATCTCTAGGGATATCACTAAATTTTTCGCATCCTAGTTTAAAAAGGTTGACTAAACCTTTCCTATGATACCAACTGTAAATACCCAAAGCTTGACGTACACGGAAATTACATTACTTTTTCAGAATAATAAATAAATAATAGAAACAGACACACAAGGACCGTAATAGTTTAGGCTCTTTGGAAACTCGGAATATAATCTTCTAATCGTGGTGAAAGATCTTCAACATCTCCCATAAAGATCTTCCCTTTTTTTTCTTACCTAAAACCTTTCTTTATATCCTTGGGAAAAGAAAACATAAAAGGGGTGAGCTCAAATGCTTAGTAAGGGTAAGAATAGAGAACATAAAACAATCATTAGACATTTGAATGTAAAAAAAAACATGAGCATAAAATCTAAACATCAAAATTTTGAGCAATGATATAAAACATGGCAGTATGTAAGACATAGATCATAAAGAAACATTAATCATGATAAATTATCATGGGAATAAAACATGTAATTGTGGAAAACATTAAGCACATGATATGATTTTCATAGTAGCCAAGGAATTGCTGCCAAGACCATCTTAGTGGATAAATTTTATTTCTGAATCGAGTTCACTCCTCGTTCCAGTCCTGTATTACTGAACCGGTTTAACTTTCCGTTCCAGCCATGTCTATCTGATGAGATATAAATCCTTACCCAATGCATTGGAGGTAGATATAGGTCCCACCCATCTCATATTGAAATCATTTTTTTCGTGCCACAATATAAACATAAGTCATTCATCATAACCCAAGAATAAAATGGGTTTCATAAACATCATTCCATCATAACGTAATCCATACAAAACATTTGGATATCATTTCATCATTAGAAAAGTGTAACCATGTAAATCATAGAGACATGATACTTGAAACATACACATGTGAAATAATGTCATCTTAGATGAAAATGGTTTTGATAAAACACTTGAAATGAATTCTTGAGGAAAATAACCTTTTTTCTTCAAAATCATTTTATTTTCACAAAATGTCATGCAATTTTAAAAGAAAAGGATTTTTTTGAAAATATTCATGAAATATTTTGGAGGAAGCTCCATGAAAATAAGGCTTTATAAGACCGTAAAAATCCTTTCATGCCTTATACTTTAAAAAAACATTCTTCTCGTACTTTTGTCAGAAAAGTCAAAAAGTACCTTATAGGGTAAATAAAAGATAGATTCCTTCCATACCATGGGGTAAAAGTAAAAATGGATAAAAATGAAGTTAAACATAAATGAATACACTTTTATAAAACATGGACATGGATGATAGAAATAACCCCAGTAAATACATACGAATAAGCAATCTCGAATAAAAATGAGATTTGCAAAATTATCCCTTACCTTAGGTCCGATATAATTCATACGTATCTGAACCTCCTGTATAATGATTTAAATAATTTCATTGACTTATTAAATAATTATATTCATTGTTATGATATCATATATGTTTCACTTATGACTTTACATTACCCGTTCTTTTGTAAATTCCATGTTAAAGCAGCGTTTTGGGTAAAATAATTTCATTTATTATATGTGTTTCGACTTGTAGTTCTTGATATTATTAATTATATCCTGATTTAAATAATTCCAGAATGTGAAAAATGATTTATATATAATATATATTCATCATATACACATATATATATTATAGATCGATAAAAGGAATGAAACACACCGTTCGTGCAGACGGTAGGCCATACAAACACATGAACGCTGTTTTCGTTTCCTTATAGAATTGAATGAAACTAAATAGATGACATACATATATATATATACATAAATACATTAGAATTATTATTTCATATATTTCATTGTTATTCATTATATAAACTATATGATCATTCATGTATGGTTAACATGGAGAATGGATCTCATCGCGTTGTGGAGACGGTATTCCGTACGTATGCATGAGCGATGATATCATTCCCATAATTATTGAATAGAATTGGAGTGGATGGTATAATATATAAGAATCATTATGATGTTATAATAACCATATATAGTTATTAGTTACACCATTATACCCATCCATGTAATGTTTTGGTGCAAAAACAGATTTCACCACGGCGTGGAGACGGTATTCTGTATGTACGCACGTGTGGTGATTTCGTTTTCCGTAGGATGGATAGATGGTGAAAAAGGGTTTTTTCATACTTATAATAAAATATAAGTATATGGGTTATACTGATTTTATTACTTCATAATGAAACAACTAAATAATAATAAGTGGAAGAAGAAATAAAGTTGAAAGAATCGGTAACAGACATTACATCTTCTTTGAAGAGCCTGTTTGAGACCTCCTCTTAGGGCACTAAAATTGGTCTTTGAAGAAGACCAGAACCTCTAGGATGTTTCTATGGAAGTGGAGAAGATAATTTGTTATGGGATGTCTGAGCTTGAAGGCTCAAAGTGGTGTGAGGAAGAGAGGGAGGAGGTGCCCTTTTATAAGGGAGGAGAGGGGCACCTTTGAAAAAACTAAACATATTATTCTATTATAAATTCCTATTCAGTTTTTAATAGATCCAAATTGATTTAGTTAGAATATAATGTGGTGATGGATATAAATAATCTCATCCAATAGAATTTAGAAAAGTTTAGGTTTTTATTTAACCTTATCATTTAGATTTAACCTTAAGTTAAATAATTTTACTTTTACCATGTCTTCTTGTTTTCTTACACTATAAGGTTAATAAACGTACTATAGAAAGCCACACAAACCCCAAGTTGTTTATTATTAATATATATAACCTTATATAAGTCATTTGGCCGAACATTAGATTTTTAGGAATAAAATAACAATTAATAATATAATGTTTTTTTTAAAAACTATTTTATGTCAATTTTGACACTATTTGGTAATTGATTTTTGTGAAAATCATAACAGAATTATTAGTTCGAAAAAAGTTAAATAAATAAAAACTAACATGTCATATTAATTTATAATATTAGTTAAATTCATAAAAAGTCTAAAATTACATTTATTTGTGTATTTATAACATCAATTATGTCAATATTTCATTAATAAGATAATTACTACATCATCTTTGTGTCATAAATAAATTAAATTATTTAATGTATAAAAATTACAAATAAAATACAATTATGTAGGAAATATTTTTTTCTTTCTATTTAATATTTATAGTCTAATTTATCTTATGTATAACACTATATTAAAAATGTTTTAGTTATTAAACTTTGATTTTAACCATTTTAACCCTTCTTTAAATAAATTAATAATAAATGTCCTAATCTAATAGAAGTGGACCTGAATGGTCATATTTTTTTTCCAAAGGTTGTTTTTGGTCTAATTAAACTAATCCAATAGAATTATGACATGTGTTAGCGTAATAATAATATCATTTTTACCCTTAATTATCCTATTTATTTTAACCATGGAAAATAAAAGTAAAAAGTTACTATTAATCAAAAATTATTTTAATCTCATTGAACCACATTTTAGTCCTTTATATTAACCATGTCTCTTGTATTTTTAAAATTCAATTCATAGATGTGCTAAAATATAATTTAAATTAAAAAAAGTCTGTTTTTTAACTACCTCTAAGTGGTTTCACTATTCATCGAAAATTGAAGTTTTTTCAGAAAAATACCAAAAATTCAGCCTAAGAATTATTTGATATTCCAAATTCAAAATTGATGTCTATTTTTCCAAATTCATAAAATATAAGTGGAAATAATTAATTTTAAATTTAATTCTCATTATCAAAACAAATAGCGTGTTTTTAAGAAACAAAAACAATCAAAAGATTGATACTTGTTTATATCCAATTTCAAAGTGAAATTAATTCCAATTAACAACATTGAATTAAATGGTAAAAATAAATTCTAATTAAACTTTAAAACCAATTAAAAAGATAATCTATCCATATAAATTATTGCGATGAAAAGGTTGTTTTTAATTAAAATATAGTGTGTTTTTACTATTCATTAAAATATGAAAGTTATCAGAGTAATATGAAATATTTATCCAAAGTAAATTTTGATATCCTGATTCCAAAAAAGAATTTTATTTTGTCAAATTGAACTAATATACCTGTCATAAACAAGATTTAAGGTGGGTGCGCCATCAAAAGGCGGGAAAACTGCAATTTTTGAAAAATACATATTTTACACGAAAACATTATTTTGTTCTCATACCATATTCTAGAAAATGTGTAAGATGAATAATAATGTTATAAAATTCATAATTTAGTTAATACTATTCATAACAGTTATTCCATAATAATATTATAATAATATATCATTTTTTAGTGAAACCTGGTATTGCGTACAACACACGCTATCGAGGAATGTCGCGATTGCGTGTAATGCAAGCCAAGTCAGGGTTGCGTGTTGGGAAAGACTTCTTCGTTGTTTCATATAACAGAATGCAACCATATTTAATTTATACATTGAATATATATATATATACACACTCAATGTTTTGTAGAATAACTACTATCAAAATTTTGTGTAACATGATCCAAGAATAGTGTTCTGTATACTACAAGCTCATACGGTGTTGCGTATAGCGCAAGGAAATATTGTTGTAGATTACAACACAAGACATAAATGAAATTAAAAGAATATTTTTCATAAAATCTCGGGGTGTTACATATTTGGTTTACCATAATTCTGGTTAGTTCATTTATGTCTTTATTGGCAAGTTATTGTATTGAATTTCTTTGTTCTGGGGTGTTCATTTCCTTTATTTTTATATTCGGTTCACTTGCTTCTAAGTAATGAAGTGGAATGGATCTAAAAATCTCGAATTGATATTAAATATTATTTACGAACATCCAGAATTGTTAAGGTCCATTTCTATCATTTGGTTACATGGAATGAGGTTGAATCATTAGATAACAACCACTTCGATTATTCAGCGGTATTTGGATTATTATGAACTAGTTTTGTCATATAACTTAATTATATGCAAATATTTTGGTTCATGAATATTAATTGGGTAAAAATAAATATATTATAGTTTTTTTCAACCATAAATATGGTTTTATGACCTGTAATGAAGAAGATATTGAAGAATTAAACTTCGTCGTCCACGAAGGCTGTAAATTGGAACCTCATGGACGTTGATTTCATTTATAAAAAAGGGAGGGAGTAAGAATATTTATGGTTCTTAAATTCACATGATATAATTACAGTATACAGATTATACTGGAGTTATCATGATCTTTTTGATAGATTATGTGAGGAAAGAAGAAGAAAAAAAAGGAATCTTAAAATGAAAGAAAACTTGATAAATTTATCGCGAAAATTCTGGCAGTCTAATGACGTCTCTTAAAATTTCATAAAAATAGTTTGATGAGATAAATGAAATATCTCATAATTCATAAAAAATATGGACAGTAAGGGCGAATATTTAATGATATATCCCAACACAAGCCAAAGGTAATGGAAGAGAATAACATAAAATGAACGAAAAGAAAGAAAATAAAAGAGGTTGTTTACCTCTTGATCTCATCTCCTTGAGAACCTTCTTAAGGGATTTGGGTTTGGTCTTTTGGTGAGACCAGAAGCTCTAGGACGTGGGGAAGAGACTAGGAAAGTGTAATTGGGCAGAAATTTGAGGATCATCAAGGCTTATATTAGTTAAGAGAAGAGGGAGTGGGGGGGGGGTTTATAGTGGAGGAGAGGGGTTAATTTTGAATATTTAATTCATGATTTTATTATTTTGCTCAAGACAACCAATAGTGTTTTTTATGTGACCCCTAATAGTAATAAGATCATGTGAGTTAGAATCAAGTGTCCTTACATCACTTATGATGTCATAAATTGTGTATTTAACTAATAAATTGAATATATGGTCTTTTACCGTATTTCCCTATTCATCAAAAATTCAAGAATTTCAGAAAAATCCCAAAAATTCACCCCTACCAGTTTTTGACATGTAGAATTAAAAAGTGAACTCCATTTTTGAAAAATAATTTTCTAAATATTATTAATTTAATTTTTAAATAAGGTCATAGTTAATTAGAAAAATAACAATCTTTAAGTGCAATTAGTTTTATGTGACATTGAAAAATTAATTAAGATCCCATTATCTTATTACCTTAAGAAAATAAAGTAATATTGTTATTTAATATTCATAAGGGTATGTTACTATTCACCAAAAATCAAGTTTGTTCTATCAGACTCTAAATGACTTACTGAACACAACTCTAGATGACCATTTTTTGAAATTGAAAACATTGAAGGGGAAAAGTTGTGTTTAATGGATAGTTTATAAAATTGAATTCTAGATTTATTTTCAAAACCTTGGGGTGTTACATAAATAGCTATGTTGCCTCTATAAAACATTCAAAATTATAAACTGGGACAATATACCATAGTGCCAACTTATCTCAATTCCCAAACAATGATCTTCCTACTGAGGTGAGACTCTAAGAAAAAACCAATCACTTATTTCAAATCCAATAGACAGTGGAAGTACTGTGTAAAAATTTTTAATGGGTCAAAGCTATTTCTAACCTCATCTGAAGCAACCACATTATCTATGTTTCCCTTGGACATTAATTAGTTCTAAAAGATATTGTTCAACCAACTCTTCATAACATAAAATATATCAATAAGGCTACCCGTGCAATGTCTTAAGGGGGAAATTCTAGTCAAATGTAGATAACTATTATTATAGGAAATCCCAATGTGAATACATAATTTTATCCCATCCCTTCCAAAACAATCACCATGTCTATAGGAAATCCCAGCTCACAAATCATGCAATAGACTGCATCATCACCATAGAAAATCCATGCTCTCCACCTGTTCCATATACCACATCATCATAATATAAAATCGAGGTAATAGGGTATCACCAGTGTGTAAGATATAAACTCAATTCCCTCATCCTACCATGCATGACCCCTACAACATATATCCTCATCATCCACTAGGTACCACCTAGAACTGTGTATCACCAACATTGTCATGAACCAATACTGATGAGAGAGAAATATTGAGGGAGTAGACAACCATCTTTATCCTCTGTATCCTTGATGTTGAAAAAAACATCCTTCTCAAAATATCTGAGTGTTGTTAGGTAGTACTTGACATAGATGGCGTGTATAATGAAACATAATAACAAAATATACAGTACTCGCACACACAATCCCATACCCATGGGTTCATATTAACATTATTATATGACTGTGATATCCAATTGGGTGTCACAAAAACCACTCCACTATTTCTTATCATTAATGCAAAACAAAAAATATCTAACAAGCATCACATACGAGCTTCACCCCATGTTCCACTTTCCATTTTCATTCATATATATAATTTTGTACCAGTATAATTTCATCAGATAAGAATTAAAATTATTCAATCAAATTATCATTCCATTATAGTAGAATCTGTACCATGTGTTAACCACAACAGTCACTATATCATAAGTCTATCAATCCAAAAAAAAACTAAGGCTACCAAGCCATAACAACTAAGGCCACCAAACCATAATAGCCAACCAAGTCCACCAAGCTAAAACAACCACAAAATTTCATCTATTTATAATAACCAGTTAATCCACTAATACAAATATAAAATCACAAACATTAGTAAAGAGCATAAAAATTAGTATTTTAAAAATATCAAAATTAAATATTTAACAAATACAAGGGTATTTCCAATCAATCCATTATAGTAAGTCATAAAATGCAATATCAACAACAACATCATCATTAATAAAATTGGTAATATCATGATATTTTCCCAATTCGCATCCAATTTCTTTATTCTAGCTATTATATTTGATTAAGTTAATCCATAGCATTCACCCAACAAAAATTAAAAGTATAATAGATTCACAATTGTACACAAAGAATGAGATAACTTGAATTACCTACCTCAATGCCTAATCCCCAAGGATTCACCACAAAAGAAAAAATGATCAACCATAGTAGCATTTGAAGGAAAAAACACCCTAGACTATACATAGTGAACCTCAATCAATAATATTTCCCAAATAGGGGTTTCTAAAAAAATTGAAATAAGAATGGTAATAAGGAAGATAAAAGAGAAGAAAGCAGTTATAACTCCCCAACCACAGAAGCCATGATATAGAGAATTATTTTATTTTATTGGAATAAAAAAAAGGAAGATGTATCCTGAAAGAACAAATATTTTAGTAGTTTTGGAAAATTATATTCATACATATTTTCAATATTATAAATTAAATGAAAATAATACATGTAAAATGCAATATAAACATCCATAACTCCTTGATTACCCATGAAGGTATTTCTTAATATAATTCTTCACATATTGGGGAAAATTAAGACATAAGATGGGGTGAAATCAGATGATCAGTAAGGGAAATTAAAATAGCATAATCCTAAATAATATGGAATGATGAATTACTAAAAGTACACATGCCATTAAAACAAATACTTGGGCGTAATATGGTAGGAATAAAAGATGATTAATAATAACATAATAAAATATAAACATGGATATTATACTAGTAAAATAATAACATGGACCATAAATTACTAGTTTCATAATGATTAAATGCATAATGTTAGACATCTTAATCATTCTATCAAGGAATCATGCCAAGAACATACAGAAACAGGTAAAAACCCATGCATGTTTGACTCATGAGACCTACCAATGCATCAAGGGGGTATAGAGGGCCCCACAATTCATATAATTAGTCCAATTCATTCCTAATATGAACATGGATAAGCATAAAAACATATACATTTATATTGAAACTAATATATGAAATTTAAATAACTTTCCCATATCTTTAATCATAAACACTAACCATTCAGAGTAATATGGTCAATGGTATCAAGATAAAACATCAAATGTCAATGTAATCATAAATTATTAAGTAGAATATTATGGTTGATATCATAAAATATTAATACTAATTAAACATAATAATGAACAATAGTGTTTAAATTTATAAAAATACTCTTATTAAATCATCGAGTAGTTCCTGAGAGCAATGAAAATTTATTTTGAAAAGAAGTGTTATTTTGGAAAAATATTTATATAAAACTAGATGTAAATTAAGGTAGTTATTTCATAATAAAATCATTGATTTTAAAAAAATATTTTTTTCTTAAAACATATTATAGAGTTCATTTGAAAATAGGTAATAATTTGAGAAGTTCCTTTGAAACAGGATTGTTTATCAGGAAGAATTTTTGAAAGATCATTTTAAAACATGTAACACCCCATAACATAATGGATTATTATTGGTACACATATATATAACATTATACTAGAATTTACGAGGAGTAAATAATAATAAATAATAATTTTATTGAGGTAATTAGAGAATAAACGTAACACAAATGAATATGGAGGTTCATGTAGAAAACCCTACCTTAGGTCCAATAGTGTTCTACACCCAACATTAATATCCAAGATTACCAAATTAAATCATTTAATTAACTAATTAATTAACCTTATCTACATATATTTGATTCATAATATTTTTATTAAATTCATTTATGTCCTCAATGATGAGTTATAAGATTGAATTTCATCGTTCTGGAGTGTTCGTTCCTTGATTTCATGGCCGATTCACTTGATTATGGGTAATGGAATTCGTGTGGAATGGATATTACTCTCAAGAATTGGAATTAAATGTTATTAATGATCATAAATAATTTTATATTGTTATATATAACATTTAGTTATATATTATGAGGATTAATCATTAGATAATACATTTAGTGGTAATCATTTAAATTTTTACGACAGTTTTCGATCAAAATAAACTAGTTTTGTTCAATTATTTAGTATCATGTAGATATGATGGTTACAGAATCCTTAGAAAAGATATAATACTTATTTTATAATATTTTTCAACCATGGAAATTGTTTCATGGCCATCCTTGAAGTAGAAATTGAATAAAAAGGGTTCGTTGTTCACAAAGGAAGTAATTTGGAACCTCCGGGATAATTATTTTGTTTTTAAAATAAAAGAGAGAGAGATTAAGAATATTAATGATGTATCTTCCATTAACATGATATTATTATAGTATATAGATGATATTGGATTTATCATGATCATTTGGATATAGGAGGTTAGGATATAATAATAAATAAATAAGGAACTTGAAAATAAAATTAAAGGAAAAGGAAGAGGATTTTACCTCTTGGATATTCCTCCTTGAGAATATCCTTAAGTGTAATGATTTTGGCCTTTTGGAAAGAAAAAGAGATCCTAGACATGGGTATAGACTAGGGAAGAGTATTTGGGTAGAACATTGAAAATAATGAAGGCTTAGAGGAGTGATGAGAAGAGGGAGTGAGGGGTGATTTTTATAGTGGAGGAGAGGGGTGATTTTTGAAAATCTTATTCAATATTTTATTATTTTTCCCAAGAGACGAAATAGTGTTGACTATTGTGAAAAAATATTAATAATTACATTTTATTTCGAACCATGCTTTCTTAAATCATCCATGATACAAGTAATAATGTATTTAGCTTATAATTTATTTATAGAGTAAATTACTATAGTTTATTATTCACAAAAGTTCAACAATTTTAGAAAAATATAAAAAATTCACCCCAACTATTTTTTGATGTGTAGAATTAAAAAATAAAATACATATTATCAAAATAATTTTATAAATATGTGAAGTTAAATTTTCAATTAAAATCTTCATTTACTCCAAATATACCATTTTTAAAATTTAAACTAATTTTATGACACTATGAAAATTTGAAATAGGTCATATTAAATTATCCTAAAATCACTAGAAAATGAAATATTTATTTATAAATACATTATATGAAAATTAATTTTATTTTACATCAATTTATTAATTATAATTGTGTAATTATATATTTACTACCCACAAAAATACCAATAATTAATTATTAATGTTTTAAAATATTCACTCTCATTTATAAGGTTCCTTATTTACATGAGTGATGTTACTATTCATGAGGATCATATTACTATTGATAAGGGTTCATTACACTTATAAGGGTCAAGTTACTATTCACTAAAAGAGTATGTTGATCCTATCAGACACTAAATATCCTACTGATCACAACTTTATATGTCTGTTTTTCGAAATTCAAAACAAAAAATGGGCAAAATAATGATTAAAGGCTAGGCTATAACTATCTCCTACAAATAAAAAAGTGTTTTTCTATAGAGACTCAGTGTTTCAAGCATTATATATTAAATTTACTTATAAATCCTTGGGGTGTTACATTCTCCCCTCCTTAAAACAATTTCCACCTCTAAATTACTAGAATGTTACCTCATAAAAATATTGTGGTGGTTATTAATCATGAGTTCTTTAAGGTCTCATGTTTCCTCTTTAATTTTATGACTCTTTCAAATTACCTTTACTAGCCGAGTCATCTAATTCCTCAACAAATGTTCATTAGTGTCCATAATCAGGATAGTCTTTTCACAATAAGATAAGTCATGTTCCAATTCTATTCCTTCATATGTGAGGACATGTGTTGGGTATGGAATGTACTTTCTCAACAATGAGACATGGAACACATTTTTACCTTTTAAAGTCTATGAAACATTCTGAAATTATAATCCACAACATTAATTATTTTCAGAAATTCAAAAGGTCTAATGTACCTGGGGCTCAGTTTCCCTTTCTTCCCAAATCTTATAACACCCTTCATGGAGATACTTTAAAGAGAATGTGATCTCCCACATGAAATCAAAAATAATTACATTGATTATAATTTTAGATATTTTTCCTACTTTTTGTTTCTTTAATATGGATTTGTGTAGTCTTTACCTTGGCTGTTGTTTCCTCCACATGTTCTAGGCCCACAAGCTTCCTTTCTCCAAATTCATCCCAACATGTTGGTCTAAAACATATCTTTACATATAATGCTTTATATTGTTCCATTTTAATAACATAATTGAAACTATTATTTTAGTAAAACTCCACCAAAGTTAAATACTAATCTTCACAACTTGAAAATCATGTGTGTTTGATCTCAACATTCCTTCTAAAGTTTGGATCATTTTTTTACTACTCGTCAGTTTGAGGGTGATAAGTCATACCCAAATGAATCTCAGTATCCAAATAATTCTAGGTAATTTTCTATAATTTTTACGTAAATTGTGGATCATGATCAAACACAATAGATAAAGGTGCTCCATGATGTTTTACAACATCATTAATATTGAGTCTTTCAAGGTGCTTCTGTGGACAATCATCCGTTACAATAAGGAAATGTATAGATTTCATAAGTTGATCAATAATTACACATATTGCATGATTCGTTCTTGGAGGTATGGGTAATCCATTGACAAAATCCATGGTAATGTCATCTCATTTCTACTTAGGAATGGGTATATGTTTCATGACTCTCCTAGTATGTTGTCTTTCAACCATCACCTATTGAAAGACTAATGATCTTGATACATAATCATCAATTTCTCTATTCACGTTGTCCCACCAAAAATGTTCTTTCAAATATTTATACATCTTACTTCTACCAGGATGTATGGAGAAATTAAAACTTTGGAAATCATCCAATAACTCCATTTTTAGTTCAGGTATTGTAGGAACACAATGCCTCTTTCCAAATTTCTTGATTCCATCTTCATACACGAAGTCTGCAAACATACCATCATTCAAAACATTAATTTTATTTTGAGTATTCTCATCACCGATCAGAGATCTTTTAATCCTTTTTAATAATGATTATTGGGAAAAAAATTCAAATAGTAATGACGATTCACCTTCTTTGAAAATTTCCATATCCATCTTTACAAGATCTGTGAACACATGATCCCTTTCGAAACTCGTTATTAAGAACTCTATGATCCCTCCTTCTTAATGAATCTTACTCATTATTTTCCTTCCCTAAGTGGTAGTTTATGGAATAATAAAAATATTTGAGATGTTTTATCCATATACATTTCCTCATGATTAGTTATTTCTATGAGAATATATATTTCAAACACTTGTGATCCATATATATCACACATATTTCACCATTGAGATAATGTCTCCATATCATTAGAGGTAATATTATAACTACTAACTAGATATCTTGACTTGTATAGTTATATTCATGAATTTTTAACTACCTTAATTCATAGTCAATAACACTATCTTTAGGCATAAGGACACATCCAAGTCCTTTATTTCATGCATCACTATAGATCACACATCCACCATTCCTCTATGGTATATTTAGGATTATAGAATTCACTAATATCCTATTCAATTATTCAAATCATTGTTCACATTCTTTTTTCCATATGAACATAACCCCTTTTTGAGTAATATTTGGTCACAAGTTGGTTAAATGGGAGAAGGTCTGAATGAAACATTTATAATAATGTGCTAAACCAAAAAAACTATGTTCCTCAATTATGTTCATTGGAGTAGGCCATTCCTGAATAGCCTTTATATTTATAAGATCAAATGATATTCCATTTTTAGAGATAATATGTCCAAGAAAAGAATCTAATTGAATTCAAAATTCACACTTACTAAACATCCCATACAATCCATTTCTTTAAAGAGTATTTAGAACAATATACAAGTGATTATCATGGTCTGAATATCTTTATGAGTATATCAATATATTATCAATAAATACCAAAAAATATTTATCAAGATATTCCTTGAAAACTCTGTTCATTAGATCTGTGAAAATAGACGGTGCATTAGTCAGTCCATATGACATTACTGTAAATGTGTAATCACCATACCTAGTTTGAAATAACATATTTGGAATTTATTCCTTCCCCACATGAAAATTATGATATCCAAATCGAAAGTAAATCTTTGAAAAATATTGGGCTCCCAGAAGTTGATCAAATAAATCATCAATGCGAGGAAGATGATACTTGTTCTTTATCATAATTTCATTGATTTATCTATAATTAACGCATAACCTCATGGATCCATCTTTCTTCATAAAAAATAGAACATTGTATCCCCATGGAGAAATATTATGGTAGATAAATCATTTATCAATAAAATCCTCTCGTTGTTTCGTTAGTTCTACTAATTACACTGTGTCCATTTTATAAGGAGTATTTTATATAGGCCATGCACTAGGAATTAAATCAATAGAAATCCTAGATTCCTGCGCTAGAGGATGTACATGTAAATCATCTAGAAACACATCAATGTATTACTAAACAATAGGTACATCCTATATTTGAATATTTATTTCCTCACTCATAGATATTGATTTCTCATCCTCCACAATAATTGCATTCAGTAGGGATATTAGGGGTGGATCTAGATAACAATCAGATGATTATGTTTCTCCTATAATGATAAGGGACTCCACATCATTCTCTAAAAATTGCAACTTCCATATTCTTTAAATAGATTATTTCATCATAATTTCAAATCCAATTTATACCGAAACCGATATCAGAGTCAATCATGGGTATAATGACAAGGTCAACAACTAAATAATGTTTACGTTCCATAAGGGGGATTGATCGACACATATTTATTGCCATGATACTTCTTTTAAGAGTTTTGACTATCATATCTTTTTTTAAATTAAATTAGAAATGTCTAATTTTTATGGAAAACTAGGAAGATATGAAGTAATGTGATGATCCAGAATCAAAAAAAGCATTTTATATGTTTAAGGAAGTGATTAAAGTACCTTCCACCACATCCTTAGGTACTTTGAACACATCAATTGTGACCATATAAGCTTGGCCTTTCACCCCTGGAATTTTTAGGGCAATGATTCTTTTATGCTTAGGAAAATCATTCTCATAACATTCCATATCTTTTTATGTGAAACATTGAAAATTTTTAGCTTCTTTCATTCCCTTACAATCGTTGGAATGGTGAACTTTTCATCCACACTTGTAAAAAGAACACATACCCTTCAAAAAATTACTAGGGTGTTTCTTATCAAAATTATCACAGAACGGAAAATAAATTCTTTCCTTATTCCAATTTTCCATATTTCCATTTATAGAGTGTTCAGAGGCCCTCATATTTTCTTGAATTCTATTAAATTCATAAGACTTGGATTATTGTTTTTCTATCTTGATAGCACATGATACACTATCTTCCTATTGTGAGAAACATTGGAAGACTAGTGACCTTCAGTGGAATGGTTTTATACAATCAAATAATTAATCAATATTTATCCTTGGATTATGTATGTATTCCACATAATTCCTTACTATCCTTTTGAAATTAGCTTCAAACTTCACAACTTTATCATTCTCTTTTTCCTCAAATTCAGAAACAACCTTTCTATATCTACTCACTATTCCAAATGGAATCATTTTTCTAATAATATTTCCTTAAAATACCTACATTCAATAATTTCAATCTCTTCATCCTCATTTGTGTTTTGAATTAGTGACAACCATTGATCAACATCTCCTGATAGATGATAAACATCCATGACAACCTTCTCCCTTTTGTTACTTCCCAAAGAAAGAAATATATTATCTATAGAACATATCCACTACTATTACATGAATGGTTTGTATTACCATTAAATGTCAGAGGATATTGTTTCATAAAGAGGTCTAACATTTTTCTTCCACATTGTGGTTCGAGATTCTCTATATGGGAACGATTATTATTCATAACCCGAGTCATCTATCCCAGTATAGTTATAAGTTTCTCAAAAATATTTACAACTCCTGAACCAACCTCATTATCTTGGATAGGAGAGAAATACCTGTATTGGATATGAAAATTCATGCAGTTACCATTTATTCTACTAGGCGCCATTTCAAAATAATGGCAAACAGTAGATCATGTTATGAATCATAATGTGTAATCTCAACTAGGATAATACTTAACATGAATCGAAATTCTCTGCATATATAATATCATAATCATAAACATGGTTTCATTTAGGAAAATTCTACGTTTAAATATTTCATAATTGATTGTAAATAAAACATGAATTACTATAATAATATCCCTTAGGAGGGTCAAACCTGGTGAATAGTAAGGCCTGTTTCTGTGTACTAGGTTACGACGAGGTAGTCCCGAAACACCTTGTTGGAGTTGTTACTCCTAGGTATATTTGTGCCAGAACCATGCCGAATTCTATTATCTATACAGGGATTTATTTTGAGGAATATACACAAAATATATTCCTTAACAAAAATCTAGGATGTTCTTCTATTCTTATCCTCAAAGTCTAACTTAGTGTTTTTCCTTAATTTATGTCTTCTAAATCTAGTTTTCATTTTTTCTACTAAACATCCTCTAATACCAACTATAACAACCAACCCCAGAAGCCCAAAGTTGGCAGATTATTTTATTATATTTGCATATAAATATGGAATATTTATCCTAAAGAACTCAATAGTTTAGTTTTTTTGAAAACAAGATACATTCATATGTTGAAGATTACAACTTGAAAGGAAATACAATATGTAAAAACCAATATAAACATCCATAACTCCTTTATTATCCCAACATGCCATTCATAATATACTTCTTCACATCCTGGGTAAAAATAAAATATAATAAGGGGTGAGATCAGATTCTTAGTAAGGGAATGTAAAATAGAGAATCATAAATAAAAATGTATGACTAATAACTAAAAGTACACGTTCTATTAAAACACAAACATGAGCATAAAATGGTTGGAATAAAAGATGATTAATAATTATAAAATGAAACATAACCATGGGTATTCTACTCATAGAATAATCACATGGACCATAAATTACTAGTTTCATAATGAGGAAATGCATAATTGTGGGCATCGTAATAATTCTGTCAAGGCCTCATGCCAACACCATACTTAAATTGGTAAAAAACTGGGCTAGTTTGTATCATGATACCTACTGATGAATCTTGGGGATATAACAGGCCCCACCTATCACTTAATAAGTCTAATTAATTATTCATATGAACTTGGATAAACCTAAAAAACATATAAATTCATATTCAAACTAACATATGAAATGTAAATATCTTTCCCCAATCATTAAACATAAACACTTAAAATTCAGAGTAATAGGGTGAATGGTATAAAGATAGCACATCCATAGTCAAACATATCATAAACCATTAAATAAAATATGGTGATTGATATCATAAAAAATTAATACCAATTAAATATAATAATCAACAAGTGTGTTGAAATATATGAAATATAATTTTATAAAATCATCGAGTAATTCATGATAGAAATACCCATTTACATTGAAAAGAAGTGTTCTTTTAGAAAAACTAGTACTCATCCATGTGTATGGTTGAAATATTGAAATAAATTTTTTTAATTAGTAAGCAAAATCGATATTTAAGAGTTACCCACTAATAGTAATGTTTAATATTTTTTAATCACAGTGTATTATTACATAAAAATGGAATAGGAGTGGATAAATTATAGACACACCAATAAAATACTTGAGAAAATAAAAGATATATAATAAGTAATTTCTAATTTTGGACGGAGATAGAAAATCATTTTCAAATTCATTAAAGTAATGGTTATTTTCCATAGTGGGTCAGCACCTGCACTCCGCTTCACAACATGCTATCAGGGGCTTCAACCAACTAGCACTAATAATAGGCTCCATATAAAGATTAATGTGTGTAGTGCAATTCTAAGAGAAAGACAAATATATTGTATGAATATTTGTCAAAATAAAAAATAAGAACTAGGTAGATGAATATATATAAATCAAAAAATAGTGGTACATAATAATTAGAAACAAGTTAGAGAAATTGTTGAGAAATCATAATCATAGTAGAAAATATTTAGTTGGATTATCACAGAATAAAAAATTATATTGGGAATTATTGATGAAGAAATCAATAACATGAATAAAAAATATATTTGAATGGATAACTCAAATTAATATATTTATAATATTTAATGTTGTAATGAAAGTCATGTTACTGAAAATAATGAAACAAAAGGGCTGGATAAATAAGTTGGGCGATGTTGAAGTAAATAGAGGTGAAGGGTGTGACTTCACCTTAACAATTAGCTGAGCACATTGCATGAAATGTCTTGATCCCAACCAAATGGATGTAACATCAACATTCCATCAATCTCCAATTTAGTGTCATGGAGTCCCCATTATATCGTATTTCAGTAGTGTTGTAACTTCATGGACCATGATGCCCAACAATCCATAATTTTAGGCCAACAAGTGGATCTGTTGTGACATATTAAACCCGAAGGCTTCATAAAGGTGAATGTGAAGGGCTTTAAAAGTGAGTTTAAGCTTCAAGAAGGATTTCTACCCTGGGTTTTAATCTGGTCATATCAGCAAGAGAATAGTATTTAAGGGTAATCCTGTAGGTCCTAGACACGATCCAAATTAATAATGAACTGTTCTTGAACAAATTGTTGCATAAATTATAACAAATTTGTAAAAAATACTATGAAATTTCTAATTGTTTTAAGAGTGTAGATAAATTTACACAGAAATTATAAATTTTAACTCTTCATGGAAACAAACTGTTAGAGAGATGCATGAAATAGATCACCCTGAAGGATAATGATTTCTACTTAAATAACAATATACAACTTCTAACTAATTTGAGTAAAGTACATAATTGAATATTTATATATAAAAACATAATGCATAATGGAAAATCATAATACATGATCTATAATGATTATGGTTGATGACTATGTGTTAATACACTTAGAGGAAAAAATAATACATCATGTCCATTAGTATGTAAATACAATACAAATTTCATATTAGTAAACGCAGCTCAATTTGGTTAATAAGAACTGCATAATGGCCTATTAAAAATTATTTATGACTAAAATTTAATAGTTTATATGAATTAGGGATTTATTGGTTTATTCATTATTAGGGGATCAATAAATAAAGGGTTTACAAAAACATTTAATAATAGAAATACATGATGGAAAATCATTTCATTAATAGTCATTTGATTTTAGGGGAACAAATATTGATTTAAAAGAGGAAGAAACATATAAATATTATCTTTAAAATAAATGAAGCTAGAATAATTAAAATAATCATCATTTCTTTCAAATAAGTGAGTGAAATTTTATCCTTCATTCAAAATCCTAAAAAAAATAAAATTAAAAATATTGACCAAATTTATCAACATCCCCCATTCATAAAGAAATAAACCATAAAACATGAAAAAAATAAGAATTTATAGATTAAATCATGGATAAACCAAAATTTTTTCCATATTTCCTTCCTATAGAATCATAAAACATTGTTAGAATAAGACCTATAGATAATACTAACTAGTATATTTCACATTTCGAAATGTATTTTTAGAACATACTTGATCCAATATCAAATTTTCTTCATTGATCTAGTCAGTATTATAGAGCAATAATAAATGGGGTCACCATAGAACATATGTATTGAAGAAAGAGAATGAATAGTTAGGATCAATCCATTTTATTCCTACAAATCATATTTTCCTTGGATTAGAACCATCAGTAGCACCAACACATTTCTTATATAAAGAAGTAACATCCTAATTTTGTGGGGACCCAGACATTATATATTCATTTTAAATATATTTTTTCTTTCTTAGTATAAATAATTGTAGGAATTATAATGGTAGAGAGAGGATTTGGCCACCAGAAATTTAAATCAAATTAAAATAGTATTTTAATATTTTCAAATAGATTAGTGTATCAATTACATGATAGAATAGAAGCATATGAAATATCTATATGAGGTGAACTATGGAGTCCAACTTTAGATATGATTCAGTCACATGAACTTCTAATATTTACATTGATAAAAGCATCAATTATGATTAACATAAATAAGGACTCAAGTTCCAAACAAAATGGAATTTATGTGAAAATATTATTACTTGAACTTGACTTTTATGTTCTAGAAATTCCAATACAGAACCCCTTTAAAATCTATCTCACAAAATAGAACCCCCTCATCAATATCAATGAACAACATACTGGTTTCATGAAACTTATGGTTCAATAACATGAAAATCGAAAAATAATTTCATGCTTAAATTGTGATCATCAAAAATAGAAAATGATAGAACAATGTTAAAATTCATTTTAATAAATAATTCAATAAAAACAACTATGGAATGTGACATGTGTTTAAAAAATATACCACCAAGATCAACATTTCCTACTATCTAAAGAGCATCAAATAATGGTAAATCGGAATATTTTGATGTAACAACCAACATTAAACATCTTAGAAACTTGATATATACCATAATCATTTTTCTGATCTTTTCTTCAATGATAATAGGATGGTCACCAACACAAACCTTTGTTATTCCAAGAAAATAGACATCGGTAATATCAAGAATGTATTATTAAATTCTTTGGATAAATTTTAGGTGAGTATTTATGTTTCTTATGTGTTCCACATGGTTATTATTTTTCTATGTTCTTAAGGTAACACATAACATTTTGGATATGATAACAAAATGAAAAATACAAAAAATATAATGAAATTCCAGATAACATTTTATATCTTTAAAAAATATCCACTACAAATAGATCATGTTTTCAATATTCAAGGATTAATAGTGTTTGATGTTAAATAAAGAAAGAAAAGTAATTACGACTATAAAATTTGAATGGGATATAATACATGAAATCTAAAATTTAAATCTCTTAATGAATACAATCCAAAAAAATAATATTATGCTCAATGAAAGATAGTATATACAATGAATGAATGATGTGAAAAAATATATATATAAGGATTTGAAACAGTACTATTAATAATTCATTAAAATGATATAACCCCAGAAAAAGTAATTTTTTTTAGCGAAATATAAAATGAAATAACTAACATTGATTATGCAATAAAAATTTCTTACAAAGAATAACAGTGATAAGAAAATATAGTTCAAATTAATATATATATATATATATATATATATATATCAAAAAGTACCTGAATCATTGAATTCCTAGAAGATGTAATAATAGTGAGAAAAATAGATTAAACACTAATGGGAATTTTTTTTTCGAAAACCCTATTAATAGAAAATAATAGTGATGATGAATAATATGTAAAAAAAATTATTAGTTAAAAAAACATTAAATGAAACATTATGTAAATGGAAAACGGTATAATAGTGAGAAACAATTACCTAGAATCATTGTTACCATTATCATAATAAAAAGCTGGAGATAGTGATAAAGCAATCTAAATCAATTAAGACAAGTAAGTTCATTGGGAATCATTTTAAGGATCATGTAATGTAAAATCATAGTTTATATTATGAATAACATTACATTTGGAACAATGTTCAATAAATAATGAATAGGTGAATAAATACTGGCTGACCGAATGAAATAGAAGCCCTAATTGCTAAATAAAAAAACCGATGTATTGTAATATCATATTAATTTTTTTAGGAAAATGGAAACAATAAAAATTGTAGACATGAGATAAAATAAATACATAATGTATCAAGAACACATCGCTCAGGGTTGTGGAACCCACATAGAGGCAACACGTCTTCTGCTGAAACATTACTAATTAGAGGGAAAGTTAAGGACCATAGATTTGAAATGCATCGAGAGAGGAATGAATATCATTTTTGAATCTATTTTACATAGATATGAGAATTTCTTTGTAGGTGCGGTAAGAAAAAACACTTGGAGATACTACAAAAGAATTATAAAATGATAGGAAAAAATTCAATGGTTAAGAACTCATTTACAATTTTTATGAGATGAAAACAAAATAAAATATATGATGCTAATGAAAATGGGAATACTGAATATTTTAGAGAAGAGAGAATATTAGTTCAGAAGGTGTAAACAATAGACCTTATGCAGTGCAATGGAAATTTTGGTCCGGTGAAGAAAAATAGAGGTAATCAAGAACTTGGTGACTGAATTAATTAGATGCCCAAATTCCTAAATAAAAATATATTTATTTTAATATCTTATGAAAAACTCATATACAACGGGTGAAATAAAAAATTGTATACCAGAGATATATTGAATAGTGAAGGTACAAATAAGAAGATACTGAATGCAGAATGCATCGAGAGTAACGAGTATCATCTTTGAATTTGTTACTCATGGATCTGAGAGAGTGATTAAGGTATGGTAGAGGCAATGGTTTATCTATCATCAAGTTCAATGATGTGTATATGGGATGTGGAGTAGGGAGACCATTCATCAGAGGATGTTCAATAGTAACCCTAGATGCAGACGATGAATATCACAGGAGGGAAATAAAATGCAGGAGAAGTCAGTTGATAGTGTAATGATGGGGAAGAGAGGAAGAAGGATGTGCCCAAGGTCGGAGGTGGATGTGTATCCAAACCCCAGGTTGTAGAGATAAAAATCAGACATGGTAGGGGTAAGAAGTAGAGGAAATGAGCAGGATGGAATGGAACAGAGTAAATAGTAACAAGGAGAAGGTTATGAGGAAGAGTATTTGGGTGACACATAAGATGGAGATACCAAGTATTAGCATACAAATAAGGTATTTGTATAAAACTAGAAGTGAATTTAGGTAGTTTTTTAATAATAATATGAGTGATTTTAGAAAAAAATGGTGTCTTAAAACAGATTGTAGGGTGAATTTGAAAATAGGTAAGAATTAGAGAAGTTCTTTTGAAACGGGCTTGTTTATTGGAATGATTTTTTTTGAAAGATCCTTTTAAAACAAGAGACTCCCCATAAAATAAATAAGTATTCTGGTTGGTACATAGATATAGAACAATATAAAATAATTTATGAGGAGTTAATAATATTAAATAATAATTTCATTGAGTTTATTTGAGAATAATAGTAACCCTAATGAAAATGATGGTTTTGGTAGAAAACTATTACCTTATGTCCGAAAGTGTTTTGCACCTGACATTAATGTCCTAAAAAACAAAATTAAATCCATTAATTAAATAATTCATAACCTTATATATATATATTTGATTCATCATAGTTTTATTATGTTCATTTATGTACTCAATGATGAGTTATAAGATTGAATTTCGCCATTCTGGAGTGTTTGTTCCGTGATTTCATGAACGGTGCGCTTGATTATGAGTAATGAAATTCTTGTTGAATGGATTTAATTCTCAAAAATTGAAATTAAATTTTATTATTGATCATAAAGAAATTTAAATGGTTATATATATATCATTTGGTTATATATTATTATGATGAATTATTAGATAATTTATTTAGTGATAAGCGTTTAGATTTTGATGATGGTTTTTCGATCACAACGAACTAGTTTTGTTTTATTATTTAGTATCATGCACAAATTATGGTTATAGAATAAATAAATAAGATATAATAAATATTTTAGAATCCTTTTCAACCATAAAAATGGTTTCTTGACCATCCATGAATGAGAAATTTAATGATGAAGGTTCATCATCCACGACGGTTGTAATTTGGCACCTCTTAGATGATGATTTTGTTTTTAAAATAAAAGAGAGAAAGTAGAGATATTGATGATTTATCTTCCATTAAAATGATATAATTATATTATATATATGATAAAATATTAATCATGATCCTTTTTATAGAGGAGGCAAATATGTAATAATAAATAAATAAGGAACTTGAAAAGAAAATAAAAGGAAAAGGAAGAGGATTTTACCTCTTGGATACTTCTCTATGAGAATATCCTTAAAGGGATTGATATTGGTCTATTGGAAAGAAAAATAGCTCCTGGAAGTGTGGAGAGACTAGGGATGAGTATTTATAAAGTATGTTTAGAAGCTTCAAGGCTTATATCAATGAGGACAATAGGGAGTGATGGGTGGTTTTCATATTGGAAGGGAGGGGTGATTTTTGAATATCTTATTCATTATTTTATTATTTTTCTCAAGACAAATAATAATGTTGATTCTTATGACCCCAAAAAGTAATAATGATATGTGAGTTCAATCCAAGTGTTCTTACATCATCCATGATTCATGGAATAATGTATTTATCTTATAATATATTTAAACCTTAAGTTACCATATTTTACTATTCACAAAATTCAAGTATTTTAGAAAAAACCCCAGTATTCACACTAATAATTTTTAAAATTGTAGAATTAAAAAGTGGAATTCATTTATCAAAATAATTTTCTAAATATTTGAAAATTATTTTTTAATTAAAATCAATTTATTCCTAAAGAATACAGTTTTTAAAATTAAAATTGATTTTATAACACCCTAAAATATTAAATAAAGTTTTATTAAATTATCATAAAATTAGAGGACAATAAAATAATGATTTATGAATACATTATATGAAAATTAATTTTCTTTTAAATTAAAATCTAATTATAAAATTTTAATTAAATATATATTACTCACAAAAAATAAAAACACTAAATTATTAATTTTTTAAAATATTCAGTCTCATTAATATGGTGAATAAATATTATTTATACTTACATGGGTGAGGTTACTCTTCATAAGGTTCATATTACTATTCATAAGGGTACATTACTAATCATAAGGGTCAAGTAACTATTCACAAAAAATGTATATTAATCCTATCATACTCTAAATATCTTACTGATCCCAACCTTGTCTGTCCGTTTTTCAAAATTTAAAACCCAGAAGTGGAAAAATTATGTTTAATTGCTAGATTATAACTATCTCATATAAATAAAAAAGGGTTTGTTCTAAAGAGCCTCAGTGATTCATTCATTATATATTAAATTTATTTTTAAATCCATGGGGTGTTACAATGGTACCTTGATCAAAGGAACATTGATCCGGATGAACCAAGGGGAAGAATCTATAAATTAAATGAGAGGTTGGACAAGGGTCAAAGTAAGGGAAAATAATTAGAACCAAAGGTGGTCATATACCCTATTAATATAGAAATCATATGTCTCATTAATCACAACATCATGAACTTTGACCATGCCATTTTGGCCTCTGGTCAAATGCGGACCCAAATCCTCTATGTGTGATCCGAAAATATCAGGTGTTATAATAATGACCTAATTTTTTTTTGATCAGCATCACACCTTGCAACATGGTGTGTTACAAAGACCCAAACAATTTCACCTCACCATTCCAAGTACCATGGTGTGGTGAGATCTATGATTTGTCATTTCTCATAGGGAACTCCCCAAGGTGCCATGTTTGGACCCACACCCAACCTTGGAATTATTCATATGGATCATTTTATATAAGGTGACAACTATACCAACCCACCCACAAAAACGTCTAGACAAGCTATTTCACTGTTCATGGTGGACTAATCACCACACAACTAAATAAAAATGACCAGGCAGTCCCTCAAATCCAAAATAACATCAAAATGACCACCACTATACCCACTACCATAGTGCAGTGTACCATTAAATGGATAAAAATAAACTTCGATCATTTGGAATAACACAATAAAATCACAAATAATAAACCTAAGTCCTGAAAAAAAGTAAAGGATATAAGGGTTTTGTCCATTACATCAAATAACTCCAAAATGATTCTACTCCTCATGAATTAAAACCAATAATATATGGTAGCATAAACTACTAGAAACCACCAAATAGTCCCTGTTGAGAATCCTCTAAAATAATAATGAAGCTAGATCCATCACAATGGGACTAACTAAACACCATAACCATAAGAACCAATCAACAAAGAATCTACTACATCGTTAACATAACATCATAGAACACATCAAGAATCAATAAAATTTGGGTACTCGGTGTACATATATGAATCTTGACCCTATGTACTCTCCTTGAGACCACTATGTATCAATATAATTTGAACTAAGTGTTTTAAACTCCTTAAAACAAATTCTCATGATTCCCTTGGGTCTCAATCATATAATCCAAAAAGGTTGAATTATCCTCGATATATAACTACCCCCAGCCAATGAAACAAGAGTGATTATGAAGATACCAATAAAGTTGGTACAAATGAACGAAATCATGAATCTAATCCAACTATGAAGTAAGAACCAAATAACGCACTCTAATAAATCAAAGGTTCTAATAAACCAGGGAGAGAAATTTCTCCCCTTACCAAACATCTACTGTCTTCAATGAGGGAAAAGGCTATGAAAAACATGTCCCCCAATGTTGAACTCCTAGGGCATCCTCCTTCAAACACCATAATCTTTCTAATTTTCTCATTCCACCTTCATCCACTCATGATCCATCTATATTTTCATTGTCATGATCTACCCCAAATTGAGACCAATAATTACAACCTATGAAATCTCAGTGTATCACAATCTAAATTAACATGGACTCCAATACAACACCTTTTGGGATTCACACTGATGAATGAATAAAAGGTATTATTTTATCCAAAATCAACCATAGGTTGGTTTCATACCCACGATTCCCTGAAATCTAAGAGGCACACCTGCAATATGTCCTCTGATATTTGGATGGTCCTCTCAGTTTTTTTTGTTCATATAGGGTGTAATATAGTGTTAAGGCATAAATGAGGGCCAAAATCATGATGCAATCCACTACAAACTAACAGAGTAAACTAACAATCTTGGTAAAAAATTATGGTCCTAATAACACCAGGAATCTACACCACATCATCTACGTACTATATTTCCAGAACGTCTGGGGTACTCATCCTTTGGATCGTAGGAAAGTGAGCAGCTGCTCATTCAGGTAATTGAAGGTTGTTTGGAATTTATTAGTCCAAAAAAAGTTTAATTATTTCTTGATTAGGGATGGTATTGGGGACAAAATTTGAGAGGAGACCGAAATGAACCTCTAGTAATAACCTCTGAAAACAAGAAATCTACAATCCTTTGCAACATTTTTTGGTTTTACCCAAGAAATAACCACTTCAACATTTACTAAATCCCCCAACACTACATTTTGGGATACAAAATGTCCATGAAAATGATCCTATCACCTATAGATCTTATAATTTGATAATTTCCCATTAATATGGTAGTTCCAAAGAGTCTATATAATAATCCTCATGTGCTCAACATGCTCCTCCATAGACATTGAGTACACGATATTATTTTTGATGAAAATTACTATAAACTAATCTAGGAACTCATGAAATATTGAATTCATGAGTCTCATGAACTTATTTGGTGCGTTCGAGAGACCAAAAAACATAACTATATACTCAAAACGTCCATACATTCACTGGAAAGTAATTTTTGGCATATCCTCCTCCGTTACCCACAACTGATGATATCCAAACCATCAGATGATCCTAAAAAACTAGCTAGCCAGTCTCAATTTATAAAATTGGTTACCTATACTTGGAAGAGGGTAATGATTCATGATTATCACCTGATTCATCTTCATTTAGTCTATAAACAATCATACACTACCATTTTCCATCTTAAATAAAATAACTGAAGCTCCCAAGGTGATACACTGATCTAGATAAAACGTTTTTTAAATAGATCATGAATCTAGATTATCAACCCACATAACTCTAAATATGGCATTTGATAATGATCATATCTCATTCTAAAATAACACACGGGCATGTAATGGTTTTTAGGTGTTAGTGGGACAAACTTCAGATAAAACATGTATATTGACATTCTTTCTGGGTGGTTTCCAATGGGTTTTTTTTGGAACTGGAAAAACCCAATGGATCTTGTGTCCATGATGACTCATGGACCTACATTACAATGGTAGAAAATCATTAGAGAACTAAAAAAATGAACCTTTTTAACTAACATTTTTCAAGGGGATTGGTGGTAGGTCTCATCACAACCTTTTGGGAGAATTTTTTTCTAAACTGAGAATCTCTTACAGATTTTGGATATGTTCATGAATCCTTTATTAATTCCAAAGTATTATGTAGGTTAGTCTTGAATGAGAAAACTATTATTATCATTTATGGCATTTATAATCATCTATATGTATAACAGGTTCCTCATTGATGGAGATATCTATATGCATCAAAGGTTCTGCATCAATGGTAGCCTCTTATGATTGAATTTGAGATTCCTATGTCATTCATTATTATTATATTGGTTTTAAGATACAAAGTGGGGTGATATGGGACTTGTAATTATTAAGGGTATGGAAGTTGTTTTTATGTCAGTATTGGACCCATAAGATGAGTTTCCTTTTGATCCTTGTGAAATGAATCAAAACACACATTGTTCAGTGTCACTTAATGGGACTCATCACCCCATTTATTGTCTTGTGATGAGGACCAAAACATATAAATTAATCATGAATCAAGGATTTCTAGAAAAAAAGTTCCTAGTCAATGTATAGTGTGTATCTTATGCCGAAACATCCCAAGGAACATGGTGGGGACTTTATATACAAGGTTATACATGAACCTAATAATAATTCAAACCAGATATTATTTTGGCTGATGTGGTATGATGGGTTTTTACCACATGGAGGATTCCTATGTATCCCATATAGATGGGAATAAAATACCACATAGTTTGGTAGGGGTTGAGGTCCAATCCCTATGGAGGTCCAATGATGGTTTTTCATGTAGTGAATGTGACCCTTAGAGATGATGGTTGGGGCATATACCAGATATGAGGCCCTTGGAGTGGGAATATGAGAAAATTATCTATTCACGGTGATTTGGAGGTTTCGATGGGGTTTACACCAAGTAGGTATGCTCCAACGGTTGACTACATGGCTTTGAGTACCCACTCATATGGACTTCCTCTAGAGGAAGTTGAGAGGAAGATCTTGAAATAGATTCTATGTCAATACATGCATTTGATCATGTGGATGTCAAGATTATTATTAACCTGTTAGCCCACTTGTGTCATGTTTCAGGTGAGAAACAAGAGTAAGTCAATGACATGAAAAACCGAATAGTATCCTTTATCCATTGGTGGATGTGGTCGGAGACATGGAAGAAGAAGAAGAAGGGGATTTGATATGCATATCCCCTCCCATTTTCATAACCTGGATAGTCACATATGAATACCAATGTTTCTATGACCCATAAGAAAGGCCAACAGATTATGTCAAGAGGGAGACCCTAATCCAGATTCCATAGATGAGAGAAGGATAAGACAATAATCCCCATAAAAGTTAATGGAAAACATGAACATCACCCTCCCCATATGGAATGCGATGTCCTTGGTCTTATAGATGATAAGGGAAGAACATGGTCCTATCTCTTGTATCTCATACCAGGAGGCCCCTGAGACTTTCCCTAGTGTTAAGGTCCTCATGGATGATGGGATTCTAAACTTCATGCACCCCAAGGACCCTACCATTCATATGTGACAAGTGAGGTACACCTCTGAACAAAGAAATTCATAATTTAATGAGATACACACTAGTGTGTCTTACACCATGGTCATGAATGTCTGGAGGCTTCAATTTAGCCCCCTGATATAGCATTTATAAAAGAATATGATCCCTATTATTGGTGTCTTTAAAGAGAAATTATAATGTAACTCATGTAGGACTAGTCTTAGAAAGAAGAAGGGGATTCACACATGGTTACTTGGGCGAGAGGAGGGTTCTTTTCATAGAGGTAGGTATGGAAGGAACTAGGGAGGTCACACATAAGTTAGGGTCTATGTGGATCCGAAGTTATTCATGTAGGGTAATCTGATGGAAGCTAAAGATGAATTCTGGATGATGGACAACCCTGAAAACAACACTTTGGTGAGGTTGTTTCTTAGGCACCAAGGGTCTCCTTAGGTATCTCTAAAGGGGTCTCGTACAGATCCTGAGCTTAAGGAGGGACATTTGAACTAGTTCTTTATAATTAGGTGGAAGGGTGTCCTTGTGAAAGTTTAATTTTGATTTATACCCTAGAGGGACTTTGATCCCACTATCCCCCTTAATTCTCTCTTCTTTTGGGTTTTAGATGGTAACTAAAAGCTTTTTTTTGTCTTGGGTGAAAGGGTCATGTGTCTAGAACTTCGATAATTATCGAGATTTTTTTATGAAAACGAGGAGCCCTAGGATCCTATTTATAGGAAACAACATGACCCTGGGTTGAGACACATAAAAAACCCATCCCTCATTCCAAATAAAAAGATGAATCTTAGAGGTAGGTTCTCACCACCATTCCATTGGATTGGGTAATGTTTATAAGAAATATCCATCCCTCACTATGTGAGAATTATTGCGGAAAAGTGTATAAAACACTTTTTTTAGTGTGAATAGAAGCCCCCCTTAGAATTTAATTCATTTTTAATGAAAATAATATTGTTCTAAAGAAACAGTAGGTCACATGGATGAATTCCCAAATCATTTTGTGGGATTTGGAGATATCTCAACAACGGTAGGATGATCTAATTTTGGCCCAATACATGGGTCCTAGCGAGCGTAGTGCGGCTATTTCTAGAGTCATATGAAATACATGATGAACATTGTATATTTTTTGTCATCTACCTATTTCTATCATAAGTACAATATGGTTAATATTTAGTGGGAGGGACTTGGATTTTTCTTAGGAAAAAGTTTATGGATTTTCATCCTGACAGGTTTTTTCCTCTGGTATTTTCATTGCTCGATTCATACCTAAATGATGCAAAGAATAGGTCTAGTGAGCTGAGACATGACTTTCACTCAGTGTCCCCTTTGTGAGTTTTCAAACAAGTGAGTACTGTGTCTTTTTTGTTTGTGGGATATTTAAATGCATATAAGATGGAATAATGAAAATAATGTTTTATGTCAAACAATTTGGATCATGAGTTATAGAATGATGACCCAAACAAGACTTGTTAGATAAGAATGTTCCAACATTATTTAGATACCTGAAGGAGAATTTTGATTCATGATTTTCTGATTCCAGAATAAAAAACATGGTATTAGAAACCTCTACGAGGAATGGCCACAGACTATGTTAAAAAGTTGTTTCCACCACAATGTTTTTAGGGATTATTGGAATAAAGGAGGTCTCTCCTACGGAAAAATGTGTCGGTGGTTGAAAAACCTATATTTTGGGAGACTTTATGCAAAACCAATTGGGGAAAATTACAACATATTCAAAAAATTTATATTCAAGAATTATGGAATAATATAACCAATACACTTAAAGTTTTTGAGGATCTAGATTTATCAAAACCATGAAGGGTGGTTTTCCATGGAAAGGAGTCTAAGAATGAAGAGAGAATCTTTCATGGAATTGGCCATAAATGGGGAACTGCCCATAAAAAAATTTGGTTTGTGTAAAGGAGGGTAAATTTTATTCTCTTTCAATGAATTGTAGTATAAATCAATAAAATATTCATTTATAAAGGACTTTCAGATGATTTGGGTTGTCCTAAAGAGTAAAGTTGGCAACACATCGTTGAGTTTGAACTTTTTTTCTCTTTCTGATTAGAGCACCCTATTTTGATGGTAGTCCAAAATGGGTATCATCTAAGTAGTCATGGGACCTACTAATATGGGAATGGGATTGACATTATTGTACCCTTTTATGTTGATATAAGAATTAGGAGACACTATTCAACAATGCATGATGTAGATAACTATTTCATATCAGTTTAGATATTCCAAATCAATAATTGTATTTTCAAATGCATATGACTAGGCATTCTATGATCATGGGATATGAGTAATTATTGGATTTAAGGGTAATTATTCCATTAACCCTTGGGAATATTCAAGAGGGTGTTTAGCTATTCTTTTCTGATGAAATATTTACTATTGATATGCTTGACTACCAATTTTGAATTTTCTTTCACTTATAGGTGGTACAATTGTAATTGAAGCACGAGTTACATGCCTACAATGAGGGCCTGATATTCTTCTTGATTTTTTATACAACATTATGAAAATGGAAAGGTGTAAGGAAATACTACCTTCTTTAGAACTCCAAGACTGGTTTGTTTAGTTTGGGGTCTTCTATTCTCTCCCCTATCCGACTTATGGATGCACTTTCAAAATACATTTCCCATATATGGGGTACGTTTTGGATAGAAAAGATCACTATATATATAAATTCAGAATCTAATTATGTCGTTTCTATAGAATGATGTTCCATGAGAAAATCTACTTAGGCTAGTCATTTCACAACTTTCTAAGGAAATAACTGTTTGTATAACTACTGTTGAATAACCGCCCACAATGCCAGACATCCTATCAACAAAGGATGTATGAGGATATATTTGAGTGGATTATTTTGAGAGAACCAATGGAAATAATCGTGCTATAGGTAGTGCCTTATTTTCTAATCAGAAAAGATTAATTATAGGTATCTCTTCTCGATATCTGAATAATGAGTCTCAATGTCGAGTATGTATCGACTGGGATAATTAAGGTTGTTCTCATTTCCATCATCATTATTTTGTGCAAGGAATGTGCCTATTGATTGTTCTAAGGATTTCACATATAGAATGAATGGGTTCCCATGAACGGTATACATCAACCCTAAAGGGATCAATTGGTCATGAGGCTGTTAAATTCTTCGTAACAGTTTTTGGTCCACTGTATTGTAGCCCCCTTCTTCATCAACCTAGTGAAGGGAAAACACTTGCCCGTGATGGTAGATATAAAGCGCTAGATGTAGGAATGGTTTACCAATAAACCACTCAAGTATTTTAGGTTTAAATGTGGTGACATACTGAGGATATCCTTCATTTTCTATGGGTTTAATTTTATTACCTGATTGTGTATAGAAAATCAGAGAAATTTTACCATGGTTACCCTAAAATAAAATTTTAAGGGGTTCATCTCTAAGAAATGTTGTCAAATTTTATTGAATATTCTCTCAAGATAATTCAAGTGTCCAGAAAATTTTTAGGACTTTACCACTTGATCATCAACATAGAATTCAAAAACATTCCCCAGGAAGGGATTGAAGATGCAATTCATGGCACTTTGGAATGTGGTTCGAGCATTCTTCATGCCAAAGGGGCTTATTCGATAGCAGAATACTCCATAAGGGCCCCCAAAGGCAGTGACATCTTCATCTTATGAGGACATACAAAATTGGTTGTACATTAAATATAAACCCATGAAAGAGGGGTCTTAGTAACTATCCATTACCTCAATTTGTAGCTCTGTGATTGTAATTGAGAAGTCATTTTTCAGATAGTTTCAGTTGAGGTCTTTGATGTTGATGAAGACCCTGATTTTCACGTTATTCTTCTTTACCAAAACGATTTTTTCTATCCATATTATATAGGAAACTTCTTGGATTAAGTCAAACTTGATAATCTTGTCCACTTAGGCCTAAATTTTGGAGGTTTGAGCTAGGTGTGTCCTTTTTGGATGCTTGTTTTTAACCCTAATGCTCTTTTGGAAACACCAAATGATGAGTGGAGACCCCATTATCAAGTCTTCACATCTCTTTGTATTTCCAAGTAAAAATTTACTGACTTTGTTTCAAAAAAGTTGTTTATACCACTTATTCTTTAGAATACATGGCTGCATTGATAAATTTTTTTCATGGATCTTATTTTGTACCTATATTTATTTCTATGAGTTCATCAACGATGGTAGATTCACCTTTCTCAAATGCAGGAGGGGAATCCGTAAAGTCTTCCTCTTCTTTATCTTCCTCCTTATTTTAATATTCCACCCCTTCCATGTTATTAGTACAAGTAGTTGATGAAGAGAATATATCAGACGAAGGGTATGACTTAATATTTTTACATTTGTAGGGAGAAGTAAATACTTTCAACTGGATTATTGGTGCATGAATCTTTTGAAGATCCAAGGGGGAGGAATGGGATAGATAATGAGTATCTTAATATTTCTTAGTTATGTGAAAACCTTATCTGACCCAATTTATGGTCTAGATATTTGTTGAAGCTTAGGGGATGGAACATTGTCATTTTCACTCAGTCTTCCATCACCATCAAGATATTCGATGACTTCCTTAGTGATGTTGGGTTTAGTTGTCATGACTGATATCATGGAATTCACTGAATATGTGCATGAATTCAGCCCTGAATTTGGACCCACCTCTTTCATTTGATTGATGGGAATCACATAATCAACATTGAGATTATTTTAAGGATTATCTAAGGTCACCTCCAAAAATTTTTATCCATTTATTTGAGTAATATTTTTGATCGTAGGCTATTTCCCCTCACTATAATAGGATTCCACACCAATGTATTGTGATTTGGAAGATTCAAATGGGGATTTATCATCATCCAATGTACCAATTTGTAAATTAATGAAATATTTGTGTCATTGGTGGTATGATGTGGGAATATTTACCTGTTGATATAACCAAGGCCTTCCCAGTAGAACATTGAAGGTCGCATCTTTCTGAACAACTAGGAATTCTAATTTAGATACAAGATCCTCGAAGTGAATCCTGAGACAGATTTTGGAGAATATTTTTCTAGATATTGATATAAATATTTAGAGTTGGATAGGAGGGGGACACATGTTTCTTTTTGTAACCCATATTATAAAGTGTTTAGACCATAATGATGTTGAATCCCGAGCTGTTATCAATGAAGGGTTTTTAGATATCAATGTCATTTATCCTTCCAGAATCATAAAAAGGTCCATTGTGTCCTTGTATAATGGAATTTTTGTCCCACCTTGTGAAAGATATGATCATGTGTAATTATAAATGATCTATCTCAGAATGATATAGTTCAACAGTGAAAATTTTTTCATAAAAATTTTAAGGTCATGACAACTACTCTATGAGTTCTTCCCATAGGCCTTTCGATAGACTCAAAGCATCCAAGATAAAAAACATCTCTAGTATCAAAGCTAGTATCTTTAAAATGTCATACTTATGGGGTAAAGGTCTGCACTTCCTAGTATGGGTGTGCTCTTTTCCACGATCTTTAGGATCTGAATATTTGATATAGGTGGATTGTCTCTTGGAAGATGAGTGGAAGGTGCTTCTATTATTGGTTGATTAATTCAATTGGGTCTGCCTACACAACAAATTTTATTAGGTGATGACAACCCCTCTAGTCAATATTCCTAGATGACATGGTCTAGTAATAATCTAAACTATGTGGGAGAAAATAATTATCATATTGATATTTCTGAATGGATCTTCTAGAAGTTCTAATAGTGTAGAAGTTTCAATTAGGGATGTTGTTGGAGAATTAATTTAAAGAAAGACCCCATCATCCCCTGTATACTTAGATCTGGAGGCTTCTTCTCCTAATTCCCCAATAATACATAAAAAATTAGGGTTCATAGTCATACTAATCATATAAAAAGGATCAATTATGTGAATAAAATTTATGGAATAGAAGATTATTTCCTCATCTAATAAGGATTCCATGTGGCAGGTCAAATCTTGTTGTACAATTTGGTTCAATGGTGCCCATTATCCAAATACTAAAGGAATGATGTGTGATAGATTCAAATCCAACCTCTGCCTTGGTATAGGTTCATCTTAATATGTTTTATCCCCTCTCTTCCAGCCATGTCGTCTCTTGGAATTTTGGTGTCTGGAGTATTATGGTGCTATAGTGGAAGCGTCTGGGGGAATAGTTGGATGTTTCTACTGTGATTGGAGGATGGAACGAGTCTGGTTAATAATTTTTCTGACCATCCAATAACTAAATTTTTGTGCATCCTTATTTCGAATCTCCTTCCATTCCCTCTCCTCATCCAGATTGGTGGTAGAAACATATGCTACCTATGCTGATGGATTTTCTAACTTCACTTTCCCGAAGTCCACCATTTTATATTGGATGTATTTGAAAAAAAAATTCTTAAATGTTGTGTCCCAATGTTTGTTTGAAGGGTAAATAGTTTGGGAGGTCCTCAACACCCTCGTTATTGGGTTTCTTGGGTGTTTTTATCAAGATCAACTTGTTCTCCAATGTCAGGATTAAGTAACCAAGGACATGGTCAATTTTTAAAGAATAAACCTTATTCTTCAATTCCTCAAACTGTTTTCACCTCTTCTCCCATTTCTTGTCCTGAAGTGGTGGTTGTTGTTGCTAAAACTATGGAGGGGGAACACATGATATGGTGCGGTATTTGGATCTAGAGAGGTTGCATGGGTCTTATTAATTGTGACCCTGGAAGCCTCCACTTTCCACATCTCCTTCCCTTGGGCATATGGAATTACTTAGGACTTGGACTTGGTTCACAATATGGAATTCTCTATCCTTTTATAAATTGGTGTAAGTTCCTAAAACCCACCTATATATTTCATAGGTACGAGTGGGGTGTACAAATCATCATGGAGATTTGATATACATATGGATAAAAAATACCCTTGGGGGAGTTGTAGGTTCAGAGAGTAAGTCAACCCATTCCATCAAGTGATGAAATCCAAGACCCTATCAGTCTACCATTGTTTACAGTTCAAGATGTTAAGGAATATCATATTTTACAGTGTTAAGATTAATTGAAAGAGAAATTCTGATTGAGATATTCCAATATTATGATTGATCGAGCTGAAAAACGGGTGTGACATACGAAGGCTGGCCATTGTAGTGTTTTTATGAATCATCCGAGTATCACTACTTCTTTCTATATAGGGGTCCCCACATGGGATTACATAGTAACACAAAATGGGTCCAATGATTCTATGAGTTCTTGAACCATTGAGAATTGGAAAGGTAGGATTCCCAAAATTTGTTGGGGGTGGGGTTTTATTGACCCATTTCAGGCAAGTCATTCATTTTAGCTACACCGTCACACAATGTTCTTATACGGATTCTAATAGGTCTATCAATGATTCTATGGTATTTATGAGCCTTTGAGGAATGTTCAGATGTGTAGGAGATTAAAAAAGGTAAATAATATGTATGTACAACTATGGAAGACCTTCCAGTATGCACCATGGGTAACCTTTTTGGACAAGTATATAAGGATGTGCCTAGACCTATTCCAGTTGTGTATCTAATTGATGGAACTATTGATCTCATATAGTTGGATAAAGATATATTGGTTGTAGGAATACCATATTCAGTGGCTATTTTGGCTCCATTTTGGTTGCTGTGACAAACCCTATTTATTGAGGTATGCCATTCGGGAGGGCAAGCTGGGGTTTTATTTATAGAACATACCTGATGGGAATGTTTCCTTAGAATAGTTATACGTGGAGTCTTCTTAATTATTTCATCTATTCCTCTTGTAGAGGAAATATATTAATTCAAGTATAATGGCTTCGACCTCTTCGAGCTGTGGGTGTGGGAAAACCTTACCTTCACCCTTTTCTTCGGTGGATTCTCTCTGAGGTGGTAGTAAAGGAGTGATTGAGGGAATCCCAAAATTCATGGAAATCCTATGGTTCTAAGTCTAAAAACCTACTTTAATTATTTTAGTGTGAACCATATTATGAACAGAGACCTCCCACTTCCATTACATTGTATTATCCTCATGTTCTATAGCAAATTCAAGGGTGGTGTTAACAATGTTCAATGATGAAAAATTAATTATAGGAATTTCTTCATTATTTATGTGAATTATCTTTTTTTTAATCCTCCATGAGGATTTTATTTAATTCTCTAGTTCTTTTGGTGTTGTTTGGAAAAAAGTAATATGAAGGGAATATCAAGAAAAAATTTTCATGTGTGTTCCCAATGAGGGAACTAGATCATAAGATGGGGAGAACTTGGAGGGATCATTATGTGGTGCTCTGCCTAATCAGGAGAAGATCAAATTTCACTGAGGAGGTGGAGGTTGGGGTAAAGAATCCCACAATCCTATGAGATGAGACTACTCCTACTCTATTCTCACAAACTTTTGATCCAGATTTTCTAAACATTAAAGCTATGTTAAAAAATACCTTGACCCTATGTGTTGGGGTTGCTACAGGATTTTCAGGGTTGTTACATTCATGATTGACTTCTAAATTTAATAGAGACGTGTTCAAACATGGTCAAGATGAATCATATATTTTGAACATGAACAACCTACTTCTGAAGAAATTTGGTCTATCTATGAAATTTTCACTTTCTAGAGATTGAATTATTTAATGTGATAGGAATACTAGATATTTTTAGATGTGTATTGGAAAAGGATTTTTATGGCTCAATATCTTCTAGCCTGTTATAGGTGGGAATCAAGCAAGGTCTGTTTTTGCTAAGCATACCCTTTGTTGTGAATAAAAATCATTTTTATAGCTTTCCTGAAGCTATGAAATTTCACAATGTCACATTTGGTTGAATTTTTTGATTGGTGATTGTAGTGAAATTTTACACTCTATGATCACCCCATCCTATGATATTAAAACTATATGGGGAATCAATGATTAAATGAATAAATTATTTTAAAATTTCAATGAATGCATACTGAAGGTTTATTTTCTCTTTCCCCAAATTTGGATGTCATACAACTAGGAGAGTTGTTATGTCAATTTGGTGATGTATCCCTTATATTACCTTAGTTTGGATTAGATATTCATCACAAGGTAATGAATTTTCTCTCAAGTCATGAAGATTGTTACATAAATTGAGGTATATGTTGTGAAAAAAATATTTAAAAAAATACTCTAGAATATTGTACCAAAGAGTTGATAAAGGATAGAAAATGATTTTTATGTAATCTTTAACCAATTGTATCCTCATGTTCAACATGTTCTATTTATCTTGTAACATAGATTTTTCAACCTTGTCTGACCAAATTGGAATCTTCCCTACTAGTTTATCATAAACAGAATGACTAGTAGGGACTTAATTTGTCACTTTGGAAGGAAGGTGATCCAAGGGCAATTTGGAGAGTGACTATCCCCTTGGGATGTCTTCTATCTGAGAAAGGATTTCACTTGTCAATGTTAATTAATGATACATTAATATCCCAATTTAACCAAGTTTCTCATGGTAGGATGGATTTCACATCATTAAATCATTGAGGGGAGGGTCCTTTTGATGTATTGAAATGCTACTATAGAGAGATCCTTTTCAAGGAATGCCATTATGGGGAGGAATACCATTATGTATTGACTTTAAAATCAAAAGAGAATTCATGAATCATATACATTGGGGAGGAACTTTAAGGTATATGATAGTAAGGGAAAGACCTTATTGATTGATCTTATGGCCACACTGAGGGCTACTATAGCTCTCATTATGAGATGGGGACTCTAGATCGAACAAATTCAGCACATGAATCAAGATTTCATGGTGAGGTGTATTGGGAGGACCTCCGAAAATACTACTAGGATTACCATAATTTGGTAATAGGATAATAGGATCATGACTACCATAGATAATTTTTTGGATTGATTCAATAACTACAACATTATTTAGAGTAATATCATAGACCAGATATTCATTTTCTAGTCATCTCTAGTGTGGTTTAATTTTGGATTCCTTCTTACGAGTGACTAGGGATGCTTGCTGGAGAATGCAGTTTTTATATATGGAATATTTTTTGTTTATCTCCCATGTTACTTCTGGAATATTCCGATAGGTTTCTAGAAATTTTTAGGGGTTTATTCTTAACTTATAGTGGTAATTGGGATAGGATGATTACCTCTATCAAGAATGGGGGAATTGGACCAATCCTGTTCTCCATATATCAGGGGGGAATTTAGCCCATGACCCTCCAGGATGGGAGGAGTGGTGTGTGTATGCTTCAGAGTGAGATTCCTACGATCCACCCAATTTTCAAGAATGGAGTTATCTATATTCCCTTCATACAGATTCACTATTGTTATTATGTCATGTAAGCTTTGTAATATGTGGGATGGAAATTGTGTCCTCCATTTCACCATTGTTAGGATGTGGTTGGTAACATTAGAGGATGAAATGGTGATACATGCCCATTTCATGGCCAAAGAAGGGGTGTGTGCCCACTCATTTCATACATTTCCTTCTAGTGGATGCTGACATTACAAAGGTACTTGGGTAAAGGTATGGGTTTCACCCCTGTTTTTTGCCGAGAGTTGCTGGCTGGTTTCTTCAGGTGCTTCCAGACGAAGCTGCTAGTAGGCTTGATGAAGGCGGGTAGGTGTGTGTACCTATTCATGTTTTGGATAGTGAGAATTCTGGATATGGGAAGGTGTCTCTGCCTGCTCGCTATTGCTAACATTTTCTGTTGGTATACTTGTTTCAATGCAGCTAGACAAGTCTACTGGTAGGCTTGGTTACAGTGGGAGTTGTTTTTTCCTCCTCATAGTTTTCCACCAAATTTGATCAGTGTACTTCTATAAAGGGGATATAGGTGTTTCCATATTCCCTGTTAACTGATTACTACACTCAATGTGTTGTCTTACATGCCCGGGTCTAGATGACCTGAGCCAAACCTTCGAGGTCGGCACTCTCATCATGTTGAGCATTCAGTGTCACATGATGTTGGGAGTTGAGACTGATTGAAAGATTCCTTTGAAAGTAACCTCATGTCTTCTGGGTGAATCCATTTATGGCCTTTTTATCCACCTCCCTAAGATAAGGGGGGATTTTATTATTGTGTAACATATAAAATTCTCCAGAAACAGTTAAAGATGGCAAATGGTGTTGTCTGCTTCTAGACCATTGGCCATCGCTAAGTGGATGATGGGTGGGGTTTCATAAGCTATAGGGAATGTCAGGAAGCCTCTAGGGTTAGGATGGAACCATTTTGGTGGTACTCCTAGACAAGTGCATTTTAGACCCAGCATTAAAGATGTTGGCTGGGAGAAGGTGTCCTCTTCTTAGTTGAGGACCCAACTCATTCAGTGACTAATACATGCTTTTTTTTGTGAATTTTTGTGACATTATTTGGATTGAAGGGAGATCATGTTGAAAGTGCCTGAAATGTAGGTGAAAATGACAAACAACAAAACCCTATTAAAAAAGCGTTTAAATAAATAAATACATACACAATTGATTGTGTCATTTGGACCTTATTAATTTTTAGAGAAAAAGGGGACTGCCAGGTGGGTAACAATGTCATCTTTTTTAAGGATTCACATTAGGTTCACCATTTTTGTTTCGTTCCCAAATACTGTGTGGTGATGGAATGATGTTTTCGGGGTGTTGGTAGGATAGTCTCCATGTCTGACATGTATACCCAAATTCTTTCTGGGAGATTTCTAATGGGGATTTTGAGTGGAACCAGAACCACCTAATGGATATCATATCTATGATGATTTATGGACCTGATTTCTAATGGCAGGAGCACATTGGAAAACATTGATAATGATACTTAATAACTCACATTGTTCTATAGGATGGGATGTTAGGAACATCACACCCTTTGGGGGTGGTCACTTACTTTGGGACACTATTATAGATTTAAGATATGTTTGTGAATCTTTCATTAATTCCCAAGTATGAAATAGGTCAATCTTGAATGAATAATCAATTATTAGAATTCATGGAATTTATAATCATATATATATATATATATATGAGGTTCTTCATTTATGGAGATATATGTATGTATATGAGGTTCTCTATCAATGGTACCCTCTAATTAATTGATTAGTGATTCTTCTATTGTTTATTAATACGATGCTGGTTTTAAACCACATAGTGGGGTGCACTAAATCCTATCATTAACCAAGGGATAAAAGTTGTTTTGATGTTAGGAATAGACCAATAATATTGGTTTTTTACATATCCATATGATAAGAATCAGAACCCATGTAGTTTAGTGCCACTTAACGGGACACATCATACCTTTTAAGGTCATGTGATGAGGACCAAAACATGCAATTTAACATCATCTGGAAAGGAATTATTGGTGAAAGGTACAAATTCTAGTCTGGGGATACTTATAAAGCATCCCAAGGAACCTGGAAGGGATGTAGGATCCCATGATAGATACAACCCAACTGGGAATGCGTCCTAGATAGAGTTGGGATTAACATGGGATGTTGGGTATGGACATCATAGAGGATTCCTAAATATCCCACTTGTATGGGAATCAAATCCAACATAGTTCAGTTGTGGTTTAGGGACAATGACTATGGAGATTATCTGAATTTTTGTCTCATAGAGAATGTGGCCATTTGAGATGATGGTTGGGGAATAAAATAGATAGGTGGCCCATAGAGGGGTTCCATGAGGAAATTCTCATCTCCTAGTGATTTGGAGGTTTAATTAGGGCTTACACCTAGGAGGGATGCCTTGATGGTTGGATACATTGTCTTGAGGACCACCCCTATAGAGGCCCTCTAAAGGAATATGAATGAATATTCCAAATAATATATTCTCCTCTGAGACATGAAACTGATCATGTGGATTTCTTGAACATTACTAACCTCTATGACCACGTGAGTCATTCTTCATATGAGAAACAAGAGGAAGTAAAATATCTAACAAACCACACAATCTCTTTTCTTCATTGGTAGGAATGGATGGGCTGATGAGAGATGAAAAAGGGTATTTGATATGCCCATCCCCTCCCATTTTCTAAATTTGAATAGTCACATCTGACTACCCATCTGGATATGACCCAAAAAAGGCTAAGGGATTACTCCAGGAAGGGGGTCTTAATCCCAGTTCCATAGAAGAGAGTAAAATAATCCTCTAATCCATATTAAAGGGAATGGAATACACAATACTCTCCCTCTCTTCCTAGAATGAAAGCCTCCTCATCTTAGAGACAAAAAAGAAAGAATTTGGACATAACCCTTTTATCTGATACTGAGAGGCCCCTAAAACTGCCCCCAGGGTTCGGATTCCTCATGAATGATGGGATAAATAACTGCATGAACCCTGAGGAACCTACCTATAAGGAGGGACAAGTGCAAGAAAAATCTGAGTGAAGGAATGAACAACCAAATGGGATACATGTTAGTGTGTCTTTCACTATGGTTTTTCAAGTATGGAGGCTTAGATGAAGGATTCAATATGGTCCCTATTAGATGGTGAATCTCAAGGAAGAGGATACCTGACATTAATGGATTTAAAGAGGAATTAGTGGGTAACCCACATAATTCTAGAATTTTCATGTAGAAGGTACCTCCCCTAGGGTGACCTTGGTGAGCTGAGGATGCTTTACGCATGGGTAGGCCTGGGAATAACTAAAGATTCCATGTGTAGGGTAGGGTTAGATTAAATCAGAAGTTATTCACATAGGTTACACTTGTGAGTGATATAGATGAATTATGGACAATATACCACCCAATAAACAATATTTGGGAGAGGCTCTTCCTTATGCACCAAGGGTCTCCTTAGGTGTCCCGGTAGGGTTATCAGGTAGGTCTTGGATTTAAGGAATAAACTGCATGAAAGTTATTTCTTGTTAGGGGTAAGAGTTTCCATTCAAAGGTTTCATTGTGTTTCAGACATTGGAGGGACTTTGATCCCACTACCCCCCTTAAAACTATCTTATCTTGAGTTTTGAAGGGATACCTAAAAGGGTTTTGAGGGCTTGAGTGAAAGGGTTACATGCACAGAGCATCAAGATTTATCCTAGTTATTTCATCTTGTAAATGAGGATCCCTAGGGTCCTATTTATAGGAAAACTTGAGACCCTAGACAAAGGATGTATTTCACACATGTCCACTATTCAAGTGCAGCACAAAGGGGTCTCTGGCCCTTTTGAATCGTGCAGCTAGGGCCTATGTGATCCTTTTGGTGCATAGGAAGTTGGGACACATGACCACCTATGTATGACCTCTAGTTTATACTACAGGGTCTTCTCCCACACACCCCTACACATGATCAAGTCTAGGATTAAGTCTCGGCCACTCAGGTATGTCCCATCGATGCTGTAATTGAACCCCATTAAAATTGGAGAGTCACACCATGAACATTTTCATTGAGGTTGGGGATGTTTTGGGTTGCAACACATATAAACCCCACCTCCCATTCTATTTCCATAGCGGAATCTCTAACGGACATTCTTCCCATCATTCCATTGGATTGGTAAATGTTTATGAGAATTATCCACACCCTCTATGTGTGATAATTCTTGTGGAATAGTGTATGGAACACATTTTTCAGTGTCAACAGAGCAATTGAAATTATAGAGGCACCCAATTATTACGCTATCCAAAAATTGATGTCACACCGAGGTGTAGGATCACAACCTCCTCTTGGGAAATATCCAATTACTCAGCAAAATCCCTTGGATCATATACTATAAGAGAGTTCATTAACCATTTCAATGATTCATCCATCAAAGCTATAAGGGGATCCATACTTCTAGTGCCCATCTGAAAACCCTACTCTCTAGAAAACTCCACATGCCACCCTCCCATACTAGAAAAATCAACTCTCCTCAAGAAGAAAACTATGACTACATGTATAGAATATAACCAACCCATGATAGGAATTAAATTATATAGTTGTATCAGTAGAAATAATGAATCCCCTAAAGACTAATGTTTCCCCATCACCAGTCAACATTCCAAACACACATAAAACAATATGGCGTAAACTCTAACTGGGGTCGATTACACCGAGGGTTCTAGAATCATACCCACATTAAATCCAAATGCTTAGATCAATGTGGATGTAACAATGGAGTTAAAATCTATGGAATAAAACAAAGTAGAAACCAGGGTAGATGATAGATTGGTCATACCTTGAACAACATAAGGCTTCTCTCAGGTCATCCCCTCAATCACATGCATCTTACCTCAGCCAGGTCCTCTTACACACTATTAAATAACTTCATATCCAAACTCTATATTGGGACCCTGATGACAAGGGAAGTCATAGGGATACATTCTACCAACTTCATCTAATCCTAGCTGAGCATAAGTCCACTTGACAGGTAATTGAACAGACATTGGTGGTCCCTACTCTAAAAACTACCTCAGGGGAAATTTCTACTACTACTACCAGAAAGGAGCCTATCCTCCAAAACCATAAAAAATTACGAGATCCAATAGGAACTACCATTTATAAATTCCATGACCACCACATTAATAGAAATGAACTGAATAACTCTCTTTATATATATATAAGATCTACTTTCCTTGGATAAATTTTAGGCTGATATCTAAGACTGCTTCCCTACCAAATAGAATCTTTCTTATTCTGAAATCTATGACCCTATGTCTAATTCCTTACTCCGTAGGGGACCCTATTTTCCCTCTAATAGGGGATCTCTAGACTATTCATTCACACACTCCATCTTGTCAACCTTCTTCTACACCAGCAAATATATGATTAAGCTAAATGGGGAAACTATAGAATAATTGGAGGGATACAAAGCCTAATACATATGATCATCTTAATACTCTTCATCTAGAAATATGTTAGGATAAAATCATATAATATCCTTAAATATAAGGGAAATATCTAGAATGATCATTCCCCATATTGAGGAGAGATAAACTCTTACCTCTTCTACACATTTTGCAACATGGATAAGAACTCAACACTTAAAAACTATTAAAAATAATCCCATTACACATTGGCCTAATTCTAATCCATGAGATAGGATAACCACCACTAACATTCCTCTCCCCACAACTAAATAATTTCTACGGCAACCCAATACTCACATCAGGATCAAATTAGGCTGAAAGAAATATCTAACACCTCCAATAAGTGCTCTGTCTCAAAATCATATTCACTTACCCATTCTTCACCTAGCTCTAAAACTAAAAATCACACAACTTCCACTAACAATAATTATCCTATTGATCGGGATCGACCCTCCATCAATTAATAGGGCCAACTTTCATAACCTCTCCAACATAGAAAACATGGGGTTCTAGCTCTTTTCATGAGATCCTCAAATATCATGCATGTAAAAAACACCTTAAAAACCATTTTTGCTAGAACCATGCCTTGAACTATGATGTGGTATAAAGACATAAGTTTTTTCACCTCACAATTCCAAGTACCATGGTGTGGTGATCTCATTTCTTCAACATTTCTTATAGGATCACCTATGAGGAACCACTTCTAGAACCATGCTCACTTAGTGAATTTTTGAAGTGCATATTTTACACAGGGTGATCAATATACCAACACTCCCACCAAAATTGAAGGACAAGCCTTTTAATTATCTTTGGTTCACTAATAACCACACAATTATTTCAAAATGGACAAAAACACCCTCAACTCCATTCTAACTTCGAAATGACCACCGCCACACCCACTACCAAGGTATGGTGTATACTTAAATGAAAAAACTCCAACTTAAGCTTCTATAATGTCACCAAACTCTCTCATGAGACCCCACACCCTAGAAAAATACAAAAGAATGTTCAGAAAGGTCTGGGTCATTACACAAGCATCCCACCACCATTGAAGCCCCATGTTTTCACTAGTCCGAATATCAAGGACGACCTGACATTCAATATTAATCATTTTTTTTGTTTGAGTATACACTTGAACAAAAATTTCACTATTCTTAACATTGAAATCGAGGATATTTTTCCTATAATAAATTTTAAGTAAATATCAATTTAGTGGTAATAAAAATGAATTGGAAATAATTTATAAGAAAAATATTTAGAAAATTAATGGAAGCACCATAAAGTAAGAAACACATTGAGAAATAGAACCCAAAATCATTATTTATATTAATGGTGAGGAAAAATCCAATTATAACAAATGAGAATGATTAAAAGACTATTATTAATCATGCAATTGATTTTTTTGGAATATTCCTATTAAATTTCCTAAAATTCTTTTCAAATATTATTTTTTAGGGAGAATAACTAAATTTATTTTATAACACTTTTTAACCATCAATAAATTATAAAGGGGTTATAATAAATAACTCTCTCCCATTATGAACATTATTAAGAAATATATTGATAGTGAATATTTACTATAATATACACAAGGACATGATGATAGTGTTATAATACATATATTTATTGGGAAGTTCTTAGGGTTGAGAATGCATCTAAAAATCATTGAATAAGGATAAAAATTAAACTAAAAAACTAAAAAACAATATTCAATTTATTATTTAACTCTAATTTCATTAAATAAACATTAAAATATTAGATTTAAATATTTTTTAATAATTTATTAGAATTATGATAGGTTAAGTATAAACTCTCTCATTCTCAACCCACCAAATGACTAAAAATCACTAGGAGGTATTCTTAATAATTTTTTGGAATTTTTTTGGATACATTCCCTCATAATTTCAAATAATTTAGACACGCATACAAAACTTTAATACTAAATTACTGAATCTCTATTTTTTAGCAAAAGAGATTCTTCATCTTCCTCCACATTGATGCATGAAATTTCTACATTAATGAGAGAAGTTCTTTATGCACATTAAGCATGTGCCTTTGAGTCCTCTTTCAAATACATTTAGAATCACCTCATTTGGTTTACATTATCTTGAGATATTAAAACTTTAATGAGGAGTTTTTAATTATTTTAGCCAAATGATTTTCCATGTGGACCAATTTATATAGGCCCCATGAAATTCTAACTATAACTGAGTCCATTTGATGAAGTTGAAGAGTATGATCAAATAAATCGTAAAAACATTTCTAAATTAGTATTAATATTAAAAATATTTTTTCTCAAAATACAAATGTTTTAGAAAGTAGTTAAAATTAAATAATTAATAATTTTTTATATTTAAGTAGAAAATATACCTAAAATCCAAAAATGACGCAATTCAACTAAAATTGATAAATTAGAGGAGATTAAATAATTTAAATAAAATTGAAAATAATTTAAATATTAACACTATAACAATCCTCTCTAAAATCACATAGTAAATCAAGGGTCTCATTTGAAAATCATGGTCCTTAGAACTCTATGAAGCCACACCACATTATCTATATAATATCTCACTAGAAAATTCAGGGTACTCATCTCCTAGAACACTAGAAAGTGAGACAAATTTATCAATTGATCAAAGATCACTCATATAAAATCATATACTCCCGTAGCATTGGGTAACCAAGTGAATAATTTCATTGAGATGTCTTCAAACTGCCACTTAGAGATATCTAGAGGCTATAACAAACCACCAAAAATATGATGCTCTGTCTTAACCTACTAACATACTAGAAATAATTCCACAAACTCCACCACATGCTACTTCATGCTTGGATACCAAAGTTTCATCCTAAAACCGTGATACATATTTGTTATTCAAGGATATACTACTAAAATTGAGATATAATCCTCACAGAGGACTCCCTCACACACTACCGATGGAAAAAACACCCTTATTTGTAATATAACATTATGTGACTATCCTTTGGCTATCCCTTTGGGTCATCTCCATGAACGATCTAGTCTCATGTCACAACTACCTCTATGTCTCCTCATTGAGACTTCTCCACTTACTACGACAAGTCTGGATCCACTATCTTCTAAAGAATTAATCCTCTCCCATCAACCTCTTCTCAGAGATTCATAACTTATAATTCATATATTTCTCTCAAACATCCCCTAAATACTAAACGTTTCCATACAAATTCCTGCTTAGTGCATCCACCATGACCTATATTTTCCCTAGTGTATAGAAGATCTCAAATCCATAGTCCTAGATGAAACACATCCCACATCACCTTTCTAGATTTGGTCATGTAGAGAGAAAATATACATCAAAGTTATGGAATATATGAATACATAGAAGCATCCATTGATTAGGTAATGTCGTAAAAGCTTCAGGTCAAACACCACCATTTCCAGATCTAGGTCATGGGTGACATAGTTACGTTCATGATGACAAAAATTCCTAGACCCATAATAGATCACCTTCCTCTAACACATCAAGAAAAATTCCAAGAACAAAATATAATCATTCTAGAACTCCTAAAAACAACACTTTCCTTTGATAGCCACAAAACATGGGAACTGATTAGCTGCTATTTTAAGTAGATGATTTTTTTTTGGAATTGATCAATCCAAATGAAGGCTTGGTCCTTCTTGATCAGGGATGTTAATGGGGTTAAATGTGAGGGGTGAAAGATACAAACCTCTTGTAATAACCTATGAGACCAAGAAAGTTGAAAACCTCTACCACATTTTTAGGTGCTACCCAAGAAATAATCACATCAACCTTTATCAAATCCACTTCCACTCCATGTTGGGACACAACATGTCTAAAAAAATTCACCTCTCACATCCAAAACTTAAACTTTTAGAATTTCTCATAGATATGGTGGTGTTAAAGATTTTATATAAAAATCCTATTATGCTGGGCATTCCCCTCCTTAGACTTTGAGTACATGATAATTTCATCGATTAACAAAAATATGAACTGATAAAAAAACTCATGAAAAGTAAAGTTCATGAATCCCTTGAAAATATATAGTGTGTCTGTGACACCAAATGACATAACTACATTTCCAAAATTTCCTTACCTATAGTAGAATGTAGTTTTTAGGATATCTTCCTCCTTTAGCAATAAATGATGACATCCAGACCACAAATTGATCTTATGAAACCAGTTATATCCTCCCAATTTGTCGAAGAAAACATCTATTCTCAAAAGGGTAAATATTCTACATCATCAACCAATTCATCCACTGGTAGTATATGTACAACCACATACTATAATTTTTCTCATTAGTGAAAACAATCGTAGCTCCCCAGAGTGATTTATTATCCCAGGTAAAAACTTTATGGGACAAATCATAAATCTAGATTCTAAATCTAGATTCTGTCATTTGTGATGTTTCGTGACGATGCTTTTATGGATGAAATGAATTCAAAAGTGTCATTAATGGTCATGAAATTTTCATCAGTGGAGAGTTTGAATGTTTTTGGGTTCTCCTACAGTAATGGGAGGATGACGAAGGTGCTGTGTCGTCGCTATTTCAGTGAAGGTTTTTAATGTTTGTCTGCGTAAGCTAGTTCTGGTTGTGGTGATGTTCTGTGGTGGATTTTTGGATGGTCTGTGGAGATGGAGCTTCTCGTTGGTGATGATGGTGTGTTTGTCGAGATTCTATATGGTGACAAGGATGATGCACATGGCAGATATGGGGGTTTATGGTTGATAGATTTGATGGTGATATGAATGCTGACGTCTTCAGTATTTGTGAGGGTCTCGAGGGGGTTCGACTACTGAGGTAGTGCTGATGGTATGAGTGAATGACTATTTGGATTTCAAAATTTGAAATTGATGGATGATGTGGTCATGGCATTGGTGGAGTTTTGATTTTCATTTTTGTGGAATTTTATGGTCGATTTTGAACTTGTAATGTGGAGTGGCGGGGTTTGTTTTTTATCCAGTATTGTTGTCGTTATTTATGTATGGTTCCCACATACCCAAAAAGTGGTATTTATAAAACTAGAAAATGGATTGCAGATATGGACCCATTAAAATCAAATAATCACCAAACCATAACCCTATCCCAAAATCGATGTCACACTAAGGTGTAGGGTCACAACCTCCTTTGGGAAAACATCCTAATACTCCAGAAAAACACTAGGAACCCCAAATTCTATAGCTCCCATTAACCATGTTGATGATTAATCCATAAAATAAATAATGATATCCAAAAACATTTTACCATATGAAATCCCCAATCACTGATATACACCACACGTTACCCTTCATGATAAAAAACTCAACTCTCCTCTAGAAAAAATCTACCACTATGTATATAAAATATAACCAATCCATGCCAATAATAACATTTTATTATTATGTATATAGAAAAAATAAATCCTCCAAAGAATGATGTAACCCCATTATTAGTCTACATCCCTGACACACATAAAATAAACTTGTATAAACACCAAGTAGAATCGATAAGTCCTAGGGTATGAGTAGAATCTTCACATTCAATCCCAATGTCTAGACAAAAGTGGTCATAACAAAGGAGTTCAAACTCTAGAATAAAACATAGAAAACACCAAGGTATATGTTGAACTAATCATACCTAAAACAACCTATAGATCCTCTAGAGTTAGCCCCTCTATCACATGCATCTTCCCCTGTCTAGATTCTCAACCTCGCTATTGATGACCACCATATTCACACTCTGAACTGGGCCCTTGATGAAAAGGTACATCCTAGGGATACCCTCTACCAAATACAACTCCTCTTGGATGAGCATAAACCTACTGGATAGGATTCTTAACATACACTAGTGGTATATACTATTGACACTACCTCATGGGAAATTGACGTTGTTGGTGATTAAATGGAGCATTGACTCCCAAACCATACTGACTCCTCGGGGATGATGGGAAGTATCACTAATATTTTCCATGACCCCCAAATCCATAGAACTGAATAGAACAACTCATAGTAGAAGTATTATAACTACCATCCCTAGAGAAACTTGAGGTGGATTACTGAAACTACTTCTTTTCCAGAAAGAATCTTGGTTGTCTTGACATTTATGACCATCCATATGATGAATTAATCTTTAGAGGGCCCTACTAACTCTTTAAAAGGGGATCTCCCGAAAAATTATAAATCCTTTCAGTCATATCAATCTTTTTATACACATCCGAATATATAGGTAATGTAAATGGAGAAACTACAGAATAAATCGAGGGACAAATATCCTCATCCAAATGACGTGATCGAGACTCCTAATTTGGAATGATTTGAATAGAAAATCACAAATTGTCCATAAACATGACTATAATATCTCGAATGCTCATGGTACCCAACTAGAGGGAGAGAAAATCTTGGTTCTTTTCTACCTTCACCATTATCAATATTAACTCAGCCCTGAAATCCTATTGGAAATCATACCATAGAATTTTCTCCACCATCCGATCCCTGAGATACAACCTCCACCACCAAAGTGCCTCTCTCTATAATTTAATGACTACTAAGGGAACCCAATACTCACATTAGGCTCAAATCTGGCCAAAATCAATCCATAACTCCTCTAAACAGTGCTCTATCTCTAATGAATACATATTTACCCTATACTTATGTAAGCACTAGTGATTAAAAGCACACAAAATCCACTAACACTACTCATCCTCTTGACCAAGATCAACCCTCTGTCAAATAATAGGGTTAGCCTATTGAACCACTCTAACCTGAAAAATGCACATATGATGACCATCTAACAAATTAGAATGTAAAGAAGAAACTCCTATGTTTGTTAGCAATATATTTATTTAGATTCATTTTATCATTTCACTTATCCATCCTCTAAATGCCTTAGAACATTAACAGATTTCAGAAAGAGTAATACATGTATCTATCCTAGGTATCCACCTCACAAGAATAGTTATTTCATTTGTAATTTTTAAAAGATGAAGATTCATACATCAAATCAACGAGGGTCCTAAAGTATTGTGTTAGAGTTAGTTTCATTTGGTTACTTCATGTAATAAGCTCATTAAAAACTAATTCCCTACCGAACCATTTATTCCTTACTACTTCCTAATTCCAACAACCATCTTATATCTCAACCAACAACTATGATACCACTCATTCATAACCCACCCACATTGGGAACCCCTCCCGTGCTGGCAGCTAGGATGACAGTTCCAATGACCTATAATTATTTTCACTCAAATTTCCCTTATTATAATAATTTTATATAATATAAAACACATACATCACATATATTACCTAATAGAAACATTATTTTCCTAAATTAAGAATAAAATAAGTGGTATTTATGAAAAATTAAGAAACCTATACCAATAGAATATTAAATTTACCATTGCAATAGTAATGAGACCATTAGGAATAGAAAACCAACCAATAGAATAATAACCTCACCTATGAATGTATAAATAAAATTTTGGTACCTTATTAATGAAAATAAAATATATTTATATCATAGAATATGAAAAAAATGTTTTTAAAAAAGATAAGTTAAGTATTAGTATTTTTGTGATGCATAAATATTTATTTACAATTTAATAATTTATATATTGATTTAAAAGAAAATGTATTTTTATAAAACAGGTTCATAAATTAATATTTTTTTGTCTTATGATAATGATATAATTTTATGATACCTTAATTAATTTTTCAATGTTTCATAAAATTAGTTGTAATTTAAAAATTAGTATTCTTAGAATAAATGATGATTTTAATTAAAAATTAAATTTCTCATATCTAAGAAATTATTTTCATAAAATGGAATCCATTTTTAAAATATAATTCTCAAAGAAAGGCTTAGGGATTATTTTTGGATTTTTTTAAAAACAATATTATTTTTGTTGAATAGTGAAATACAATAATTTATAGTATTTAACATTATAAATAAATAAATTAATTTTTGAGTCATGGTTGAGTCATAGAAGATGTAAGTGTCCATTATCATGAAATAACATGCTCTATTTATAGTACATAGTCTCAAGAATCAATACAATTGATAGTTTTTATCCAACATAATAAACAAATGAATAAAATAATAAAAAACACCCCTCTCCTATGACTATAAATACCACCCCACACCACCTATTTCCATCACACATTCTAGGCCTTGGATATTGATTATATTCTATTCAATTACTCTCCAAAACCCATGAACTATGTTCTGGTCTTTTTGGCCTCACCAAAAGACCATTTCTAAGTGCCTTAAGGAGGTTCTCAAGGAGACGATACTCTAGAGGTAAAACCTTCCCTCTTTCTCTTTCAATTTCTATTATTTTATTATCCTTAACTAATCTCCCATATGCTAAGTAATACGATAACTAATGTATCATATATATACTATAGTTTTATTATGTTAATGGAATATCAGTCATAAAAAATCTTATCTTCTATATTTTTTTTAAAAAAAATGAAAATATCATCCATGAGGTGTTGATTCACTGCCTTAATGGATGATGGGTTTTTGTTTTTTATTACCATATTCAAGGATGGTCAAAAAACCATTTTTATGGTTAAAACAAATTATAATATGTGTATCACATCTTATCTATTCTTCTATAACTATATATAACATATTATTAAATAAAATAATACTAATTAGTGATGGTTGTAAAAATACCAATTTAAATAAATTATTTTTTCATCAATGTTTTATATAATTAATCATACTCATGTGAAAAATGAAAATGATATATGGAAACATATAATTTTTTAGAAATAATTTAATACAATAACATTACAGTTGTTGAGTTCTTCTTCCATTATAGAGTAACTTTCATAATTTTACATAAACGAATCGACCATGAAACCATAATGAGAACACTCCCAAATCAATGAAATTAAACAAAATAAGTCAACAAAATGGACATAATTAAACCTAAAAAAATTATAATAAATTAAATACAAGTACAAAAAGCTTTTTATTTAATTTTATTATCCTGGACATTAAGTACATGTGAGAAACACTTTCGAACATAAGGTAAGGGATTCACTTTACAACTTTATCCTTCTATGTTAAATATTTCTTGTTATATGATTATAAGATTAGTACTCAATCCCCCCTAATTGTAATTTTTTAGTTAATGGATGGAAACAGAAAAACCCGTGCCAATAGTCAATATGAAAGGTAATGTAATGAATTTCCTAATGAAATGCCAAATTTCATGGGAATTAGAGATCATAAATTCATGAAAATACTTGATCAACTTGATAATATTATGAATAATAAACTGAATCGTGTGGAACAACATACTTATCTTAAGAAAGAACACATTGTGGTTGAATCAATTATACGAAAATGACCTCCCATATTTAGTGGTGCTTCTGATACCATCATCAAGGAACAATGGATTAACTTCATTGATATGTTATTCCCTACCCTAAAATTATCATAATAAGAAAATTCACATTGGAAATCTATCATTTTGATGGGGAAGCTGATCAAAGGTAGACACTGATAACAAATACAATGTTTGAAGTGAAAATGGATTCCATGGAATAATAGATTTTCATGTAAATATTGTTCATAAAAACTTTTCCTTTAACACTCATCCTAAGATGGAAAGGGAGTTCATTTTACTAATTAAAAATGAATAAGAGACTATTAGGGAATATGAGGAAAAAATTACAAGGCTTTCAAGATACACATATGGAATTACGATGAATTCTAAAACTAAGGTTGATCGATTCTTTAGGAGACTGAATCTGAGTCTATGCAATGAATTGGTGATCTGAGACTTCAAAAACTATGAGAATATTGTCTGTTGTTCCCTTAAGGATGAAATGGAGATCAGAGAATTTTAGTTGTCTCATGGGCCTGGATATAAAAATAAAAATTGGAGTTTAATATGGGAGGGTCAATAGATCAATTCCATGATTTAAAGAAAAACCCACATCCCACATGTCAAATTTTTGGTAAGAACAATATTGGGAAATGCGTAGGGGAAATATGACATGTTTAAATTGTGGAAGCTGGGGTAATTAGGACAATTTTTTCAAAATAAATTTAACTAATTCCACTAATGTGGAAGAAGAAACGAAGGTTCAGACCAACACTCTTCCTATAGTGTAGTGTTTCAAATGCAAGGAATAAGGGAATTATGCGAGCCAATTCCCTAAGCTAATGTTTATTGGAGAAAATCAACCCACAACATCAAGGCAGCATGCATAGGCATATGCTATCACTATTTTTTAGATGCATCCTGATAATGACGTGGGGATAGGTACAATAGTTATTTATTCAAGAATAATAAATGTACAATTTGATTACGATTCCATGAATTATTTCATATCATAAAATTTAGTAGAACTATTCAAATACCACCTTGAGATATCGAGGTTAAGTTATCTATATGAATAGAAAATGGGGAAATTATTTAATCTAAAGTATGTAACTCCTCACTAGTTAATACGTCTAGATTGAACCACCCAAGAAAGATTGTCGAACATTCATTGGTAGAGTTTGATTTTATATTGGGCTTGGATTAGATATCTTTATATGAAGATAACATCAACTATCGGGAAAGGGAGATTACTCTCCAAATCCTGAGGCATCCTCCAATTCTATAAAAGTGTATGGAGGAGGATGAATATCCTTCAAAATTAACATCTCCATTGTGGATATTATTACCATATAATCACGAATATCTAGATCAAATGAGTGATACAAATGATAGAATCATGATCGATGAAATTCCTATTGTGAGTGAAGACAATGACGTGTTCCCTAAAGAATTTCTTGGTCTTCTTAATAAACAAGAGGTTAATTTATCAATTGAACTTATTCCTGGATCTCTTCTTATATCAAAAACACATTATAGAATGGTCACTATTGAGTTGTAGGAACATAACAAACAATTATAAGAAAATATAGACCATTGTTTTATACTCATAAGTGCTTCCCTACGGGGTGTTCCAGTACACTTCATCAAGAATAAGGATGGATCAATGATCCTATTCATTGATTATCACAATCTGAATAAACCATGATAAAGATAAAAAATCCCCTTCAAAAAGTAGAGGACTTGTTCTATCAACTCTGCGGGTCCAAGTATTTCACTTTGGTGGACCTTCTGTCGGGATATCACCAACTAAAGGTTAATATGCAATATATTCCCTAGAATAACTTTCCAAAAAGGTTTGGACACCATGAGATCATAGTGATTCCATTTGGAATAAGTAATTCTCCATAAATATTCATGGCCTTATTGAATATAGTCTCTAACGATTAACTAGAAATTTTTTTGGTAGTTTTTATTAATGATATTATGATATACTCTAAGATAGAGTAGGAACAAAATGAGAATTTGAATAATGTTCTAAATACCTTACATTAGGAGAGAATCTATACAATTTATAGTAAATTTGAGTTTCAGATTGAACAAGTAACATTATTGGGGCACATTATCAGCAAAAAAGAAATATATACGCACCAAGGAAATCGAAGAGTGTTCCATGGAAAAATATGTAATGGAGATCCATAGATTCCTTGGTATAGTAGAGTATTAATGATGATTTGTGAAGAACTTATCATGATTTTCAATCTCACTATTCATGTTGACTCGATAGGGAGTAATGTTTATTTGGACCACTGAATGTGAAGACAAATTTAATGATTTGAAAAATAGGCTTATCAATGCACTAGTTCTCCCACATCCAATATGTAGAGAAATATTTGTGGTCTGCCCCAATGATTCAAAGAAGAGTTTAGAATCTGTACTAATTAAAAATGATAAAGTGATATCCTATTCCTCAAGGAAGTTGAAAATTAGTGAGAAAAACTATCCCACATATGAACTGAAGTTGGTAGATGTGATATTCACATCGAAAATATAGCGGCATTATATCTACAGGGAAAAGTGTGTGATATATAATGTCCATAAAAATCTCAAATATATATTCACATAGAAGGATATTAATATGGAATAATAAAGATGGTTATATATCATCAAGGATTATGACTACTCAATCCATTACTAACCTAGTAAAGAAAAAATGTGGTATATACTCTAAGTAAAAAGGATCCTGCAACTTTATCATTGATGAGAATTGAGTAGGATCCAATATTCTTATACCTACAAAGGATGTACATAAGTAACAAAAATAGTCCTTTATAAAATGATTTCTCAACCATCCCTTATAGATATAATAATGTATTCTCAAGGAAATGATGAGGAAATTCAAAAAATGGTGGAAGATATCAGAAAATAAAAATCCTTAGAGTTCAAAATTAATGAGGAAGGAGTCATAAGATTTGGGTTATGACTATACATAACATCCAATATAGAGATAAATAAGGATCTTATAAATGAGGAATTTAGATCAAATTTATCTATTCACCCAAGAAGCCCAAAGTTTCTTCGAGATCTCTGGGAGAATTTTTTGTGGGAAAATATGAAGAAGTAGATTGTTGAATATACAAAAAAGTTCTACGTATGTCAGTAAGTGAAGGATGAAAGGGAAAATTTCAAGGGAATGATGAAAAGATTACCCACACCAACTAGAAATGGGAAACAATCACCATAGACTTTTTCATAGGACTTCCATAGACATCCAAAGGAAATTATTCTATATTGGTAATTATGGATCATATTACTAAGAGAACTCACATTATTTCAATTCGAGAGGACTTCTCACTCAATAAACTTAAATGATCAAGTTCTGATAAAATTATTGGTGAGGCTTCATGGTGAGGCTTATCACCCAATAAACTTATTGGTGAGGCTTCATGGTGTACCACAATCAATTATATATGATAGAGTTCTGATATTTACCTTCATGTTTTTGGAAAGTCTTTAATATGGTATAAACATTGAGTTGAACTTTAGTACGACTTATCTCCTCAGACTGAAGTCCAATCTGAGCATACTATCCAAACACTTGATTAAATGGTGAGAGCATGTTTTATGGACTTCAAAGAAGAATGGTACCAACATCCACATATTTTAAATTTCTCTTACAACAAAAATTTCCACTAAAGAATCCAAATGGATCCATATAAAGCCCTTTATGGGAAAAGATGAAGAACAATGTAATGTTGTGACCTAAAAATAGTCAATGAAATGGTAGAAAAGGAAAAAAACATTCAGAAAAATATATAGGCTTCCCAAATTCAATAGAATATCTATTCAAATAATCATTGATTGTATTTGGAGATTACATATATAGACATGATATTCCTTTGCATATCTTTATGGAATAGGATTATCAGATTTGGGAAGAATGTAAAGTTATATCCCAGGTACATCAACCCCCTTCAAGATTATTGATCATTTTAGTGTTGTGGCCTATGAACTAAGATTTCAAGCTACCCTATATCAAGAACATGATGTATTACACATTTACCGCTTGAGGAAGTACATACCATATCCCTCAAATGTACTGATTCCAGAAGTGGTACAATTAGAGAAAAACCTCTCATATGAAGAGTATCCAATAAAGATGTTAGACTATAGAAATAATGTTCTACACAATATGGCTGCTGACCTGGTCCAATTATTATAGCGGAGCCATATGTATGAAGAGGAAACTTGGGAACCAGAAGAAGTAATGAAGGAGAAGCACTGTCACCTGTTTTCAACATAGAATGTAAAGTGAAAATTTGAGGGTGAAATTTCATATGGCGAGAATAATGTAACAACCAATAATATTATCAATCAAATTTCCCATTTTATAGTTATGTTATATAGTATAAAAAACATAAATCACATAGATAACATAATAAAAACATTATTTTCATAAATTAATAAGTAAATTAGTGGTATTTATAGAAATTATGGAACCCATATCAATGGAATTGTAACTTGGCCATTGGAATAGTAATGTGGCCGATTAGAATTGAAAACTAGAAAATAGAATATTAACCTCACCAATAAATGTATAAATAAAATTTACATATCTTATCAAAGAAAATATAATATATTTATACCATATAATAAGTAAATAAATGTTTTTAAAATGATAAATTAAGTATTTGAATTTTTCTGAAACGTAAATGTATATTTAAAACATTATAATTAATATAATGATTAAAAAGAAAATTTATTTTCACAAAATATATTCAAAAATTAATATTTTGTTTTATTATAATAATAATATAATTTTATGAGACCTTAATTAATTTTTCAAAGTGTCATAAATTCAATTATAATTTTAAAATCGGTAGTTTTTGAATAAATGATGATTTTAATAAAAAAAATAAATTTATCATATATAGAAAATTATTTTCATATAATGGATTTCATTTTTAAAATCCACACCTCAAAAAATTGTTAGGTTGAATTTTTGGGTTTTTTTTCTAAAATTGCTGAATTTTTGGGGAATAGTGAAATATAGTAATTTACAGTATTTAACATTATAATTAAATAAATGAATTTTTGAGTCATGTTTGAGTCATGAATGATGTAAGTGGCCATTATCTCAAACTCACATACTCTATTTATTGTAATTAGTCATTAGAATCTATAATATTGATAGTCATGATCCAAAATAATAAATAAATGAATAAAATAATAAGAAACACACCTCTCCTCCCACTATAATTAACACCCTCACCACCTCTTCTCCTCGCATCTTATAAGACCTGGATATTTCTTATACTCTTCCCAATTCCTCTCCCAAACATCTTCCCTAGGTTTTAGTAATTCTAGTCTCACCAAAAGTCCATTTCAAAGTTCCTTAAGGTGTATCTTAAGGAGACGACAGTGAAGAGGTAAAACTCACCCTCTTTATCTTTTAATTCCATGATTTTCTTATCCTTCTATAAAATCCTCTATCCAACGTAAAATGATAAATATAGTATCACATATATATTCTTAATGTTATTGTGTTAATTGAATACCAGTCATCAAATATCTTCTCCTCTCCTTTTAAAAAAAATTGATATCTTGTCCATGAGGTGTTGATTCACCGCCTTCGTGGATGAAGAGTTTTAATTTTTCATTATAGCCTTCAAGTATGGTCATAAAAGAATTATTATGGATAAAATATATTATAATATTGGTATTAAAAGTTATTTAATTTTATATAACCTGTATATAAATAAATTACGAAACAAAATGATACTAATTTTCGATGGTCATAAAAACTACCAAAATAAACTAATCATTTATTTCAAGAATGTTTTATCTAATTAATCATACTAACATAAAAAAATAAAATTATATATGGGACCATTTAAATTTATGGAAATAAATTAATACCATATCACTCTAGTTTTGGTTTTTTATTCCATTTGATAAGAACTGGCATAATTATACACAAGCGAACGAACCAAGAAACCATGAATCAAAAACTCCCATGACATTGAAATTAAATTGTATAAGTCAATGAAATAGACATAAATGAAACAAATAAAATTATATTAAATATAATAAATGTATAATAGGTTATGAATTATTTAATTACTGTATTTAATTTTATTATCTGGGAAATTATGTATTGATTTAGAACACTTTCATACATAAGGTAAGAGATTCTCTCTGAACCTCCATTTTTTTCTTTGGGTTATGGTTCCTCAATGATTACCTCAATGCACTTATTAATTATACTTATGCACTCCTGATAAATTATGTGTGTATTCTCCAAAAAAATTTATATAACTAAATTCTTTTTTCTTTGATATGGAAATACATATTTATATGGTTTCTTTTTAAATTCCTCTCGACAAACAAGAACGATTAAATATAACTTTCTAAATTATTACCTAATTTAATGAACTATTCAGAAAATATTTTAATCCACCAATATTTTCCTAAAATAAATGTTTTTATCATGAGAAATGCTATTAGTTCATTTATGGTTTTATGAAAACAATTATTTGTATGTCCTCTTTACACGCACTTTTATATTTTCCAATAAACCGAATCAAAGTGTCTCATTTATAATATTTCTTAAACAGACATTTTACATATTTTTACTTAAATTGGACATAATTTATCCTGATATATGTTTATTTTATATTATTAATGTACAAGTTTGACTTAAAACCATCCTTTCCTTTACACTATTATGATGTGCCCTTTGGTTATTCCATATGACATGTTTATGATACACAATTCTTTCTATGGGTAAACATTTTGATTGTTTCTTCATGTGGAATAAATACGCATGGTCATGTTATGATGGGTGCATCTAGATAGCACTCTAATGCATTGGGTAGTTTTTAGTCTCACGAGACATCATGTTAGGATAGGGAGTAAACCTGATTCATTTATTGGACTTTTTCCACCATGTGATATCTTGTTGGCAGTTAGCCTTAAATCATGTTAGTGTCATGTTATATGTTCCTACCACATTCCTATGTTGCCAAGATTACATTATACCATGTTCTATAATTTATTCTTCCATATGTTTTTTCATCTTCCATTATTTTTTATTTAATCATGATATGCCTTCGATCCCATGTACTATTCTTTATTTATATGTTTATTACCTTACAGGGATTTCTAGATCACCCCTTTTGTTTATGTAATCCCTAGGTTATTCAATGAAGATGTGAGATCTCAAAGGAAGTTAGGAGACCATTATGGATGATTAATATAAATATGTTTTATCCTATTTCCATGTTTTTAGTTTTATCTACATAATATTCCAAATACGATAGAATTTTTTATCCTTGGTTACTATTTAATGTTTAATTATTATTTAAATAATGTAATAATACATGTAAAATTATAGAGCTACTATAATAGGGACCATTGTATCTTACCTCTATTAGGTCCTAGGTGGGTGACAAGCACTGATGGTAAATCACACATAATGGGACACATTACCCTCAAATATTTCCATGGATCATATCACAAACCACCAAAAAATCCACCATGATATATTAAATAAATAAAATATCATACAATAAAACTCAAAATGCACAGGTATAAACATATAAAAGAATCTCCAAAATAAAACAATTCCTAAAAAATAATTTTTTGAAAATGATCCAACTACTTTAAAATCTGAGACAGTTATGTGAAGCTCAATCTCCAATGCCCTCCTGGAAACCTATATCCTCCCCCCCTCACACACACACACTCACACACACACACACACACACACACATATATATATGACGTTCTCATAACAATTATACATAGTAGGTTCATACATAAGGTCTCTTTTGAAAATTTGAAAAGAGTATACTAATTCCTCAATGAATAAACAACAGAACGGAGAATCACTTACTGGTTAGCTAATTACCCTAACCTCACTAAGGCGCTCTTCCCAAATCATGGATAAAAGAATAGTAAAGTATTGTTAAAATAATATAGGAATGATACCCACAAATATATTCCATACATGTTTTTCACTCTCACCTAATGATAATAAATCATTTTTTATTATCCCTTCAACAACTATCACTATCTCAAAGGGAAAACCCATCTCTAAACCCATTCCATAAACTAAATCATCATGAAAACCAATACCTTCTCTAAAATCATTCCACATACCACACCATCGTACAATAAAAATGGGGTAGTAGGGCATCATTAACATGTAGGACATCATCCTTGTTCCCTCATCCTATCATGGATGACCCCCACCATATATACCTCTATCAACAAGGGGGTACCACCCAGAAGTGTGTATGACTGAAATAAACACAAAACACCATTGAAGAAAGGGTGGGGGAGAGGGGGTATCCATCCATCTATATCCTCCCATCCTGGATTTTTGGAGAAAAAACTTCATAAAATATCTTAGTGTCGGTACATAGTACTCGAATTGGGTGGGGTGCATAAAGAAATAAAAGAACACATCACATAATAATACTACATAAAAACCCACTCATATGGGTTCATACTAACATCATTGTAATACCATGATCACTAATATGTAATTTAAAATACCACTCTAGAGTTTTATACCACTATTTAGAAACAAAAATTATCACTTAATTATCATATAGGGGCCACATCCCAGGTTCCACATTCCATTTCTAATTATATACATACATTTTAATTATTATTAGTTCTTCCTATAACAATACATATTATTCAATCCCATTTTATTGACATTGATACCAAACTACTACCAAGAATCAACCAAATCAACCACCACATCAAATATCCACCGATCCGTAATAACCAAGTCCACCAAGAAACAAAAACCAACCAATGAAAAAAATCCATAACAACCAACCAAGATACCATACCGCACCTAGCATAACAAAAATAGGGAAAGAACACAAATATTAGTCATTTACAATTAGAAGCATTAAAAATTTTACCAATATTTTTTTGTTTCTAATCAATCCATCAAAAAATGGCATAAAATTTGATATTAACAACAAAAACATCTATAAAATCAGTTACATCATGTGGTTCACATAATTCCAATATATTTTATTTATTCTATTTATTATCATATATTAGGAAAATCATATCATTTAATGAATTGAAATAAAAAGTATGATCGTTTCATAATTGTATATAAAGAAGATAAGGACTCAAATCCCATACCTAAATTATGCTTCCCCATGGAATTACCTCACAAGAAAGACAGATCAACCACCATAAGATCTAAAGGAAACAACACCTGAACCTACACATAGAGAACCACGGAAAATAATTTCTCCAAATAGTTGTTTCTCACCAAATGAACCTTTGAAAGAAATAAAATTTGAGAACAAGGGGGATAAAGGAGAATAAAGATATACCTCTATCTAAGGAACTTGGATTTTGATAAACCAAGGGGTTATAATCCCCAAAGTAATTGAATAGATGATAGGGGAAGGTTTGGAGGTTCCCAAGGGTTGAGGAAGATAAAATATTTCAAACCTAAAGAGTTAATTTTCTTTATTTATAATGATATATCATGTGGCCTTCAAAATTTAGTGGTGAACTTTGACCACACCATGGTGTCCTTGGGTAAACCTTAGACCCAAGTCTCCATGTGAGATCCTCAAATATCTATAATATTAAAAAAAATAAAAAACATCATCATCACCACACCTTTCACCATGGCGTGGTGTAATGAACCATGTCTTTTCCACTCAATAATCCAAGTTCAACGTCATGGTGAGCTCTTGGCTTCACCATTTCTCATAAGGGTAACTCTAAGGAACCATGTATAGTAATTCACCCACATAGTGAAATTTTAGAGATCCCATTTTTCATAGAGAGAAAAAAAATTCTAACATGCCCACCAAAATGTCCAAACAATACATTTCACTAGCCATAGTGCTTTAATCACTACACAACCAAATCAAAACATCCAAAAAACCCCATGACCCTAATTGTAAATTAAAAAGACCACTACCACACCCACTACCATAGTTTAGTGTAACCTTTAATTGAAAAAAAGAAACATCAAGATTCCATAATTATAAAAAACACCCTCATAAGTCCATAAATACCCATAAAAAATAATAATGAATGGACTAAAATATTTTTACCATTACATGAGCATCCATACTTCAATGAAGTCTCATGTTACCACTAGTCTGAATATCAAGATTGACCGAACATTTGATATTTCTAATTTTGGTTGTTTGTGTCAGCACAAGAAAAAAAATTCACCATTCATATCATGGAAATTTAGGATATTTTTCCTCTTGTGAATAGTAATGAACTATAAATTTAGAGATTATAAAAAGTAATTGTAAGAATATATAGGAAACATCTTATGAAAATTAAATAAAGAACCATCAAGTAGGAAAAAAATTTAGAAATAAAATCGAAAATCATTATTTTTATTCTTAGAGAAGGAAAAAACCATTGAAATAAAATGATATTTATGACTAATATAGCTCATAAATTTTATATTATGTAGAACACTGCTCTAATTTTTTCTAAAACACTTTTCAAATATTATTTGTTGGGGATAATAACTATATTTATTTTTTAAACTTCTCTACTATTCACTAAATTATAAAGGGGTTAGAGGAACTATCTCTCACACTTTATGCAAAATGGTTTGTGTGTTCATTAATAGTGATGTATTATTACAATATACCAATGGCTTAATGATATTCATGATATATAGACACTTATTACGAAGTGATTAGGGTTGGGGATGAGTGTAAAATGAGTTGAGTAGGGATAAAAATTATCCTAAACAACTATAAACCTATTTAGTTAATTATTTCACACTTATTTCATTCATGTAAATTAAATTCATATTACTTTAAAATTAAGAATGGTAAAAATGATATAATAATGCAATAAATAATAAAACAATGTGAAATAATTATTTTAATTAATTTATATAATTATTAATAATTATTACCTATGTTCAAATTTTAAATTTAGATTAGAATAATTTTATAAAATGAATGTACTTTACAACATATAAAATATTTTTCTGAAAAATGACTAAATTTCATCATCACTAATGTTTTAGTTTGGTTTAGTTTCCTTCTTCATTACAAAAATAATGTTTTTTATAATTCAAAATTATATAATTAATATAATTATATAATACTTTTTATATAATATATTTCAATTAAATAATTTTAATTATTTACAAACAAAATACTTCATTTGTTTGTTATTTTTTGATTTTATATTTCATTTTTATCATTTAATTGGTAATTAATAATTAAAAAAATGAAAATTAACAACTAAAATACAAATGGTACACCTCATTCTCTTTTTGTATGAAAACAATTATACATTTTTCATTCATGAAAAAATATGTTGTATCAATACCATTGAGTTAAAGTAAATTTAAATTAAAACACCATTATAAGTTAAATATATTTACAATTAAAATTCATTACCTTGTGACCTCACAAACAATATAATGCATATAGATGTTTTTTATTTGTGGTGTTTATTTGAATATTTTTGCATGATAATAGATTATTTTTTCGGCTAAATGATTTCCAGTGTTGCTATTATTTTTTTTCTTTAAATTATGAGGAGGAATTTGTTTAGTTGGTTTCACACTTGGTATGTCTTAAAGAAACTCTCTCTCATATTTTTTAGTCATAAATTTTATTTTTATTTTTAAAAGATCATTGCATCACATCCTTTTTAATGTTTATAGGGATTAATTAATATTGATTAAAAAAAATTAACATCACAATTGTAGTCGTATCATTGTTAATAATTTGAATAATATTTAGAAAAATCTATTTGTAGGTTATTTGTTGAAGATGAAAGGATATATAATGCATTAATGGGACATATATTGATATTTAGAATTTATGAAAAAAATATAAATAACAAAATAAGATGTGTTTTGTTGGATAATAATTGTGCATAGAACAAACAAACACACACACACAGTATATACATACTTATATCATATAGAAAATTAATATTTTAAAAAATATATATCAACATTGAACACACACTATAACTCTATGATATTCATATTTAAAAAATTATATAAATTCATGTAGAATATATATATATAAAAATATAAATAAATATATATATATATAAAACACACACACACACATATATATATGTTAAGAGTGAAAATTTATATATATGAACACATAAAATTCATTACTCATGCACACAGACACACATATACTCCATAGAATATGTATATATGTAGTACATGATGCATTTAACATTAAAAAAAGATTTTATATCTTCCATTGATCATTTACGTTATTTTCTTATTTATATCACACACATGCCCCCCAAAAAAAAATATTTAATGAACTAAAAAAATTTACAATAAATTCTCATCTAAATTACAAACATAAAAAATCAATCACATTAAATTTATAAAAAAATAATATTTAAAAAATTCATTTATTTAAAAACACATAACATTTGAAAATTCCTTTTTTGAATTTTCAACCAAATGTTCTATGTCCATGTAAATAATCAATATATTAAACATGTATATATATGTTTTGTGTTCAAAAAACACTAAGTGACCAAAACATAGTAACACACACACAACACAGAAAACACATAAAATACATGTTCAAAGACACAAAATAAGAATATAGAACACAAAAAATACAACCCAAAAAAAAGCATAAAAATGGAAACATATTATAAAACACAACACACACATAAAATAAAAAAAACACACAAAAAATATTAATCTTGAGAGTAGAAAATATGTTCTTTGAAACATAAATTGTGTTACTAGATAATAATATTTAAAAAGTCAAAATGAAATTTCTTGGGAATATAACATTTGTAAAAATATATCAGATATATTCCTCATTTTTTAAAAGTTTTTTTAAATTTAAATTGAAAAAAAATGTTTTTTTAGCACCAAAAACTTTCTTGGAGACGATGTGAATCATGAAAAATATGTTTCATGGAATATAAATTGCTAATTATATATATAGTTTACAAATTATGTATAGAGTGTTAAAAACAAACACACACAATATATATATTTAATTATGTAAACATTTTAATATATATTTAAACATGTGTAATAAACATTAAAATACAATTTTAAGTAGGAAAAAATCATTTAGATATGTTATATGAATGTAGAACTCATAAATACAATTATGAATAAAAACATTTATTATATTGAAATCAATAGAAAATTTAATTTAGTGCATAAATAATAAATTATATCTATAATGCATGCATCTCCAAGAGCATTAATCTCATTAAGGTACCATTGGCCATATAGAGAAAAAAGTTTCAAACCTAATGTATGAGGGATCCTTTGTTATTGGGGGTAATTCATGTTAATCACTTTTATGGTCTTATTAACCACATTAAAATGTGCATCAACCATTAAAAATGTGGTTTCTTTCATTTGGTTTAGGATCACATTGGCCAAAAATATTCTTGGATCATTCCCCATGAATGTTCATACACTCCTTATAATTCCCAAGGAAATAATCCAGGAGATTTAGAACACTAAGGATTCCTTTATCCAGGATTCACATTAGGAGGAGAAGTGTTACTATTCATGTTGATCATGAATGTCCAAACTAGTTGTAGAGGGTTCCGTAAACTTGAGAATAATTTATCAAACTATACACTATATGTTTGTGAAACTATAATGGGTTTTCATTGAAGGTAAATACCTCAAGTATAGGTTTATTCAACGAAATTATTATATGGACAGACATTCCAGGCCACAACTGTCTCACAGCAATGGAGAAACCTATAGGTGAATGTTTTGGCCTCTAAAATCATGCTTGAGACATAGAGGGATGTTGTGATCTCAACCTATATAATGATAAGGGTTCTATTATACTTTATATAATTCTTGGTTCCTAAAATATATTTCAATATTTCTAGTAGGAATCCCAAATTCATCGCAATATTCCTTAGCAATGATTATAAATCCATATTTAGTAATATTGAACTTATGGGGAAAAATATATCGTGCGTTCATCAAAAAGAAATTAGCTTCTTTTAGTGTTTTAAATTTTTGGAATATTTATAATTATTAGAAGTAAATTTTGGAATGCAAAACTCTTCTTTAGTGTATTGATATCTTATATATGTCAATCTTTATGGTTTAGTGTATTTAGAAAGATTCCATTATCAGAGATAATTATGTTTAATTAAAAGGTATATACATAGCTTAAAAACTCTTTTTTTATGTGCGCCTAAAAGTTTAAAACACATTCCATATGTTCTTTGAAGTATATTGGGAGAGAATAACATAGAAACAACTTAGATAATGCATGGGAATCATGATCCACATAGATTATATATTGAAAATTTTCACTATATTGTTTCTGGGGGTGTGATCATACCTTAGTTGATGTAAGGGCACACATCATGGTCTTTTTTGTGGGGTTTTTGACTATTTGAGAAGCTAAGAAAAAGGGGAGGAATTTAGGATGAATATGTTCTCATCTTTACATGAATGTGAATGTGATTGCACTCATCACAAATATTGCTAGGTTGATGAAACAAATGGAGAGGTCTCCATTGACCAAGAAGCATAACTCCATATCTCTCCAGCTCTTGGATAATGATAGTAATGTTCTCTAGGGCTAGTGGGTCAAATAGAAGCCTCCCAACAAAGGAATTAAGATAAAAAATTAATCTCTCATCTGATCAGCGAATCATGAGAGGGTGTGGAGTTGTTAATGATATAAGGGGATTTGTGGTTATAGTGTTTAAAAACATCTATGGTCCAAGAAATTATCTTACAACTGAATAAATAGATATGCTAAATGGGAATTAATTGTTCATATTATTCAATAGTTTCGTAAAAATTGGGGAAACATACTCCAATTTATTTTTTGTGTCACTTATTGGTTATCTCCACACTTCCTGATCCATTGTCTACCAAATCAGATCTTGAAAATATCTTCTAAATCACTAAGTGATGATTATTCAATCATGTCATAGGGGGAATAAATCATATCACAACCTCACTTATAAATTAATGTAGGATGAAAAAACATTTTATAATCTATTATAGGATCACTTTCTCCCAATTTTAAGCTCATTGTTTGTGGGGATACCCTCATGCTCCATCACTTCAGACCATATAGAATATTGTCTTAGTAATTTTTCATAATAAAATATTTAATTTTGAATGTATTTTGCCTTAATTGTTTTTCCCATGAAACCCTTATGTTATAATAATTTCAATATAACATCACATAATACAAAGCATGTAATTGAATAAAATAAAAAATAATTTTTTAATGAAATAGTACATGACAAAAATATATCCTCACAAAACATTTTATATTAATAGAAATATAATGTATTGACAAAGTACTAGTTTTGAACTAATAATATATATTTTATCATATAATTTTATTAATTTATGTTTTATTTATAGTATTATATATTAATATAGATAAAAAATATACTGGTAATAGAAAAATGAAACAAAATATATGACAACTCATATTTAAGATATCATATAAAATATAAAATTTAAGATAAGGATATCAACATCTAATACGTGGATATAAATTATAATTATTGAAGATTAAATTTATAAATACATTCATTTTAAATAATTTCTAGGAGGTGATTCAACACATGACTTTTTAGGAGGTGATTCAACATATGACATGTCAAATTTAAGTTATTATTTATCATGTTTTTAATGATGTTAAATTAAATATGTAAAATAATATGGATGATAATGTTATTAGACAAGTGATAACATATTTATTTGGGTATATTTAAAATTTATTACGATGAATATTTTTGTTTCATGATTCATTTTCTTGTGTATGGAAAAAGACTATTTACTTTTTTTCAAAAATACTAATTTTATACAATATTATATTTCTATGATTAATGTAAATTGTATAAGAATATATACATATAATATAGATATAATGGTTGTCTATAATAGAGATAATGATATTGCAGTGAATCATTTAGTCAATGTACATAGAAAAATACAATTGTATTTTTGATAATATGGAATATTAACATATTTGTGATGAATTTATGGGTGTAACAACATATTAGATTATTAAATATTGAAAATTGAAAAGATGAATCATTATTTTCAAAACCATTACCATTTATTTTACAATGAATTTTTTAACCGATGAAGTGATTGTGTTTTTTCATATATAAAAAATATAGTTTTATCTTTTTTTATTACATTAGATACCATAAGCTATAATCATGTAATGAATTATTCTTGAAACATAGAAATTTTATTTAAAAATTTATAGTTATGGGATATTTGTAAAAAAAATTTTTGTTATATTTAAATTTTATTGTGAATTATGGTTTCAAAAATAATAATTATTTGGATAAATTTTTTAATGGTATGAGGCATATGAAAATAGTTTTCAAATCATCATTAAATAATTTATAATATTTTAGAATTTTTTAGGTAAATGTTATGAGATAATAATTTATATATATTATGGGTAATAAGATCTCAATTTTCATATATTTATGCTATCTAATGACGAATGAGATAAATTCGATACAATTCAAAAGTGCATTAAACCATTTTATTAAATCACACATGTTTTTTCACTATTAATAATTTAACATCATTATTTTAGTGGATTTTTAAATTTTATACAAGATTAAAATAATTATGAAAAAATACTACCTATTTAATAGTTCATATTCTTATGTCCATGATATGAAAATTTCAATATATTGGGATTATTATATTTTGATAATTTGATTAGCTATTGTTTTCGATCCAAGGCTCAAGCTGTGATTTGTGGAGTATCGTTTTAGTTAAATATTTGATTAATTAGATCTGCATTTTCATGTTGATAATGAAATACTATATTTTAATTATATGTGTGTTATAGATAACAATCCTTTACTAATCAGAATTCTCATGTTACAAAATATAGATATAACTAAAATAACTTGATTGGAAATGTTTACATGGATTTTTTTATTACTATAAAAATTCATTATTACAAAATTTATTTCAGAGATTATTATTATTTTGTTTATCTAGATTATTTTTTTTATAATTGTTAATTTTGGAATTTTATATTTTTTTAGTAAAATTTCTCTATGGTATCCTCAAATTTCTATTTTGAAAACCACACCAACTTCTCCAACTCAAAGTGAGGGCATCGAAACCACATTGGAAAAAGTATGTTCATAAAGGAATTATTCTGAACATCAATGTATCAAAACTAAGAAGAAATAATCTCATTAATCACAACATAGAGTAACAATACTACAGAAAATTCACTCCAAACTCACAAAACATTATAAAACATAAGAGAGAATAAAATAATGTAATGTCAAAATATGATTTTCATGGTTTAGAGTTTGAGTTGCACATCTATGGGAGAAGCACTGTATCATTTCATTTCATAAAAATAAATATAATTTTACAATCACTACAAATTGACACCCATGTAGATCAATAAACTCAAGGATCATATAAAACATAAATATCTAGTCCCACAATTCTTCTATAGTGGTTTCCAACCGATTAATGGGTTACATAGATATCATGTTCCAAATGGTCCATCTACGAGGATTAGTTACCATCGATCCCCTATAGCTGTAAAAATCCCAACCTTAGTATCTCAGACCTAGTGGTTACATTATAATATTGGAATAACATATAAAGGATATCTCCATGAAAGTCATATTGACTTAGTTTTATTGGCAAACCTGATATTTACATGATAACCATTTTGTATTGGGAATAAAATAATAAACATATTAATGGAAAACATTTTGTATTCTAAAACTCATTCAAATAATTCTCCTTCATATTGTGGGGAAAGGAAAGAAAATAATTCTGAGATTAAATACTTAGTAAGGGATACATAAAATATATGTTATCATGAGTAAATAAAGAATAAAAAATATGTAAATTTAGCTAATTGAGAACACATGACAATTAATAAATAAATTGAGTATAGAATAAGGCATAATCAATGTTAAAATGTAAATATTTGAATACAAAATCCAGTTAATTAATAAAATAAGAATGAAATACAGCTAGATATAATATAATAGTGAAAATATCAGGGACAATAATATTAACTGAATTCTAAATGAATAAAATTATTAATATTGGACACCATGATGCTAGGAATGATGATATATCTATTGTAAAGACCTTTCCCAAGAATGTTTAAATACTATGAGTAAAAACACATTTAATTTGACCATCTGTTTTGTATCATGAGACCTACTAATTCATATAGGGGATATATAATCCCATGCCCCACCCATCACTATAGGTCCAAATCATTCCTCATATATCTAATATTATATTTAATTCATGAATAAATATCCCTTATCATCAAATAACCATATTGAGTAAATGATATATATTTATAAATATTTTCCCCATAAATCAAATAACCTTAAAAGTAAGCATAGTATATAAAAATGGAATATAGTTTAGTAAATAATAATATAAATCATAAAATAATTTTTTTATTTAATATTAGTTCATTATTCAATGAAAAATGAATATAATAATGAGATTGTTTTAGGAGAAAGTAAACAATCACTAATGGGAGTTACAATGCACAATAAATTCATTACATATTTATTAAATTTTAAATGGTAACCATATAAAGAATAAACATTAAATGAAACATGAATAAAAAATAAAAAATAGGTATTCATGTTAAATATATCAATGGTTCAGTAAATACACCACATAAAGGTGAATAGGTTCACATTAACAAATACACCTCAATAAAAAGAAAAATTGATATGAAATCTCTTAAAATGATCATACCATCATTTTGAGGATTAATAAATGGATTTCTTATGTGAATAAAATGTAAATAAAAAAATAAGTTGGAATACAACATAATATAATAAAAATTCAATACACACTTTATCTTAGAATATTAAAGACAATAAATAAGTAATATAACCCAATGAAGAAAAATTTAGTCATAAAATTATATATCACTTGGTAACATTAAAATCCAATCCCATTATAATAAATAATTCAAATTAAATCTTAATATTCCATGAATTATTATGTAATAAAATTATTAAATATAAAAATGGAAGTATATACACCATATAAAATAAATTAGGTGCATAACATTACAATATGCCCCAATGAATATAAATTGAGACAAAGTGCCTTACCACACACATATCTTTAGTTGAGTTCTCATTAAAATCATTTATAGTGGTTTAAAACATGTTAATAACTTCTAAAATAACCATATTAATGTTTATAATATCATATATGATTATTTTACAATACACTATCATCCATTTTTTAATAATGTATCATTATTACCCTTGTTTCGTGTTATAACTGCCTTATTTTCTCATATATGATTTGGCATGAAAGTTATGATTCATTAGCATAGTATATAGTTTAATTTTATAAATAAGGATAAAAATGATATAAATATATTATATATTTGTTATATATATATATATAGAGTAATCCATTAATGTTAGATATAGAAAAATAAGTACACTATTCTTGGAGACGGTAGGCCATATGTATACATATGTGTCGTTTCCAATTTCTTCAGGTACAGAACATAAGAAAATTAAATAATATATCATATTACTAGAATAATTATTAATTAATATATTTCATATAAAAAATATATATTTCATATATATTCATTTAATCTGTACTTATTACCATCCAACTAGAAAAAAAATGAAAAACACATCACACCGGTTTACAAGACGGTAGTCCGCTGTACACATGAGAAATGTTATTGTTTTATGTAGGGTTGGAAGGTAATAAGTTAAATGGGATATAATATTCCCATAATTAATTTTTAATAATAAATATCATATATATTCATTAACATTTTACCTTTTTTACTTTTTACGTAAAGTGTTAGTGAAAAATGAATCATATCGCTTCGTGAGGCGACAATTCTATATACACATGAGTGAAATTATCGTACATTAAAAAAAATGGAATGTAAGAATTTTTATTTTATATTATAAATCCTTAGGTATAATTATATAATAAATATTATATATATATACATTAAATCCATCATCATACCTAACTATGAAAGCTGTTGATGAACAATGAGTCACATCGATTTCGCGAGACTGTAGTCTGGCATACACATGAGCGACGTTATCTTTCCCCATGTAAGGTAAATGTAGATGTATAAATTTCATTAAGAAATTAAAAAAATATTAGTTTAAGGAAGATAATTAGTTTATCATATCACCATTCTTTTATAATAATTGAAGGAGGAGGAGGAAGAAATAATATAAAAACTCTCATTGAAGAACGTTACCATCCTTTAGAGAACTTATTTTGGTATGAAAAAAAATAATTCATTAGTTAAATTTATATATATAAAAAACATTAAATTATTATGTTAGGGAAGTATATAATTTATTTCGGTCAGGTTTTTCTGAACCAAAGGGTTTTGAAAGTGTGAATAGGAGAAAATAGGGGGTGGGCTTTTATAAGTGAGGCGAGTGGCACACTTGTAATTTTATTGAAAAGAGTTAGGTGTACCCACTTTTTCGCCTATAAAAAAGACACATTAATAGAAAAATATAGATAATATAATTTATAATGTCTATTTATGTCCATAAAATTGGTGTTGGACATGTTTTGGAACATTATTTGACCTTATATTTTAATTTTAACTATCCAGGAAACTATTTTTTACCTTAATAGTGATAATTAATTTTAGCTTCTTTCACTAATCATTTTTAGTAAAAAAAAAGTTGAACTTATTATATAATAAAAAGTAATATTATTCAAAATATGGAACTCATTTTTTAAATTCCATTCACATAAGTGGATAATTTTAATTTAAAATTAATCCCAAAAACACAATGAGAAAGCAAGTTTTCAAAGAAAAAATGTTCAAAAGTTTAAAGGGTATTTATATCAAACATAAATATGAAAATGATTACAATGAAATAAATTGGATTAATTATAATACAATTGAACTATGTTTTGGGAATAATTTAAAAATATAATGGATCTTTTAATTACTTTAAACAAATATACATTTTTAAAATAAAATTAATTATTTTTTATAATTCATCGAAAAATAAATCTTCTCAAAAAAATCACAAAAAATCACCCAAAGATAATTTAAATATTATTATTTAATTTTTTTATTTCTTAAAATAACATTTCTAAAAGTTATTGAAATTTATTTTATAATCATAGTGCAAAATCATGACGAAGCTACTTTTTCTAAAAAATACAGTTTTAAGTGAAAAATTGGACTTATTCTTGTCTCATGAATATATAACATGTTTTATTAATTCAAGAAATTTTTTTGGATATATAATATTTAAATTTTATTAATATCACACACTTATAGTGATTAATATAATTTATTCTTATAAAATTCCTTGGTGTGCATTATTTTTTTCTATAAAAACATATCTTTTATATTCAATTGGTTATTTAATTTATAATTAATTTATACCCAAATATTTAATTTTATATTTGGGTAACCCATATAATTTTATAATTTAGTTTACACTATTTAGAACCACTATTATAACACCTAGGAGACAACTATCATATTAAATAATATTATGAATAGTATAATATTGTTCGGTAAAACTTGGTCTTTCATATAACGTAAGATATCCAAGAAACTCATTATTTCATGAAATTGAAGACAAGATCAATGTTTCAGGTAACACTATCTAAAATTAGTTTTTCTTATAACTCAATCTATTAAAATTAAACTTAGTTTTGTCTGCATCACAAAAAACCAATGGAATTAAATTATTTGAAGAAAAATATTTTCTAAAATGTTAGAATGTTACATTCTCCCATCCTTTAATAAATTAAATCCTTGTTATTTTGAAAAAAATAATCAAATAATTAATCATTCTTTAAAACCCACATCATAAGGAGGGTTAATAAAATATCTTCTTGATATGAGAGAAAGCGAAGTACGAAAGTTTTCTAGAACAATCCCATAACTATATTTCCAAGTATGAGAACACTAGAAGGAATTCAAAACATAGATATAGGGGGAAAAATAATTATAGAGATTTATAGAGATCATGTCCAGAAGAATGTTAACAACTAAAAAAAGTTAATTTTTTAGCAGTTAAAATACCATTTATTTATTAGATATGAAGATGATAGGATAAAATTTTATTTCAAGTTCCCTTTCCCATAGTTGAGGGATTCTTTTACTTTCGAAGTAAGAAACTCAAAAAAATATTCTTAATTGATTTATTTCCATATAATATGAAAAATATCAAAATTTGGCTGTGATTCTATCATTTTCAATTTCATATCTTATTCCAGGAAATAGATATTCAAGAAAAATGTTCTTTTCATGCATGAAGCACATTTAATGAATCATAATATACACCAGTCTTTCCTTTGAACAAAACCAAAATAATCTACATAGGTTATCCAATATCTCCACAAGATTAGATAAATCCATTCTATAAATAGTTAAACTTTAGGATCCTCCAAAATATTTCAATCCAAATAAAAAAAGGTGACTAATTTTTTAATTCCTTAGAATAAATAAAGTTATTGTTAATGTCACCTTCAAAATATGTCAATACCTTTAACACCATGAAACCATTATTAAGACACACATTATTCCAAAAAAATTCTCAGGTTGTTTAATTAATTCTATAAAAAACATTATTATCCTAACATTGATCACATATTAAGGGTTATCCTATCTCTATCATGTGTTTTTCAAAGAACCTAAACATTTTACAAAATAACTTCTACTAGTTATAAATTCTCCATCTCTTTACAAATGAATCATTGTGAATTTTATTTTTCTTATTTACCATGAAATTAATAGAGGGGTGTCCTTTTTGTCAACACTAAATTCAAAATCCTTTTCCTTTTAATCATGTTAGAAGATGTTTCCTTCCATAATTATCACAAGTGGTAAAATCTTTCCTTTCGTTCTTCCCCTTATACATTTTTTACTCTACCATACTCTAACTCTATAGCTTCCCATCAAATCCATAATCCTTATATTATTAATTACATATCATTTTATCACATGATACTATGTCATCATGTGGTGAAATGTTTTGTGAGACTAGTTCCATTAAAAATATTGGATTAATCCCATCAAGGAAATGACCATTCATACTATTAGGATTATGGGAATTGATATGGTTCTCATTCCTTTGGCTAGGTGAAAATTCCAACCAATAGAATACACAATACTAGATCATATTATTAGGTATCTTAATGAATAATCCTAAAACTAGTGGAAATCTTAACATAAATTGAAATGTTTATGAATGGATAATCTTATAATCATAAACATAGTTTCTTTTGGAAAGTTTCTAAACCATAAAAATATTTCTAAATCCATTATAATAGATTTTATAGAAAATGTAAATTATCCTAATCATATCCCCCAAGAGTACAAAACTAGATGTGTGGTGAGGTCCATTTTCATGTACCAGGTAATGCTCAAATCAAGTTCGGCATGTATTCTTTGAAGCAATTACCCCTAGGTACATCTGTTCTTGAACCACCTCCATACATAGTATCCATATGAGGATTTATTAAAAGGAAAAATCACATAATCTCTACATTTAAAACATTTAGGATATTATTCTATACTTATCCTCAATATATATCATAGGTCTATGTTCCCTATCTACATTTTTCTAAATTTAGTTCCCATGGTTTCTTTAAATGTTCCCCTGATACCAATTATAAGGTCCCCGAACCTAGTAGCCCAGAGGCAGTGTCTATTTTATCACATTGGAATAAGATACAAAGGATCTTCTTGTAGAGGAAAGATCTTATTAGAAGTATTGGTAAATAAGATATATACATAATAGCCATTTTACATTGGGAATAAAATATAGAATATAGTAATGGAAAACTTTAAACATACATGAATTCATTCAAATAATTTTTCTTCATATATGGGAAAGGAAAAAAATAAGGGTGAGATAAACTTTTTAGGAAGGGTTAAATATAATGGAATATATCATGATTACACAAATCATCATCAATATGGAAAGTTAAATTACTGATAATTCATTTCATTTAATCAATAACTTGGGCATGGAATAAGGAATAATCAACGTGGCATAGTAAATAACTAAACACACATGCCATTTTATAGATAAATTGAGAATTAAATGAATCCAAAGATAGTATCATATAAAATAATATTAACTAAATTTTAAATGAGTGAAATGATTAATATTATATTTCATGATCTTAGGCATCATGATACCTCCTCTTTTAAGACCTTTTAGAAGATAGTTTAAATAGAATGAGTAAAAACCCATTTAATTTGGAAAACTATTTTGACTCATGAGACCTATCGATGCATTGAGGGTCTATATAATTATGTGACCCTACCCTCACCATATGTCCAAATTATTCCTCATATATCAAATAGTCTATTTTATTCAGGAATCAATATGATTTATCATCAAATATATATATTGATTAAAGGATATAAATTTATCAATATGCCCATAATAAATAAAATAACATTCAAAGTAAACGCCATATTTAAAAATTGGAATATGATTTTTAAAATAATCATATCCATAATACATGAATATGTATATTTAAGATAAGTATAGTGTACAATGAAAAATGATCATAATAAAGTGATTTTTTAAGAGAAAGTAAATAATCTCTAATGATAGTGAAACTGTACAATAAATTCTTTAGCTATTTGGAAAAATTTAAATGGAATACACTTGAAGAATAAACAAAAAATGAAACATTAATAATCATTAACAAATGGTTATTAATCTTAAATACATAAAAGGGAAGTAAATACGACACATAAAAGTGAAAATATTTATATAAACAAATATATCTTAATGAAATGGAAATTGAGATGAAATCCCTTAAAATGATCATACTATTGAAGTAAGGATTAATCAAGGGATTGATTATGAGTATGAACGTTAAATATTGATAAAAAAATTAAAATAAAACAAAATATAATCAAAATTTATCCCACATATAATCATATGATATCAATTAAGTTGAAGAAGTAATATAACCTAATGAAAATAAATTGAGTTATAAAATTTTTTACCACTTCATAACTTTTATGTCAAATAAACTTGGATAAAATATTTCAAACTAAAAATTAATATACCATGAATTTTTAAGGATTTATAATAGTAAAATTTAAATGGGTAGTATAAGAACCATTTAATATAAATTGGATATGTATCATTATAATATGACTCAATGAATGGAAATTTAGATGAAGTCCTTAACATCATGCTTCCCTTAAGTTGAGTGATTGTTAACCTATTTTATTGTATTTGAAAAAATTTATACAACTTATAAAATAACTAAATTTATAATTATAATATAATATATGATATATTTATAACATATTATATCTTATTTTTCAATAATTATTTTTTACCCTGGTTTCGGGTGTTAACTCCCTTGTTTTCTCATGTTTGCTTTTGTGTGAAAGTTCTGATTCATTAGCATAGTATAAAGTTCCATTATATCCATAACTATAACCATGAAATAAATATCAAATATATTTATTAAATATTTATTTATATTAATCTATTAATGTTATAGATATAAAAATAATTACACCATTCATGGAGTGGGTATGCCATACATATGCATGAATGCTGTTTCCAAATTATCATCGAATGGAATGTAAGAAAAGTAAATAATATATCACACATAAAGAATAATTATGATGTCATATATTTAATATATATATATATCATATAAATTCATTAATTTTTAACTTATTACCACCTAACAAAAACAAATATGAAAAACACATCACATCGGTTCGCGAGGCGGTAGTCCGCTATACACACGAGCACCATTATGGTTTTCTATTGGGTTGTGTGGTGAGAAGTTATATGTGATATTATATTTCCATAAGTAATTTTAGGTAATAAATATCACATATATCCATTAAATTCATCCCTTTTTACTTTTCATGTAAATATTTAGAAAAAAATGAATCACATCACTTCGTGAGGTGGTAGTCTTTCATACACACGAGTGACGTTATCATATCTTAAAAGAAATATAATGTAAGAAGTTAAATGTGATATTAAATTCATATATGTATAATTATATCCTAAATACTATATATATATACATTAAAACCATCATCATTCCCCACCGTGAAAGGTGATGATGGAAAATGAGTCACATTAGTTTCGCACGTCGGTAGTCCACTATACGCACGAGTGACATTATCTTTCCCCATTTGAGTGAAAAGAAGATGGATCTAGTTGATGAAATTAATAGACCAAAATATAAGTATTATTTATATACTTATTTCATTTTATGATAATGAATTGATATTAATTTAAGGAGTTTGTGGATTAAATAAAATAAAACTTCTTATTGAAGAATGTTACCTTAAGAAAACTTCTTTTGGTTTGAAAAAAAATTATTCATTGGATGGATTTCACTAAAAAAACATAACAGATCAAGGGAATGAATTATAGATACTTTTTAATTTATTTTCTAAAATAGGGGTTTTATATTGTGAATAGGAGTGGAGAGTAGGTCTCCTTTTATAAGTTAGGTGAGTGGCACACTTGTAATTTTTTTAAATAAGTTTTGTGTACCCCTTTTTTCTCATACCAAAAGGCTCCAATTATGCACCAGTAAAGATAATATAATAGGAAAGGTATAAATATGTCCATAAAGTATTTTTTTAAAATAATTGGTCATTTTTTCACCTTATATTTTTATTTTAACAATATGGTATTCTCATTTTTCCTTAATCACGATAATTTATTTTAACTATTTCAGTATTAATTTTGGTAAATAAATAATATTAACTTATTATATAATATAAGTTATTATTAATTAAAATATTTAATACATTTATCAAAATTCCATTCACATAATATAGTAATTATAATTTAAAATAAATCTCATAGATGCAACGAGAAAGTGGGTTTCCAAAGAAAAAATGTTCAAAAGTCTAAAACGTTTTTTAATCAATATTAAATATAAAAATGATTCTAGTGAACTAAATTGGATTAATTATAATAAAATTTTTCTAATTATTTTAATAATTTAAAAATATAATGGGAACTCTAATTTATTTAAACAAAATCTCATTTTTCATGTAAAAATCAGTATTTTTCATTATTCATTGAAAAATTAAAATATTCAGATAAATCCTAAAAATTAGCCATATTATATTTTTTATATGATATTTTACAAAATTTGTTATATTTTTTAATGGAAATTTTCTAAAAGTGACAAAAATTAATTTTATAATAATTGTGCTAAGCACGATGTAACCACTTTTAGCAAAAATACAGCTTTTAAGTGTAAGATTGAATTTGTTCTTATTTTATGCCCATCAAAAACTATTGGATGAATGTAAAGATATTTGATTGATTATATAATGTATATATTTAATTAATATCACTAAATAATAGTTATTAATATTTTATTATTATGATAAAGAACATTTGTAACCATAAAAATAGTTTCTTTATAAAAACATTTCCTTTACATTCAGTTGTTTGTTATTTTCAATTGTAAATAATTGATAACCAAATAATTAATGTTATATTTAGTGAATAATATATTTTAATAAGTTATTTAACAATATTGATACCCAACATTCCAATTTTGAGGTGATAACTATCATATTAAATAGTAATATTAATAATATATTGTTTTCTGGTAAAACCCAGTCTTCTGTATAGCGCATGCTATCGAAGATACATGTTGTTGTATACAATGAGTTATAAATAAGTGTTTCAAGTTACAAAATTTAATATCTATGGTTCATGTAATTCAATATATCATATTTAATCCTTATTTTTTTCATAACAAGCTATCGAATGAATTAAATTTTTTAAAGAGAAATATATTCTTAAATCTTATGTTTTCACAATGGCAAATATAATAATTATTTCATGTATCAAATAAATTCAACACACCACTTATATCCTCAATATAACTTTGTGTTTGGTCCTCCTTCTAGAAAATTTAAGACATAACTACACAAATCCCATTATAATATCTATGTCTTCTAGTCAATATTCTGAACTACTAAAGTAACTTACTAATCATCACTTCATTTGACCAAGACTATCTTTTAGAGCCACTCCTACTGGTTGAATGAACCTATAACTTAAGTAGGACTCACAATCCAGACACTTAAAGATTTGTCTTCTAGTTTTTTATCCATTCTAGTAACTATAATGGATTCTAAATAGTTTTCAATTTAGTAAAGAAAGTGATTAATCACTGAAATGTTGTCAAGTTAGAAAACAATACATACATTGATTTTTTTAGAATATTTTTATCATGTAAAAGGCTTCAGATATTAAATTTGTATTTTTTGATAGGTAAAATCTACTTTATTCCTTTTATTTACAACATATTAATTTATGTACATAAGTTATAAATAAATAATGATTTATGTTATCAATAATTTTAGTGAAAGTTTCATTAAGGATTAAAATGAATTGGATTATTATATGGAATCAAAATTAATTTACTCTTTTTTAGTATTCATTATTATTTCATATTGATAATTTTCTTATTCATAATTATTTGGAGAATCTAATCATTATTTTAACCTATTGTAATCAATTTTTCTTCTTATATTATGTTAGGATTAGTATATTTAATTTTTAAGCTATGTTAGTTGGGAAATACTTAATTTTTCTTATCCTAGAGAACTAAATGGGGAAATGATAATTATATTTTTTCTTAATTAATAAGGATAACATGATGCTAAAAACATGCCAATATTTTTTGTGATGTGTGTAAATAGATGATGAAGCTCCTAATATTATAAATAGAAAATAGTTATTTATGATTTTCTACTACTTGGAGAGAGATTATACTTATTGTTTTTTCCTCCATTGATTTATATCAATGGTTTTTAAAATTTGAATATTGGTGTGTTTTTCTTCATATTTTAGACATGTAATAATTATTATTAAAAAGTATAGATTATTATGGTTTCTATACAAGTTAAAGTGTCTGGATATGGGAAAAAATTTAAAGAATCCTTTTTAAAGGAAAATCTAGCTTGATGTTGTATAATCCTTCCATTATACACAAAGTATACATATTGATGTACCAAGTGAAGGATAACATTTGGATTATGTTTGAAGATGATCTTAGAAGTTTGATAATTTTGAAAAACCAACCTAGGAAAACCTAACACATCACCTAAATTGGATCCCCACAGTGCCTGAAGCACATTTTTAGTCTCCATAGGTTTGAGACAAGATCCTATGTATCAATATACAAACGTAAGAAAAATTTCACCTGCAAAAGAAAATTTTGATAACCATAATATATCAGAACATAGAAGTTCCAAATATAGAATAAAAACACATGGGTGAGCTATAATATATGGTAAATATGAACAATGAAAATAACCAAAACCAAGAATAGTCCAAAGACCAACAAAAAAGGATCTACATAACTCATTGAGCCAAAATCCATATAACCTATCGTCACCACCATCACAAACTCACCAGAAAGAAACATCATACATGGGAAGTATTCATTATAAGAAAATAACTCCCATTTAACTATGTCCAAAAATCCATGTTTAAATATGCCTAAATGAATACGAAGAGTGTCAGCAGTAAATCCTAGTTTGATACCACAATGAATCTATATAATGACTATCCCCAAAAAATACAATAATTCAAATTCAATACATGTTTTTTAAAACATTTCATATGAAATCATTTTCATAAACTGGACCTTGATTTTCTTTAACATTGGTCATATTCAGTAGAAATTATCAATATGACATTAATTCGATTATATATATATAGAGAGTGAAATATCCATGAAATCATGCATCATAAAACCATATAGGAAAGAATAAAATATACATCAACATAATGTTTCTAGAAAAACATAGAATGGGTGAGAAATATGAGTGAGTACTAATGAAGACACATAAGAAAACTAACTATCCTAGACTACCTATGTCCGAGAGGGAATCCCCGGTAAAGACTACTAACCAGATCCATATGCCAATGATCACCTACCCTAGAGTTCTATATACCCCAACTAAGGCCTATATAAGTGAAAGTTTAAATGTGTAACCCAAATCTTTATAAGTGTGATATAATCTACCATTATGTTAAAAAAACTATTCCCACAATTTATAAAATAATTTTTATAAGAAATGTCACACTACTTCAAAGCATGAAATAATATTTACATTTCAAAATAACCTTTTAGGAATTTTATCAAGCACATTATTTGTAAAGAATAGTTTTCACAGAAACCTTGATTTTGAAAGAAATTTCTATAAATATCAACGATTAAATATTACCCCCATGTAAATCATGTCATTCAATTTCATAAACAAAAAATGAAAAAAATAATTCCATAAGGCATTCCATGGGAAAGACCATTTGATATAGAAAACTACCCTAAAAATAATGAAAATCACATAACCTAAAAAAAATATTAGAAATGAATATATCATGGCCTTACAACCCTAGATCTATAAGAAATACCATAAATTCTCTTTATAAACTCTAGATCCAAATATCAAGCCCCTTATAGGTTTCCACCTCATGGAGAAGAAGATAGATCAGGGATACATCTAGAAAAAGGTGGAGAGAATGGGTAGAAATATATACATAACTTAAATAGATAAAATAATATTGATCATAAATCACCAAGGAATAAAGGGAGAAGCATTATTGAGAGGCATGGTATAGTGAACCACCAAATATAACCAGATCTAGTGTATGATATCAATTACATTGGAAAGATTAAAAGTAATGAAATCCTGAAGGACCGAAGCATTTTGTAGTCTTGGTAAACGAAATACATACATGAATCTTGTATTAAAATGAATACAAAAATTAAAACATATTTTTTTCTACCTTTTAATGATAAATTTATTCAATCTAACATATTATTTCATATCTTTATAAATATAATTATTGGATTCCCAGGGAATGGAAACAAAATAAGGGTGATCTCAAATGATAAGTAAGGGTTAAGTATATTAGAAGCAATAATGAATCAATGGTAATGAATCAATATGGAAAGATAAATAACTAAAAACAAATGACATGAAATTATTAAACAGATATGGAAGTACGTAAACAATATGGAAAGGTAAAAAAAGACAAACATGTCATTAAAATAACTAGAGAAGTCATAATCAATATGGAAAGGTAAGAAATAGAAAACACATTCCATTTCATTAATAAACAGGTAATGTAATGCATCCATAGATATATTAACTCAAAATCTCATGGATAAATAATAATTGAATCATAATGAGGGAAATTATTAATTATTCGATGCAATGTTTCCTAGGTACATGGTACCATTAACATCAAGACCTTTCAGAGAAAATTTAGCATATTAGGTAGAAACACATCAAAATTTTGCAACTAATTTATGTCATGAGACTACCGACTTATCGAGGGGATATTTATAACTTGGACCCACACATGTCATACCTATCCAAATCATTCCTCATATATCGAATAATTTATTTAAATAAACAAATTACATTATCAAAAATCCATATTTAATAAAAGATATAGATTTATCAACAATTCACCAAAAAATCAAATAATTATCAAATTAAAATCCATATGTAAAATGGGTATGGTTTAGGAAATGAACAAATCTATGATAAATGATGTGGATAATTAGGGGAAATTAAATGCTCAATGATCATATAAAATTTATTATTTCAACTAGATTGGAAAAAATCAATCAAGGAAGTCAATATCAACACTATTCTTGTATAAATAAATCAAAAACCATATATGGTAAGAATAGGGATGATATTGACCATTTTTCATTGATGAGGGAAAATACTATAAAAAATATTTTAAAAACATTATTGAGGAAAATAACTATTTCATTTTTTTTTAAAACATTTTCATGGAAAATAAATTTTAAAAAATAAATAAAAATAAAAATTATAAACTTGAAAAGGATGCTTCAAGAAAAAGAATGTGGGAATATCTAGACATTCCATATGAGGAAAAAATAACATTCCTTTTATTAGGTAAAAGTGTAGAAAAGTTCCATGTTTTGAAATATACAAGAAGATTAATTTGAAAAAATTTGTAAAAGATAAAAGTGTAAAATTTACTTTAATAAATCAATTTGGAAATTTTAAAAACGTTTTTGAAAAAAATTTTATAAAAATTTTTTTTTAAAAGAAAACTGGCTTTGAATAGAGAGAAATGAAGTCGGGTATTCTCAAAAACATTTTCTAAAACATTTTTAGTACTATAGAGTGGTAAAATGGAACTATTACTTAAAAAGGTCCATGAATACCCGTATTTGAAGAAAATAAAATGTTTTATTAAATAATTGTCAAATAAATAACTTTAATAAAAATTCAAATGTAAACAATCAAGAATAATACTAGATTGTGAAGTAAAACCTTGACAAAACCATGGAGATGAAGTAGGACTAAACCAATTAATTGATTATTATTATCAACAATAAATCAAAATATGGGACGTATATATATATATAAATATATATGAAAATTAATTATACACAAAATCATATAATATTAATGAAAATGAGGAAGTAATATAACCCAAAGAAAAAGGAATTGAGTTAAAAAGTTTCTCTATTACTTGGTAATTTTAAATTCAAATGCCATTATATGTAATAATTCAAATTGAAACGAAAAATACCATGAATAATAAAAAATTCATGATTTAATATATCAATATGGTATGTAGATACACCACACAAAAGAAGTGGGGAATATGACATTTATATCATAGATGTAAAAGGTGAGATGAAATTTTTTTACCTTGTGTTTCCTATCATGTGAACATCATTTAACCTCATGTATAAAGGTTTTATACATGTAAATAACTTATATATTGACCATATTAACATTTATAATATCATTTATTAACTTGTTATAATATCTCATTACCCATTTGTTAATAATATTTCATTGTTTTCACTATTTTTTGTCTTAATTGTATTGTTTTTCAAGTATGTATTCACTTGTTATTTTTTATTCATACTACATATATCAAGATTTCATCTTCCCAAAAGTTTAAAATATGAATTAAAAGTTATATACATTCAATATATATATAATTATAAGAATATATACTATTTGAATATAGGAAATGAAATATTCCGATCATGGAGATGATAGGTCATACATATGCATGATCGCTAGTTTCATTTCATTATCATATTTTTAAAAAATAAAAATTAAATGATATATATATATATATATTTATATTATAAGTATAGTATATTATTAATTTAATATATGTCATATATTTTTATTAAAATCACCCCTAATACATCCCATGTTTTTCATGAAGGAGTCACATTGCTTTGAGGAGGCGGTAGTTCACACGTCCAAAAACGAAGTTATCATATCCCCATAATATAGACCGAATGAAGGTATGTGTTACATAATAATTACATGATTATACAAAAATGATAAATAATATATTTATATCATATATAAATAGTTTTTCCAACATATTCCTTACCATGAGAGGCAGTAAAGGAAAAACAAACAATCATTATTTCATGAGGCGGTAGTTTTCCATACACGAGCGATATGTTTGTTACCCATTAGATATATGTTTGTGTATGTATAGGTATAACACCTATAAAAAATATACTTATATGTAGGACAAATATTTTATTATATAATAATTGAATAATAATAGTTGAGGGGGATGAGAATGAAAATAATACCAAGGAGCTTGAGGAAGAATGTTACCTCTTATTCAGGTAACTCCTTTTGGTTTGCACCAAAGGGATTCATTGAAAGGATTTATTCAAAAAGGTAGGATAATAGGTCTTTGAGAGGGATTTATAGATACAATAAAAATATATTTTTAGGAAAAAATGTTTATTTAGAGGTGTGAGAGAGGGAAAAGTGAATGCCTTCTTATAGTGGAAGACGAGTGACATTCTTGTAAATTTTTGGAATGGAAATTACACCAATGTTTTTACCATGTAATGTTACTAAAATAAGGGAAACCAGTCATGTAAATGAAGTATATCATCAATATATGTCCATAAAATGGATTTGGCATAATGTACTATGTTATTTTGGCCCTTATGTTTATGGTTTAGTCCTTTGTTAAGATTCATTTTACCTTAATCATTGTAATAAATTATAATCACTTTCATTAATATATTTGGTCAAAAACTAATTTGAAATTATTAGAAATTAAAAGTTATTATTATTCCAAATACTGAATTCATTGTTTCAAATTCAAATAATATTAGTGGAGGAAATTAATTTAAATTTAATTTGGAAGACGAGACGATAATGTGAGTTTTTAAAATAAAAACATTCAAAAGTTTTCTATGTTTTTAAATAAAATATCAATGTGAGACTGATTATAATTACCAAAATTTGATTAATTGATATAAATTTAATATAACGAGACTTTAGAAAAAATCATAATATAATTTAACATTATAAATACATTATATTAAAAATAATATCTGAATTATAATTAAGTAGTTTCACTATACATGTAAATTTGAAACTTCTGGGAAAGAAACCAAAAATTCACCATAACCAAATGTTGTTTTTTATATTTTAAAAATTAAGATTTTTTATCATATTATATTTATAAATTTTCCAAAAAATGGATTTAATAAAAGTTCTCCATTAACCGGTAATAAAACTACCTTTATGGAAATATATGTTTTTATCTATAAATTTGGATTTGTTCTTATGTTATTCCAATCAAACGTATTGGATGAATATCAAAAATATTTTATTTAATATATAAAATATATATTTCATTAATATAATTCACTAATTTTAATTAATTTAATTTATTAAGAGAAAACACCATTGGGATCATAAAAAAATATTTACTTTATATCCAATTGGTTTATAGGTTCATATCAAATTAATTGGTAACCAATGGATTAATATTATATTTTCATAAACCATATATTTTAATAATTTATTCAATATTATTCATAACAGCTAATCTAATTTATAGGTTATGATTTATTATATTAAATAATTATATTTTCATAATATTTTGTTGTTTGGTAAAACTCGATCGTGCATATAACACAAGCCGCTGAAGAAAATAATCCATGTGTGTAACGCGAGCTAACACAATGTAGAATGAATTAAAATCCATAAAATATATTAAATTTATTTAATATAGATGATATATTAAAATGTCTCAGGATATTATATTCCCTTACACACATAGTTTTTAATGTAATGCATGCTATCGAATAAAAGACACTCTTTTAGAATTTTTGGGGTGTTACATTGTCCCCCACATTAAATAAATCCCAACCTTGAAATTTAAAATCAATCTTATAAATATAGGATTTTTTATTTGAAAATTAACTTATTGAAATCCCACATAGTCATATGAGTTAATAAAATATCCTTTAATAAGAGAGAATGAGAAGTACAAAATTTAAAACGTATAACTTGGTATCTAAATTGGGTAACATTAGTGGAAAGTGAAAATATGGACCTGGAGTAAAAGAGTAAATATTTATATGGATTGATCGTGGTCATAAATCACAATCATGTGAATGTTCAATGGAAATTTTAGGGCCTCAAATATATAAATCTTCGATTATTTAAACGACCCCCGGTTCAACAAAAATTCAGGTATTAATGAAACATTTTTCATTAAAGATCATTTTCCTAATGTCGAAGAATTATTTTAAAAACTGAGGATTCACATACTTGATATATTTTAATTTAATATTAAGAAATCCATATTTTGGTTCTTCATTGATCAAATTCAAATTCAACCCTTTACTCTATGAAATTAATATCCAAGAATGAATTTCTATGCCTAAAGAACTATTTTTTACTTTTAACAGATTATAAGATCTATAAAAAACATATTTATATCTATTTATAACTATTTTAAAAAACCAATATGGTTAATACAATAATATTTAATCCTAAAAAGCAACAATACTGGTTTATAAATAATATTTATTCATCATGTTTTCTAAATAAAATTAATTACACCTTAATGTGGACATAGCATAGGCCAGTGGTAGGTGTGAAATCCTTTTCATCCTTCGGTCATTGGTTTATGACCCACAAACTTAATGTAATTGATGGGTTATGACCCTTTATACAGGTTTCCCTTTTCTAAAACCATATTATCATGATTCCCATAATAACTATTATGGACATCAATGAAATTTAATCATAAAATATCGTTTTCACTATGGTTTTAATGAAAAAACCAATATATAAATACATTATCCATTTCTTTCTACATAGGAACCTCCTTGGTCTATACTTTATCATTTATAAGTGGTAATTGACATAGGTAATTTCTAGGTTTTCCATATTTAAGAAAACTAACCACAAATGGATCCATAAGATGAGTTTCATTTCCTTCCATCACACTATTCCATTTTACTTGGAAATTCATTGCATAATGTTCTTCTTTAACAGACATAATTCAATTCCTAGTTCCATTGAGACACTTTATTGGGTTCATCCTTCATCATTTATTACATCGTGGAAATTGAGCTTCTTTTATCTATGGCCTCCATCACTAAAGATCTTATAAATCTCCATCCTTCTCTTATATGGTGAGTTTAAGAGTTAGTTAAGGTATATGTTGTTAATCATATTTTGGGAATATTTATTAGTCATAAAAGAAATATATTTCACTCTTATCAACAACTCATTTGGTTTCTCATTATCACCACCTTTTCCATCATGTTCAATGTTAACATGTATCATTTGGGTTCCATCAATTAACTAAAAACAGAAAGAAGAGGGTGATATACAATAGTCATAGTGAGATAAATGTATAATCATTTATAAGATATCTAAATCATGACACCTTATTTTCAATATAAAACAACTTAGTATTAACCAATGTTATTTATTATATATCCAAATCCTTCATACTGTTTGGAAAAAAAATTTGAATTATCCAATGAATATACTGAGGGAGTGTCAAACTAGGTGTTGTGTAAGGACTATTTTCATGTACTAGGTTACACCGAGTTAGGGACAACACAAATTTTTGGAGTCGTTACCTGTAGGTACATCTTTTCTAGAACCATGATCACATGAGGTATCCAGAAAGGGATGTTTTTATTAGAAATAACACATAATTTATATCTTACCAAAATTCTAGAATGATCTTCTATACTCATCCTCAAATTCTACATTAGGGTAACATTATATAATCTATATATCCCTTAATATAGATCCCAAGGTTACTAATAAACATCCTTAGATAATAACTATTGAGACCCTAACCTAGAATCTCAAATCAAATGTCTTATATGAATTACACTAGCTTGATTCCATGGACTTAAATCCTGAAGTACTAAAGAGTTTAGTAGTCTTGCTAAATCAGATACATACATGAATCCTTTATCAAAAATGAATACACAAATTATTATTTTTTCTTTTTTCAATGATAAATTTTTTTATCTAGCATATCCTTTCTTATATTTCATTGTATAATTCTTGAATTCATGTGGAATGTAACTAAAATAACGTTGTGATAAAATTCTCAATAAGGGTTCGGTATAGTGGAATGGATAACGAATCACTGAGACTGAATAAAATAGCAAGGTAAATAACATAAAACACTATAAACTGAGAATAATGTGTGTAAATAATATTTTAAGGTAATAAATGGAAATGGATTCCATTCAAATAACTAGATAAGTAATAATCAATATGGAAAGGTCATAATCTAAAAACACATTCCATTTAATCAATAAACAATGAATGAAATGTATCCATATATTTTTTGATGAAAAATCACATGTATAAATAATAAATAAATATAAATTAGGTAAGGGCTTAATTATGTGTCACCATGTTTCTAAGGTACATGTTACTTTTACCATCAAGACCTTTCAAAAAATATTTTTTCATATCGGGTAGAAACCCATCTATTTTTATACAACTAATTCATCTCATGAGACTCCTGATGGATCAAGGGGATATCTATAACTGGTTCCCACCCATATCATACCTTTCCAAATCATTCCTCAAATATATAATAATTAAATTAAATAGACAAAGAGCCTTATCAAATATCCTTACTGAATAAGAGATTAGAATTAATCCATAATTCCCAAAATATTCAAATAACTATAAATGTAATGAAATTATGTAATAATGGTGTATGGTTTAGGAAATTAACATATCCATGATAAATGATATGGATAATTTGGGTAAATTCAATGTTTAATGATCAATAGAAATTTAATATTTCAAGGAGAAAAAAATGAATCAAGGAAGTGACTATCAATACTATCCTTATAAAAGGAAATCAAAAACCATTCAAAGGAATAGTAAGGATTTCATCAATACAATATATACAATATAGGGTAAAAATAAAGGGTTGTTTTCATTGATGAATCAAAATACCATAAAAATTTATTTTAAAAACATTATGACGGAAACTATCCATTTATTTTGAAAAAATATATAAAAATTTTTCTTTGAAAATATATTTTTTGAAAAATAATTTAAAAATAAAATTTTTAAAAATGAAAAAAAGCATCAAATAAATTTTAGTGGTTAAATACTTACATGTTGTATGAGGTAAAATGAATACACCTTTTGTTAGGTAAAAAAGGGTAGAAAAGTGACTTTTTCAGAAAGATATATGAATATTCCTTTGAAAACATTTGTAAAATACAAAAAAGGTAAAAAGTTATTTAATAAATAATTATGGAAAGTTAAAAACATATTATAAAACCTTGTTATAAAACATAGTGTTTAGAAGAAAGTAGGTTATCTGACTAAAATGAGAAATAATGTGGATTTTTCTTAAAAAAAATTCTAATACATTTTAAGTACTAAAGATAAAAAGATGGTAATATTTATTGAAAAGTTTCATCGTTAAATAATGTATAATAAAATTAAAGGGTTTATTGAAAAATTATAAAATAATTTCCTTGAATGAATCTTCATGTGTAAACAATCTCGAATAAGATGAGATTGTAAAGTAAACCCTCAAAAGACCATGAAGTTGAAGTGAGACTCAACCTATTAATTGATTATTTGTATCAACATTAAATAAAACTAATGTATGGGGTAATACATAAATACATACTCAAATTCATTTGGCACATAAAATTAGAATATTAATGATAATTAGGAAGTAATATAACCCAATGAAAAAAGAATCGAGTTATGAAAATTATCTACCACTTGGTAATTTTAAATTCAAATCGATTTAGTTGAAATAATTTAAATTGAAAGTTAAAATACTATGAATAATAAATAATTCATTATATATTATATCAATATGAGTGGTAGATACACCAAAAAATAAGTGAGTGTTGAATATAACATTTATCTCATAGATGTAAAAAGTGAGATGAAAATTCCTTTGTGTTTTCATTTGGGTGAAAGTACATTAACCACATATATAAGGGAATAAAACATTTAACTAACTTATAAAATAAAAAAAAATAATATTTATAATATCATATATTAACTTCTTATAATATCTTATTACCCACATGTTAATAATCATTCATTATTTTCACTATTTTGGGTGTTAATTGTCTTGTTTTTTTTGAGTATGTTTGGACTTATTATTTTTTTATTCCTATAACATAGATAAATAATTAATAATCTTGAGAATTTAAAACATGATTTTTTTTGTATATATTCATTATATATGTATTTATAATAATCCACAATATTTAGAGATAGGAAATGCAATTTACCATTCATGGAGATGATAGGTCGTACGCACACATGAACATTGCTTTCATTTCATTGTTATATTTTGATAGAATGAAAAGTAAATGATATATATATATATATATTATAAATAAATATCATATTTATTTAATATATGTCCTATATATTTATTTAAATGGTTCTTAATACATTATATGTATATCTTGAAAGAATCACATCTCTTTGAGGTGGCGGTAGTCCACACGTCCACGAACGATGTTATTGTATCCCTACATTATGAGACACATGAAGGCATGCATTACATAATAATTAAACAATAATAAATAAATAATAAATAATATATTTATATCACATATATATATATTATTTCCATCATAATTTCCACCATGGGAGGTGGTAAAGTAAAAACAAACAATCATCATTTTGTGAGGTGGTAGTTCATCGTACACGATGAAAATGTTCGTTACCCATTAGATGAAAGTATAAGGCCCCAGCCTTAAACCTTAATTAATCTTGAGTTAATACAAGATTACAATTTTAGGATCTTTTTAGGTTTATAGTTTTAGAGAATTAGATCATAAAACTTTCCTTACATTCCACATTTAAACAAAGTGGTTACATAAAGATAGTATTCATTTTTTCCCATCAACAGAAACATATTTAAAATAAAACATGGATTCTTTCTTGACACTTCCTTGACAAAATCATCATATCATGTACCTTACCCTTGACCTGTGAAAAAAATTTCAAAAAACATGGGATGAGCATAAAAATCTCAGTAAGGGATATAAAAATATGTAAAGGAAACATGAGTTCACATATACATAAGAATGAAATCATACTTTACCCATAAAACATAGGCACTTTAACATACCTCATCAAATCATGAATAAATCATAGAAATCATAAGACATAAAAGGTAACATGAGGCATTCATAACATTCTTACGTAGGGAGTAACCCTCTTGGTTATGTTTGGAATACCCACCACAGTATATTCCCTAAATCTCTTCGGAGAAACCTTAACGTTTCACTCCTTCGCATTACCCAATTCATTGGAGAGCTATATCGGGCTCACCCGCCCTTAGTTTATCATGAAACCACCCGTCTTCATAACAATTCCCAAGAACCATAACATAATCGTACCACATAAAACATGCATAAAGGAAACATAACATTTCCACTTTTCAACCACAAGATATCAAAACAAGACATTGATATATAAACATTATGAAAACCATTTTCAATACCAAAATAAAATAAAAGTAAAACATGGTATTTATTTTTCTTTTAAAAAGAATGTATGGCTTTTAGAGGAAGCCGAAACTCAAATAATGGTCACGACGGCAGAGAAGTCATTGTCACCGCATACGTATGACAAAAACATCCCCTTTTGTCGTTTAGTGAAACGCTTCGTATAAAAAATATTCCTTTTGAATAAACATAAAAGTAAAAGGGGTTTATACACTGTATAAAAGATGGTTGTTTATAAAACAAAATATGCCTCAATGAAAGGAGATTGAGACGAAGTCCCATACAAAGACGGTATCCTTGGATTAAGGATAAATCAATTACATAATTATGTGTGACAAATGAATACACAAAATATAAGTGTATATTAAGTGTAAAATAATCAAAGTTCATTCACACATATTCAAAGGATGACATATTCAATAACTACATGTTGAACCCAAAGAAATCGAAATTGGGTTAAGAAGTTCCCTTGACAGCCTAACAACGTCACATCAAAATGAGTTGAGAGATAAAAAGGGTATCTCATCACATGGACATAAAATTTAAATCAATAAAGATATATAAGAACATATCCCAACATAATAGTATGTGAATTAAAAGACATAAAAAAGGAAGTCTTTTAAACAGAGGAGGGTGAAAGGTTCCTTTACCGACATGGGTATCTTTCGAAACATACGCCCCGTGAAAGAAGAACAATACAACCTTGATGTAAATACTCATAAATGAAAGTATATTACTCAATGAGTAAAATAATGGGCAGTAAATACACCACTCAAAGGAAAATGTGACAAATGTAGCATAAATCTCATAAGAATAAATGTGAGATGAAAAATCCCTTACGAAAACTCGGCAGACTATCGGCGCCACTTAAAACTTACAAAAATTGATTGACGAGAGAGAATAGGGTCTCTCATCATATGAACATAAAAATTACAGTAAGAGTAATATAAAATAACATCCCAATCACAAGAAAGATTAGCTTAAAAGGAATGACATAAAAGAGTGTACTTAAAAAGAAAGGGAGGAGTATGATCCCTTACCTCGGGTCCGACATGACTCGATCGTTCTTTAATATCTTTAAAATTGGGTAACTCCCTTTGGTTTGATCTAAAAGGCTTCCTTGGGAAGACTTATGCCCAAAGTGAGGCTTCAAGGAGTTAGAGAGGGATGTGGAGAGACAAAATGGGCAGGGGTTGGCCAAGCCAAAGGCTTTGGAATTGTGGGTAAGGAGGTAGAGGTGGGGGCCTTATATAAGAGGAGAGGAGGGGCACTCTTGGAAAGGTATAAAATGTATCTTTATTTTCAAATGGGTTTCGGATTTTAATGGTCCCACATTGATTTGTTTCGAGGGTAAGGTGATAAGGTTTCGAAATCCACCCATACAATAGGTTTTAAATGTGTGTAGGTCTTAGATTTTACATTATCTTTCCATTTTATTTAAATCCTTTATTAATAAGGTAATCGCTGCATCATCATGATGTCATAAATAATTTAATACATTTAATGTATAAAAATTATAAAAAAATATCATGATATAGGAAATCTTTTTAGATTTCTAATGAATATTTATTGTCCAAAATATCATTTATTCAGACAAAATTAAAAATATTTTACTTAGGTGATACATTCTTTGTTACATTTAACATTATTTAAAAATAAAAAGATAAAAAGTCATTTTCTCACAAAAGTGATTCCATGGGGCCCCCATGTTTGGGAAAAGGAATCCCATGGTCGGCCATGAGACAACCAGTAGCCTTAGGACACATGTTGTGGTCATTTTTTATTATTATGATATTATTTTATTATCTTTAACTACATATTTACACATTAATCAAGATAATTAAAGATAATTACCGTCGTTACTATTCATAATGTCCAAAAACAAAAGAGTATTAATTACATAATTTGGAAATTTTGATTCCAAATATGTAATCTATTTTACCAAATTCCAGACACATAAATTGCAATAATTAATTTAAAAAATACTTCCCGTTGTCAAAACAAATAGAGGGTTTTTTAGAAACAATATTTATGAAAAGTTTGGAACTTGTTTATGCCTAATTGAAAAGTGAAATTAATCCCAATGACCATCATTGAATTACATGGTAAAAATATATTCTAATTAAACTTTAAAACAAATTAAAAAGATAATGTAACCATATAATTAAATTATATGAAAAAGCAGTTTTGATGTAAAATGCAGTATTTTTCACTATTCATTGAAAAATGAACATTGTCAGAAAAATACCAAAAATTAACCCAAGGTAAATTTCAATGTCCCAATAAAAAATAATATGTTTATTTTGAAAAATAGTGCTTATAAAATTGTCAAAAGTTTGATTTAAAAATGGTTTTCCATCAAAAGGTAGTAAAAAAATCTTTTAAAAATACTAGTGTATTTAATGCTTAATATTGGATTCATTTGTATTTTATGCCTCTAAAATTTATTGGATAAAAGTAAAAACATTTTACAAACATATATAATCATATTTTAGTTATTTCTATTCATTCCTGTCAATACAATGGCTATGTGTTAACTACCATTTAAAATAAGATTATTTTATTATTAGAGTGCAACGTATGATTTCAAAGGAACTTGTTGTTGCGTATTGGGTAAGACATCTAGAATAGCGTTCCCATTAAATTAATGTTGACATTTTATTCACAAATAGGGATAAATATAAAAATGTCATATTCTTTATTTACCTTGTGTGTTACATCCTTCCCCCCTTTTGGGAATTGCGTCCTCGCAATTTTAAAATTGAGCTTGGAAACATCCTTGAAAGTCCCACATCGGAACAAGAGTCGGTAAAACAATCACTTTAAAATAAAGAAAGATAAGTACAAAGGTCACCCGATTTAAACCATACTAGGATTCCAAGTATGAAAATATGGACATGGAGGAAAAAACAAAGGGTCATGTTCTGATGGAGAGTGATAGAAAACATGTTTAGGACAAAGTTAACGACAAGAAAATCACAAACTTGTGATGGGTTAAACGGTATTCGATTCCCCAGTAGGATAAGTTAATAGATTTTTTTTGTTTTAAGTACTTTTTATTGAGGAATTTATTCATAAGGAAACATAATCACTTATCATGTTGACTTTCAACTTTTATTAGATTCCTTACACAAACTCATATTTTCTCCAAAAGATGAGTATTTAGGAAGACTTATTCACATTAATAGTACTATAATCAACTTCTAGAGAATAACATAATCCACAAAAGAGAACTATATAATTCAGATGTCTTTAGACTTTAACCAAAACCAAAACAAAATAGGTTAGTACAGGATCAGATAATCCAGAAAAGGATAACCCTTTATAAAAAGAAAATCTATTCTTAATCTCCAAAATTTGTCCAACAAAACCCAAAGTTCAACGAGGACCATTCGATAAACAATTTGTCCATAAAAGTATTCAATGTAATCCAAACTAATATTGAAACCCAAATATTTTTAGGATTTAGTCACATAGCCTTCCAAGCTAAATCGTAACATTTATCTCCAAACAACATCAGTTTCTCTTAATGTCTCGTATTGAAAAGTAATTAACCTAATCACATATCCTCCATGATAGGTTAATAAATTTCCATAGATAACCCAAAATAAACTTACTCTTAATTCATAAAATCATCTAACTAAAAAGAATCAGTAAAACTAACCAGGGACTTCACGTAGTCTAGTGGTAGGCGATAAATACCTGTCACACTTTGGTTGTGGGTTCGATTCCCATAGCTTTGTCCAACGCGACGGGTTGTCACACGGTCTGCATGTTTTACTTTTTCCGAAACTATATAATTATTAAAACATTCCCCAAAAAGAGATAAAATCATCAAAAATAATCATAACATATTTTGACCTCAAGTTTATCTCATGCCTTTCATTTTCCATCATATCATAGAGTAACCCATAATTTCATAAAAAGTAAGGATCATATAAACCCTAATGGTTACCTTTATAATTATTACCTGAACTTTAAAATCGATTGGTCATCTCGTACATAATTCATTACAAAACATACCAAGGTTCAAGTGGTTGATCATGACTCCTTGATAGTTGGTTTAGAACAACCACAAGATTCCTCATTCAATCCCCCATTTCATCTAGTATCCTAATCAGAGAACCACCACAATTTCCTTCAAACCTGTTGTCTCTTTGGTGCCTGCTAGATCCATCCATTCACTAAAAAAAAAATGTTAGTGTGAGTATATCAATAAAACCATCATGTACTAATGAGGAAGATAAACACTAAGATATACTTACTCATTCACTTTATCTAAAACTAGGACTCTTTCTGAAATCCTAGCCATTATGGTAATGTCACTTATTCTTAGAGAATGCACTAACCTCTAAAGTTATCCAAACCGACCTCTGATACCAACTATAATGCCCCAGCCTTAAACCTTACTTAATATTGAGTTAATACAAGATTACACATTGAAGATCTTTTCAGGTTTAGAGTTTTAGAGAATTAGATCATAAAACTTGCATTACATTCCACATTTAAACAAAGTGGTAACATAAAGATAGTATTCATTTTTTCCCATCAATAGAAACATATTTAAAATAAAACATGGATTCTTTCTTGACACTTCCTTGACACTATCATCATATCATGTACCTTTCCCTTGACCTGTGGAAAACATTTCAAAAAACTTGGGATGAACATAAAAAGCTCAGTAAGGGATATAAAAATATGGAAAGGAAACATGAGTTCATATATACATAAGAATGAAATCATACTTTACCCATAAAACATAGGCACTTTAACATACCTCATCAAATCATGAATAAATCATCGAAATCAGAAGACATAAAAGGTAACTTGAGGCATTCATAACATTCTTACGTAGGGAGTAACCCTCTTGGTTACGTTTGAAATACCCACCGCAGTATATTCCCTAAATCTCTTCAGAGAAACTGTAACATTTCACTCCTTCGTGTTACGCAATGAATTGGAGAGCTATATCTGGCTCACCTGCCCTTAGTTTATCATGGAACCACTCGTCTTCATAATAATGCCCAAGAACCATAACATAATCGTACCACATAAAACATGCATAAAGGAAACATAATATTTCCACTTTTCAATCACAAGATATCAATACAAGACATTGATATATAAAATTATGAAAACCATTTTCAATACCAAAATAATATAAAAGTAAAACATGGTATTTATTTTTATTTTAAAAAGAAGGTATGGCTTGTAGAGGAAGATGATACTCAAATAATGGTCATGGCGGCAGAGAAGTCATTGTCGCCGCATACGTATGACAAAAACATTCCCTTTTGTCATTTAGTAAAACGCTTCGTATAAAAATTATTCCTTTTGAATAAACTTAAAAGTCAAAGGGGTTTATACACTGTATAAAAGAATGTTGTGTACAAAACAAAATATGCCTCAATGAAAGGAGATTGAGACGAAGTCCCATACAAAGACGGTATCCTTGGATTAAGGATAAATCAATTACATAATTATGTGTGACAAATGAATAGATGAAATATAAGTGGATATTAAGTGTAAAATAATCAAAGGTCATTCACACATATTCAAAGGATGACATATTCAATAACTACATGTTGAACCCAAAGAAATCGAAATTGGTTTAAGAAGTTCCCTTGACAGCCTAATGGCGTCACATCAAAATGAGTTGATGAGAGATAAAAAGGGTATCTCATCACATGGACATAAAATTTAAATCAATAAGGATATAGAAGAACATATCCCAACATAATAGTATGTGAATTAAAAGACATAACAAAGGAAGTCTTCTAAACAGAGGTGGGTGAAAGCTTCTCTTACCGACATGGGTGTCTTTCGAAACATACGCCCTGTGAAAGAAGGATAATACAACATTGATGTAAATACTCATAAATAAAAGTATATTGCACAATGAGTAAAATAATGGGAGGTACATACACCACTCAAAGTAAATTGTGGAAAAAGTAGCATAAATATCACGAGAATAAAAGTGTGATGAAAAATCCCTTACGAAAACTCGACAGCCTAACGACGCCACTTAAAACTTACAAAAATGGATTGATGAGAGAGAATAGGGTCTCTCATCATATGAACATAAAAATTATAGTAAGAGTAATATAAAATAACATCCCAATCACAAGAAATATGAGCTTAAAAGGAATTACATAAATTATTGTATTACAAAGAAAGGGAGGAGTAGGATCCCTTACCTCGGGTCCGACTTGACTCGAACGTTCTTTAATCTCCTTAAAATCGGGTAACTCCCTTTGGTTTGAGCTAAAAGGCTTACTTAGAAAGACTTCTGTAACACCCCGAGATTTTATGAAAAATATTCTTTTTAATTCCATTAATGTCTTGTGTTGTACGCTACACAAAAAGGATCTTGCACAACACACATCCTTGACTTGCCTTGCATTACATGCAATCACGACTTTCCTTGATAGCGTGTGTAGTACGCAATACCGAGTTTCACTAAACAACGATATGCTATTAAAATATTATTAAAATTAGATGTTATGAATAGTAATAACCACCTTTTAAAATTTTAGAAATTTTATCTCTCAAAATGGACTTCATTTTTGGATTCGGAGTATCGAATTTAACCTAAGGTGGAATTTTGGTACTTTTCGGATAACTTTCTTATTCTGATGAATAGTGAAAATTACTAAATTTTAATTAAAAACAACTTTTTTAATAGAAATAATTAATATTGATAAATTATTTATTTAAGTGGTTTTAAATTATATTTAGAATATATTTTTACAATTTAATACAATGTTGGTCATTGGATGTAATTCTACATTTAAACCAGACATAAACAAGTGTCAATCTTTTGATAGTTATTATCTCTTAAGAATACGCTATTTGTTTTGATGATGGGAATTAGTTTTTAAATTAATTAATGCAACTGATATGTTTTGAATTTGGTAAAATAGATATATTTTTTTAGTTCACAATATCAAATATATCTTAGGCCAAATTTTTGGTGTTTTTATGGAAACTTTCATTTTTTGATGAATAGTGAAACCACTAAGTGGTAGTTAAAAAAATGAAGTTTTCATAAAACTTAATTTTACCGCTTTTGTGAGTGGAATTTCAAAAATCTGAGAGACACGGTTTATTTTAGTTAGTAAAATGTGGTTCAATGAGATGAAAATAATTTTTGGTGAATAGTAACTTTTTACTTTTTTACCACGGTTAAAAGTAAATAGGGTAATTAAGGGTAAAAATGTTATTATTATTACCCTAACACATGTACTAATTCTGTTGGATAAGTGTAATTCGACCAAGAACAACCTTAGGAATAAAATATGATCATTTAGGCCCACTTGGATTAGATTAGGACATTTATTATTAATTTATTTAAAGAAGGGTTAAAATAGTTAAAATCAATGTTTAATAAGTAAATCATTTTTAATATAGGGTTATACATAAGAAAAATACTACTATAAATACTCATTAGAAAGCTAAAAAGAGTTCCTAATGGTATATTATTTGTAATTTTTAGACATTAAATAAGTTAATTTATTTATGACACAAAGATGATGAAATAATTATCTTATTAATGAAATATTGACATAATTGATGTTATAAATACCCAAATAAATGAAATTTGAGACTTTTTATGAATTCCACTAATTTTCTGGGTTAATATGACATGTGAGTATTTATTTAATTAACTCTGTTCGAACTAATAATTCTGTTATAATTTTCCTAAAAATCAATTACTAAATAGTGTCAAAATTGACATAAAATAGTTTTTAAAACAAATATTATATTATTAATTGTTATTTTATTCCTAAAAATCTAAGGTTCTGACAAATGAATTAGATAAAGTTATATATAATAATAATAAAAAACGTGGGGTTCGTTTGGCTTGTTATAGTAAGTTTATTAACCTTATAGTGTAAGAACACAAGAAGACAGGGTAAAAGTAAAATTATTTAACTTAATGTTGAATCTAAATGATAAGGTTAAAATAGGAACCTAAAATTGTCTAAATTCTATTGGATGAGAGTATTTCGACCTATACCCACCTTATATTTGAAAGAAATCAATTTGGAGCTACTTAAAACCGAATTTAACTTTATAATAAAATAATAGTTTTAGTTATTCCAAAGGTACCCCTCTCCTCCCTTATAAAGGGCACCTCCTCTCCCTCTTCCTCACGCAACTTTGAGCCTTCAAACTCGGCAAAACCCTGCCAATTTCTCCTTTCCACTTCCCTAGAAACATCCTAGAGGTTATGGTCTTCTTCAAAGACCTATTTTAGTGCCCTAAAAGGAGGTCTCAAAGAAGCACTTCAAAGAAGAGGTAATGTCGGTTACCGATTCCTTCATCTTTATTTCTTCTTCCACTTCTTCTTATTTAGTTGTTTCATTATGAAGTAATAACATCAGTATCACTCATATACTGATATGTTATTATAAGTATGAAACAACCCTATTTCACCATCTATCCATCCTATGGAAAAAGAAATCACCGCGCGTGCGTACGTACGGAATACCGTCTCCACGCCGTGGTGTAATCTATTTTCCACCACCACCTTACTTGGATGGGTATAATGTTGTAAATAATGACTATATATGACTATTATAAAGTGATATTGATTCTGAAATAGTATACATACACCCCAATACAATTCCATGATCATAGGAACGATATCATCACTCGTGCGTACGTACGGAATACCGTCTCCACGATGTGATGCGACTCGTTCTACATGATCTTCATTGCATAATGATTATATGAATTAATTGAATGAATTAATATGATATATATTACACTAATACCATTCTTTAAATGAGGTATCTATAACCTAAAGAGAAGAATAAGAATTTATTCGATAAAACATGCATAAGAACAAAAAGTAATAAACACCCGAATAACAAGTAGTAATGAAATATTACTAATAAGAAGCTAAGAATATGTCCATATATGATATCATAACAATATGTATGATTATGGAATAAGTCAATAACATTATTTAAATCATTATACAGGAGGTTCGGACACTTACGAAGCAAATCGGACCTAAGGTAAAGGAAATATCACAATCTCATTTTTATCCGAGGTTGTTTATACTTTTGTAATTACTAGGGTGTATTTTATCATCCAAATCCATGTTTCCTCAATATGTAATATTATTTCCATCCACCTAAAATTTTTTAAATCCAATTTTATCCTTCGGTGAGTTTATAGTAAAAGATATGAAATGAATCTTTTGTAATTTTTCGTACGAGGTACTTTTTGACTTTTCCGACAAAAGTTCGAGACGAATGATTTCTTTTAACTTATACGACATGAATGGATTTTTAAAACATTATTTCCAAGAAGCATACCTTACAAGTTTTCATTTTTATTTTTAATCAAATTCTTTTAGTTTAGTAATGTATGACATGTTAAGAAAGAAAAGTGTTTTTGAAGTAGAAAGGATATTTTCATCAAGAATGGAGTTCAAGTGTTTTATCAAAATTATTTTCCATCTAAGATAATAAAGGGTTCTGTTTTTTTATCACTATTATTACATTGATTTGATTATGTTGTGATGGAATTATTTTTATGAATTCCTTTATATTATATGAATTGTTTTATGATGTCACAATGTTTAAGATTCTCATTTTTATTACATGGGTTATGCTATGATGTATGGTTTATGATTTTGTGGCACACATAAGAATGGTATCATTATGAGATGGGTGGGACCTATATCTCCCTCCAATGAATTGGGAAAAGATTTTATATCTCATCAGATAGACATGGCCGGAACGGTAGGTTATACCGGTTCAGTGAAACAAGACTGAAACGAGGAGTGAACTCGGTTCAAAAAGGGACTTTGTCCACTAAGATAGTCTTGGAAATGAGTCTTGACTAATAAGAAATGATTCTCTATGATTATGTGTGTATTCCAAAAAGTTTAATGTTTTAAGTTATGATTATTGGGATTACATTTCTCTACAATGATTTATCCCATGTTATGATATTATGATCTCTTTTTCAGGTTAAGAATTCCAAAATGTTATGTTCTTATGAATATGATGTGATTGATATTTCTTTTGGTTACCCTTACGGAGCATTTGAGATCATCCTTTTATGTTTTCTTTTCCCCAGTATATAAAGAATGGTTTTAGGTATAAAAAAAGGACGATCTTTATGGGATATGTTGAAGATCTTTCACCACGATTAGAAGATTATATTCCGAGTTTCCAAAGACCTTAAACTATTACGGTCCTTGTGTGTATGTTTTTGTTATGTACTAAGTATTCCTCAAAAGTAATGTAATGTCCATGTACGTCAGGCTTCAGGTCTCTACAGTTGGTATCAGAGGAAAGGTTTAGTCAACCTTTGGAAACTAATATGCGAGAACTTTAGTGAGATACCTAGAGATATTTCTAAGGTGTGTCTAGGGATGTCTCTAAGGTTAAGTATACGTATAGGTTATAGTCCTAGAATTGTGCTAACGATCTTAGAATTTAACCTAAGATGTTAGATATTGAGGGTACTCCCCCTTTTATTATGTTGTTTTCCCTAGCATGATTTTTTGCTCTCACACTATTCTTTTTGGGTTTTAGACGATGGATGGAACCCGAAGGAACTGTGTTGATCAATGCAATGGACAATGTAATGATTGTCCTCCTGAACAAACAAATGTCATGGAAGATGGAGTGCGAAATATTATTGCTATACTTACACAAGCTATGAATCATTCTGGACTTCCAAATGAGTAGAGAAGGGAACAATATTCTATTGAGTCGTTCATGAGGCAACATCCACCTTCTTTCAATGGGTATTCTGATCCACTTGTTGCTGAACAATGGATCAGTACCACTGAAATGATATTTTCAGTTCTTCAATGTTCTGAACATGATAAATTCATCTTAGCAGTATATCGTTTGGAAGGTGAAGCTGATCAATGGTGGAATCTTATCAAGAATACGAGGAAAAGAGATGAAATTGAGTCCATGGAATGGGATGAGTTCAAAAACTTATTTTTCAATAAGTACTTCCCTCATATTATTAGAACAAAGATGGAGAAGGAGTTTCTTGAACTAAAGCAAAAGGATGATGAATCTGTTTGTATATACGAAGCGAATTTTACGAGGCTCCCATGGTATGCATCTGGATTTATCATCCAACCTGAAAGTAAAGATGATCGATTCTTTAGTGGCTTAAAACCAAATCTTCGAAGGGCATTAGCTATAAGAGACTTCAGTAGCTATGAAGAAATTGTGCGTTGTGCTATAAAGGTAGAAATGGAAGTTGGTGTTACTTATCCATCTCATAGTTTTGACAAGAAACGAAATATGGAGTTCAAAGAGAAATCTCAGAATAATGGTGAAAAGAAGATGAATGTTTCCTTATGCTAAAAGTGTGGAAAGAAGCATGGTGGGGATTGTCTTAAAGGTACAAGTAAATGTTTCAAATGTGGAAAGGAAGGTCATCGGGATTTTGAATTCCACAATGATGGGAAGAAGATGTCTAATGATGCCAACAAAGGAAGGGATACGCAGAATGAACCTACTACACTTCAATTCTTCAAGTGCAAGGAAATGGGGGAATTATGCTAATAAATGCCCTAATCCAAGGGTTAGTGATGATCGACATGAGCAACCACTTAAGGAAAAGGACAAAGGGAAGTCACATGCGATCACTATTGGCGATGTTGAATATGAAAACGATGTGGTGGAATGATTAAGTGTTTATGTAATGGGATTCCAAAATAATGTTGTATATAGTATCGTGGAATATTGGAATATTTATGTATTGGTCTATTGTGGTTTTCAATGGTACCGGTAACCATGGAAAGTGATTGAGATATTTTTGAAAAAAAAGATGATATGCGCATAATGAAGGGAAAACGAGAAAATGAAATGTTTGACAGTATTCATGCGCTCATGATTGATATAAGGACTAAGTGATCTCATGGTTTGAGTATATAGAATTTTGAGGATTTTGGTATGTGGAAAGAGTTAACTTTTAACAACACTCATGTTTTCAATAAGGTTTAATGGGTATTCATTTTTTTAAGAGAATACATGATTAAGGCCTTCGAATGTTCGGAATTTGACCAACAAGACATATCTCATGATATATGGTGATCAACAATGGTATAAACATGCTAGTTGTATGTACTCTTTGGTAATAGTTTTCACTATAATATGAGATTAGACAGTATTATTTTGGATAAGACTAAAGATTGGAATGAATTATGTTGGACATAAGTTAGTATTGTTTAAGGATATAAGTTTTTACGATATTATTGATGGGATGTTATAGTAATATAGTTTTAGAAAAAGGACAACCTGCAGGACGTGCGACAACCCATCGCGTCAGACAAGGCCGTGGGAATCGAACCCACAACCGAAGTGCGACTAGCCTTTATCGCCTACCACTGGCCTACAGAAAGTCCCTGTTTAGTAAAAAATAGTTTTATTATATTAAGCAGTATGATATATGAAGTATAAGTCCATTTTAGGAACCATATATGTTTAATCTCACTATAGATGGACTTATGTATTTCTTTGATAACTTTTCTAACCTTTTGTTTGAGACAGATGGAATGACCCATCATTCTATCACATGATCTGCTAACACATCACGAATGAAAAATTCAACTTCATTTCTTTAAGAGATGAAGTGGAAATTGTCCAAAGAACGACCAACGGTGAGACTATACCGAAATCACAAAAGTATTTCTTCTAATTCCAATTTCATCAACTTTAGGGAAATGATCTTGAAAAAAAATGTTATCCTAGTGCTATTATATCTGATGAATCGGATGGTACCTTAGATCATCACAAATTTGTGGCTTTGTGATTGTTGGCTTTTCCATAGCCATGTTCTCTACCACTCTCCATCAGAACGTGATGGTTAGATTTCTCTTCCATATCCATATTTTCACCTATGTGGAAACCCAGTGATTAGTTTATTTGGGTAAGCGTTACGTTTCCTAATTTTGTTTTTAAAGATTAGTTTTGGTATTCCTTTTTACAATGTGGGTTTCTATCAAAGAAACTTTCGAATAGTAAACCATTTATAACCCCGACGAATTTCGAGTGCGAAATTCATTTTAAGGGGGGTAGAATGTAACACCCCGAAATTTTATGAAAAATATTCTTTTTAATTTCATTAATGTCTTGTGTTGTACGCTACAAAAAGGAGCTTGCACAACACACATACTTGACTTGCCTTGCATTACACGCAATCACGACCTTCCTTTATAGCGTGTGTAGTACGCAATACCAAGTTTCACTAAACAACGATATGCTATTAAAATATTATTAAAACTAGATGTTATGAATAGTAATAACCACCTTTTAAAATTTTAGAAATTTTTTCTCTCAAAATGGACTTCATTTTTGGATTCGGAGTATCTAATTTAGCCTAAGGTGAAATTTTGGTACTTTTCGGATAACTTTCATATTCTGATGAATAGTAAAAATTACTAAATTTTAATTAAAAACAACTTTCTTAATAGAAATAATTAATAGTGATAAACTATTTATTTGAGTGTTTTTAAAGTATATTTAGAATATATTTTAACAATTTAATACAATGTTGGTCATTTGATGTAATTCTACATTTAAACCAGACATAAACAAGTGTCAATCTTTTGATAGTTATTATCTCTTAAGAACACGCTATTTGTTTTGACGACGAGAATTAATTTTTAAATTAATTAATTCAACTGATATGTTTCGAATTTATTAAAATAGACATAATTTTTGAGTTCATAATATCAAATATAGCTTAGGCTTAATTTTTCGTGTTTTTCTGGAAACTTTCATTTTTTGATGAATAGTGAAACCACTAAGTGGTAGTTAAAAAAAATGAATTTTTCAAAAAACTTAATTTTACCGCTTTTGTGAGTGGAATTTAAAAAATCCGAGACACACGGTTGATGTTAGTTAGTAAAATGTGGTTTAATGAGATGAAAATAATTTTTGCTGAATAGTAATTTTTTACTTTTTTTACCACGGTTAAAAGTAAATAGGGTAATTAAGGGTAAAAATGTTATTATTATTACCCTAACACATGTCCTAATTCTATTGGATAAGTGTAATTCGACCAGAAACAACCTTAGGTATAAAATATGATCATTTAGGCCCACTTATATTAGATTCGGACATTTATTATTAATTTATTTAAAGAAGGGTAAAAATAGTTAAAATCAAAGTTTAATAAGTAAATCATTTTTATATAGGGTTATAAATAAGATGAATTATACTATAAATACTCATTAGAAATATAAAAATATTTCCTACATAATGGTATTTTATTTGTAATTTTTAGAATTTAAATAAGTTAATTTATTTATGACACAAAGATGATGAAGTAATTATCTTATTAATGAAATATTGACATAATTGATGTTATAAATACCCAAATAAATATAATTTGAGACTTTTTATGAATTAACCTAATTTTATAGGTTAATATGACATGTTATTATTGATTTAATTAAATCTTTTAGAACTAATCATTCTGTTATGATTTTCACAAAAATCAATTACTAAATATTGTCAAAATTGACATAAAATAGTTTTTAAAACAAATATTATATTATTAATTATTATTTTATTCCTAAAAATCTATGGTTCGTCCAAATGACTTAGATAAGGTTATATATATTAATAATAAACAACTTGGGGTTCGTTTGTCTTGTTATAGTAAGTTTATTAACCTTATAGTGTAAGAACACAAGAAGACACGGTAAAAGTAAAATTATTTAACTTAATGTTGAATCTAAATGATAAGGTTACAATAGGAACCTAAACTTGTATAAATTATATTGGATGAGAGGATTTAGACCCATCCCCACCATATCTTCGAAAGAAATCAATTTGGAGCTATTTAAAACCGAATTTGACTTTATAATAAAATAATAGTTTTAGTTATTCCAAAGGTACCCCTCTCCTCCCTTATAAAAGGGAACCTCCTCCCCCTTTTCCTAACAACACATTGAGCCTTCAAGCTAGGAAAAACCCTGACAATTTCTCCTCTCCACTTCCCTATAAACATCCTAGAGGTTATTTTCTTCTTCAAAGACCTATTTAAGTGCCCTAAAAGGAGATCTCAAAGAAGCACTTTAAAGAAGAGGTAATGTCCGTTACCGATTCGTTCATCTTTATTTCTTCTTCCACTTCTTCTTCTTTAGTTGTTTCATTATGAAGTAATAACATAAGTATCACTCATATACTGATATGTTATTATAAGTATGAAATAACCCTATTTCCCAATCTATCCATCCTACGGAAAAAGAAACCACCGCGCGTGCGTACGTACGAAATACCGTCTCCACGCCGTGGTGTAATCTATTTTCCGCCACCACCTTAATTGGATGGGTATAATGGTGTAAATAATGACTATATATGACTATTATAAAGTGATATTTATTCTGAAATAGTATACATACACTCCAATAAAATTCCATGATCATTGGAATGATATCATCACTCGTGCGTACGTACGGAATACCGTCTCCACGATGTGATGCGACTCATTCTACATGATCTTCATTGAATAGTGATTATATAAATGAATTGAATGAATGAATATGATATATATTACACTGGTACCATTCTGGAAATGAGGTATCTATAACCTAAAGAGATGAATAAGAATTTATTCGACAAAACACGCATAAGAACAAAAAGTAATAAACACCCGAATAACAAGTAGTAATGAAATATTACTAATAAAAAGCTAAGAATATGACCATATATGATATCATAACAATAAGTATGATTCTGTAATAAGTCAATAACATTATTTAAATCATTAATCAGGAGGTTCGGACACTTACGAAGCAAATCTGACCTAAGGTAAGGGAAATATCACAATCTCATTTTTATCCGAGATTGTTTATACTTTTGTAATTACTAGGGTGTATTTTATCATCCACATCCATGTTTCATCAATATGTAATATTATTTCCATCCACCAACAATTGTTCAAATCCAATTTTACCCTTCAGTGAGTTTATAGTAAATGATATGAAAGGAATGTTTTTTCATTTTTCGTATGAGGTACTTTTTGACTTTTCCGACAAAAGTACGAGAAGAATGTTTTCTTTTAACTTATACGGCATGAATGGATTTTTAAAACATTCTTTCCAAGAAGCTTACCTTACAAGTTTTCATGTCTATTTTTAATCAACTTCTTTTAGTTTAGTAATGCATGAAATTTTAAGAAAGAAAAGTGTTTTTGAAGTAGAAAGGATATTTTCATCAAGAATGGAGTTCAAGTGTTTTATCAAAATTATTTTCCATCTAAGATAATAAAGGGTTCTGTTTTTTATCCCTATTATTACATTGATTTGATTATGTTGTGATGGAATTATTTTTATGAATTACTTTATATTATATGAATTTTTTTATGATGTCACGATGTTTAAGATTCCCATTTTTATTACATGGGTTATGCTATGATGTATGGTTTATGATTTTGTGGCACACATAAGAATGGTATCATTATGAGATGGGTGGGACCTATATCTCCCTCAAATACATTGGGTAAAGATTTTATATCTCATGAGATATTCATGGCTAGAACGGTAGGTTATACCGGTTCAGTGAAACTGGACTGAAATGAGGAGTGAACTCGGTTCAGAAAGGGACTTTGTCCACTAAGATAGTCTTGTCAATGAGTCTTAACTAATAAGAAATTATTCTCAATGATTATGTGTGTATGCCACAAAGTTTAATGTTTTAAGTTATGATTATTGTGATTACATTTCAATACTATTCTTTTTCCCATGTTATTATATTATGATCTCTTTTTCAGGTTATGAATTCCAAAATGTTATGTTCTTATGAATATGATGTGATTGATATTTCTTTTGTTTACCCTTACTGAGCATTTGAGCTCACCCTTTTATGTTTTATTTTCCCCAGGATATAAAGAAAGGTTTTAGGTATAAAAAAAGGAAGATCTTTATGGGAGATGTTGAAGATCTTTCACCACGATTAGAAAATTATATTCTGAGTTTCCAAAGACACTAAACTATTACGGTCCTTGTGTGTGTGTTTTTGTTATGTACTAAGTATTCCGAAAAAGTAATGTAATGTCCATGTACGTCAGGCTTCGGGTCTCTCCAACTTCTGCCCAAAGTGAGGCTTCAAGGAGTTAGAGAGGGATTTGGAGAGACAAAATGGGCAGGGGCTGGTCGAGCCAAAGGCTTTGGAAGTGTGGGTAAGGAGGTAGAGGTGGGGGCCTTTTATAAGAGAAGAGGAGGGTCACTCTTGGAAAGGTATAAAATGTAACTTTATTTTCAAATGAGTTTCGGATTTTAATGGTCCCACATTGATTTGTTTCGAGGGTAAGGTGATAAGGGTTCTAAATCCACCCATCTAATAGGTTTTGGACATGTGTAGGTCTTATATTTTACATTATCTTTCAATTTTATTTAAATCCTTTATTAATGATGTAATCGCTGCATCATCGTGATGTCATAAATAATTTAAAACATTTAATGTCTAAAAATTATAAAAAAATATCATGATGTAGGAAATAATTTTATCTTTCTAATGAATATTTAAGTAGAAAATATCATTTATGTAGACAAAATTAAAAATATTTTACTTAGGTGATACATTCTTTGTTACATTTAACATTCTTTAAAAATAAAAAGATAAAAAGTCACTTTGTCACAAAAGTGATTCCATGGGGCCCCCAAGTTTGGAACAAGGAATCCCATGGTCGGCCATGAGACAACCAGTAGCCTTATGACAAATGTTGTTGTCATTTTTTATTATTATGATATTATTTTATTATCTTTAACTACCTGATTACTCATTAATCAGGATAATTAAAGATAATTACCATCATTAATATTCATAATGTCCAAAAACAAAAGAGTATTAATTACATAATTTGGAACTTATGATTCAAAATATTTAATAAATTTTACCAAATTACAAACACATAAATTTCAATAATTAATTTAAAAAAAACTTCCTGTTGTCAAAACAAATAGCAGGTTTTTAGAAACAATGTTTATGAGAAGTTTGGCACTTGTTTATGACTAATTCCAAAGTAAAATTAATCCCAATGACCATAATTGAATTACATGGTAAAAATATATTCTAATGAAACTTTAAAACAAATTAAAAAGATAATATAACCATATAATTAAATTATATGAAAAAGCATTTTTGATGTAAAATGTAGTATTTTTCACTATTCATTGAAAAATGAACATTGTCAAAAAATACCAAAAATTAACCCAAGGTAAATTTCAATGTCCCAATCATAAATAATATATCTATTTTGAAAAATAGATCTTATAAAATTGTCAAAAGTTTTATTTAAAAATGGTTTTCCATCAAAAGGTAGTGAAACAGTCTCTTAAAGATACTAGTGTATTTAATGCTTAAGATTGGATTCATTTGTATTTTAAGCCTCTAAAATTTATTGGATAAAAGTAAAAACATTTAACAAACATATATAATCATATTTTAGTTATTTCTATTCATTCATGTCAATACAACGACGATGTGTTAACTACCATTTAAAATAATATTATTTTATTATTAGAGTGCCACGTATGATTTCAAAGGAACTCGTTGTTGCGTATTGGGTAATCCATCTAGAATAGTGTTCCCTTTAAATTAATATTGACATTTTATTCACAAATAGGGATAAATATAAAAATGTAATATTCTTTATTTACCTGGGGTGTTACAGAAAGTGTGAGTAATTGTAGATAAAAAACATATAATAAAAACATATAATTATATTGAGGATACTTAGGTTATTATATAATCATGGAATAGAATGATTTATTTAGTGGAGAATGAAATTAATTCAAATGATCTTGAGAAAGAATGTTACCTCTTATTTGGGTAACTCCTTTTGGTTTGCACCAAAGAGATTCATTGGATGGATTAACAAAAAAGGGAGGATTATAGGTCTAGGGGAGGGATTTTTTGAGAATATTGTATCATATTATTTTTATGATGAAATGTGTGTTGAGTGGTTTGAGAGAGGGGAATAGTCAATTCTTTTTTAAATTGTAGGAGGAGTGGAATTCTGGTAATTTTTTTAAAGGGAATTGCACCCACGTTTTCCCAAGTAAATTGGATCCAATAATGTAAATAAATTAATAAAACGAGGTATGAGGTCGAAATATTTATATCCATGGGATTTGGAAAATTTTTATAAGTTATTTTGACCCCTATGTTTAAGGTTTAGTCACTTGTTAAGCTTAATTTTACCATTGTCATTGTAATTAATTGTAATCACATTCACTAATATTTTTGGTAGAAAACTATGTTGAACATATTATAAATTATAAATTATTATGATTCCAAATAAAGAATCGATTTTTATTAATTCCAATCATATATATGGAAGAAATTATTTTAAATTTATTTCCGCCAACTAGATGAAAATATGAGTTTTTAAAGTAAAAACTTTCAAAAAGGTTGCTATGTTTTTTATATTTAATTTGAATTTAAAATTGATTATAATAACCTAAATTGGATTAATTTATATATAATTTATATAATTTTACTTTAAAACTAATTCCAAATATAATTTAACAACATAAATAATTTTTTTTGAAAAAGCAGTTTTGAATAAAAATTCAATATTCCCACTATTCATTAAAAAATGAAACGTCACGAAAAAATGAAAAATTCACCTTAAACAATTTTTTTTTAGATTTCAATTTTTTTTATTTTTTTATATTAAATTTATAAACCTTCCAAAAAAAGGATTTAAAATAGGTTCTCCATTAAAATTCGGTAAAACTTCCTTTATAAATATATAGGATTTTAAGTTTAAAATTGGGCGTGTTCTTATCTTATGCCAATACATCTTAATAGGGGAATATAAAAAATATTTTATTGAATATATAACACATATATTTCATTAATATCATTCAATAATTTTAATTAACATAAATTATTAAGACAAAACACCCTTGGGATTAAAAAATAAATATATTTCTTTCATATCCAATTGATTTCTATTTTCATTTCTATTTAATCGGTAAAAAATGAATTAATCATGTATTTTTATAAATAATATATTTTAATATGTTAGTTAATCCTATTCATAATCACTAATTTAATGTATATTTTTATCTTATTATATTAAATAATAAGATTTTAATTATGTATTGTTGTTTGGTAATACATGGTCTTGCGTATAACACAAGCCATTGAAGGAAGTTGTTCTTATGTGTAACACAAGCTAAATAAGTTTGGTTTTCATTATAATCCACAGAATATATTAAATTTATTTAATATAGTAATTATATTATAATTTCTTGATATATTATATTCCCTTACATGCATAGTGTTGTGTGTCATAAAAGTTATCGAATAAAAGTTACTTTTTTAGAATTATTTGGGAGTTACATATCGGGGGATGGGTCGAGATATGGGGGAATGTGGAGGATTTATGGTTCGAAAAGATTAATGGAATTGGTGTAAAATAAAAATTTTAATTTCTTTGAATGATCACATGGTTAGAAGACACAATTAGACAAACTATAAACCAATCTTTTTGTCCTACCATCCCTTTAAAAAATTAATAATGTGGTTATATAGGAATAGGAAGACGGTTAGACAGGACATTCTCAATACTTGTAAAAATCACTATAAAATCAACACCTCCATCTCATGGTTACTATACGATTAATACTAACCCTATTCCCAAATCGTGTGCTATGATTTTATTTTGTTTTCCAATTTTTATCCCCGATCTCTTAAAAACCTGTAGAACCAAACATGAGACCATAACACTCTAAAATTATATGTATTATGAAAAAAATTGTTTTTCACAATTCATTCCACTGTAAACCAATCTATCCCTAGAAATGTTTCATGATTATAGATTCACATATAGATAAGTCTATTTCAACATCAATTACATATCACACTCTCATACCTCATGGAGATCACTATTCACACTGCCATAGAACACCAAGATAATAGAGTAATTTACTATATATCCACCCTTATCAAATTTATCCAAAACATATACTTTTCATATAATCACTGAGGTATTAAATTGAGTTCTACATCCTCTCACCTTAACACATGGAACATATCCGGCTAATATGACTTTAATTGAGAAGCATGAAACACATGACATGACGTTTAAAAAATATAGTAGGTTCTACTGCTATGTTAACTATTTGAGATGTTAAAAATTATAAACTAGAACAAACTAACACTATTCAAACATACCTCTCTTCCCAAACAATTATGTTCTAATCAATGTGGGACTCTGTGAAAAACTATATCTCTTATCTCAACTCTAATAGATGATGACTGATTTATGAAAATGGTCTCCAGAGGCTCAAATATATTTCAAACCTCTTCCAATTTAACCACAATATCTGTGTCACCCTTGGACAAGTCTCAGTTATATAAGAGACCTTTCACCTAACTCTAACCATCAAAAAATAGATCAAAAGGGATACCATTAAAACACATCAAGGGAACCATTCTAGTCTAATATTTATATCTATTCTTAAAAGAAATACCAAAAATAGGAAGATTATATTACTAAGAACTACTTAATTTATGCATGCATCTCGAAGACATAATCATAAGACACTAGATTTCCCATCTATCATATCCATCAATTTAAAGTTAGTACGCCATGCACAAATTTGTTGGAGAACCCAAAACATCCTCCAATATTCACTATAATATTAATCAAATCATAGGTCTCTATAAGAATATAAAAAATAAGGTAAACTATAGATTTTCATATATTTTTGAACATATAAATGTTTAAGTTACTTTACCCTTATAATCTACTCAATTGGAAGGAAATAAAAGAATTCATAAGCTGATAAATGATCACATGAATCATATAGTTTTTATTAGTATCCATGGTTGTCCAAATGTTAATTCCATATGCAATTAATCCCATATCCACCATGAAATGGGAAAGGGAAACAATAATCCAATATGTATCTAGTATTCAAGTATAATTATCTAACATGTAAGGCAGAGAGACATGATGTCTGTAACTAACCATCTCATATCAGGCCACTAATTTTGATGTCTTAGATAATGAATCATCTTGGTAACCCTAGTGTTCATAAAAATTCTAGAAAAATTTTCACTATCCACAAACCCCTATATCATATCAATAAAAACAACCAATCACCTCTAGTATATACACCATGACATGGATCCAAGATATAAACCATTTCACATCACCATGTCAAGTACCACAGTGTGGTGAGATTCTTACCTCTCCATTTCTATTGAGGGAATTCCAAGGTTCCATGCTCAAATCCATGACCACATAGGGAATTTTCCATATATCCCTTTTTCATAGGGTGAAATCCATACCAAAAAACCCACCAAAATATCAAAACATGTTGTTTCATTGTTTATGGTGCACTAATCACCAAAAAACCAACTAAAACTTGTCACAAACACTCCTAAATCCAACCAAACATCAGAACAACCACCATCAAACACACTACCATGGAATGGTGTGACATTATATGTTTAAAACTCAAATTCATGCTTCTTGTACACATCTAACAACCCTAATGATAACATTATTTCATATAAAACCACAATTTAATGGTTTTAAAGTCTCATTACATTACATTAGATGCCTCTAAAATGATTATCATACCTGAGAATCAAAACCTACCAAATAAGGTAGCATCCACTACTTGAAACCACCAAATGCTCCATGGGAGATACCATTCAAACAAGGAAAAATCTATATCAATCACACCATCACTAACTAATCACCATCATTATTAAAAACAAATATCAAATAATATGGTACATCATTAACAAAACATCACACAAAGAATCAAGAAGGAAACAACCTCGGGTACTCGTTACGTATTTGAAAATACTTCTCCCAAGTCATCTCCTCAAAAAAACTATGCCTTAAGTGAACTTAAACTAAGTGGATGAAAAACCCTTAAAAAAATTTCTCCTAATGGAATTATATATCTATTGAACACTTTATAAACATCACATCATCCTCAATATATGACTATCATCATTCAATGACATGGGTTTCATCATGAAGATTCCAACGAACCTCGAACATATTAAAAATTCCATGAATCTAATCCAACAATAGAGGAAGCATAAATAAATAATCCATCACACCAATGCACCCCAACACCTAAAAGGGTCCAATAAACTAGGGTGAGAGCTTTCTACCATATCCACTTCTATATTCCCCATGACGAGGGGAAGCCCTCTGTAAAACATGGTTCCCAACCTAAATCTACAATGAAATCCTCCTTTGATCAACATAAGAATTATTATACTCTTTAAACATTTCCATACTCTCATAAACTGTCATGATATTCTTTGTGATGCTCTAGAACCCATCAGGAAAAATAATTACCACCTATATAATCTCAGTTCATCATAATGTTAATCAACACAACCTCACATACAATAACTCAAAGTGTGTCACACTAAAGGATGAATTTTATATATTATTATAATAAAATTTAACAAATGGTTAATATCATAACCATGATAACTAGAGTCCAATACATACAAAAAACATAACCTACTATATATAGATGGTCCTCTCAGTCTGTTCATTCATTTGGGGGTGGAAAGTAGCATTATGGCACAACTGAGAGATAAAATAATGATTCAATATGACATATTCATGTCCTCATTTGTTTCAAAAAATTACTTCCTGAGTTAAAATCTATTATATTTTTCAACCAAGGTTTTATCTAGAGACGAGTGTATAATAATCAATGTTGTCACTTTAAATTAGTGGAAAATGGGTGTGTTTTTGAAATTGTATGATTTTGAAAAAAAAGTAAGAAATAAAAAAAGACATTAAAAATAGATTTCTAAAGAACTTGATTAAAAAATAGTTAAATGTGAATAGAGATCAGTTCATGTTTGGTTTTCCAATTTCAATGCTATCCAAGCTCCAAGTTATTCAATCCTCTTCTGCTAAGTAAATTAAATTGAGATTCCATAATTGCCTCCTCCCACTCCCTTGGTTAGATGGTGATAGAGAGAATAAACCATTACATGATCTCATATTGTTCTACACTAATTCAAATGTTTTAGATAGTTATATAGAATAACATTGATTGAATTAGGAAATACACAATCACTATTTTTTATTCAAGACAATCAATAATGTTCACTACCCCTAAAACACATACAAAAGATTTTCGAGTACTTCACCCCTATGTCATGGTATATTATATCAAATATAAACTAAAACCTAGTGGAGGGAGAAAATGTTCATCCACCAAAAAAATAAAAAAATAATAATATAAAAACAAATATAGTAATTATTGATATTAAACACTTCTATTAGAATATTGGAACCAAATTAACAGAAGAAAGAAAAACAATTTATTCCATGAAGTGAAGGAAGTAAAGAATTAAGAAAATGAAAACAACCCATTACCCAGTCACTCATATTTTTACCACTGCATGTGAAAGGTATTAGAAAGTAAGGGATAATTTGAATCTATTACAAAACTAAGAAAAGAGAAAAGGGAAAATTGAGAATTTCTTCTCTAGATTCTTTCTGCTGAATGTTTTCTAAATTTCATTCCATAAGCTGCCTAAAAATTACTTGGAGGTAAAATTAATATTTTTTCATTATTTTTTTCTATCTAACCTCAAAATTTCAATTCCTTTGGAAAATTTTATAAAATTTTATTCTTGAATTATAGAAGATATATTTTTCTTGGAAAAATATAATCTTCATCTTTCTCCACTTTGACCCATGAAACAGATACTTTAATGATTGAATTAACCCATTAAATTTAATAAATTTGTTTCCTATTTTATATCTAAATGGAATCACATAGTTTTATTTTCCTAATCCCATGACATTACATATTTAATTAAGAGTATTAAATTATATCTTCCAAAAATATTATCCATACTAACTGATTTATTTGGTCCCAATAAAATACTAATTAGAGATGAGTAATATTGAAGAGGTTGAATCCCAAAAAAAAAATCAATACTACAATGAAATAATTAATCAAATTTAATTAATATTGAAAAACATATTCTTTAAATACATAAGTAGGAGAAATATTCTTAAATTCCAGAATTAATCAATTTACTAATTTATGTAAAGAAACCCTAAATTCAAAAAATAATGCAATTCAAATCAAATTGATAATTTGGTGGGAATGAAATTATTAAAAAATACCTGAAAAATGAATAAGTATTATCTCTATCAATTTTCAATCATTTATAACTTGGGATCCTAGAGAAGTATGAATAAAAATTAAATTAATGAAAAATTAAAAGTACATTCCCTTGAGATTCACTAATTTAAAATTAAGAATCAAAAGATATAATTTCTCCTCAAAGTAATATTTTACAAGTTCAATATTAAACCCATTCAATCAATTTACATTTCTATTATCCTCCCATACACACAAAACACTTTCCTCACATAAATTTTCCCTCATCACACAAATGTTAATTTTAACTAAGGATTTTCTCCTCCAAAACTATTTATGAGTCACCTTAGGATTTATGTATTCCTATATATACACCCTATGTGGGTTATGGAAAGAGGTTTATCATAAGTAAATTTTAGGAATATTTAATGTATTTTGATAGTTAGGTTTTATATGTCAAAAATATTGCAGCAGAATTAAGAGGGTTTGAATATTTTTGAAACGAAATTGCATGATTATAAATTTCCCACAAGTATGGTCTCCTCCAACTATGATTATCAGAAAATAATATCTAATTATCATGAAAAATTTAATAAATATACACAACATTTAGTATTTAAGAAGAAAAAATGATATCCACAGAACAACCATAATCATAATTAAATTTTTCAATAATATTTTCTAATTATACACAACATAATTTTTGAAGGTGGTGAGCGTGATTTGACTATAAAAATCTCCATCAAGGAACAAATTTTAATATAATAACTTTTTGTGAAGAAAAAACACTTATTAATCATTTAATTTTATACCAAAATTAGCACCATATGATTTAACACATTACTAGACAGCTTCCCTTCAGATGTAAGATCAACTGGATTATTCATTTTCACTCTAATGTCGGTTTGATAGGTATAATTATCAGGTAATGTGGCTATAATATCAATATGTTCATGGATTCTAAGGGATTAGATTATTAAATGCATGGTATTATATAATAAAAAGAATTATCTTGAAAAGGGGCATTTTAGAATCAATGAAATTCCTCAATAATTTAAAATAGAAGTACCTAAAACCCTTATGTTTTGATAGATATATTTAAAATTTTAGTCAATGAAATGATGGATTGGTTTTCTAAAAAAGTCAGGTGAATTTAAAGAATATAAAAAGGGTTGAAAGGCCTCATAAAAAGGTGCTTTAAATGATAAAGATAGTGATATGGGGAATGAGATTCAAAAATCATATATCTTTTCATGAAATTATAAATGTTTTGAACATTAGAAAAAGCATTTTCCAGCATTCATTTCTGTTTAATTTCATGGTATAAATTGGTTCACTCATTGACATGGGTTTCATAAATGGAAAAGATAATAATTTTAGTTTACAAGATTAAAAAACAGACAAAAATTTAAAAATAAACACACATAAATTTGAAATAAGACATATGTAATTTGAAATATATAAATTTGAAAATCATAAACTATAAAAGTTCCCTCCCCCACACTTAAATGATATAGTCTCCCTAATTTATTCAATTATATTTAACATGTAAGTATATTTTTAATTCAATCACAAAAAAACTGTGTTTTGGAGATTTACAATATGACTTATTGACAATGCAATGTTGAGTTAATATCATAAGTTCTATTCACAGAAAACCAACAAGAAAAAATAGAAAATAAAATAGAATAAATTTATTAAACAAAACTAAAATATAAATAGAGTGTGATAGAGAAATGTAAGAAGGATACACATTTGTTTAACCAGCATGTGGTCTATGGATTTTGACTACCTCTAGAAGGGAAATACCAGTTGTTATCATAAATTCAATTATGGGGAGAGTTTATTTGATTTGAACTACCAATAATTCTTTCTTCTAGATTTAATTCCTTATATATTATTATTGATGACTCCATGTATAAAGTACACCAAATACACAAAATAGACATATGGTATAACTTGTTTAGTAGAGGAAAGATGGAGTATGGGTCCTCCTCTTTCCTTGTTGTCACTTTCACAACCCCTTCTTCATTATCCTGTGATTTCTTCATGAATTATATATAAATTGAATAATGAAATTAAAATATCATAGTGTAACTCTATTTGAACAAAACATGATGAATAAAGATCAAAGTACCATTTAATGTAGGAATCATGTTCCTCATTTTAATTAGGAAAAGAATCTTGTACACCCTCATGAAGTCCCTTCAATAAATTTTCTGTATGTTCGTGGGGGGGGGGCTACCCATGTTCTAGATCTTGTGAATATTATTTTTCTTCATCTTCCTAGAAGTCAAAACATGAGTTAGATTAATCTAAAAATTCAAAACATTGAGTGGTGAAGATAAATTCAGTTTTATTAAAATTGGATGAAAATGAGTTCATGAACATATCATCTCCCTAAATTAGTTCATCAACAATTGCTTCTTTAGAGGAAAAGTATTATTAGAGAAGAGTGGTAGTTATTGGAGATAGGTATTTATGCTACTCAATTATTTGTTCATACTCCACCACTTGGGTGGTTTCTTTTCCTTCTTCCAAGGCTATTTAAAGACATAATGTTACTGATTATTCTTTCTTTTTATGGATGGGTAAATCATGTTTCACATCATATTCATTCTTAAATTCTTCCAAATATTGTTGATCTTCTATAAATACATTAGATTGAAAATATTATTCCTAAATATCCATTATAAATGGTTGAGTGTAATGGAATAGATCTTCAGATAATTCCTTCTTATCCTCCACAGGTTATTTTACTTCAATGGTGATTGGGTGAATCCTTTCCTTTACTATCTGTAGTTATGTATCTATTTTCAGTTTGGGATTCTCCAAGTACTGATGACCTATTTATTCCATTTGGCTATTCATATCCTATATATTCTAATTAATCCATGGAAAATGGAATTTTATATCACTATTAACCACATGTTATTTGATGAAGATACTAAAGATGAAATGTGAAGGGAAAACTATGTCATATAATAGAATGTAGTAGCCTTGATAATGTCTTAATAATTAAGTAATCAATGTTTTTTTGGATACAAGAATTCAAAAAGGTGATATATATATGGATTATTGAGTTTATTTATTTACTAAGGATTTACAAGAATACGTTGAAGGGATCTAATAGAAAAGAAAATTTATATAATAGAAAGGAGATGACCTTATAAATAACATGATTAAGGGAAAGATATACCTTAATATGTTATGTATGTTACGATAATGTTGCTTTGATAAAGATATGTTGGGTATATGTAAATTGGACTGTACTGATTACCATGGAACTAATTAAGGACTTCTTGACATGTACTTCATTCCATCATGGATGAAGTTTACAACTTATTATATTATAGAATATATGTAGTAATCTATTGATAAGGAAACTCGCACGTTTTTCAACAGGATTTATGGTAATTTAGTTTGTTACCATGTTCCAAGAGAATTTACCATGAGGGTATTCACATGTCTGGTATGTGTCATACAAGTGGTAAATTTTAATTTATAAGAGAACACTGTAAAGATGATTTTGTGATGTTATTTCCAATGTTTTATATTTTCATCCTTGATAGGGATTATAAGGTTAACCATACATGAAATGTTTAAGTTAAAATTCAGAGGAAGTATTTATGTATTGAGGTTGTATTGATAACCATGGTTAAAAGGATTTTATTTATTAAAATTATTTCTTCAATTTCTATCATGTTATGGAAAAATATATTAATTTGATTTTAGGAAAGGACATCATGTACTTTTTTTGAAAACCAATCAAGTCTAGCATGGCAATGGGTGTTGAACCCATTACCAAATGATGATATGGTTTTCATGCCTACCACTGGAATCCATGATTCCATGGTTTTGTATAGTTATTTTTGATGAGTAATTATTTATGATGAAACAACGATGTTAATTTTTATATTTATAAATTATTGTATTAAACATATCAATTTTTGGATAGAGAAAAAAAGTTATACTTTTCATTATGTTATGGGCCTTACAATCCGCAAAAGCATATATTTTTACTTTAGGAATCAAAATTAATTTCTGTACAATCATTTCATGAAGTAATGAATGAATTACAAATATATAAAAGAAAAACTAAAGAATGAAATTTTTTATATAAAAATATATATTAAGTATATTTCATTATATTATTGGTTAATAAAAGAATTACTTAATGATAAGACAATGATAAAAAAAATGTCATCCTAAGACCTTAAATTTTTTTAACTAATGGCCTTATAAATCATTACATATTTGTGAATTTGAGTCCCTCAACTATTATTTTATTATTAACTTGTCTATGATTTATGTCCTCAATCACTCACTATAAATATTTATTTTTTCTTTCCATGTCCAATAGTCACTCCCAACCTAAGTTCTCTAATGTGGAAACCCGGTTATATGTCACTTTGGGTAACCGTTATGGTCACATCATTCCATTTTTAATAGAAATTTTAGTATTCATTTTTTCAATGTGCATTTCAAGGAATGAAACTTTCAAGTATTAATCCTTGGATAACATAGATGAATTTTGGGGGAGAAATTCATTTTAAGGGAAGAATAATGTGACACCCCGACATTTTGGGAATTATTATTTTTGAATTATTTTTGAATTTATATATTTTTCATTTCACATGTCCCTATATATATATATATGTTAAAACGCTAACTTAAAAAATTCCGTACACAGAACACCTACTTGGCGTACATTACACGCAAAACCATGTTTCTACGAATCATCCTTTTACTATTATAATTATTTAAATGAGATAATTATAACGACCCCATTAAGATTAGTAATATGAATTTTCATAAATACTTTAAAAAATTATAACGGTTTTATATAAATAAAACATATTCATAACGAAATATATAATATTTTCTTAAGTAGTTTTATGTTTAGAAATACTATTTTCTCAAATAAATCACTTATAATGTCCTCCGATGAAAAAATAATCATAATAATTTTACACACATTTAGAATTAAAATTTGTTAAAAAATACTTTATTTTTGAATTTATAATTCCAAAACAAGATAATGGCGAGTTTTTGGTATTTTTCTGTGAATCATCATTTTTGGATGAATAGTTAAAAATACATGATTTTAATTCAAAATTATTTTTTTCATCTACTTTATTTATAAAGATAAATTAATTTTTAAAATGGTTTCAAAGTATAATTTGATAATATTTTTAATATTTAATCAAATTTAGGTCATTTTAACTAATTTGTTATTGGAATTGGATATAAAAACATGGCAATATTTTCACCATTTTTTATATTAAATACCCACAATGTCATCCCAACTGAGGGATTAATTTTAAATTAATTTCTACAAATTATTTGATTAAAATTTGGAAAAATCTTATCCATATTTACAATTATAAAAATTTATATTATCTAATAATTTCAACTTAGGTTTTATTACCAAAACTATTAGTGAATGTAATTAAAATTAATTCCATCGATTAAGGTAAAATTAATATTTATTAAGAACTAAACCATATATATGAGCCAAAACAAACTATAAACTTGTCTAACAACCCTTTTATATCCATATATAGTCCCTATAAAAACATTGATCTTTGTTAAACCATTATTGGTTCCACTTTCCACATGGAAATCTTGGATGGAATTCTCTCTTCAAATATTTACAAGAGTATCACTCCTCCCCCACTATAAAAAGGCATCCTTTCCTTTGACTTCCTAACACATCTCAAGGGAATTGGATTAGCCAAATTATACTCAAATAATCTTTTAAATTACCTCCCTTACTCATATAATCTTTCGCTTGGGTTGAAATTAGTCCAAGTATGCCATTTGGCCCAATCCAAAAGGAGTTACTCGATTAAGAGGTAACGACTTCTCTTAATCTCCTTTTATTTTATTTCTACACCACCTATTATATATTTATTATATGATTGTATAAAATCATTAGTATATTAAATATAATATTAATTTTTATTATATTTTTTTGAACTACACTTATACAAACCACTATCTAAGGGGTAACGAACATACAATTTATGTGTGCGGCGAACTACCGCCCCACAAAATGATGATTCTTCACTCTTTCATTTCCACCCCTTATGTTGGATATTATGATAGAAAATATTTTTATATATGTCATATATTATATTTATTATTTATCTAAGAATATTTATTGTAATGTCCTTGATCCTTCTGCCACCCAAAATGTTCCTCGAATTCGGTTGGCCACATAACCTCAAGTGAATTTCCCCAAATTCCAGAGGCTGAAGAATAGAAGAAATGGAAAAGGTGTGGTAATGAAGAAACATTGACCTCATTAGGAGAGTATACATAGTATAATTAATTATTAAACAATAGCATAATCAATAATACCAACAGAAATAAACAGTGGAAGACTGATAGTGATCAAACAACTAGAGAATATAAATAAATGATGCATGTCAAATATGTCTCGAAAAGTAACAAAACAAGTCACAATGCTAGAAATAATATACCAAGACAAAATTATAGAAAAACATGTAAACTCCAACAAAATTTCAAGCCTCATCTTGGTCCCATTCTCTCCATATCTAACATCAATCAAGTACTTAAGGAAGAAGGGTGCTTTACCTTATCTACACCTACAAACATATAATCTATTTGGGTCCAAAACATGACCCAGATAGGGTGTGAGACAAATACTTGAAGGACACCACCAAAACATCTATACCTAACTGTCAGTGAATATATATATAAGGTAAATGAAGAAACAAAGCAATAATAAAAGACATACTCAAAAGTGAACAATATTATATTTTTTAATTACATTAATTTACATTTATTACACAATCCTTTGAATCTTGTAAACCATGGGATCTATCCTAAGTTCTATATCCCATATGTATGTAGTAAAACAGATGTTATAGAAGACAATATAAACAATATTGTAATATTGAGTCAAATATTGGGCCTCAGATTGGAAGACTCATCACAATCATTCAATCATTTATAAACAACCATCTGGGAAAGTTCTTATAGTCTAACCCATATGGTTTAACATACATCAAGTCAATAAATAATAACCATCTGTTAATGTTCTCCCGGTCTAACCCTTTTGATCCCACATAGAATAGATCAATTTTAAAAGACCACCAGGGCAGCTCCCATAGTCAATAACCCTTGGTCAACATAGCATTAATAAAATATAATGACCACATGGAAGTTCTCATAGTCAATTCCCTAGGTTCCAAAATTTATAAGTAAAATAATAATTATCACCTCGGAAGCTCTCACGGTCCAACCCAATTAGTTATAAATGACCACTTGGGTATCTCTCATAGTCTAACCCCCTTGGGATGATCTCACAGTCCAATACCCTTTTGTCAACAATCACAATGCATAAACACATGCATTTCATAAAATTAGCAACTTCATCCTAAAAAACAAGGCATGGAAATAAGGAAATCCCACATGAATCCTAAACCAAATGGATATAAAAAATAAAAAAAGCAAACACACCTATAAGGTGTCCCATAAAAAAGGTATCTAACCTTATGCGTTGGTAAAAGCCTTAATTAATCAACCCAACCATAGAAGATATTAAACAAGGTTAAATTACATGAAATCAATACCCAAAATGTGGGTATGCAACACTTTTTTCATATATAATCCAAATATGAACAATAAAAGGCCCAAACCACTTACATTGATATATTATGATCGATATACTTGGATTTTAGCCCTTGAATTGGACTAGATCGGCGTAGATCTATAAAAATTTGATAAAAGTGTAACCTTGAATAAATCATGAGAGAGAGGGTATTCGGAAAAAGGATATAGGTGTTTTGAGAACTAACCGGTGGGATTCCAACTCACTACACAACATCTCAATCAGTGCTCAAACGGAGAATCAAGAGGGGTTAAATGTTCATCAACCCTTCTATTGTGTTCATGTACAAACCACAGGGAAAAGAAGATATATTTGGATATAAGATGAAACCCCCCTCCATTATATCATGTAAAAAAAATATACACTGTGTGTTTATTAAAAGTACATGTTGTGTAGTAGCCTTAACCAACCCCCACCTTATGTGGTCTTCCAGGTCACCACATGACCATGTACTTAGCCGTTACGTGACCAGTACACAGAAACATGGCACTCAGCATGTACACAGAAGTAAATGACATGTACTCATAAAATTTTCCCATTTATTCTTTTTCTTAAAAAACAATCCGATATAATGATCCATACCAGTAATGATGATCTATGTTCTTAAAAACCTCACCATTTAATAAAATTCATCCCTTAATTTCCCTTCCATGATTGGTGAAGAAGAAACATCAAAAAACTCTAGCAACTATGATCGTACATTATCCTCCCTCTCCCATGTCTCATCCTGTATGCGCACGTACTGCCATAACACCTATACCAAAGGAACAACTCGTCCACGTAGAACCTTCATGATGCGATCCAAATTCGAATATGGTGCTCCTTCTCGGGTGGAAAAAACATGATAGTGGTCTGAAAAGTAATTCCATAACCGAGAAACATGAATGATTTTGTGCATAGCTTGGTACCTATGAGGTAACTAAAATCGATAGTCAACAAGACCAAATTTCTTTAAAAACAAAAATGTCCCTATGTATCTTGGTGAAAGATTCATGTACCTCCTAATCCTATTGTGTCCTAACCTCAGCGTGACACATAATAAAATCTAATCTCCAATGTCAAACTTCATAAGCCTTCTACATTGATTAGAATATGATTTTTGGTGAGATTGTGAAGTATCCACCCTCTTCTGACTCAAATCAACCTATTTAGTGGTCTACTAGAAAAGAGGAGGTTCCAGCAATGTTGTCTCTCCTTCTTCCAGCAAACATATGGGTGATTGGGAGGGCCTACCATACAAATCCTCATAAGGTGCCTTCTAAATCTTTTTTTGAAAATTTTTATTGTAGGAAAACTCCAATAGGGGAATATGTCTGTCCCAAAAGACCCAAAAATCTAGGATGCATGCTCGATGCATGTCCCCCATAACCTGAATCGCACGCTCGGACATTCCATCTGTCTGGGTATGATATTTTTTACTCAGACGTACCTATGTACCCAAAGCCCTTTGTAGTCCCTTTCAGACATAAGAAGTAAACCGACCCTCCTTGTATGAAACTATAGAGTTCGAAACCCCATGAAATCATATAATCACTCAGATGTAAAACCTTTCAAGCTCATCAACATTGTATATCTCCTTGATTAGCAAGAAATGTGAAACCATATTGAGCTTGTCTATAACAACCAAAAGAATATCATTTCCTATGGGTGACCTTGGTAATCCTGCCATGAAATCCATTGCAACATCATTCCACTTCCTCTTGGGAATGTGTAACTTTTGCAATAGCCGTTCTGGACCCTAATGCTCCGCCTTCACCAATTGATAGGTGTGACATCTCATAACAAAACCAGAAACTTCCCTCTTCAAACCTTTCCACCAATACTAACGATGTAGATCTTGGTACATAAATGTGACAACAGGATGAAATGACCATAAAAAGTAATTAGAATATCACAAAATCTCCTTATGTATGTCTGTTGAAACCCATACGTGAACATTAAAATGAAAAGACTCATCCTCGCATATGGTCCACTGAAGAGTAGTGACATATCTAAAAACATTCTCCCATTGAACTGGGCCTTCGAAATATGATAGTTTCCTCATTCAAACTCTATCCATAAGAGTATAGGTATCAATTATATAAGAAATAAATTTCCACCCCTATCTATCATGAACCCCCAAATTCATCTCATAGAATAGATCCATAAGATGCCACTCACTGCTGGAATCCTAAACTGCTCGTATATGAATCCTCCTCCTCATAGAATAAACCACTAAATTTAATTTTACAAGTGTGTAGGGAATATCAAAGTCAAATTAGTAAAGTTACTCAACCGATATTAACTGTCTCAAATTAAGGTCATGTTGAGTAAACATATACTCAAGGCTTTTGTGGTTAGTGTATACCACAAAGTTCTCTCCCAAAGGATAATGTCTCCAACAGATGGAAGCATGCACAACTACAGCTAACTTGAGATCATGTTTTGGGTAGTTCCTATCATGTGGCCTCAACTACCAAGACCCATATGAAATGACTCCTTCCCCATACGTAAGCACTACTCCTAGATAGATATCTAATGCATCATAATAAACAGTGTAACTCTTGCCCGACTTTGAAAAAATTAGGATTGGTGCTGATGTTAATCTCCCTTTTAGCTCCAAAAAGGAAAAATCACATGAATCTATACTTAAGTACTTCACAAACATCATTGTCAGGCCCGTCAGTGGCATAGATAAGCATGAAAAGTCATGTCTAAAACATTTTTAGTAACCATCCATCCCTAGAAACCTTTGTACCTCAATGAATTTCTTCGGATGCTCCCAAGGAACTACCACTCTCAATTTCTCTAGGTATATTTATTCTCTTGTCTATGATGTAACATAACCCCTAAAATGAATATGGTCTATCCAAAAGAGGCACTTTTTGAGAGATTAGCATATAACTAATCCTCTCTCATTGTACTTAATATGATCTCAAGATGGGTGACATGGTAATTTCAGGTATGAGAGTACACCAAGATATCATCTATGAAGATTACCACAAAGGAATACAAGGAATTATGGAAGACTCAGTTCATTAGTTCCATGAAAACTGTTATAAAATTCGTGATACTTAACGGTATAACTAAATAATCATACAGAAAATACCTCCTCTGATAGGATATAAGAGATATATATGATGGTCTAACATGAAACTGATGATAACCATATCTCAATCAATATTCCAGAACACCTAGGATCCTCAATGCTGATGAAATAGATTATCAATCCTTGGTAATGGATATTGGTTCTTGACCATCAACTGGTTTAGCTTCTGATAATCCACAAAAAGTCTAATGGTACTATCCCCCATTATTGAGAAAAGGATAGGATGGCCCCCATTGGTTCAAATGAAACACTTTTCCTATAACTCCTCAGAATTATTCTTGATCTCTTTTACTATGGTGTATCCGACCTATAATGAGTAATGGACATTATTGGCACTCATAGAACATGATCAATAACAAAATATACCTATCTCTCTAGAGGTAAATGTGAAATGTCGTTTGGAAAGACATCTCTGAAATGATCCACCACTGGAGGAAATTATATCTGTAAAGTCCCCTAGACTTCCAGATATAAACATGAAATCTGTGATGTAATTCATACCGACCCACGATTCTCAGGTCCCACTCTGCTCGCCTGGACATCCAATTCATCCTTTTTTAGAAAATACCCACCCTATGGTGAAATGAAAGCCTACGATGATAGAAGTCATAAAAGTCCTGAATGGTGACCAACCATTCCATTCTGAGAGTGACATAGTATCCAATCATCTCTAAGATGTGGAGGTCCCATAAGAAGTGACACCTACCAACCTCAAGAGGTAACTCTTTTCACTGATTTAAACTAGCCGTCCTAATCTCCAACTTAGTGTCTAGCATAATAACTTCTTCAAAAGTAAAGATATAGATCCCATGGTTCTCACAATAGAAATAGATATAAAACAATATGATTCCAATGTATAAAGAAGTAGAGAAGCTAAATATGAGGCAACTATAATCATACCTCTAATTGTAGTGGGTTTGGGATCCTGCTCCTGCTGGGTCTATTACATCACAAAAGTCTGACCTATACCATGGACTTGCAACCCTACATGGATACCACAATCTGATCCACCCTGCTTTCATTGAAAACCTATTGTCTAGCTACCATGGGCCTGAACACCTCCTAAGCCTAGAAGACCTGACTAACTTCAGTTCCTTGACTGATGAGAAACTGGTGGTCCTCCTCTTGAAGATAGAGTCATCGTAGATCCCTTCTCCCTCGCTGCAGGTGATAACATCCTAGAAAAGAATTAAATATTGACCTCCTTATCGCAATATTAGAAATCGAATGGGACCCACAGGCAATGTGGTCTCGTATGGCCACTCCTTCCTCACCAATAGCATGAAACCAAGATACCTGAAGAAACATCACATGAATGCTCCCTAAGACACTTCCTGCTATTAGTCAAAAGAGTACGACCATGGATGCTGAACTGCCATTGATTGCAACTCTAAACTCCCTCATATTTCTCTTGGTAATCAGTGCCTGGTTTACTATATCTATCACCAATGTCAACCTGAAATCGTTCACCTACAATCATATTTTTTACCTGAGACCATCCTCATATCACTTATCCAGTCATAAATCGTCAGCTCCAAAAACAGGTGTGAAGTGTAGAAGCTTTGTAAAGTGTAAAGAATAATCAATCACTAAAAGAGTTCCCTCCTCCAAATGTTTAAACTCCCGTTCTTGGTTGGACCTCAACGTCCCGGGGTAGAAGTAATCATAGAAGAAAATCTAAAACACTTTCTAAGCCATATCCCGATGACATACTTCATGTGAGATAACATCCCACCATCTCTTGGAGGAATCGCGTTGCATGTAATTCGCGAGATTCACCATCCTCTCTGGAGGCATATTTAGATGTTCGAATATTGAATGCATGGCCTCCAACCAAGACAATGCAGCCCATGGTCCTCCATCCCCAGAGAAAGTTGTACGTTGCTGTTGTTAGAACACCCACGTCAACTATAACATAGTCGGTCAAGGATGTGGTGCTCTCTGAAATTTTTGAATCATTCTAATAAAGAAATCATAGAACTCTGCATTAGGACCTATGTCCGGTATAATAGCTAGTGCTAAATCTGGAATGGAAGGAGGATATTATAGTATTCCCTAATCTAACATTAATGTTGTCTGATTATTGCCCTCTACTTGGCGTAAAACCAGAGGACATATTGGTGGTATGACCCTGTAAGGTCATGCACACACCTATGTTCAAGATTACCAAGGACTACAACATATATGTCAATGAATGAAATTAGAGAAGGAAAAAATTCATGTTTTAAAAAAGAGTGTTACATGACATATAGAACCACTACACAGTGTGTTCCTTTATCCTTTAGCATGGGTGTGTACCTCTTCCAACCTAGTAGTGTAACACTCCATTCACACAGCTTCTTCCTCATGAGGAACACCATGTTATTTAATATCCCCTCTTTCCCAAGTACCCATATACAGGTAGAACTACATGGTTCACCTGGTGTAACACTGCACGGTGTGCCCAATCTTGACACAACATGTACTACATAAGTTCAATACACCAGTGTCGTTAGTCACATGGCCAGACACACTATCCACTATAACACATCATGTACTCCTAGTACACAATGTGTTCCACCAATGATTTCCCAACCCCGTGTCTATTCTCACACAGTCAAGTCACATAGTCAAAAATATCCAATGTGTACATATCGTACACATCATGTACTTAAGAAAAGTTAGTTCTTCTAGAATAGAAGAACACATGGCATGTGTTCCTAACACCACACACCGTGTTGTCTGGGTTTCCGGATAGTAAGACTCTAAAACTTCTACATAACCCTTAAAAACATAATTTTTTTCCTAGCCATGATAACTTCCAACCTGTGAGAGCCCATAATTTCTGAAAAACAAAGTTTGACATCGTTTTTCACATCATAGTTTGACCAAATTCAATTAATGTTTAAACAGAATCCACCAAATTCCGATCCAAGAGGGACCATAACACCTCAGGCCCCAATGATTGGCATCCATCAAAATTAAACCTTACATATACTAATACCCTATCAAAATATATGGTATTCTATCGTGTAATCTATCAAAATATCATGCATATCTAGAAAAACATCTATCATAAAAAGATGAAATCAGTATTAATCCTAAATGGAATGAAAGGAATGCATGAAATCTGATCTCTATAATTTTACTATATGATGCATGAGATGGAATACCCTAATCTCATTGAGTATCAATAGAAATTGAACTTCAATAATATCAATGATAACATCACAATACATGTGTATCACCCAATGGTGAAATTAAATCAATTGTAATAATTACATATCCAGAAAAAATATAAACTTTTGAGGTAACTTGGCTTTCCCTGTACATAGGTTAGCTACTCTCAAGCACAACTTATTACCAAATACCTATTACTTCCAATACAAGTCTATAATCTCCAAATAGTAGTGCAAAGTAAAAACTAATTTCCATTGATACCACTTTGTAACGTCCCAGATCCGAGTGCCACCCAAAAAGCACCCTGAACCCGGTTTGCCTCCTAACCTCAAGTGCATTTCCTTAAACACCAAAGGCTACTGATTAGAAATGAGGGCCACATTGTGGTAATTGGGAAACTATGTCCTCAATGGTAGAGTATACAAAGTTCAAGATAAATTAATAAACAAAATTAGAAGCAATAATACCAACAGAAAGAAATAACGAAACACAGATAGTGATAAAACAAATGGAGTATATAAATAAATGTTGTATGTGACATGTGTCTAGGAAAGTATCAAGACAAGTCATAATTTTGGAAATATAATATAGAAACCAATGTAAAAAAAGTAAACTTCAATAGCATCACAAACCTCAGCCTACATCCATGCTCTCCATCTCCAACAGAAATCAAGTACCTGAGGAAGAAGGGTGATTTCCCTTATCTACACCAGCTACCATATAATCTATTTGGGTTGAATAACTGACCGAAATTGGGTTTTAGAAAAATCCTAGTAGGAAACCACCAAAATATATTTACCTAACTATTAGTGAATATATGTAGTAGGTAAATGCTGAAAAAAAGAAATAAACTTGGTTGTACTCAAAAGTAAATAATCCAACCATTTTCATTTACATTCATTTAGATTTATTATTCAAATCATTGAATAATGTAAAACATGGGACCTAGTGTAAGATGTTTATCCCTTATGTAAGTATCCAAACAGATGTCTCACTCGGCCATCTAAACGGTCTAGTATGATTAGGTCCATGATTGTGCTTTGGATTGGAAGACTCATAAAAATCATTCTATCATTCATAAACAACACTCTGGGAATGTTATCATAGTCTAACCTATCTGGCCTAATATACATAAAATCAATAAATAATTACCCTCTAGGAATGCTTTCCCAATCTTACCCATTTGGATCCACTTAGTATAAATTAGTTTCAAATGACCATATGCACTGCTCTCACGGTAGGTACGCCTTGGTCAACATAGAATCAATAATATACAACAACCACCTCAAAGATCTCACGTTCAATTCCCCAGGGTCCAACATTCATTTAGTCAAATAATAAATATCACCTAGGCATCTCTCACAGTCCAACCCAATTGGTAATAAATGACCACCAAGGAAGCTCTCACGATCTAACCCCCTTTGGATGCTCTCACAGTCCAATCCATTTTGGTGAACAATCACAATGCCTAAACACATGCATTTTATATATTCAGGAACTCCATCCTAATAGAACAAGACAATTAAACAAAGAAATCCCACAACAATCCAAGAACAAATGGCCATAAACAATCAATCATGTTAACACATCCATAGGGTGTCCTGTAAAAAAGGTATCTAACCTTACACATAGGAAAGATCCATTAATTAATCAACCAAATCATAGAAAGTATTAAACATGGCTAAATTACAATCAATAAATACCCGAAATGTTGGTATGTGGCACTTTTATCATATATAATCCATATCCGAGCAACGAAAGGAACAAACCACCTACCTCGATATCGTATGATTGATATACATGAACATCAGCACCTGAATCGGCCAAGATTGGAATATATATAAAAAAAGATGAAAAATTACAAACTTGAATAAATAATGAGAGGGAGGGAATTAAGAATAAAGGATCTCAGGGTTTTGAGAAATCACTGATGGTATTCCAACGCACCCGATGATGTCTTAGTCAGGGCTTAGAAGGAGAATCAAGAGAGGTTTGAAGTTCATCAGTCCTTCTGTCTCTCTCCTATACAAACCATGGGGAGAAGAAGATATATCCAGAAATAAGACGTGACCCCACTCCATTATATCAAATAAAAAGAAAACTACATGGCATGTTCATTAAAGGGATAGACTATATAGTAGCCTTAACTAGCCCTCGCCTCATGCGGTCTGCCAGGTCACCACACAACTATTTACTCGGCAATTACACGACCAATACACGGCTGTATGTGCCAATAGGGTATATAGAGTGTACATATAAGTACAATGCGTGTACTCTGAATATTTACCATTTCTTCTATTTTCCTAAAAAACCCAAAATCAAGATCCATACCTAAAATAAAGATACATGTTCTTATATTTATTTCTTTTTACAACACATATCTTTTTTTAGTTTCCATTTATTGTAAATATGATAATCTCATTTGAGGAAGAGTCGGCTACCACACCCTCAATGCGATGTGATTCATTCACGCACTCCATGGAATGTAGTGAGAAAGTGTTTAGTGAGCTTAAATGATATATATGATATACTAATTACATAAGAATATATATATATATATATATATATATATTTCATGAAACATTAGTCATTCAATAAGAGAATAAAAAATGGAAAGAGCGTTCATGCATACGTATGACTTACCATCTCCATGAATAGTGTATTCCATTTCATACATATATAGATTATTATAATACACATATACAATATATAGAAGCTATTTATATCATGGTATATATTCTGGGAATCATGATATACCTATAAGGACCAAATATAAAACAAATTAAGACACATGTGAAGAAAAAAGTGAATATTACACAAAGTGATACCTTATAATAGGATTTTAAACAAATAAATGGTATTAGATATAAAAATATGATTTTCTAAATGATTTATAAAAAAATAAATTTATTATACTAGATGCTTGTATGAGTGAAAAAGAGAGTCACGACACAAGGTAAGGGAATTTTATTTCCCCTTTATATTTCCTTGAGATATATACCTTAGACCCCACTCTTTCATTTTGTGCGGTGGAATTACATCCCATGAATCCATTATATGAATCTTATTATTAAATTTATTGATATTTACATATCCATTCTATGATATTTCATTCATGGTGTTATTGTTTTAAAATTTATCAAATCATTAAAATCATTTTGTCTCAATTTTCCTTCGTTGAGACTCATGTATTGTTTTGCACCTAAATTCATTTTCAAGGTATATATAATTCCACTTTATATGTTACATCATGAATATCAATATTTTTATGATATCATAGGATTCATGTACTTTAATTCTCTTAAATTTATAGTATCATCCCATGTCACCATTTTATAAGAGTTTATTGAAACAATATCAACGCTTTTTGAGATTGTTTTTGTTTATGTATACTTTTATGAAATCATATGGTCCATCTCCCAAAATAATTCATGAATTTTCATCTAAACTGGTTATTCATGATATATTTATATATTCTCACCATATTTCTACTATTTGGTATATAAGAAAGTTAAGAAAACATTTTCTAGAAATCCCAACATTACCCTATCTTTGGTTGGAAATAAATGTTCCTTCAAAACATTATTTTCTAAAAAGGTATTCCAAGAATATTATATAATAATATATAAAAGATATTTTTACCTTTTTTTTATTTAAGAAATTTTTTGAAAGGTATCTTCTTATTACATTCCAAACAAGGAATGTTCTTACCTTTTTACCATGTAAAAGGAATATTATTTTTACCTCGGACGACATGTATAGATTTACCCACAACAATTTTTATGAAATTCATTTCCATTTTTTAAAAGGATAATTTTAATAAAATTTTTCATAAAAGTAATTTTGATGGAAATTTGATTACAAAATGTTTTCAAGCTTATTTTATAAGTTTTTAAGGAAAATAGTTTTAACCACATTTCTGGTTCACTTTATATGATTTCAAATAAAAAGGATTCCAAAAGGTTTTTAGGAATTTAATTAAAATATTTCAATTTTATAATTGAGATTTTTTTTTAAAAATGATTTTTTTATTAAAAAGTGTTTTCCATAGAAGATAGGATATTTTCCTCAAGATGTTTTCTCTAAAACAGATTTCAAAATTATTTTTTATCTAAGATGAAATTTGATGATGTTTCTGATGCATTTTTAGAAAATGATATAAATATTCAATTCATAGTATTTCTATGTATGTGTTTCTCTTAATTCTATGGTCTTTATGAAACTCATTTCTTTTTCTTAGGTTATTTTTTTATAAATTCTATTTTACTCTAAAAAATTATTCTATTACTAAAATACTTATAAAATCTGTATATTTTTCCACAGGTTTTGATATGTTTATTTGTTTATGATAAAAATTTCATTTCATGGGTTATGATATGATTCTTTACTATTTTACGTATCATGTATGTGTGATTTAGTTATGATATGGGTGAAACCTATATGTCCCTCAATTGTATTGGTTAATGATTTATATATCTTGAGATAGATAGGACTTGAATGGAAAATGAACTCGGTTCTGTAAGAGAGGGCTCGAATGGTGGTTTACCTGGTTTAGTAATACAGGGATGGAATGGGAGATTACCCAGTTCAAAAATACATGGTTGGAATAGGGGTTTGGCCAGTTAACTAATATAGTACTGGAATGGGGGTGTACCCAGTTCTGTAAGGGACGTTGTCTACTAAGATGGTCTTGGAAACAAAGTCTTGGCTACTATGGAAATCATATTATATTCTTATGTGTTTTTCCAAAATTCCATATTTTATTCCTATGTTATTCTTTCATGGGTTATGTTCTTTATTTTCTTAGGATTCATATCTTTTGAACTTTCAATACTTATTATGACCACTAATATATATGTTATGACCTTAAAATGCTATACTCATGTTACATAACCTTTTTTTCATGTTATTATTACCAATTTCCAATATTTAATCTTATTCAGCATCTCAAATCACCACTTTCTTATGTTTTAGTTTCCAATGTTATGAATAATGGTTTTAGGTATAGGTAATAATGGTGGAAATATTTTTGATTATGTAGAATATCGTTCAGGAGGATAAAAGATTTTGTTTCTATGTTTCTGAATACACCTATCTATTATGGTCCTTAGGCATTTATTTTTGTAAGGTACTGAGTATTCATATAAAATGATGTACTATCCATGTATTTTTAGTCTTGGTAGTAATATAATATCTTCCACCAATATCTCTGGTTATGTCTTTAGTTTAGGTTTGGGTTTCTCCAAATACCGATGTGCTATTTATTTCATTTGGCTATTCATCTTATATATATGCTATTTAATGCTTTGAAAATGGTCTCTTATATCAATTTAAACCACTAGTTCATGATGTTGAACTTTTTTAATTTATTCAAAATAATTAGGGGAAAAAAGAAACACTCTTTTTATGGCCTGATAATTTCATGATAAAATTCCAAGAAGTATACATATATTTTAGTTAATACTCTCTCCAATATTTCTAATTTTGGGAATATAAAGGTCTATATAAGGGCCTATATTAGCTCCCTGAATTCCTCATTTATAAAAATTCAACATTGAGATTCACTGATATTTTTAGAAATGAATTAAACACTATCTTCTATAGAGTAGTGCGAGTTATTTTATTTTTGATTTTTAATTTTATTTTGAGAATAGAAATATATTCACAATTAGAATTTTGGAATCTCCTCCCGAGTAATGACACTATATTTTGATGCATTCCTATCATGTTTAGAGGTATGAAAACATTTCCTATGTTACAATTTATCATATTGGTCAACCTAGATTGTCTCCAGAGATGAGTGAAAAAATTTTGTTTTATAAATTTAAATTAGTGGGAAAATGGGGCTATTTTTGACATTGTTTGATTTTGAAATAAATGAAAGTAATGAAAAATGAGAATAGAAAATATTGATGAAGAATGTGTTTCAAAATAGTTATATGAGAAGAGAGATCACGTCATTATTTTTTTCTTCTTTCAATGTTATCAAAGTTACTTGTTATCCAATCCTCTTCTGCTAAATATATTTAAGTGAGATTTCAAAATTGCTTCCTCTCACTCCCTTGGTAAAATTGTGATGGTGATAATAAAACACTACAATATATATTATTGGTATAACCTCATTTCAATTTGTGATAGAGTTGAAGAAAATACTTTCAATTGACATTGGATGTTCCAGATCAGGTTTTTTATCCCAAAAAATCAAGAGTGTGCACTACCCCACCCACACATACTAACAATAATGAAGTAATTATCCATTAAAAACTAGTCTATTCAATCAAATATAAATCATAACCTATTGGTGAGATATAATTATCATCAACCAAGAAAATAACAATAATATAATATAAAACCAAATACAGTAACTGTTGATAATAAAAACATCCATCATAATATTTAAACAAACATAATTGAAGAAGGAAATGGATTTTCTTCCATGAAGTGAAGGAACTAAAGTATTAAAAAAATTAAACATACCATTATATAATCACTTATAATTTTACCCCTACATTTGAAGGTTATTTGAAAAAGAGGGGGATGAGGATGAAATTTAAAAACAATGAAAATAAAAATGTAAAATCTGAATATTTATTCTCCCGAATGTATGCATTAAATGTTTTCTAATTTTATGACCACCATACATAAGAAAAACCCTATGAAGAATTATTACATGTTTTTTGTAATTAATATGGCTATCAACCATAAAAAATTTCAAATAATTTTTATTTTTTGAAAAACACAGTTCAAGAATATGTTAATACTTATTGTTCAATCCAATAAAAATCTTCAGCTTACTCCATTTTAAATCTTTCAACAACCACTTTAATTAGATAAATTTTTCATGAAAATTAATTTTAACATGTGCCTTTGATTCCTATTTCATATCTAGATAGAATCATCTCATTTTTTCCTCTATCATAAGATATTTTTCATTTAATGTGGAGTAGTCTATTTTTTCATCTAAATATATTTTTTATATTGATTGATTTATTTGGCCTCCATGAAATTGTAATTAGAAATAAGTGAAGTTGAATTAGATGAATCCCATGAATAAATAAACACAAAAAATAATAATTCCTCAATTTGTATCAATATCAAAACATTATTTCCTGAAATAAAGAAGATATATAAAAATGTTAAAATTACACAATAATGATGTTTTATCATCTAAGAAAAAAATATACATAAAATCCAAAAATAGTGAAATTATGCTCAAATTGATAAATTGGTGGGGATTAGATCATTTAAATAATATTTAAAAACAATTTAAATATTATCTCAATCAAAATCCTCTATAAACTCATGAAGTAATCAGAGGGAATCATTTTAAAATAATGTCCATGAGAACTCTATGAAGCTGTGCATCGTTATCCATGTACCATATCACTAAAAAATCATGGTTAATAATCTCCTAGATCACTTGAAATTGATCCATCTTTACTAGTTGAATCATTATCATTCATATAGAATTATATCCTCTATGAGCATAGTGTAACACAATGAAAAAGTCTATCTTGATGTCTTCCCACTTCAACTCAATGACATACGAGGGTTTAAAGAAAACACGAAGACGATTATATTCTACCATAACCAACTGACATGATAGAAATCATTACAAAAACTCTCATACTGACCACTGCATTCCTGGAGATGAAAGAGGCCCCCTCAAACCATGATACATCTAGGTAATTCAATGATATACCCCTAAATGTGAATTATAAAAGTCATAGAAGTGTCTATATGGAACCTCTAATGGAATAAACCCTCTTCCATTGGATATAAACATATGTTTAACATATGCTGACCATCCCTCTAGGTAATCTCGATGAATAATTCAGTACAAATTAATCTATACCTTAGGGCCGCACCACCAAGACTCCTTTTCTTGCATAAAAAATGTGGCTGCTACTATCTTCTAAATCAATAATCAGCTATCATCAACCTCATATTCTTGATGATTCATATATTCTACTTCCTCTATTTCCGTCCCAACATCCTCTAGATACATAAATGATCCACATGACTTCTTACTAAGTTAATATTCCATGACATATCCTATCTCTATTGAATAAGAGATCTCAAGTCTATAATCCTAGAGAAAATCTAGCCACCATCAGTTTTGTAGATTTATGTCACAATGAGAAAAAATATATATCAATCTCTTAAAAGCTATGAAGAATAAAAGGAACCCCCCTATTACGTAATTTTTTCAAATATTCTAAGAACAAAAATTTCTTCCATATCAAGGTCATGGTTCGTATAGTGACATTAATGAGGGCATAACTACCTAGACTCATAATAGATCAATGTCTACTACAACATCAATACATAGCCCAATCCCCATTGAGAAGAAGAAAAAGATACCTCAAACACCAAACCATAATTAAGAAGATAAATAACAAGGGAACCAATCATATGTTCATTAATGTAGATGAATACTTCTTGGAACTGATCATTCCTAGCAAAGGCCTAGTATTTATAGATTTGATAAGTTAATGAAGAGTAATATTAAAAAATACATATAAGAAACTCAGGTAATAACCCACGAGGCCAAGAAATCTATAAACATCTTCCACAATTTATGGTGAATCAAATGAAATAACAAGTTCAAACATAATTGAATCCACTTCCACTACAGGTTTAGAAATTTCAAAATCCATGATAATTAATCCCACACATTCAGAATGTATACATTGAAAATTCCCATATGGAAGGAGGTGTTTAAGAGGTTGTAGAACAATCCTCATGTGTTCAATAATCCCGTCCCCCAACTTTGAGTACATAAAAATTTCATCAATGAAAAGAACTATTAACTCACATAGGAACTCATGAAAAAGGGAGTTCATGAGTCACATTAACATAGTGGGTGTAGTGAACCATCCCATGTCAACTAGACATGTCACCCAAGATGGCCCACCAGACAATGACATTCAAAATGTGTCATCATAAAACTAATGGTAAAAAAAGGACAACATAGAAATAAATAATAATCATCTGTGATAATTAAAACATCATTTCTAATAGTCTAAACCCAAATAATAAAATTGGATAGACAAAACATGTCTCCATGTGACCATCCAACACCACCAGATAATCCAGCTATGAATACAGTGAAAAAGGAGAAACCGACATTCTACATGATTCCCTTCCATTTTTTTATTTCCTATAAAAAAATCAGCAATCTCTTATAGGGAAAACTTGGATGTGTTCTCAAATACTAGTAGTATTTCTCCAATGAGTCTACACAAGTTTTAATAACAGGAATACATTACATATAGCTTTAAAAAAAATATAATTTAGAAAACACTTTCATAAAATAATATGATTTTGTAAATCATCATTTTTTACAACTGTTCAAAAATTCCAAGGGTATGTCATGACTAAAATAAAATTGATAAGGATAGAAAAAAATATGGATAAATCATAATATGAGTATATGATAAAACAACCATGAAATAATTCATCATGTAACAAAAAAGTCATAAATGAAAAATCACACAATTCCAAGGACTATCCTATCGAGATATACTCTAGACATGATGGATAATCCCCATTATAAGGCTATGGTGAATCCAACCGATACAACATCTAGTGAACTCATACGCACTAAAGTGACATAAATATCTTTTATAATTACACAAAAAAATATTGATAAGTCTATTAATAACACACCCAAGGTTACCCAATATTCTATGATTGTCATAATCGAACCAAACAAAATTACAACAGTTAAAAAATATTTTCCATAGGAAAGAAAATCAACATCCAATATTGATATCCCATTTGACACCAAATACTACATCGAGGAAAAATATGCACACATAGTGTGTCCAAATCATTTATTAAATAAATCCCTTTAAAATATTGTATATTTTCCAAAAACATCCATTCAGATTTCAAATCATGAATTTTTAATCAAATTAGTAATTTTAAAGAACATTACACAACTAATGAATTAAATCAATAAGTATAGATACACCTACCTTAAGAATAAAGGAAACCTAGAATTATTTAACATTGGAAATGGAAAAGATATAGATTGGCCTCAGAATTGTAATTCAATATGAAAAAATACAATGGATTAATCATTATCACATCACATTTATTATACCTTCTAAATCATACTGGGCTTGAGGGTTTTAGTGCATAAATCATAGTTATACACCAAAAATTTACCATAACTCAAGCGTGCCGAAAAACAAATCATATCCCAGTTTAAAACTCCCAAAAACATCAACACTCCCTAAAAATAATTATATTCATTAATACCAAGCCTCTAATAATTTAAACAAACATTCATCCTAAGACATTAGGTCATTTACACCTGCAAATTCTCTCCATCCTCAAAATGTTAGAAACATAGTCAAACAAGTTGGGAATAAAAAAGAGAGTCAATAAGTACTTAATATAAGATAACAAGATGCTAAAATATTTCCTCCATAAATATTTTATCTCCCAAAAAATCTTTAATATCATAGATTCACAAAAAAATAAGACCATTTCTTCGTCATCAATAATTCCTTCTCCCACATCTCATTGTTATCCCATCCGCACATTGACTGTACAAAGGCAAAGGGAATTGTTTTACCACATAGTAACTTTTTCTAGTCATATATAATAATAAATAGTTACTATAATATGGTTGTGTAAGGATTAAGATCAATATAATCCCACTCAACAACATAAATAATGGGTTTATAATACAAAAATAACTAGTAAACAAGAAACAAGATGTCGATCAAAGTCGAATGAGATGATAAGTACAATCGATATGTCACATTTACATGTTATACAACAATATAAAAGGGTCCCATAAATGATGGAACCATCATAATCTTATAATAATACTAACTATGTTCTAAGAGAGTTGAAACTCTAAGAAAAACCATATCACTAACCTCAAACTTTTGTTGTAGATGATGATGGTCTGCATTGGATTTATGATAACCATATGCTATGAAAAAACTATTCTGGAACAACTAAACCCTTTTTGTTATCTTGTGAACAATACTTGGCCATATTATGGACTACCTTATCATATTTACCAAGCATAAGGGGGATCTAAATGATCACCCATACCAATACTCAAAGGGCACTATTCCGATCTATTCATGATAGCTATTTTTATTGGAAAATTCAATTAGAGGAAGATTATTTTCCCAAGAACCAAAAAAATCAAAAACACATACCCAAGTAATGTCCTCAAGAACCTAAAAAAATATCCCATTCTATCCATACGTCAACATGTTATATTTTTTGATCAACTTCAATAGAAAAACACTCCAGCTCTATAAAACCCTTCCAAAATCAAGATGAAAACCTTTTTCCCTTATTAGAAAAAACTGTAGATGGGACCCCATGATTTCCCCCAATCCATCGTTCATAAAAGTACCCATGTTTTTCCACATTCATCATCTTCTGGATTGAGAGAAAATTCATGTAACGACCCAAAATCTTGAATAAATCTTGTTTCTTAATTTTCTGTGTTATTTTATTTTTTATACTCAAAAAACCTGTTTCATTTGATAACATGAGTATAATTAAAATGAGACCATTGGGTTTTGATTGTTATATGAACATTGATCAATATGACAGCTGGAAACTAAACATTTTGATTATTGTGTCTAAATACAAGTGATCTTGGTTAAATAATATAGAAAAAAGATTCGATTGCCTCAGCCAGTAGTCTCGGGCCAATTGAAGCCCATCTAATTTAACTTGGGAAGGAGGTAGCACCACTGGGCTTTGCTCGGGACCAAACCCAATCCTAAATTTATCGTATGAAGATAGAATGGAATCAACTTCACGAGAAGTTCAAACTGATAGAAATTACTACTCGTGTGATGTTGGCCGAGCCGCCCTCAGATTCTCTCACCTTAGCACACCTTCCACTTAGGTCTTATGCTGGTGTGATAAGGGGCTATGTAAGGAGACGGTAACAGCTTTGTGTAATCCTTTGTTTTAAATAAATTTTTTTATTTCTTCTTATGATGATGTTTATGAATTTTCAAATGTCCGGATAAACCTAGTATGTATATTTTTGTTGAATTTTAGAGAAAGGATATTTTAAAAAATGTTTATTTAAACATTATATAATTAAAAATGTGTAATGATTTTAAAAAAATGGTCTTCTACAATTATGTTAAGTACAAAATTTAGAGTCTAATAAGATCAACTTAATTTTTTATGAATAGTAAATTATGAATAGTGATTTTATGCTTGGGATTAGTAATGTGACCAAATGGATTATCAATCCCACTAAAAGAAAGTATTAATATAATCTAGGCGCCTTGATTAAGTAATATGATTCAATAAAATGGTTAAATAACGGCTTCATAAATTATTAATCAAGTATTAGTTTTTTCGGGTGAATAGTGATTTTAATTAAAAATTAAATTAAAATTATTTAGAAAATTATTTTTATAAAATGGAATTTATTTTTGAACTCAGATCATCGATATTATGTTAAGGTAATTTTTGGGTATTTTTCTGAAAAAATTGAATTTTCGGTGAATAGTGTATTTATTTAAAACATAAATTAAAAATATTTAAAAAAATATATTTATAAAATGGGGTTCATTTTGGAAATCAGAGCATTGATATTTGGTTAAGGTGAAATTTTGGGACTTTTCGGAAAAAATTGAATTTTCAGTGAATAGTTAAAAATACAGTTTTAGGGTTTCAGTATGTTTAATGACATCATGACTGCATCATGATGATGTCATGAGATATTTTAAGGTATGGTCGACTAAAGGGGATGAATTATTGTATGAGGTGTCCCAAGTGGCCAATACCATAGGCAAATACCATGGGCAAGCCCATGGTTTTGCCAATATCACCAATGAGGTGTCCCTTGGCCATTAATGCCTTGTCCCCTCTCCTTCCCTATAAATACCCACCCTTTCCTCCTTTAGTTTTCACCCCCAACTCTCCTCCAACGAAGATCTGGTCTCATTACCTCTCAATAAGTCCTCCCAAGGTTCCCCTAAGCCCTCAGGGTCCCAACCTTCATGTTTTAAGAGTTACGTTTTAAGGTAAGGAATCCAAACTCCCTCTTTCTTTTCAAATACTCTCTGTTAATTCATTTTTTAGGATCCATGTTCTTTTGTTGGAGGATGTTATTTTATATTCCTATTACTATGCTTTTCATTTTCATATAATGGGAGATCCCTTCTTACTCTCATTATTTCGTTTTATGAATGTTTAAGTGGCTCCGTTAGGCTGCAGAAATTTTTGTAACGGATCCTTTCACCCTTCTCATTTTTCAAGTTCTATTTTCATGTCAAGTCTTTCAAGTTCCTTTTTATTATGTTGGGGAATGATCTCTATATTTATCATACTTAAATTTTATGTTCATATGATGAGAGACCCTATTTGATCTCTTCAATTCATTTTTTTTAAGTTTTAGTGACGCCGTTAGGCTGCCGAATTTTCATAAGAGAAATCTAATTTTTGTCTTCCTTCCATGTTTTCATTTCAAATGGTATTTCCTTAAAATTTCAATACCATGTTCATATATCCTTAATATTCTGTCCCTCTACTATTTTATGGGCCATTTATGAATGTTTTACCCATCTCCCCTCTCTTTTTCAATGTTTTCTAAAACCCCGAAACGTAGTCGTTATGCTGCAGAATACCCATCTCAAAATGTCCCTCTCTTTTTCTAAAGTTCTTTTATTTTATTAAGTGAATAATCAAAGCTCTCTATTATATATTGGTATTCACATATATACCAAAATGTTCTATTTTAAATTCTGGGATTTACATACATGAATCCCTCTTTCCCTTTCCGTGGGTTTAAAGTGACATAAAGATCATGTCTTTAAAGAAATTTTTAAAACGTTATGATTATGAAATGAAACCCATTTCTTTTATGCTAAATGGGTTTTTTTATGAAATGATTGATGATGATATATGTGGCTCACATGATAATAAATACATGTCAGGGGTGCGCCCTGATAGCGCTCCAATGCATTGGGTAAAGACGTAATCTCTAGAGATGACTATTTTTAACGACGCCTTGGTGAATAACCTTGGTAATTTTTAATGACACCATGGGGATGTAACATGGTGAAACAGAAATGATTGTCAATATTAAATGTTATAGACACATCTTCAAGTCATGAAAAATGTTATTTATATTATGATATGCCTCATGATTTCTTTCTCATTCCTTAAAGTTCTTTTCATGGCCTTATTGAAGTATCTCAAGTTCACATGTAAAATGTTTCTCTTGTTTCCCTTACTGGGCCTTCTGCTCACCCTTTCTTTTGATGTATGTCCCCAGGTTATGAGATGCAGTAATGAACTGAGGATGAACTTAAGGATAAGCCCTTAAAGTGTTTAAGAAGAATGTTTTATGTTGTTTTCATGTATTATGTTCCTGGATTCCAATAAACTAAACCTTAATGATCCTCAGTTTTGTGTAATGTAATGAAAGTTTGTGTTATAAAAAGGTGGGATGCTATAGTTGGTATTAGAGGTTGGTTTAGTTATTTTTGGAAATTAGGATATGAAAACTTTAGGAAGAACCCTATAGAAAAGTTTAAATATTGGAAATATTCCTGGTATTTTGATGAGTATTGGGTAAGGGGTTGCCAAGAAAATACATCCCTGTCTGGATACGAGCAGGTAGAGGAGGCTCTGGCACAATTGTACACTGGGGTAAAACCCGAAAACACCACTCTGATCTAGACCCGAACGGGAACTGGTACACGAAAACGGTCCTTGATGCACTCTTGGTTACGACATTCATGGGGGATATTCATTAGTAAATTCATAAGATTAGTATGAACCTTTATTAAAGGAACAAAGATAAAATAAAATAAGGTTTCACATAAGAATATATGATCATGGATAACCTAGTGTGGAACTTATGGGATCACAAGTTAGGATATACTTTTCTTCTACAAGTTTATCTTTCTATGCTTCAAGTTTCCTTTTCATGATTATTGGATAAGTATTTAAGCCCCCAATTATACTTTTTTTCTATTTTAATGGAGGGAGATATAAGAACACATCCCAATAACCAATGTGATAGAAAATGCAATGATTTCCCTATTAATGTGACAGAGATGACGAGAGATCAAGTTGAACATATTGTGATTATTACAAACAAGATATCAAAAATAACAATTAATAATTGGTACATAGTTTAAATTCATCAAGGAAGAAGAAGACGAAGTCTCAAGGGTGTTCATCTGATAATGTAGATTATGGTATTAAAAGATGACTATTATTTTGGAAGACGTTCACTATATTGGGAACCCTATACAATCAAGGTAAATAGATTACTATGTTATTTTTTTTCTTGAGGAATAATGGATGAATTATATTTTGAAGAATTGAGGAATTTAAGGTGAACATATGGTAATATATGTTACTTATCGAAATGATTAACCTATATTGGGGAAAAATTGTTTAGGTTAGTCACTTTTTTTGTAAGACGTTAAGAGTGGTTGATGTTGTTTGGAGATGAATGACAAAGTTTATCTTGGCAGACTATGTTATCCAATCCTTCTTGTATTTGGGCTTCAATCTTAGTTTGGTTTATTTTGAGGAATTTTAAGAACAATTATTTATAGAATGGTCTATGATGAACTTTGGGTAGTACCATGGGACCTTAAAGACTTAAAATTAGTTTCACCTCTTATGGGATTCTTTCTTTTTGAAGAGTTGTTTTATCTTACCCTTTCTATTTTTGGGATAATGTTTAAAGATATAAGAAATTGACAGTTAATCTTTTGTGGATTACGTGACTCTCAAGAAGATGATTCTTTTGTTTTGATGAGACCAAGTGTTTTCTAATGCTCATCGTTTAGATAAATGATTAGTTTTGGTAGAAACTTATTAAAGGATGAAACTCTACTTTAAGTTAAGTATATTTCCTTGTGTTCTTATTCTATGTAGTAAATGAATTCCTAAAAGGAACGTAAAAAAACATTGTTGGTTTATGTTTCCCACTGGGTAATCAAAGGCCGTTTACACACATCATATGTTTGTGATTTTCTTGTGGTTAAATTTCTCCTAATCATGTTTTCTATCACTCTCCCTCAGAACTTGACCCATTGTTTTTTCTTCCATATCCATCTTTTCCCACATGGAATCCTAGTATGGGTTAACTGGGGTGACCTTTGTACTTCACTTTATTTCTTTAAAAGTAATAGTTTTACTGACTCCTTTTCTGATGTGGGACTTTCAATGAAATTTCAAAACCTGATTTTATAAAAATTGCGAGGACACAATTTCTTAAGGGGTGAAGATTGTAACGACCCAAAATTTTGAATAAATCTTGTTTCCTAATTTTATGTGTTATTTTATTTTTTATACTCAACAAAACTGTTTCATTTGATAACATGAGTATAATTAAAATGAGACCGTTGGGTTTTGACTGTTATATGGCCATTGGTAAATATGACCACTGGAAATTAAACATTTTGATTATTGTCTCTAAATACAAGTGATCTTGGTTATGTAATATAGAAAGAAGATTCGATGGCCTCATCCAGTAGTCTCGGGCCAATCGAAGCCCATCTAACGGAACATGGGTAGGAGGTAGCACCACTGGGCATTGTTCTGGACCAAACCCAAGCCGAACTTCATCGTATGAAACAAGAACGGAATAACCTTCATGAGAAGTTCAAACTGATAGAAATTACTACTCGTGTGATGTTGGCCGAGTCTCCCTCAGATTCTATTACCTGAGCACATCTTGCACTTAGGTCTTATGCTGGTGTGATAAGAGGCTAAGTAAGGAGACCATAACTTCCTTGTGTAATCCTGTCATTTAAATAAAAATTTTGATTTCTTCTTATGATAAAGTTTATGAATTTTCAAATGTTTGGAAAAATCTAGTATGCATATTTTTGGTGAATTTTAGAGAATGGATATTTTAAAAAATGTTTATGTAAACCTAAATTAATTAAAAATGTGTAATTATTTTCAAAAAATGTTCTTCTACAATTATGTTCAGTAAGAAATTTAGATTCTAATAAGATCAACTTAATTTTTGATGAATAATAAATTATGAATAGTGACTTTATGCTTAGGATTAGTAATGTGACAAAATGGAAGTAATCTCACTTAAAGAAAGTATTAATATAATATAGGCAACTTGATTAAGTAATGTGATTCAATAAAATGGTTAAATAACAGTTTCATAAATTATTAATCAAGTATTAGTATTTTTAGGTGAATAGTGTTTTTTAATTAAAAATTAAATTTAAAATATTTAGGAAATTATTTTTATAAAATGGTCTTTATTTTTGATGTCAGATCATCTATATTACGTGAAGGTAATTTTTGGGGTTTTTTCTGAAAAAAATGAATTTTCAGTGAATAGTAAAAAAATATAGTTTTAGGATTCCAGTATGTTTAATGATATCATGACTGCATCATGAAGATTTCATGAGATATTTTAGAGGATGGTTGACTAAAGGGGATGAATTATTGTATGAGGTGTCCCAATTGGCAAATACCATGGGCAAATACCATGGGCAAGCTCATGGTTTTGCCAATACCACCAATGAGGTGTCCCTTGGCCATTAATGCCTTGTCCCCTCCCCTTCCCTATAAATACCAACCCTTTACTCCTTTAGTTTTCACTAACAACTCTCCCCCAACGAAGATATGGTCTCATTACCTCCCAAGAAGTCCTCCCAAGGTGCCCCCAGGCCCTCACGGTCCCAACCTTCGAGTTTTAAGAGTTATGATTTAAGGTAAGGGATACAAACTCTCTCTTTCTTTTCAAATACTCTCTTTTAAGTCATTTATTTTATGCTCGATGTTCTTATGTTAGAGGATGTTCATTTATATTTATATTACTTCCCTTTTCATGTTCATATAATGAGAGATCCCATATTACTCTCATTATTTCGTTTTTTGAATGTTTAAGTAGCGCCGTTAGGCTGCCGAAATATTTGTAACGAATCCTTTCACCCATCTCACTTTTCAAGTTCTATTTTCATGTCAAGTCTTTCAAGTTCCTTTTTATTATGTTAGGGTATGATATATATGTCTATCATACTTAACTGTTATGTTAATATGATGAGATACCCTATTTGATCTCATCAATTAATTTTTTTTGATGTTTAAGTGACGTCGTTAGGCTGCTGAATTTTCATAAGAGAAATCTAATTTTTGTCTTCCTTCCAGGTTTTCATTTCAAATGGTATGTCCTTAAAATTTAATTACCATGTTCATATATCCTTCATATTCTGCCCCTCTACTATTTTATGGGTCATTTATGAATGTTTTTCCCATGTCCCCTCTCTTTTCAATGTTTTCTAAAACCTCGAAACATAGTCATTATGCTGCCGAATTTCCGTCTCAAAATGTCTCTCTATTTTTATAACGTTATTTAATCTAATTAAGTGAATACTCAAAGATCACTCTTCTATATGGGTATTCACATATATACCAAAATGTTCTATTTTAAATTCTGGTATTTACATACATGAAACCCACTTTTCCTTTCCGTGGGTTTAAAGTGACATAAAGATCATGTCTTTAAAGTAGTTTTTAAAACATTATGATTATGAAATGAAACCCATTTCTTTTATGTTATATGGGTTCTTTATGAAATTATTGATGATGATATATGTGGCTCACATGACAATAAATACATGTCAAGGGTGCACCTTGATAGCATTCCAATGCATTGGGTAAAGACTTAATCTCTAGAGATGCCTATTTTTAACGACGCCTTGGTGAATTACCTTGGTAATTTTTAATGAAACCTTGGAGATGGACCTTGGTGAAACAGAAATAATTGTCAATATTAAATGTTTTAGCCACATATTCAAGTTATGAAATTATTTTTATTATGATATGCCTCATTATTTGTTTCTCATGCCTTAACGTTATTTTCATGACCTTATTGAAGTATCTCAAGTTCACATGTTAAATGTTTCTCTTATTTCCCTTACTGAACCTTCTTCTCACCCTTTCTTTTGATGTATGTCCCCAGGTTATGAGATGTAGTAATGATCCTAGGATGAAGATAAGGAGAAGACTTTCAAGTGATTAAGAAGAATGTTTTATGTTTTCATGTTTTAAGTTATTGGTTTCTAAGACACGAAACCTTAAAGATCCTCAGTTTTATGTAATGTAATGAATGTTTATGTTATAAAAAGCAGGATGCTATAATTCATATATTTTATAAGCTGACTAATGATCACCCAAATCACATCCTACCTACTAGATCCCATGGTAAACCAATGATGAAATCCATAGAAATATAATCTCACTTATACAGTAGAATGGGTAAGTCATTCAACAAACCTGTAGGTCTCTGGTGGTCCACCTAAATCCTCTAACATGTAAGACACTGAGATAAAATGTCTTCAATCGACCACTACATCCCTATCCACCATTAAAAAATCCCAATTCATGATACATCTTGGTGTTCTTAGGGTGTACATACCAACAAGAATGATTACCATATTCTATCAATACCCTCCTATGAGAAATCAGAAAAATAAACCTATTATGGAAACAAAAAGCACCCCCTAGAGACTGAGACCACTCAGAAGAGGTCTCCTTATAATTAATTTTTTCATTATGGTACAGGAATTTAGTGACATGTACCTGAATAAGGTGAAATCACCCTTAAAAAGATGAATCATCAATCACCTAATCCATGTACACCTATCCAATAGTTTCTCCCACTTTTGATGACATCTATAAAAACAAACTCCTCATACAACATTCCCCTGCAATTTCCTTCATGGAAAGAGTCATTAATTTCTTGATAAATTCATTTGTGAAAACATTATATTTCAATATAGTTTATGAAATATGAAAATAAAATTTCTATAGATACTCACCCTAGTGCCTATGTCACATGTTAAGAACCCGCAGAGTGGAAATATATTTTAGTATTTTATGATTAGAATATACCATAAACCACTCCCCAAAGAGACAATGTCAACATGTTTTAAGTTCATGAATAAATTCTACCAACTTAGGATCATGGTTAAGGTAGTTTTTATACTACAAGAAAAATGAATTATACCAATAGAAATATATTGAAAGATAATATATATGTAGTTAAAAATGAGTAATTCCAACAGATATTAACTTTTATTGGTATTAATTTTAAGTACAAACACTTATTTTTACCAATATATATATTTGTTGATATTGATCATTCAATAACAACACATCTTTTATCAACAGTTAAATCTATTTATTTCTTATACTAATACCATCAATTTTTCTACCAACACATTAATTTGCTAGTATTAATAATATTTACCAAATAACCACTTACCATCAATAAAAAAATGTTACAACAATAACAATTTTTTTTATTAGTAACCAATTAATAGAAACCAACTTTTTATATATTATTATTTTTATTACCAAAGTCAGTATCAATTTATTGAGGTCTTATTAAAAATATCTGATTCATTTATTTTAATTTGTAATTTTCCCTAAATATCAATAGTGTATATATTTTTTAATCTTGTTAATTTAATAAACATTAAATAATTAATATATTTGATATATTTATATATATTTTTGATGATCTATATACACCTGATACTTTAATTTTTATGTTAAATTTTAATAAACATAATCAAATCTAACAAAAATAATTTTAAATAATTAATTATTTAAATTCAATAAATTAGAAACATAGCAATTAATTAAGTCATATTATTTTATTTATAATTTCTATCTACATTTTGAATATTTGATTTCATATTATAAAATAAAATTATTATTTTTTATAAAATGTTATACCATACATACATTTATGTAATATATTTTTATTTTTAAAAAACGAATTATATTTTTAATTTTATAAATTTGATTTTATTTTGAAATATATATACCCTATCTGAACCCTAGGTTACCCCACCGCCTCCACCACGCGATCCCAACGCTTTTGCCTCTTCCCCGGCGACCACCGCCACCCTCGGCGACCACCGCCGCCCTCGGCGACCACAACTGCCCTCGGTGCCAACCGCCGCCCTCCCCGACCACCGCCGCCCTCGGTGACCACCGCCACCCTCGGCGACCACCTCCACCCTCAGTGACCACCGCTTCACTCTGTGACCCCTGCCGCATCCTCCACCACCCTTATCTGATGCCACCCTCCTGCTCCGCGACTCCCTCCACCTATTTCACTACCCTTTTCCTTCACCACATGCCCCTTGACTGTGGCCCACCATCCTCTTTCAGCGGTCGTTGAACCATCCTTTTTATCACCACCTAATGACCCCAAATATCCTCGTTCAACCCCTACCACCTTTCTTCATCTCATGACCCATTCCGTCCCCCGAAAAGCGGTGGTTCCTCATTGATGAAATGTTATGAATCGAGAAAGGACAAGTCAACATTCAAAGCCAAGATTTGATCCGTGAGAAACCTCTGCTTTCAAATCCTGTAAGTTATTATTTAAAAGTTGAAATTTTTTATAAATAAAAGTTTTCTTTTATATTTCATTTCCTTATTGTGATGGAACTACCTTTTTTTGAAAGTGGTATGTTCACCATATTGGTCAATCCAATTCTTTAAAGGATGTATCCAATACAGTGTCTCTACAAAGATCTTGCAGTTTTAATACGTGTTTCCATAAGGATGCCACAACTTTGATCTTTGATCATTGATGTCCTTATTACCATAGAATATATGTATTTAAATTACAAGTCAGGCAGTGACATTGTATTTCCCTTGGTCTTTGGTGATTCTGCATCAAGTATTGGATTGATGGGTCTAAAATATGGGAGATGTTCTTTAGACTGAATTGTTTTTCTTGAATTTGCATGTGAAATATGAAGCCTTTTTGTTGATTAAATTGGTTAGGTTTTGTTGTATCCTATGTCCCAGAATGAGACCGGGTAAAGTGAGATACCTTTTCTGGGGTTTATAGGAAGCTATCTTGGAGAATGGCATGGTGTTTGAATGCCTTGTTACTGGGGCTTCATTCAAACACCCTTTATTTATTTATTAATGAATGTTGTTGTTTTTTGTAGTCATTTCCATCCTTTTTTATTTATTACAATTTGGTAAGACCTTCATTGGGTAATTTTAGATTTTTCTTTCATATTGTCATTTGGATTTGGTTGTTTTGATTTATGCAGGGATTGTTAAATGAACTACAATTTACACTAGTATTGTTTAAAAAATGATTTTTTATGAATTTTGATGAATTTGATGAATTTTTTTTAATCTGAATGTTAAAATTTGTCCAAGGATAAAATTTTGAAATTTTGTGAATACTAAAATGTTGTACTAACTGATAAAAAAACTATATAATATCGTATATCTTCTCCCTGTTTAGATGATGTTGATATACTTCCATCGACAGTTGGGCCTTCTTCTCCCATCAGAAAATCAATGGGCACGTGACTTGATAATGAAAACCATAGTACAAGAGATCCAAGTTGAATCTACATCCCTTTCCATGAGGGAGGAGCAATTTCCCAGAGGTTTGATGTGTTTTATTTTTTAGGCATCTATCCTGCTGCTAATTTATTTTACACATATCATTTTTTTGCTGATAGTGTGAGATTGGTGATGAACTGGTTCTATGATCAAGTTCAAGACAGAGGACCTGATTACTTGATTGGGGATGATCTCGCTACTAATGTGAGTGCCACATGTGGCTGAATTGGGGATGATCAGTTGCTTCCGATCACTTAGTGTGAGTTTATTTTTTTTTTATTTTTTTATTCTTGTGTTATTTTTTATATAGGTTTTGGTGAAGGACTTTGGGCATTTTTGGAATCTATATAAGCTTTGAACCATCCTTGTATCATTCAAAATACAGAACACATTGTTTTGTTGTGTTTATTTTGATTGGATTGTTTTCGGTTATGGTTTATTCTACTTTTATTGTTTTGTTGTGTTTCTTTTGATTGGTTTGTTTTCGGTTATGGTTCATTCTGCTTTTGTTTTGATGGGTTTTCATGACTTTTCACCCTTTTGTCACTTTTTTATTTTATATTAGGATGAAAATTGATATAATGATGTAAGAGGAACACATCATTCTCTCAAACGAGCTATGAAAGATAACTCTATGGTTACTAAAAGCCCATGTAAATGTATTCCATCATAAGTTATGTGTTAAATAGTTTTGAGCAAGTGTTGTCAAATTAAACCTTTGTCAACTACAAGTGTTAGGTTTTGACTATGGGTCCATGGTTATATGCATAACTTCAACTGGTTCTTTTTATCAATATTTCTACCACAATGGTGTTTATAATTTGGTCCCTTAGGAACTGTGCCACCTACCATTCAAATTCCTATATGGTGCAACTTTGGTGCATGTGGGGGTACTCCCTTTTTCCTCTCATGTTAAGCACTATAAGTACCCAAATTCATGAATAGGACATTGGTTTTTTACATTTTTTGTGTGAATTAGATTTTTTATTCTTGAATTTTCTATTTTACATCAAATTATCTTGAACCATAAATATTGATTCATCCATAACTATAGTGAATCTTTCATTAAGGTTGCGTTTGGTATAAATGTAACTTGAATATGCTGAGCATTCTTTACGGTGATATTTTCATCATTTTATTTTTTCCATATCTATGATTTTATGTATTATTTCCTTGAATATGTAACTTTTTAACATATTTCATCACACATTTTCCATTCATAATAAGTAAACTATTGAAAATTCTTTCTTGTTTTTTTCCCATTTCTATTGAAAAGGATTTGTTATGCTAAACATAGACTAATAATTTACGGGTTTGTTTACATTGGAAAAGTCATGGTTGTTGCTTTGGCTTCAAAAGTTACATCATAGAAGAAGGAAAGGGTGCTAAGTTCACATATAATGGGGTAATAACTTCTTCACATTTAATGGCTACTAGCCGGTAGACAACCATTCATTAGTTCTTTGGTAGACTATTTTTCCGTTCCCCTTATTCAACTTCTTGCCTTTTAACCTGATTTCCCTGATGGTTGATCACACTATTTTAAGGAAATTAAAAGAATAAGAACAATGAAGACAATTAGTATACATGATTTCCTTGTTTTTACCCTCCTATTACACTTTAACCTGATTTCCACCATGGATGTTTCTTCTGCTTCAATCCACCAACGAGAGGCACCAAAATCATCTTCTTGCAGTCCCATCCACACCCTGGTGAGTGGCACCGACCCCCTTTCATCTCCTCGAATATGTACACATGAAACCCTATTGATTACCCTTCTTTTCCCCTAGAGTGGAACTAAAATCTTTTTATGATTCCCGTGAGTTCACCCTCCCCTCTCCCATAATCTATCTGGAACCCTAATATTTCATCTTATCCTCACCTCTTCCATGACCAATCTTCAAATCAGTATTCTCTTGGTGTATCTAACCCATCGTATCGAATGGTTTGAAACCATAATCAAATGGCTTCCCCTAATTAACTTTCAATAAGGTGAAGATGATTGAAAATATATCCCTTTACCTTGACAAGATTTTCCTCTCAAACTTTCCTCTTTCAGTCAGTCCCAACTCCCTCAAACCCCTCAAAATACCTGATATGTTTTTAGCTGATGGTTTACTATTTTCCGATGTAGATCCAAATAAGTTTTTTTTCTTCAGTATTTCTGTATAATTCTAGATGTCCGACTCATCGATCCACATCCAACAGGAGATTGTAAGGGATGCTAATAAGGCCACGGTGTTCTGACCAGACAATTCCTTGACACATATCTAAGTTAAGGTTACACACAATTTACCTTTACTCCCACTCCAAGCTTGGAAAATTCATTTTCACGATTTTATGTTGCACGACATACACACACATTAGGGTTTTACAAGCATGGATTTTCAATTTAAGGCTTCATTTTGTTCAGATCATCAAATGAACCCACACTATCACACCATAGTTACCTTCATTTCCAAAATTTCATTGCATGACTTAATCCCACATCCTTCCCCCAAATCCCTCCACCTTATCTGATTTTTGTATCTTCATATTTTTCTATATCATTGTTTTGTTTGTATACTAACCATGAACATTTTCGTAAATTGTTAATTGTATTATTTTTTATGTATTTTCTCTCTAAATGTTAACTATCATCATTCTTTTATCATTAAATTCACACATCAATAGTGCACAAACTATCATCCTTCTTTGCTTACCAAGATCAAATTCTTTTGTGGTATGATTTTTGATCTCTTTATATATAGGTGTTTGTTCATGTGAGTACCCTAGGAAATTTTAAATTATGATATTACATGGGCTGTAAGTTTATTGCAATCAAATTTACTTAACATTGGTAATGGTGATGTGATTGGATGACATTACCGGTATGTTTTCATTCATTTGGAAACAACCATAGATTGTGTAAATTAATAGATTTGATTTATATGAAATAGGGTTTTGGTAAATTAAATGCATTTTTTGATTTCTTTTGGTCTATATCAGCACTAACCGGTTGAGCTGCATTCAAATTAGGGGTCCTCTATGGCCGAACCAACCAAAAGTTCAACCTCTAAATACTTCTTCATCAACTACCTTGGATTGATGGAGATCCTAAATGAGATTAAATAAAAACCCCCAAATACGTTTAATGAATAACGTAAACATAATATTTGGCTCAATGACACTCTTCTTGAAACCAAAAAATAAAATATATCAATTTGACCTCATATTCATGCACAATATGCATCCATTTGTATAATCATGCAACTCAAAAACTCTGTCAAGATGCTTGTGGATGAATTTTTTTTATTGAATCTAGACAAGGTTTATTCATGGAAATTACTACGATATATTTGAAAAGATGGTCACCAGAGACATGGGAATATGAGGAAGCACAAGATGATGTTGTATAATGCAATTGTGGTATATTTTATTTCTTTAAATTCATTTAAAATGTTTAAATATTATGCCTTTTTGAGCAATAGAATGTTTTATACAAATTTTCATTAACTTTTTTAAGAAATAGAATGTTCTATTCCATTACTATTAATTAAAGAGGAAAAAAAACCAAAATTCCCATTAATCCACCTTAAACTCATGAAAATCTCACCATATCATTTAATAAACAAAACACTCTAATATTTTAACCAAACAACCCCTTCTGTGTAGTTTTCAGAAATTCTAACACTTATTACAACCAATTATTTTCTTAAAATGGTTTAAAATTCAATATGATCATCAAGAAATCATTACTAAGGCTTCTAACAATTCTAACATAGTATTTAAACACATGTCAAAGTTTAAATATTTAACAATTTTTTTTTCAAAATTGGAATCATGTTACTTTCAATAACAAATAACCACCCATTTTGAGTAGATTTCAGAAATTATAGCACATATTACAACCATTTTTTTTAAATAGTATAAAATTAAATATGATCTTTAAGAAAACATTACCAAGAATTTAAAAAACTGTAAAATGTTAAATAGTTACATTGAAGCATTGTCATGTAGTTGTGTTGTTTAACAAGTATGAAGTGGGTTACCAGACTACTCAGTTGAGTTGATTGCTTTGAGTTTTAGTGTGTTTCAGCATGTTTTTTGGGTGTTGGTTGATGATTTGTATATATTGTCTGCTTTATTTTGATATATATGATGTTATTTGGATCACCTTTAAGAAAAGCTACATATTCACTTGATGTGATTTTGAGAGGATCTTCTAAGAGTTTTTAGAAGAATCATTGGTTCAAGTTTTTCCAATTGAAGTCTGTAGTTGTTGGATGTAGATCTTGGAACTCTCTGTTTTGTGTGGTTTATTTTCTTATGACTGGGTACAAATGCTGAAGGTGTTGATGAGATTCTTGACCACACATTTTTCAATGTTTTTTTCTGAGGCTTGAGTAGTTTGGTGCTTTTCTAAAAACCTAATGATTGTAGTTTTTGAACATTGTGAAAGGAGTCTCTTTATGAACTCTGATGACTGTGAGTTCCTTGATTAAGCTGTCTTGGTCAGTACCTCATCACCTGCATCTAGTGATTATTTCATTGGATTATCAGCATCATCTTCCTATTTCAAAGGTGTCTCCTTCATTTTATAAAGTGTGTTGTGCACTTATAATGGGAATGTGATGTCTTACACCTAAAGATGATTTACTTTTAAGGATTTCATTTGATGGAATTCTCTTCTCTTTTTGCGGATTTTTGGACTTTGGGTTGGTTTTATTAGGCTAATGTTTCAGACTTTGTTTGTGATCAAATTATAGCTAACCATCTGTAGTGGTTTTCCCCTTCACACTTTATCTTATTTCCCATGGCATTGAGCTAATGATATTGATGAGGGTTTTAAAGGTCCACTGGAAGGTTAATTTGAAGGATGTTTATTGTGGGTGGAAAGGCTTACTATGGAGGATACTTCCAATTGTTTATGGGGTGGATGGAAAGAAGATAACTTCTATAAGATTTCAGCTATGTATAGTGCACACATCTTGAGGTTGGATTTATGATTTTTAGTTTTGAACTTTATGCATTGAAGTTTTGATTTCATTTTATTTTGATATGGTGTAATCTCTTTACACCTCATGTGTACTCTTTATCCTTATTTTTCTTTAATAAATTTTTGGGGATCTAGGATGGGAAACCAGCTCATATAACTATCTTTTAAAAAAGAGATATGTGTTTTTTTTCATTTGTTTATGTGAGGATCAATTTTTTTGATGCTGGAAGCTCTTAAAGGAATACATTTGATAGTCTTGATGTCTTTCTTAGAGATGTTTGATCTATTTTTTATAGTAGTCAATAGTAGAAAATAAATTTCTCATTTTATATAATGTTAATTGTATGGGTCTTGTATTTGAGGCTATAATTCCTTGGAGGTTTCATTTGACAATATTTTTTACATGTATTTCCACTAGTATTAGCCTGTTTTGTGGTCTTGGGTTTCAGTTATGTTCTCTTCTGAATTTTCATTTATGTGTGGCTTTTTTTATTTTTTGTTTCATGTATGACGAGAGTTTTTTTCTGTCCAATGGATCTTCTGATACTGCATATTTCAATCAATGCATTTCAATTTCTTATGGATTTTGTGGTCATGGGATTGGATGGTCTTCCTGCATATTTCAATTGATTCATTTCACTTTCTTCTGGATTTGGTGGTCTCGATATCGGATGGGCTTCATAAATCATAGTCTGAGCCTACATGAAGGCTACATGAAGGAGGTTCTTCCTTTGCTGATGTGTTTTTGAAATCTCAAGATAATGCTTTTTGAGATTAAGACTCAACATATTTCACATGGATTTTGTAATCAAGGTAGTTGATGGTCCTCATATTTTCTGTTGATCTATCTTCTTGATGCTTTTGGATTGACACTTATGAGTTTTAATTCAATATTTTGAATAGGTTTGATGATCTGTTACTTGTTTGTGTACCTCCCTCAATTCCCTATGATGTAAGTGTATTGCTGTCACTTTTTTATGTACATCCCTCAATTCAATATTAGGTTTTTTCTCATCTATTTGCTCATTTATTTGTTCATAGGATCGAGCTAACATGGATGAGGATGGAGATGAAATGGATGGGGTTGGATCTGGAGCTGGCATAGACTACAACTGGCATGGATGGGCTGGAGATGAAGGTGACATATACTAGAGCTTACATCGATGGGGTTGAAGCTGGCATGAATGGGATGGAGCAAGATATGTCATGGATGGATGAAGCTTCTAGGGTTGGAGCTTTCATGTATGTGATAGAGATACTGGTGATAGAGTTGTTGGAGATGACGGTCTGAAGCTACAGGGGTGGTTGATCCAGTGTGGAGGGAGGTAGGGTTGTCCCGCGGAAAAATGGGGGGGGCATAATTGTGGAAGGGCGGGGATCCAATTGGTTATGTTTGTAATGAATTTAATTATTAATATAATTAGAACTTGTCTCATATTTAACATGTTAAAATCCTCTTCGGTTTAATAATTAAAAGATATGTATTATATATGATAAATTAATAAATGTAATATGAAATTTTACTAGCAAAAAAAAATTATAATTTTTATTCAAATGTAATTTATAATAAAATATTATATATTGGTAACATTATTACCATAAAAAAATTTTGTCACTAAAACCTATTGCTAAACACTTTAACCAACATATATATTATCTGTTGGTATTATTATACTTGCAATAGAACTATTTTATCTATCATAAAAACATTTAGCGATAGAGTTTTTACCAACAGTTTAGTAACAGGGACATATATATTGGTAAAACGTTTTACCAACAGATAATACACTTTTACCAACAGATATGTCCCTGTGGGAAAAAGTAAAATATTTTTTTGTGTTATAAAGACAGAGAAAATTGTGTGAGCCGTAGGCCCCCCCCAGTTTCCCCTACATCAAGACACGACCCAAACCTATACTAGATGAATCAAAGAGAACATCATAACCCGAATCCAATTTTTGAAGAATCAAAATTAGAACTTTATCCAACCTCAAATTAAATTCCTCAAAATATATATGAAATTTTTCATTAAAATCATGATTTAAATAGTTACTGGTTAATGATATCAATAGATATGTAATATTAGAGAAGTTTAAACAAACTACATATAATAATTGGATAATCCAAAATTGTTTTGGATCTCAAAAAAATTTCTATACTAATATTTTTACATAACCTCATGTACTTTTTCATGAACCACTATGTTTCTCCAATCATAAATAACATGCACCTGAAATTTCAATTGATGGATCCAAAACTCACATTTGGAATTCTTACCAAATAGAAAATGTTCTTTCAATGTCCTAAGGTTGGAATCTATATAATTCAAGTTCTCATCCTCTAAATGATAGTAAAAAAATATATAATCCAAAAACATGACTTTGAAGGATTCCAAGAACCATTGAAAGCTCTAGTTAATCAATTACATGAATACCGTAGGAGAGTTAGTGATACCGAATAGAATAACCAAAAACTAAAAAACACCATACCATATACTAAAAACATTCTTAGGTATATCCTACCCTTAAAATTTCAAATGATGGTATATTTAATTAATTTCAATATTTTAAAACCAATGAGCTCCTATGTGATAAAAAAATGATCATAAATCCTAGTCAAAGGAAACCTATTATTAATGGTCACCTGATTTAATTCTTCATAATCCACCCAATGTTTCAGGCTCTCATATACCTTTTTATAATGGAAGAAAACAATTAACCATGGTTACATTATAGTAAAAAAAATCACATATCCTAATGTTTCATATATTGGATCTTATGTTCCACAAACTAATCAGGTTCTATACGATAAGTCCTTATAGAAATGGGCACTGTTCCAGGAAGAAGGCCATTGGTAAATTCAAGCTCTCTTTATGGAAGAAAACTAGGAAGAAAATCTAGAAATCCCTTAGTGTATGCACATAGTAACATATTATATTAACTAATAAATGAAGGATCAATGTATTATACAAATATATATTAAAATTGACATGATATCACCCAACCATATGAAATAACTATCCCCACTCTCCCCAATCATGAAAACCACTCACTTTGAAAGACATGAGTGACTCCCATAGTAGATTGAAACAAGAATCGATGATGATAATATTTAATCTAGTAATTAACACTAATACAATAATCCATATGAATAATAAGGTCTAATACATCATTATCAATAACTAGAAAATCCTACACCACTTCAACATCAGATATCACTGCCCAACGTTCAGGATACTTGAATCCATTTTTGGACCTATTTTATAAATGGGTGAAATGATAAAAACAGTATACAATATTTAAATGATAAAAAAATACATAAACTATCATTGATGATATATAATAATTATTACCACTTTTATAAAACAAATAAACTACTACCAAATTAGAAATAATCACCACACTGTTAACAATATATATGCCTTCTTCAAATTTTTGTGCGGCATAATATGTCGCATAAAGACATACATTATTAGATCCTTAATGAGATATCATAGACCCATGAAAATCCAAGTTATCCAAAATATAAAACCCACCGCCCTTGGAAAAATTATAACATACCTGCAAACTCTAGGCGAATGTGGATATACCCTTACTTCTAGAGGACATCCTTCCACAAAAATTCCATAGGTGACTCAATATTCTACAATGATGAAAAGTCATAGAAGCCTCTATATAGTTTTTCTTGGTATGTAAAATCATTCCATAATGATATAAAAAACCATCTACCATCATGAAGAATAACATAAATGTTTTCATGAAGAAAACTGGTTTCTTTTATGCTTCCTCTTTTGGATAAAAAACACCCTCGGAAACAACAACACCAATCGAAGATCCACCCAAACTGAATCTACCTACTATATATATCACTAGCATAGCTACTTTATTGACCACTTCCATGAATGTTGGATGGAAAATGAGAAAAATCATTTTACAGATAATTTACCTCAACTATATCTCAAACCCCTGAACTTTCAAATAATCCTTAGTGACAAGATGTGGTGCCCTATGCACTAACTCAACAATGTGGAAAGAATATTACATAATGGTAATCCACCCTTTATATAAGGTTATCAAATACCATTTATTTTCCACATATAATGTATTTGGATAAAAAAGATATCTGATGTCCTTTTAAAGGAATCCCTGGTATGATCACTGTGCAACGTAGCTAGCAGGGTTGAGTCCCACCATCTCCTTAACAAACCTTTAATCATATACATGAAAAAACCCATATTAGTATCCTTAGGAGTCTTCATGAATTTTAATATAATCTCAATACTATTATGTTAAAACTTATATTCCTGGGTTATATTGTCTCCATGGAATATAGGGGGATTCAATTTAGTGAATTCTAAGCCATGAACCATCGGCCACCCTAGGTTCCTAAAACCATCTTGACCTAGAGTCCAAAGAGTGTGGATTAAAAAATTTACAAAATAAGGACCCACTAAAGGATTTTCTTGAATAAATGTCTCTTATATTACTATATCATAATTTTAAGATATATTCCTATAGAAATTTTTTAATAAATACAATACAATAGAAAATTTATTTAATAAAAAATTCAAAAATCAAAATTTTGACTTCCAAAAGTAGTACCAATTCCATTAAATTAAAAGAATTAAATGAAATTTTGGATATAAAAAAATAAAATAAATTTAATATGGAAAAATTCATTTAAATTATCTCCACTTGTAGATTATTCAAATAACCCCATCCACCAAATCAAAAGCTATGAAAAAAATATCAAACCACCCATAGTAATTCGGGTTCTATCATAGAAGTGATCTAGCCATGAAACCTACCATAATTAGTATCGATACTATGATATTCTAAAATCTTAAATACCAATGAAACTAAAATTACCATGTTAGTTTCATAATATTTCAGTCTAGTTGTTTTCTATGAAATGAATTATTAATGAATAAAATTTGGTCAACTAGACGAGTCACGTAAGATGACCCACCACATGGTGGCATGAACAAATTCTCATGATGAAACTAAATATGAACCTAGTAAAATGTATATGAAATGAATAAATATCAATGAGACATAAAATGTCAAAAAAAATTTGTTAATAACTAATGATAAAACATATCAAACAAAATAAGTCTTCGAGTGACCATCTGTCACCATCAAACCATAGTGATATGAAGACAAAGAAAAAAAGGATAAAAACACTCTCCACGGTTCCATTACCTTTTCCATTATACTATAAAACAATATCTATAAACACCCATAGGAAAAATTAGTGTTTTATAAGAAATCCTAGTAGTATTCCACTAAATAATCTGTACAAGTTATAATATCAGATATGTACGATCTCTAGCTTCCAATCAGATCCTATTTATGATGTTTTCATAAAATAAGACCATTTTGTAAATCATAATTTTTTTCACAAATTCATATTATATTAAATAAATCCAGTAACATTTCAATAATAAGATAAATTAGGTATTCATAGGAAAATGAAACCAAGGATACACAATAAGAAAAGAACATGAGAAAATAACAATGAATTAATCCATCATGTTATAAACAAATCATAAATGAATAAGATAATAATTTTGTCCAATAACATATAAATATATGAACTAGACATGAAATAAATTCCCTAATCCAGTACATATATTGATCCAACGAATATAACATGTTGTATCATAACACACACAAATGTGACATTAAACCTCCTGGGGGATTATAGACACAAAGACTGACAAGCCTATTCCCAACCCACTAAAGGTTACCCAATGTGATACGATTATGAAAATATTTTAGAAACCATACTTGAATTTAGTAAAAAAAATTCCATAGATTAGAAAATCCACATCCAATCGTAGAATCCCATATGAAACGAAATCCACCATCGAGCCAAAACATCCACATAGAGTGTTTCAAAACCCATTTTTAATGAAATCCGGTTTAGAATATGTTTTTTTCAAATAAACCATTATGATATCGAATCATGTATTTTTAATAAATGAAATAAATTAATTAAAAATAATATTAGGTAATTGATGAATTAGAACAACTTTTATAGATACACCACTTTTCCGAACAATGGACACCTAGCCTCTTTCGGAAGTGGAGATACGAAACAAGAAGATCTGCCTCCCAAAGACAAGGTGTGAAGGAAATCTTCAAATAAATAATCAAGTTAACATCATATTTATTAGAACACTTAAATTAATCAATCTATGCTACCAAAACGATAATAAAAAAAATATAAACAGGGATATGAGGATTGCATGTACCGAATGTAAAACACCCAACCACACCGGAAATCAACCAAACCAAGAAAAACAATTCATAGGAGAATGTGTCACCCAAAATAAACCTTATATTAGACTACTGATTGAGGAAGGTGAATTAAGAAAATTGAAATGTGAGTTATGTGAGGGGTGAATATAAATTTCTAGGATTTAGGGGTTTATGGTGTATATCTCAGTCTTAGATATAAATTTCTTATAACTCATGTATGTAGAAAAAATATTTCCTCATGTTAAAACATTTTGACTGACATTTCTATATTTTATAAATATTTATTAGGATGAAAAATAATTTTACAACATGAATTACTTTCACGTCTTTTTCCCATCATTGAATTTATGTGGAAATATTGAAATTTGTTGTATAAATATCTCTTATCGGCAATACTAAAAATAACCCCCTAAAGAAAACTCCACAAAACCATCCAACACTCTAAAAATTCTTAGACACAATTATATCTGGAATCCACTAATTCAAAAAACATACTTTCCCAAACATTGGGTCCATTTCCCCATCATTTTTTTTCATCCTCTAAAGGATTGAAACACAATAAAATATGAAAGGAATCAAAACAAGATTCAGGAAGCACTTGAAATAAGGTAATGAGATGTTATAGTTGGTGAGTCTATGACACGAAAACAACACAAATACATATATGAAATTTTTATACCTAAAATAGAAATACTTCTTTTTGGATATCCTCCTCCGTTACCCCCCAACACATGATATACAAATCGTAGTTAAATATTAAAAAATATTTTATAACCTCTAAACTAGTGAATTATATCATTTATCCTTAGAAGAGGGTAAAAATTATTGATCATAACCTTATTCATCCAATAGTAGTATATTTATAACCTAATACATTCATTACATTATTGGTGAAAATAACCATATTTCCCCATGGTGATAAAATAGGCAGAATTTTTTTCTGTAATAGATTATAAATCTATATTATCAACTAATGAAACTTGGAATATGATATCTGATAAGGAGCCATAGAATGTAGATAATGAACTTTCTATAAATCTACCTCAAAAAAAATTCAATATGTAGTCTAATTTCACAATCCCCTCTAAAAAAATCTCCCAATACCCTATAAAAAACTCTATGATCCTCCTCTGATTTAGATCCCATTAATATAATAATGTTTTATCCATTAATGAAAAAGGGGGATCTAGAAAATTTTTTCCCATAAAAAACCATCACCCACTGGTAAACCCCACACAACACCCATATACATCGGAAAACTCCCCTCTCATATAAAAAAATTATGTTATTGTGCCTATAGAAAATATCCAATCAATGATATGAATGAAATTTTAGGGTTATATCTATTGTAATAAGAAATATCCCAAATAATGATATATCCTAACCATTAGTCTACATCTCGGACACACATCACACAATCTTGCATGTTGTCTAACTAGCTTCGATAACACCAAGGGTATGAGAAGCCTCTCAATAGTCTATCTAATATTCATAAAAATGTGGGTTCAACAAAAGAGTTTCAAGCTCCAAAATAAAGTTTAGAAATTATAAATTATATGATAAACTGATCTTACCTCAAATAATATCTAGTTCCTCAAGAATTGGACTTTCAATTACATGAATATTCCCTTATCCATCTTCTCTACCTCACAATTGATGACCTATGTGTCCATGCTCTATCTTAGGCCCACGATAATGAGGAACATCATGGTTATTCCCGATATGAACTCAACCCACTAATTTATAACCATAATCATATTATAATTTCATGTAAATATATATTGGAAGTCCATGTTGCTGATACTGCTTTAGGGTGAATTTATATTGTTGGTGTTGAAAAGGATCCCAGAATCCCAAACCAACCAGACTCCCTGTGGCTGATGGTAACTACCACTAATAATGTATATGACCCATAAATTCATATAAAATATCCAAATAACTTACAATACATAGATGATAACTTCCTCCTAGAGAAATGTGGGGCTGATTGTTGGGTATGCTTTCCTACTGGCTAGAATCTCAATTACCCAGGCACTTATGACCCTCTATATGATTCCTTAATCTCCATAAGACAATTTTGAACCTCCAATATGGGTTCTCTAAACCCCTAATGTACCCTATACATCCCCTCAACCCTATTACAATCCTATAAATATTCAATTAATGAAAAATGATAATATCTTGAATAAATGGATATACATAGAACCTCTTCAAAATTATTCACTGGGAGTCCTCATCCGGAATGATGTTAAGGGGTAATTATAGAAGATCATTATAATTTATTTCTAGTTTTTGAACACTCATGTGCCCCTACTATAGAGGTATAAAATCTTACCCCATTCAAAAATATTTCCATCATTGATAAGAACTCAACATTCAACTCTTTCTAGATATCATCCCATAACACTTTATCCACCATATGATCGCTGTGACACAACATCGACCACTAGCATGCCTCTCCTGAAAACTCACTGACTGGTAGGTGATCCCAATACAAACATTAGACTCAAATTAGGCTAAAAGAAGTCTCAAAATACTTCGAACAATGCTCTCTCTCTCTCTATCTATTTTAGCGAGGTCCCCCATACTTTGTAGATATCTAAGGATGGAAATCACACGTTTTATGATGCCAGTGCTCATCCAATTGGCTAAGATCGACCCTCCTTCGATTAATAGGTCCAGCATACTAATCATATCCAACTGGATAAATATGTGGATAATGGTTAGAATACATATATTAATGTGAAGGATAAAATCCTATGCTTTTATAAAATATATTAATTTATATTCATTTTATCATTTCACTTATTCATATAATATGCCACCCAAAATAAAAATAGAACTAAAGAATTCATGTTGCATGTACCTATCCTTGGTATGTACCACGTAATCAGATTAATTTCACATGTAATTCTTATAATGATTAAGGTACATTCATTGAATCATATAGGACTCTAAAATCTTCCATCAAATCTTGATTCCCATACTTACCCCATGTATTACGCTCAATTAAAACTAATTCTCTACTAACCCATATAGTCTTCACTAGTTAGTAACTCCAATATCCAAAATATCTCTCAATCAAAAACATTAATACCACCATGTTATGAATTTCACCATTGGGAACCACTCATGGGATGAGGGATGAAATATTAGGGATCCTCAAGGAACACCCCTAGTAGGACCTAGTTAAATGACTAGAAGTAAATGTAAATCACATATAATGGGAGGTATCACCCCAAATATTTCACTCTATCAAAGAAAAACTTACAAAAAATACACTATTATATATAAAATGAAGACAAATTTCATACAATGATACTTAAAATTCATGATTATAAACAAATACAAGCTACTCTAAAATGAAATAATAAAAAAAAACAATTTTATGTTAAAGGACAACTGCACCATACTCTAACTTGTAATATCTATATCAACATCCAATGCCCTCCAAGAAATTTGTAAAATCCACATGCGCGCACACACACACACACCTAGATATATATATATATATGGGATGAGTATTATATGTATTCATAGAAGGATCATCCACAAGGTCTCTCATGAAAATGTGAAAATATTACATCGATGTCTTTGTTAATAAACAATAGAACCAAGAAGAACCTAGTGGATCTTCTTATTCCCCCAACCACACTGATCCCAAGTCACAAAATTTAGCTCAAAAAATAGTAAAGTGGTATCTAAATAAAATATAAAATAACTTCACAACCACATTCCCCACTCGTATTCCACTTTCACCAAATGAAAAGACATCAATTTCTCTCATCCCTTACAAAACTATCAACATATCAAAGGGAAATTCCAGAAATCAACCCATGAAATAAACCACATCATCACTATAGTAAATCCCAGATCATATAGTATTCAACATCAACCCATGTTCCATCCTCCTGCAACACATGATCCCCACCACATATATCCCCATCCACCATAAGGTACAACCCCTAATTGTATATCATTTATATAATAAAAAACAACTACTTATGAGAGAGTGGGGATAGGGGGTAGTGAGTCATAAATATTTTCACCATAATGGATTTTGGAAAGAACACACATCCCTAAACATTTGGGTGTCAAAATGTTGTTCTCAAATCAATTGGGGTGAGTAAAAAAACAGAAGAACACGTCATGTATTAATCTAACACAAAATCCCATACCTATGGGTTCATAAAAACAACATCATAAGATTTAGATCACCAAATATGGTGTATAAGACACTACTATAATGTTTGAAAACACTAATTAAAATAAAAAAATATCATGTAATTGTCATATAATTTCCACATCCAATGTTCTATTTTTCATTTCCAATCATATACATCAATTTTAATTAGTGTAATTTCAACCTATAAAAATTTATTTTATTCAATAAATTTATCTTTCCATTACTACTGAACCTCTACCAAGCACTAACCACATTAACCAACAATTGGAAATCCAACAATCCACAAAAACAAAGGCCACCATACCACAACAACCCTATGCACCAAGAAAGAAAAACCAACCATTGACACCAAGCCATAAAGACTAACCAAGACACTGGGTGACACACAATATAGAAAACATTAGGAAAGCACTTCAATATTAGTCTTGTACAATTATATACTTTAAAAATTTAATAACTTTAAGTGTATTTCCTATGAAGACATCATAATGAGGAGAAACATGGGATATAGAAAAGAACAACAACAATAATAAAACATGAAACCTCATTTCACTCCCACAATTGTGATCTATTTTCTTTAGTTTGGTCATTATCATGGATTAGGAAATATCATTCCAATCACTGAATGGAATGAAAATGTATGATAGTTTCAAAATTATATATAAGGAAGTGAACTAAAATATCCAACCGCAATTATGATTCCCCAATGAATTTGATTATAATAAATAAGGATCAACCACCATTGGGTTTGATGGAAACCCCATGTAAGACTATACATAGTGAACCACCAACAACACACACTACAAAATAGAGGTTTCTTACGAAATGAACCTTTAAAATAAATATGAACAAGAACAAGGGAGATAATGGAGAAGAAATTGATTCCTAAATCTAAGTATCATTGATTCAAAAGAACCATGGGGTTAAAAAATCAAAAGGAACTGATGAGAGGATTGGGGAAGGGATTTAGATCATCCAAGAGTTTATTGTAGGGAATCGAATTATAAAAAAAGGAGGTTATGTACTCTATTTATAGACAAATCTGATGTGGCCTTCATGATGATGTGGTGATATCTGACCATATTGTGGCATACATGGGTAAAAAACTGACTCAACTCCCCATGTTGGATCATGAAATCATAGTTATTTAAAAAAACAACAAAATGGTTCTATTTGTAACTACTCATTTTTAAATAGTGTGGTTTAAATAATCCATCCATTTCTCCTTAATATTCCTAGTACCATGATGTTGTGAGCTTTTTTTTCTTCACCCTTTCTCATAGGGTCACCTCCAAGGTACCATGTCTGGAACCCTGCACACCTAGTAAATTTATACAAAGCCCATTTACCAAAGGGAAACTACCATACCAACATGCACTCCAAAATGGATATACAATTAGTTTCACCATCTTTGGTGGCCTATGCACTATAAATTACCTCAAAATGAATTTCAAAACACTTAACTCCTACCAAAAATCAAATCCACCACCACTACACCCTCTAGTATGGTGTGGTGTACCCTTAAGTGATAAAAACGAAACTTTTATCATCTAGAAAACAACCAAATTCCCTCACAATTCACTAAAGCCCATGAAATTCAACACAATTCATGGAATGGTTTGAGACATTACACAATAACCCTGCACCATTAATGTCCCCTACTATTACTAGTCTGAATATCTTGGTAAACCTAAACCTAGCATTTTATATTTCTCATTTATGTTGTTTGTGTATTCACATGAAAAAACATCACCATTAAATACATAGATATCAAGTATATATTTCATATATTTATCTGTATGGAATAATAAATATAGAATTAATAAAAAGGAATTAGAAATAAATTACTAGAAACATCTTTAGAATATTAAATGAAGAACGATCAAGAAAGAATTTTTTTAAGAAGAATCTAAAATTATTTTTTAAATTATTAGTTAATAAAAAACCAATGAAAAAATAATAATATTTAAGAGACTAATATTTCTCTTTAAATATAACTTTTATAAAATTATTTTCTTAATTTTTTAAAATTTATATTCAAATATTTTATTAGAGATAATAACTACACTTATTTTATAACATTTTCTAATGTTCAGTAAATATAAAGAGTTTAGAGGATGTTACTCCCACTCTTTATACACAATATTTATTTTCATTTGTAATGAATACATATTTTAATATACAAAATTAGTTGATGATTGTATTGTGATCATGACACTTTTTATGAAGTGCATAGCATTGGGGATGAGTTTAACAGGAGTTTAATATGTATCAAAATGATCAGAAAAATATAAAAAAATATATTTTTATTATCACACTATATTTTTTCCATAAAAATTAACTATTATATTTCATTATTTCTTAATATTGTATTATTATTATGATAGGATCTATAACTAAAAGAAGTTAAAAAATGTACATTTTTCATGTACTAGAAAAATAGTTCTTTAAAAAAATTAAATTAAATCAAATCAAATCAGATCACATTAAAGTTAATAATGTAAAAAATCATATAATGGTATAATATATATTAAGACATTGATAAATAATTATTTTAAATAATAATAATCGTTATAAATTGAGATAAATTCAATCTTTATTGTCATCTTCTTTTATTCACCCTTCAAAACATCATTCCATCTTCATCCCCTCAGATCATTGGGTGCCTCATCATTATCAGGAGGCCCTATATTACCTTCCATTACAACTAATTTTTCCCCAGAAAAATTTAATTGATAATGTATGATCCCTACTTCATATTTTTCATTGGTGTTGAGTTTTTTTCTTTTTGAGGGTTCAGTTGTACTTTGTCAATTTCCTAATTCCTACAAAAAGAAATAATCACACAAATATTCCATCAAGTGGAGTTTAGGTACAATATCTAGTGGTTCATTATGTGGGCTTTATATATGTATGTTTTCATGTATGATGATTTTTTATTAGATAATTTTTTAACCTTGGAGTTATTAATAGTCTATTCCCATATAGAGATTAATAGTTATTATTGTTCTAACATAATTTATGATATCCCTAAATGCTTAATTATCTTTTTGGTATTTTTTGTTGTGTTTTGAAGATGTTAACCATGCATTGAATTTAGAAAATAATTCTAAAAATGTATTTTTCTCTTCCTAATTTGTTTGGGTTGTATTTTTTCAAATTTATATTGTGTTAATGATCACCTGCACATGTACAAAAATACATGTATGAATAGATATTTGGATCATGATTATATAATTGAATGTACCTGTATGAGATTCTTATACTCCAAATTGTATTTTGGGTTTTTTCTATTAACCATCAGGTGCTGGTATAACATTCAATTTTTTACCTCGATGGATGAATTTTATTTTCCATAGGATTATGTGGATTATTTTCATTTCATTTCCATTAAATATTGTCGAAATATCAGATGAATCACTTCTTTTATCTTTATATTCCTAATATGTAGAAACCATTAACCCATGGTCTTGATGTTGACATATAGAATTTTTTTTGTGATACATGTTTTGAAATTTAAGACGCACACAATGATAATTGTCATAAGGAATGAATGATTGATATATTCTTCTCTTTATATTAACCACATTTTATTCCAACCCATATTTATGTTATTAAATACTCTTGTCATAAATCTGTTTCTAGATAGTGAAGATTAATATGATGATAATGATGAAGAAGACGAGAAGTATTATATGTAAACAGTCAAAGGTGTTGGTATTTCATTTCATCATGTAATACATCTTATCCTAGTTTCATGTTGGAACATATCTCACGGTTCAATAAAATGATATTTACATTGACTATTGATTAGAACTACTTCATGGGGTTGTAAAATATGACCTAAATGTAAAATTAATCTTTGGCATGGCTCATTTTATAGTTATGTAATAAAAAAAATACACGTATGAAATATTTTAGTTAATATATGAAAAGAATAATGATCATTTATGTTATGCATCAAACTTTTAAAAATCAACCAGAAAGTGCCTATGTTAGAATAATTTTATCACGGAGAGACGGAGGGGGTGAATTAGTGGCACTATTTATTTTATGTTTCATTGTAATCGAATGACCTTTTCCTGATGTTAAAGATTTATTTTCCTATTGAAGAAAATAAAAACATAAATCCACAGAAGAACAAGTATTTACAGAGATCTATATTAAGTAAAAATAGATACATCCTTGGTATGGTTTGGAAATTTTCCAATACCAAAAAATACACTAGAAAACAATTTTTTTGTGGTTTACAATGAGTATGATAAACCCTTTCACTTGTGTGGCACTATGACAACAATACAATTGTGCATGTTCACCCTCTAGTAAAAATGGGGAAATACAATGATTGTGTAAAAAAACAAGATACCTATACTTCATAATCAACTTCAATAGAAGTATTCCTAAAAAAAATCTTCTATTTAATAACCAGAAGCTGGTATGAACAATATGGACTATGATACAAATTTTATTCTCATTCCACAAATCTGATCTTCAATTTCAATTTCCCAATACAATAGATATAAAACTCTATAAATATGATTGAGAAAATTCATAATTCATTTTTCCTCAGACTAGAAATCCCAATACAGAAATCCCGATTGGATTATCATGACTGATAAAATGTTCAGGCGAATACAATGAAAAGCAGAATGTAGTAATCAATTGAATACAATGATCAACTTCATACAATGATCAGTCGAAAACATTTCAATATTATATCTTCTAATTTAACTTTACTCTATAAAAACATATTCAATAAAGAATCAATACAAAACCTCTTTCCCTTCGTCAAACTCCATAGATTCTATCTCCTCTCAATGAAGAGTACCCTATTCATCAAAGAATTATGATGTACTTCATGCCTTGTATAGGTGACCCATGTGTGGTTTTTGTTGGAATCTGTAGAACTATCCGACTCAACTAAATTCACCAAAATATCTATTTTACCTGAATTTTAGGTGTATTAATAACTTCTTCAATGCTTCTCGATTATTCTCAAAATTTTATCCACAACTTCATTTCTCCTTTAGGTTTTCTATTCAATCACCAATCCGATTCTGATTTCACATTATGATTTTCTCAATTTTTTTACTTCAATATGATTTTATGGACTAATTAAATATATTTATGGAGAAATAAATATCTTTTAAAAACTCAATCATGATTTTATATCCCAATTATCTATATGATTACTTCAATACATTTCTCTACACATGATGATATTTTCATTATCCTTTTAGAATTTCAAGATACCCCTGTGAAAAAAGATTCATCAATTTCCATAATATTTTATCTTGAACCACAAGATGAAAAAATATTCAACCTCTTATTCTTATTCATATATTCAGAAAGATGAAACAATATCAACTTTGGTATGAGGGATCTTGACCCAATTGAAAAATAATACTTTTGAAAAGATATTAGGGATCATCAATATTTTATAAAATTCGTCAACGTCAATTATTGAGGATTTATATATTTTAGATTTTGATCTAACTAGAAACTTGTACCATCATATTCTTACTTTTTTCATAAATTTTCATCTTTTAAAAACTTTATTATTTCAAAAACATCACCTTATATCATCAAATCATTCATGACACTAAAAACATTGATGACTGATTTTTTCATGGTTTGAATTACATTTAAATTTATTGTAACTTCCCATCCATTCCATCAAGCTGCTTTCTGTTCCATCAAATCCTAAATTCGATTTTCCTAAATATGATCGGCATGATTACAATCAACATGATTACAATTAGGATGAATATTATTTTGAAAACTTTTTTCCTACCTTCATTTCATCAGGGTTGCATCACATGTTTTTTGAATACTTGTGATTTATAAGAACACCAATATTAGAAAAGCATCATCACATTTATATCATAGTTACACAGACTCTGAATCTTCAAAATTAAAATAACATCTTCTATACCAAATTAATTGTTAGTCTAACGACCCTTTACTTCTCGTAATATTAATCCACAATACGGTCAATCCTTTGATTCCATATTTAGAATGATTTTGATGAATATTTCCATGAATTGTGAGTCTGATTAAAAGATTATGATGGTCATACCTATTTTAAAAAAAATACCATGTGAGGTGATTTATTTTCTTTTAAGAACATCCTTTGATGACAAAATACCATACCTAAATATGATCACCTTCATCATCAGCTTGTTCCTAACAAAACCCCCATTTAATGTTTTTTATCAACCAAGATTCATACATCACGGAACATTATATCCTCAACTAATGGATTAATTATAAATAATTCTAAGACTATATAAGCTAACTATTTATAAGAAACAAGATTCATTAAATGAAAAACCATGTTATCCAAAATCAGTGATTATGAAAAGCTTATTCATATTTCTTCTTCAGTCTTTCTTTCTCAACTCTTAAACTTTCCTGGAACATAAAAAATTGGTATCCTAAAACCAACCCTTCAAAAAGTAAGAATATTTTACACACAATACAATACTTAATTCATATATTACCCAAAACTCACCCTTTTTATATACATAAAAAATGATATATTTATGAAACAATTCAATTCTCCCCCATAAGAACACCATCCAAAGGTATGATGAAATAAGGGAAAAAACATGCACCTCAACCTGGATGATAATGAGGCTAGTTTCCCATAGTAATAATCAATTTATAAAAATGTTCCTTCAGTAATGGTTTTGTGAAAATTTCATCAACTTGTTCCGATGTTGAAACATAATCCATTATCAAATCATTATTCTCCACAGACTCTTTGATGAAATGATATTTGTTTTCAATCTACTTTTATAGAGAATGTTGAACTGGATATCTAGTGAGATTGGTAATCTCTTATCATCACAACACATGATCAAGGGTAAATTCACTTCAACAAGTCTTATTATAGATTATTCATCCAGATAACGTGGGTAGTGGATTGAGTAGTATCAACATAATTAGGTTAAACCATACTAAGAGTTACTGAATTATATTTCTCTATAGTTCAACCAACCCAACTATTTAGTAGAAAGAAAACTCCACCAGTTGTGGATCTTCCACCATCAACATTTTCTTCCAAATCATCATCTGAATACCCAAAAAATCAATACTTTTTAGATATATCATTCCAATTTATGAATTTTTTTGTGCCATTAATGTATCAAAAAATTGTTTTTCTAGTAAGTAAATTTTATCCTATAGGATCACTATAAAATATTTCCCATAAGGTGAAAACATAAGCAATGTTGGTTCTTGATGTTTTAAATACAAAAAACATCCAATCGGATTTGAATATTTTTTCTTATAAACCTATGTGACATAAAAATCTTTAAAAAAATCATTCCCACTAAAATTGGTTTCGAAACAGGTTTGGATTTTTCTCTCCCAATACTATTAAGATGTTCCTTAACACAATTTTCATGAGAAATAATAATGTATCACTTTTTTGTATAATTTAAACAGAAGAATGTATTTCATTTCCCCAGTATAGACATTTCAAAAACCATTTTCATCTTTTCATAATGTGTTTCACAATGTCTTTCATCATTCCCGACAAAGATAATGTCATCAACATAAAAAATTTCAATGATAGAATACTCTTCAAATTATCTTATATAATTATTTCTATCAAATCTTTATTTCTTGAAACTCATATTCCTTAAGAATATATCTATTTTTGAATACCAAGATATCAGAGCTTGTTTTACCCCATACAATTCATTATTCAATCTTCATACATAACATCCATATTTCCCAAAAATAAATCCACAAGGTCGTTCAATGTAAAAATACACATCAAGATCACTATTCCAAAATGTGTATTTAGAATCCATTTGAATGATATTATAAACTCTTTATTTAGTAATAGCAAAAAAAATTATTCTTTTTTCTAATCATTCAACAGGAGAAAAGGTTTTTCAAAATTAATTCTTTCAATTTTTGAATACCCTTTGCAATCTATTCTCTCTTTGTGTCTTATCTCTTCACCATCTTCATTAATCTTGTTCTAGAAAACCAATTTTGTACCAATATTGTATTTATTTTATGGATTGGGTACGAGTTCCCCTATATCATTATTTTTAATCTAATCCATCTCTTCATTCATTCCCTATACCTGTTCCAAATACACAAAATATTATTTTACGTCATTTAGATCCACTTTTGAATACAATGAAGTATGTGTAATAAAATTTTATGTTATTCATGTTTGAATCATCTGATGTTGATCAAAAATGATATTATAAGATTCCACTTTCTTCCTCATCCTAGGATTATATTTTTTGTGACTCTTTCTCATCACTAGAAATAGATGAGTCCAATTATTCTCATTGAACAATATTAATATTTCTTGTATCCTTATCAAAAATTATTTTCAAAACATTAATACTCAACATCCCTCTCTGCATGAGTATGTTTTTCATCCTCAAATTATTCAATTACATTCACATCAATAGAGTGAATAATTATTCCTATTTCTTTTTTGTAACATATGTATATTCATTTTTCAGGAGCATATCCAAGAATGAATCCATCATTTGTTTTATTATGAAACATTCTATAGTTTCCACCTTTCTTAGTTATTAATCATGGAATCCCCAAAAATAATAAGTGTTTCAAACATGGGTTTTTCCCATAAAACATATCATATGGAGTCATATTAGAATTACGACTACAAAACAATGGTTCTAAATATAAATAGTGGTAATCATGGATTGCCTCCAAAATTAATGAGAATAACCATGAACAATTAACATAGTTCTTACATTTTACACCAAACATCAATTATTTATTTCAACAACCCAATTTTGATGAGGAATATATGGGGAAATATACTGATGATGAATTTAATGATACTCAAGATAAAATTCAAATAATTTACTTCTTTATTCACTGCCATTATCAGTTCTCAACTTCTTTACTGAATACTCACATTCCTTTTCAGTTTTCCTTATAAATGATTTAATCATTTTTAAAGAATCTGATTTATGTTCCATATACATAACACATGTAATTCGAGTAAAATCATCAGTGAAAGTGGTGAAATAATTATATCCATATGTTGATTGTTTTCTCATCGTCCCACAAATAACAAAATGAATTATCTCCAGGGGTTATTTTGATCAAATCTCATCATTTTTATCCACTGAATTTGTAATATTTCATTTATGGAAAATAGTGAAACTCTAGTATCTTCTTCATGAAAAATATTTGATGCCTAAGACACAATATCATGTTTGGGACATACTCATGATTCATAGAAACTTGTGTCTCATCACTTTATTCCACAATTTAATCTATTTCACCATACTCAAGCAACAAAAGTTTTTAATTTATCAATCCTTAAATTGGTTTCCTTTAGGCGGTTTTCCTCATATAACTACATTTCCATATTCCTATCATTAAAAAAACACAATTTTTGAAGTTAAAATTTTTACTCTCAACAAAAAATTATGAAACACTTAAAAAAATTGTTTCAGCCCATCAAAAAACAAAGTATTCTTAGATTTAAAATTTTCTTTACCAATGAGGGATGATCAAATACCTTTTATTTTCAGAGATTCATAATTTCCAAACGTCATTTTTACCTCTTTAAATTAATTCACAATATTCAAAAACATAAAATCTCATGTCATATGATAAAAAACCACTATCAATAATCCAAAGTTATTCTCCATTTATAGATTTTTGAGTGGTTTCAACAACAAGAGATTTTTATTCTTCCTTTTCATTATTTACCTTCATCTTATAAGAATTATTCATTATATTATGCTATGCTGGTAACAATCATAGACATAATTTTGTTGGGTTTCTAGGTTGTTCACATCTCTTGTAAATAGTGTTTCAATTTTTTTATCAGATTTTACACTTTCACACCAATATTCTTAGTTTTTTCGATCATATTTCTAATATTTCTTATTTTGAGGGAATTTAATAATCCCTAATATTTTCTTTCCATTAAATGTGGAATAATAGTAATGTTTTTGTTTGAAGCATCACATGTTTACCATATTTTCAAATCCACCACAATACCAATAGTATCCATAAAATGATTATTTTCCTCTGAACCATCCACAAAGATTGATTTTTTTTAAAAAATTATTATCATGAACCTTATTCTCTTCTTTTTATGCGAAACAAAACATTATATTATCAATCAGAGTCTTATTTTTTAATTCTATTTATATTTATTTGAACTTGAATTATTGTAAGCCTTTCTAAATTTAGAATGATTAGAAACATTTTTAGACTTAAGATATTTTATTATTTCTGAATTCCCAGTTTAGTTGGTAATGGATATATACATCACATTCCCAATATTATAATTTTCATATTCACATTCACCATTATTATCAACCAGTACAATTAAATTTTTTTATCTTTCTTATGTGTATTCATTAAAGAACTCTCCCCAACTTCATATATAATAATTTTTGAAATTTTTTATTTCATTGTTCATATATGGAACGTATTTACATGACATGTTCCAAGTCCATTTCATTTACCTCTATCTTCACCTCTAGATAATCATTATGATTATTTTCATCCCCAAAGTATTTCTTCAAATCATCTATTTCATTCACCAGCATTAACTTCTCACCAGGAAAAAATTTATTACTTTTTTTTGTTGAGGAATTTTCATTCATAAACTACTTAGTTGTATTCTCTTTATTTCCAATATTTTTTAGTAATTAATTCAACTATTCTTTCAACTGATATTCATGTTGTGTTTCTTCTTCTTCAAATTAACTCCTTTTGAACTCTTCCACTTTCACTATTGAAATTAAAGTATTATCTACACCATACTTAATATATTGTTTTACATTCAAATGACTTGATTCTAATTCATAATCATTGGATAAGAATATTATAATTTTTTATTTAATGATTTTTCTCCCTTTTCATATAGATTACAATTTTCCTTTATATCCATGTTTCATTCATGATTAACTTTTCCTTCATTATACATCATCATTATCCTCTTATGTTTTTCTTCATGGACAGTTAACCAAAAAATTCCCACTAACTCAATGTTACAAACATTTAAATTCTAATTTTCATTTGTATTTACGTGTAAATATTTTCAAATTTGGAGAAAATAAGGATAAGATATTATAAAACATTTTACATAGCTCATTTTTTGAATTGGATACATCATCATCATATTAAATAAGAGTCTTCTTAAACTTCTCTTTCTTATAATCCTTGAAATACATTTCACTAAAAAAATTTGATTTTAATTTCATAGATATCCCCATTATCATTTCATAAGTAATGAGAGTTCTATGAATATCATCTTGAAATAACGTTTTTTGATATCAATCTTCTAATGAAGAAACTTTTTCATCGATATTTTTGTGAAATAATCTTAAAATATTTTGAAAAACAATAGAATCCTCAATCATTTCCACAAGTCTTCTAACTGTACTAAAAATTACATTCACCCTTGTAAAGATGTTCCCAACAGATTCATATTTACCCGTAATCAAATCTTTATACATCAATCTTTAAATTTGTTACATTTCCGTATTCATTTTTTTATTTCCTTCATATATGTTTTTCAATTTACCCTACATACATTTGGTAACGGAATGTCTTTTCACCCATAGGAATTCACTTCATAAAGTGATGATAATATATAATTCATGTCCTTTCCATCATTCACAATATTTTTATTATCAAAAGATGTAAGAGGTGATTTATCATATATAGGAGGTATCCCATCTCTTTCATCTTCAAGAACAACATATATAATAGATATAATACAAGGTATTTTTCTATAATTCTAGATATAAGAATTCTTAACATCGAAAACTAAAATATCTTTACTCTTCCTATAATTCAGATTCTCTATAATATTATCATAAAAAACATCAGTGAAGAATTAGGGAAGGGAAACTCAAACTGATAATAGTTGAAAGTTCCCAAGTAATGATAATTGTATCATTGAGAGGGGGTGGGGTGAATAAGTGATACTTTTTATTTTATGTTTCTTTTAAACTGAAACAACCTTCATCTACTGTTATTGATATCTTTCCCGATTGAAAACAATTCCATAACACATCCACTGGACACAGAAGTATTTACATGTTTAACTATTAAAAATTAATAGTTATATCCTTTGTTTGTTTTGGAAATAATCCAATACCACACAATCAACAGGAAACCAATAATTTTGTGTGGAATACAATGAGTAGTATATACCCTTTAAACTATGCCGCACAATGAAAACAATCCAATAGTGTTTGTGCACCCTCTAAAATAAATGAGTTAAAAAAATGATTAGGTAACAAAACATGTGTCCTATAATTCTTAATCAACATCCAAAAACAAATACCTTGAAAAAATATTCATTTTTTACCTTGAAGATGGAAAAAAATCAAGGATTTTGATTTGAATTGCAAAATTATTTCCCATTCTGATTATCCCGATCCAATCTTCAAGACTAATTTACTAATATGATAGATATATAACTATTTTAATTTGATTGGGGAAATTCCAAATTTCTTCTTCCTAAGTCTGGAAATCCCAAAAATGAAATCTAGATCCAATTATCTAGCTTGATACAATGATTATATGAATATGATGACAAGAAGAATATGGTAATATGCTCAATATGATGATCCATACAATAAGATAATCATTTGTAAATATTTCAATCTTGTATATTATCCATTCACTTATATTGACAGAAACATCTTCAAAAAACGATTAATGTGGAATGATTATTATCTTTCATAAACATCAAATCTTCTCTCTCTTCTCTATGAATAATAATTTGGTCATTTGAGAAGTATTATATAATTATCACCATTTATGGTTGGCCCATCAGTGGCTTTAGAGGGAATCCACAATTATTTACTACTCTACTAAATTTTCCATAATCTTGATTTTCATTGTATTTTAGGTTCATTTATGAATTCTCTAATGCTTCTCGATTCATCTTGAATCATCTTTACAACATTGTATATCCTTCATACATTATTTTCAATCACCAATCCAATTTTGATTTTCTATTATGATTATCTCAATATGATTTCATTAATACTATGTTGTATACCAATTCAATATATGAATGAAGAAATAGATATATTTCAGAAAATACATTTTTCTTATTCCCCCCAACTACCTATATGGTTTCTTCAATACATTTATATACAGTAGATTAAATCCTATTAAATTTTTTTTAATTTGAGGAAACCCCATTTGAAATAAATTCATTGATCTCCTTCATCTTTTATATTGATCCACATGAACAAAATTTATTCAACCAATTCTATTCCTTCTTTACTTCATAATGATGAAATATTATCAACTCAGATATGATGGCTCTAAACCATATTGAAAAAAAAGCATTTGAAAAAAAAATTAGAATTCGCCTTTAGTTTTGGAAAAGGATCATCTTCCATCACGAAGGATTTATAGATTTTATCTTTTTGTCTGAATAAAAACTAGTACCTTCAGTTTCTCACACTTATCACAAATAATATTTTTTCAAGAAATTTCTTATTTCAAAATATTCATCATGTATCATGAATTCATTCATGACATTGAAAACATTGAAGACCTATTTTAGCATTGTCTAACATAAAATGGAATGTATTGAAATTTCCTATCCATTCCAAAAACCATCATTCCTTTTCATCTCACACTGAATACAATTGTCCAAAACATGATTAATATGATTTTGATTTTCACAATAATAACTAGGCTAAATATAATCCTCATAACCTTTTCTCTACCATTCTTTCAATAATCATGCCTCTAAAGTTTTCTGAATACTTATGATTTTTTAGAACTCCACGATCATTAAAGCATCATAATATAAATATCATAGTCACACAGACTCTAATTCAACACCATTACGATCACATCATCTATACAAAACATAGGGCAAGGACGATGATCCTTTACACCAAAAATGAATATTCCTCAATATGATCAATCATTTAATTCCAAATTTAATGTAAATCTAATAAAACTTGTCCTCCATCCTTCATCACATGATTATAGTGGACCATTTCAAGCATTATGACTATGATTCCTTGAATATTATGGTCATACCAATTTTCAAAAAATACAATGTGTGCATATTTCTTTTCTTTTATAAACATCCTTTGATAAAAATAATAAAATATATGAATATGATCACCTTTATCATTATCTTGGTCCAAAAAAATCTAATGTTTGATTCTACTTAGGATGTATGTATGAATAAAGAATGGGGTATGCCTATAAAGTGTTTATTTTTTTCTAAGAAGCATGTATCTATTGAAATCATTTCATTTATATGCATGTTCGACACTGGGATGGTTACTTATAAGTAAGGGGTATTGTAACAGATTAAAATATTTCATTTGAGAAGTGTATTAGTGTAATCAAAGTAGTTTTGTCTTGTTGTGTCTTTTATATCACAATTTAGGCCTTAAAACATGATGGTCATATTGAAATTTATTAGTTCTATGTTATTCATATTGTAAAAAAGGCCTCATATTATAGAGGTATTTAGGCCCAAGGAATTACCACACCATTGAATCAACACAAGATGTGGCTCATTGTTTCTTATATAAATAATAGTGAACACCTTTCATAATGATTGTGAAATTATTTTATATTAGAGATATTTGGTATTTTATATATTATATATAGAGTGTAAATAAGAAAATACATATTATACATATTTAGTTATGTTAACATGGGTACAAAACATTTAATTATAATTTTATTATAGAATGAATCATTTCGATATGTTATTGGAATATAGAACACATAATCGCTATTATGAATAAAAAAATTATTATATTCAAATCTATAGAAAACTAAATTAATTTCATGAAATTAACATTACATCTAAAATTCATGCACGTCTAGAAGAGATAATTTCAATGAGGATTGACTGGAAATTGAGAGCTAGATGTTTCCAAAAGAATACCCATGTGATTATTTATCATTCAAGAGAATCCACAACAATCATTTTAAAGGATTTTTTTACCAAATTCAGGCTTACTTCAACAATTAAAAAAGGTATCATTTGATTTTTAGTAGTGTCACATTAGCCAAAATTGTTATTGTTTCATTCCACATTCACATTCTACCACTCATTAGAGTTACCACGGAAATCATCTAGGTGATATATAACACTACAAATTCCTTTATTATGGAATCACATTAGTAGGAGAACTTTCACTATGATTGTTAGTGAAGAATGGAAAGACCAATTGTAGAGGGTGAAAGTATTATAATAAGAGTTCCTGATACCCTACAATATATATAAGAAGACCTAAAATTAGAATTAATTTAAGGGAAATTCATTAGTGTTACTTTAATTTAAGGAAATTATAGTAAGGACCAATATTCTGGGTTGAAACTGAATGGTTGTGTATCAACTATTTGGTACAACCTACAGGGCACTGATTCACCCTCTAAAATAATTTTCATTTGATAGTGGGATGTGTTGAGTTCAACATATCACATGATAACAGGTACGGTGTTCCACTCTACATTTTGGGATTAAAAATTATTAAAAGTGAAAGTGAAAGTGAGTTCAGTCATTATAGATCTTACCGAGTTGATAATATTAAGGGAGATGTTTCCATTTTTTAGAAAGATTATTCCCAAATTTTTTCAACTATGGGATGATGATAGTAATGTTATGTAGGGTTAGTTGGTTTTCCAAAATCCTCCTAGTATAGGTATGAAGCAAAATATTTATTTCTCATGAGATTAGGGTATCATGAGAGGAGGTGGAATTTTCCATGATATGACGGTATATGATGTGATAATATTTAGAACATTTGATGTTCCATGAAATTATCTATCAAATGAAATAAGATCGTTTCACAATGAGAAGTTCAAAAAAAATTACTAACATTTTTGGATATAGAATTATATTTTTTGTCAGTGTATTTTATTATTTTTCTTCATAACCCTCAATTTGTTTCCTATAAAATAAATTCTTTAAAACAACTTCTGAAGCACTAAGTGGAGATTATTCACTCGTGTTTTGGGTGTAATAACACTACTGAAAACCGGAAACCTAAATGAATGTAGTAAAATAATCTAATATCGGATCCATTCCTCATGATTTCAATCTCATTGTAAGTGGGGATATCCTTAGGTTACTTGATTTTACACCAAATTTAATGTTTTCATAGTAATTTTTCCTAGTATAATATTTAATTATGAATTTATTTACCCTACTTTTCATTCCCAAGAAACAATTATGTTGATAGAAATAGAATTTAATTACATTGAACTTGTTGTAATATAACAATAATTATTTTGAATGATCATTTCATTTTGTGGCATTAGATACTAATATAGATACAAAAATCCTTTATATGGGAAGGAAATATGAAACAAAATATGTGACACCCCGTATTTATGTTATCATATAACACATAACATTTAATATATTGATATAAACATCCCATATGTTCATATAAATGATATTTATTGAAGATATCAGTACCAAATATAGTAATTCTATGTAGATTCTAGTATGCGATTCAACGCAAGAAACATTAAATTTAAATTATAATTTATCTTATAATTGAAGATGTTCAATAAAATATATAAATAAATATGGATGATAAGTTTATCATAAAATTTATTAATTAGTTCATTAGGAACATTTATATTTTATTAGGATGAATTTTGTTGTTCCATGATTAATTTTTTATGTATGGGAAAAACTATTTACTTTTTTGGAAAATACTACATTTAAAATACATTATTATATTTTCAATCATAAAGTATAGTGTATAAGTTGAGAAACATAAAAAAAAGATATAATTGTTGTACATGAAAAAGTAGAAGATATAGTAATTAATGATTTAGAAAATTCACCAGTAGAAATATTATTTTTATTTGTATAATATGGAATATCAATTTAATTATGAGGAATTTATATGTGTAAGGACCAAAAAGATAAAAAATGATTAAATAATTAAAAAATAATCATTTTCTCAAAAGATTTACCATTTATATTAAAAGGAATATTAATGATGATGAAATGACTATGTTTCAAATTATATAAAAAATTAATGGAATGTCACTTTTATTACATTATATAATGGAATCTATAATAATTTAATGTCTTCTTCGTCGAATCATAGTAATTTTACTATAAAATTGTTTCATTATGGATTATTTTCAATGTTTTTTTGGTTTAATATTTAATTTTTTTCAAAATGAAGGTTTCAAATAATAAATATGTTGGTAATAATTTATATTGTATGAGGTATAAAAAAGCAATTATTAATTAGAATTTAAAAAATTTACAAAATAGTTGGGATTTTTTTAGATAAATGTAATGAATAATTTCTGAGTTGATCAGTTAAAAAAATAAAATTGAAGTAATTTTATACATGATACTTTTATGTACATAAAATAAAAGTTTATGTGTTTTGGGTTATATGATCATAATTTTCATATATTTATTCATTCAAATGATGAATGTGAGAAAGTCAATACAATTCAAAAGAGAGTGAAACCATTTTATAACATCACTCATTTTTTACACTACCAATAATTAAATATATTTAGTTTCAGGGATTTTGAAATATCATATAATCATAAAATAAGTTTGAAAAAAACGACATATTTTATTTTTCATGTTTAATATCATAATGATAATATTTAAATATATTTAGATAATTATATTTTGATTATTACATTACTTTTTTAGGGTTGACATGATTAGAGTCATGAAAATTTCATCCAATAACATCATGATAGGAATTAAAAAAGGGTCCATCTATTTGGTAAAGTGAATTTCAATTTCATATAGTAATATTTATATGGAATACATTTATTTTCTAAATTGAACAAATAACCTTCATCGTCCCATATGAATTCGGGCTCAGTCCTCCATCCATTGAATTAATTAATCAACTACACTAATCCCATTAAAATATTGATATCATCTAGACAATCTATAAGACCACTAATGTCACCTGATACAATTTCCTTCATCTAATGAGGATGATCTTCCAAATACACTCATCATGGTCAAATAAATATAGGACATTAATAGGTTTTATAATCACACCACTTACAATAATTTCCACTAATTTTCTATCCAATGTAGTTTCTAAAATGGATTCTATATAATTTTTCAATTTAGCAATAGAAATTATTAATAATTGAAAGCATACCATGTTATAAAACCAAACACACATTTATATGTTTAAAATATTATTATCATGTAAGGGGATTCAAATATTGTATTTTTTTTATAGTTAAATTTAATTTTATTCTATTTATTGACAACATATTAATTTATGTTCTGTATTTTCAAATATAACATGATATATGTTATTAATAATTTTTTAAAAAGTTTCATTGATAATTAAAATGAGATAAATTATTTTATGAAATAATAATTAGTTTTTTATTGATTTTATTATTTGATATTTTAGGTTACTAGTATTATAATTCACCAATATTTGGAGAATATAATCCTCAATGAAACCTAATGTAATAATTTCGGTTTCTTTTATTTTTTTGAATTATTATATTTATTTTTTCAAATATGTTAGTTGAGATATTTTTCATTTTTCTAATTTTAAAGGTCTCTATGGTGAAATGATAATTGTTTTTGTTATCAACTAGTAAGTATCAGATGTTGATATTAACATGACAACATGTGTTATGGAGTGTGTAAATACATGATAAAGCAATTGATATTATAATTTTGAAAGGGATATGAATGATATGAATCTTCTTGGAGGTAGATTAATCTTGGAGTTCCTTGATTTATCAAAGTGGTATATAAGCTCTGATTATTGGTTTGTTTCTCTACTGATTTAAATAATTAATATTTATTATTAAAATGTATTGTTGATTATAGTTTGTATATGAATTGAAATGGTTTTATAGGGGGGACTATTTGAAGAAGCTATTATTTATAAAGGAGCAGATACTTTGATGTTGTACAATCCATCCATGGTTTATTAGGCACTAATACTAATGTATCTGGTGAAGGATAACATTAAAATCATGTTTTAAGAAGATTGGAAGAGTTTTAGAATTATAAGGATCCAACCCAGGTCATCCTGACACATCACCCAAATTAGATAGCCATAAGGATATAGGTGTATTCCCAATCGCCCAAGGTCGGAAATAAGAATTTGGGTGTCAATATAAAATCATGGAAAAATATTAAACTCCAAATAAAACATGATTGAAACATAATATATAATATTATATAATCATTAGAGATAGAATAATAAATATTGGGTTAGATACAATATATGAGGAAGAAAAAAAACCAAAGATCAAGAACCCATAATAGTTTAAAGATAAAAAATAAGGATAATCACAAATCCCTGAGCGAAAGCCCATTTCACTTATCATGAATACCATAAAAAATCCACCAGAATGATAAAACAGACCCAAGAATCCATCATTACATGTAATTCAATTCCCATTACATGTTTCTAACAAAACTAGGTATATATATATGTTTTAAGTCACATACCTGGTGTGAGAACAAAATACCAAATGGATACCTCCATGAATCTATCTAATGACATTCACTATACATACAACAGTTTATTAAAATAGGTCGTATTTAACATAAATATTGAATATGACATTGAAACCATTATATATAAACAGAGGTAAATATCTATAAAATTATGAATCATAAAAATCATGTGCAAAAGAATAGAACAATTATCAACATATTGTTTCCAATAATGAACCAAATGGGTGAAAAACATGAGGGTGTACATAATGATGAAACATAAGGAGCACTAATTGGTGTAGTCTCTCCTATATCTAGGATGGGATTCCAGATCAAGGAAACTAACTAGATGTACAACATAATGATCAATTACCCTAGAGGTCGATATACCTTAACTAAATAATATATAATGGAATGTCTAAACATATACCCAATGGTCTTCAAAATTTTCTATAATTAACCATTATGTTAAATAAAATATCCCAATAATTTAAAAAATATTTTCCAAAACAAATTATATACTCATTAATTGATTGAAAAGTATTTCCATTTCAAAATAAGATTTTTGGCTTTCCATAATAATGATATTTGTAGAAAATATTATTCCTAGAAAATATCATTTTGGAAACACATTAAATTTCCATCATTAATTAATAATGAGACCTCATGTATATCAATGTATTCAATTTCATAAACCAAAACCAATTTAAAAAAATAAGAACAAAAGTCATTTATTGAAAATGTCAATTTTATAAAGACAAAAATGTTGAAAAAAAAACATAAATTTCAACACATTTGAATGTAGAGATTTGAAACAATGATATTGGGTAATCACTACCCTCTATCCATAAGTAAAATCAGAAATTATCATTTTAATCCTTATATATAGCCATTAAAATTTATAATGTTCCATCTAATGTATTTGAATATCAATCATGGATAGATCTCGAATGTGGAGGTGAAAATAGGATAAAATCTACATATACATCAATGAGACCAACCAAGATCGATAATAAATGACCAAGTAACCATGATAGAAGCATTATAGAGAGACATGGGGTGGATGGGATGATCTATGGGAGAAGAAGAAGGATTTTTGTGTTAAAAATGATCAAGGGATTCAAAGTAAAATCAATTTTTTATTTCTATGTTTATCATTGTGAGGTCATATGGTTAGATAAAGTATAAACCAACTATGCTACTATCCCAGAAAAAATCAGAATTGATGGTTACTTGGTAGTCACTACATGATTTGAAAAATAGTGCTCGGACCATGAAAACGTCACAGTAATATCAATAACGCCCCTCTAATGGTTACCCTAGGGTTGATACTAATTCTGATCAATAACCATTCACTATGATAGATTCATTTCATTCTCCAAATTTTCAACACCCATCTCTCGGAATCTTATAAAATCAAACACGAAACAAGAACACTACAGAAAAATACATACATGTTACAAAAAGTCTGTTACAAATATTACAACAATAAAAATTTGTATCCACATAAATACTTTATGATCCTATGTTAACATAGAGATAAGGCCATTATACATCACCAACATCTCACACTCCCATTACTCATCGATATCCTTGTCATAACTAACATAACACACATATCAAAGAGAATGGTCTAATATGCATCAAACCATATCTCATTGATCTATAACCTTAACTAATACTACAACCACTAAGGTATTATCTTGAGTTCAACATATTCTGACCTGAACACATATACTACATCCAACAAGTATGACTTTAGTTGGGAGACATAAAACACATCATAATACATATCAAATAGGATGGTAGGTTCAACTGATATGTAAACTATCTAAGGCTTTAATGTTTTGAACTATACCAATATACCACACTTCAAACTTACCTTTCTTCCCAATCAATTATTTTCCCACTGAGTCAAGACTATGTGGAATAACCAATCACCTATCCCACCCCTAATAGATGATGGAAGCTTTAAGGAAATGGTATATGGTGGATCATACATATTTATATCCTCTTCAAATGAAACCACGGAATCTCTATCACCCTTGAACAAGACTTAATTATAGGTGGGGATGTTCACCTAAATTTTTCCAACATAAAAGTGTTCAACAAGACTACCTATACAATGACTCCAGGGAACCATTCTACTCAAATCCTGATAATTATTTTTATAGGAAATCAAAGTGATAATATAACCTTTTCACTCATCCCTTCCACAACTATAAACAACTCAAATAGAAATCCATGCTCACAACTCATACATTAAACTTAATATTCACCACAAAATATACCAACTCTAACTTTGTGCCACGTACCACACCATCAAAGCATAAAATTGTTGAAAAAAGTACCATTAATATTTATAGTAATGAACTTGTTCTGTCTTCCTATAATTCATGACCCCTACCACATATATATTATGAAATGGGTACCACCTCCAACTGTGTATCACTAACATTATCATGAACCACTATATAATAGAGATCAAGGGAGAGGTACTATTCATCCATCTACATCCTCCCCATCACAAATGATACAAAAAACACCCTCAAGAACACATGGGCCCCAACATCCATGTTTAAGGTCCTCCACCTCTGATCAAAATAATCATTCTAATGGTATTGTTCCACCTTCATCATCCCATGAACCATATAGATATTCTCTATAATTCTCTACACCACATCAAATATATTAATTTCTACCTCTCCAATCACAGTGATACATAATTGAAATAAACATTACATCCCATAAAACTCCTAAAAGAATGTCACATTAAAGGTTGAATGATAGAAATTATTAAAATCAAACTCAAGTCAATGTTGTTTTAATACCATGATCTATTGAAATCCAAGATGAAAACCCACAATATATCGTATATCATTTTTATGTCTATATTTGTATGTTTGTTTATATGGTGGAGGGATGCTGTAATATTGAACATTTGGGATCCAAAATATTACTTCAATCCTCTCTAATGTTAGGATGTAAACATAGGTTTTTGTCAAAAAAGGATTATCATCATAAATTATTTAAGCCACACCACATCTTTCAACTACTATTTCCCTAGAACAACCATTATACTCATCTCTCAGATTTCCACAAAAGTGATTCGACTTTGTCAGTTGATAAATCATAAACCATATAATATTACATCCTCCAAGATATTGAGGTAATTTTGGGAAAAAATATTTCCATATGTATTCCAATTTCCAATAAGGGATATTTAAGGGTTGTAAAAAACCTCCAAGAACCGGATACTCTTCCTTAACCTCCTACCAGACTATAAATCATGCCACAAACTCTACCAGGAAGAACATAATTATTAGCTAACAAATATTCCTTCTAAAACCATGATACATCATGTTTATGCCATGATATAATACTAAAAGTGACCAATATAACACATGAGGGATTCCCTCACACATTGTCGATGGAACAAACATCCTTCCATCAAGAAAAAACCAATTCTAACCATACTAAAACCATCACTATACGTCACCTCCATGGAATATTTTCTCCCACATCACTTATACCACCAGGTCTCCCCACTAGGACTCATTCAAAAGATTTTACAAGGTGGTATCCACTATCTTTAGGAATAATAATCCTCTATTATTAAATTACTGGGCTCCAAGATTCATATAATCCAACTCCTCTATCACCCCACAATTTTTTATAATATAAAACTACTCGAAACCACTTCTAACATAGAAAATATACCATGATGTTTCCATTACAAATTTTATAAGATATATAAAAGTTATATTATTGGGGAAACCCCATCCACCTTCGACTTTTGAAACTCAGGACTTGTTAATAGAATATATACCTCAATTCCTTTTAAACTATTAATCCCACAAATCATTCCCATATGAGGTAATGTCATCAATGATTATGGATAAATGAAAATTATCAATATCATGGTCACGAGAAGTATAATTTCATTCATAAGTATTTAACAACAATGATGAAAAACAAATCACTACCCACTGATATGTCAAGACACATCCTAATACCAAATGATATTCATCATAGAACACCTAAAACATCAAAAAATCCATAGGTTATAAAAGAATTAGGGATCTAATCATCTTTACTTGTAGTTAGTCGAATGTTGTTTGAAACTGACTGGTCTAAACAATTGACCAAAATTTTCAGACCATGGATGTTAACAGAGATTCAATCAATTTGAAGAAATACATGACGATTTAGTAATAAACTATGATATAAAAAAATTTGTGAAACTCTACAACATTTATGGGTTCTACCCCTGAAATAAGAACATAAACATTCACTAAATACACATCCACTCTATATTGAGATGATACATGTCATAATTTTCCATAAAGATGGTGGTGTAAAAGAGCCTGTATAATAATCCCCATCTGCTCGGTATGGTCATCCTCATATTTTTTTATCAGAATACAATTTTGTTGTTGAAAAATAGTGAACTAATTTTGGAACACATGAAAAATGGAATTTCTGAGTCCCATAACTCGGTTGGTTCATTCATGACACCGAACGACATACCTTCATACCATAAATGTCCAAACCTTCACAGGATAATAGACTTCTAGATATCCTCCTCCTTTTCCTCAAACTGATGATATCGATACGATATATTGATCTTAAAAAAATATCTACCCCCTCTCCACTGGTCAAAGTGAACATCTATCCTTAGAAGAGGGTACAGAGTCTTGATAATCACATGATTTATCCTCTGGTAGTTTATAAACAACCTCATATAACTATTATCCTTATTGGAATAAATAACAGGATTTACCCAAGGTGATAAATTAGACCACATAAATCATTTTTGAAATAGATCATCAATCTAGATTTTCAACTCCATCAAATCCAAAAAATACATTTGATAAGGATGCATTAAAATTAGTAATGATCCTAGTAGTAACTCTATCCCAAGCTCGATGTCACATAATAGTATAGGTTCACAACACTCTATGTAGAAACATCCAAATAATCTAAAAATACTATATGAGCGTACATGACCAAGGTTACCATTAACAATTCTCATTATTTAACTATAAAATCTAGATAGGGATCGATAGAACTACACCTCAACCAAAATCCCTAATGACTAGAAAACACCACATATCGGCCTTCCATATCAGGAAACTCAAACCTTCTCTAAAAGAAATATAAAACCATGCATGAAGAATATAATAAATTCATTCTATGTATTACATTATACTGTTTCATATCTATAAATAAGAAACACCATATTAATTATGTTTCCCCATCATCAGTCTACACCCCCAAGACTAATAAAAAATATAGCCTGAACTCAAACCTCTCTTGATAACACCAAGTGTATGAGAATCCTACCCACATTCAATCCCAATGTTCAGACCAAAGAAGGATAAAAAAATTAGTGAAAATATCTGGAATTAAACAAATTTTAAATCCAGGTTGATGAAAAACTGATTGTACATTGATAATCTACTAGAACCTCTAGAGTTCCGCCTTGATTTCATTCATTTTACCTCACCCAATTCCTCTACCTCATTGTTGATGTCTTCCACATATGTGCACTAAAATATTCTATTGATGATATGGAACATCCTAGGGATTCCCACTACTAACTCCACCACCACATGGATGACCAGATTATATAGTAGAAGATTCTAAACATACATTGGTGGGCCCTGCTATCGATATAGCCTCATGGAAATTTTTTTCTAATACTATTGGAAATCATCTAGATCTGTCAAACCATACTGTCACCTAGGGACTAATAGGAACTACCATCGATAATTTCCATGAATTAGACTACATAAATTTATACCAAATAATTCCCAATTGACATAAAATAATTTCTTTCCTTGGAGAAGGGCAAGGGTTATTTCTATGACCAATTCCTTGATAAACATAATCTCAAATGTACTAACTTATATGACCTTATATTTGATGCCTTAATCCTTATAGAATCTTAATAACCCTAAAATAGTGGTTATCTAGAACACTCACGCACCATCTCCATCATCTCATATTTCTTCTACACCATAAATATGTGGGTATGGAAAAGTGATAAAGTAAAAAATAATGGGAGGGACACAATGACTCATCCAATCTAAGAACTCAGGACTCCTCAACTAGAAATATATTCGATGAAAATTATAGAAGATCCTTAAAACTGATGGAAGAATCCCACACACTCATGATCCCCTATAATAGAGAGAGAGAGAGAACTCCTACCTATATAGCACCATTTCTATCATTAGTAAAAACTCATCCCCTAACATCTATGGTAAATCAGCCCATATAACTTTTGTATCTTTCCAATCCCTATGATACAATATCCAGCACTGATGTTCCTCTACCCAAAACTGACTGAATGCTAGGGGAACCCAATAATCACATTGAGATCAAATTAGGGAAAAAAATTTCCAATTACTACAACATGATTTATGTATCCAAATCAATGATTCCACCCTACACATAACCAGTCTATAAAGCTAAAAACAATTCAATTTATTCTTCCATTACTCATCCACTTTATTAGGAATGAATATTCTTTGAATAAGAGGGCCATCTTAAAGATTCTATTTATCCTAATCAATATGAAGAAGATAAATAGAAAATATTTTTGAATTTAATGGTTAAAATCTTATTTTTATTAGTAATTCAATTATTTATATTCATTTTCTCATATAACTTAATCATCTTGTAAATCACCCAAACCCCAAATAGAACTTAATCAAGCATGATTCATGTACCTCTACAAGGTATCCAACTTACAAGAAGTTTCATTTCACTTTATATGATTACAAATACCAATTTCCATGAATAGAATTATTGGGGACGGGGGCTAAAATCCTATGCCTCATCTAGTTTCCCTTACATACATCATGCATTTTGCTCAGCTTGCACCATTTCCCTACATCATACAAGAGTCACTAGTGACTAACTAAAATCACCACATTATCTCTCACCCAAAAACTATTACAATATTATATCTAATCCCTCCGTTTCTGGGAACCGCCATGGTTTGGTGGATGAAATAAGAGTGACCATAAAGACAGCCAGCAGTACACCCCTATTTGATGACTAACACTGAGTGTAAAGGACCCATAATCGGATGCATTACCCAAAAATATTTCCATGGATAATTTGAAAGTGCCCCAAAAAATCAACCATTATATTAAAAATAAATAAAATATCTTAAAATAAAAATCACCATGCATGAGTATAGAAAAATACAATAATCTCCAAAATTAATTAATGATTTTATTAGAAACATGCCAAATGCTTCTAACTCAATGCTAGTAATGTCCATCTTGATCACCAAAACCATCTTGAAAACCTACAAATCATATTAATATATAATTTTTGAGAATAATATGTATACTTAAAATTACCATACCGAAGGTATCTCATGAAAATGTGAAAATATTTTACTCATTACTTATTGAATAAACAATAGAACATCCAAGCACCTAGATGGTCATCAAATTCCCCAAACATTAAAAACACAAGATTAAAAAATAAGGAATAAAAAAATAGTAATTTTGTGTCATAATAATATATAATTACCACACAACCACTTTCCCTATTGGTTTTCCTCTCTCAATCATTGAAATGATATCTTTTTTTCTCATCTCTTCCAAATTGTCACCATATCAACATGAAATATTATCTCTCAATCAGTGATATAAAACATATCATCACCACAAGAAATACAGAATATAATAATTTTTCACCTACCACACAATCATACCATAAAAATAGGGTATTAGTGTATTATGAAGGTGTATAATATCTCCCTCATTACATCCCCCTCCCATAGATGACCCCACAACATATATCCTCATCCACCACCACGTACCACCCCTAGTTGTGTATCAATGAAATCATTGTGAAATTTTGTGAATGATAGAGTGTGGGATATGAGGTTTTCATAAATCTATATCCTCACCATATTTGATGTTGGGATAAAAAAATTTCCCAAAACATGTGGCTGTTTATACGTAGTACTTGTTGGCCCTGGGCATAACAGAAGATTCCTTTGAAGGTATGACTAACTCAACCATTAGACTTATATCACATGTAATAATTACATTACATGATTATTTGATCCTATAAATTGACCCATATTTATTAATAGACTACAATAATTCAAAAAAATATAGTAATATGATCTTCATGTGTAATTTATAATTTTCACACTAGAAGATATAGAATTAACTCAACATGTAATACTGATTCCATTGATGTTATGATGAAATAGAATTCATCACACCATCATTGATATATATGATTCATGTGATGAATCTCTATATAAGTGATCCATACATATAACACAATAAATGAATGACACTATAGAACCACTTGGTGCACGTATGTCTGATCCTAGTAACTTTTGGTTAATCAAAGTAAAATTCTACTCTAGAGAGGAAGAACGCTTGATGATTTCTCAATGTCCTATGAGGGGAGAGGATAGAATTATGTATCCTTTTTATCTCTTTAGTCCATGAGATAGTCTCACACTATCCATTTTACACACCAATTGTGAATTAGGGAAGTGATAAAATTAGATATTTATTATATCTGGATTAGGGTTGTACAATCACATATAAGCCCTCAACCATCATCAATATTAATAGATGAACCCATGTAAAACAACAATATTAGTAATAATATTAATTTCACAACGTTTGTGATGTTTTAATAATATAAATAATTATAAATTACAATACATAGAACATTAATGTCAACCTGCATTCCCTCGCCAACATTTACTGATCCGGTAATAATTTTTATTTATTTAAATAAATTTTACTTCATTATTATATGAAAATATATTACATTTTTAGGTTTTTTAGACATGGAAAAAATATTTATTATTATTATTTAACTCACTTTACTCTATCATATAACTTCTAATTAAATTATATTGATCATCTAAATCATAATAAATATTACTTATTCAAACTTGTTAAATTCAACACATAAATTTAATTGAGATTATTGATACCCTTAGTGTGTGACCCTAGTAGACTATTTTAGAGTGGAATTAGTAAAACATTCTTAAATAATAAGGTTATAATCTACATTGATTCAATGGAATCCATATAGAATGAATTTAATCCATCAATTATGACCAACAAAATATGAACATTTACTATGTAATAAAATATGTCATCATTATATCCATAATAAAGCATGTGGCATACCAGTTCCATCAACCTATATGCTCAATGTATTTTTCTTTTACATAATATAATTGAACTCACCCACTGAACACCAGGACCATGGATTTATGTCTATGGTTATGTTCTATTATAGGGACTAATATATCAACATTCTTCAAGGGATGGAAGGGATAGGTCCATTTTCAAACTATACAGTAATTACATGTCATTCTTATTTCACCTGATTTATCATACATAAATGTTGACATATATCATAATTATTTTCATCAATATATATATGTATATGAGAAAAAATATCCCTCTATGATAATCTTTGTTTATAAGGATTAATACACACATCCTCAGATAGGAACGTCCAATGACACATGGAAACATGAATTTCTTATTGATGGTTCAATTTTCATAATTTCGTATATTAAATATTACTAATGGAAAATAACCTGATAATGTGTTTTAATATACTATGATCCTCCTACCCTGATATCCTATATTTTGTGTGTCCCATTAGATAGTATCATCCAGCCATAGAACATCCTTCATGTATAATATCATGGAACATCTTTGTTCTCATCGTAATGGGGAACTTATATGAAAATTAAGAATAACATATATTATAAGTGGATTATCACATAAAAATATAATAAAGAAGAATAATAAATTCATGATATTAAAACATCATTAATTAATGAAAAAAATGAAATAATGTACTAAAATAGTTGGTTCTAGGGAACCAACTCGAATAGACTCCCACTTGTAGTATAACCAACTGACAACAGCTTTTGATCCACTATCTCTCACATGATAGTCATTATTATACTATGATAAAGCCTTAGTTAAGTGTTCCACCATGTTTCTTTGATGGATATTTTTTTGACTACAACATCACCTCCCTACGAAAAATAACTAAAGTGATGAAACTACCGAAGTATGTGCACTGTCCTTCGATGTGACCTTTGATCTACAGAGAGATCCACCACTACAGTGTGATCACAATAAACTATTATAGGGTCCTTACTACATGGTACCATATAAAAATAATGAACAATTTTACATATACATATTAATTACATCGAATAATCATTAGCTACCATATATTTTTACTTCTTAGTAGAATCAGTGACAATTGGCTACATCAACCACTTCTATCTCACAACTCCTTTTCAAGATGAAAGATATATCCAAATAATAACTTCATATAATTTTGACCTATCTGAAAGGTTGTATCTATATAAACCCTAATTACTAGATCTATATCTTCACTATACACCAAGAAAATATCCTTTTTTTTCTACATATACATAATGATACACTTAAAAATATTCCCATCATTTTCACCTAGATCTTCTTAACATATTCCTACCATGATTAAAGAATAAGAAACATCAAGTATCAAACATTTCATGGCATTCATGATTGATCATATAAATGAATAATATGGGATATTACCCATTCTATATCTTTCCTCTTGTGACAAAGGAAACATTTTCTTGGAAAAAAGTATATTATGTGACCCTAGAACCAATACTCGCTTAGATTGTTCCACACTAAACCTATTCATCAATTGATCAATGTATGTACCTTGAAATATATTTTTTCGACTCTTGGATCTATCCATAATGATATTGAACACTATAATTCATGCCTCACCCAATAAATTCATGGAGAATCAGTTTCCCAACTTTTAATTAATCCCTTGTTAGGTTGGTATACCATTTACAATTATTAATGTTTCATCAAAATATACTATTCGAGAACAATCATACTCCCACTAAAAAATTTTTAGTCACATTGATCACATTAAATCTTAAGGAAATAGTATTCCTATATACATTATCATATTTTAATTATCCAAGAACTAGATAATTTATTTAATCCCTAAATTCGTATATGAAACCTCAATAACTTATTGGCATGTCTTCGATTCACAAAAACATCATGATATATCATAAAAAATCATATTGAATGTTCCCATTATGGAATTAGGTATTTATTTCACTCTTCCATATTTCATCGTCATGTTAAACATCTATGGAAATACATTTCTCATGGATTTAAACATTTCAATTGGGGTAAAGGTTTCATCATAGTCAATGCCCAGATGTTGTCTAAACCCTTTATCTACTATCCATGCTTTAAATTCATTGACATTAACATTCATGTATAGCTTCCTCTCAAACACCAATTTAGATCCAACTTTTTTTAAAAAAAACTCATAGATTAATATAACCCCAAACATTGTTTTGATACTTTGAATCCATCCCAAAATTCATTGCTTATTGACATCATAAATACTCTGAGATATCTACAACCTCTTTATTAAATAGAGGCTCATCAATATAAACCAGTATTGATTCATTTTCATCGGTGACTAGAAATAAATATCTCTTTGGTTATCTTACAAATATTACACTACTACATAGTATTTTTGTTTTAGGAACAACATCTTACATGGGGACCTATGGAATCAGTTATTGTACCATCTTTTGTGTATCTTGATCATTAACTTCATCTAAGTCATTCTTAATTCCATAATACACGTTGAGGGTGTTCTCTTTATCAAGAAAGATAACATATCTTTTGGAATCTAATTTCATATCTAAAGGATCGTATATATAGTTTCACCTTTTTCCTTAGGATAACCTATAAGGGCACAATTTTTCCTTAGGGTTATATTTTTTGGATTGAGTTGGTATTAAAAAATCATTCGCCACTCCATGCATGAATATGTTAAAAAATGGGTTTTGTTCCACTCTATAACTCGAAGGGAATACTATTTTCTGCTTAATTTGGTACTCTAATTTATATTTATAATGATATATATAATGTATACCCCCAAAAAAAAATATTGAATACTTGAGTGACTCATCAATGATCTTACCATGTTCAATAAGGTACATTTCCACTTTCACTAACACTATTCCACTCTTGTGTATAAGGTATAGAAAGATGAGATAAAATTATATACTCCCATAGAACATAAATAAAAAATTTGTTAATATATTCAACACTTTTATCTAATTACGGATTCTTAATCATCATACCAAGTTGATTCTCAACCTCATTCCTTAACATTTGAAATTTAACAAAGGATTCAGACTTATACGTCATAAAGTAGATATAACTGTACCTAAGAATATAATCAATACAAGTAATAATGTATGAGAACCCACTTATAACCTCCACATTAAAAGGTATTCATACATTAGGTTTTACTAAATCTATAAAATCTATGGGTCATTAACATTGACCACTGAATGGTGGTTTGGTTTTCATACCTTATAAAAAAGCATGACATCGTTCAAGTGGATTAAATTCAAAAAATCTAAATAACTCTCTTGTTATAAATTTTTTAGATTCTTTTCATTTACATGACCACATCAGTGATGCCATAGATGTACGTTATATGATTTATATGATTTTGTTTCATTATCAATATATAATTTTGTTTTGGGAATTTAACACATAAATACTATTATTTAATTATTCAATAACAAAACATATTCTATTATAATAAAAGTTCAAGACTTTATTTCCATAGGTAAAAATAAATTCTTCAAAATCAAGATAATAAAAGAAAATAATGTTCTTGGTAACACTAGGAATATAATAACAATTGATTAAAAATAAAATCAATCCTTTAAAAAATATGAGATGGTAGTCTCCAATGGATTGAGTATCCAAAATCACTTCATTGACAACTGCTAGATCCACCCCATCTCTATAAATATTATGAAATATACATGGATAAGGTTTTTGGATACAACTGGATTACAAAAATATGTATATAATACCCAAATTATAGATACAGAAAGATTAAAACCAATAAAAAACGCACATGAATCATCACCTTGAGTCTTTTTCTTAGTGACATTCCTCTTCCAGTGGCCCTTCATACCACATTAAAAACATACTGAATTATATTCCTTTATTTTCCTCTAGATATTGTTTTTATTGGATGGATGGTGCTATCAAGACTTAGACATGGAATGATAAATCATCCAATTTTTTTTCTCATATTATTCTTATTAAACATGAGGAAAGTGGGGTTGTCAAACCTTGTTTATTTATCAACTTGGCATCTAAGAATATGTATTTTAAAGTGTATTCTTTCTATTTTTGATACTACAATTCACAATAAAACTATATATTTTTTTCTTAGTGAGGATTGAAAAAGATATATGCCCATCTCATTGAGGATATTAAAACATAAGATTTATAGGCACTCAATGTAGCCAATCATATTGAATAAATGTTCCCAAATCAGTGCTAAATCACTAAGATTACACATAAAAAGAACAATTTATATCTCATATATCTCTGATCTCACATTCTCTTGAAAATTTCATTAAGGTGTAAAATGATGTTATGAACATCCATATAATTAAATTTCTTTAAAATCACATTCGAAATAGAGGATAGAAAAAAACATTAAAAAAATTGCATCATCAATATGCTTTATATAGAGATATAAATCTTCCGCACTAACCTATATGGAAAGAAAATACGGAAGTGGGGTTTCTATTATACACAATTTATTTTTATGGCATTGTATACCCTAACAGTGCTTATACAATTCTTAGAAATTTGCACTAGTGATAAGGTTATCCTACTCAATTATGTGTCACAATGATATTTTCGATGTCGTTGTATATTCCATTTTAAAAAATTAAGAGATGATAATTAATATTTATTTTGATTATAAAAAAATATTACTAAATTTATATTTAATTAAACACTTATTAATTTCTCACTATTTTTTGAAACCTAATACCCCACACCATTATTTTTGTAATATCATTTCTCTTATATATTTTAGAGGAAAGGATCCATATTACCCATCTTGTAACCCACACATGGGCCTAAATGCTTATTTGAAAGGGTTCTAGGTTAGTGTAACTTTACAAATACAGTAACTAATAGTTCGCTTAATTTTAGTTAACTCCCAAATCCTAAAATATTATTTTATGATTTCATTAAACATTGAATCATAGTTAAGAAAACAAATTCTTTGGGAGTCAACCATTGATTTAAACTAAGTTAATTCAACAGAAAACATCAATCTGAAAGTTCAATAATAATTAAAAAATCCTAACTTGTGTTTCTCAAGAACATTGAATTATGAGGTTGATTCAAACATAAGTATTGGAATGCTTAGTAGACTAAATATTTTTAATTGGGGGATTATTTATCCTTATGCACAAATCCCATTTTATTATTTTACATTTCATGTTAACATTAATTGGATTTTAATTAAGTTAGAAACCATGTGTGATAAACATTTTATGCGTAATCCAGATATATTTTATTCTCTCTTCAATTAATGTTAATTCATTTATTATATGATCACACAATATTAAAAATAATAATTAACCATGTAACTGATATAACTAAAATAATATTTCATGACAATGGGATTCTATAATACTTATTTTATCTAGAATATGACAAACTAACACTTGACCACATGAAAGAACACCATGAACTATACCTTGGTTTTTGTATTAGTATTTTACCTTGGATCATATGTATTTAATATATTGGTTTCACCTCGTATCATTGATTTGGATTGCCTCTACATGCTTGATATATTTATCCATACATAATATTTTACTCGCATGCTGGTGAGGCGATCCAATGGATTAAATAAAATGAGTTTACATAAATGAAAATACATGAATTTTGGCCTTTACAAAATAAGGAGGAGGGGATTAATCACATGAAATGAATAATAATTTAACCATAATAAAAAAATAAAACAATAATAAATAAGATATGGTTTAATCGTAGGATAATCCACATATCATGAAAAGAACATATATTTACAATTTGGTGGAAAATTTGTTAGATTTTTTCTTTAATAAAGATAATAATCCTTCAATAAATCCAATTAATTAAATTTATCTTAATTTCATCCAGCCATCCTTAACTCACCACCATCTATAATATTGATCAAAATTAATTTTATTTAAAATTAAAGTTGTAAAAATGTATACATATAACAAAAATTGCCTGTTTGTCAAAATTTTATCACGGAAATTAATTTAATATCTATTTGATAATCCTATGACCTGGCATGACCATTCAAATGAATGACAAATGGAACACGTAATCATTAAGTTTAGTTATATATTTATTTCATCTCTCTATGATAAGTTTAGAATACTTCCTGGTTGAATATTACATGATGTGTACATTTATTATGCTCATGTCCTCGACACAAACCTTTGTTCTAGTCGTGTAGTATGGTGTGATTTTATTGAGTTCCACAGTGTGTATTGGTAATAAATAATGTGCAATGTTTTATTTCACAACAAGTATGTACCTATTCTATTTATATGATATATAGCTCATTTAGATATCCTTGGTTCTTGGATGTGATATGAGATGGACTAGATGATGTGTAAGCTAAATACATGGTGTGTAGTTATACATATGATGTCATAGTCGTTAAAGATCCACAAACCGATCTAATCAATTTATATCTTACAGAATTTTTTTTTCGAATAAGATATTATAAATAACGATACTAATGTGAAAAAATATATATGTCATATAGACTTTTAGAAAATAGTATGTACATTGTTTTTCTCCATGAATAGCCTTTGGATCCTCCAAATGAATATCTCTAGATGGTTCATCATTTTAAATAAAAAACAATACTAATTATGTTATTGAGAATGAAGAATAAAAGAGAAAATGATGTCACATTATTAAAACAAATCATTTTAGGAAAAATTAAATTCAAACACATTATATCAATAAAAAAAGTAAAAAATTATATTAATCATGTGATTTATCTGATAAAACATTTAGGTTTTGGGTGTAGAAAAACCATCCTTTGATGATATGAAAAACACAGAATTTATTCTTAAATAAAATGAAATTTATTCTTTTCCATATCAAGAGATCATGTTTAAAAAAATAATTTCCTTAATAGACTACACTAATATGGTAGAATCTTATGGAGATGATCTTCAAATGTAATTTATAATTAATTTATGGGTAGATATAGAATTACCTCAATATGTAATTCATCTTTTTTTGATGATAAGATGTAATAAAATTCATCAAACCATTTTTTGGGTACATTATTAAAGTGTATAATCCTTATAGACATGATAAACCTATTGTAATGACCCAATCCTAGTCCCACTAATTTAGTTCCCCATTATGGTTCACCACAATGCAACAAGAGTGCGTCCCCATATGCTAGATGCCACCAACTACCAGAGATGTCCTAGTGTGTGATTATGGAGAGACCATTACCTCACATTAGAGTTAGAAAACTATGGAAAAAACCATGAAAAATCCCAAACACTAAATAATTGTAGAGTAAAATAAGTAAATATAAATTGGCTGTAATAACGAATGGAACCTATAAAACATCATAATTTCCATGTCAAATCAGAAAACACTGATCACCCACTAGGAAAACTACATATACAAGAGTATATAAAATAAACTAAAAAAAATGTACACGGATTTAATACTATCTCAATGCTGAATTATATAACCATCCTCCCTGAAAATATTGGTGTTATCCTACTCGATCAATCCTAATACTCAATCAAAACTTGTGCCTAAAAACAAGTGAATGTATTCTAGGGAACCCAATGAAATGGTGGATCGAGCAGTGTGTTAGTAAAAAACTCTGTAGGACACCATCAATGAATTCCTGTACATTTACAATAATATTTAGTATATGTATATTTGATATAATCAATAGTATAATAATACTACTAAAATAAATATATATACAAACTATAAGAAAAATCATAAAAGGGATGCTCAAGGGAAGTGTTTAACATATTCAAGGCACAACGTGAATGAGATAATATAATGAAAAAATATTTATATGTGTATATATAGATATTCCATTAAATATATATACATATATACATATATATATGAGTATGTTTATAAGTAACTTGAGTCAAACAACAACCGGTACTTATTTTTGGTATCCCGATCATTTGGACATCTTTTGATCCAGACATTGATTTGGATTTCATACCACTCAAGACATGTAAAATTATATAGTTGATTTGGTTCATAATCCCAATTGGAAACATATGCTTTGGATGGACCATAAATGTTATTGATCAAGCTAAATCACCACAAAGGGATACAAATTCTCGCATCAAGATCACTTGTATTCTCCTCCAATTAGTATAATGAAGGATTCTAGGTAATATATGGGAATCCCATAAAAGGGTACTGATATGGATCTAAAACCACTCAATCCATGTGTAATCTAGTTTGATGACGGATTACTAGGTACCAGTCTTTAGGAAATCACGACATTGAAAATCAAATGATCCCTAACCGGAATGACCATTAGGCGATATGGATACTCTTTGGATCCAATATTGTACTTGGAATCTATTCCATAACTGGATCAAAAATCACATTCTATGATAGATATGTATAATTAAGTAATGGTGCATCCACTTAACCCTAGATAGTATCCTCGACATCACTAGAAGGGATCAATTTCAATCCTCATGGATGTCAATAACGTCCATAGATTAGGGTAAGTGCATCAACCTATAAACCTCTAGCAATCCCCTGGATCATAGAGTATTGGAATCCATGGGGATAAAATATGTATAGGGTTTATCTAATACACTCAAAAAACATCTATAAAAATTCCTAATAAGGGAGGAATACTGTTGAAAAAGGGAATTTTGGTAATGGTAACCATCAACCAAGAAGTTCATCTGGAGAATCTTGGATGTAAATATTGTAATACACACCATAGAATCAAATCACATTAGTACCATCAATCAATAATAAGAAAAACCTTTAAAAATCATTTCATTAACAATATTAACCAGTTGAAAGAATAAATAAAAGAGTGAGTGTGGTTGATGACTAACACTAAGTGTAAAGGACCCATAATGGGATGCATTACCCAAAAATATTTCCATGGATAATTTGAAAGTGCCGCAAAAAATCAACCTTTATAATAAAAATAACTAAAATATCTTAAAATAAAAATCACCATCCATGAGTATAGAAAAATACAAGAATCTCAAAAATTAATTAATGATTTTTTTGGAAACATGCCAACTGCTTTTAACTCCATTCTAGTAATGCCCATCTTGATCAACAATACCCTCTTGAAAACCTATAAATAATATTCATATATAACTTTTTAGAATAATATGTATACTTAAAATGATCATACCTAAGGTATCTCATGAAATTTGAAAATATTATACTCATTACTTATTGAATAAACAATAGAACATCCAAGAACCTAATGGGTCATCAAATTCCCCCAACATTACCAACACAAGATCAATAAATCAGGAATAAAAAATTGTAATTTTGTGTCATAATAATATATAATGGTACCCCACAACCACTTTACCTATTGGTTTTCCTCTCTCCATCATTGAAATGATACCTGTTGTTCTCATCTATTCCACAACTGTCACCATATCAACATGAAATCTTAGCTCTCAATCAGTGATATAAAACATATCATCACCACAAGAAATACAATATATAATAATTTTTCACATACCACACCATCATACCATAAAACTAGGGTATTAGTGTATTATGAATGTATAAAACATCTCCTTTATTCCATCCCCCTCCCATAGATGACCCCACAACATATATCCTCATCCACCACCAAGTACCACCCCTACTTGTGTAACAAAAAAATCATTGTGAAATTTTGTGAATGAGAGAGTCAGGGATATGGGGTTTTCATAATTCTATATCCTCACCATATTGGATGTTGGGATAAAAAAATTTCCCAGAACATGTGGCTATTTGTACGTAGTACTTTTAGGCCCTGGGCATAGTAGAATAATCCTCTGAAGGTATTACCAACTCAACTATCATACATAAATCACTTGTAATAAATACATTAAATGATAATTTGATCCTATGCATTGACATATACAGATTAATAGACTACATTAATTCACCAAAACTATATGAATATTATCTTCACGTGTAATTTATAATTTTCATGTTAGAAGATATATAATTAACTCAACATGTAATGCTGATTCCATTGATGGCATGATGAAATAGAATTAATCACACCATCATTGAGATATATGTTTCAAGTGAGGAATCTCTCTATTATTGATCCAAACATATAACATTATCAATGAATGACACTAGAGAACCACTGGGTGCATGTATGTTTGATCCTAGTAACTTGTGGTTGATCAAAGTAGAATTCTTCTCTAGAGAGTAAGAATGCTTGATGATATCTCAATGGCCCGTTAGGGGAGAGGATATAATTATTTATCTCTTGATATCTCTTTAGTCCATGAGAGAGTCTCACTATATCCATTGTACACACCAATTGTGAATTAGGGAAGTGATATAATTAGATATTTATTATATCTGGATTACAGTTGTAAAATCACATATAAGCCCTCAACCATCATCAATATTAATAGATGAACCCATGTGAAAAAACAATATTAGTAATAATATTAATTTATTAACATGTGTGATGTATAAAGAATATAATTTATTATAACATACCCTACTTAAAACATTAATGTCGACCTGCATTCCCTTGTCAACATTAATGATCCTGTAATAATAATTATTTATTTAAATAAATTTTACTTCATTATTATATGAAAATATATTAAATTTCAGGTTTTATAGACATGGAAAAAATATTTATTATTATTATTTAACTCAAATTACTCTTTTAGATAACTTTTGATTAAATTATATTGATCAAATAAATCATAATAAATATGATTTATTCAAACTTTTTAAATTCAACACATAAATTTAACTGAGATTGTGGATACCCTTTGTGTGTGCCCCTAGTAGACTATTTTAGAGTGGAATTAGTAATAAATTCATAAATAACAAGGTTATCATCTAGATTCATGCCATGGAATCCATATAGAATGAATTTAATCCATCATCTATGTCCAACATCATATGAACATTTACCATGTAATATAATATTTCGTCATTATATCCATAATAAAGCATGTTGCGTACCAGTTCCATCAACCTATATGCTCAATGTATGTTTCTTTGACATTATATAATTGAACTCAACCACTGAAATCCATGACCATGGATTAATGTATATGGTTATGATCTATTATAGGGACAAATATATCATCATTCTTTAAGGGATAGAAGGGATAAGACCTTTCTCAAACTATATAGTAATTACATATCATTCTTGTTTCACCCGATTTATCATACTTAAATGTGAAAATATATCATAATGATTTTCATCAGTACATCAATATATATGAGTAATAATATCCCTCAATGATAATATTAATTTCTAAGTATTAATAGACACATCATTAGATAAGAAATTCCAATGACACAAGGAAACTTGCATTTCTTATTGATGGTTCAATTTTCATAATTTCATATATTAAAGATTACTAAGGGAAAATAACCTGATAATGTGTTTTAATATCCTATAATCCTCTTACCCCTGATATCCTATATTTTTTGTGTCCCATCAGATAGTATCATCCATCCATAGAACTTTTTTCATGTATAATATCATGGAACATCTTTGTTCTCATCATAATGGAGAACTTATATGAAAATTCAGAATAACATATATTATAAGTGGATTATCACATAAAAATATAATGAAGAATAATAATCAATGTATGATATTAAAAATTCATTAATTAATAAAAAAATGAAATCATGTACTAAACTAGCTGGTACTAGGGAACCAACACGAATAGACTCCCACTTGTAGTATAGCCAACTGATAACAGATTTTTATCCACTATCTCCCACATGATATTCATTATTCTACTATGATAATAACTTCATTAAGGGTTCCTATATTTTTTCCCTGATGGATACATTTTTTAATACAACATCACCTCCCTAAGAAAAGTAACTAAAGTGATGAAACAACCAAAGTATGTGCATTGTCCTTCGGTGTGACCTTTGACTCATGGAGAGATCCACCACTATAGTGTTATCACAATAAACTATTATTGGGTCCTTACCACATGGTACGATATCGAAATAATGAAAAATGTTACATATACATAATAATTACATGGAAAAATCATTTGCTACAATATATTTGTACTTTTTAGTAGAATCAATGAAAATTGGATACATCAAACACTTCTAGCTCACAACTCCTTTTTTGAGACGAAAGATATATCTAGATCATCACTTCATATCATTTTGACCAATCTGAAAGGTAGTATCTATATAAAACCTAATTACTAGATTATATATTCACTATACACCAAGAAAATATCCTTAGTTTTCAACAGATATATAATGATACACTTAAAAATATTCCCATAATTTTCACCAAGATCTTCTTAACATTTTCCTACCATGACTAAAGAATAAGAAACATCAAGTATCATACATTTCATGGAATTCATGATTGATAATATAACTGAATAATATGGGATATTACTCATTATATCTCTTTCCACTTGTGTCAAATGACTCATTTTCTTGGAAATATGTGTACCATGTTACCCTAAAACCAATACTTGCTTAGATTGATCAACACTAATCATATTCATCATTTAATCAATGTATGTAACTTGGAATAGATTTTGTTGCCTCTTGGATCTATCTATAATGATATTTAACTCTATAATTCATGGCTCACCTAATAAATTCAGGGAGAAGCACTTTCCCAACTTTTAATTAAACCCTTGTAAGGTTGGTATACCGTTTACAAAAATTAATATTTCATCAAAATATACTACTTTGAAAAAAATCATATTCCCACTAAACAATTTTTAATCACATTGATCACATTAATTCTTAATTAAATATAATTTCTGTATAAATTCACTTAATTGAATAATCCATAAACTAGATGATTTATTTAATCCATAAATTCATATATGCAAATTTTATACCTTATTAGCATGTTTTTGATTCACAGAAACATCAAAATATTCCTTCAAAAAATCATATTGAATGTTCCCATTAAGGAATTAGGTTTTAATTTAACTCTTCCAAATATCATATTCATGGTAAACATCTATTGAAATACATTTCTCATGTATTTAAAAATTTCAATTGGGAAAAAGGATTCATCATAGTCAATGCCCGAATGTTGTCTAAACCCTTTATCCACTATCCATGATTTAAATTTATTGACATTAACATTCATGTATAGTTCCCTCTTAAATACCAATTTATATCAAACTTGTTTAACAAAAACTCATAGATTAATAAAACCACAAACATTGTTTTGATACTTTCAATCCATCTCAAAATTCATTTCTTCTTGACATCATAAAACCTCGGTGATATATCCAGCCTCTTTGTTAAATAGAGGCTCATTAATGTAAACCAGTAATGATTAATTTTCATCGGTGACTAGGAATAATTATCTTATTGGTTATCTTACATATATTACACTACTACATATTATTTGTGTTTTAGGAACAAAATCATACATGGGGACCCGTGGAATCAGTTATTGTACCATCTTTTGTGTATCTTGATCATCAACTTCATCGAAGTCATTATTAATGCCATAATACTTATTGAGGGTGTTCTCTTTATCAAGAAATATAACTTGTCTTATGGAAGTTAATTTATTTTCTGAAGGACTGTATAGATAGTTTCACCGTGTTTCCTTAGGATAACCTATAAGGGCACAATTTTTCATTAGGGTCATATTTTTTTATTGATCCGGTATTAAAAAATCATTCGGCACTCCATGCATGAATATGTTCAAAAAGGGGTTTCATTCCACTCCATAACTCGAAGGGAATACTATTTTCCACTTAATCTGGACCTTAGATTTCTATATATAATGATATATATAATGCATACCCCCAAAAGGATTATTGAATACTTGAGTGACTCATTAATGAACTTACCTTGTCCAATACGGTACATTTCCTCCTTTCACGAACACTATTCCACTCTTGTGTATAAGGTATAGCAAGAAGTGACAAAATTTTATACTCCCGTCGAACATAAATGAAATATTTGTTAATATATTCAACACTTTTATCTGATTATGGTCTATTTTTCATCATGCCATGATGGTTCTCAACATCATTCCTTAACATTTGGAATTTATCAAAGGATTCAGACATATACATCATAAAGTAGATATAACTATACCTATGAATGTCATAAATAAAATTAATGCCAACAAGCTTGTACCCTAGTAGTTTAGGCTCCTGCTTGGCATCCAAAAGACCCAGGATCAAATCCGGGCAGGGGAGAATTCATGGGTTACTATAACAGGGCACTATAACATCACTATAACATGTCACTGTAGTAGTACTGTAGTAGCGGAGGACAATTGCAGCGACAACACTGTAGTGGCGGAGGTACTTTAGCGGCGGTGATACCATAGCAGTGCGGGTACTGTAGCAGTACTATTCACTGAGGGGTCCTTTTGGCCAAAAAAATGGGCTTTCTAACCTTGTATTCAGGCCAATTGGCCTTGGGCCTTCGGGATATATAATGGGTCACCCACTGCCCAGTCTAAAGAGGTCTTTTCTTTATTAATAAATTTAGGCTTAAGCCCTAACCTTTAAAAAAATCAATACAAGTAATAATTTATGCGAACCCCCTTATAACCTCCACATTAAAAGGTTATCACACATTAGTTTTTACTAAATCTATAAAATTTATGGGTCTTTAACGTTGACCACTGAATGGTGGTTTGGTTTTCGTACCTTATAAACAAGCATGATATCATTCAAGTGGATTAAACAAAAAATATATAAATAAATCTGTTGGTATAAATTTTCTAGATTCATGTCATTCATATGACCACATCAGTGATGCCATGGATGGATGTTATAAGATTTACATGAATTTGTTTCATTATAAATAGAATTTTTTTTGAATTTAATACATAAATACCATTATTTAATATTTCCATAACACAATATATTCTATCATAATAAAAGTAAAAGACTTTATTTCCCTAAGGATAAAGAAGTTCCTCAAATTCAAGATAATAAATGAGAAAAATGTTCTTGGTAACACTATAAATATAATACAATTAATTAAAACTATAATCAATCATTTCTGAAATATGAGATGGTAGTCTCCAATGGATTTAGTATCCAAACTCACTCCACTAATAACTTGTAGATCCACCCCATCTCTATAAATATTATGAAATCTACTTGGATAAGGTTTTTGGATACAAACGGAAGTACCAAAGAAAGTATATAATTCCCAACATATAGATACATAACTATTAAACCCAATAATAAATGCACCTGACTCTTCACCTTCATTCTTTTTCATACTGACATTCCCCTTCCAGTGGCCCTTCCTACCACATGAAAAACATTCTCCATTATGTTACTTTATTTTCCTCTAGATATTGTTTTATTTGATGGATGGTGATATTAAGACTTAGACATGTAATGAGACATCATCAAATTTTCCTTTCTCCTATTCTTCTTATTAAACATGAGGAAAGTGGGGTTGTCAAACCTTGTGTCTCTGTCAACATTGCATCTAAGAGAAAGTTTTTTTAAAGTGTATTATTTCTATTTTTGATATTACAATTCACAATAAAACTAGATATATTTTGGTTAGTGAAGATAGAATAAGATATGTTCTCATCTCATCGAGGATATTAAAACTAATGACTTATAGGCACTCAATGTAGCCAATAATATTTAATAAACATTCCCAAATCAGTGCTGAATCACAAAGATTACAAATAAAAATAACATTAGAGATCTCATATATCTTTGATCTCAAATTCTCTTGAAAAATGTCTTTATGGTGAGAAATGATGTTATGAAAATCCATATAATTATATTTCATTAAAATCACAATGTAAATAGAGTATTGAATAAAAAATTAAAATAAATTACATCATCAATATGCTTTATATAGAGAAATAATTCTTCCTCACTAACCTATCTGGAAAGAAAATCTGGAAGTGGGGTTTCCATTATAAACAATTTATTTTTATGGCATTGTATACCCTGATAATGCTTATACAATTCCTAGAAATTCACACTGGTGAGAATGTTATCCTTCTCAAGTATGTGTCACAATGATATTTTTGATGTCGTTGTATATTCCATTTCAAAAAATTATGAGAAGATAATTAATATTTATTTTTATTATAAAAAAATATTACTAAATTTATGTTTAATTAATCACTTATTAATATCTCACTATTTTTTGAAACCTAATATCCCACACCATTAGTTTTGCAATATCATTTTTCTTAGATAATTTAGTGGAAAGGATCCATATTACCCATCTTGTAGCCCACACATGGGACTAATTTCTTATTTGAAAGGGTTCTAGGTTAGTGTAACTTTACAAATACAATAACTAATAGTTCCCTTAAGTTTAGTTAATTCCCAAATCCTAAAATAATATTTTATGATTTCATTAACCCTTGAATCTTAGTTACAATAATTCTATCTTTGGGCATCTACCATTGATTTAAAGTAAGTTAATTCAAACAAAAACATCAATCTAAAAGTTCAAAAATAATTAAAAATATCCTAACTTGTGTTGGTCAAGAAAATAGAAGTATGAGGTTGATTCAATCTTAAGTAGTGGAATGCTCAGCAGACTAATTATTTTTAATTGAGGGATTTTTTATCCTCATACGCAAATCCCATTTTATTTTTTTACATGACATGTTAACATTAAGTGGATTTTACTTAAGTTAGAAACCATGTGTGATAAACCATTTGTGCATAATCAAGATATATTTTATTCTCTCTTCAATTATTGTTAATTCATTTATTAGGTGAACGCACAATATTAAAAAAAAATAATTAACCATGTAACTGATATAAATAAAACATTATTGCATGACAATGGGATTCTATAATACTTATTTTATCTAGAATATGACAAACTAACACTTGAACACATGGAAGAACACCATGAACCATACCTTGTTTTTTGTTTTAGTATTTTACCTTGGATAATTTGTATTTAATCTATTGGTTTCACCTCTTATCATGGATTTGTATTACCTCTAGATTCTTGATATATTTATCCATACATGATATTTTACTCACACGATGGTGAGGGGATCCAATGGATTGGATAAAATGAGTTTACATAAATGAAAATACATGAATTTTGGCCTTTACAAAATAAGGAGGGGATGAATCACATGAAATAAATAATAATTTAACAATAATAATAAAATAAAACAATAATACATAAGTGATGGTTTAATCTTAGGATAATCCACATATCATTAAAAGAACATATATTTACAATCTGGTTGAAAATTTGTCAGATTTTTTCTTTAATTAAGACAATGATCCTTCAATCAATCCAATTAATTCAATTTATCTTAATTCCATCCAACCATCCTTAAATCACCACCATCTATAATTTTGATCAAAATTAATTTTATTTAAAATAAAAGTAGTACACATGTATAGATATATGAAAATTGTTATGTTATTCAAAATTTTATCACAGAAAATAATTTAATATATATTTGATAATCCTATGACATGGCATGACCGTTCAATTGAACGACACATGGAACACATAATTATTACATTTATTTATATATTTATTTCAACTCTCGATGATATTTTTATAATACTTCATGGTTGAATATTAAATGATGTGTACATTTATTATGATCATGTCCTCAACAAAACCCTTTGGTCTGGCCATGTAGTATGGTGTGAATTTGTTTGAGGTCCACAGTGTGTATTGGTAATAAACAATGTGTACTGTTTGATTTCACAACAAGTACAAACCTATTCTATTTATATGATACATAGCTCATTTAGATATCCTTGGTTCTTGGATGTGATATGAGAAGGACTATATGATGTGTAAGCTGCATACATGGTGTGTAGTTATACATATCATGTTACAGTCATCAAATATCCACAAACCGATCTAATCAATTCATATATTTGAGTGAATGTTTTTGGATCTGATATGATAAAGAAAAATACTGATGTGAAAAGAAAACTACTTGTCATATATTCTTGTAGAAAATAGTGTGTACATTTTTTTTCTCTATGAATAGCCTTTGGAACCTCTAAATGAATATCTCTATACAATTCATCATTTTAAATAAATAACCGATACTAATTATGTTATTGATAATGTAGAAGAGAAGAGATGATGATGTCACATTATTAAAAAAATACATTTTAGGTAAAAGTAAATTCAAACACATGATATTAATCAACAAAAAATAAAAAATTATAAATTAATCATGTGATTTATCTGATAAATCATTTTGGTTTTGGGTGTAGAAAAACTGCCCTTTGATGATATGAAAAACTCAGAATTTATTCTTAAATGACATGTAATTGTTTGTTTTCAATATCAAGAGATCATGAATAACAAAATAATTTACGTAATACACTACACTAATATGGTAGAATTGTATGGAGAGGATCTTCAAATATAATTTATAATTAATTTATGGGTAGATATAGAATTACCTCAATATGTAATTTATATTTTGTTGATGATATGATGTAATAAAATTCATCACACCATTTTTGTGGTGCATTATTAAAATTTATAATCCCAATAGACATGATACACCTATTGTAATGACCCAATCCAAGTCCCACTAATTTAGTTCCCCTTGATGGTTCACCACAATGCATCAAGAGTGGCTCCCCTTATGCTAGAGGCTGCCAAATGCCATAGATGTCCTAGTCTGTGATTGTGGGGAGACCATTCCCTCACATTAGAGTTAGAAAACTATGGAAATAACCATGAAAAATACCAAACACTAAATAATCAGAGAGTAAAATAAGTAAATATAAACAATTTGTAATAATGAATGGAATCTGTAAAACTTCATAATTTCTATGTAAAATCTGAAAACACTAATCACCCACTAGGAAAACTATATATAAAAGGGTAAATAAAATAAACTGAGAAAAATTTACAAGGATCTAATACTATCTCAATGCGGAACTATATAACCATACTCCATTAAAATACTAGTTTTATCCTACTCGATCAATCCTTATCCTCAACCAAAACTTGTGCCTACAAAAAAGTGAATGTATTCTTTGGAACCCGGTGCAATGGTGGATCGAGCAGGGTGTAAGTAAAAAACTCTATAGGACACCATCACTGCATTCCTATACATTTACAATAATACATAGTATATGTATATGTGATATAATCAATAGTATAATAATAATAATAATAAATGTATGGAAACAAACTATAATAAAAATCATAAAATGGATGTTCAAGGGAAGTGTTCAACCTAGTCAAGACACAACTTGAATGAGATAATATCATGAAAAAATATTTATATGTGAATATATATATATATATATATATTCCAGAAAATATATATATATATATATATATGATTATTTTTAAATGTAACTTGAGTCAAACAACAACCAGTACTTATTTCTGGTATCCCGATCGTTTGGACATCTTTTGATCCAGGCATTGATCTAGATTTCATTCCACTCAAGACTTGTATAGTTTTTAGATGCTTTAGTTCATAATCCCAATTGGAAATATCTTCTTTGGATGGACCATAAATTTCATTGATCAAGCTAAATCTCCACAGAGGGATACAAATCCTTGCATCAAGATCACTTGTATTCTCCTCCAACCAGTATAATGAAGGATTCTAGGTAATATATGGGAATCCCATAAAAAAGATACTGAGATGGATCTAAAACCACTCAATACATGTGTAATCTATTTTGATGATGGATTCCTAGGTACCAGTCTGTAGGAAATCATGACATTGAAATTAAAATGATCCCTAAGAGGAATGACCATTATACGATATGAACACTCTTTGGATCCAATATTGTACTAGGAATCTATTAAATAACTGGATCAAAAACCATATTCTATTATAGATATGCATAAATAAGTAATGGTGCATCCACCTAACCCTAGAGAGTATCTTCGACATCACTAGAAGTGTTCAATGTCAATCCTCAAGGATGTCAACAACATCCATAGATTAGGGGAAGTGTGCCCACCCAGAAACCTCTTGCAATCCCCTGGATCCTAGAGTATTGGAATCCATGGGGATAAAATATGTATAGGGGTTATCTAATAGACTCAAAAATCATCTCTAAAAATTCCTAAGCAGGGATGAATACAGGTGAAAAATGGAATTTTGGAAATGGTAACCCTCAACCAAGAAGCTCATATGTAAAATTTTGGATGTACATATCATAATCCACACCATATAATGAAATCACATTAGTACCATCGACCAATAATATGAACCACCTTTCAAAATCATTTCATTAACAATAATAACAAGTTGAAATCATAAATAAATGGTTGAGTGTTGTTGATCACCTAAACTAGCCACTAATTCCATATCCACATGGGATTACAAGTCTGGTATGTGTTCTACCGTGATACCCACTACTATCTGTACCCAATCCCATGGTGTAATATCTCAAGGATGGTAAAAAATTAGGGCAGCCACTGGTCCCCTATGTCAGTTCTCTAGACTAGAATCCTACTCAGGATCCTTGAGGTTCACATGTAAATGGATGTATCCCTTTTGGGATCCTACAAGTAAAATGAAGGATGAAATATCCCTCTTCAGATCCTTAAAAATATTATCCATAAGCATGAATCCAACTTTGTATTATTTAAATAAAATCATAGGTAGAGGAATCCCACAAGGGATCCTCTGTCATAGTTATAGTGTCATGTTAAGATATAAAGATAGAACACAAGTGTTGTTAGTGACCCCAGACATTCATCAATTCAGTCTCCAAGATTTATATAATTTAAATTGTTTATCAGAATCTGTATAAATTTGGATAATTGACCATATAATAAATTCCATTCATATATATATATATAACCATAAGAATTCAAAAATAAATTAGGGTAGGTATGATAAAACACCCATATTTAGGAATATTTCCATTTAATTTTCCAAGGGTTGATAACAACTACCATGCCCCATCCAAACACATCTGATTCATAGGAACCGTCTCAGAAAAAAATAATCAATGAAATTAATTTTAATAAATGTTAAAATTAATTAATCAAAACCTATATATTTTGATTAAATATAAACATTATTTAAAGTAGGAATAACTCACAAAAAATTACTGGTGGATCCTGTCAGAACAGAACCACCAACCAGCACTCGATAGCACCTCATAAAATAATTCCATCCTCAAACAGAGAATAATCCCTATGAAACGACATGAAAACAACCATTATTTTTTTAATTTAATATTTAAGGATTTATAAATTTATCAAGGAAAGATATCTCGATGAAACAACACGTTATTATGTGAAGAATGAATCTTATGTCATCATCTTCATATGAAGAGAAAAATACATATCAATAGTATTCAATCGCACCAGGATTCAGTTGAATTGCAAATTAAAATCCCTGACCATAAAACCCAAAATTGAAGAATAATTTTAAAAACAAGAAGGTGGATAATATAGTAGAAGGCTTACCTGTTGGTTTCAAATGCACTTAAATGTGTCTAATTCCTACAATGAATGAGGATGAAATCCCATGGAGGAAGGGGAGAATGGAGGAATATGGATTCATGAATGGGGGAGAAAGGGGATGAAAAAACTGGCAAAACCCATTAAGGGTTAGAAGGGAAAACAATAATTTTACCCTTTTAATGAGGTACACAGTTTGGCTACATAGTTTTCCAAACCGTACACCATCCAAGAAGTTTTTACTAGTTTAATAGACCATTAACCAATTGTGAAACATGTTTATAATAAATTAATGGCTCCATGCATGTTAAAACCTATAATATAACTTGGTTTCTAATGCAATGAACCTATAAAAAATATCCCACATGGTTAGGCCTCAAAATTAGAACTAACTGTGCACCGACCATGTTCCATGAGCCACACCTTTTAAAAACATTTGTTTCGGGCCATGAACCCCTACAATTCTTCCAAATCCAATAATCATCGGTCCAAGACTCGTTACTCTTCTAAAAAAACTATTCATAGGAGTTATATAATTTTAATTTATATTTTAAATCACCTATCAATATTTGACCCATCTTTTAATTGATAATTTTAAATCCTTTAGAAATTTCAATACTGTGAAAACATTAGACCCTAAAATCTTCCCAATATAAAATATCTAATTGTTAATAATCCTTCGTGGTATTCCAAAATACTACCTGGCCTTCTTGGGTCATTATTTTTATTCAAATGTACTCATTTCGATACAAAATGCCCATAACATATCTAAATTCCACATTAAAACTATGACATTTAACCCACCAAAACTCAAGTAAATACTCAACCATTTGCGAGACATCATAAAGTATCATACATGAACCCATTTTACTTGAGACATGTCCACATAATCATATCCTTTACTAACCATACTATTGTGCTCCCAAACATAGGTCCTTTCCTACAATAGAAAAATTAGAACCAAAATACTCCCACCATCATAATTTTCCTTCTAAAACATTCCCCTAATAACCTTAAAATTCTACCAACATGATTATAAACTCACTAAAACCGATCAAACACGAGGAAACAACTCTCAATCCTTGATTTGATCTAAATGGTCGAATTTCAATCAACCAATCTACATATGGTCATGATTTATTTTCATAAATATGTCTGGTTCGACCTCAATTTTTTACCTATCTCATTCCACCAGTGTGCTTGATGTGGTGTCATACTAACTGATGTAAACTATATGAAACAACTCATGAAAAACCACCACTGGTATACTATTATCTAAAAATATAATCTTTTGTAGAATTTACATATCCAAAAAATTATTTGATTCCTTTATCCCAAATCATACTGATATCAGGTTGAACATGAAAATTGAATCCATTAATAATCTTTTGGTGATAACTCTTAACTAAATCATCCACAATTCAAAACATTCAGTATTTTATAACTTATGTATTGATAGAACATTGATCCAAAACCATTGGATATTAAAAAACACATCTAGGATTAATTCCTACACTCAAAATCCTCCTCTATTTATATTTGAATTTGGACATGGAATTTTCTGAGAATTCCATCCAAACTTTGATGCATTTATATAATGGAATACCAAATCCAAAATGATCGCCTATTGAATAATCTCAAGATCTCATGACACTTCTCACATAAGTGTACCAAACAACCAGTTACATAGTAATCCACACCTTAGGAGCATATATGTCATCACTCTAGTGAAAAGATAATATAATCACTATAGCCTATGCACTATCCCTATAATAAATAACAACTAAAATGGATTAGAAGCTTCTTATCCCAATAATTAACAAAAATGTCACGCCCAACTTGTTCCCATTTCTCGAGAATAATTGCCCTAACAACTTTCAGGATTACAAATAAAATTATGGTCAAAAACTTTATAAGAGTAATGGTGTAATAGGCATCCTTTTTATTACAATTAAACAACTTCTTAGGTGAAAACTCAAGGATTTTTTTTCCAAAACAGGAAGGAAATTTATATATAGCTCAATGTATAGCTGATGCTCTCTCAGTGTACGCAATAAAATTTCATTATACTGGGCATGATAAACTCTAAACTAGGAGTATGATAATATTCCAAAAATAGGAATGTATCACTACATCGAGCCATGATCACATAAAAATAGCCTACACATTGCCTTATCTTTCTCCTTACACCACAGTTCCCAAAAATGTGTGTCCATATCTAATAATGGGTCCACTACCTATTAATACACGATTCATTCATGTTGTCCCAAATACCATGAAGGGACATTTATCCTTTTGTCACAGCTTTTGGGAAACCCTACCCATAGTGTTTCCTTAAAACCACTGATCCTAGGCTCTCACACGACCATTCATAGATTTAAATGTTGAAAGGAACCACGTTTAGTTGGTACATACCATTTTTTAATGAAACAAACTATTATCAACGAAATTTAACCTTTATTGAAGTAATTTAATATTGAATAATCACATAGAATAACATTAGGAAATAAAATTACACAGTATGCTTAAATGAACTACTAAATTCTATAACATTATTTTCCACTTTTGTGATTTTAATTTCAAAAATCTGACAAGCACACTTGTGATCAGTAAGCTATTTGGAGTCTGATGTGATAATCATAATTTTTGGTGAATAGTAACATACCATTATGAATAGTAATATTACCCTTTGGAATAGTAATATAAACCTTATGAATAGTAAATTGGCCAAGTGAAAAGGATCCTTACAGATGATAGTATAAATATAATTTATCAATCTTATAAGTGAGAACATGATATAATTATATTATAGTCTTGGTATTTTTTTGAGACATGAATATTTAAGGAATTATTTAATAATTATAAAAAATAAATATTCATAAAATGTATTCAAAAACATGTATTTTAAAGTATTATAATTTTATGGTAATTTTATGGGACCATATTTAATTTTGTAAAGTGTTAGAAAAATAGCCTTTTTTAAATTTTGTTTTTTGTTGTAAACTATTATTTTAATTAAAAATTAATATACTAATATTTAGAAAATTAATTTTTGAAAATGGAGTTAATTTTTTAATTCTATAGGTTTCAAAATAGTGAGGCTTATTTTTTGAAATTTTTCTATAAAAATTGAATTTTTAGTGAATAGGGAAATTTGATAATTTACAAAATATGCTAAATAAATGATTTTTTTGCATCATGATTGAGTAATGGATGATGTAAATGAAATATTTTGAAACTAAGATTCCCAATTTACAATATTTAGTCATGATATAATCACTACTTCTAGTCTTAAGGGAAATTAACAAACTAATGAATTAAATATTGAGAAAACACCCCCTACACTATAAATACCACCCCTCACAACCTCATTCCCCCACAACACTAAACCTTGTGCCTACCCCAAATTTTGATCAAATATCTTCAAAAGATCTTACCCCTTTTTTGGTATCCCTTGGTCTCATTAAAGGGACAAAACCTCTCCCCTAAAGATGATCTCAAAGAAGATATATTCATGAGGTAATTTCTCTCTATTTTCTTTCACTTTCCTTTCAAATTTGATTTCGTTTATTTTCGTATCCTCAGCTTCTCATATACAAATATCATTACAACTACAGTATGATGGGTATAATGGTATTATATCATGTCAATGGAATATTATTCACCACAATAATCCCTCTCCAACTGTTGGTATAAAAATTAAATTGTCGCCCGTGATGTGTTGATATACCTAAATCGTGGGTGATGAACTTCCATTTTCCATAAAATCCTTAAAATATGTAAATAAAACCATTAAATGTTTGAAAAATATCTTAATATGTATGTTTCAACCCATTTTAGGTTTTTAAAATATGTTTTATACATAATACTAAATGATATTACAAAATATGTTTGCTGGAATCCAAACCCTTCCTAAATCATCCCAAAATGATGATCATTAAATTTTGACTAATGATTTATCCTCATAACCAAATTCATTATGAGATAATTTAACTCTTATAAGATAATTTATATCATGTAATATAAATTATGGATATTTATCAGTGTTCCACATGAACTTCTATTCATGTGAAAAAGTGAACTGTTCATGAAAACTAAGAAAAAGAACAATCTAAAACAATGAATTTAAACTCTATAACTCATCCAAACGACTATAAAAGTATATAATAAAAAATAATAAATAATAATAATTTATAAATTGTTATGCAGGTTTTAATTAATCAATATATTGTGATTATACAAGATATTGATGTGAAGGAAACATTCAGACATAATGTAAGTGGAATTCTCAAACCCAACATTCCTTCTTCGGGTTTTCTTTTTCTCACTCCATTTTCTATATGGTATTTTCTTAAGTATAATTTATTCATCAGTATAATAAAATTTATAGGATATAAGTTTCTTATACTAGAGTTTATGTTAAACATATTGTTTTCCAAAAGAACACTTCTTTAAATAAATAACTTTTACTTGTCACTCAAGTTTGATGGTCCTTATATATGGTATGTTATTCCCACATTAAGTTGGGAATAAAATGTTTATGAATGTATGTTTCATGGAGCTAAACCCATTCCTTTTCATGGGGTTTTTATGTTAAATATTGATATATGTAATATGTATCAATCATGATAATGTAAATATTATGATGTGATGGTAGCACTCTGAATTGTATACAATAATGAAAATGTTATGATGTGATGGGTGAACCACGAATTATATAGAACTCCAATGAATTGGGTAATTTGAAGCTCATATTGTGAAATTTTAAATATGCATTGACATGATTCTAGATTTTTTCACTACTCTGTGAGGTATATGATCACTAAGACATGATGTTTCCTTTTTATGAATTTCCACATTCCATGCTATTATCTAATGATTCTTCCCAGGATTACGATGATGGTGTTATGTTATGTCCACCCCATGTTACATTGTTTCATGTTCTTATCGATCAAATTACTGGGCTATTAGCTCAAACATTTTTTTTATATCGTCAGGTGACAACTTTTACTAAGGAGAAGTCATGATCCAATAAGAATCTTGAGAAGAAAGAATTAAATAAATGTTTTCTGTTGTAAATTTTATTATGGTTCTAGTTTTCCAAAGACACTAAACCTTTGGATCCTCAACCTGTAATGTTTTTATGTTTTTATCATTAAATGTAATTAAATATAATTTAAGAAAACCATGGACTCTATAGTTTGTATTAGAGGAACAATTTAGTTAATATGGGAATTAGGGTTAGAGAACATTAGTAAAAACCGTTGTATGAGAGTAAGTACATATAAGCATGAAAAAAGCATTTCTAAACACAGGGATACCAAAAGATATGATTTTAGTGTTAATTTTAGAAATTAATAACTTATTTAATCATGACTTGTTAACTTATGTTTTATTTTAACCTTTATTATTTTATAAAATGGTGGGAACTAAGAGAAACCATGTCAACAAACCCTGTGAGGGACAATGCAGTGATTTCCAAACGACATCCCCAATGATTTGGGAGGTGGAGTTTATAACTTCACAGAGATTCTTACCAAGTTTTCTCAAGTTATGAATAATTACATAAATAATGTGGAACATCCTCCCTCTCTTAAGAGGGAGATACTCTACGACGAGTGATTTATGCGGAGATGACCACTGACATTTTGTGTCTCTTTCAATCCACTAGTTTCAAAACAATGGGTCAACTTGATGGAGAAGATTTTTTTTGCATCACTATTCTGAGATGGAGAAGGTAACTCTAGATTTTTATCTTCTCGATGGATAAGGTGACCAATGATGGGATTTGATTAAGAACACCCAACCGAGAGACCAAATTAAAGAGATAGAGTGGGAAGAATTTAAGATAATGTTTCTTAAAATGTATTTCTCAAGAACTCTTCATATGAAGAGAGGGAGAGAATTTATAGTGCTAAATGAAAAGTGTGGAAAATAATTCATGGACTATGAAACAAATTTCACAAGTCTTACAAGGTACAGTTTGAGATTTATTATCAATAATGATTGGAAAATTGATAGATTATTTAGTGGATTAAAACCACACATTCAAAAGGAAATTGTAATTTGAGATGTTGGGAGTTATGAAGAAGTCGTTTAATATGACATGAATGTGGATATAATGTTTTGTGAATTTTCCCATGGTTATGGTGATTAAAAAATGATAGAGTTTCACAATTGAGGATATAATGAGAAAGGTTGACAGAAAACTCAACCACCCTCATGTCAAATTTTTTGTTAGAAGAATCATGGAAATTGACTCAAATGGCTGGGGAAATGCATTAAGTGTGGGTGAGAAGGCCAACAATCTCAAGAGTGTAAACAATACTGGAAAAGGAAGTATAATGTGGTGCAATAATGGAGAGAACCACCCGAGGTCCAATTCTACAACTATTGGGAGCAAAATCAATATGCAAGCCATTGCACTAAACCTCGAACCCTCAAGGGTTATCCACATCATCAGCCACCAAATCCAAAGGATCAAGAGAAGGATTATTCCATCACTACTAAGGAATTTTAGCATGAACATTAATTCTGACATGGTACACTTCCTTTTCACTCAAGAATGGAAAATGTCTTATTTGATTTTGGTTCTACGCAGTCCTTTATATCATCAAGTTTGACATAAATATAGAATTGAATCCCTAAAACCTTGAAGTAGAGGTATTTGTAAAAAAACCATGTGATGGAATCACTGAAACCAAATTATTGGACTCTTATACTATTGGCGTTTATGGGAAGAATATTCCAGTGAATCTCATGCTACTTCCCATGGAAGAATTTAACGCTATAATGGGAGTGGATTGGCTCTCATTATATTGAGAACATATCAACTGTTGGGAAAAGGAAATATATTTTCATATTCTAAACCATCACATGATCCTATAAAAACGAATGTAATATCACTAATCTAATTTAGAAAATCCTTCAACGGAGTGGGTATGGTTCCCTATGAAGAAGCATACCTCACTCAAATGGTTGAGTCAAAGGAAAGTGTCATCCTCAAATAAATTCTCATCATGAGTGAATATAGTGATATATTTCTCCAAAGAGATACTTGATCTTCTCTTGGATTGTGTGGTAGAGTTCTCTATAGGACTCATATCCGAAGAGACCCCTATGTCAATGTGTCCCTATAGGATGGATCTTATCAAACAATAGGAGTAGATGTAGTTACACGAGCATATGAACAAAGGCTTCATATGCCCTAGTGCATCACCTTGGGGGTGCCATTTCTCTTTTTTAAGAAGAAGGGTGTATCAATGTGGAAATGTATCGATTATCGGTAACTCAAATTTATCACAATAATGAAAAATTATCCTATCTTAAGGATTGGTGACTCTTTTGATCTGCTATGAGGAGCTCAATACTTCTCAAATGTTGATATATGTTCTGGATATCATCATCTAGAGGTGATGGAGAAAGGTATTCATAAGATAACCTTTTGTATAAGGTATGGGAACTATGAGTTTCTAGTGGTGCCCTTTAGACATACTAATTCCCTTTCATTCATCCTGGATTTGATAAATATTTTATTTAAATATTACCAAAAAAAATTATGGTCGTGATTATTGATGATTTTCTCATCTACGATAAGATCTACGAGGAACATGAATAACATCTATGAATTGGGTTAGTGATGTTGAGAAAGGATAATTTGTACACAAATTTCATAAAGTGTGACTTTTGGATGAATCAAGTCACGTTCTTGGGAAATGTGATCACAAGTGAGGGAATTTATATGGGCCCCTTTAAAAAAGGTGATTAAAGAATGGACCTGACCCTAAAGTATCATATAAATCCATTGTATTGTGGTTTATCTAGGTACTAACAATGTTTTTGGAATTATTTCTCACAATTGTCAATCCTGATAACTATTTTAAAAAAGAAATGGGTAAATGTTTTCTAGATGGAAGAATGTGAGGAAATATTTAAGGAGCTAAAGAGAAGGCTGATCACATCAACTGTACTCACACTAAAAAAAATTGGAGAATGTTTTGTGATATATAGTGATATTTGGAAAAAATCCTTGGTTTGTTTTCTCTAAAAAAAATTATAATTTTATAGCCTATGTGACACAACAGTTGAATATCCATGAGTATAACTAACCGACACATGATTTGGAGCTAGCAGCTGTAATTTTTTCCATGAAAGTTTTGCAGCACTACCTCTATGGTGAGAAGTGTAACATATATACCAATAAAAATATAATAATGCATATATTCATACAAAAGGTGTTCACAATGTGTGAAAGGATACGGTTAGAGATAATCAAGGACTACATTTTCTCTACTCACGGTCATAATGGAATGTCAAATAAGGTAGTTGATGCTCTTAGTAGAAAATAACCTGTTACATTATACATGTTGCATATTAAGAAAGATTTTATCTTATTGGATATGAAAATGATGGATTTATAAATCAAAATGGCTTGGAATACATCATAACTTTACAAAATGATTTCCCAACTATATATCTAAGAGGTTATTAAGGAGGCACAATGGGATGATCTGGTGTTGCAAAACAATGTGAATGCAATAAAGGAAGGGAAGCTTCATGAGTTCCATATTGATGATGATGGTGTGAATCAAATTGGAACAAGGCATTGTGTGAATTCATCACCTAAGATAAAGAAGTATATATTGGAAAATACACATATCTCACCTTTATATATCCATCATGGTATCCCCAAGATGTACTGATATCTTTGAGAACACTTTTGTTGGGATAATAGGATGAAGGAGATCGCATAATATATATCATGGTGAGTGATATTTCATAAAGTTAATGCAGAGCGACAAAGGTCTAAAGGTATTATGCATCCATTACATGTAACCATGTTTAAATATAATAATGTCACTATATACTTTGTCACGGGTCTCCTAAAGACATCTAAAGGAAATAGCGCTATATGGGTTGTGGTGGACTGACTCACCCAGATTTCCCGCTTTATCTCTATTCGGGAAGATCTCTTGCTTTAACATCATGAAATGATATATGTGAAGGAAGTAGTGAGGATTCATGGGGTTCCACTCTCTATTTTTATGATCATGATCCAAGGTTCCCATATAAAATCTATAGGATGTTGAGTCAATAAGGTTTTCCTTATGACTTTTTCCATTCCTTCTTGTTTTGAAAATCACAAACACCTTATCTTTAAGGAAAATCGCTTTTGTAAGGAAAAATGATTTCCTAAGGAAAATTGCTTTTATAAGGAAAAATGCTTTCTTAAGGAAAATCGCTTTTATAAGGAAAATTATCCTTATCATATTTTTTATATTTTTCTTAAGTGTGAGATTCAGATTCGTTTTCTCGGAGTCATTAAAACTGATAAAAAGCATTCTGTTTTTAGGATTCAGTTCTGGACAAGAACTATAAGGAAGTTTCATTCCGAATACCGGATATGAATTCTGACTTAGTTCTATTCCAGATTCAGGATACGAATTCTGAAGAAGAATTCTCATTACGAATTCTGATAAAGAATTCTCATTACGAATTCTGAGGACGATTTCTCATTACGAATTCTGATGATGAATTCTCATTACTAATTCTGATGATGAATTCTCATTACGAATTCTAATGACGAATTCTCATTACGATTTCTGATGACGAATTCCTATTCCGAATTCCTATTCCAAATTCTCATTCCGAATTCACCTATTAAACAGAATCTGATTATCATTGTTTTATACACTCTAAATTCATTCACTCCGAACTTTCACTCCGAAATTTCTATTCCGAACCTTTTTGTTATAGTTTAAAACGATGTCGTACATTCTGTTACACTTACCTTGTTATAAAACGATGTCGTCCATTTTGTTATAAACTAACCGTTGTCTAAGTGACACGTGTACAGGTCCCTCCGAACTTTAAGGAAAATATGACCGTTGGAGAGGAGCTGACCTTACCTATAAATAGGAGCTCATTTGAAAAAGCTCGCAACGGATGGATGAACAATTTGGATTTTTAGCATACATGCTGTTGAAGTGATTTCTAGAGAGAGAGTCTCTTATTAACTCTCAAAGCTTCGTGCGACTCCGAATGTTGGTGATTACATTCGAGGGCTTCCGGGGATAGGAAGATAGAGGTGCCGACTACCTTAAAGATCGAGGGATTTCTTGCTGAGAAAGACAGAGGTGCCGACTACCTTAAAGATCGAGGGCTTTCTTGCTGAGAAAGACAGAGGTTGCCAACTACCTTGAAGTTGAGGGCTTGCGGGGATAGCAAGACAGAGACTCCGATCTTCGTATCGAGGGCTTACCCTGGTGTGGGTAAGACAGACTTTCTTGAAAGTATAAATCAAGGGACCTTTATCCAAGGTTGTTGGATACCCTTCTCTTTGGGTTAAAAGACTATTATCTTGTTACTAGTAGTTGTACTACTTGTTTTTATTCCGCTGAAATTTTTATCTTAAGGAAAGTATAACTTTCTTATACTTCCTTACTTACTCTGATTCTTTTAGATTCTATACGCTTTAAGGTAGAATCTCATATTGTAACTTTTGTTAAGTTTCAATTTCCGGAACCATATTTCCGGAACCTACTTTTGGAATCTCGTTCCAAGTTTAGTTCGGTGTTAGAGGTGTTGTGAATTTACTTAGTTTAACTTTGTTAAACTTAGTTCTTTCCTTTTCTTAAGGAAACTTTAGTTATTCATAACTAACTTTAAAGGTTTCAAAGGAATTTTTAAAGTATACAATTCACCCCCCCTCTTGTATATTGAGCATCTCATATTATATTTCGATCCTACAATTGGTATCAGAGGTTGGAAACCTCTTACTCTATACCATTCTTACAATTGGTATCAGAGCCAAGGTTACTGAAATACTTGTACTCACATACAAGTTTTTCTTGCTCATTTTTCTTTCCGAACTTTGTCATTCCGGATTATCCATTCCGAACTTTTCTTATTCTGAACTTTTTGATTACGAATCTTTTGCTATTAACAAGTTTGTTTCCAAGTTATTTTCAAGTATGGCAGGAATGAACGTTGGATCTATTGACAATCTGAATCCTACAAGACCACCTATCTTTGATGGTAATGATTATGAATACTGGAGAGATCGTATGAAGACTTTTGTTATCAATACTGGAGTAGATAACTTTGTCATGCTTACTGGTGACTATAAAATTCCTGACAAGGAAGTCAGAACCTTTACTAACCAGGAAAAGCAAGAATATCAACTCAACTATAAGGTACACAATACTTTACTGTGTTCAATGACCAGAAATATATATAGCCAAATTTCTTCTTGTGAAGCAGCTAACTGTATATGGAAGAAGCTAGAGGTTACACATTTTGGGACTTCTAAGGTGATTGAGACTAGAAGAGCTATGCTTAGAGCTGAATATCATGGCTTCAGTTTTCCTTATGGAGAACCTATCTGTAAAGTTCAACAAAGATTTATGACAATCGTCAACAGTCTACAATCTATGGGAGAGAAAGGTTTAGATGATGAAGATCTTGTGGATAAGATTATTGACATTATGCCCAATGAGTGGGAATCCAAGAGAACAGCTATAGATGAGAACAGGAAGGTTACTCAAATTACTCTTGATGAATTATTTGGAACTCTTCTACAACATGAGACAAGAATGAAGAGAGATGCTGACAACATCAAGAAGAAGAATGGAAATGGTACTGTTGCTTTTACTTCAACTTCAAATCAGATGAAAGCTAAGACTCCTGAGAGAGTTACCAGATCCAAATCTAAGAAAGTCATTTTCCAATCCGAATCTAGTGAGAGTGAAGTTTCAGAAAATGAATTATCCAATCTTGCTCGAAGGATGAACAAGATAGCTGGACAGAGAAACTTTCCATCCAAGTATAAGAAGAAGGATAGGAAAGATAAGAACGATGGAGAAGTTACTTGTTATGAATGTAAAAGAGCTCGACATATTAGACCAGATTGCCCTATGCTCAGAAAGAAAGAAAGGAAGGAAAGGCATTCAGACAAGAACAGGAAAAAGTATTACAAAGCCAAAGCTAAGAAAGTTTTGAAAGCTAATGACACCTGGAGTGCCAGTGGTGGTGACTCTTCAGATGAATCTTCTGATTATGAATCTTCAGGACAGAAGAATATTGGTCTTATAGCCAGATTACCCATTGAAAATCATTGTCTTATGGCTAAGGTACGAAATGCTGAATCATTGACCAATGTTTCTTTAAATTCGAATGATAGTAAGTATTATAACTCTTCTGATGAAGAATCATCTTCTGATGAGGAAAATACTTTACCTACTTTTGAAGAAGTCTCTAGGTTTGCTGAACTTCTTGAGATTGAGAATTCCAAACTCAACAAGAAACTTGATAAGGCAAATTCTAGGAATTCTATTCTTACTAAAGAGATATCAGATCTTTCTAAAGATCTTGATAAGAAAAATGCTGATTTTGAAAATATTTCAAAAAATCTTGAGGAAGTAAGTTCTGAGAAGAATAAACTTGCTAAAGAATTAGAAAAAGTAATTTCTAATAAAAATGTTTTCGAGCCTAACTCTAGTTCCAAAACTAATGATTTTGAGGATAAAAACTTGGTTATAAAACTCAAGTCCGAAATTTTTTCCTTAAAGAAGTGTTTATCAAACTTTACCCATGGTAAGGAAAATTTTGATAAAATGTATTCTCAAATACGACCTTTAAGAAATAAATCCGGATTTGGTTATACCCAAGCAAAACCTGTTTTCAGCAACAATTATTTTGTTCCTCAAAGTGCCCCATTTTGTACTAAGTGTCAATGTGGTGGTCACTGGGCAAGAAATTGTTCCTTAAACAAAACCCAATCCCTAGGTTTTCATAAAGCTTATTTTTCTAAGAAAATGTGGGTACCAAAAATTTTATTGTCTGGAAATCTCGGATCCAAACAAGTTTGGATTCCGAAAATCTAACTTTGTTCTTAATTTTAGGAAAATAAAGAAAGTTCCAACAACAATATTTGGTACATGGATAGTGGATGTTCCCGGCATATGACTGGTAACAAAAGCTTTTTTGAAAAGATTATCAAAACGAAAGGAGGAAAGGTAACTTTCGGAGACAATGCTAAGGGAGAGATTGTTGGTATTGGTAATATTGTTCTTTTAGGTAAAACTTTGATTTCAAATGTTCTTTTTGTTAAAGGTCATAAGCACAACCTCATTAGCATAAGTCAGTTATGTGATGAAGGTTACCTTGTGAATTTTAGGAATGATAAGTGCTTAGTTCACAATTCCAAGGAAGAATTTATTCTCTCAGCCAATAGGCACGAGAATGTTTACACCTTAAACTTAGAAGACCTAAGAAGCCAAGATTTACCTTGCCTAAGTGCAATGGAAGATCATTCTTGGTTATGGCATAGAAGATTAGGACACTGTAATCTTAGAAACCTATGTAAACTCTCTAAGAAGAAACTTGTTAAGGATCTACCAGAGCTTAGATTTTATTCTTCTAAAGTTTGTGATCCTTGTCAATATGGCAAGCAACATAAATCTAGTTTTAAGTCAATCGGTGAAGTCTCAACAACCGATGCATTACAGTTGGTGCATATGGATCTTTTTGGTCCAACACAAACTGGAAGCATTGGAGGCAAATACTATGTGTTTGTTCTAGTTGATGATTACACTAGATTTACTTGGGTCTATTTTCTAGAAAGGAAATCTGAAGCTTTTTCTTATTTCAAAAGTTTTAGAGCCCAAGTTAAAAATGAGAAAAACCTTCCATTGAAAACTATTCATAGTGATCATGGAGGAGAATTTCAAAATTCTGATTTTGAAACTTTTTGTAGTAAGGAAGGTATTACTCACAACTTTTCAGCACCTAGAACTCCTCAACAGAATGGTGTAGTTGAAAGAAGAAATAGAATTCTTCAAGAAATAACTAGAACCATGTTGAGTGAATATTCTATTGCTAGACATTTCTGGGCTGAAGCAGTAAGTACTGCTTGTTATACTATAAATCGAGTTTTGATTAGACCTTTTCTTAATAAAACACCTTATGAGTTATGGAATGGTAGAAAACCAAGACTTTCCTACTTCAAGGTTTTTGGTTGCAAAGTATTCATCTTGAATACTAAAGATAACTTACATAAATTCGCACCAAAATCAGATGAAGGGATTTTCTTAGGTTATTCCACAACCTCTAAGGCTTATAGAGTTTTTAATAAAAATACTTGTACTGTTGAGGAAACAGTACATGTAAAATTTGATGAATCAGATCCTTTTGTTTTCAAAACCTTTCAACCTACATCTTCGGATGTGTTTTCAAAAACTGATTATCAACCTTTGATAGAAGAACCTCCTGACAAGGAAACTGTTCTAGAAGATAATTCTGAAACATTTACCCCAGAAGACTTTCTACCCTATGTTGATGAACAGGTTTTACAAAATCCAAATCATATGTTTCTTAAGAATCATCCCAGTGATAGTATCATTGGTGATGTAAATCAACCTGTAAGAACCAGAAGTTCCTTAAGAAATGAAGTAGAACATCTAGCATTTCTTTCCCAATTAGAGCCTAGAAGCACTGATGAAGCTTTAGGTGATGATGATTGGATCAAAGCAATGCAAGATGAACTAAATGAATTCGAAAGGAATAAAGTCTGGACCTTGGTTGAAAGACCTAAGGAAACTTCTGTTATTGGAGTAAAATGGGTCTTCAGAAACAAATGTGATGAAAATGGAGTCATTGTTAGAAATAAAGCTAGACTTGTTGCTAAAGGCTATAATCAGCAAGAAGGAATAGACTATGAAGAAACCTATGCTCCAGTAGCTAGACTTGAATCTATCCGTATTCTACTTGCCTTTGCAGCATTCTTTAATTTCAAACTATTTCAAATGGATGTGAAATGTGCTTTTCTTAACGGTTATGTTCAAGATGAAGTTTTTGTTGAACAACCTCCTGGCTTTGAAGATACAAAACATCCTGATCATGTTTTTAGACTTACCAAAGCTTTGTATGGCCTTAAACAAGCCCCACGAGCATGGTATGATAGACTCACTGGATTTTTGCTTCGAAATAACTATGTTAAGGGAAATGCAGATCCAACCCTTTTTATAAAGAAAGATAAGAAAAATGTTTTGATTGTTCAAATTTATGTTGATGACATTATATTTGGTTCAACTCAGCAATCTTTGACTGACTCCTTTGCTAGTCTAATGAAATCTGAGTTTGAAATGAGTATGATGGGTGAGTTAACATTTTTCCTTGGTTTTCAAATTTCTCAAAAACCAGAAGGAACCTATATATCTCAACATAAGTATATTAAAGATCTTCTTAAAAAGTATGGTTATGACAACACTAAGAGTATAAGTACTCCTATTGGTACCTCAAACTCTTTAGATCTTGATGAAGCTGGGAAACCAGTAGATCAAACATCTTTTAGAGGTATGATTGGAAGTCTACTTTACTTAACAGCTAGTCGACCAGACTTAATGTTTTCAGTATGCTTATGTGCAAGATATCAATCCAATCCTAAGGAATCTCACTTAAAGGCAGTAAAAAGAATTTTTCGCTACCTTAAGGGAACCATGGATCTAGGATTATTTTATACTTCTGGAAATGCTTTTGTTCTAAAAAGCTTTTCTGATGCTGACTTTGGTGGATGTAGAATGGATAGGAAAAGTACATCCGGAACTTGTCATTTCTTAGGAGATTCATTAGTTTCTTGGTCATGCAAGAAGCAACATTCTGTTGCACTCTCCACTGCTAAAGCTGAATATGTAGCAGCTGGAAGTTGTTGTGCACAAGTGTTGTGGATGCAACACACACTCACAGACTATGGCTTGAGTTTTACTAAAACTCAAATTTTGTGTGATAACACAAGTTCCATTGCCCTAAGTAAAAACCCTGCACATCACTCCCGTGCAAAACACATAGATATTAGGCATCACTTTCTTAGGGATCACACACTTAAAGGAGATATTATTCTTCAGTTTATCGGAACGCAAGATCAACTTGCTGATATTTTCACAAAATCTTTACCTTCTGATAGATTTGAATATATTAAACAGAAGTTAGGAATGATAACCGTAAGGTAATCTTCCTTAATTAACTTTCTGTTGAAAAATCTCCTTACAGTAATAAACTCCTTTTCATAGGGGGAGTACATTTGTTTGTTTATTTAACAAAGTTTTTCAAAATTTGTTTTCAAATTTTTCGGAACGAAAATTTCCGGAATGGAATTTCCGGAACAACAATTTTCCAGAAAGGATATTTTCGCACAGAATACTTCTGGAATGGATGTATTCGTATTGAAAATTTCCGGAATGGAAAACTTTCGTACTGGTATTTTCATAACGGAACTTTCGTACTGAGTCTTTCGTATTGACTTTTCGTGTTTACCTTTTCGTATTGAGTCTTTCGTATTTACTTTTTTCGTATTTACTTTTTCGTATTGACTTTTTCGTATTAAGGTTTTCGTATTTAGTTTTTCGTATTGAATTTTTCGTAGTCGTCTTTATATTACCCATTACGAATAACTTTCCTAAGCAAATCCGAAAGGTATGATTTCCTTACTGAAGTTTTCGTAATCATATTTTACTTGCTGGCAATTTCTTATAGTTTGTTTTCGGTTTTTGGATTTCTTAATTCTGTACTTTAATAAAAACCTCAAAAAGATCGGATTCAAGCTTTCAACCGTTAGATCTGATCTCAGATCATTCTAAACCGTCAGATCAACCGAGGAAGTTGAACCGTCATCCCAATGCCTATATAAAGGGGATCCTATTTTCTCGTCCCACATCGATTTCAAGCTTTTGCGTGCTGAAGCTCTAACTCTCCGATTTAAGGCCGTTCCGAACTACAGTTTTCCAGTTCCGAACTTCAGTCTTCTCTGTTCCGAATATCTCAGAGGACTTCTAATCCGAATGTCTGCAGAGTTATCTTCTCAAGAGATGTCTTCAACCAAGCCCATTTCTCAGTGGTTAGTCTACAGAGAGAGGTTAGTTCATCCGAATTTCTTCAGCAACTATGATTCTATCATTTCGAAGAATATCAAGTTGAATGGCTAGGAGGATGTTGCGATATCAAAAACCGGCAACCAAGATGAAGTCTACTCAGATTTGCTTGTTGAATTTTATGAGTCGGTTGCTTTCTTTGAGGAAGATAATAGAGAAAAATTTTCTTTCAAGTCGTATGGCAAGACATATAAGCTATCTTACACCAAGGCTGCAAGCTTGGTAGGGTTGAATTATGAAGGTGAAGCTGAGTTTATCTCGCACGTTCTGCCAGACTCCTTGGGTAGTTTCAACAAGGAGAAAGCCTTAGAAATTCTCGGATTAGATGATGATAAGGCTCCAAAAATTGCAAGTCTTTCTACAAACTTCCGGATTCTGGAGTTATGGGTGCAAGGGCTTATCGTACCAAGAAAAGGAGACAAGGACAGCTTGAAGAAGAGTGAGATATACATCTTGGATTTCCTGATAAATCTAAGAAAGTTCAACCTGATGAAGCATATTCTTCTCAACATTGATAATTTGAAGAAGGGGAATCTGAGAGCTCAGATAGTGATGTACCCGGCAATATTGTCGAAGCTGATAGTTCGGTGCCTAGAATCCTTCAAGGTTGCTTGCAATTCCAAGCCGAAAGTTTGCAAGATCATGTTGCTCAGTGATGCAACTCTTAAAAGGATGAATATAGCTTTTAACAAGGAGTCAGGGAAGTTTATTGATCTACCTCCTCAAGTAGAAGTGACTCCGAAAGTGGCTGATCCGGAATCATCCAAGCCGGTAAGGAAGAGGAAGCTGAAAGAAGTGGTTGTCGATGCTGAGGAACCTAAGTCTAAGGAAGTCCATTCCGCACCTCCTAAGTCTAAGAAGAAGAAGACATATACTGATGAGGTTGCAGCAAAGTGGAGAGCTGACAAGGAAAAGAGGAAGGAAGGAGATCCGCAGTTCGGATTGGATCCTGCAGAGGCTAAGGCTCTGAAAGAAAAGGCTGCTGATGAGATTGAGAAGCAAGCAAAGGAAAAGAAGATGAAGAAGAAGTTGTCAGAAGCTGAGGCTGTGCAAGCGTTGTTAAAATTTAATGAAATGGTTTCAGCAACCATTCCCGTTCCGAGATCTTTTTCTCTGGAATCTCTACCTGAGACTCCAGGAAGAAATCTTGTAACTCCGGAAGAGGCTGTTGCTACTGAGGAAGTAGAGCTAGTGGAAGAGGTTGAAGAAGCGGCTGAAGGAAGTGGTGAGACAGGAGATGTGCTCAAACAAGTAGATGAATATAAGGGAACTCCTTCGGAACACCTCTCGCTCCGAACATCTGAAACTCAATCTTCAAAGCTTGCTACTCCTGCAATGGAAGAAGAAAAGGGAGAAGAAGAAGTTACTTGTCAAGAAAATATTTTACTTGATGCTGCTCAGGTGGGAAACGTGGAAGCCAATGTTCAAGAAGTTGCTGATGAGGAAGATAAAATTGTTCAAGTCTCTGATAGTGAGAACAGATCTCCGGAACAAGTTTCAATTCCGGAAAAACAAAAGGGAAAGCAAATTCTTGCTGATACCCCGAGTTCAGAAAAAAGTTTGAGGAAGGAAGCTGGTAGCTCTTCTAAGAGGAAGTTGGAGCTTATTGAGGAAGAAAATTCTCCTAGCAAGATTTCTGATTCGGAGTCATCATCGTTGGGGCACGATTTTGTTGTTCAGTCCTTGAAGAAGTTGGTGGGAACCATTCCAACCTTCTCCAGTATTGACTCTCGGTGCCAGATGCTCCAACATACAATGAATCAGAAAACCGACTCCGTATCCATGGTTATGGATAAATGTTTTGAGATAGAAGCCTAGTTCAAAAATTTCTTTATTGGTTACGAAGCCCATAAAAGATCGTGCAAAAGGATGACTAGCTGGTCGAAGAAGAATGTGGAAGAGATGAGGTTGCTGGATGAGTTTCAGGAGAATGTTAAGGATGCATTTCAAACCGAGGACAAGAAGTTTCATGAGATGACTGCATCATTCGATGAGAAATTGGCAAAGGAAAAGAACATTCGGAGTCAGGAAGTAAGAGATCTGAATGGAAAGCTCAACTCTGTTAATCAAAGTTGGAAATTTGAAAGGGATCATCGGATCAATTTTCTAGAAAGGATAAAGTCTCAGGAAGAGAAAATGGAAGCTCAGGAAGAAAAGTTGAAGGCTCAGGAAGAAATCATTGAAGCTCAGTCAGCAAGAATAGTTGCCTTAGAAAAGCAAGCAGAGGAAGATCATAAGGACCTCAAGAAGATCAAGACAATTCTCAAGGGGCTCATGTCGAAGGAGAAAGATCCGAAATGACCAATCCGATCTTTTTGTTGTAATCTGTTTTTGTTGCTGACATTTCAAATATAATGAAAATTGTGCTTGTTGTTTCTATTGCTGTCGTTACTAATCTTTTCAGGTACTTTGTTATTTTTTTTCCATTCCCTCCAATTCTTTTTGAAAATCACAAAGGGGGAGAAGGAAAAGATCCTTAAGAAAAAGAGGAAATCTATTAAGTGCTTATCAAAGGGGGAGAAAGAAAAATACCCAAGGAGATAGAACTCTAATAAGAGTTTGTTTAAGGGGGAGTTTTTCTTAAAGAAACATCACTCCGGAAATATGAATACGATCCTTAGAGTTTCAAAGCCTAAGGGGGAGTTAGTCGTATTCATCTATATTCTTAAACCAAGGGAGATAATATTTAATATGTTTCTTTCTTCTTAGAATAGCTTTTTCGTAAGGATGTTTGTGCTTTCCAAAAAGGGGGAGATTATTGAGTCAATAAGGTTTTCCTTATGACTTTTTCCATTCCTTCTTGTTTTGAAAATCACAAACACCTTATCTTTAAGGAAAATCGCTTTTGTAAGGAAAAATGCTTTCCTAAGGAAAATTGCTTTTATAAGGAAAAATGCTTTCTTAAGGAAAATCGCTTTTATAAGGAAAATTATCCTTATCATATTTTTTATATTTTTCTTAAGTGTGAGATTCGGATTCGTTTTCTCGGAGTCATTAAAACTGATAAAAAGCATTCTGTTTTTAGGATTCGGTTCTGGACAAGAACTATAAGGAAGTTTCATTCCGAATACCGGATATGAATTCTGACTTAGTTCTATTCCAGATTCAGGATACGAATTCTGAAGAAGAATTCTCATTATGAATTCTGATAAAGAATTCTCATTACGAATTCTGAGGACGATTTCTCATTACGAATTCTGATGATGAATTCTCATTACTAATTCTGATGATGAATTCTCATTACGAATTCTAATGACGAATTCTCATTACGATTTCTGATGACGAATTCCTATTCCGAATTCCTATTCCGAATTCTCATTCCGAATTCACCTATTAAACAGAATCTGATTATCATTGTTTTATACACTCTAAATTCATTCACTCCGAACTTTCACTCCGAAATTTCTATTCCGAACCTTTTTGTTAGAGTTTAAAACGATGTCGTACATTCTGTTACACTTACCTTGTTATAAAACGATGTCGTCCATTTTGTTATAAACTAACCGTTGTCTAAGTGACACGTGTACAGGTCCCTCCGAACTTTAGGGAAAATATGACCGTTGGAGAGGAGCTGACCTTACCTATAAATAGGAGCTCATTTGAAAAAGCTCGCAATGGATGGATGAACAATTTGGATTTTGTGCATACATGCTGTTGAAGTGATTTCTAGAGAGAGAGTCTCTTATTAACTCTCAAAGCTTCGTGCGACTCCGAATGTTGGTGATTACATTCGAGGGCTTCCGGGGATAGGAAGACAGAGGTGCCGACTACCTTAAAGATCGAGGGCTTTCTTGCTGAGAAAGACAGAGGTTGCCAACTACCTTGAAGTTGAGGGCTTGCGGGGATAGCAAGACAGAGACTCCGATCTTCGTATCGAGGGCTTACCCTGGTGTGGGTAAGACAGACTTGCTTGAAAGTATAAATCAAGGGACCTTTATCCAAGGTTGTTGGATACCCTTCTCTTTGGGTTAAAAGACTATTATCTTGTTACTAGTAGTTGTACTACTTGTTTTTATTCCGCTGAAATTTGTATCTTAAGGAAAGTATAACTTTCTTATACTTCCTTACTTACTCTGATTCTTTTTGATTCTATACGCTTTAAGGTAGAATCTCATATTGTAACTTTTGTTAAGTTTCAATTTCCAGAACCATATTTCCGGAACCTACTTTTGGAATCTCCTTCCAAGTTTAGTTCGGTGTTAGAGGTGTTGTGAATTTACTTAGTTTAACTTTGTTAAACTTAGTTCTTTCCTTTTCTTAAGGAAACTTTAGTTATTCATAACTAACTTTAAAGGTTTCAAAGGAATTTTTAAAGTATACAATTCATCCCCCCTCTTGTATATTGAGCATCTCATATTATATTTCGATCCTACATAGGAGTCTCCAACATGCCATGAGTACTAAAGTAAATTTCAACACGACCTATCACCCCAAAAATGATTTCCAAACTAAATGGACTATTTAGACACATGATGATATGATATGATAATTTTATTTAGAATTAAACAGTGGATGGTATTATAATATTCCATTGTTTGAGTTCTTTTATAAAAATAGATTCTACATGAATATTCAGATGGCTCTATATGAATCTCTTAATGGAAATCAATGTATAACTCCAACCTTTTAAGATGAAGTTATATAATGAAATCTACATGGACATGATCTTATGTAAAATATGACATAGAATGTTCAATTCATCTAGAAAGATATTAAATATGCTCAAAGTCTGCAAAATAGCTACGTTGAAAACCATCGAAAGGACATGGAGTTTGACGTTGGTGATAATGACTTCCTTTGAATATCACCATGGAATATATTCATGATGTTTGGAAAAGAAAGGGAAGCTAAGTCCATGTTACATTGTCCCATTTGAGATCCATCACCACATATGATCCATAACCTATCATCTTCCACTTCCACCGAATATGGATAATGTTCATGATGTGTTTCACATATCACTACTAAGAAAGTACAAACCAGATCCCTCAAATGTACTAAACTCAATGGTGGTACATCTGGATGATGATCACTCTTATGAGGAGCATCCAGCAAAGATTCTGTAAAAGAAAGATAAGTTTCTAAACAAAAAGGAAAATCACCATGTCAATGTGTTGTAGAAGAACCATAATTATGAATAAGTATATTGGGAACTAGAGGAGGTGATGAAGGATAAATACAATCACATGTTTATATAAAATAAAATTTTTAGGGTGAACTTTTAAATTGGGGTAATAATGTAACAACCCAAACATTAATCGATGCAATTTCTCCCCTATTTTAGTAATTTGATATTTTATAATATCATTAAATCACATTATGAAACACAATGAGACATCATGCTTAAATGAACTACTAAATTCAATAACATAATTTTACCACTTATGTGATTTGAATTTCAAAAATATGACATACATGGCTGTGACCAACAATCTATTAAGAGTCTGATAGGGAAAAATTAATTCTTGGTGAATAGTAACATACTCTTATGAATAGTAATATGACCCTTAAGAATAGTTATATGACACATATGAATAGTAAATCTTCCATGTGAATATGTGCCTTATAAATGATTTTATAACTTAAATTTATACATCATATAAGTGACAATATAATATAATTATATTATAGTGTTCGTATATCGGTATGTCATGAAAATTTAATGAATAATTTAATAATTTTAAAATAAATATTTTCATAAAAATATGGTAATTTTATGAGAGCATAATAAATTTTTCAAAGTGTTAGATTTTTTTAGAAAATTGTATTATTCATGTAAATTATGATTTTAATTAAAAATTTAACAAAAAATATTTTGATAAATATTTTCATAAAAAGGATTTCATTTTTTAATTCTACAAATCGAAAAACTAATAGAGAGAATTTTTCGGGTATTTCTGAAATAGTTGAATTTTTTTTGAGTAGTGAAATTCAATAATTTACAAAAATATGTTAAATAAATGAATTTCTACAACATGCATGAGTCATAAATAATGTAAATTTCCATTGGTTCAAACTAACATTCCTTATTTACTATATTTAGTAATTTAATCATCTCTATTTCTTAACTGGAGGTAAATTAATAAACTAATGAATTAAATATTGATAAAACCCCCCTCCACTCGACTATAAACTCCACCCCTCACAACATCATTTCCTCAAACCTCTCAAGCCTTATGCCTACACCGTATTCTGCTCAAATACCCTAAAACTATCCTCCCCCACATCCAAAATACCTTGGTCTCATAAAAATACCAAAGACACTCCCCTAATGAGGCTCTAAAAGAATACATATTTAAGAGATAATTTCTCTCACTTTTCATTCAAATTCTGTTCAAACATCATCTCTTTTGTTCTATTATCATCAATTTATTTTTTCCAAATGTTACGATAAACCTATTTATGATTGATATAATGGTATTATATTATGTTAATGGAACATTATTCATTATAATCCACCCTCTCCCTCTCTTTATAAAAATTAAATTGTCGCCCGTGATGTGTTAATTTACCTACAGTGTGGGAGATGCACTTCCATTTTCCTTTCACTCCATCAAGGATTTCAATAAAACCATTAAATTGATAAAAATAGATATTAATATTTATGATGTAATCCCTTTTATTTTATATAAATAATTTTGATAAATAATACTAAACCATAATACAAAACAGGTTCATTGTAATCCAAAAACCACTGAAATTAACCTGAAATGATCATCATTAAATTTTAACTAATGATTCATCACCATAAATAGATTCATTATAATATTATTTAACTACTTAAATATAATTAATATAATTTAATATAATTTATATATGTTTATAAATCTTCTATATGAACTTGCAATCATTTGTTCAAGTGAACTATTCATGAAAACTATGAAAAAGAACACTCTCGAACAGTGAATTTAAACTCTATATCTTATAAAAAGGCCTATAAAAGAAAATAATAAAATCATAATGAATCATAATTATTTATATAATGTTTTGGAGGTGCTAACTAGTGAATATAATGTTATTTTATTATAAATTAATGTGAATTAATAGTTCAGGATCAAGGTAAGGAGAATTATCGAACCCAACATTCTCTCATTGCGTTTTCCCATTTTCACTACATTTTTGGTTTGGTATTTCCTAAAATATTATTTCTTAATCATTATCATACCATTTCTGGGATATACATGTCTTACACTAGAGTTTATGTGAGACATAATGTTTTCCAAATGAACTCTTCTTTCAAAAAACACACCTTTTACTTCTAACCCATGGTTGATGGTCCTTGTATCAAGTATGTTATTCCCTATTTCATTTAGGGACCCAATTTTTATGAATATATGATTTTTGAAGTGAAACACATTTCTTTTCAGGGGTTTTTTTATTTTCAATAATGATATATGTTCTATGAGGCAAGTATGATAATGTAAATGTTATGATGTGATGAGTGCACCTAAATTATATAGTGCTCCAATGCATTGGGTAATGTGAAGAACCTCATGAGTAAATTTAAGTATGCATGAACATGATTCTATATTTTCCCACAACTATTTGTGGTATATGACCACCAATACATGAGGATTCATTTTTATGCATTTACACATTACATGTTATTATCTAATACTTCTTCCCATGATTATGATGATGATGTTATGATTATGCTCACCCTATGTTAGATGGTTTCATGTTTTTATATATCCTTTTATTAAGATTTTAGCTCAGACATTTTTATGTATATCCTTAGGCGACTTCTTGAAAAAAAGAGAAGACTAGATCCAATAATAAGCAAAATAATAAATAATTAAATTCATGTTTTGTGCAATAAATTTTATGTATTTTCCTAGTTTTCTGAAGACAATAATCCTTTGGATCATTTATTTGTAATGTTTTTATGTTGTTTATCATTAAAATGATCTAAAAGTAATGTATGAAAAAAAGATTCACTATAATTATCACCTCAATCATTCTCCAGTGAGTTTTCAATCACATGGATAAGATGATCATGCTATTGGGCATTCTAGTCTCATTAATCTAGTTCCTCCATTGGAAATCATCATCAGAATTAGGTACCTCACTGGTGCCATTGTATAAATAATGAAAACCCATCCAATTGTGCAGTTTTAGTCACAATAATCTACCCATGATCTATAATTATTTATATATAGAAGCCATTGTTAAATAGGGTTAGGAAATTGATTGGTCAAACATGTTAAACTCACTCTCAATACACAATCACCCTGGGTTCCTTATCATAATCCCAAGGAATCATCATGATAATATCAAAGAACCCAATAATATACAATTTTTCAATATCAGATCAAGCATATAACCTAGATCACAACACATAAATTCATTTATAGACTATGGACAACCTCTATCATAGGATTCCCTTGATCAAAATGAAAGAAAGACCTACAAGGATCAAAGTCAAATTGAAGGGACTATAGGTCTCCCACATAAACCTATCGATCATGTCTCATAACATGGTCACTAGTTCTTACATACTAAAACAAAATCTAATCATGTCTAAGTTCATATCCCATGGTCATCATCCACACACCATTCTAAAATTAAGGTACCAAACATGCCTTTCATCCCTCTATAAGGGAGCTAAAATTCACCTCAACCATAGAGGGTCAAAACATATAAAGCCATTGCCTTCCTGGGCCCTAACCCTCTCTGAGTATCCTTATTTTGTACTTATCCATATAGGTCATGATATAAACATAGAAAATAATGATGAACTAACTATCACCAATAATTTAAATATGGTAGTACCCCCTTGAGGTTGTAGTTCTCTATAACCATTTAGGCATTTTCAGCATCATAAAACATGACTCTAATAGATCACCACAAATGAAGATATCAACTTCCAATTTAAAAATATGAGGGTCAACAATATGCAGACAAAATAATAAAAATAATTGGTTCCATATCATAGGCATGTTTTTTGGTTAAGTATAATGTAATTTCAATCTATACAGAGGAACACCACATATGTTCTTACCAAAACATTAAATAACCAATCCTTTGAAAAAAACACCATGAGAGGTTAAATATTGGGTAACCATGTTTCATAAGGACCTACTAGATTCAGTACACTTATTGTGCATGAGGTCTAAGTCTTTATCCTCTCTACCAAACATCCTATAATAGATCTACATTAACTTCCATCAAAAGTAGATATATATACATATCAAGAATGTTGAGTAGAATTCCACCATCAACCTACAAAGGGGGGAAATTTTAGGTTGTTGTAATAAATTTAAAAAATTGCCATAAATATTCAATAAAATAACATAATATATATTCTTTAACATGTTCACCATAAATTTCAAAATATGATTCAAGAGACTCCTATTTCCTCTGCTAGAAAAGATTAAAAATCAATCACTAACCTCTTCCCAGTAGGATGAGAGGCATAAATCCATCAATAGCCTATCACCAATGATATAAAATATCAAATCCATAATAATTCATAAATATACACCACATGTTCATCTCTCACATTGAAAATAATATACAACTACAAAATCATAGAAAAACAAACAATCTCCTATCCCTAGAATCCCAAACATATAACAGGAATAAGTGTTCTCAATGAACCAGATTGATATCAACCACATATTCTATAACATTTATAATACTCATATATACCATATATTAAATAGTAAAAAAGAAACCGTTTTGATACCACTTTTTCATGACATGACCACAGTTCAAGTAATCTAGTGCACTGATCAGTTTTCCACAAGGCTTTAATCACACCTCCTTGCATAGAAGAGGATTGAAAATAGCAACGGGGGTAATATGGTGTGATATTGGGGAGAATATCCTCTCTCATCATATTATTAAAACAATATAAATAACCGTGAATAATAGAAATCAGTAAATAATTATAGCATTGATGTATTAAATATAAAAGCATTGAATAAAAAGAATATAATCCACTAAAATCCTGAATATCCATATCAACACATACAATAATGATCTCCCACTAGCAAGATAATATATATACGAGTAAATAAAATAACCAAATCAAATGTAGGTGGATTTATGGCTATCTTCAATCCAAACCACAAAACAATGATCCAAGAAAATATAAGAGTCATCATGTTTAATCAATCTTGTGACTCATCCCAAACTTGTGCCTGCAACTATGTGAATATATGCTCAAGTGACCTAGTGTAATGGTGGCTCGATCAGGATGTGAGTACAAAAATCAGTAGGGAACCACTAATGTAGTCTTTCACATACCTGGTTATATGAATTATATATATATATATATATGAGGTTCTCAATTGGATAATAATAATGACTACTAGAAATAAACTGGAAGAAAAATTGTACAAGGATTACTAAAATGAATTATTCAACCAAGTTGATACACAATTGGAATGAGGTACTGCCATTTATATATTTATATATTATTATATTTAAATAAATATATATATTACCATATATATACATATATATAATCCCATATATACATATATGTATTTCTATGAGAAAGGAGAGAAGTAACATGAGTCAAACCATAACCGATTCTTGGGATTGGAAAGATGAACGTCTAAAATCCTTTGAAATAGGCATTGAGCTAGATGTAATACAACTTATGTCATGAATAATTATGTTGATCATTGTGTTTGTAATACCAGTAATCAATTACTTATTCATCCATCACTACAAATGTATCTATTCAATCGATGCAATAAGATGAGGATTCGTATCCTAGACCTGGGGTCACATGTACTTGCATTTAATCACTACCATGAAGGATTGCAAGTAATATATTAAAATACTATAAACCATTACCTGAGTTTGTTTCCAAACCACTCATGATGTTTATATTCCAATTCGATTAAAATATTCTATGTCCGGATCTGTAGGAAATCACAACATTCCAACATGGATGGCCCATAAGGGAGATGAACATTAAGTGATATGAATCCTCTATGAATCTAAGATAGAACTCATAATCCATTAAAAAACTTGATCAACATCCGTATTTTGATGTTTTTCTAGGAAATGCAGTAATGGTGCATCCGCCAAACCATAGAGGCTATCCTAGACATCACTATGGTATATTAAGCCCAACCCTTAAGAATTTCAAAAACATCCATAGATCCATAGAATTTATCCAACCTAAAAAACTATAGTAATCCCATGGATCTCAGTAGATATGTATCCATAGGGAAACAAAAACTAGATAGGTTCTCCAAACTTGAAATCCATATCTAAAAATTCAAAGGTACGTATGAATCCGAATGAAAAAAGGTTACTTTAGAAATTATAACCATCACCATGGAAGGTCATGAGTAAGATCCTTGAAGTATATCTGGTAACCCCCAATATTGAATCAAATCACATCATGAATATCTGCCATGTACTAGGAAGAATCTCTTCCAATCATAGATGAACCAATAGTAAACATGTGATAAAATAAATAAAATAGTGAGGGCTGTAAAATAAAAAGTCCTACCAATACTACCATTTCCACATGGGATTATAGGTATGGTACATGTTATAAGGTGACATATACTACCATATATAACCAAACCTATATCGTAATATCAGATGGAAAATCGAAAATTGGGGCACCCATAGGTCCCTCTAGGATACTTCTCATGATAGAAATCTAACTCAGGATCCCAAAGGTTTTCATGTAAAATGGTGAATCCCTCTTGGGATACACTAATCCAAATCATATTATGATGCATTTTTATTTTGATCCGTAGAAATAGTATTCAAATGGAGTCATCCTACAAGGGATTATTTTGGTAAAATAATAGGAAAAAGCATCTAATAGGGGGTCCTCAATCACAGTCATTGTCTTATGTCATTATTTTATGTTAGAAAAAATGGGGCATTAGTGACCCCTTCCATTCATCCAATATATATCCCAAATTGATTTTATTTTAATAGTTCATTATAATGATTCTAAATGGAAATAATTTACCTTTGGAAAATGTCCAAGCATACATATAATAGCATAACTAGTAATAAATATATTACGAAATGTTTGACATACCATATACATTTATGAATATTTCTATTTAATTTAACAAGGGTGGGAAGCATTTTACAAGGCCCATAAAAGCTCACCCAATTCATTTATGGTCCATTATAAAAACAAAATCCAAAAAAATTAATTATTACAATATTAGAAATAATTATTTTAATCCCAACCACTTATCTTTAATCAAAATTTTATTTAAAATAGGCATAACACCCAAACCACACCGGTCGATCTCGTCGCACCAGAATTAGTACATAAAACTCTATAATACACTTAAAAGGAAGCCCACCATTAATTTTGGAATAATACCTCATTAAAATATACCAAAAAACCATTAGATAATTTTATATTAATCTATAATTCTTTAGAAATTCACAATGACAACATACCTAGACAAAACAACATGTAGTGACGTAAAGATGACCTCTTGGGTCATTCTCTTCCTAGGAAGTGAAAAGGTACTATCACCTATATCTAATTCCACTATGATCTGGTGAAATTAGGGACTAAAATTTCTAACCAATGAAATCTAATTTATGTTGAAGTAGAAAAAAACTTTGGTTTCTATCTGAAATGATGGAATACCTTATGGTTTCCAATGCACCTGATGATGTCTGATATTCACCAATAATGAGGAAGAACACCAAATAAGGGAAGGAGGAAGAGGGATGTTCATGTGGAGGTGGGGAGGGGAATAAAATTAGGTAAAATTATTTTATGGATTAGAGGTGAACTTGAAAATATTCTGATTTTAATAATCTTTAGGGTTTGGGCACAGAATTTTACAAACCATTCATGAACCATGAAGTTGGAACTATCTTGGACCCTCAATTCATATAGTTACTGCACATGATTGAATATATAAAGTGCCACTAATGTGACCTATTTGTAATAAGTTTTTGACCCAATGCATACTCTCTTAAGGCCTACTAGGAAATTTCTCAAAACCTCATTCTTATACAAAATGGACAACACCATTTTTCTGTGTAGATAGAACTAACAATGTGGAGACCAAGATGCATCGAATTCTCATTTTCCAAAATTATTTTTTAGTCCCCAAACCCCCAATGCGGTCGTAAAAACCCCTTGCTACAGACAAAACCTCATTCCAAATCAATTTTTTTTAATGTCATTCAATCCATTGAATTTATTTTTCAAATCTCCAAACAAGTGTTTACCCATCAAGTAATTGAAAATTCAATATCATTAAATATTTTCCAACATGGAAAAACATATTATCATAAAAATTTTAACCATAATATCTAAATAACACCACGTAGCCACCATGATCTATCATATCTAATTCTGATCACTTGTGTTGTTCATAGTTAATCGTAGTCGAAATCTTCTTGAAAGAGGAATAACTCTAGATGATGTCTATTTAGTTTGACAGTATAATGGAGTAGATAAATATATATCTATCAATATATCCTATATTTTTTTAGTGAGTCTCACTATATTCTTTTTCCACACTAATTTTTATTTAGATACTTATTATATTTGGTTTAGGGTGGGAAGATCGGACACAATCCACCTACCATATTGAATTTTATTAAATGACCCGATATATAATATTAATAATAATATTATTAATAACTAATTAAATTTTTGTTTTCATTAATTATACAATTAAATATCATTAATAAAATTTCTACCATGAAGAGAATTCCACATTCCCTCATCGATAGTTATTGATTCTCAAATAATGACTATTTAATTAAATAAATGGAACTACATTATAATATGATAAACATAATAAATATTATATCTTCAAAACCTGAATAAGAATTATTTTTTTATTAGTTAACTCACTTTATTATTTTGAATAACATTATAATAAATTATTGTGAATGACCAAACCTGAATAAATATTATTAATTCTATCTTGTTAAATTAAATAGTAGAATTTAATTGAGCTAAAAGATTAATTTATCATGTGAACCTCTAGAAGTATATATTAGTTGAGGTATGTATAAATACCTAAATTAAAAGTTTTACATCTAGAAACATTCCATGATGTATATAGAGAAATAATTTAATGTCACAACGATGTCCAATATCATATGAATGTTTACCATGTAATATACTTCCTCATCAAGACATCTATAATCAAACAGGTTGTATTCTAGTTTCATCAACCTATAAGCTCGAAGTTTCTTTCTTTAAAATTATAGAATTTAAGTCACCCACCAAACACCATCGGAATGGAATTTGTTTGGTGGTTATATTCTATTAATTGGTTTTAGATATTAGCTCCCATCAAGGGAAATACGGGATAAATCATTTATCACATTATCAATTAATTCTATATCATTCACAATGTAGCAAACATATCTTACATATCCATGAACATGTATGGACATGATTTTGATCAACACATCAATGTACATGAGTCATGTTATACATTAATTATAATCATAAACTATACAGATCAATTCCAACATACACAAATAAAAGCATCAAATGACACATGGAAACATGGATTTCCTATTGATAAACCTATTCTCAAAAACTACAATAATTGAAATTACTATGGGAAGACAACATGAGAATATATATCAATGTATTATGATCATCCCACCTTAGATAACATGTATTTTATGTGTTAAATCAAAAAAAATATTCTTACCATAGAAAAATGTTCAAGAATAATCTCATGAAACCAATAAGTTCTTATCATAATGACGAACTGTTATGACATTTCAACATGATATATAATCAATGGACATTATCACATTTTTGTATCATGTAGACGAATTACAAGTTTCTGATTATTATACATATATAATTAACAAAATCATGTAATAAAGTACTACATTTTTTTGATCATTGGGACCAAGTCCAATAGTACTTGACTCGGGTGGGGTGCATAATGAATCAAAAGAACACAACATATAATTTTCTCATACAGAATCCCACACCTACTAGTTCATATAAACATCATCATAATGCTACAATCCCAAATATGATGTCATCAATACCACACCAGCATTTGATACCACTAATTAAAAAAATTTCAAAAAAATCCTCACATAAGGCACACATATTACGTGTACTTTTTTATTTTCATTCATATAAATCCATTCTCATTAGTATATGTTCTGCCTATGAAAAATTATACTGTTCAAGGAAATTATTGTTCCATTTATACTTAACAACATAAAATAATTAACCAAATTAACCACTGAATTAAAAATCCACCAACGTACAAAACCCAAGGCCACATAGCCACAAAAACTAATAAAGGACATGAATACCCAAAAACCATCCAAGTCACCAGGACATACACAACATAAAAAACACTTGAAAATCACATAAATATTAGTATGTTAAATTTAATGGATTTAAATATTTCACAAATTTAATGTAATTGTCAATCAATCCATCATAATAAGGAATAACATGGTATATAGAAAAAAAACAACACCAGCATCAATAAAATTAGTAACAACATGTGGTGAAAAAAATTCGCATCAAATTTATTTTGTTTGGTCATTATATTTGATTTGGAAAATTCATATCATTCTCCTAATGGGAGGTAAATGAATGATATTTTCACAATTTCATATAAATATGAAGAGAAATCATATATTTTACCACAATTTAGATACCCTAAGGAACCTACTAACAAGATAAAAAGATGAAGCACCACTTGATTTTAATGAACCACCACCGAAGACTATGAATATGAGCCACCAATAATACTCCCTCCCATAAAGAATTTTCTAAACAAATGAACCATTAAAAGAAATAATAATAACTATAATATAGATAAATAAGAAGAAAGTTATATCTAGATCTAATGAACATTGATCTAGATAAAGCAAGGGGTTAGACTCTCTAATGGAAATTAATAGAGGACATGGGAAGGTCTCGATGGTAGGAAAGTGTTAAACGATGATAAATGAATTTGAACCAATGGTGGATGGATCCTATATTTATGGAGAAATCTCTGTTTTCTTTACCCTTTACATGGTGACCTCTTACCACAAAAAAGGTTAATTGGGTAAAACACATAACTGAATCTCCACATGAGATGATAAAATCTCAAGTGTTTTAAAAATAAAATAAAACCATATCTGACTGTAACCATGCCCTAAACCATGGAATGGTGTAAAAAACTAAGTCATTTGACCTCATGAAACCAAGTACCATGATAATATGAGATCCTTTCTTCACTATTTTTCATAGGATCACCTTTGCGTAACCTTTTCTGGAACCATGCCCAAATAATGTGTGATTTTAGAGTGTTTTACATAGGATTTACACCATACTTACACTCCCTCTAAAATGGACATACATGACTTTTCAAGGGATGTGGTTCACTATGCACTACGCAACTAACTCATAACCTATAAACATTACCTCTAATCCAAGTGAACATAAAAAAAGTACCTACTTTAGTGACTAACAAAATGTTATGTACCATTAAATGGTCAAAATGAATCCTAGAGATTCTAGAAATCCACAGAATTCCATCAATAGAGCTCCAAGAGCTAAAAAATACAATGGTAATGAAGGAAATGTTCATACCACTACAAGATCATCCCACCAACATTGAATTCCCATATAGTCACCAATGTATATATCGAGGTCTGCCAAATATTTGATATTTCTCTTTTCGATTGTTTGAGTCGTTTATTGAAAAACAACCATCAAAATTCCTATCATTTTATTTAGAGATTTCATTCCTTTAATGACTAGTAAGGAACCATGAATATATGGGTTACTAAAATTAATTTGAAACAATGTAAATACACATCTCAAGAAAAATTAATGTAGCAATATCAAGCTATAAAAATTGGTAAAGAGAATCCAAATTCAGTATTTTAATTCTATGTGAAGAAAAAACAATAAACCAATGAAAACAAATGGTAATCATAAGGACACTACTATTTATTATATATTTACTATTTTCTATAGAAGTAACAATATTTTTTTAAATTGTTTTCAAATGGTATTTTTAGGTAGAATAAATTCAATTATATTATAATATTTTTTACCATTCAATAAATTTTAATGGGGTCAGAGGAAATAACTCTCACCCATTATGTACATTGTTTGGTTATTGATTGATAGTGAAGAATTATTGTGACATACCCAATGAAATGATGATTGGTATCTGATCTATAGACTTATTTGAAAGATTATTATATTGGGGATGAGTAAAAAAAGAGTCAAACAGGGAACAAAATGATCCTAAACATTTATAAACATGATATTTTATCTAAGTCTAATTTCATTATATTCAATTAAAATAATATTCATTTGAGATTAATAATGTTAAAAAATTTAAAATATATATATAAATAATAAAAAAATATTAATAATTATTTTCATTACCTTAAATAACCATTGATCAGTAAAAATTGAAATAAATGTGTTCTTTTATGCATGTATCATCACGCACCCCCGAACATTTCACTCTAGGTCCATCTCCTCTTATATATGTGTACCTCATCATCATTGAAATTCCCTCACTTCCCTTGCGTGAAAACTTTTTTTCAAAAAATCAATTTAATTGATTCCAAATGATTTAGGATTCGTGTTGTTATTTGGTTTCAAATTATTGATCGGTCCTAGGTCGTAGCTATACTATTTTTATTTTATATTTCCCCTTATATGTCTCAATCAGTGAAATAAGTTTTCCATGATGAATTTAGGTATGATAACTAATGGTTCATTTGGTGGGATTCATATATACAAATATTCATGTATGATTGTTGTTTATTAGAAATTTAATTTTCACAAATAATTACAATAGATAGGTCATTTATTCTGATAAATAGTTACGATTAATTTGGAAATATTTATGAAACCTTTAAAAATTTCATTAGCATATGGTAATTGTGTTTTGTGTTTTGAAGATGATCAACATTATTTAGATTCTAAAATCATGCTATATATCTAGGTTTCTCATATTAATTTGATTGGATCCCATTTTCTAACCATTGTAACATACATGTGTTCATGAACACAAAAAAAAAATGCATTCTTCGAGATATGTCTCTCATTTATATCCTTGAATGGACCTACATGACATTCCTATCATTCACATTATATTTTGGGTTTTAGTTTTTTTAATATCAGGAGGTAGTATATCATCTAGTTTTTTTTCTTCAATGGTTACGTGTAATTTTTCATGAACTTATATGGAGTATTTTCATTTCATTTCCATGAAAATATGGCCTATGGTAACATACATAACTTATTTTTTTTACATTCCATTATTTATATGTAGACACCATTAACTGATGCTCTTTATAACTTCTACCGACATACAATTTTCTATGCATCTTTCAATAGTGTTGATGTATATAAGGATAAAAAGAATAATAAAAATATAGTTGATATACCATTAACTTTAGGTTAATCCCAGTTTTTCTAACCAATACAAACCTCATTTTATATTCATGTGATAAATCCATTTCTTGATAGTTAAGGTGAAGATGAAGATAATTAAAATGAAGCATAAAAGTATTATATGGAAATAACCAAGAGTGTTCATATTTCATTTCACAATGGAATGAATCATATGTTGGGTTCTCGTTCAACATATCTTATAGTCCATTTTTATGATATTATGTTGATTATAGAGAATAACTATATCACGGGGTTGTAAAAAATGACCAAAAGATGAATATATCATTGACCTAAATTGTTTTGTAGTCATGAAATATAATAGAAAAAAACAAAGAAATACTTCAGTTATTAAATGAAAATCATAATGATAATTTATGTTATGCATCTATTTTTTTGGTAGTCATAGAATGTGACACATGTTCACAAACTATACCAACATACATATATAACACGAAACATAAATATTTCAAAAAATAAATATGCTCATATAGAAAACACACACTACGTTATATTAAAATTTCACAAAATATATTTTCATCTGGAATATATATATATATATATATTATACACACAGAGACACAGACAAACACACACACACACATATGATTAACATTTATATATATGATCACATAATAATCAAAACACTCAAAAACACAATCACAAACACAAATAGACACACACATTTATGATTCGTAAAATATGTATATGAATAGTTCATGAGACATTTAATATTCCAAAGAGAATTCATATATTCGATGGATAATTTTTCTTTTTTTTGTATTTTTAGAACACACATACACTATAAAACATATTCAATGAACACTGAATTTTTACAATAAATTTTTTTATAAACCCAAACACACATTACATTCATAAAACATAATATTTGAATATTTTATATATTAAAAAATTTAGTACATTTAAAAGTTTCATGTGGAATTGTATACCCAATGTTCTATGAATTTTGAAAAAAATAAATATAAAAAACTTGTATATTTAGGTTTCATGTCTTAAAAACCAAGTTAACACAAAATGAGAGCATAAAAAACACGCATGAACACACACACACACAAAATGATAACATATAAAACACAAACAAAACACAACACACCACACTCATATATGAAAAAAAAAGATATCATATTATGAAACAATAAACACAAATAAAATAATGAAACAATACATCAAACATTTTTTATTATGGGTAGAACATGTGTTCTATAGAACTTAAATTGTGTGAGTTTAATAATATATTTAGAAAGAAACCAATAAATATCATGGGAACATAAAATTTCTTAAAAAAATATCTAATATATTATTCATTTTTGTAATGGATTTTCTTGATGATTGTTTCATCAAGAACTCGAGGAATGGAATGGACTACAAATTATGGTTTTATTGTGTGTGTGTGGGGGGGGTATATGTTGTGAATAATCATGAATGTTGGGATACCATTGTCGCTCTTTCTGAAAGATCCCAACAGTTCCCCCATATGTAGTTGGGTATAGAATTTCTTTCCAAAGGCTCGAGATCATCTTGATTTTCAGTCCCAAGAACTCCTAGGGATTCACTTTGGTTGAGTGGATGGAAGGTCAAGCTCATCAAACACTTTTTTGGGAATTATTACATACTATGGGACTATATTAAAGAGTTAGTATATGTTAAGCAATCTCTTCACAATAAAAATAATTGACCATTTACCCCAAATAAGTGGTTTCTTTTATTAATATTTTATGTGTAATATAATGGGGTCTCTTTAGTGAATCCATCTATAAGTATCTGAGGCTATCCATCAATTTCTAGTAATAGTTTATTTTTATATGTGCTGAAGCCATATAACTAAGAGATTTGGAAAGTGATTCCACGTAAGGAAGTGGTTGATATTCGGAGTATGAGATAATCAGATTATGAGGATTTCTATATATTATGGTTATTCAAGGACCAAAAACACATGTAGTTCATTAGAACCATCCAGTTTAACATCTGGTGGAATGTACTTCCATAGGGATTATGGGACACTAGATGTTCAAGATTGAGTCATGCTGGGATGTCCTATATATCCCAATTATTTAGGTAACTAGATTTTTCATATTTAATTTGTTCATAGCATACACTCTCAAGTTTCCCTTATCATTTTAGGGAATAAAGACATAGATGATATGATTATTGAAATTCACTAAGCCCATGTGAGATATTATTGGTGTGAGAAAAAATGGATGTAAGATTATCATTTTCATTTCTCATGACATGGGACAATTGTGCGGGACTACCTAGAGAGGATTTATTATAGATCATGGGCCTTAGAAAGTCATCCTACGTATCTTTATCATCACAGGAATCAGAGTCATCAAATTTCAGTTTATTTCTTAGTCTGTTGATGGATGAGGTAGAGTAATCAACCCGTGGGAATGAATGGATCATAATGGTCGAAATGTTATTTCAATGAGACGTACATGTATTTGTATTTTTATTTGAGAATGTGCCTTAGGAAGTCATCATATGTATCTTTGTTATTCATGGAATGATATTTATCGTTTTTCAACTTATTGGGGATTCCAATCTATGGATTCCCTTGTAACTCGGGGTTATATGGTTAAGATGACCTGATCAATTAGAATCCAAAACCCCACATGAGACATGCTCATTGTGAGAAACATGGGATTTATAATGATCAATATATTTTTTTATAAAGATGTGACTTATATTTTAGAATGCCCTGGATAGTCAATATGGAACTTGAACCTTATAGAGGTGGCTTACATATCCTGAATAAGGAATGAATGAGAGTGTTCATAGTTCCCTTTTAATAGGGAATACACATTGAGGCTACCATATCAGTTGGGTCTACCACAATGAGGATGAACAAGGTGACCATGTCTTTTGATACCCTTATAACCTTGTCTATTTGTTTAGAGGTTGTCTCATAGCCTAGTTGTCTTGTCTGGAGGAAATTTCAAGAATAATGTGGTTTACCATAGAATCTATAGAATATCGTAGATTCCATGTTTATATGGTGTCCCATGTCTTGGGTACATCCCTATAGATAATTGTGAGTATTGGATAATATGTCTGAAGGGTGTCGTGGGTCTTAGCTAAATATCTTATAGGGCCTTTCGAGAGTTGTTTGGAATACCCTGATGAGTCTGAGAGACCTCGATCACATGATTAGGTAATTTTATATGAGTCATGAGATTTATTCAAAGGATGTTTGATGGATTGAGATACAAGTCCATTGGGACATCATGAGTATAATGTGACATGGCCATGGGGTCATGTGACTTGTTCCAACATGTCTAGAAGAATTCAGGTGACCAAAATAGTATGTTGAAGGGTCTTTGTGAGATATGTATAACATATTATTGTGCAGTTGTGTGTCTTGGATAGTTCACATGAATGACATGAGGGAAAATAATCATGTTTTTGTCTATTTATTTCAATTTTAGTCATTATTGAAGCACATATATTAAAAATGCCTTAAATTTATTCAGTTTCAGTTTATTTTGAGTATCACATAATCCTATATAGACACATTATGTAATAAACATGATATTTGAATGATCCTGATAATTTCGTTCTCCATGTAGCATGATTATTTCTAGGGATATTTTGTCCATTACCTAATGGATAACATACTGGTCGTTAGAGCCATCACTCTGAGAAATACTCTCTAGAAACTGTGGGAAATTCCAAGAGTTCATCTATGTGTTGTTGTGGAAATTCTAGAAATTAGGATTATATAATTTTTATAGAGTTTGAGTTGTGGAATTTTTAGACCTCACCAGACTGACTATTTTATGATTTGTGTAGTTTATATGGGGTGGATCAATGCTTCAGTCAGCAAAGGGGGCTGACACCATTAGTTTTTGTGAGTCTTTTTCATGGATCGTTCTAAGGGAGCCACCTAATTTTCAACAGTCATGAGTCTCTCTCATTATCTCTTTCCATATTGTATTATTTCCAAACAATGAAGATTTTTTTCTCATGTGATCATGATGGAAGATTTCAATTTTTAAAATTTGACATGTCAAAGGGCCTTCTCGATACGATCAAAGCCTTTCTTGGTACATTGTTTTAGGTAATTATGGCTCATCCAGGGGTCTCAGAGGACCATACTGTGGACTTCATGAGTGTGCCTTATGTGTATTATGACCATGAGAGTATTATGCATCCTCCCACTTTTATTTCCTTTTTTATATGTGATAATGGTTTGGAGCCATGTGATATTTCATCTACAATATCATGGACAATGAACATAATTTTTTATGATGCATCTCCTGACCAATATGGGTCATATGGGGGAATGTTAGTACTTTGTGGAAAAATGCAGTAATTTTCTCTTACAGATCAAATGGGAATGTGTGAGGTTACCTAGAAATAACCAAGGACTTCCATGTGATGAGGATGAAAAGGCAAAGGGATTTTTTTTAGAAATATAAAACATGCTGTCGGAGTCTCGCAGTGCTTTGCCGATCGCCTAGGGTGCACCACATGTCTTTCATTGATTTCAAGTTTCTCATGTATCCTCCCTTTTCAAGACCATTTATTTAATCAAAAAAGGTTCTTGATTCATGTGAATTTAATCCAATTTTTCTATGGGAAAACATTCTCCCATATTTTGATGAGATTCCATATATTTGGGGTTGATAGGGGCCTCCACCATTGTTCATATTTCCTCCCTATTTTCAATGGATTTTCATATGGTTTGTCCAGAACATTTCCAAAGAATAAATATTTGGGCTAGGGAAGCCCAACTGGTTGCCGCTATGAGTCTATTGGTTGTTTTTGGTTCATTATCAAGAGAAGAAGGACTTATTAGGAAGGGATTCATAGAACCATCCATAGAATATCATCTTTACTATGTTCCTTGGCATGAACCTATGGTGGTTGTGCGGTCGTGAGTCCACTGGAGGTTTACACCATGCATGTGTTTTGGGAACATTTTTCTTCCATTGATGTTTTTGTAAATAATTCCCATATTATGATATTCTATAGTTTTTTCTTTTTTTGATACACATTTGGTGCGAAATAACAATTGAACCCTAGAGGAGAAACGTCTCTGGGGTCAACGGATCAATTATGAGGAGAGTAAATTCTCAACCGAGTATCTATCATAGTCATGAATCAGTGTCTAGGGTGACATTTGGTATGTCCAACGATGCTTCGTATTCCATGGAAATCCCTATATATATAGTGTAAGTGTGTCATTATTTTAACAAAATACTTATTTTATAGAGTTCTCTTGCCCTGTGTCTCTTAGGAACGTCTATTGCGAGACCATTTTTCAAGTCCTGATCATATGAACTATTCATGAGATTTGATCATGAGATATGTTCTACAAGACTTCTCTTTCTTAGATTCCCATTAAAACTATCTTTGAACAATATTATGATATCTTATTGAAATTTGGATATGAGGATTGCGATTTTATTGGAGACATCATGGGATCTACATGCTCGATCACATGATCGATCGATTATCATGCGATTCATGTGACCATGTTCATGTCATGGGATCAAAATTATTCAAAAGGGGTCAAACGATTGTGTGATGCCCTATGGTATTATGTGGCCACAAGTCATTTGGGGTTTAGGGGATTATCAAAATCCATATGTGGTTCGTGATTCCATTGTTGATTCATACGACACAAATGACTATGTCTGTTTGTTATGTATTTTACTTTTGACATGACTTTTTATTTTATTTATCTTACATATTCCACTTACTCTTATTTTGATGGATTTTGAATCTCATTGGTCTTCCTTATTTTCCACCAATCAATGGCCCCTGATTGAAAAAAATTGCAATACTGAACCCTAATATTTTTTTATACTAAAAATTATGGTCTAAAAACGTTTATTTCATCTATGCTTTAGTAATATAGTTCATCCCAAAAACTTACTATATATGTATTTGGCCTCCTGGATGATGATCCTATTCCCCCTTTGAAATCTAATCTTCTATCCCATTGGGTATCAACTTCTTCTGACTATGTTCATAGAAAATCACTAAGGATGGTTTGCTGATCACATCTTGATCTCAAGAGATATCATATATGTTATAAAACTCCATTGGTTCCGTACGACTGTGATTCTTATAAAAAACCTATAACTTATAGTTATTCGAGCATATTTTCTTATTCCCTACCAGTCTGAGTATAGGATTGTACCTAAAATGTGATCTTCGTTCCAAGGGAATTATTTTCTGATGAATGGGCATGACTGTTCCGAGTTAGGTAGAGTATTTTGGAGTTTGTTTATGATATATATAGCATTTATCATTATGAATCCCTGTGTATCTCTCAATTTAGCATTTACCACAATCTCGACCTTCTTCATGGGATGTAATGTCATTAGTGTTATGGTACAAACACATTATATATGTCTAATAGTGTGGTGGATATCATCTTATTGGACATCTACCAACTGGGTGGTATTCACCCTCTCAGTGAGATGAAATAAGAATTTATTCATATTGCAGATATCTAGTATGATCCTTTATAGGCCTATGTTCTAGTGAAAGAGATAATTATTATTGGAAATGAGTATTTGGGGATTGATTTTTCTATGTGTTCAATCATTTCCTTCAACCAATGGATTAATATATATCTTTCTCACAGTGAAGAGAGGTCAACTATTATATGTCCTCATCAATGTCTTTGTTAGAAAGTACGTGATGATAGAGCCTCATATTGGGCCACATTGGATGCCATGGATTATACCTCATGGGGCAAATATGTGTATTCGAATATTTCATTGAACCTTAGGTTGGTAGACTTCATGGAAATATCACGAAACATGCAGATTTTCCCAGTTGTGGACACATGCTCTGGGATCCATGTTTGTGCATTAGTGATAGAGACAAGACATTCATAATTGTGGTGCCTGAACATATTAGTACAGATCTTTTCACACCTTTATCAACTTTCAGGCCATATTCAACAAGGTATCATACCATAAAATATTACTGTACCATTCCAGTTTTTTTTGGCTGGATAGGGGAGCACTTTAATTGTTATGAATATTACAAAACCATCTGGATCCCTTGTGCTTTATCTCACTAGAATATATTGAATATATTAGGGGTCAAGGCCATGTCGCATTTTCCTAATAAGGCTAACGAATAACTAATCCATTCTGACAGCTATGATTTCATGTCATTTCATGCACCGACAGGACCAATTATTGGTAATGGTGTTGGTTCCCATGATGGGAGGTTATATATGACCTCTCTCTGAGATGGTGTTCTTGCAAACAAGGTGGATTATATTTTCTTTTTCGAACCCTATAAACCTTTCCAATATTATTTTTTATTTTGGTTTCATTCCAAGAAGATTCCCTCTTCTCACTGTCAGCATCTGAGGGGAATGACATCTGGGAGTCATACATTAATTTTAGTAGATGATGGAATGTGATGACACTAAGGAAGAGATCATACATCCGCCTTTTGAGCACCTATATTCCTTTCCTATGATTATTCCCAAGATTGGGTATCATCTTACCTAGGTGGTGTGCTAAACCAATTGGTTCATCATGTGGACATGCCCTTTTCCTTCCTAATCCCATTATAAAATTCCACGATGGATCATATCCATGATTTGGGAAAGATCTCAAGAAAGATAACCCATTTGGGATATTTATATTTTGACAGAGAAACATATTTAATTGAGGAAATTAATCAACCATAAGAGGATATAGAAGATACCCCTATCAAGATAAGGGCTTATGGGGATTATCCTCATGTATTCGTATTGGTTCAATTAACTAGTCCGTCTTCTGTCCCGCCTACTACATCGTTCTTAGAAGATTGGGTGTAATGTATCATGATCTAGAAATAGATTCATTCCTTGATCAACGAGTCTCCATTTAATGTATTCTATGACAGATGGGAATAGAATCACTAATTATTTCATGATATTTGGGTATATTGTTATGACCAACAACCTCTATGTGATGGTATAAAGAAATATTTGACTCATCTAGCCATACCTAAAAGAGATTTTCTTGATCTTGTAGATGATTCTAATCTTTCTAGGTAGATTAAGGAGACATCATCAACATTGGATCAAGGTCTCTAGTTGATATCCAAATTGAAGGCTTATATGGATGCTTGGACTGGGAGAATATGTAGGTGTGAGGATGTTATAACTAATCTATGGTATGATCTTTCAAAATCGACAACATCTTTGGAAAATCCTTAATGCGGGTTTAGGAGTTTATGGATTTGGTTAAGACACTTAGTCTTGGGTTAAAAGCTTTAAGAAGCAGTGAATGTGGCCCTTCAATACACCATTGGATCTTCTCATCCGACACTTGGAGACCTTAGTAGTGTAGTTGATGAACACTTACCTTATTTTGACCTCTATAATGAATCTATTTTTTAATTCTGCAGAGACTCTAAAACAAGGAGGTTCCTCCCTCCTTTATCACATTTTAATGGATGGATTTTATGAATATTCAAAATTACATTCCAATTTTATTTTATTCTTGATGAGGATAATATTTCATTGCTATACTATTATGTGGTTCTCTAATGCTTCCCATAATTTTCATATCAACAAGTAAATAAGAATTTCTATCCCCGATTCATTAAATACTAATATACTCTCTTTGATAAGTACTCATGAAAACTCACCAACACAAGATACATTACATATGATATGTACAAAATTACCTTGAGATCACCTAATTTTAAAAAGGATTATGCGGGTTGAATTCATATCGTAGAGGGAGATCTATCTATCTTCTTCCATAGATGATAGGATTGGAAAAAGAAGAATGATTGTTCTTAGTTCATGTAGTGAGCCTAAGATTATTTTTTTTAATAAATAACTGATATGTTGTAGTTTAGGGTCTTTGATCTTGGAAATTTGGGCATTTTAATTTAGGGTCTTCTAGATTATTCCTATGTGCACTGTAATTTAAGGAATTCTAGCATGGACCTTTGTGCACTATATTTTTGGGTTCTCTATCTTGGACCATTTTATCACATTAGTTTAGGGTCTTCATGTTCAGACATTGTTATCTCTACAGTTTAGGTTAATCTAGTTTTGTCTTGTTTTATCATTATAATGTAGGGTCTTATAGATCAAACATTTTATCAACGACCAAGGAATATGGTGTAGACATGCCACGAGTGACATAAAACAGACTGAGGTTCTTTGTTCTACTATGGTGTTTCCTTGTAAAACAAGGATTGGAGTTCCTTTCTTGTAAGGAGAAGAGTCTTCTAGTTGGTAGGTATAAGCCCTTACGCATTGATAACATTGATAAATAAAGATGATCTACAATTTTCCAAGGGATATAGAATATTTATGGTGGTAATATGGTGAGGGAGAAATAAAAGGAATTCTAGGTATTCCTGAATAGTTGCAATGAGGGAGAAATAAATCATAACTCAAAAGATTGAGTATGTGGATTTGTGACGGGGTACACATTATTCATATGTACCTTAACACTATGAGGTGTTAGGTTTTGATTCAATGTCACTGATGCTCAAAGAGATTGATTCCCCTTTCTTTCATGGAATAGATGCCTTTATTTGGTGGTTCTAATCCATTTTTCATTAATATCATAGCCTTGAAAAGCCAATCTCCACTTCTTTCTGAGGTCCTTGAATGATTTTCAAAGACACAAATGTCTAGATAATAAATATGTGTATTGAAAGAAATCTATTGATGAAGGTTTCTGACCCCTTAGGGACATTCATCTCTTGATATGTATCTCGAGCCTTATATCCTCTATTTTTGAATCATGTTGTGTGAGACTCAGAAATGTTCAAGAATGGAATGCTGCATCCTTATTTTTAGATACATAAAAAAAACATGGTTACATATTGACTAGGATAAAGACTCCACTTGAATAGTTTGGTTATGAGAATTGTAAATCATGGCCACTAATATCTGAGTTATCTAGAGTGAAATATAACTGGTGGTTAATGTTCAATCTGGCCCTTGCTATTCAATAAGATCAGAGTATGAACTCCTAGATTTATGGGGGGTCTTCCTAGGATATAATGGTCCCTTCAGAAATGGGAGTCCCTCTTAAATTTTTGTCATGTGGGGGTTGTGTTAGCTCATACAACGAAGGCATAAAGGTTTTATATGAAATGTATAATTTCCAAGAAGGGTTCTAGAACTCTAAAAGATGGTTCACCTCCTAGAGAATATATTCCCTTGAAAGTGGATGTGGAAAAACATTAATCAAATTTTTCAATGGACCATGGGGTCCCTATGAGCATAGATTGGATTTTATGATGGCTATAATGTAGAACATATGAGGTTTATTTATTATTAATTTGAAATCTATTTTTTTCCTAAACTCTGATGATGAAGAGTTTAGCGAGTGAAGACTTGAATTTTTCTCAGGCCAACCATTACGTATTTTCAACCTGAAATTTTTTTCATCTCTTTCAAAAGAAGTTTATGGTAATACAACATTTTCCAAAGTGTGGGAAATATGAGGTCTTCTATCGTGTTTACAAAATATGGGAGATTTCACATAAGAGCCTAATTAGGAAACGAAGGGACAAGAGCACTCAAACACCACTCTGATTGGGAGGTGGAATTATTGTAAATAACGACTTGAGTTACTGAAGTCATCAGTAATAATATCAGATAGTAATATCAGGTATGTACCATAACACCCTAAGATTTCCAGTTCTACCTCGCTGATGTTGGACTCACAAGGATTAGTATTTCATTTAGTTCAGTAGGAGAATCCTTTACTTATTTGGTCTAATCCCTTCTACATTGGTTGCATGGATAAGAAAATATTATCTAATCTTCTTTCTAAGGGCCATGAATGATTTGAACAGACCCAAGATGGTGAAGAAATAATGTGTGCTTTATGGATTTTGGTTCTCTTAAAATATTTAAGATGAAACCTGTCCTCTTGTAAGGACATATATGATGTGTAGTTTTAATGGAATACGACTGGGAAATTTTACTTACAGTTTAATATCATGTATTAAGGATATATTAATTGAGGAGTTTTAATGAAATTAATCCAATACATTTTCCTTGAAGTATAAAGTCCATCCCTAATTATTAATTCTAATGATGTCTGACTTAATTTTATATAGGCATGGGAACCAACCTAATTGTGTGAAATTACTGCAGTTGGGCCCAAGGATAAATGTCTTGGATTCACTAGGTATCTCATGTGAATGAGAATCAAACCACATGTAGTTGTGAATGACCATGCGGTTTAACATCATTCAACGAGGACATGGATCCCCCAATGTGAAATGGTTGTATAAGAGCTGGTCCCATGAATCTATCTATGGGTGTCACTACATATCCCATGTTGATGGGAATAAAAAACCATTAGTTCTTGAATGGTAAATACTTTATGCTGGACTAACTCATATATAGTTGTGGGATTTATTTCCATTGATTTTTATAGTTATACTAGGATTAAAGATCGATGCATCACTACATATCTTATGATTACATGAATCATGGAACACATAGTTATTAAGGAACTGTTCAATTTAATGTCTTGTGATAAGGATGAAGATGGAACATCATAAAGAAGAAGTGATGTTGCCACTATGCCTAAAAATGGAATTTTTGTCTTCACTACATATCTCATGGATATGATAACAAAACACATGTACTTCTAAAAGAACCATGTAGTTTAACATCATTCATCGATGAATCATTGTATGACTTTTACAATCTAGCATTCAGGACCAATATGGGCCTCTCAAATTTTCTTATGACTTGTTCATGCTGGGAGGCCCTTTCATTAATTCTTAATCCCTTGTGACCTATGATTTGTTTGAGAAACAAATAATGATAAGGGTCCCTTTCACAATATTGAGGAATTTAAGAGTAAGAAAGGGGAATTTTTTACCATGTGGGGGTTGGAGAAAAATATATGATCAAGGTGTCCATACGTATATAATTGGGAATGAGAATCAACCCATAAATAGTTCTTGATGAACCGTGTAGTTTAAAACCATGATGAAAGAACATGGTGACTAGATATGAATAGAGATGGATATCATAGATCCATTAAATTTTATGTCATTCGGTATGGATGTTAGCCATGTAATTTCACTTCTTATGGAATGGATGTTGTTCATGTAGTTTATTGTCTCATGGTAAAGACATGGATATATCGATGTGAAGGATAAGGGATTTTGTGGGTCCATGTAGTTTTATTTCATGTGGTAAGTATATTTACCTTGATGTTTAGTGTCACATGGTAATGAAACTTGTTCTCCAGATGTGTAAAGGGAGAGATGTTGTGGAACCAAGTAGTTTTATTTTGTGTGGTGAGGACTTGGTATCCTGTAAAATTTAACATATTTGTTTTTTTATGATCTATGTATAGTTTAACAACATCTTGTTAGGAAAAGTTCAAAATAGTTTAACATCATGTGTTCAATATGAGATCTATACAATATATCATCATTTGGTCATGAAGAACCCTGTATAGTTTAATGTCATTTGTTTAGGATGAATAACTGGGCATACCATGATGTAGATTCATATGATATGATGGTTATGAAATGTAATAATTATGAAATATCACATTGGTGGGTGGTGTAACATTCTCCACATACATGGTAGACAATGACTATACCCCATTATAATAAACCATATATATGATATAAGGCCCTTCCAAAATGGGTTTTAGTTTCCAGGGCTTCTTTCTGAGTATCATTTGGGGTTTGAGAGACAACACAAGTTCTCATTGAAGGAATGAATAAGGATATCCTTTTTATTAATGGCTTTTGTGATCTGATTTTGATGGTTCTCTAGGTTGTGTAGTGTGCTCAATAAATTCCCATATAGAAGTTCCAATTTTCCCAAACTCTTTTTTGCTTATTCATAATCTGAGAGATGTCTGCAAATGGATATTTTGAGTGATGGTAGTTGGACCTCTATGGGTTACACTACCTCAGTCCCATACGAAAATGATCACACTGTTTCACATGTTGTAGTACGTGTGGTGGTATAATAGGTCCATAAAGTATGGGTGAGTCTGTCTAGAAAATAATTTTAATCATTTTCACCATTATCTGTCATATATTCGATAGTGTCTTATTTAAGGTATATATATATATATATACATTTTTTGATGAATGATATTGAGATGAATGATTGGACTGGATATTTTTCTCTTGGTAAACATCTTCAACTCCGTGGAATATAAATTTTTGTTATTGTCTGTTAGTATTGTGTGAGGGACCCCAAGCCTGGAGATGATATGGGACATTATGAAGTTGATGATATTCTTCGTCCTGACCTCCTAAGGGGTATCACCTCATCACATTTGGAAATGAAGTTAGTTGAAGTAAGGATGTACTTGAACTATTTGGTTGTGGCTAGGGGATATTTCCCCACAACATACATTCCCCAAATTGAAAATGACCATTATATTTAGCTGTATGTATCAATTTATGGTTAGAGTGTATGCAGTTTTCAAGTATCTAGAATTCATGACATTTCATGGTGTATTCCTTATAGGCATATATGATGGTTTTCAAGTAATATCCAATCCTCCAGATTTGGTGGCAGATCCTGGTCCTGGATTGGTGGGTTGTGCAAGAGCCTACATGGACTTCCTCAATGATGTTAAGAACCTATTTTTCTATAATTATTTTGAGGTGGATTTTTTCAAAGAACCATTCTAATAGGACCTTCTGCAAATTTGGAAAATCTTTCATAGTACACTATTTTACATGACATTAGATCTGTTCCCTTCTAGAATGTTCTAGTGTGAGAATACCATTTTATAGATTGTCAATTATGGGTTCCATCCATCTATGGGTGGTCATTATGTCACCAAAACCTAGTTTTCTTATGACATAATTGATCTCTTCAATATCACATAGAACAATCAATGATACCCTTATTTGATGTGTGATGCCAAATATTTCGTCCTTCTGATAAATGTTGTCTAGGATAGTGGATGTTTTAGCTAGTGCGTCAGTATAAGAATTTTTCTATTTGGAAACATGATGCACTATGGTATCAAAGGGAAACTCTACCATTAGTCCACTAACATATGCATTGAGGGTATATTCTTCCTTTTTAATGGAATAAACCTCATTGATCTACTTTATCACTAATTTCAAGACCCATTTGATATTTAGGTAGGCTATGGGAAGCTATAGGGCTCATTCCAATCTTGCAATTAGGGCTTTATATTCAGCCTCATTATTCTTGCTTCCATCAGATAGTGAGAAAGACCAGGGTAAGAAATCTTTTTCTAGGGATACAAATACTATCCCATGAATAACCCAATTGGGATTCATGATTTCCATTATTGTATAGGCATCACTCTGGGAGGCATCGTCAAAATACATTTCCCATTTCCGGGGTGATTCATGGGAAAATAAGTCCTCCTTATGTGGGATCTCAGTGTCATCTGTTGTACTTTATGGGGATGTATGTGTTGCAAGGAAATCAATAGGGTATGTTTATTTCACTGAGTGATGGAATATTAAATTAATGTCATATTTCTATATAATAACTTCCCATCCGGCCAATTTCCCAGTTCGTATAGGGAGGCCAAGGATGTAATTGAGTGGATCAATACGATATACCCGATGGACTTCATGGAACTACATGAAATGCCTTAGATTTTTCACTATGAAGATAAGTGCAGGGAAGTTCTTCTCAATATTAGAATATCTATTATCTATAACTAGCATAGTCTTGGTAAGGTAGAAGAGATTATTCTTGATTCTTGAATATTTGTTTTGTGCATGTAGGGCTCATAGGGAGCACTCAATGGATGCTAGATATAATATGAGTGGCGTCCCATCCACCGGATGCATCAGAACTGGTGGGAGTAACATGTATTACTTTAAACTTTTGAAGTCTTTTTTGAAATCATCTTCAAATTGATTGTAGAGTACCTTTTTCATTAGCCTAGTGAATGGGATAGCTTTTCCGGCTAGGTTTTATATGAATCATCAAACATAGTAAATGTTCCCTTAGTTTCCCCTCAAATATTTGAGACTTGGGGGGTGAAATTTCTAAGAAAACAATAGTATTTTCTGGTTCAACATCAATACCTTAGTGACATTCCAAAAGGCCAAGAATCTACCCAAACATCAGCCTGAAAGTTCATTTAAATGGATTCAAATTCAGAGTGTGCTGTCATATCTTTTTAAATAATTTTATATGGTTTGTGATGTGGCCACATCACTACTTTGGTTTATAAAATAGGTTATCAATGTAACACTCAATTATTCTTTACAGGAATGGATAAAAGATGCAATACATAGAACACTAATATGAAGTGAAAATTTTCGTTAATACCTAGGGAATTACATGATATGAGAAGATCCCCTATGGTTCTCTAATGATAGTGAATTTTTCATATTTGGGGACCATCTTGATCTAATTGTACCCTGAGTACCTATCTGTGTCAGAATGGTATTGGATGACAACAACTACATTGATCAATAGTTCAACGATCATCACTAGGGAGTCATACTTTTGGTAATTCCCATTAAAGTCTATAAAGTAAATAAATTCACTAATCATCCCATTCTTGTTCTTAACAAGTTTGATTCTAGAAATACATCTTGGGTATTTAACATCTTAGAAAATGTTGGCTTTGATTATCCTATCAACTTCTAACTCCACATTGGTGACTTTATATGGATGCATCCTCTTGGCTACAAATGTGAATCCTCGATCCCCATCTGGTTGTCAGAGATGGTGTGTAGCCATATTTGGATTTAGTATGGGAATTTTTGTATATTTCCAAGAAAACACATATCTAGGTTACTTTATAAATGCAGTGTAAATATATTTATCTTAAAGCGGCATGGAGACACTAATCAGAGTATGCTATGGGTCTTCTTATGTTCCTAGATTTATCTTCTATAGCTATATTACTTCCACAAATTCTAGAGGGGAGTTCTTGAGGTCATCCACATATTCTACCATTTTTTAGTCTATGTGGAAACCTTCAGGTGATGATGTAAATATAATAGATTCTCTATCACTATCTGGGCCAGGGAATATATGAGAGGAGGAATTATCATCCCTATATATCTAAGTCATTGTAGAAAAATGTTGGAGATGATTACATTTAGCAATTTCAGTAAGGACATGAGGGTCTTGGTCCTTTTGGATTAGATCTTCTAACATGACTAGATTTATGGGGAGTACATAGTTGCCACTATCCATACTCTATGGATTCATAGGGGCGGTCCCCAAGACATTGAGAGATGTAACATCTGTATCATCATCAACTCTTGGTTTTTCTCCAGCATCCATATATAAATTTTCGTCAGTGTATGGGGCTATGGATGTCTCAAATGGGGAATTTTCACCATGTAGTATGCTAATATTTCCATTGGAGGGGGTATTTCAAAATTTTATGGAATGTTGAAGGAAACACCATGTGGCTATAGATCTAGGGCCTCCTGAGAAAGAAATTACATGTGGTGTATTTCTAAATAAAAAAACTCTATATCACATGTGAGTTCCCAAAACTGGTCATCAGGTTTTTCCTGATGGATCTTTTATCATGCTTATCATACCATTGAATGGTCAGCCTTGTGGGAGATATGTCTCCCTTGCTATATCACAAATATTGTAAGGTTCATACTAGGGTGATATTGATCCTTTAACCATTATCAATCATAAGTCTTTGTTAAATGACATTATTGAGACTTCCCGAGATATATAGGGGTATGATGTGCCCTCGGATGGCCTCTTCCTGATATTTATTAGTTAATGAGACAGTGATAATAAATTATGAAGAAATGATCTCCAATCGATGTAACATGTAAATAATGAATTCTTTCTAGAACTATTTTTCACACCAGAGGTCTTTGATTAGTGAATCCATAATATATTTTAAAAGAAGGAGTGCATTGAGAATTGAGAGCATGGATATGAAAAAATAGCTATTTCAGAATTTTATTCCTCTGTTCCAATGGTTGGAATGTCTTGAGGTGGGGTTGATCTTGGGAATTCAGAATAAGTGCTAAAGTAACTGAGGTAGATGGGTCTTGTTCCTCAGTATAAGTTGGTGAAATATCTTATGCCATTGATAAAGGCCACACCAACCTTCATCGTTGCCGAGGTGGATTGGATAATTGAACCCTTATTAGGCGGTCATGCAAGATAATCAGATGTGGATGACTGTTGGAGGGTTTTGAGGCCCCACACATCCTATTTTAGGCCCATTGGAGAATATTTTTGTGAGTTTACACTCTGTATATGTCATCTACATAGACAATATAGGAAAGCTAGGTATGTCCACATCTGTGTAGTCCCCTGTATCCTCAACCACATCCCATGCGACCCCTCGTTCCTCTATTATATGTTGGATGATCATATTCAGGGGACTATTCCTAATAGGATTATGCGTCTATCAAGTGTATCACATTGAAAAAAAAACACAATCTCTTCGTCTATTGAGGATTCTATTTTTTGGGCCAATTTCCATGACCCAAATGATTCAAGGAAGAAATAAATGAGGATGAGATAATGAATTGGGGGAGATTAAGATTCTTTCTCTTCTATTTATTCTAGCTTTCTGAAGTCACACCCACTTTTGGGAGGTATATATGATGCCTTCTTTTTAGGTTGTGGAGTTGTTGCGGTTTTGTGCAGTTTTTGTATTAGGTTGTCATGAGCTCGATCAACTATTTTTAAAGTCATATCATTGTCAAAAAATTTCATATTCATAGTCAAAAACTTTTTTTCCATCCATCTTCTTCTTATGTATGGACAATGACTATTAATGCCACCAACTATGGAGATTTATCAAATGTGGCCTATCTATAATCGACCATTCTATAAAGTATGTCTTTGAATACAAATAAGTCCTCCATATTATGACCCATGCTTCTATAGTATGGTAATTATTCCGGATGATCGGTATGGTTGACCTCATCAAGTTTCCTATAATATGGAACCTTGATTAGATTATTATTTATGGTAGATAATAAATAATTGGGGAATTGTTCATTTCGTAAGGAGTATAAATTGTTCTTATGTTTTCAAAATCTCGAGCGACCCTCATTTCTTGGTGCGTCATGCTGAGGGATATTCTAGGGTTTTAACCACTTGTTGGGAGGAGTTTTGTGGATTGGAGCCTGCCTAGATGTCTTGGTGGGCACTGCTACTAGCTTGAGGGTGAAAGTTAAAGCTACTTGTTTTCTTCATCATTTCCCCTACACTGTAGACATGAGTCTATTCTTGGATTGGGTTCACTGAATAGCCTCCACAAGACATTATGCTATTTCAGTGAACTCATGAATCTCAACATGATAATTTATGTGGTTCAGAGGTGTTTGAAACTCATCTTGATGATTCTCAACACAATTTTCCATCTATTTCCGTTATGAAATAGGGATGATAAGAGAATAATTTAGAACATTCCACTATGATATGAAATCATAAACCCTCTCTTTCTCTTATTTATTTTATTTTTTAGGCTAAATATTCTCATTTTCTTTAGTATAGAGATGAAATGATAAGGTAACTGACGAAGAAGGACTTTCCATCCTATATTAGATCCAACTGGAATACATTTCTAAGAAAAATGGATGAACCTTTGAGAGATTAAACAAAACATCTCATCTTGATTTCCAACTATTGATATTTAGGGCCTATCATCAATCCGGACTAGGATATGAAGTGAGTGATCTTTTTTTTCAGGGTCTCCTTCATTGTCAAAGGTGGAGAAGGTATGATTTCAAATGTTGGGTTGAGGAAACCTATCAAACACCTAATTGGAATATAGATTTCTCTCATTCTTCATAGGTTCATGTCGCCCTTCCATGGATTCCATTCGAGTATCCAGGGAGTTGATGTCCATAAGAAACACTGACAATACTGCTATCAGAGCCATCTGTCATCCATACAGAGTGGATGAGGGTTGATTAGGCAATCCTACATTCATCTATCACTGATTCTGAAACCATTCTATGACTATGTGATTACCCTAGAGAGGGATATGTTGTCACTACAACCAAGGAAAGTCTTGATCACTTTTTTACTTTTTTATTTATATAAAATAGCTACCTGGATCTCGATCTAATCTAATAATTAGATGTTACTCTTATTGGCAGATCACCCGCATGAGGGAGAATATTTTTTACAACATGGAGAAGATAACTAGAGGGAATTATAACCCAGAGAAGATCCTTTTTGAGTTGCTGGAAATGTTTTATATCACTCTCATGCTGCGATAACAATTCCACCATAGAAGGATCTTAAATTCTACTGGGTGGTGATCAGGACGTATCTGTACATTTCCCATTAGAAATGATTAGTCATGGAGTCTACTAAAAGATATTTGGAGGTTTAATATTTTGTAGCCTTATTTGGTTCTGGGTGTGGAAAACCTCATTTTGTGAATCCACATAAACCTCCTACTAGGGTAAATTTTAAAGGTTTCAGCCTCCTAAATTTTCATTTTAATCAATATCTTCCATGTTGACTATGAAAAAATTCATAGAGTCATCTTGGGAAATGTTGGTTGTTCCATTATATGCAACACAATAGGATGTTTCTGCACTACCATCATCAAGGTTGTTATTTTAACCCTTTTCCATGTTAGGCCTTTTTATCTTGCATCCCCGGTAGGGTCTGATTTCCTTTTATGTACATTCATCCAGTATTGGCCTATGAGTAATGACCATGAGAGAGTCTATTATAATGATTGAAAAATTGGATTCAACTGGTATTGGTTTGACTCTTGGTGGGAGAGATAGGTGGGGCATCAATCACATACCTCCTAACCTAGTGAAGACCAATTATCTCTCAGGTGATGATGGTGATGATGAAAATTCCCCCAGCCCTATAGAGTGGGGATAATCCAAGGTAATAATTAGTATTAATTAGTCTCATTTTGAGGGTACAATGACTCGAATCATGGATTTGATGATTCTATGGATGGAGATTAAGATATAAATGAACCTATCCTAGTAGGGTTGGGGTGATCTAGAATCACCATTGATTCCACTAGGCCCCTCTCTAGGGATGATGAACCTGGGGATTTTGATTTATGTATAAATCCCCCTATCCTAAGGACTGGAGTTGACTTGAAGGTGATGAGGATATGTCCGGAATCATCTCAAAAATTGATGATCTAAGGGTGTGTAGGCAATGGTAGATATTTTCCAAGCCTAGGGGACTTGGTCCGCTCATCGAAAACTACTATGGAAGCTTCTATTTTGGCTTGTTTGATGTGGTGCAGTTCTGCTTGCATTGGATTTGGGTGCAACGACAACCCATCATAAGATCCATTGTTTTCAGGAAGTTGTTCGGATGGTTGTGACATCATTATCCATGTTCTAAATGTATTCATGTTACTTTGAGGGTTATAGTTCAATTTCTTTTTGGATGTCATATCCCACCATTAAAGATGTATCCACACCGTTGAAGTGGGTGAGTTATATTATTATTACAAAATTTCTTGAGAATTACTTGATCCCCAGATTTTTCCTGAGGCTATAACATTATAAGATGCCATATTTTAGGGATTTTTTTGTTCTATGGGTACAATAAAGTGTAATTATCTATATTATCCCCATCATTGAATACAAATTTATGTTTTGGATTCAGATATTAGCTTCTAAAGGGTCATGATGTAAAGGTGGAAATCATGTTGCAGATTTGCACTATGCAGTTCTGGTTTTGGATTCCATTCCCTAAAGATGGCGTCCAAGTCTAGATGACAGAACTGTATAACGATTTTATGAAGGTTACACACATATCTTGGATAAGGGTGACGTCTATACTTTAGTCACCAATGATTGGACCATATATATTTTCATATATAAGGCATGACATATTTTTCTATCTCATCTAGGATCTTATAGTTAGAAGAAGAAGGTGTCTAGAATACGATGTGGAGGTTAGTTCCAGCTAAACCTCTCTATATTTCAGTTTTTCCCTCTTCCTCATTATACATACACACCTCTATCATGTTAGACCATATAATATGGCTATGATGGTCACCTATTGATGGTAGTGAAGTAATTTCTAGAAGATGGTGGAGAAACATATACAGTTACCCCTGATATTTTGACCACCTATATATATGATGGTGTTATAGTTTTGAACACCTCTCTATACACTACTGTCTCAACAAGGGGAGGACTTACATGTATGTTAGATTTCTCATCAAGGAGAGTTTTAAAATTTTTAATTTTAGGAGAATAGTTCATGCGATCTATCTCTAAAATAAAATGCAGAGGACTATTACAGTAATGAACACAGTGTTCTTCTAATTTGATAGAAGATTTTTCAGACCATTGTGGTGTCGAGAATCTATCTCTAAAAACCATAAGTTCACTGAAATTGTGAATATTAGGAATATGATCCATGATATGCATTGTGGTCGGAATATACCAAAATTCCTTTTGAAATTGTGCATGGTTTTGAGCCTACTGTATGATGGTTTCTGGAACATGTATATAACTGTCTGGAGTTGTGTAGATATGCACATGCTATAGAGAACCTGTTGGTATATTCCAATGAGAAATTTCATTATTGAAATAATACGAGCCTTTCCTGAGGCATGTTCCATTATCACATGGTGAGAATTAGTTATTATGGGATTATGATCCCAATCATGATCCTTTGGGATATGGAATTGGTATTTCATGGAAGGAGTATGAGCCTTCCCCGAGGCATGTGACATTATCACACGGTGATCCCATTTTGGAATAGTAATATGAGCCCTACATGAATATGTATTCTATTCTGAAGTATATAGGGAGAAATTTTAACCGGGGGAAGGGATATGAGAATCCTCCTATATTTTTGAGGAATGATTTTAGCATAGTAGTTCTTCTACAAAAGTAGGAATATATTCTTGGCATCCATGATGTGTTGCAATATTCATGGAAGATTCACTGATATGAGTATGATCATGTCCTAAGGCTTGTTCCATTATCAATTTTTCATCCACTATTATAAAATTGATATATTCCAGATCTTAGTCTTTTAGAGTATGCCACTAAACTATATTGACAAAAATATGTGCATGTCTCAAGGATTTCCCCCTCTCACATGGTTAGAACTAGCCGGAACGAGGATATGAGCCTGATCCTAGGCCTTGGGATTATTCCACAAGGTATTCTTGATACGCATGTTCCCCTCTCTTGAGGCATGTGATGCTCTCACATGGTGATCCCTAGTTGGAACTAGAGTATTCTCCTGTTCTGACGCCTTATCCTTTATCATAGTATATCGATAACACTCATGGATGGGAGTAAGGATATGTCCTTCCTCTGATACAACAACTTGTTCACAATAATCGGAATTATTTGTTTACTTAGTTATAAGGAAAATATTATGTTCCTATCCCATTAACCTCAATAGGGATGGAATATGCTAGTGGAGTTCTTTATTGGCTTCTAAAATATAATGACATTTAAGAAGAGTGTCTAAAGGGATATACAACTACACATTTTCCAACTCAATTAAAAATTTCTAGATGCCATCAATTGAATAAGAGATATGTTCCAACTTCTGTCCTATTTTTTCAATTAGAATATCATGATGGGATTCATATATAGGGGTAAGGATATGTGCCTCCCCCAATATTTTTGTGGGAATATGCCCACATAATTGTTAAGAATGAGCAGGGATATGGGATTGTCTACTGGTTCCATGTGGAATATACCGACATGGATCATTAGTATGAGTGGACGTATGATCCCAATACCGGATATCCAATTCCTTCCTCCTCTTATGAGTATTACTTAATTCCTATCCATAGGAATCAGAGGATTCTTTGTGTCGGATGGTACCCTTAGCATGCAAATAATTGGTGCTGGTAGGATATTGTTGGTGACAGCGATGGACATGTTCCCTCCTTGGTGGAACCTAAAATGAATGGGATTAGTATTTGGATTTATAATTAACCTTCATCAGATATATAAGGTGGAAGTTGTAATTCTCTGGGGATAATATCCTGAAGTAGTTGGTTGTAACGACAAGGGCTACCACCTCTGTTGCAGCCCTTCCCAGGATATAAGGACTCAAAAGTCATCATTATTAGGGAACCTCATGTGAAAAATCCATGGTCATTATCATACCATGGTAATGGTATTATAATCCACTCATGATTTATAACATTCAATGAAATTATCATGTATGTATAATTGTCTTGGGACCCCTAGTGGTTGCGTTCATGGATGATTTACTGGAGTGAACACATGATGATTAAGGAATTTTATTGCGTCATGACGTTGTCAATACCTACATTCATGTAGAAAATAAAGAAATAAGTCACCTATTAGTGAAATATCTTGGCCATAATGTGATAAATCAGATATTCATGGTTAAAAAAATTGTCATGATATTCCCGATTTTCCATTTCGCTTGTTTGGACATGTAAAAATGACGATAGATCAATGAAAGACCTATTTATGGAGGGTCATCTATAAAATCATTTTTTATTATTTATTTGTTTTTATATGGTTTTCAACACAATGTTTTCTTATATATTCATGTTTTCCTTGTTAGCTATTTTTTCATATGGGGTGAAAACAAAATGGCAGGATATATATTAACTGACCATTTTGTTGTTAAGGGACTTCACATTGGGTTCACCATTTTTGGTTTCTTAGGAATTTATGGCATGGAATGGGTTTCTCTTGAATATTATTTTTTTATTTGGATTTTTTTTCATAATCAGGATTTTTGGGAAACCATTTTTCACTCTTAAAGGAATGTCATAATGGTTCCCTCATTCGTATCTTCGTACAAACCTACTTCTCTATGGACATTGCAAATCTAGGTTTTCATTCCAAATGACTCTTGAGGACTCACATTGATTGAGGGGATGGGTGGATAGGATCATAAAACCCTTTGGGGGGAATTAATTTCTATAATGGGACTCTATTATAGAATTAATATATGTCCATGTATCTCTTAATAATCCAGACACAAGACCAGTTACCCATCATAATGGTTTCAATTAATTATATTTTACGTGAAGAAGACTGGGACCTCATTAGTGACTCCAACTATTTGTATCCAAGTTTCTCCATTGTTTACTAGTAATAAGTGACTTTCTTATGTGATGAATACATATAACCTTGTGAATTAGAATTGGTTGTCATTCAAGGAGGTGGTTAGTATTTTGAGGAATGGATTGAGCCACTACATGAAATCCAATATATCGTAGATATGGTAAGAATCAAAAGCCACATAGTATGATGGACTTGTTCAGTTAAACATTAAGAAGAAAGGGATTATATGTGTATTCTAGAAGATCAAATGTTTCAGATTAATTCCTATATAGACGTCATAAATATCATGATTACAATGTGAACCATAGTTGTAATAATTCATATTTTCTAGGCCTTCACTCTATGGCTTTCCATTCCATTTTAGAGACTTATGATTCATATGAAATGTTTATTTCAATTCCATAATTCTGTGTTATAATTTTTTCCATGTGAGTAACATTGTATATTAAATGATCATATTCATTTCTCAAAATGTGGGACATATGTGTTGGGAATTCTTTGAGAGGATTTATTAAGATCTCATGCCTTGTGAAGGTATCCTACATATCCTAGTTATCACAAGAATCTGATTCATCATAGTTTAGTTTATTACATAGTACATTGGTGGATGTGTTTGAAGAATCATCCCATTATAATAACTAGTTCATGATGGTGGAAATGGTTTTGATATGTGTATTACATCAAATATTAAGTTCATTTGATCTATGGACATAGGAAGGTGTCCTATGTTTCATTATTATTGAAAAAATCAGATTTTTCATAATTCAATTTACTAGGTATGGAACTATGGGGTTTCCCATATAACTCAGAGGTTTATGGTGTAGGTGGAATGAATGATCTGAATCCCTAATTCCATGTGATCATTTCTTGTTGTGAGAAATAAGGGATGGTTAATGATCAATATCATTGCTTATAGAGATTTGTTTTGTAAGCTGGTATCACCCAAGATGTTCAATATAAAACTCAAACCATGAGAAGGTACACTACATATCCTATATATGGAAATAATTAGAGTCATTGCAGTTCCATTTTATTAGCTATTACACATGGAGGATTCACTGTCATTTATGGCTTACACACACATGATGAATAATGTTATCATTTCCTTGGATATCCTGAAGACCTGTCCTTCTTGTTTAGAGGGTCTACCATGACCTTGTTAACTTGTTAATATATCATTATAATATCAAGATATTTTACACTAGAAACCATCGCATATCCTGAAAAAAATGGTAACAGTGTGTCACCTTTCATGGTTGACATCCCAGGAGGGCATCATGATCCCTGGCTAATTTGTCTGGAGTGTTTTGTGAGTCTTAGCTGACTTGTACAGAGTGTCTTGCAAGAGCTATTTGGAATACCCAGATGCGCCTTCCAGACTTGGATGACATGATTGGGTACAATAATATGAATCAAATGGTGTATTTTAGGTACATTTAAAGTAGTTTTTGACAATTCCATGGGGACTTTGCGAGACTAAGGTAAAATGCCTAGGGGACTTTGTTTCATACTCCAAAATCTCCAGAATATTTTGCATGACCCAAATAGTATGATAAAGGAGCATTGTGAGATTTCTGGGATATTCCTAGTGCTATCTTGTGTCATGGATAGTTCATGTGATGTGAATGAGTGTCAACAAAAACGTTTTGGTCTATGTCATACACATTTTGTCTCAATTATAGCACTTATATTTCAAATTCATTAAATTTATTTAGTGTCAACTTATTTGGATTCTAGATTGATCCATCAGACATGTGGGATTCCCTTTGCATGTCATTGCACATTTCATTTACATAATCTATTAATGATCACATGAAGTTATTTATTCATGGATCATTATTAAATCAATGACTCACTAGAACTACACATTATGGGTAATATTCTAGTCACAATATCTACTTCTTGGAGAAACCCGCTCTAGACTCTGTGCAAGACTTCAAGAGTTCTTCCGTGTGTAGTCATAGTAATTATAGAGTTCAAAATTCTAACAATTTTTTTGAGGATAGGGTGTGGAATTTATAGGTCTCAAAAAATTTATTGTTCACCTATTTGGGTAGCATATCGGGCACAGATGTAGGCTATAGTCAACAAAGGGGGTTACTCCATGCATTTTTGTTAGTCTTTAACATAGTTCATTCATAGGGAACCACCCGATTTTTAGGGTCAATTAGTCTCTACCATCAATGATTCCATTATTGGATTATTATAAATTAATGAATACTTTTTTGACTCACACATCCTTACCTACAAACTTCAATTTTGTCAGTTTAAAATGTCAATGGGCCTTTGTGAGAAACTCTAGGCCTTGCCTTGGACAATTTATGATGTTATTACGGCTCATCTGGGGGCCTCCTGGGAACGTTCCATGGAATTATTAGCACATCATATGTTTCTTATGATCATGAGAGTATTCCACCTCCTCCCACTTTTATTTCCATTGTGTTATGTGAAATAGGTTGGGAGACATTCAATATTGAATGTGAAATGTCAAGGAAAATAACTCAAATTTTTTATGATGCGTCATGTGACCAACATGGGTTATATAGGGGTGTGGGAGCACATTGTGGAAAAATACATCCATATTCTCTTGGGGATCCAAATGGAAAGAATGAGGTAACCTAGAAAAACCCTATTATCTCCATGAGATAAGTATTTCAATCCAATGGTATTTCTTAATATTAGGCATACATGTCTCTGGAGTCTCATAGTGCTTTATGGATCGCCAAGCGCACACCACACATATTTATATGATAGCGAGTAGTTCCATCATCCTTAATTTTCATATCTGTTGTATTATTTTACAAATATTCAAGAGTCCTATGAATTAGATGAAATTTTTTATGGGAATACATTCTCATCTTTGGTGATTATCTTTATGATCATTGTGTTAAATAGGGGCCTCTACATTTGGAAAAATTTTCACCCTATTTTGAAACGAATTTCATAATTTTTAGGTGTTTCTATATGACCTGCCACATAGGCTAGGGGAGCCTATCTGGAAACCTCTGTTCATCCATTGGTTGTCCAAGGTGCATTCATGAGAGAGATGTACTTATTAATAGGGTATTTGTGGGACCTGTTATTGAATATACACACCCAAGAGTTTCTTTGTGTGACCCTATGATGGTCATGCAGTCTCTTGTCCGTTGGAGGTTTATGTGATCTGCGAGTTTTGGCCACATTCTTCTTCCTTTTATCTTGTGGGAATAAAATAAATATATTCATGTATTATTGTTTTCGATTTTTCCCACGATAATTTGGTGGGTGTCAACAAATTCCCCCTAGGAGCAGCATCCATGGGGAAATGGGCTTGGTTCTAAGGAAGGTAAATGCCAATCTAAGTATTTATAATTTTTATGTAATAGTATCTAGGGAGAATTTTGGTCTATAATGTAATGATTCGTATTCCACAAAATTCCATATATATATAGGGGATGGGTGCCATTAATTATACTGGCTACTAATTATTTAGAGCACTCTCACCCTGACTTCTTGTCCACCTCCAGTACGAGACTATTTTGGAAGTCCCAATCATGAGACATATTCACGTGATTTGAGGGTGTGATCTATTATAAATGATTTCCCTTACATTTACAACTATTCAAATTATCCTAGAGCAATATTTTAGTCTGTTCTTGAAATATGGCTATGAGTAATACGAGTGTCTTGATGATTTCATGGGATTTGCTGGCTCGATCATATAATTGATCGAGTGTCATGATATTTGTGTGACCACGTACAAGTCATGTGATTGTTAGTATCCAAAAGTTGTCATATTATTGTGTGATTCCCTAAATGATTATTTGACCATGAGATTTTTTGGGTTAAGGAGATTCATTAAATGCTTATGTGGTTCCCAAATACATTACTAATTCACACGATGCACATTATGATTATAGTTTAATATTTATTTTCATTTCAGAAAGATATTATTTTTTATTTTTAAAACATAACAACCATACTCATATTTAGATGGATTATGATTCTTATAGGTATTACTCCGCTATGGCCAATAAAATGGCCATGATTACTTGAAATTGTAAAGTTGACTGACAATATTATGTGTATATTAATAACAAGTGTCTAAAGTGGTTCCCTTCATTTGAGATTTAGGATTATCCATTATCATAATGAAATTATATAAATAGGTTTGGGTTAATGGATGATGATCTTATTCCCCTCCAGACACTAATATGTTTTCTTATTTGGTATCTACTTCTTTCAACTATGTTCCAACAATAATTAGTAATGATTTTTTCCTAATCACATTCTGGCCATCAGAGCTATCTTATAAATAGTAAAATTATCCATTGGGTCCAGATGGCCGTGATTGGGCAGAGAAAATAATCACTCAATGTTATTCAATAATATTTTCTTCTTCTCTATGTATTATTAGTGGTGGATTGTAACTGAAATTGGATTTCCTTTTTAGCATTTTTTTTTAAAAATGGGCATGGCTGTTCTTGGGTAGGAAGAGTGGCTTGTAGTTTGCTGACGATTTTTATTGGGTTCATTATTATAAGTACTTATGGATTTATTAATGAATTATTTACCCCCAATCTGACCTTCTTCTAGAGATTATCAGTTGTTGGTGTCATGATACCAACATATTCCATCTGTCTAATGGTGAGGTGGGTATCAAATTCAGGGATATCTACCAACTAGGTTGTACTCCTCCTATCAGAGTGATGTATTCTTAATTCCATCCTTATGTGGACATATATGATGATCCCTTGGAGACCCAAATTCTAGAGAAGGAGATTCTTATTATTTTGAAGGAGAAATTTGGGAAGGAGTTGTCGACCATTCAACCATTTTCATTAAAGAGTGGACTAATATATTTATTTTTCTTAGTGGGGAGAGTGAAACAATTATACATCCTCATATGTGTCCTCCTTATAAAGTCTCTAATGTAACATTATCATATTGGGACCCCATTGATAGTAAGGATTACACCTCATGGGGAAACCGAGAGAATTCAATGATTTTTTAGGACCATAAGTTGGTTTGATTTTTATCCATGATTCTGAAGGGGTGTTTTTTCTCCGTTAGGGAAGTGTGTTGATGGATCTGAGTTAGCATGTTGTTCAAGGTGGCATGACATGAAGAAGTGCTTAATCTCAACTTATTTGTACCTATCCTTGCAAGAATTTATCAACTCATGGTCCATATTGAGCAATTTAGCCCCCATATAGGATTAGTGGACCCTTCCTATTTTTGTTTGACAAGATAGAGGATAACTTTCATTGTAATTAATATTAAAACACACCCTAGATCCCTAGACCTTCATCTCACCCATGGATGTTGAATATATCATGGGTCGGTGAAATGTCTCTTAGACCTACTATAGTTAAAAACATGCTACTCAAATTTGGTATATTTGATTTCACTCTTTTTAATGCACCAACTAGATCGATTATTATTATGGTCACGATTCCCTTGAATAGAGGTAATATATGATATCTCTTCAAGATTGAGTTCACAAAATCAAGGTGGAAGAGATAATTATTTGTTAAACATATGAAACATACTGATTCTATTGTTAGTTTTTTTTCATTCAATGGGTATGCCCTCTTCCTATAGTCATCATCTAATGGGATCAACATTCTGAAGTCATTTTCCATTTTTAGAAGATGCTATTATGTCAATATACTAAGGCAAAGATCATAAATCTACATGCTAATGATATAATCTTCTTTTCCCTAGATTATACCCTGGCATGGGTAATATCATACCTAGGTAGTGTGATAAACCCACGGGGTCACCACAAGACCATCCCTTTTTCTTCCTGACCCTGTTATTAGAGGCGATGATAGAGTTGATCCATGCTCTAGGAAAGACGTCATGATAGATTCCCCATTCAAGTGATGAATATTCTGATAATGAATCTGATTCTATTAATAAAATTTATCCTTCATAACAGGATATGAAATATATACCTTTTGATAGAAGGGATTATGGTGATTCTTGTCATGTCTTCTCATTGGTTCAATTAGATTGTCCTCCTATAGTTGCACATACTCTATCAATCGTAGTGGCTCGAGGGAATCATCTGATTATTTGGAATCTAATTCATGAATTGATCCTTGAGACTCCTTTGGATGTATTCAATGGCCACGTAGAATGCCTTCACCAATTATTTCATGACATGGGAATAGATGGTTTTTAATAACAAACTATGTATGAAGTTATCAAGAAAATAATTTTGATTATGAACATTTTGGAGAGGATTGAAAGATATTTTCTCCATATTGTATATCATGCTACTCTTTCTAGGTAGATGAGGATTAAATTTTCATCTTTGAAGCGTGGTCATACTTTAACAACCAAATTACAGTCTCAGATGGATCAATGGGCTGAGAAAATATGGTGGTGCTTGGAAATTATAACTTATCAGAGGTCTCAACTTTCAACATCATTATTATCCTTGGAAACCACATGAAAGAGGGCTGAGGAGTTTATTTCTTTGGTTGAGACTCTTAGTCCGGGGGTAGAAGCTGAAGAAGTGGTGTGAGGGGAACTTCAGCATTCTATTGAAACTTTCTATAATACCCTTATAGACCTTTCTGTCATAGATGATTAATTTTTAATTTTGTTTGACCCCTATAATGCATTCATTTTTATAAAATTTCAGATATAATTCAAATTTGGAGGTTCCTCACTCAATTTTTACTCCGTGAATGAATGAATTTTATAAATATTATATATCAATATCTATTTATCTTTTATTAATGATTTTTTTTTGAAATTTTGTTGCTATGATATTATGAGGATCACCAAAATTTTCCATCCTTTTCATATCATCAACTAAAACTGATTTTCTGGAATTGAAAATTCTAATCATAACAAAATCACGTTTTTAAGTTCTCATAAATGTCCATCAACTCGAGGCTATTTAATAACAATCTATTCTGCTTATCTTGAGATCACCTGATTTTCAGAAGGTTTACTTGGGTATAATTCATGTTTCTCGGGGAGGTTTCTCTATCTTCTGCCAAATATTATAGGCTTGGATAGAGAAGAAAGATTTTGCTAAGGTAATTTAGTGGTCCATATGTGCTTTTATATAATAAATTATTTTGATGTTGAATTTTAGGGTCTTTGATCTAAGACCTTTGGGAAAAACAATTTTGGGTCTTCTATCATGGACCTTTGTGCGCTGTAATTTAGTGTCTTCTATTATGGATATTTGTGAACTACAACTCAAGGTCTTCTATTATAGACCTTTTTATCAATACAATATACGTTCATCTACCTCATAATTTTTTATCATTTCAGTTTTGGGTATTCTTGCTTTAAATTGTTTATCATTGTAGTTTATGAACTTTAGGATCTGACTTTGTATCAATGACCATGGAATATGGTGAAAAACACACACAAACATTATACATGTTTAGTTATATTAATATGTGTAAAAAACATATAAATATAACAGTAAGTAATCATAAATCATTTAGATATGATTTTTAAATATTAAATAGATAAGAATAATTCTGAATAAAAATATTTAGTATATTTAAATAAGTTTTAGTTTTAGTTTTTTTCTTGAATAAAACAATTAATCTATAATTCATGCATGTTCAGAAGCGTTATTATCATTAAGGAGTGCATGGATATAAATACCGAAAATTTTCCAATAAAATATCCTTGGGATACATTATCATTTGGGGGATCAACATCAATAAATTTGATGGTCTTTTTACCACATTACCACACATATCAAAAATTAAAAAATAGGATTGCATTCACTGACATAGAATCACACTAGAAAATTGTGTTCTAGGTTATATCCAAAAGCACATTCTCTCTCACCTTATAGTTTCTAATGAAATCTGTAGGTGATGGAGATAAATATAAATACCTTCATAAATATCTCACAAATTGAGGAGAATTAGCACTCTTATTATTGGTCATGAATTTTGAAACTGGTTGCAGTGGGTTCCATCAACCTGAGAAGAATCATTGGTACCATACACAATATGTATTTGAAACAATCATGGGTAGTCATTGAAGAGAAATCCATCAATTCTAGGTTCAATTATGTAAAGTATAATAAGGAAAAATAAATCTATTCACAACAAAATGTTCACGTATCAACTCTTTGGAACAACCATCTAGGAAAATTTTCCACCCTCACATACCAAATACAATGGACTATTGGATGTGGAGAGAGAAAATTATAGAATTATAATTGGTATGGGGTTCCCCTCTAATTTCTAAGATGATCGATTATCACATGTCTTATAATTTTTATATTAACAATACAAACATCATCAAAAAATTCCGTAACAGTGACTATAAAAATATCTTAAGTAATATCCATCATAAGGCGAACCATGATGTTGTGGGTTAATTAGAATGACATTAGGTCATTCCATTGTTTTTGATTTATGGAATATGTCTAATGATTAGTAAGAAAATATGTATTGAGTGAAGCTTCTCTAATGTAATAATATCCTAGGTTACTATAACATTATGGTTTGGTGTATTAAGATGATTCCATTCTGATAGTGAATGATGTTCAATGAAATGGTCTATACATAGCTTCTAAATGATTGGGCAATGAGGGTTGAAAAGTGTAAAATTATTTAGAAATCTTGTTTTAAGAAGAGTTAGAGATCATAAAAATGAAACCAATCAGTGAATATATTTTCATTGTGGTCCGGGGAGATTCAATCCAAAACATTCTCTGTATGTTGTTTTGGGGGGTGTGATGATACATTCAAGGAAGAGAAGATGCATGTCATGGTCTTTTTATGGTTTATTTGTCTGTTTAGAATAGAAAGACAAAAAATGAGTAATTATAAAAAATTATCATATTTACCTGAAATTGAAATTGATTTCACTCATCATAGAGCTTGGTGGGTAGATTAAATAATAGGATATGTCTCAATCGACCATAAAGAATTATGAGTCGATTTATTCAACTCATAGACAATGATAGTATTGTTTTATAGCATAAGTTGGTATACTGGGAGACTCAGAATAAATTTATTAAGATTAAAATTTATTTATCATACAATCAAGGAATTATGAGGTCATATGGAATTATTTGTGTTTTGAGGGGATCCATGGTGAGAGAATTTGACAACCTTTTATGGTCCATGAAATTATCTTACAACCGAATAATGAAAAATTGTTAATGTGTTGTACATGTTCATGTTATACAACATTATCCTCATAGTTTTTTAATATGAAACATGTCATTAGAAATGTTAAACAAGATGGTAGGTTCAACTAATATTTTACCTCTCTGATCCATTAAAAATTATATATTGGTCCAACATACCACGATGCCAACATACCTCAAATTCCAAACAAAAATGTATCAACAAAGGTGAGAGTGTGAAAAAACTTGATAACCTATCGAAACACCAAAATATGATGAAAAAATAATTAAATTACTCATTGGTGTAATATATCTATTTCTATCCTCATCCAAAATAACTAGATTATCATTGTATTCCTTAGAAAATTATTATTTCTATGAGAGGTCGTCCACCCAACTCTTCCTAGCAGAAAATTGATAAACAAGAAAACCCGTAAAATACCTCAGGAGATCCATTCCAATTTAAGGGAGATAAATGTTCTTATAGGGAATCCCATCCACGGAAATATGCTATTACTACGAACCACCTAAGCCAATAATGAATTCCTATAGAATATTCATAAGATACTGTATAGCTCATCTATCATATCCTTCAATTTGATGTTAGTATATCACGATCAAATTAGTATGAATACCCACAACATTCTATATTCATCCTTATAATTAAGATAACAATAGTAGGTCTCTAATAGAAAATATTGTCAACGATACACTTTGTTGTTTCATATCCTTTTGAAACTATAAATTTTCATGTTCCTCAAACCATATTGTCTTCTTAATAGGAGGTAAATAACAGAACTTGTAAGCTCATTAATGTTCTCCTGAATCATTATTTTAACCTCTAATTCAATGTTATTCCAAATATGAGGTTCATATATACTTTACCCCCTATCCATCATGTAATGGGTAATGATACAATAAAAAATAGGTATATAGTGTTCCCCTTGAATCATATATCATGTAAGGAATCATGAAATAAAGCATAGAAATAACCATCTCAAACTTGTGCACCGGTATTGTGGTCTCAAATCACGAAACATCTTGGTAACCTTATAATTAATAGACTAACTAGAACAATATTCCATATCCATCAACCCCTATATCAGATCTACAAAAACCCCATTGTATCCCAAAGAAAAAAATCACCATCTAGAGACCGAGACTAGAAAATTGAGGTATGCCCACTATAAGTCGATCCACTAATTCACTCATAAGTAGAATATTCCAAAAAAAATAACCAACATTCTCATAAAATAAATACTCATGAGAATCATTCACATCGAATAGAATCATTAAAACTAGTTCACTAAGGACCATTCCCCACACAAATTCCTTCACTTACAATGTTAGTAGTTTTTCTTCTCAAATATTTCATTACCTCATTAAATTTTTTGAAGAACCTATTCAATTTTAAAGATAATATATTTTATTATATTCAACCTATATTTTCTATATCTTAATATTTATCTAGGTAATAATATATTTTATAATCATATGAATCAATTATTTCATAAACACTATCTTAATAGTTAATGATACCATGTATTTAGATTATGTACAATTTCAATAAACTCATTATTTTGGTGGGATAAATTTATTTGATGAGGTTATAATTTTTTTAATCTTTAAGACATCACCCATATTTACATTATCATGTCACATCCCAACCCCATGCATGAGGCCTTAAGAAAAACATTATCCTTACTCTACTAGGTTTATTATTAATAAATACTGGGAGTGAAGTTGACCTCACATTCAAATACTTATGGAATATTATGTCCAAAGATATTCAACATGAGGCTTTCAGGAGAATAGTGACTTTTCCTAGGTATCCCCACACTTGGAATTAATCTAAAATGGTTCAATAATGTGAAAACGATTATATAAAAGAGATTTTCAACATGGTATCCAAGGTTATAGATTTCGTACCTAGAAACCATCATGACTTCAATCGATAAGAAAGAATAGTAGTATTCCCTAAATAGGTAAAACCAACCCCCCCGGGGGGGATATCAATAATAAAAATAATGAACTAAATTGAACTATTTTTCTTAATTATTATCGAGTTAAATAACCTCAATGATCATATAAAAAGGTATAATCCAAAACACTATACCAAATTTCTATCGCATAACTAAGAGATGAGTCCAACAAAATATACCTCAACAAAAAAAGTCATGGATCTTGTAACGGTTCATGAAACTACATCTATGGAAACACATGATAAGAAATATTAAACTTTTTTGATCTGATAGTCCAAAAAAACAAGCATATCTTCAATGTATCACTCAATCCATCAATTCATGAAATCAAATCAAGTTTCCCATATGCACAACTGTGTAACACCATGTTTAGAAAACTAGGTAAAAACTAACGAAATAAATTTCACCATAAATATAGAACCAAAAATAAGAAATAGTGATCTAAAAAAAGAAATGAGGCATGAAGAAATAAAAGATAACCACCCATTGTATTTGGTTACTCCATATAAGATATCCAAGATCATGTATAAAAAATGCTACCCAAAACCATAACTACTCCAATACTATTGAGTGTTCATTGAAAAATATCAACACCCAATCATACGGTGTACCCAAGATTCCAATAATATTTGGAAACATTGAAAATATGATAAAAATAATCTTTATCGACCTGACTACCCAACCAAAACAATATAGTTTACTAATGGTTATTTAAGAGAAGCATTATATTGACATATTTCGAGTAATTTCATTTATAGAACATCAATAGGAATGATATTTCTTTCCACTCTATTCAGAGACTCAGACAGGCTAGAGAAAATATGTGGATACAACCCTAATGGAAAAATTATTACCTTAAATAGGATACTCTTCTTGATGGTTTACATATAATTTATAAGAAATGAACAAAATCAAATAATATGTTATCAATAAAACCAAAGAGCCTCTAAATAAAATTATAGAGTGTTCCAAATATATAAAACATAAGTGCAGGTAAATTATTCTTGAAGGGTTCCAAAATCATACACACATCAAAAATAAATAACCAATTTAAACAACATACATTTTTATAACATACAAACACTATTAATAAATGATTTGAAAATTATAAAACTATTTCCAATGTAATCTTCTTATGTGACATTAGAAGATTAAAAAAAATATAGATTCTCTATTATTAAATTATAATTTGATGTCCCTTAATTTCCATGATGAAGTATTAAACATGAATAATTTTCATATTGAATGACATTATATAATGTCTGAAGTCCTTAAATATAAGAAGTCATTTAATACCCTAATATAATCCATGAACCATTAAAATTATAAAACAAATTTTTCTCATAAATTAAATTTTCATTTTTATTTATTATCCCATTTTGAAAAATTATTTTATCTTTTATGTCACATTATATATACAACCACATGACTTTTCATAAAACCCAAACTTAACTATCACATTTTTATAGTAAAAACCTATTTATTTTGAAACATTCAGTCCATTTATAAAGACGCCCATAATGGGTGAGGAAATATACCATATAGATAGTGAACCTATATGAAAATATTTTTTCCTCAATGTTTATAATAAAATAACTATTTATAAAGACATTGGTTGGAAAACCATAATCATTTTACTACAAAAACTATAGATAAATTTTTGAAACCCAAGTACATTTTCATGAAATCTACTTTTCATAACTAAGGCTGGTTGTACAACACATACATAAAATAAATATTATCATAACCATCAACAAAAATAACCCATTGTTCTAAACATATCGCACAAAAAACATTGAATCTTTTCTCATCAATGAGGATAAATATGTGATTACAAGAATTAGAAGTTATAAATAATAAAAAATCATATTTCAAGTAATTATTGACCTAGATACATGGTGTATATACATGTTCCAATCATGGAATAATCATATTATCATATTAAAAATAATGTGTTAGGACATTGTATGTTTTTCAGGACATCATTGTCAACACCACATCTTGATTCTCCTTTAGTTTACATCCCTAAATTTAGAGAAACCATCGAGTCGACTGATTCATTCCAATGAAGAGAAAAAATAATTGTATTAAATCATAACTTATATAGAACATCAAATACTGATTATATCAAGACTACCCATGGTAACTCATATTTCATTATGGAAGGTTATGATTAGGCACTTACTCTTAACCAACACACGAAATTTGGAAATTTTTTAATAACAAAATTACTATGTAACAACATGAGATTTTTATGAAATATATATGTTTTAAAAAAACAAATTTCATTGATATCTTTTTCTACATGAAAATTCGAGTTTAAATGAAATGTGATATAATATTAAAATATTTTTTTAATAGTTATCTCCTAGCTGTTTGATTAGAATTTATGAATATTAAAAAAGTAATTATAAAAATTCATGGTCTATACATATATAAAATGAACTATTTGATTTAGAATTACTTATAAATAAAAAAACCAATTGAAAATAAAAGAACTGCTTTTCTGAAAACTACCTTTATACAGGCAACCTGATTTTTATCTTAATAAAATAATTTAATCACCATTATTTCATGATTTTAATGAATTTTATATTTTATATAATTAGTTAAATGTTTTATCATTCAGCTAAATATTTTTCTTTGAATGGTATAATAATAAATCCTTTTTTAAGCTTAAGAAAAATATTTTTATAAAAATTTGTTTCAAAGATTTTTTGAACATATTTTAAAATACAAATCAGTCAATTTTTGGAAATTTAAATGAAAAAATATATTCATTTTATAAATCAATATGTCAAAATTATCTTAGAGTTAGTTTTTGTGAATATCACATACATTTTATGTTTTCAATGAATAGAGAGAAATAATGATTTTCATTAAAAAAATTATTTTCATTTAAATCATTTACAAGGGTCATTTTATTATAGGATTTAAAAGTAAAATTAGTAAATTATAATATTATTTGTATAATTTAGGTCATTGGAATAAATTTTATACTCATGAAAATGTTTCTTTGGAAAATATTTATTTCATAACTATTACAGGTTTAATTTGAAATTAAATTTTATCCCTTATTTGAATTGAGTTTGATAAAATGGATAAAAAAATTAGAATCATCATAATTAATATTATATATTAATTTAAAATTAATTTTTTTTGATAAAAAATTCTAAAAAGAGTAAAACCCCATTACCATGGTTATGGTTTAAAGATACTTACCTCAGTGTTAAACACAAAAATAAGATTAAAAATGTACTAAACATATGTCATTTATATTTTATGACAATATTTGGAAATTATATCATCTATGGTTTTTGAACATTCAATTTTGGGACAATTTTCCTAAGATAGTGACATAGTATTATTGAAAAACATTGAAAAATTTCTTGTGTGAAAATCACCACAATTATAAATGGGAAAATCCTCCCCTCACTTATTCACACATAAAAATCATTCTTATTTGGAAAATAAATATCCAAATACCTTCATTACTTCCCTAAAAAATTATAGAGTCCATTTTTATAATAAATCCAATCTAACAAGGTATTAAGAATAACGATAATGTGTTTTTCAAAAAAAGGTTATAATTCTTTACAACGAAATATTGTATTATTTCCTAATCAACCTGTTTAAATTCGTATTAAAAGATGATTTTATAATAATATAACTATATAAACTATACATCTATTTTATTATATTAATGGAATGACCTACATCTATATCCTCTTATAACAAATGTGAAACAAAACTGTTGATCATGTGTACATCGGTGTACCATATCACAAATTGATGTAGTTCATTTTCCTTGACCACATATCATGGATTTATATAATGATAAATTTAAATTATATATATATATATATATATTATTTATTAAATATAAATATTGAATTATTATATAAAATCTTCTTTCTTACCTTCAAATCGATTAGAAAACAATTACATATGTCATTCGTACGTGTGGACTACTGCCTTCAACAAATGACATGGTATGATATTTTTTATTTTTAAATGGATGGTAAAATTGAAATATTCTGTGAATATATAAGGTGTTTATGATATTATTATCATTATGTAATTTTTTATTATTCTTTACCTTTCTTTTGTTCTATCCTAAAAAATGAAACAACGGTCATCCATACGTATGACCTACCGTCTCCATGAACGTTGTAATTCATATTTATTTCTCTATATTTATTTATATATATATATAATGAAAATATATGATAAAAATATCATGAATAAAATTATGGAGATGATGGAACCATGATCATTGTACAAGGACCTTAACTACCAAACAAAAATCCCCATGAAAAATAAGACAGTTAAATCCTAGAAATGATGATTTTAATATGAGGTTTTTAGTAAAAGGGTGTTGAATTATTATAATGGTGTAATATATTTTATTTTAATTATGCTAATGAATCTATTATAAAATTATGTTAAATATTTATTAAATATACATTAGTCTAGATCACTTTTGATGAAAGACTACACCTATGGTAAGGGATATGCTTCAGAATTTTACTTCTATGATACAAATGCCATATTGACCACTTGTTTCTTTTATGTAGTGTATATAATTACAATGGTATTATTTTAATACTCTACCCATAAACAATTATTCTAATATTATTACATTTGGTTTTCTAGGTCCAATTTATTGTAGATTTATTACATGTATATTCGATGTATTGAAAATTAAATTAACATCTTATTTTATATTGTTAATTGTTTCTACATGGATTTATTATAATAATGTACTATAGTATCTTTTCTCATTTATAAGGTCATATAAATTTACTACTATGATGAGAGAAGTAATGTTATATGAATATATTCTTAATATAGTTATGTGGTTGGATAATGTACTTTGATGAGACACATATTATTTGGACCATCAGGTGAGAGTTCTCATATGAAAATGCTGACTCTTGTCATGATGTTATCACATAGAAATATCCATAATTCACGATTACGATAAAATTCCTGTGAATAGGAATTCTACATGTTATGGTTTAATCAGATATTACTATATACGATCGTGTATAATAGTAATTATAATTTAAGATTATCATTAATGTATGTCATGACTTGTGTACATATATTTTGTAATCAAAATTGTCGTGTAATATGTTTGTGGGAAGTAGGGTACATTGGGCGCATCATGATTGACATGTCATTAAAGGATAAATTGAAGAAGGATTTATTCATTTCATATTTATGAACCACACAATATTTAACTTTTTTCAATAGGAACATATCTGTTGGTAAAACAATATTTTGTTTTGATAAAATTTTTTACCAATACTTATGTCCCTGTCACTAAACTGTCAGTAAAATCTTTGTCACTAAATGTTTTTGCAACAGATTAAGTAGTTATGTTACAATTATAATAATACCATCATATAATATATATGCTGGTTAAAGTTTCTAGCTATAGATTATTATGAATTTTTTTTCTTTTGGTAATAACATTACCAACATAAAATATCTATTTATAATTTACATTTGAATAAAAATTATAAATTTTTATATTTATTAATTTATCAAATATAATTCAATTGTTTTAATTATTAAACCAAAGACCATCAACACAAATGATAAAACCATGAAAAATAACAATCATATTAATAATGAAATTTAATACAAAATGTTGATTCCAAAACATAGGATCCCCCACCCATAACATGATTCATCACACCCCTTACACCCCCAACACGATCCATCACCACCAAAGTCATCTCCAGCTATACCACAAACTTCAACACTCTGGTCCCAGCAACCCATCCATACCTAAGAACTAATGATCTAGCTCTAGAACCAATAAGAAACAAATAATTTCATCTTTAATACCAGTGAGAAACCTCAGGTCACTGCTATCCCACAACCTTCATCTCTAATATCTATATCACAAACAACTAAAAAATATACCCAAAAATGAGAGATAATTATCTGTAAGAATTAAAACCTATTTTTTTTAATAAGAATGAGACATTAGTTGGTCACCCAATTCCTAACTCATACCTCTAAAACATTATTAAATAAAACAAATGTTGTTTGAATACACGAGGTGTATCAAACATACACAAACATGAAATTTAAAATTGTTACATAAAGACACAATGTGTGGAAGGAATATGAATTAGAACATCTCCAAAAAAATCCATCCTGTATTATATTCTATCCATGCTTTGATTGTCCACCCATAATCCAACCCGTCACTATAAAACCAGATCCACATATCAGCAGACAGCTCAGATCAGTGTTTTTAATCCCATGAAGGTGTAAACTTGAAGGGGATTTATATCTTGAATTATTCATTTGTAGCTATCCATATAATGTTGATATTCCATTTCAAAATTAGTTTCTTCCTTTGGACCAATGGACTTCAATACCAGATGAAATAAATCTTGTATGATTTCATTATTACAAAAACATCAAGATAAATAGAAATATATGCAGTGGTGTTTTGGACTCTTAAAATGTTGATGAAGGCATAACCATACAAAAAGAGGTGAATGAGAAATGGATCAGTTTGTCCTGAAAGAAATAATCCTTCTACATTTAGAGATAGAAAATATGAATGTCAACGAAAATATGATGCCCTTTCCAAAATCCTATCTATCATATCTTGAAATCTCATGATCAAGGGACATCACGACTCAGCAGTCCAAGGTAGAGAATGATATAAAACAAGTTTATTAGCCATCCAACAAAGTGAATCAAGATGACATAGAAATATAACAGCTCAACAATCCCCAAAATATTGTACTATCAAAATATAGTCAAAGGATTTTATATTTGATAGCACAGTATTTCTAGGAACCTTCCTAGGAAAAAAGGATTCAAATAAGAAAAAAATTGGAATAACTGCAAAATGATGATTACTTTTAATACTTTCAATATTCAAGAATATCAACAATTGAACAATTTCAATCCATATTTCAAGGGATACTCACTTAAGTGATGTCAAATCCTTGATGTGAGTGATTCTCATGTAGTAGGTAATCTGAAGCTGCAACATAAGGTTTTCGAGACCATATTCTTAATCCACATACAAGAGTTCATCATCCTAAATGATTACCCATTTATACAAGCATCTAAAATTGAACAATAAGAAAATGGACATATAACAAAATGAAAACAAGAAATAAACATATGTAATTTATGTAGTTTTTTAAAATGGTTGTAAGAAATGAGAATATTAATATGTGAGTGAGACAAATACGAATTGAAACTAGAAAAAAAAGAGAAAATAAAGAATAAAAACCCTTATAGTTGAGGGAAAATATAGAACCACTTTCCTTGTTTTAGACTATATTTTGTTATTAAATGATTGGGTAGATTCAGAATGGGGGCTTTGTTGAGTTTGACTCAAAGCGCTCGGTAAGTGACTGTTGAAATGTTTTTCAAAATGAAAACAGATAAAGGAAAAAGATGTCATTCAGCATTAACCCAATGATATATGGGCTAATACCCTCCCTCACGGATCATATTTCAAGGAATATTATTTCTAACATCTCTAAAATCTGTCATTTTATCATGATGTTAGTGTCACTACCCTGATGAACCCCGACCTATTCAATCTGAGAATAGAACTCGTTGTAATTGAGGAATGGGTGTATGTGTTGACCATGGTTGAAGATGAAAAAATGAGTTAATAATTATATATTATTACCAGTAAAAGAACATACCAACATTCCACCCACTTATTTTTTCAAATAATATTTACAATCATCATAAGGCAACATAATATTTAATATTTATTAGAAGCATATCGGTGTGAATAATAAGAAAAAGAACATATAACAAAATGAAAACAAGAAATAAGAGTAAGCAATTAATGAGGCTTTCTCAAATAAATGATAGAAATTAGAATAAAAATCTATATACAAAAATAGTAATTGAAATAGTAAAAATAAGAGAAAAAAGGAAGAATAAAAAAACTTATAGTTTAAGGTAAACATGGAACATTCACTCACATAAATAGCCGTCAAATGTTTTCCTCGATCTCGTAAGTTCATCTCTTCACAACTTTAACACCTTCAAAAGTAAATTCTTAGCCTATAACCACCTCTGTGGATAAAATTATAAAGGAATAATAATATAAAGAAAGATAATTATCCAAATGATTTAGGTTAAAATAACTCTTGTTACACGACATATGATATTTCAACTAGTATTAAAAACGTTTTCAATTACAAATTTTTATGTTCAAAATGTTTTTTTAACACTATACACAAGTTAAGTCATATTAAAAGAACTTAAAAAATAATAGAAAATAAATAAATCTCCACTGATGATAGCTATTGATCTAATAGTTGAATCAGAAAAATAATCCTTTTTCATATCAGAAAATACTAACAAGTTTCTAGAATCAAAATATCTACTCATAAAAGATATTATAAATTATTAATTGCAACATTATAGTTCAAATATCCCTTAATTGAGATTAAGAGATGGTGTGACATGCGAATTGAATAAGTGAGAGCTGTCATCTTCTAACTATTTCTAACCTTCCAAGATAATGTCATGAATTCCCCATGGTGAAGATTAAATTTATTAGGTTAGATCCAACACAATCTCAAAGCCAATTTTGGAGATGCTCTCATGGTGTCGGCCTCCCTATATGGTGTGGTCTTGAATGCCTCATCTCTTTTAATTGGTATAAAGAACTCATTGACTTTCTATCCATGTTCACACTTCTATATTTCAACTAATCAATTAATTTTTTTTTCAAAAACTGCTCAATAACTCTAACTACTTGTAAAATAAATAAATTATGTATATACTTCCTATATGACTTCCTAATTTATCTCAAATACTTCAACAATTTTCCGGTCATAAAAAAACTTGAGTGAGGTATCCTGTACACCATATATGTAGCATTTCATGCTGACAACCCTACACATGGAAAATAAATTTCAGACACCAATACATAGACTACAGCTTTCCATGCATTGAACTGCACTTCCTTATCCACTACATTAATGCTATCTCTAATATTAAATCAATAATTTACAAGGAAACTAACATGAAGAGTTATCAAATTACAATAATATATCTACAGTATCTCAGATGCATATGTGCGGTGAACATCCGAAATAGAAAAAAAATAAATCCACTATAAAACTGCACACTCATACAAGAAGAAGATATCATAAATATCCTCATTAAAACAGAAATAGCAACTAACTCATTTTATAATTCAGTAATCATCATATCAGATCATATTCCTATACATTCTGACATAATAGAAATCAGAACCTGACGAATCCACCTTTTTTGGTCTCTATTCGGTTCAAATATGTATAAGTTTTTTATCAATAAAAATATATGGATAACACTAAAAATAGATCTGTAACACTTCAACCAGTAGGAAAATATAGTTGTGTCACTTGACTCTATGACATTTAGATAGACTCTAAAAACCAATAGTGTTGAATGCAGTAGCTCGAGTGTCGTTTCTCAAACCGAAAATGACCCTCAAAATCTCTATGCATAGAAACAATTTTCCAACTTCAATTGGGAGCCACCAAAATTGAACACCAAGGAATATATCCTATAATGACCCCGATGTTAGAACCCATGAAAACACAAACCAGCAGTGACTCTGTACTTGCTAAATCCTTTCAATATACAAACTCCACTATAGTATCCTTCTTATGAAAAGCTATTCCCTTCAATAATTTATGGTATATCACCATGGTCACATTATTACACTAAAATTCCAGAAATCACCACCATGACCATCGAAGAGCTCAAACCATGCACATTAAAATAATTTTTTTTACAAAAAATAATATGTACTTATCCATAATGTAAATTATTTTACTTTATTTCTTTTGAAATTTATCTGTAAAAAGAGACTTACCCATTCGGAGAAGTTCGACATTTATTCCATCATCAATGAAAATTGAACAATAAGTAAGTAACATATAAAAATAATAATTTTGAATTCTAAAATAAACAATGATTCAATTACATGAAACACTATTTTTTAATCACATGAACATAGAATTGTGAATTTGAAAATATAGATTCAATTCAATATAATCATCAACAGGTACTCATTTTTCAACTAATTAATTATATAAGGAATTCATTTCAAAAAAAACTTAATATTAAAAACTCTAAATATAAAATTCAAAAGTATATTAAAAAATTAATGTAACAACCTATAAAAGCCTATAAAAGGCATATAAGAAACTCAATTAGCATGAATCAAAATAAATCGCACCAATCTTCCATAACAGATTCGAAGGATCAGCCTCTAGTAAAACTATAGAACCCCAACATGTCCATTACATCAACAGGAACCATAGAAAAACTCAAAAATATGAGGCCACTACCATGACATGAGCACTGCACTTAGGCTCTATTTTATTACAACATAAAAGTAGTTTAATAGAAAATAATAATTACTTCTCTATATTATCACATATTTATCCCGATAACCTCAGCCTTAATATTTTTTATAATCTGCTCAATGTGAGAAAACAAGAGAAAAAAAAGAGAAGAAATCCTTTTTGTTGAAGGTAGAAAATCTAGACACTTGGAACTGTTCACTCACCTTGATCACATCCAATTGTTATTCCCAATATTTCCAAATCAATTATTCAAAACATGAACACATGATAATGTTCATGAATGGCCTATAAGAACCAAAATTAACATGAATCACAATAAAAATCCCACAAAACATGGAGACCAGATTCTAAGAATCGACCTCTAGTATAACCTTGGAACCCCAACATGTCCATTACATCCACAAGAACCATAGAACAACCCAAAAATATGATTCCACTATATTGACATAATATGATTCAAAAACATTTATAATCATGTAATCATATCATTGTGATGTTCCAAATATAAATTCAATTCAATATAGATAATCAATTGTTATGGGTATTTAAACTAATTAAATATATGAGGCAAGAATTTAGAAAACTCACAGTTGTATGGACTCAATATATTTAATGAAATAGCCTATTAAACCATTGATATGATAAAATAAATATCATGCATTTACAAATCACAAGGAAAGGGAATCATGTATTAGTCATGAAGAGGAAAATTATTTAGGTATTGCGTACATAAAATAAAAAAATGAATTGTATACTTGTACCAAATAAACAACCATTATTCACAAAATTAAGAAAGAACCTCATAATAAGATGATTGTGAGTACATACATATGTATTTAATTTAATATACAGTAATTTCAGAGGTAAAATTTCAATGGGAATAAAATTCTTTACTATAATTAATATAATGAAAATGTTTGTTAAAATAAAATTACATCTGGACAATAATGATACAAAAAAAGTAGTATGTTCAATCTTTTAACTGTGTGAGTGTTATCATCTAATAAACATTTTCACCCTAGAATGGGGAAATCATTATAGAAATGTCTCCTTTTTTCACTTCCAATAAGTTTTTCAAGAGGGAGCGAGATCGATGAACCAAGGGGAGATCGATTGAAGGGAATGTAACTGGATAGGAATTGTATGGAGATTAGCTAATGGTGGTGAAATATTACCAGATATATGGGGGCTCTTTAATGATAACTAGATTTGGGGGTAAGCCAAACGAGGATGAGTATTGTGGTGACAAATCAAAAGGATGATCCCTACAATGACAAACAAAAAGGATGAACCATGGTCGATGAACTCAAATATCAAACCCTGTGGCAACGAGCAAGACTGGGATGAACACTATGGAACCAAACAAAGGAGTTCATCATTATTTTTTGGGTTATCCGGGTATGGGATTTTGGAATGATATTCATGTGGTTGGGAGGCACATATTTATTCGTAGTATGATATTAATAAATATAGAGAATGATTAATATTATAAAAATTATATATTTCTAAAATAAATTACTTATTGTCAATACATCTAAATCTATATTTTTAACTTTTCATGTTTATAATTTATTTGGTTAAAATCAATATAAGTTTGAATAATTTATTGTTAATTTTATATTCAATATTTTAATTTCATGAAACATTATTAAATTGTAAATATTTTAATTCAATATATATGCACATATTTTTATTGACAATGGATTTTTTTGTAATAAAAAATTAAAAATTTATATAGTGAATTATTTGTAAAATATTTTTTGATGTTGTATAATTTATTGTAATGTTATTGTTTAATAGGAAAATATTTTGGATAAATAATAAATAATTATAATATATTCATTTGTTTGTAATATGGTTTTTGGTATCTGTATGATATAGAAAAAAAATTAATTGATAACAAATGATATGTTGGTATAAGATAGTTAATTCTAAAAGATGTATATTTTGATAAGAACTATTGTTTATACTTATAAAATTTAATAACAAAATAATATATATGTTGGAATTAATCATTTTTACCAACATATATATTATCCGACATAAAATTCCTATTGGTATAGGTCATTTTTTTGAAGTGATGGAAGTTGATATCTCAGATGATTTATTGGAATTGAATCATCACATTAAATTCCATGTCCATGGTGTAATGATGATTTTTTTTCAGATAGTCAATGAAAGAAATATTGATTAAATAGGTTGATGAACCCATTTTCCAGCCTTCTTGATAAGATATTTTGACAAATGGATTGAATTACACAGTGATCATTCATATGTGGTTGTTGACAACTCGACATTAAGTTATTTATTTTGGGTTCTTTGACCCATTTCTATATAATAATCTTAGAATATAAGAAATCCAACCTAATGGAAATGAGAAATAATCATAGGGGATCAAACCATATGTGTTTCGATTTATATTAATTAAATTCTACTTCATTTCAATTAATCGAAAAATATTTTTCTCATGTATGAGGAATTATTTTATTCTTGTTATATAGATCTCATAAATTAAATAAGTATGTATTCACCGACATGTGAATGAGTATATATATATTGTTGAATATTTAATAAATATTATTTCTCCAATATGTGAATAATATAGTCATCTATAAGTAATTTTATTATTTAAGAGTTCAATAAATTAATGAGGATTTTGAATGGACCAAAACCATTTCCGGTGAAAATTATTAATTAACTAGTTAGTTAAATAAATTTTTTATATTTAATGTTGATGTGAAAATATAATAATATTAGTATTATTATTATGCAGAACTAGGTTTATTAAAAGAAATAAATTTTATTTAATGTATGACATGCAAATAAATAATACATTGACCTAAATCCTAACTCAACAAATAGATGGCGATGTCTACTGTGTAGAGTATCCAATACTGAGAATGATGAATTTTTTTACACAATTAATTATATCTCGACTCCTACTCCTCTCTATATATCTAGAATGAGAAGTGAACGAGGATATTTCCTCAAGAACAAAGAACAAGCGATCATGAGAGAACAATGTAAGATATTCAATTCACTATGATAGTACCCATTGATCAAGTAGTGTTTCTCAGAGATCATTGTAGTAGGTTTGGACCACTGAAAGAGGGATTATGTCCTTGGATCCTAATATCACAAAGAAGGTAATGTGAAAGGGTCTTTTTGGAAGATAATCAATTCCCACAAAAAATTTCCTAAGTTAAAGTATTTATTTAATTAGATATGAAATAAGTTAATTATATATTTGATGTGCAAGATAGTTATTCATGGTTTTGAGAAAACGATTATTTAAAGATATTTTCAAATATTTTACACTAACGTATTAATCCACGATAATAGAAACCAATAATTAGTATCAATGTGGCAATGTTTAAATTTATAATTAATTATTTGATTGTAAATTTATGCACAATTGTCGTTATATATTCACATAATATTTTATATTATTTAAACCAATTTTAATTAAAATGAATTTAATGTTAATCCTATTCAAAAAAGTGTTTTATTTTTCCTAATGGAATATGAAAAAATGAAGAACAGATAATGATTCAATCAATAATTTCAATAATATTTGTCGGTAAGAAAGGGTTACACAGTATGTACTCGAGGGTACACACTATATATAGTAGTGCACTACAACTGGATGTGCCAAGAGACACACAACACACAATAAATTAATAATATGAGGGGTATTCCATGTGTTGATTATCCAGTTCAGAATGGGGGATTTTGGATTACACATTGTGTAGTGGTGTACATGTCAAATAGCCTATATAGGTTAGCGATGTAAATCACACAATCTTTGCAGTAATTTTATTTGGTCAAACTATGGGAGATTGAAAACCAAGATCATTTATTATATAAAATATATGTATGTGGTGTAAAAATTGTAAAATTTATCAATAAAATCTTATGAATAACAAGAAGAGGGACTTAGAGTAAAATTAGACACACGAAAGGTAGAACACTTGACGTGCACCTAGTTTATACATTTCATGTAGTCTGGACGAGGTACACGTTGTAGACCTAGGCGTGTTCCCAAGATACATAGAAACATAGATACACATTTTGTATCCCATTGTACATGTTGTGTAGTATCCCATTAATGGAAAAAAGTATAACTAAAATAAATTTGAAAATTGATGAATTAAAACATTAATTTTTTGATTGGACCACCATTGTGTATTTGAAAATTTAATAATGGTTTTAATGAATTTGAAATTATCAAATAACTAATTTTAATAAATTTTTCATTATTAGTTCTACTATTTATCTTTAATTAATTCCATAAGTGATGGGTACCTATAATTAGGTTTGGATGATCATTAAGATGAAAGGGAATTAATTAATTAATTATTTATTTATTACTATCATACTCATATTAATAATAATTAATGAATAATTGAAATGAATTAAAGATAGTTACTTTTTTACATTCATTTCATTTATGACCATTCATGGTCATTAGAAATACCTGGATATACCTTGGATGTATTAATTTAATTTATTTCAAGGGTTTGAAATTGTTTATTATTAAATTAAATGATGAAATTTGTGTAATCCCTCCTTCCATTATTTTTTAGGACCTCCAAGTCCAAATATATTTATGTAATACCCTTTAACAAGTCCTTTAATTCCCTCACATTAATGTCAGTAATAAATATTTCAATTAATGGAGCGTTCTATGGAATGTTAAGTAGTTTAATATAGAATGGTGACGATTAAAAATAGGTGATACACATGTTTACTGGTGGAATTCTACAACTAATTCTAAGACCAACAAACAGAGTTATTTGTCATAGTCCGTAGGTTGATGAAATGTCCACTCATTAAATCAATAATTAGATAAAGTTCTTGAACATGTCAATGATATAATTATATATATTTTTCTATGTAATTTATTTTTGTCGATGCATGTTCCTGATAAAATAAATATATGAATTCATGTCAATGTATAGAAATTAAATAAATGGTTTATGTGTAATGGTTTTATCTAATACAGTAAATTAATTATGAAACGTCCACTTAATATTAACATGACAAGTAAAGGATATATCAAGATTAAACATATGAATAATAAAATAATATCCTACAATTAAATATTAAGTTATAGTTATCCATACATTACTTGAGTGAGAAGGAAGCTCAATTGAACTATGTGTTTTAGAAACCCATTTTGGTAAAATTATATTTGTAAGGGGAGGTATTATGATGGTTTTTGGGATTAAATTACCATTTTACATCATTAGGGGAAGCCCTTGGTATAATTTGTGTAATTTGGAGGCATGTGTTCAAAAACTCCAATTCATAATTCTATAACTAGGAAGTCCACTCATAGGATCATGGAGCTTACAGTCAACAGTTGGAAACGAACCACCTAACTATATACCATCATGTATCTTTATTGATCCTTTTTTTGGTTATATGAAATGGAATATGGATCATTTACACTAAAATATTAATGAAACTAGGAATTCTAAGTTCATTGTTGAGGGCTATTTAAACATGATAATATAGTGGGAGATTTAATAATCTCAATTAATTTATTATTTGTCAAATAATTTTTAATCAGGAAAACATACTAAAAATATGTCCTTTTAATTATATAATAAAATGGAAAAATCATCATCCACATTCTCCCTATGGTTAGTATTGGATAAATACAATGTTCTAACTTGATTTATCCTACATGATTTGTTTATACACCTTCGGGTTATTCTACACCATGAATGGAAATATCACATGCTACAATCCTACATGATTGATCTAACTAATAATGATACAAGTGATGAAGTGTTCCTTTTATATGAAAACCATTTGTGAAAAGTGGTCGATGATCAATATTTTATGCTTTCATTTTTGTGTAGTGACCTCATGAAGTCTCACGAAGTCAATGATGCATATAGAAATATTTATCTCCTTTATCTTCTTTTCTATGAGTGAGCTAGAAAGGAATAGTATGAGATTTCTGTGGCATTATTTTAGAGAAATCTTGGCGAGTCTCCCCAGTTGGGACTCATGTAGTCAAGTCCATTTGATATATTTAGAACTCGGAGGTTCTAGGGTTTAAAATACCTAAAGAACTGGACACTGATCTCCTTCTGGCATCTATCCCTTAGATGTTGTCCAGTTTTTTGTTATTTATAATACAGAAAAAATAGGGAACTATCTACCTTATCTTCTCACACTTCATCATCATGTAAATAAGGATACAAATAATTAAAATTCTTATGTAATTATAATTAACAGAATGAATGGGTATGCAAATATCTTTACTCCCAAAGCTTCATCAAGACCTTCCTATAATAGGAAGATCAAGGGTCAAAAAATGGAAAATTATATTATCAGTTTTCCATGTGACATTAAGGGCCACAGGAAGAGAAACTACACTGAACCAAAGAACAATGTGTTAGCATTATGTGCATTTTTCACGAGTGAAATTTATATGTATCTATAGATTGGGTGTTAGTTTCATCTTATGGTTATCACATATGTATTTAAATATAGGAAAAAAGTATATTCAAAATGATTGATTGAGGTGAGTAAGATCTACGAGCATCTAATTGAGATATAGTTAATTTTGTAGTAATCAAAGACTACCTACTCACATTGTTTATTCGAGCGATCATTGTAATTAATATTTATTATTATGATCCCTCTATTACTAAAAACATTATTCGTATATCTAGACATGATATAGAATATTTATTTTCATATTTGTGAATAAATGTTTGTTATTTTTAAAAAATAGAATAATTCATGGTAAATAAAATTTAAATAATTATATTTATGTGTTTTATTACATAAATTGAGAAATGGAAATTGATAATGAAGTTACTTCACCTGAAACATACCATACCTAACATTGGCATCAATGGCGAGGCTACGAAAATGAAAATAACATGACTAAATTAAATCAAGACTATTATTTATATTAATTTCCACTAAAACCACATGGTGTATGTCACACAGGTTTATAGGAAAAATGACCAATGACCCATTTAGTGGGAAAGATAAAAGGGCTAAAGAGTTTCTTGAATTCATTTTTACTAATTTTTGTGGACTATTTCTTATTGAATCAAGGGGGTACCCATAGAACACAAATTTTACTAATTGTTTTAGTAGATATGGATATGTCTATAGATTGAGGTATATGTTAGATTCTTTTGATAAATTTAATGAATGAAATAATGATGTCGAAAACCATATTTTTAAAATGATTTAGAAACTCTGTTCAGGTGGTGGTGAAGAATATCTTAATCATGTATTTACTCATTCAATTATGGAGTTTTTGATCATACACCAACTCAATACACCTTACAGAACTTAGTTGGTATGTGTAAGTGAAACGAGGAACCAAACCCTGTAGGATATGGTTAAATCAAAGATGATTCATGCAAGTCTTCCATTATCATTGTTGAGAGACGCGTTATAAATAGTAGTCTATATTCCAAAAAATAAAAAAATAATCAATAAATGGATTTCTATATTAATTTTGGAGCAGAAAAAAACAATGTTCTCAAATTTACTTCTATGGGGAAGAAAATCATATGTTAAAGACACTTCAGGTAATAAACTTGAACCCCAAGGTACAAAGTATATCTATATAAGATAAGACAAGGAAACAAGGGTTTATTAACTATAAAATCCCTTAGAAAAAACATTATAGTGGAAGGAAACACTATATTCCATCAGTGGGAACAAATAAAAAAAAGAGACAGTGGGATAAAGATATTCTTTTATGAAGTCAGGGGTCAAGGAATACAAGATATGCTCGAGTAACAGATGTCACATAGCCCCATGATAGAAGAAACTATTCCAAAGACACAATTACAGGGTATAAGTAAAAGATAGGTTAGAGAACAAAAAAAATATGGTTTTCTAGTCACTAAGGGTGGTGGCTGGTTATTAGTTCATAATAAAGATCATATATCCTAAAAGGATATAGTAAGTCACAAAAAAGTTTCCAAGAGGAAAAAATATTTGAATTTTTTAATGGATTCTAGGTATGAATACCATGTTTGTATTTTGGTCTATTATCTATTGAATATAAAGACCATTGGTTCAAAATGGACATTAAATAATAAATTATACCTGAAAGGACAAGTAAGTACCTATAAGGAATGACTGTATGCAGAAGGGTTTTAACAACATCAAGGCATTAACTATGATGAAAACATTTCACTGGTTGCAACGACGAAATCCATCATAATTCTAAATTCCATTATGTCTTACCATGTATATGAATTTTTGAAAATGGATGTCAAAATATCCTTCCTTAATGGGAATATTTAGGAATATGTAAATATATTTAAAACAGAAGGGTTTGTGACACAAAAGGTTAATAATAATATATATAAATTATAAAAAACCATTTATGGGATAATGAATGCTTCTTAGTCATGGAACATTAATTTGGATGATGGAAAAATGGGATTTTGATTCATTAATAATGGGTTTGATCCATTGTGTGTACAAAAAGATTAGTTGGAGTGAAATTTATTTCATAATACTATATGTAGATGACATATTACTTGTAGGAAATGAAATAAATGTCTTATAATCTATTAAGATATGGTTTAATAAATGATTCAATATGAAGGATATTGGTGAGATAAATATATTCTTGGGTATAAGATCCATCATGATAGATCCAAGAGATTTATCATCCAAAGTCAAAGTGTATACATTGACAAGATACTGAAGAGATCCAATATGTAAAAATACAAGAGGGAAGTACATAAAAAGTCACATGAAATGTTTATTTCTAGGAAAATGTTTCCTTAGACAGATGACTAAAGAAATATAATGTAAATGGGTCCATATGCATAATTGATTGGTTCATTCATATATGATATGTTATGTACTTGGATAGTTGTTGCCTACACATTGAGTGAGGTAGGTAGATATCTGGATTATTCAGGTGAACACCATTACATGGTAGTTGTGACTACCCTTATGTATCATAGGAATACATAGGGTATTTTCTTTATCAGTGGAGGATATATGGTAGTATTAATAAGAGTATATGATGATTCTAGTTTAAAAAATTATCACGATGATATGAAGTCAAAACTGGGATATATCATTACATTAATGAAAGTTATGAGAGTTGGAAGAGCTCAAAAGTGGTTGTGGTCATATATTCTATATTGGAGAATGAGTATATTTCAGCTATGGGGTACCTAAGGAAGAAATTTGGATATAAAACTTCATCCAAGTTCATTATGCGGTACCTATCAGTAATGATCAAATCACATTGTACTGTGATAACACTTCAGTTGTGGCTCTCACAAAATAGCCATGGTCACATTAACGGATGAAGAACATACTTTAGATGTATCATACTTTGAAGTACTTTTCCCAGAGAGGAGATGTTGTAGTTGGAGGAATTTCCATAGAAGACATTGTGGAGGACCCCTTAACTAATGAATTAACTCCGTAGAAACACGATTATCAGTTGTGTTTTAGTAAATTTAATGTCATATATAGTTGGATCTAGTCCAGCTGCTTGTTTTTTAGAGTTTTTTCCCAAGGAAAAATTTATTGAACACTGATTACATGTATAATAGAACTGTTGAATATTAAATTAATGTCCTATTACAAAATTTTCGTTGCTAATGTGTGGATTTAATGTAATAATTTTATGGAGTATTTTCACATTGATAAGGTTGTACTAGTTCCCTGATATGATGAGAACCTTGAAGTGATGTGAAAATATTTTTAATATAGTTCTATTTTTGGATAAGGTATTATGATGGGAAACAAATTATTTAGACCGTGAGGTAAGAGTGATCATAAGAAGATGACTCTTATTCTCCTGATTTTGACATGTTGTAATCTACAAAATGAGATATTATGTGAATAGACATGCCAATATGAATTTATGTTGTTTTTTGTCCTTGAATATTTTCTACTATGATCATGTGTAATGGACCTTAGAAAATAATATTATCATTAATTTATTCCATAAATTGAGCCCTTAGATTTACTGATTAAAACTCTCACTACATATGTTGGTAGGATATTGGGTATATGTGGTGCAACATGATTGATATTTTATTAATGGATAATTCTCAGATGGATTTTTCTATTCCATCTTAATGGATTCTAATATATTGTCACTTTTATTGGAATGGAAATTCCACATTAAATTCTATGTCCATTGTGTAAAGACCTGTTTATTTCATATATTGAATGAAAAATGTTTCAATTAAATATGTTGATGAAACAGTCTTCCAACCTGATTGATGAATTTTTTTTAAAGAGATATTATATTACACATTGATAATTCATATTTTTTATAATGTTATGACATTATGTTCTTTCTATTGGCTGCCATGTCCAATTTCTAGACTGTAATATTATAATTTTGAGAATACTGTATATTGCCAATGAGAATGAATCCTAGTGTAACACCCCGAGCTTCCATGATACGCTTCTCATTCAATAATGTAATAGCTTGCATTGTACGCAACATCGAGTTCTAACACACTGCAACTAATCAAAGTAGCCGTTATGAATAGTAATAACCACTTTTAAATTTATAGAAATTTTATATTTCAAAATCGACTTCATTTTTGTATTCCTAATATTGAAATTAGCCTATGTTGAATTTTTTGTAATTTTTTGAGAACATTAAAATTTTTATGAATAGTGAAAAATACTTAAAACAAATTTTTTAATAAAAATAATTTATAGTGATAAGTTATACTATTTAGTGGTTTTAAAGTATAATTAGAACATATTTTTACCATTTTATCCAATGGTGGTCATTAGAATTAATTTCACTTTGAAATTGGACATAAACAATTGTCAATCTTTTGATATAAATTGTTTCTTAAAAACACTCTATTTGTTGTGATAGCGGGAATTAATTATAAAATTAATTAATTCAAATTATATGTTTGGAATTTTGTAAAATATACCTCATTTTTTAATTCGGAATATAAATTATAGCTTAGGGTGAAATTTTGGCATTGTTCTGAAAAACTTCAATTTTTGATGAATAGTGAAACCACTAAGTGGTAGTTAAATAACTGATTTTTCGTTTAAATGAAATATTACCACTTCTGTGATTTGATTTTAAAAAATCCGACATACATGGTTGTCATTAAGAAGTAAAATGTGGTTCAATGAGATTAAAATAATTTTTTGGTGAATAGTAACTTTTACGTTCTTAATCGCGATTAGAGGTAATTAGTGTAGTTTAAGGTACAAATAATGTTTTAATAATGTGAGATGAGCATGAAACTTGTCCTACTCCTATTGGATGAGTCATGGCCGACCAAGACAACCCATGGGTCAACTTGGGGACCCCATGGAGCCACTTTAGTTGGAAAATGACATTAATATATATTTATTTAATGTTAAAATTAAATTGACACAAACATGAGTTGTTTTAGTAAAACAGTTTTTATGTGGGGTTACACAAGTCCAAATTTTGACTATAAGTATTAATTATAAATCTAAAAAGATTTCCTACATTATAGTATTTTTTTTATAATTTCTAGACATTAAATAAATTAAATTATTTATGACATCATTATGATGCAACGATGGCCTCATTATTTAACGATTTAAATAAAATGAGAAGATAATGAAAAATCCAAGACTTACACTTGTCCAAAGCCTATTGGATGAAGAGATTTAGAAACCTTATCACCTTATCCTCGAATTATATAAGTGTGGGACCTCTAAAATGCGTAACTCATTTTATAATAAAGTGACTTTTCTTTACTTTCCAAGAGTGCCCCTCCTCTCCACTTATAAAAGGCCCCCACCTCTCCCACCTCATTTACACTTTCAAGCCATTTGTCTTGGCCAACCTCTGCCCAAATACTCTCCCAACTTCCCCCTATTACTCCTAGAAGCCTCACTTTGGGCAGAACTCTTCCCAAGGAAGCCTTTGGCTCAAATCCAAAAGAGTTACCCGATTTTGAGGTAATGTCTTCTCTAATGTTGTTTTGTTTTATTTTTCTTCTCCGTCCCCCTAAACTCTTTTTATTCATTTCTTTTGTAACAAAACCAGTATCCTAAATATACTAGGATGTTGTTATAAGAAGTATTCGAGCTACACTTACACACACCTACATCTAATGGATAAAGAACATACGGTTTCTGTGGATGGCGAATTTCTGCCTCACGAAACGATGATTGTTCAACACTCATATAACACCTTCAAAGGTGGCCATTAAGATGTCAATATTTTTATATATGATATATAATATGTTTAAGTTTTACTTATTCTTCTGTATTTCTCATTTATGGCATACTTTATGATTTCCATTATGGGTAAAACGCGATAAATTCATTTTAGGAAGTGCGGACTACCGCCCCCTCAAAGTGATTTGAATCGTTAATGCCATATGTGGGATGTATAAAGGATGGAGTAAATGGTATTATACACTATATTATACTGGAATTATATCATACATTTATATCATTATGATTTAGTTCCATTAAATATGAAATTGAAATGAAAGTAGCGTTCATGCGTACGTACGGCTTACCGTCTCCATGAACGGTGCATTTCATTTCTTACCTCTAAATGTTACGTAATATTATAAATGAATGTATATACTGGATATATATGATATATATGACATCTAAATCATGAATATAATTCTGGATATAATGGATATTCTACCACATGAACAACTTGTAATTATAAGAAGTTTATTGTTGACTCAAGTACCAAAGATCGACAAAACGACCGTTATTAACTTAAATAATTACATAATGTTCATAACATTGTAATAAGTGATATAAAATGGATAATTAAATTGAAAATGGTTCTTAATAAGGTAGATATTAACTCTAGTTTATTATTCAGGAGGTTAAAGAACGGTTGAGTCAAGTCGGACACAAGGTAAGGGTACTTCATAACCCAATTTCTATTCTTTCGGTTAATCTCCTACTTTCAAATTATGTCATGATATTATTATGTAATATCTTGTATTTTTACATTATTTATGTGTACTTATAGTGAATACACATAATAGACCTACTTTATAAAAAAAATGATCTTTTTAAGGACTTCGTCTCAATCCCCTTTCATTGAGGCATATTTGGTTTTATACACAACTTTCTTTTATACAGTGTATAAACCCCTTTTACTTTTACGTTTATTCAAAAGGAATCTTTTTATATGAAGCGTTTTCCTAAATGACAAAAGGGAATGATTTCCTTTCCGTACTTATGCGGCGACAACGAATTCTCCGCCGCCGTGACCATTATTTGAGTTTCGGCTTCCTCTACAAGCCATCATTTTTTTAATGAAAAATAAATACAAAGTTTTAACTTTCTTTTATTTTGGTATTGAAAATGGTTTTGAAAGCATTTCTAATATATCAATGTGTTGTATTGATATATTGTGATTGAAATGTGGAAATGTTATGTTTCCTTTATGCATGTTTTATGTGATACGATTATGTTATGGTTTATGATATGTTTAAACCTATTCATATGAGGAATGTATTGGACTTAAAAAGTGACGGGTGGAGCCCGCTATAGCTCCTAGATGCATCGGTAGGTCTCATGAGACAACTAGACGTGGAATTGGCCGAGGCCCTTTCCCAATTTGATTTATGGTTTTGGCAGAGGCCTTAATCATTTTAGACGTCTTGGCTGAGGCCTTGACAAAATGTTTCAGAATGTCTGGCATTATACATTCCCTCATTATGAAAGTGGTTATTGATATTGCATGTGATTATTCGACCAGTAGAATATCCATGTGAAGAAGTGAATGGAATTATCTCATTTTACTTTTGCAATATTATGTTGATGTTCAATTTTAAAAGGCTTTTGTTTTAGTTATACATTGCCTTAAATGTTTATGTTTATTGATGAAAGATTCTGCTATATTGTTAACCTTACTGAGCATCTGAGCTCACCCCTTTCAATGTTTTAATATTTTTCCAGGATGTGAAGAAGTATTTTATGAATGACCTGCAGGGGTAGTCAAAAAGGGATAGGATTGTGGACTATGAAGACCATGTTATTGTAGTTTGTTTACTTTTTGATGTAATGAAAGACTTATGAATGTATCTAGTGTTTCCAAGGCTACTAAACTAATCGGCCTTTCAAGACTTGATCTTTTGTGATCATGCCAATGTTACGAAGTAATGCACCGGCTCTGGGTAGCTGGGGTCGGGGCGTTACAGTTGGTATCAGAGGCAGTTTAGTACTAACCTTGGAAGCTAGATTTAGATAAACTCTGATTAGAGCACATAGCCCAAAATAGACTTTGAGGATTAGTATAGAAGAACATCCTAGAATTTTGGTATTGTAGAGATGTTGTGTGTTTTTCGAGAAATACATCCCTGTCTGGATACGAGCAGGTAGAGGCAGCTTTGGCACAGATGTACCAAGGGGTAAAACCCGAAAACACCGCTTTGAGCTAGACTCGAACGGGAACTGGTGCACGACAACGGGCCTTGCTGCACTCTCGGTTACGACACTCCCGGGGGATATGCTTAGGATAATTCTCATTTTCTTTACAAACCACTATGAAGGGTTATGAGTATATACATTATCAAAGAAAACATTTCTTTTTATGATTATGGATTATATCCATAAATAGTTCAATTTATGTAAAGTATTTTACAAATATGGAATTATGTATTTTATTTCATAAACTAATCTAGTTTATGCCATTGTTTAGAAATGGTGCCTAGTGGAAGGAATGGAAACCGTATCAATGCATGCACTCCATGTAGGGATTTCCCTCCTGCTCAATATAATTATGGTGGAGCTAGTGATACAACTGGTGCTGATCAGCTTCTCACCGTACTGGGACAACTCACGTAGGTTATGAATAATAACCTTACTCGTATGGAGCACCCTGATCCGCAACGTGGAGGATCAATGCTAGACCGTTTCATGAGGCAACAACCACCAACCTTCAATGGGAGTACAAATCCTATAGTAGCTGAGCAATGGATAAATTCCTTAGAGAAAATATTCCATGCCTTGGGGAGTAGTGAAAGGGAGAAGGTTGTCATGGCAGTTTACCGCCTCACTGGAGATGCCGATCAGTGGTGGTCTCTGATTCAAAACACAAAGGAAGATGATGACGTATCGAATATGGAATGGAGGGAGTTCAAAGAGCTTTTCTTAGAAAAATACTTTCCTCGTGACCATCGAGCAGATATGGAAAGGCAATTTTTGAGTCTGAGGCAGAAGGAGGATGAGAATGTCGCAAATTATGAGGCTAACATTACAAGGTTAGCGAGGCATGCTTCCGATTATATACGTAACCCAAGGAGTAAGATTGATCGTTTCATGATGGGTTAAAACCATTTCTCCGTCGAGCTTTAGTATCACAATCCTTCTCATCATACGAAGATATTGTCTCGTGTGCTATCAAGACAGAAAAGGAATTCTCTAAGTCCTATGACAAAAAAGTAAAGCAAGAGAAGAAGAGAACGGTGGAACAAGAGACAGATAAAGGGGAAAAGGGAAAGAAGGATTTTCCATTATGTGATAATTGTGGGAAGAATCACCCTGGTACGTGCCTAAAAGGAATGGGAGTTTGTTATAAATGTGGAGAAAAGGGTCACCAGGCTCGTGATTGCAAGGGAAAGAAAGAGGCTGTCAAAGTTGAATGCTACAATTGTAGGGAAATGGGGCATTATGCAAATGAATGTCCTAAGCATCAAGGAAACTTACCTCAGAAAAGGCCAAGGGATCGAGGCCAATCTTATGCTGTGACTACAGTTGAAGCGGAATAATTAATGTATTGGTGCTTTTGGACTCAAGGATTATATTCTGGTTATAAGGATAATGTGATATATATATATGGATTGTACTGCAGTACTTTTTGATTTCAGTAAGGTTTTAATATGATTAAGGTAATCATATTTTTAGTATGTGACAATAAGAGAAACATTACTTTGTTTAGGGAATCTGATAAATTGATTTTGGAATTAAGAGACCTTTTAGAGAAAGTCTGGATAGAGGTATTTTGGATAACTATAAAGGTTGGAGTGGATTAAGTTGATCTTTGGATAGTATTGTTTCTGGTTAAAGCATTTCTGAAGATTATTTTTGGAATATTATAATACTATAGTTTTAGGAAAAGGACAACCTGCAGGGTGGGGCATAACCCGTCGCGTCGGACAAAGCTGCAGGAATCGAACCCACAACCATAGTGCGACAAGCCTTTATTTCCTACCACTAGCCTACAGGAAGTCCCTGGTTATTACAAAATAGTTTTACTAATCTAAATGGCATGTGTTAATATTTGGAACCTTATACAATTAGGATAAAAAGAATATTTTTGAGTTCTGTTACCATTTGGAGTAAAAGATGGGTTTGTGGTAAAAATTTATTAACGAATGAAAGTATACATAACAAGTATGTATATTCCGTTACGTTCTTAGTAAATCTCCTAAATAAATTCCTCAATATTATAAAAGGTAACTTAAAACAAAAATGTTGTCGGTTAACTTTTCCAACTGTGGATTTAATGACCGTTTAACCAATCACAAGTTTGTGATTTTCTTGTAGTTGAACTTTCTCCTAATCCTGTTTTCTATAACTCTCCATCAGACCTTGATGGTTTGTTTCTCCTCCATATCCATATTTTCATAGAATCCTAGAATGGGCTATATCGGGTGACCTTTGTACTTATCTTTCTTTCTTTTAATGTTATATATTTATTAACCTTATTTTCGATGTGGGTTTTCCTCAAAGGTATTTTCACTTTTCAACCTTTTATTTTCAAAGGAAAAATTTCAAATTGCGAGGACGCAATTTATTGAATGAGGGGAGAATGTAACACCCCGAGCTTCCATGATACGCTTCTCATTCAATAATGAAATAGCTTGCATTGTACGCAACATCGAGTTCTAACACACTGCAACTAATCAAAGTAACCGTTATGAATAGTAATAACCACTTTTTAAATTTATAGAAATATTATATTTCAAAATCGACTTCATTTTTGTATTCCTAATATTGAACTTAGCCTATGTTGAATTTTTTGTAATTTTCTGAGAACATCAAAATTTTTATGAATAGTGAAAAATACTTAAAACAACTTTTTTAATCAAAATAATTTATAGTGATAAGTTATAATATTTAGTTGTTTTAAAGCATAATTAGAATATATTTTTACCATTTTATCCAATGGTGGTCATTATAATTAATTTCACTTTGAAATTGGACATAAACAATTGTCAATATTTTGATATAAATTGTTTCTTAAAAACACGCTATTTGTTGTGACAGCGGGAATTAATTATAAAAATAATTAATGCAAATTATATGTTTGGAATTTTGTAAAATAGACATCATTTTTTAATTCGGAATATAAATTATAGCTTAGGGTGAAATTTTGGCATTGTTCTGAAATACTTCAATTTTTGATGAATAGTGAAACCACTAAGTGGTAGTTAAATAAATGATTTTTCGTTTAAGTGAAATATTACCACTTCTGTGATTTGATTTTCAAAAATCCGACATACATGGTTTTCATTAAGAAGTAAAATGTTGTTCAATGAGATTAAAATAATTTTTTGGTGAATAGTAACTTTTAAGTTCTTAATCGCGATTAGAGGTAATTAGTGTAGTTTAAGGTACAAATAATGTTTTAATAATGTGAGATGAGCATGAAACTTGTCCTACTCCTATTGGATGAGTCATGGCCGACCAAGAAAACCCATGGGTCAACTTGGGGACCCCATGGAGCCACTTTAGTTGTAAAATGACATTAATATATATTTATTTAATGTTAAAATTAAAGTGACACAAACATGAGTTGTTTTAGTAAAACAGTTTTTAAGTGGGGTTACACAAGTCCAAATTTTGACTATAAATATTCATTAGAAATATAAAAAGATTTCCTACATTATAGGATTTTTTTTATAATTTTTAGACATTAAATAAATTAAATTATTTATGACATCATTATGATGCAGCGATGACCTCATTATTTAACGATTTAAATAAAATGAGAAGATAATGCAAATTCCAAGGCTTACACTTGTCCAAATCCTATTGTATGAGGAGATTTCGAAACCTTATCACCTTATCCTCGAATTATATAAGTGTGGGACCTCTAAAATCCGGAACTCATTTTATAATAAAGTGACTTTTCTTTACTTTCCAAGAGTGCCCCTCCTCTCCACTTATAAAAGGCCCCCACCTATCCCACCTCATTTACACTTTCAAGCCATTTGGCTCGGCCAAACTCTGCCCAAATACTCTCCCAACTTCCCCATATTACTCCTAGAAGCCTCACATTGGGCAGAACTCTTCCCAAGGAAGCCTTTGACTCAAATCAAAAAGAGTTACCCGATTTTGAGGTAATGTCTTCTCTAATGTTGTTTTGTTTTATTTTTCTTCTCCAACCCCCTAAACTCTTTTTATTCATTTCTTTTGTAACAAAACCAGTATCCTAAATATACTAGGATGTTGTTATAAGAAGGATTAGAGCTACACTTACACAAACCTACATCTAATGGTTAAAGAACATACGGTTTCTGTGGATGGCGAATTTCTGCCTCACGAAACGATGATTGTTCAAAACTCATATAACACCTTCAAAGGTGGCCATTAAGATGTCACTATTTTTATATATGATATATAATATGTTTATGTTTTACTTATGCTTCTTTATTTCTCATTTATGGCATACTTTATGATTTCCATTATGGGTAAAACGCGATAATTTCATTTTAGGAAGTGCGGACTACCGCCCCCTCAAAGTGATTTGAATCGTTAATGCCATATGTGGGATGTATAATGGATGGAGTAAATGGTATTATACACTATATTATACTGGAATTATATCATACATTTATATCATTATGATTTAGTTCCATTAAATATGAAATTGAAATGAATGTAGCGTTCACGCGTACGTACGGCTTACCGTCTCCATGAACGGTGCATTTCATTTCTTACCTCTAAATGTTACGTAATATTATAAATGAATGTATATAATGGATATATAATATATATATGACATCTAAATCATGAATATAATTCTGGATATAATGGATATTCTACCACATGAACAACTTGTAATTATAAGAAGTTTATCGTTGACTCAAGTACCAAAGATCGACAAAACGACCGTTATTAACTTAAATAATTACATAATGTTCATAACATTGTAATAAGTGATATAAAATGGATAATGAAATTGAAAATGGTTCTTAATAAGGTAGATATTAACTCTAGTTTATTATTCAGGAGGTTAAAGAACGGTTGAGTCAAGTCGGACACAAGGTAAGGGAACTTCTTAACCCAATTTCTATTCTTTGGGTTAATCTCCTACTTTCAAATTATATCATGATATTATTATGTACTATCTTGTATTTTTACATTATTTATGTGTACTTATAGTGAATACACATAATAGACCTACTTTATAAAAAAATGATCTTTTTAAGGACTTCGTCTCAATCCCCTTTCATTGAGGCATATTTGGTTTTATACACAACTTTCTTTTATACGGTGTATAAACCCCTTTGAATTTTACGTTTATTCAAAAGGAATCATTTTATACGAAGCGTTTTGCTAAATGACAAAAGGGAATGTTTTTCTTTCCGTACTTATGCGGTGACAACGACTTCTCCGCCGTCGTGGCCATTATTTGAGTTTCGGCTTCCTCTACAAGCCATCATTTTTTTAATGAAAAATAAATACAAAGTTTTAACTTTATTTTATTTTGGTATTGAAAATGGTTTTGAAAGCATTTTTAATATATCAATGTGTTGTATTGATATATTGTGATTGAAATGTGGAAATGTTATGTATCCTTTATGCATGTTTTATGTGATACGATTATGTTATGGTTTATGATATGTTTAAACCTATTCATATGAGGAATGTATTGGACTTAATAAGCGACGGGTGGAGCCCTCTATAGCTCCTCAATGCATCGGTAGGTCTCATGAGACAACTAGACGTGGAATTGGCCGAGGCCCTTTCCCAATTTGATTTATGGTTTTGGCCAAGGCCTTAATCATTTTAGAGGTCTTGGCCGAGGCCTTGACAAAATGTTTCAGAATGTCTGGCATTATACATTCCCTCATTATGAAAGTGGTTATTGATATTGCATGTGATTATTCGACTAGTAGAATATCAATGTGAAGAAGTAAATGGCATTATCTCATTTTACTTTTGCCATATTATGTTGATGTTCAATTTTAAAAGGCTTTTTTTTAGTTATACATTGCCTTAAATGTTTATGTTTATTGATGAAAGATTCTGCTATATTTTTAACCTTACTGAGCATCTGAGCTCACCCCTTTCAATGTTTTAATATTTTTCCTGGATGTGAAGAAGTATTTTATGAATGACCTGTAGGGGTAGTCAGAAAGGGATATGATTGTGGACTATAAAGACCATGTTATTGTAGTTTGTTTACTTTTTGATGTAATGAAAGACTTATGAATATATCTAGTGTTTCCAAGGCTACAAAACTAACCGGTCTTTCGAGACTTGATCTTTTGTGATCATGCCAATGTTACGAAGTAATGCATCGACTCTGGGTAGCTGGGGTCGGTGCATTACACCTAGAGTGTCACACACTATGTGCTTCAATTGAACATGAATAAATTCTAGTTGAGTTTTATTAATGAAATAAATAATATTCTCGTGTATTAAGAATAAATATATTCAAGTTATATTTATTTATTTAATTAACAAAATTTTTATTTGCTGGAATGTGCATTAAAATATATATTTATTTTATTGAATATTTAATAATTATTTATTCTTTGAAATATGAATGAAACATTTATTTATGAATAAAATTTTTATTCAATTGTTCAATAAATTCGAGAGGAGTATAATCATACCATGATTGTTTTTAGAAGAATGTTTTAAATAACATGCTCGAAAAATAATATTTGTTATTGGTAATGTTGTTACACACCACAAACAATATTATTATTATGTGGAATGGGATATATTAATGCTAATAAATATTATTTAATGGAAAACATGAAATTAAATAATATTTTAACCTAAATCCTAACCCAATAAATAGATGGTTTTTTTGATTGGGTAGAGAATCCAAAATGGAGAACAGAGAATCGTTGTGCACAATGAAATATCTATCAACTCCTTCGTGTCTCTCACACTCTATAATGTAAAGTTTAATAGGTATTTCTTCAAGAAAGATTATTGAGAAATCGTGAATGAATAATGCATTTCATTCAAGTTTCTGCACTAGCATACAATGACCTTGTAGTGTTTCTCAAATATCATTGGAGAATGTATTGATCACCAATAAAGAGTTTATAGCATTGGATCCTCATATAATAAAGAATGAGATATGAAAGGTTCATTTTATTCAATCAACAATCATTAATTATGAAATTTACTAAGCCTATATATTTATTTCATCATATATTAAATAAATTAATTATAAATTTGACATAAAAGATCGTCCCTCATAGTTTGGGAAATGATTATTAATAGGTAAATAAATATTTTTCCAACCACTACAAGCATATTTTATTCCAAGATAAAAAGATATACATATCCATCTATAGTTAACTTTTTCAAAAAAAATAATTTGAAATTTTCCAATTTTGTAAGATTTTTATGATTGAATCCTATTTAAATTTGTATTTTTTTCATTAAAAATCGATTTAATAAGTATATATTATAATTACATTATAAATATATTTCGTTTTGTTTTCTTATATATTTTTATAGAGAATATATATTTTTCTACAATTTTACTCTTAAAATGTGGTTACGAAATCAAAAGAATGATTTAAAGGAAAATATGACTTTATTTATCTCTTTAGTTGAATATCCGTTTTCTTCCATATCTATGTTTTCTAAACATTTTTTTAAGAATGTTTTTAATATTTTCCTATCAGTGGGTAATGTCATTTTACACATTATTTAACTATAACAATATGACATAAAAGTAATCTTCTTGAAATTTTTTTGAGTGAGGTTCCTTTCGACTTTTTATGAAAAATGTTAAAGGGATGATTTCTTTTAACTAATACGGCATGAAACAAATTTCCCACCATCATGTCTATTCAATGATATTAATCTTCGTTTACATTTTTCAATTTTGTTTTAAAATAAAATTGTTTCTATGATATTTTGGAAATAATAAAAATTTATAATGTGATATTCAATGTGTATAGTGTATTTTCCTGATAAATGTTTTTTCTGGTCTTCTAAAAGATTTTTACCCCCTGATAAGGCTGTTAAATTTTCATTATGATTTATGGGTGATATGATCAAATGATACCATCCTTATTATTTCTATTTATGGTCCATGATTATGATTATTTGATGATTATGAAACCCAATTATTATCATGTGTTATGGTATAATGAATTTATGAAATTTATATGAACCATATTTCCATTACGTGAGTTATTATTTTAGGATATGCTATTTTTTATGATCATGTGGTACAAATATGTATGATTAAAATTATGTGATGTGTGTTTCAATTATAAACCAAGTATATGTGGTATTTTATTAACCGAGGATGGGTGGTTCCATTATAAACAATTGATCAATGGGTCAATTATAAAATATGGATGGGTGATCCCTTTATTTCATTACAATGAATTATGTAATGTTTTATATAAAATAAGATAACCATGGGATTCCTGTTCCTGTGCTTTATCCACAAAGAGATGTGGATCATGATTCCAGATCTATTATGATTTGATGGTATTTGTAGTTAACATTGAAATATGATATAGTTTTTACACTTGTGATGGTTCCACACAATTATTAGATGATATTATGGTTCCTGAATAATTTATTAAAATTTCTAAGTCTTATAATCAATAAATTTTAAAATCATAATGTTTTATTCCATGACCCTCATACCCATATTCTTATCGTATACATTAACAAGATAAAAAATTGATATCTCGCATGTTTACCCATAAAAAGAACATGTGCTCATCCATCCATATATTTTGGTTCCCCAAGCTCATGATGAATGGTTTTAAGTAGGAAATGTCTTCAAAGATTACTAAATGGGTAGTTATGTTTATGATATGTTTAATATCATTCATAAATTAAGTATATTTTGTATCAATTATTCTACTAAACTAAACATTTATGGTCCTTATGTGTGTATTTTTGAAATTTATTGTATATTAATTTAAAATTATTTAACATTAATGTAAGAAAATCATGGCTCCCTGTAGTTGGTATTACAAAAATGGTTTATTTAATCATTTAATATTAAAAATATAATTTTTTTGAAAACTCCACGGATAGGTCTATATATAGGATAACATCCCTATGTTTTTAAGGAATGTATTTTGAAATTTTAAAAGAAATTAAATCCCTTTTTATATATTATAAGTGGATGTGGCTCTGGAATAGTTACACCATGGGGAAATTAATCTAGAAAGGGTGAATTAGGAATTGAATTCCTCATCACCATGCGTATGATAAATAGGAATTGATGCACACGTAGCTTGAAACTTTTAAGGGGTATGCTTTGGATAATTAACCTTTTCATTATAAAATATTATTAAGGATTTGAATAGGTGATAATCATGGATAAAATATGTTATTATTATTGTTTCATAGATTGAATGGGTGTCTTAATATATACATCCTATAATTTTTTTTCATGATTAAGTGGTTTCACACTCTGGGTATTATATTTCATGCTATATATGATTATTTTAGTCAATTGATAGAACTTAAAGGAAACATGTTAATGTTAAATGTGATGGAAAATGTGGTTATTATCATAAAAAGATAAGATAATGACTAAAGTGAACAATATTTTCATTATTAATAATTAGTTATTCCTAATATATAATTCATAAACTACACAAGAACCATCTCTTGGAATCACATCAGAATAGAATAATAGAGATCACCGTGAGATATAGTGGTGGATACCTTGGTGGAAAGAATGATCAATTTCCATCATGTTAGAAATGTGGAATGAGAAACCCAGTAGAATGTCTCAAAGGGATTTGAAATGATTTATCTATGCAAAACAAAGACACAAAAAACAAAATTTCACTGGGAAAATTAATATTAATATGGAAGGGAATAAATTTCACATGAGGGGTCCATTTATTTATGATTTTCTTCAATGTGGAGATCCTAGGGATTATCCATCTCAATGTTATCTTATAAAAGGATTCTATTATACTATGGAAAGACCATTATAATGTTAAATTTTATAAATAATTACCTTAAAAGATATTATTAATGTTGTATTAGATACTATTTTAGGAAAGGATTGGATTTATTTATATGTATCATGTATTAATTACAAAGGAAGGGAAGTCACATTTTGAATAATAAATAAAAACATGCTCATTTATTGGTCTTAGGATGAACAAAAAATTCCTATAGAAAGTAATTATATATTATGGGTTTTAATTTCTATTCATGAAGGATCTTTATCATAGATAGTTGGGATGAAAATCAAAATCGACGACATGCCTATTGTTCATGAGATTTATGATATCTTTCAATTTGAGTTCCTTTGTCTTCCACTAAGTAATGATGTTTTGTTCTCAATACCACTATAACCCAGTGCTATACCCATTTGGATGACTTCATATAAATGGCCAAGATTGAGCTATAATAAATGAAGAAGAAATTATAGGAGATTCATGAAAATATATTTTTAAACCCTACTACGTTAGCACAGGGTGCACCAATTCACTTTGTTAATAAAAAATATTGATCAATTTGTTTTTGAATTAATTATCAGGAACTTAATAAGATCAATATCAAGAAAAAGTTTTCTCTACCCCATATCGATGATTTTTTGGATCAATTGGGAGGTTGTCAACACTTTTCCAATATTGATATTTGAATTGGGTACTATCATTTGAGAGTCAAAAATTAAGACATACCAATGATAACCCCCCATTTGTGGTATAGTCACTATGAATTAATAGTGATAATATTTCATATTACAAATGAACCTCATATCTTTATTGATTTAATTAATATAGTATTTAGAGATTATCTAGATCAGTCTAGGTGTGTTTTATATATTATATTCTTCTATATTAATAGAGTAAGGAATGAAATGAATATCTTTTAGGGATCAGTATAAAGACCATGAGAAAAGAAACGTTTTATGAAAAATTTACCATGTGATGAATTTTTTTCTACAAAAACATTCATTTATGGGTCATATAATCTTAGGAGATTGTATATTAATGGATCCATCAAATAGATAAGTTAATTAATATTTTCTAACTATATCCACCATGACAGAGGCCAATAATTTTCTCTATTTCATTGGATATTATCTATGATCTATAAAGAATTTATCATGACTATCTAATCTGTATACCATGATAACTCAGATGGGAGGAAAGTTCCTTTGAAATGATAAATGTGAGGAAAAAATCAAGGATTTAATGAGAAGGTTAGTAAGATCACTGGTACATACATTACCCTAGAGTTGAGAAGGGTTTGTAGTAAATATTTATGCATTGACTATGTGAATGAGAGGATTTCTAATATAAAATAATATGGTTATAGATTATGCCTCATGATAATTGATGTTTCATAGGTAAAATTACCCGAATCATGTTTTGGAGATAATAGTGGTAATTATTTCATTAATTATATAGATACTTGATATTTAAGGATAATGGTGTGATATATATTATGACCATAAAAATATTATGTTTACATTAACACATAAATATTTAATTGTGCACCATAGAAGATGGTTGGAGCTAATTTAAAGATTTTTACTTTTCAATACATTACCACCCCAGGAAAGCAAACAAGGTGGCCAATGATTTGAGAATAAAGTATAATGATATCATATCTATGATGATGATCATAATATATTCAATTTTTCTTGATTTATGTAGGATGTGTCTATAAATTTTGATACTAGGGGAAGATCTTATATTTATCAAATGATTTTTCAACCATCTATCAAAGTAACGATTAAAGAGGAGATTGAGGATGATGCATACCTAAAAAATAAGGTGTTACATAAACCCAAATTCATCATTAACCATGATGGAATAATAAAGTATGGGAACTAATTATGTTTCCTATTAATACTAGTCTTAATAAAGGTGAATTGGAAGAATTTAATAGTTCTCTATTATCTATTCACTCTTGAAGTATAAAGATATATAGAGATATGGATTAGTATTTACTATGGGACAATATGAAGATAGATATTACCAAGTTTTTATCTTAGTGGTAGGTATATAAACAAGATAAGGATGAGATACAAAATTATAGGGGGATATTGCAACCATTTCTTATACAATAATGGAAATGAGAAAGCATCACCATGGATTTCATAATTTGACTCCTCAAAAAATATCAAGGGGACAATGATATATGTGTTTTATGGATATATTTTTAAAATTTGAAAACATATTATAAATTAGATTATATTTTTTATTGACCATATTAATCTACTATACATTATGAAAGCTGTAATATTTCTTTTTTTACCACTCCCAATCATATCAAATTTGGATATGATGGTCACCTAAATTTTATAGAGAATATAGCATCATGATATGGACATAGAATTTTGTTTCATCACTTATTAGCACCCTAAAAAAGATGGTTAGTCTGATAGGAAACTTCAAAATATAAAAGTGATTTTAAAATATTTCTCTTGGAATTTAAATGTTAGTTTGGATCAACTTGTTATTTTTTTATAATAATCATACAAAAATGACATCAAATAAATAGTTCAGAAAACTCCTTATTATGCTCTATGTGGTTGATAGTTTATGATTTATACATGATGGGATGGAGTTAGAGAAAGAAAAATATTCAGACCACATATATCTGAATAAATGAAAGAGAAGGTAATAGTGATTTAGTAACACATGAGGACAACTCATAGTCGATAAACAAGTTATGTAGTCAATAATTGATGAGGTCTAGAGTTTAATGGTGGTGACAAGGTATATGTATGAATATATCCTTGAAAAAGGATATAATTTTTAAAAGTAAGGTAACGTTGAGCCCTCTATATATTGGTCCTTTAAAAATATTAATCGTATCAGGGTTAGCAGCATATCATTAGGTGTTTTCACAAAATCTTTGTCAAGTTCACAACATACTCTATGATTGTCTCCAAAGAAATTACATACCCAACCCTTCACATGTAATGAACTCATAGGTCATACAAATAGAGAAATATATCTCTTATAAGGAATAGTTGATACAGATTCTTGATCATATTGATATTGTTTTAAAAAACAAGACCACTAACATGGTCAATGTTTTGTAGCGGAACCACCAATTTTTGGAAGCTACATAGAAAACTAAGGATATGATGAAGCATATGTATCATTAGTTTATTATGTAAGAGTAATAAAATTTTTAGGGTGAAATTATTTTAATGGATGGTAGAATATAACACCTTGATATTTTTATGAATGTTTTTTCAAATAAATTAAATTTCTTTGATAGTTTGTTATACCAAAAACAACAAGTTTAACTGATCATTGATATACAATTAATATATTATTATTATTATTTTGATAGTTGTTTCCTAGTTGATGGAATAATCAGACTAAATTTTATTAACAAAATTATGAAATTTTATGGTTTACACGTATATAATATTTAATTTTTAGTTATCAATAAGTTATAAATAGAAATTAAAACTGAGTGAAAATGATGGAAATGTTTTTATAAAAATCTATTTTTAGGCAAACAATATGTTTTATCTAAACAAGTAAAATTAAATAAATTTATAGAATTATTTTAATGATATTTATATTTTTTTTATACAAATTTAAAATTTTTATTATTCTTATATTAATTTTTAGGCAATGGGATAATTATAAGCCTTTTTTAATGCTTAGAAACGATATTTTAATAAAAAATAGGTTTTTCAGGTTTTCAAAAATTATTTAAAAATTATTTAACATAAATCTTATGAAATTTATTTGAAAAAATGAAATTAAATTTTTAAATAAATATTTCAAAGCTATCAATGAGTGATTTTTTTAGAATTATCTTAAAATGCTAATTTTTTAATTAATATTAATAATATTAAATTTTATTAAAATTCACATTTTGTATAAATATTTTTAAAATTTACATTTTTAAATGGTTTAGAATTTACATTTTTAATAGGTTTAAAATTTAAAATTTGTTCAATAATAATATTATTAATTAAATTTAGGGATTTTTTAATTTTATGTTTAATTAGGATATAAAACCTTTTTTTACTTAAGAAATCTTTTTCTTTGGAAAAAATTTATTTCATCATGATTATAAGAGTAATTTTTAATTAAATTCTGATGATTATATGAAATTAATTTGATCAAATGGATAAAATATTTGGAATCATCATATTTGATATTAGTTTATAATTTTAACTTATTATTTAGTCATAATGAATAGTCAAAATTTCATACTGTGGTTAAGGTTAAAATTCATTTACCTTGGGTTAAACTAAAATGATAACTGTCAAAAAGATCTAAAAAAATTAATATTATAATTTTTTGATATATTTAACCCTTATCTCATCTATTGTTATGTAATGGTCCATTTTGAAGCCAGTTTCCATTAAATTTACAGAGTATTATTTTAAAACATTGAAAATTTTCATTTTTTCCAATCACCTCAATTATAAAAGGGATCCTCCTCCCTTAAATTAATGACTCATAAAACAAAATATTTGTCAACCATTACCTCATAAAATCCAATAATAAATTCTATAAAAATATCATTAATGTATTTTTTTATCATAATGTAAATCTAGGAAGGATTTTGGTATAATCATAAAGATGTTTTCTGAACAATAGTTATCTTTCTTAATTAATAATTTTTTGTTTTATTTATTCTTATAACACCATGAAATATTAATCAAACATCATGTTATAATAACATAATTATAAAAATAAATAATAATATTTTATCATATTAATTTCTTGACCTCAATCCATATAATCTTCGTTAAAATTGTAAACGAAAGTGACGATCGTTTGTTTGACAGACAACCTCCGCATGAACCAATGTAATTCGTTTACCCACACCCCCTATCACATATTGATATAATGATTTATTTAATGTATATATATGATATTTATTATATAAATATATTTATTTAATAAAAATATTGAAAATACTTTCTTAGGAGCCAATCTGTTAGAAAACGATATTTTTTCTTGTGTGTACATGTGGACTAGCACATCTGTAAATCGATGTGATACATTTTCCATTTTATATATACATAGATTTAGATAAAGATATATTTAAATACTATATTATATATATATATATATTATAATATTGTTTTTGAACACATTGTTTTATTCTTAACCTTTCTTCATTTCCCCAAATCAAATAAATGAAACAATGTTCATGCATATGTATGACCAAGTTTCTCCATGAACTGTGTAATTAATATTTCTATATATAAATTTGATAATGAATCTAAATAAATAATTAAATATATAATCAATATATATTATATTTAATATCTTGTTTAATATTCTATATATTATGAACCAATAACTAATGTACCAGGTCCGAGATCATTGAACAAAAATTCTCATGAATAACAAGACAGTTAACACACTGAAAGGACTATATTAATTTGTGTTTACTAATAAAATGGTGTTGAAATAAAATAAAGTGATGATATATGATATTATATGTATGGAAACTACTATTTTATATATTTATATTAAATTTAACTTTATTATTCAATAGGATGGTTCACATTTTAAGAAAAAAGAGACCCTAGGTAAGGGATGTTTGTATCATGTTAAATTCTACAAGACACAAATCATATTTACCACTAATTTTATTTATGTGGTGAATATAATGACCATGAATTTATATTAAAATATTTAACAATAAAATTTAGGTATATATATATCAATCTAATGATCTATCTTTCTTGTGGGTTTTTAAAGCTACTAATGTGATAAGAGATTTTTTTTCAATATTAATTTGTCTTGAATATTTATGCTGAAATTTCTATTGAGGAAACTATATGATCCTAATGTGGTCCTTATATGGTAATTATATTTACATTTCTTCAAAAATATTTATTTCTATAGAATAATTATTTTATTTTCATTTTACTTATTTGAAATAATTAAGAGATAAAAAAATGTAAATTTGACATTATTTCTATCTTATATTTAAAATTAATTCCATCAATATCCATGTTTTATAAATTTTTTTGAAGACTAATTTTAATTTTATCCAATTTATTTCCAAATTCGTTTTTAACCATGATTTACATTCAAGGAAGTGGTCTGGAATCAATCTTCTTTTTTTTTCAAAATGTTGTACATTTAGAGGTATCAACAAAAAATTGAAAGGAATGTTTTATTTTAACTTATACGAAATGAACCGAATTTCCAACCATCAAGAAAAACACAATTATTTGATGACTTATTTAATATTTTCCATGTTCATTTTTGATGAAAATATTTTCCATAATATTAGGGGAATATTTCTATTTTGTAAATTGATTTCCAATGATGAAACGATATTTTCCTTATGAAAGGTTTCAGTGATCTTTAAAATAATTTCCATATATGAAAACATCAGTAGATGTTAAAAATGATTATATGGTGATATGATCTAATGATACCATCCTAATTAATTCGATGGATGTGTTATTATTATGATAATGAAATTTTTATGAAACCAATTTATATCCTTGGGATATTTTATGATTAATTGATGGAATGTATATGAAACCAATTTTTATTGCGTAAGCCCTATTGTGATGATATTATGAATGTTTTAATATATTTTATAATAAATATTTATGGTTTTAGTTATATAATGGGTGGTTACAATATAAAAAGGATAATTGGTTCTTTTATAAACCAAGGATGGGTAGTTTCATTATAAACCGAGGATTCGTGGTTCTTTTATAATACATGGATGGGTGGTTCTGTTAAAAACTAAGGATCAGTGATCTCATTATATCACTCCAATGAATTGGGAAATGTTTCATAACTCAAGAGATATGTATGGGATAAAATTTTATTTAATTGACCTAATATAAGATGCAGTTAGAGATTCTTGATTCAATATGATTTTAGGGTCTCAGTAGTTAACCTTGATACATGAAATGGTATTTGTATTTTTTAAGTTTCCACACTTTAATCACTTAATATTGTCGTATGTGATTGATTTTTGATGATTTCTCACTCTTATGATCCATATATTTCGAAATTAATGAATGTTTTACCATGAATCCAGTTTATGTTCTATGAAAAATTTATTATAATATTTGTATGATAGGGTCATGACCTCATAACATTATGTTACACTTATGATTTCATATGATTTTAGATTAATATCTCCCATTTTCACCCTTATTGAACATTTTAACTCACCATCTATTATGTTTCCTTCCCCCAAACATATAAAAAATATGTCTAAGTAGGGTTTGTCTATGAGGAGCACTAAATAGGGAGATATTTTTCAGATATATTGAAAATCATTCATTAAAGAATAATATTATATATCTATTATCTAATGAAAACAAAAATTTATCTTCCTTAGGTGTTTAATTTTGAAATGTATTGAAAATTAATCTAAAGAGGTGTAATATTTATATATGAAAAGCTTGGGTTTCTATATAAAATACGTTCTAAAATAATAAGAGGATACATTTTAAAAATTTGGTCCTCATATGGATCCTACACTATAAGAAAATTTTGTAATGAACCTATACAAGAAAACAAAACATGCCACCTGAATCACCTTGCCATAGTTCCTGAAGAACCTTCCAAATAACAACAAGTTCACGAATAGCACCTAAAAACATGGGAATGATTTGACCATAAAAAGAAAAAATGTGATAAACATTACATATCTGATCATAGAATCTCAAAACATACAATTAAAAATCTTGTATGAGATACAAAAAATTATAAAGTTGAATAATTATAAATGGATAGAAACCAAAATCTTCCAAAACAATGATGATATCCACAACCCCATGAGCCAAAAATATATCTGAATTATCACAAGTACATTACCAAATTCATTGAAAAGAAACACCAGGCATGAGAAGTCATCAAAATAAATTAGTTCCATTCCTACTACCTTTTTCTAGAAAAACAATGTCTACATACACTCAATATAATATGTAATGTGTGAGCACTAAATCCTAGTAAGATTACACAGTGAGTCTATACAGTAGATGTCACCATACATCTATATGTTATTATTTAAATTAAGTTTCATAAAACATTTCATATGACATAAAATCACATTCTCACCATTTACCAAATTGAAATATCAAAATTAGGTATGGATATATATAAATCATATCCTTCAAAACTAGTATCAATATAAATGCTCTAGAACCCAATGTGATCCTCTCAATAATGAATAAGGGATTATAATTCCAATCACATAACTATGTAACCATTAACTTTAATCAGTAGTGACCACTATCATATGACAATTCTTCACACCTCTAAGTATTTCACAACTTGGGATAACCCTTCCCATTTTCCACCTTCAAAAGAAAAAAATCAAATAGACTATCTCTAAGTCCTGAGTCACATATCATGGGTCACTATGGTTAATGGGACCTCTTTCAAAAATGATAACATAGGTATCATATGGTTCATATCATAGAAATGTCATATGTTCTCCTTTATTAAAGATCACCTGGCCCTTGAGAGCCACAATCCCAATCATATATCTCTTACAATTTCAGAATAGGCATCATATGCCATGATGAACACCCTCTCTAGGAAAATATCCTCTCCAACTACCTATTCAACACTCTAATACTTAAATGACAAAGTCATTGACGCTAATATATAGTGGGATGTTTTATACCCATGGCATTCGATGCTAATAGGTACCCCTCCAAGTCCCCCACAGAGATCCTTGATAGGTAACACGTGCCGAACATATCCTAAATACATGGTCATGATATATAGAATTTAATTTTAGGTTATATTTGAATCTCTAAAAAAGATTTTATTATAATTTTAAATAATTAAATCTTTAAGACAACCACACACAATGGGTTCAAAATAATGTAATTTTATGCCATCATCGACCTCCTAGAATCACTCCATATCATATGAACATTTCCCACCTCAACATCATCACCAATAATCACTAGTCCGCATATCCCAAAATGAATTTCTTATAGAGTAAAATATTAAAAAAAATCATTTTAAGAGGAGTAGATTGAAACTATGCGATTATGTGGTAGAACAAAATATGAGACGTAGGTTACGTGTAAAATCAATTCGAATTCCCCTTTAGTAATAAATTTCACATAATAGAAGGCATATATATCATGTGAATCCTATATGCCTGATCAAGATTCATGAGACACCTATTTCCATTACATTATTTATTAAAATCAAGAATAAATAATAACCTTATATCATATTAATCACTCAATGTGAATAATACAACTATAATATTGAAAATCAAGAACAATAATATGAATCCTTGTAATCATGACTTATCACAAGAAAAAGTGTTCATGAGTCACCAATATGGCTTCTATTAAAAGTTCTAACCCATTTCTAAAACTTATGGCTTCCATATCCCAAAATATTAAAACAAATGAAAGGACATTAATATTATACAACCTTTTCAAATAACTATATTGTTAACCACTGATTTTTGTTCTTGACCCATGAAAGAATAGGCCCCAAATGCACTGCCTCATATGCTAAATTCCACTAACTCACGGGGGGGGGGGGGTCTAGTGGTATTGTGGGGAGACTAAACCCTCAAATAAAAGTGAAAAATAATAGAGTAAAATCAAAAAAAATAAAAATAAAATAAAAAAAGTAGAAGAAATATATAAAACCATTTATAAAACATTTTTAATGAATAAAACAGAGTAATTAAATAATATTATTATCATACAAGTAAAAATCACCCACTAGAATGATCAGTAATATACACTAAAATAAAAAAAAGATTTATCATCTTTACTACATCCATCCCTAGTATATAAATTTTCATAACCACCTAAATCACAAGTGCTATCATACATGACCATATAATACTATCCCTTGGACCATCCTAATCCTATAAATAGGTGGATATTTCTTGAGTACCCAAGCTCAATTGCATCTAAAATAGGGTTTCAGTACAAAAATCAGTTGCGAACTAACTACATAGTCATTTACATAGCCTTTGAAAGAATTATAATGTAAAGGGATATGATCAAATGGAAAAATAAATTGAAAAAAGAAAAATAAATAAAATAAAAGAATAAAATAAAGGAACCGTTAATTCTTAGGTCCATGACCCTGATTGACCGTACATGCTTCAGCCAAATTTGGAATCAATCTAAGAAATATTAATCACAAAAATCTGACTCCATGGGCCACAATTTTAGACGCCATGAATATTCCTCTTCCATATATAACAATTACACCATCGAGAGAAACCATGCATCCAACTCATCTCATTCCAAAAGGATTAACCCCATTGTTGTAACTTTGGAATTCAACTCTCATTAAAACATTAAATTCATTGAGTGGGGGATATGGATATAGGTAATATGAATGTTTTGGTATGAAATATTACTAGGGATATCATATGAAATCCAATATGAATACCCTTCTATATCTTATTCCTCTGACCTAGAAATCCATTAACACATGGATCCTTAGATGACATCACAACATGGTGGATCCACCTGATCCAAGGGGTTATCTGGGGAATCCATTGAGAGGGGTCTTCATTTTACCATGAGGATGTGTTAACATTTTATTCTTAGGTAAATTCACCCACCAAACACCTCACATAACTATAAGAATCTCATACACCCTACGTATTTATAGTGTCCTCACTACCATGGTGGAATCCCATGCATCCCAAGCATTTTAACGGTGAAATTTCATTAGTATAATTCTATCATTTTTGGTTATCTGGTGCTCATATAAAATTATGGGAATCCTAAAATTGAATTAATTCCTTTTCACATAACATTTAAAATGAACCCTAGTTTTATAGAAATTCATACACCCATTATATATCATATTTATATTGGGAATCACAGATATTCATATAGTTCCCAAGTGGATGAGAGTACAACTATGAATCCGACCCCCCAGTTGGATAACAAATTATTCCTACAAATACAATTAAATATATAGATCATTATATATAGATGATCATAGATTGAATAAAAAAATTTCGGATTCCCACAACCATCATCAAATATCATATCCCCAACATGCTTATTAGGTTGATTTTGGTAATACAGAACTACCATAATTATATTACCCCAAACTCATGAATATGATCAAAATATGTCCTTCATCATTATACGACTATAATATGCTAATTTATTACATAATAGGACAACCTTTAGGGGTCCCTAATCACATCATAGTCTGATAGACATCACATGACCCATTATTGTCTATATACCCCATGACATTACTATAATGACTCATACTTTACATACATGGTTATTTCTTCAAAAATTGAAGCATACTTATTAAATCATATAAAAAAATCATGAAAGGACTGTATATGTATAGTGACTTTAGAAACTGGGAAACATAAACAACTATTTCATAAATCATCTACGTTTTCTCCCATTTATTTCATCATATCTAGAGTCCCTTTTTGGAATATTCTACTTAATTCCCTTCATCCAGACCTGGGGAAAAAGAAAACATACAAAATGGTGAGTTCAAATGCTCATTAAGGATAAAAAAAAGAAATATCAGTCATATCATATTCATAAGAACTTAACATTTTGAAAATCTTATCCTACAAAAGAGATCATAATATCATAACATGGGATAAATCATAATGGTGAAATGTAATCCCAATAATCATAAAATAAAACATGAATCGTTTTTCCATACACACATAATCATAGAAAATCATTTCATATTAGTCTAGGCTCATTGCCAAGATCGTCATGACAGACTAAGTCTAGTACTAAACCGAGTTCACTCCTCGTTCCAGTCCTATATCACTGAATTGGATTAACATGCCATTCCATCCATGTCTATCTCATGAGATATAAATCTTTAGCCAATTCATTTTAGGGAGATATAGGTCCCACCCATCTCATTATGAAACAATTATTATGTGTGCCAAAAAATCATAAATCATACATCATAGCATAACCCAGGTAATAAAAATGGGATTCTTAAACATCATGCCATAATAACGTAATGCATATAAGACAAAAAGACATCTAAAAATAATTCCATCATAACATAATCAAATCAATTTAAAAAAAGGGATAGAAACAGAACCTTATATTATCTTAGATGGAAAATAATTTTGATAAAACTCTTGAACTCCATTCTTGAGGAAAATATCCTTTCTACTTCAAAAAAAATTTCCTTTATTAAAATGTCATATAATATTAAATTAAAAGAAGTTGATTAAATATAAACTTGAAAACATGTAAAGGAAGCTTATTGGAAATAATGTTCTATAAATCCATTCATGCCATATAAGTTTAAAAAACATTCTTCACGTACATTGGTCGGAAAAGTCAAAAAGTACCTCGTACGAAAAAAGACAAAAGATTCCTTTCATATAATTTACTAAAAACACACCAAAGGGTAAAATTGGATTTAAAACATCATAGGAGGATAGAAATAATATTACATATTGATAAGACATTTATGTGGATGATAAATATTCCCCAGTAATTTCTGAAGTATAAACAATCTCGGATAAAAATGAGATTTGTGAGATTTTCCCTTACCTTAGGTCCGATATACTTTGTACATGTACAAACCTCCTGTATAATGATTTAAATAATATCATTGACTTATTCCAGAATCATACTCATTGTCATGATATCATATATGGTCATATTCTAAGCTTCTTATTAGTAATATTTCATTTCTACTTGTTATTCGGGTGTTTATTGCTTTATGTTCTTATGTGTGTTTTGTCGAATAAATTTTTATTCATATTTTTAGGTTATAGAGTCCTCATTTATAGAATGGTATTAGTGTAATATATATATCATATTTACACATTCAATTCATTTATATAATCATTATAAAATGAATATTTCATACAATGAATCGCATCACATCATGGAGACGGTAGGCCGTACGTACGTACGAGCGATGATATCATTCCCATGATCATGAAATTGTATTGAAGTGTATTTATACTATTTAAGAATCAATATCATGTTATAATAATAATATATTGTTATTATTTAAAGCATTATACCCATCCAATCATGGTGGTGGTGGAAAAAATATTACACCAAGGCGTGGAGACGGTATTCCGTACGTACGCACGCGCGGTGATTTCATTTTCCGTAGGATGGATAGAAGTTAAAGTATGGTTGTTTCATATTTATAATAACATTATGTATATTATTGATACTGATTTTATTAATTTATGATGAAACAAATAATGAATAATAAGTAGAAGAAGAAATAAATTTGAAAGAATTGGTAACAGATATTACCTCTTCTTCGACACGCCTCTTTGAAAACTCCTCTTAGGGCACTAAGATTGGTCTTTGAAGAAAACCAGAACCTATAGAATGTTTCTAGGGAAGTGGAGAAGATAAATTGGAAGGGGTTGGCTGATCTTGAAGGCTCAAAGTTGTGTAAAGAGGAGAGGGATGAGGTTCCCTTTTATAAGGGGGGAGAGGGGCACCTTTGGAAAGTGTGAAAATATTAATTTATTATAAAATTATCTTTGGTTTCAAAAGGTCCAATAATCATTATTGATGATGCTAAGATGACTAATGGTCGAAATAAAATAATTCAATCAGAACTGGACATGTTTTGGATAATATTCTAATCGTTATAATCTTATTTATTTAAATCATTTATTAATGAGGTAAATACTGCATCATTATTGTGTCATATGTAATTTAATTTATATGATGTCTAAAAATTATAAAAAGAAAAAATCATGTATAAAATCTTTTTATCTTTCCAATGAGTATTTATGGTTGAAAATATAAATTATTTAACCCCTTATAAAAATTAATTACAAAAAGATATTTGTTAATGTCAATTTTTTCTTTACATTAAATTAATTAATCCAGATTGTCATTATCACTACCAAGTGACTCAATGGGGTCCCAAAATCGACCCCAGGATGACCATGGTCTGAAAATACTCATCCAATAATGTTATCACAAGTGTCAAGGTAATTTTGAATTATTATAATATTCTTTTAACCTTGAATTACCCTATTTACCTTTAACCGCAGTAAATAAAAAATTACCGTAGTTACTATTCATAATATCAAAAAAATAAAATTAACCTACTAACATAATTTGGACCCACTGATTCAAAATATGGAATCAATTTTTAATAATTCAAAACACAGAATTCGCCTTAATTAATTTAAAATTAATCCTGTTGTTAAGCAAACGGGTTTTAAAAGATAAAACATTGCCTAAGATTGAAATGTTTTTACCTATTATTCTATGTAAAATTAATGCTAATGACATAAATTATATTAAATGGTAAAAATATATTCTATTTTTACTTTAAAACCATTCAATGTTATAATTTAGCCATATAAATTATTGCGATGAAAAAAGTGGGTTTTAATTAAAATATTGCGTGTTTTTACTATTCATCAAAATATGAAAGTTACCAGAATAATATGAAAAAATTATCGAAAGTAAATTTTTATATCCTGATTCCAAAGAAGAATTTTATTTTTTCAAATTGAACTAATAAACATGTCAAAAACAAGATTTAAAATGGGTGCACCATCAAAAGTCAGTAAAACTGCATTTTTTGGAAAATACTTCTTTTATCTGAAAAAATGATTTTGTTTTCATACCTTATTCTAGAAAATGTGTAAGATGAATTATAATGTTATAAAATTTAAAATTCAGTTAATACTATTCATAATGGCTAGTTTATAATATTATAATAATATATCGTTGTTTAGTGAAACTCGGTATTGCGTACTACGCACGCTATCGAGAAAGGTCGTGATTGCATGTAATGAAAGACAAGCTAGCGTTGTGTGTCATGAAAGATTACTTTGTTTTTTCATATAACATAAGTCATAAAAAAATATACTTCTCATAAAATATCATGGTGTTACATTCTATCCCCCTTAAATTGAATTTCACCCTCGAAATTTTTCACTTCGTAACAAACAGATTAGGATACCTCTCCCTCATCATATCCTCAAGCTCCCATGTAGCTTCTTCTAATTGGTGGTTCCTCCATAAAAAATTCACCAAGTGAGTGGTCTTTTTCTATAGGAATTTTCGCTATGATCCAGAATATCTATCAGTTGTTCTTCATAAGAAAGATCTTCCTTAAGTGGTACAACTTCTGAGCTTAGTACATGTGAAGAATCAAGTATATACTTTCTCAGGAGAGATACACGGAACACATCGTGAACTTGAGAGAGATTTGGTGGAAGATCCAATCGGTAAGCTACCTTCCCAACATGATCCAGTATTTCAAAAGGACCAATATACCTAGGGCTTAGCTAGCCCTTCTTTCTAAATCTCATTACTCTCTTCCAGGGAGATATTCGTAAGAACACTTTATCACCCACTTCAAACTCTAGGTCTTTTATTCAGTTGTCAGCATAACTTTTGTGTCGACTCTAAGCTTCTCTTATGTGTTGTTGAATAGATCGGACCTTTTCTACCATCTCATCAACAAGATCATGTACTAATAGCTTTATTTCCCCAACTTCATCCCAGAAAGTTAGATTTCTGCATTTCTTTCCATAGAGAGCTTCATAAGAAGCAATATGAATACTGGAGTGAAAGATATTATTATAAGTAAATTTCACCCAAGGTAGGGGTTGATCCCAGACACCTTTGAAATCCAGAGAGCAATCTCTTAACATATCTTCTAGATTTTGAATTGTTCTCTCAGACTGACCGTCTGTCTGAGGATGATAAGCAGTGCTGAAACTCATCTCTGTATCTAGAGTATACTGAAGACTTCACTAGAACTTTGTGGTAAACCTCAGATCCCGATCAGATATAATAGAAAGTGGTACTCCATGAAATCTTACCACTTCCTTTACATATATCCTGTCAAGTTGCTCTAGAGATAAATCTTCCCTAATAGCAATGAAGTGTGCCGACTTTGTAAGACGATCAACTATAACCCAGATAGCATTATTTCCTTTGGATGTTTTAGAAAGTTCAGTGACAAATTCCATAGTTATGTTTTCCCATTTCCATTCGAGTATGGGTAATGGTTGTAACATCCCTTTAGACTACAGTCTCTCAGCTTTATCTTGCTGACAAATCAAGCATCGAGAGTCATATTCAGCAACATCTCTTTTCATGACATCCCACCAGAAGTACTCATTCAGTTCCCTATTCATCTTCGTGCTTCCAAGATGAATAGAGAATGAAGAACTATGAGTCTCATCCAATAGCTCCTTCTTTAATTCTAGGATGGGAGGATCAAAAACCCGATTTCTGAACCTTATTATCTAATCACAATCAAGGTTTAATTCAGGAACATTTCTCACCTTCATTTGTAACTCAACACCTTCTTTTTGTGCCTCTTTAATCTTCACATGTATAGATGGTTGAAAATTCATTTAAGAAAGATAATATTTTTCCCCTTCCATTATAATTCCAAGATCCATCCATTATAACTCCAAAAATATTGAATCTTTTGTGATCCTCATCATGGATAAGCTAGCATGGTCTTGTCGACTTAATTCGTCTTCCACCTTGTTTTCTTTCTCAGGGTGATAATGAATTGAGCAGTCGTAATCCTTAATCAGCTCCAACCATCTTATTTGGCGCATATTCTTCTCTTTTTGTGTGAAAATATAATTTAAACTTTTATGATCATTATAAATATCACACCTTTCACCATAAAGATAATGCCTCAAAATCATTAATGAAAAGATTACCGCAGTTAACTCCAAATCATGAGTTGTGTAATTTTTCTCATGGATTTTCAACTGTCGTGAGGCATAAGCTATAACCATATCGTTTTTCATGAGAACACACCCCAATCCCTTCTTGGATAAATCACAGTAGATCACAAACTTTTCTCAACTACAAGGCAGTGTGAGCACAAGTGCACTAGATAATCTTCTTTTCACCTCCTTGAAATTATCTTCACACTCCTCCGTCCACATGAACTAAACTCCTTTTCGATTCAACCTGGTGATTGGATTAGATAATTGTGAAAAATATTTCACAAAACATCGATAATATCCAGAAAAACCAAGAAAACTTTGGATCTCAGTTAATGTTGTTGGTCTCAACCATCTTTCGATAACCTCTGTTTTTGTTGGGTCCACAGATATCCACTACTTTGAGATTATGTGACTCAAAAATAAAAATTTTTTAAGCCAAAATTCACACTTGGTAAATTTGGCATAAAGATTCTCCTTTATCAGGGTCTTCAATACAATTCTCAAGCTATCTTCATGTTCTTCCTTTCTCTTTGAATAGACAAGAATATCGTCTATGAAGACTACCACAAACTGATCAAGATAGTCTCTAAAGATTATATTCATTAGATCCATGAAGATAGCAGGGGAATTAGTAAGACCAAATGGAATCACTATAAATTCATAGTGTCCATACCTTATATGGAAATCCGTTTTGGTATATACTTTTCTTACCCTTAATTGATGATACCCTGAACAAAGATCAATCTTAGAAAATTATTGATCTCCACGTAGTTGGTCAAATAAGTCATCAATCCATGGGAGATGATATTTGTTATTGATAGTGATCTTGTTAAGTTCTCGATAATCAATGTAGAGTCTCATTGATCCATATTTCTTCTTAAAAAACATAACAGGTTCTCCCCAAGGTGATGCACTAGGGTTTATGGATCCTTTATCAAGATTATTTTGGAGTTTCTTCTTCAATTCCTGCAACTCAATTGGGTCCATTCTATAAGGTGTCTTTGAAATGGGCATAGTGTAGGATCAAAATAGTTATGTAGATGCTCAATATAAAAGAGGGGGGGGGGTGAATTGTATACTTTAAAAATTCCTTTGGAACCTTTAAAGATAGTTAAGAATAACTATGATTTCCTTAAGCAAAGGAAAAGGCTATGTTTATCAAAGTTAGACTAAGCAAATTCACAACACCTCTAACACCGAATGCAAACTTGGAAAGAGATTCCGAATGAGGGTTCCGGAAATATGGTTCCGGAAAATTGAAACCTAACAAAAGATTACAACATGTGATTCTACCTGAAAGCGTATAGAATCTAAATGAATCAGAGTACAAGTAAGGAAGTATAAGAAAGTTATACTTTCCTTATATATACAAAATGCAGTGGAATAAAAACAAGTAGTAAAACTACTAGTAAAAAGTTAAAAGTCTTTTAACCCAAAGAGAAGTGTATCCAACAACCTTGGATAAAGGTCCCTTGATTTATACTTTCAAGAAAGTCTGTCTTACCCACACCAGGGTAAGCCCTCGATACGAAGATCAGAGTCTCTGTCTTGCTATCCCCGCAAGCCCTCAACTTCAAGGTAGTTGGTAAACTCTGTCTTCCTCAGCAAGGAAGCCCTCGAACTTCAAGGTAGTCAGCACCTCTGTCTTCCTATCCCCGGAAGCCCTCTAATGTAATCACCAACATTCGGAGTCGCATGAAGCTCTGAGAGTTAATAATAGCCTCTCTCTCTAGAAATCACTTCAACCAGATTAGTCAGCCTTTCCGTAGTTTTTCAGCCATCAGCTTCGAGCTTATTCAAATGAGCTCCTATTTATAGGTAAGGTCGGCTCCTTCTCCAATGGTCATATTTTCCTTAAATATCGGAGGGACCTGTACACGTGTCACTTAGACAACAGTTAATAAGAAACGGAATGGACGACATCATTTTATAACAAAACAAGTGTAACAGAATGTACGACATCGTTTTAATTCTAACATAAAAGTTCGGAATGAAAACTTCGGAGTGTGATGAAAATAATAAAGAGTAGACAAATTTTAGAAGTGTAAGCAATATAAAAGTTAGGATTCTAACAAAGATATTTTTTCAGAGTCTGAATTAATTCAGAGTGTATAAAACAAAGATACTCAAATTCTGTTTAATAGGTGAATTCGGAATGTGAATTCGGAATAGGAATTCATCATCAGAAATCGTAATGAGAATTCATCATCAGGATTCGTAATGAGAATTCTTCATCAGAATTCGTAATGGGAATTCAGAATGAGATTTCTTCATTAGAATTCGTAATGAGAATTCTTCATCAGAATTCGTAATGAGAATTCTTCTTCAGAATTCGTATCCTGAATCTGGAATAGAACTTAGTCAGAGTTCATATCCAGAATTCGGAATGAGATTTCCTTATAGTTCTTATCCAGAATCCGAATCCTAAAATAGAATGCTTTATATCAAAGTTTCAATGATTCTGAGAAAATGAATCCGAATTTGATACTTAAGAAAAATATGGATGAAAATATGATAAGGATAATTTTTCTTATAAAAGCGATTTTCCTTAAGAAAGCAATTTTCCTTATAAAAGCGATTTTCCTTAAGAAAGCAATTTTCTTAAAGATAAGGTGTTTGTGATTTTCAAAACAAGAAGGAATGGAAAAGTCATAAGAAAACCTTATTGACTCAACACATAGCACCCGGTATGAGTTCTATTGAAAACTCAATTTCACGATTTGCTGGAAGACCTGTAAATTCCATCAGAAAGACATCATCAAACTCCCGTACAATGGGAATATTCTTATTCATGAATTTATCTCCAACCATTTGAGATAATTAACCTTCATTTATTGGAATCAAGACCCATAAGATGGAAGAAATTTCCATTGGAATTTTTTATTCATCCGTGCATCGATAGATGATAGTATATTGATCAGGAATATTAAATGTGATTTCTCTTATTTGAAAATTGATAAGATCTTCGTATAAAGAAGGCCATTCCACGCCAAGAATCACATCAAATTTACCTATAGGAAGGATCACAAGATTTCCAGGAATCACTTTCCCACAATCGTCAATAAGAGAAGAATTATAACCTTTTGATGCGACTATTGTGCCATTAAGAGTTTTCACAGCTAACTCAACATCTAATTGTTGAGGCAATATGGAGATACCCTTAGAAAATTCTTCAGAAATAAAAGAGTGGGTGGATCCAGAATAAAATAAAACATTAGCTACTTTAGAGTGTATGGTAAGTGTACCCTTCACCACATCATTATCATACTTCACATCGCCGATAGAAATTGCCTGTGACATTCGTTTGTATTTAGCCTTAAGAGTTTGTTGACACTGATCATCATAAAAAACCATTGAATTAGGGCATTGATTGGCATAATTCCCCATTTCCTTGCACTTGAAACATTGTAGTATAGGAGGTTCATTCTGTGTATCCCTTTCTTTGTTCGCATCATTAGACATCTTCTTCCCATTATTTCAACATTCAACTGCCCGATGACCTTCTTTTCCACACTTAACACATTAGCTTGTCCCTTTAAGACAATTACCTCCATGTTTCTTTCCACAATTTGAGCATTAATGGAAAACTCATCTTCTTTTTAGTGTGGTCTTTAGATTTTCCTTTGAATACCATTTTACTCTTCTTATCAAACCCATATGAATGATGAGTTACTCCAATCTCCATCTCAAACTTGAGAGCACATCGAACAATTTCTTTGTAGCTATTAAAGTCCCTTATGGCTAACGCCCTTCGATTAATTGGTTTTAGAAAACTAAATAATCGATCGATTTTACTCTCAGGTTGGATAATAATTCCAGAAGCGTACCTTGCAAGTCTTGTAAAATTTGCTTTATAGGTACCAATATATTCATAATCCTTTTACTTCATTTCAAGAAACTCCTTCTCTGTATTTGTTTGAAGAATACGAGGGAAGTACTTATTAAAAAATAAGTTCATGAACTCATCCCATTACATGGACTCACTTTCATCTCTTTGCATTTTATTCTTTATAAGATTCCACCATTGATCAACATTACCTTCCAAAAGATACACTGCTAAGATGGCTTTGTCATGTTCAGAACGTTGTAGAACTGAAAATATCTTTTCAGTGGTACTAATCCATTGTTCAGTGACTAATGGATCAGAAGACCCGCTGAATGAAGGTGGACGCTGCCTCATGAAGGATTCAACAAAATATTTCTCCTTCCTTTGCTCGTTTGGAAGTCCTGCATGTTTCATAGATTGGGAAAGTTGTTTGAGCATGGATAAAAGATTTTTCATTCCAGATCCCATAATGTTTGGTTGCTCAGGGGGACAATCATTGCATTTCCGATCGCATTCAGCATTAACATGGTTCCTTCGGGTTCCAGCCAACGACTAAAACCAAGAATCATAGTGTGAGAAACACTAATCATAATAGGAAAACCAAGTAATAAAGGAAAAAATTTTACACTTAAGGTCTTATCATAGGTTTTTCATGGAAATTTCTAAAACACTAATATTGTGTTCTATGCTTAGACATATTTTTAGGGTTCTTACTAAGGCTTTCACATCCTAGTTTCCAAAGGTTGACTATAACCTTCCTCTGATACCAACTATAAAGACCCATAATTTACATACATGGTTATTACTTCAAAAATTGAAGCACACTTATTACAACATATAACAAAACCATGAAAGGATCGTATAGGTATAGTGTCTTTAGAAAATGGGAAACATAAACAACTGTTTCATAAATCATCTATGTTGTCTCCCATTTATTTCATCATATCTAGAGTCCCTTTTTGGCATATTATACTTAACACCCTTCATCCAGACCTGGGGAAAAGAAAACATACAAAATGGTGAGCTCAAATTCTCATTAAGGGTAAACAGAAGAAATATCAATCATATCATATTCATAAGAACATAAAATTTTGAAAATATTATCATGCAAAAGAGATCATAATATCATAACATAGGATAAATCATAGTGGTGAAATGTAATCCCAATAATCATAAAATAAAACATTAAACCTTGTTTCATACACACATAATCATAGAAAATCATTTCATATTAGTCTAGGCACATTTCCAAGACCATCATGGTGGACAAAGTCCATTACTGAACCGAGTTCACTCCTCGTTCTTGTCTTGTATCACTGAACCAGGTTAACTTGCCATTCCAGCCATGTCTATCTCAGGAGATGTGAATCTTTACCTAATGCATTTGAGGGAGATATAGGTCCAACCCATCTCATAATGGAACAATTCTTAAGTGTGCCACAAAATCATAAATCATACATCATAGCATAACCCATGTAATAAAAATGGGATTCTTAAACATCGTGCCACCATAACATAATCCATATAAGATAAAAGGACATCATAAAAATTATTCCATCATAACATAATCAAATAAATGTAAAAAATAGGGATATAAACATAACCCTATATTATATTATATGGAAAATAGTTTTGATAAAACACTTGAACTCCATTCTTGAGGAAAATATCCTTTCTACTTCAGAAACATTTTCCTTTCCTAACATGTCATATAATATTAAACTAAAATAAGTTGATTATAAATAAACTTGAAAAATTTTAACGGAAGCTTCTTGGAAATAATGTTCTAAAAATCCATTCATGCTGTATAAGTTAAAAAAACATTCTTCTCATACTTTGGCCAGAAAAGTCAAAATGTACCTCCTACGAAAAATGACAAAAGATTCCTTTCATGTATTTTACTAAAAACTCACCGAAGGGTAAAATATGATTTAAAAAATTGTAGGATGATATAAATAATATTACATATTGAGGTAACATGGATGTGGATGATAAATATTCCTCATTAATTTCTAAGGTATAAACAATCTTCGATAAAAATGCGATTTGTTAGATTTTCCCTTACCTTAGGTCCGATATGCTTTGTACGTGTCTGAAACTCCTATATAATGATTTAAATAATGTCATTTACTTATTCCTGAATCATACTCACTATCATGATATCATATATGGTAATATTCTTAGCTTCTTATTAGTAATATTTCATTGCTACTTGTTATTTGGGTGTTTATTGCATTATGTTCTTATGTGTGTTTTGTCGAATAAATTCTTATTATTATTTTTAGGTTATAGATACCTCATTTCAAGAATGGTATTAGTGTAATATATATATCATATATACTCATTAAATTCATTTATATAACCATTATTCAATCAATATCATTTAGAACGAGTCGCATCACATCGTGGAGATGGTAGGCCGTACGTATGCACGAACGATGATATCATTCCCATGATCATGGAATTGTATTGAAGTGTATGTATACTATTTCAGAATAAATATTATTTTTAATAACCATATATAGTTATTATTTACACCATTATACCCATCCAAGCATGGTGGTGGTGGAAAAAAGATTACACCACGGCGTGGAGACGGAATTCTGTACGTACGCACGCTCGTTGACTTCATTTTTCGTAGGATGGATAAATGGTAAAGTTTGGTTATTTTGTATTTATAAGAACATATAAGAATATGAGTGATACTGATGTTATTAATTTATGATGAAACAAATAAATAAGTATAAGTATAAGAAGAAATAAATTTGAAAGAATTGGTAACAGATATTACATCTTCTTCGACACGCCTCTTTAAAACCTCCACTCAGGGCACTATGATTAGTATTTTAAGAAGACCATAACCTCTATGATGTTTCTAGGGAAGTGGAGAAGATAAATTTTCAGGGGTTGGCCGAGCTTGAAGGCTCAATGTTGTGTAAAGAGGATAGGGAGGAGGTTCCCTTTTATATGGGGGGAGAGGGGCACCTTTATAAAGTGTGAAAATATTAATTTATTAAAAACTTATCTTCGCTTTCAAAAGGTCCCAAAACCATTAAAGATTAACATAAGATGACTCATGCTCAAAATAAAATCATCCAATCAGAATAGGACATGTTTTGGATAATATTTTAATCATTATAATCTTATTTATTTAAATCATTTTTAATGAGGTAAATACTGCATCATTATTGTGTCATAAATAATTTAATTTAATTGATGTCTACAAATTATAAAAAAAATATAATCACGTAGGAAATATTTTTACCTTTCCAATTAATATTTATAGTCGAAAATATAATTTATATAATCCCTTATAAAAATTAATTATAAAAAGATTTTTGTTAATGTCAATTTTGTCTTTACATTAAATTAATTAATCCAAATTGTAATTATCACTACCATGTGGCTCAATGGAGTCCCAAAATCGACCCAAGGATGACCATGGTCGGCCAATACTCATCCAATTATTTTAGGACAAGTTTCAACGTAATTTTGAATTATTATAATATTCTTTTATCCTTGAATTACCCTATTTACCTTTAACCGCAGTAAATAAAAAATTACCTTAGTTACTATTCATAATATGAAAAAAATATAAGTAACCTACTAACAAAATTTGGACCCACAAATTCCAAATATGTAGTCCATTTTTCAAAATTCAAAACATAGCAGTTGTCGTAATTAATTTAAAATTAATCCCCTTGTTAAGAAAACTGGTTTTAAATGTTAAAACATTTCCAAAGATTAAAATGTTTTTACCTATGAATTCAATGTAAAATTAATGCTAATGACATAAATTATATGAAATGGTAAAAATATATTCTATTTATAATTTAAAACCATTCAATGTTATAATTTCACCATATAAATTATTGCGATGAAAAATGATGTTTTTTAAAATATAGCGCGTTTTTACTATTCATCAAAATATAAAAGTTACCAGAATAATATGAAAAATTTATCTAAAGTTAATTTTTATATCCTGATTCCAAATAAGACATCTATATTGTCAAATTTAACTTATAAACATGTCAAAAACTATATTTAAAATGGGTGTTCCATCAAATTGCGGTAAAACAACATTTTTTGAAAAATACATCTTTTATCTGAAAAACTGATTTTGTTTTCATACCTCATTCTAGAAAATGTGTAAGATGAATTATAATGTTATAAAATTAAAAATTCAGTTAATAATATTCATAATGGATAGTTTATAATATTATAATAATATATCGTTGTTTAGTGAAACTTGGTATTGCGTACTACACATGCTATCGAGGAAGGACGAGATTGCGTGTAACGCAAGCCAAGCTAGTGTTGTGTGTCGTGAAAGATTACATTGATGTTTCATATAACATAAGTCATAAAAAATATAATTCTCATAATATATTAGGGTGTTACAATTACTAAGGGCACACTCAGATTCATTTGCCTTAGAGAGGTTAGACATACTATAAATAGCTTATGGAGTTAGCTCAAAACCCCCCTCTATATCTTGTAACACACAAGGATGGTTCACATAAGTAACACCTTATAAACCTTACAATGGTTAGTCCACATAATAAAATTCTTCTAAATTAGGGTCACCCACTCTAAGAAAATGTAATTGAGTCGAAGGGTTCCATGGTGTCATGTTGTTAACCCTCGCCCACCTATATGATGATCATACTAAAGTCGTTGATCACCACTAAGGAGGTGATTTTGGTCCCCCATTAGGGCCCCCACTTATTCCATTCAGGTTTATCAGGTTATTGTTACACCATCAAAGATGATTTAATACTTTTATGGAAAGCATTAGGCTGTATTAAATTTTTCATTAGTGGTTGAGAAAAGTAATATGAGTCAAATATTCTATACAAATTACATTGAACAATTAATTTAACTTAATATATGACTAATAGTTTAGTAAATAAATACAACTAACTTATCTAGGTAAACTAAATCATTGGAGAGACCATATACCACATTCAACATAACATAGAGAATACTTACTCTATGGAACATTGTTTCCTCTGAAATTGGGGATGACCTCATTGAGTTAAGGGTAAGAAATTCCAATCGGTTTCTAATGTTTTTTTTCATTGAACCGGAAACATCCAATGATTCCATATCCATTTGAACTTACATTCCAAAGGTAGGTGCTCATTAGTTTTGGAATGACGAGGCTTAAGAATTTTCTTTGGTCGGGAGGATGGGAGGTCTGACTTATCATTCCTTTTTGAGTGGAATTATTGTCTACTATGGGACTCTCTTTATAGATTTAGGTTATGATCGTCAATACTTATTAAATTACCAAGAATAAAATGATATTTCCTTTAGATCTAACAATAAATGGTTGATATGTTGAAGATTAAGAGAATCTTTTGTATGAATTCTAGGTTCTTCATCGATAGAGAATCATCTGTATTTGTTAGAGATTCTTAGTCAATTGTATTCTTTAATACATAAAAGTCTCTTGGTCATCATGATAACCATACTGGTTTTAAAGCCACTCGGTGAGGCACTTGATGTTTATTTTCATTCAGATGGACATGGATTATTTCAGAGTTGGGATCTTACCCATATATGGGCTACCTATGTATCCTTTATTTAGAAAAGGAATCAAATCCCACATAGTTCGAGTGAGGGAGTATGATGTTTATGCATGATTTATGGCTCAAAGAAAGATTTCATGATTAATTTTACACTCTAATCTCACATGAGTCATGCTCATTGTGAGAAACAAGAGGTATTGATGAAAATATACAATTGTGCCATGAAAGATGCAATGATGTGGGGCTTATGTATGCATGAATTCCCAAAATAGGTGAATACTAGGTTTTAATTCAGGGAAGAAACCCAGAAGCAAGGTCCATAAGGGTATATGTACCTTATGGAGAATTGGATACTCTAATTTGAGGCTTATTTAGGAGGAAGAAGCCTAAATTAGGAGGGGATTTTATGCTTGGGGCTTACTCCAGAGAAGGATGCCCTAATTAATGAGGAATTGAGGCTTACTCCTGAGAAGGATACCAATTTTTGAGATTGGGGCTTACTCTTGAGAAGGAGGCCCAGGTTAAAGAAATTATGGTTTGGGCTTACTCTTGATGAGGATGCCCAAATTTGGGGATTTGGGGATTACTTTTGGAGAGGATTCCCAATTAAGAGAACTTGGACTGGGGCTTACTCCTTAATATGAGGCCCAGGTTAAGGGAAATTATGATTGGGGCTTACTCTTAAAAAGGAGTCCCATGAATAAGGTTCTCTCATATTAAAGGATGAGGTTAAATGAATGAAATCTCTAACTTTAGTGACATAATGATTTGTAAATCACTACGTTTTGAGACATGTTCCACGAAATTCCTTTCAGATAATGAGTTCAATCAAGAAACATGCCATAAATTCTTTGAAGAGTGTCTTGAAAACTGACTCCTGAGTAGGAAAGGTGTAATGGCATAGGAGTGGTGAAATGGGAAGGAAGGGCAGCCAAAAATTGAAGGGTACGCAAGTCCTGGGGGTCGCGCAAGTACTGCATGGGCGCGCAAGTTTGTGTCGCGCAGGTATACCTGCACGACACATGGGTACATGTGAGACTTTTAGCCCTTGGGGAGAGACTTGACTCAAGACCTTTGTACCATCCCTAAAGGCTTAAAGATGCGTGGCGCGCAAGTTATGGTGAAGGAGCAAGGCGGTGCGCAAGTGTGACCATTTCCCTTAAGTGCTGGCCACTCAGGTGTGGAATTGTTGATGTGTTTCAAAACTTTGGCCTTCCTACCCCTCTCTAGATCTTCCGTTCTAAGTAAGAAATTACCTTAGAAGTGTTCTGAAACTTGGAGAAGAGACTAGGGTGTCGGGAGCTCAACTTTGAGGTTCTGGAATTTTTTCGTCTCCGAAATGTGGGGGGTATAGGGGTATTTATAGGCTGGAGAAGACCTTGGGTGGTTTTAAAAGAGGGCGCACAAGTGTACTTGCATGATAGTGAGGGAACTTGCACAACCCAAATGTATTTTACTCCTTTTTCATTCCTTTATCGATTTTATATGTTTTCTTCAAAGGATGAATCAATTTGTGCTACGTCCTTTCCCTTTCCATTCCTTTAGGCAATGTGACGAAAAGGAGAATCTTCAAAAGTCCCCCCCTCATAGTTGGATCTGAAAGAATAATGATGTGAATTTGAGGAAAAGAAGAAAACCAAAGGGAAAGAGGTGCGCATGTTTTCATCACGCAACACTCGTCGCACAGGTGCGAGTCGTGCAGGGCTGGAGCGCGCTGGTTGTAGGCGTGCTGGTGGCCGGCCTGGCATATATATATGCACTCATTTGTCGCGCATATCATCGAATTTCAGAATTTCTAGCTCTCACTATGCAAGTTGCTCTGTTTTCTGCTATTTCTTCATTTTCACGCTGCTGTCAAGGAATTTGGACTTGCGCAGTGATACTTGCACGCCATAATTCTTTTTCCATTTTTTCAAATTTCTTCACAAATTTTATGAAAAATAAACCCATTTAAGAGTTAATTTATTCAATCTTTGTACAAATTCAATGTCTCCCAAGAGAATCAGAATAGCTGATGAACTGGTAAGCAAGCGAATTGATGATATGATGAGCATCATTGGCCATGATTACTATACCATCTGCGATAACACTCTCCCAGATTTGGCTAAGTATTTGAAGAAGTATCATCGTCACTTCCCCCAGAGCATTTATCTGCCTTTGTATGGCTATTGTCATCTGTGAGAAGTTACCATTCCAGATGCAAAGAACTATACTCTAGAGATGTAGCTACACTATTAGTCATCTATTTCAGTTATGATGTGCATCAAATGAAGACTTATGTTGAAAATATTTTGTAATTTCTTGGAAAAGAGAAGAGACTCTAATCTGTGGACGTCCTTCTAATTCTTATGCATCAAATGAAAAAAACTCTTTCATTTTCAATCATTTTTTCATGCATTTTCCTTTTATTCCTACTTTATATTTTTACCTAAGCCAATGGGCCTAGTAATCATAGTTTTATTTTTACTAGGATTATAAAAAAACCATATAAAATTTTAATCTTTTGTGGCTCAATATTACCTAAAATCATACAAAATGTATGTTTAGTGAGATGGAAGATGAATTATGTTCAGAGTTCCCTTGTATTTTGTGAGTAGTTTAATGTCATGCACATTGGAAATAAAAAGGCTAATGTTTAATGTCGAAATAGCTTTGATCGAATGGATTAACATTGACTCAATTACTTGATAATTTATCTGAAGACATATTACCATTTTCATGTATGAAGGAAAATATGTAAACCATGACATAAGAAATTTTGAATCTGAGGAATGATATGAAAAAGGGATAAAAGGCATTAGAATATGTAGTTCCCAAGAATGATGTTACCACTATTTAACAAACCTGTTAGGGGGTTGAATTATGCAGGTCCACCAAAGGGCATTGGATTCATAGTAAAATAATGGCATCTTTTGGCTAACAAGTCTACTATGTAGACTGATTATGCACGACCACCTAAGGGCATGTGCTGCATAGTCAGGAAAAAGAACACCCAGAAATTTACCTCTCTGTTGCTAAAAAGACAGTGGAAGTTTATGGGGATTCATATTTTCCAAAGCATAATGTTTTCTTTATGGAGAGAGGTTCTTGAATATAGAGAAGATATTTCCAAATAGGATTGTCCAAGAACTGGATGAAAGTTAATCCTATGAAGGTCTAACCCAAACGTAGGGAAGATAAATATAAACCATAGTCTTGAATACTTTCAGATCATGAAAAAGAACATGAAACAAAAATGTTAAGGATTGCTATTTTTTACAGATCCTTACATATTTTTGATAAGACCAATAAGGACAAAAGAAGTCTTCTTTACATGAATGAGGTTACCATGATTTAACAAACCCATTAGGGGGTTGAATTATGTAGGGCCACCTAAGGGCATTGTCTGCATAATTAAATAATATCATCTTTTGGCTGACAAGTCTGTTGTGTAGACTTTTTATGCAAGGCCTCCTAAGGGAATATGCTGCATAGTTAGGAAAAAGAACTCTCAAAAATTGCACATTTTGTGACTATAAGTCGAAAAAAGGGTTATGATGTCCTGGAAATACTTATTATTAGGATTATGACACATAAAAATGGGCGTTTTCCAATGTATGTAGAGATACACATATCAATGCTAACCATAATCATGATGTGGCTGGGTCCTAAATTGAAATGCTGGACTTCACTACGTATCCCATAAGGATGGGAACCAAGCCATACGTAGTTTTTAAAAATACATTTTAACGTCACATGGGACGAAAGTGTAAGAGATCTTAGTTTAAGGTCATAGAGCTCAGACCATAATAAAAATACATAGTGTGTGCTTTCATGGGGACTTTTCAGCCAAGGGACTGAAAGTAGAATTTGGGGTCATGCCCAAAATACTTGGGGATATATTCGAGGGACACTAGAACGTTCCTACGTATCCCATAAGGATGGTAATCAAGCCATACGTTGTTCTAGAAATACCTTCTGTACAAATTTGGTTCGTACATGTGAAGGGTGAAAGAGGAATTTTTGTGCAATGATGGTTTAACCCAAGATAAAAGGTTCAGGTATTTATATTTATGAACATAGTCTTTGGAACATAACATGATTGAAAATCAATGTAAATAATGATTCCCTCTCAGGTGAGGGTATCAAACAAAATTGTAGTTTATTGTCATACATGACAAAAATGTTGTACAATTTAACATCATGTAGCAAGGAAAAAGGTGAACCAATGTAAAGATATTGATTATGGGGATGGTTTCACGAATCAACATCTTATGAGATGGAGGTAAACCAATGTGAAGAGATTGGTTTTGGGATTTAACCATAGGAGGTTGCCTACGTACCCAGCCTAGAAGGCGAGGATCAAAGTCCGCGTAGTTCAATTAAAGAATGAATTAGTGATCAAGTTGTTCTTAGGGAAAATGACCTAAAAAATGGTGTTGGGACTTACATGTGGTTAGCGGCCCAAAGAGGGTGTTATGGTTGAAATTTGCTATAATCTCACGTGAGTCATACTCGTTGTGAGAAACAAGAGGTAACAACAACCTTAATGATGCATAGTTTAATTTCATGTAAGACATATGAAGGGACTTTGTAGTTTAAAGTCTTGCAGTTAGGAATATTGGTGCCACACAGTTTAGTGTCATGTAGCAGAGACACAATACAGTTTAACGTCATGATGGACGTATTATAGAGACACAGTTTAATTCCATGTTGGATGTAAGGGACAATACAGTTTAACGCCATTTAGGAAGAAAGAGGACTGTGCAGTTTAATGTCATGCAGTAAGGAAAAAAGAGGAAACATTTTAACATCATGTTGGACGTACTAGGGACTTTTTAACAGTTTAACGTCATGTTGGATGAAAAAAGGACAATACAGTTTAGCGTAATGTTGGAAAAAAGTGTGAATAGTTTATGGTCACATGCATGGACCATTGGCTATGCAGTTAACGTCTTGTTGGACGTAAGGGACTTCTGTACAGTTTAGCGTCATGTAGTCTGGACGTCACAGTTTAATGTCATGTTGGACGTAAGTGCCAATAGTTTAAAGTCATATTCATGGACCCTGGATGGTGTAGTTTTAACGTCATGATGGAAGTAAGGGACATGCAAATAGTTTAAGGTCATATGCATGAACCGTTTTTTATGCAGTTTAACGTCTTATTGGACGTAAGGGACTAGAAAATAGTTTAAGGTCATATGCATGGAACGTCTACATTTTGTGTTCATACAAAATATTTCTTCAGAAATCTGGCATTGGTTGGAGTAGTGATGAGTTCTCCATCCATTGAGATTAAAGAATAAGCTCCATTTGAGTAGACCTTATGTACTGAATAAGGTCCTTCCCATTTTGGCTTAATCATGGGAGGTTTCTTTCTTGGTATCATTGGAGTTCTGATAACTAATACCAATTCTCCCTGAACAAATAAATGAAGACGAACTTTTTTGTTGAAAACTCGTGCTATTCAATTCTGATATACTTCCAAGTGGTTCAGAGTGCACAATATTTTCTCATCTAACCATTCCAATTCATTCAATCACTTTTGAGATTGTTCATCTATAGATGATTGATCACAAATGGCTACTCTGAGCGAAGGTAATTGAACTTCAATGGGAAAGACTGCTTCCGTACCATATACTAGTGAATATGGAGTTGACCGCATTGCAGTGCGGGTGGTAGTTCTATAATCCCATACAGAATGAAAGAGTTTATCAGGCCATGACTTGTTGTCTTTATCCACCATCTTTTCAGTATATTTGATAGAGTCTTGTTGAAGGCTTCTATCTGGCCATTGTCCATTGCATGACACCGAGATGAATGATTGGATTTGATGTTGTATTCTTGATACAATTTCTTCACCTTGGATGAACAGAAGTTGGTGCCATTATCCATCAATATGGTATGAGGGACACCAAATCTGGTAATGATGATAGACTTGATGAAGCTAACAATGATTTTAGAACTGACTTCTTTGAGAGGTATTTCCTCTTCCCTTTTGGAAAAGAAGTCAGTAGCAGTAAAAATATACTTAAACTTCTTGGCTTTAGCTGAAGGATAAGGTCCCACAACATCCATTCCCCATGTGGAAAATGGCCATGAGTATTTAGCTGTATGAAGAAACTCTAGGGGGTTATGAATGAAGTTGGAATGTACTTGGGAAGAATGACACTTCTTTGTGAAATCAATATAATCTTGCATCATTAAAGGAAAAAAGTACCCAAGCCTTCGAATTTGATCAGATAGTCTTTGTCCAAACTGATGGGGACCACAGACTCCTGTATGCACTTCTTTCATGACAACCATTTTCTCTTAACCATCATTGAATATAAAGCGAACTCCATCAAAACCACGCTTGTAGAGAACTTTTTCTAAGTGATCTGGGCTATCATAAAGAGTGAAATTTACCACACCTCTCCGAACTTGTTATTTCCTGGATCTATCAGGTGGAAGTGTTCCATTTTGAAGGTATTCCATGATAGGTGTCATCCATCCTGTAGTATGACTATATGGTTCAGAGATGGGACTAATTTCATTAATTTTCTCTATTTTGGTCTGAACATAAGGTGAAATTGTACAATGGTGGGCAATACTGATGGTTGTCTCGTCCCGATTTGGATCTGCCAGAGCTACGGCTATATTATCTAGTGAATCAGCTTGGGAATTTTGTGATCGTGGGACAAAAGAAAATTTTAGTTCCATAGGAAATTCCTCCATTAAATCTCTGATGTAATCATACAAGGATATTAGTTCTTCTTTTCTGATTTCATAATCCCCATTGACTTGTTTGAATACTAGGTCTGAATCACCTTTCACTTTTAAGTGACTCACTTGTGCTTGAAGCGCCAACTCTAATCCTGCAATAAGTGCTTGGTATACTACATCATTATTTGTACTTCCTCCCCATAATGAGAAGGAATAAGGTAACAATGCCTTTTCTAGAGAAATGAGCACAATTCTGAAGCCATCTTTGTTGAATTTAGGATCTTTGACTTTCTTCCCTGTTGGACTTCTGGAAGCACCATCAAAATAAATTTCCCATGTTTAAATACTTTCATGAATAGAGAAGAATTCCTCATCAGGGAGGTCAATATCTGAAGATGTATCTTCCATTGAAGGGTGTTCAGCCAGGAAATCAGCCAATGCTTTGCCCTTTATTGATGTTGGAGACACATACTAAATGTCGAACTACTATAAAATAACTTCCCACCTTTCCAGACGTCCTCTAAGCATTGGACGACTAAGGATGAATTTGATTAGGTTATTGCGAGATACCAATTGGACCTCGTGATGTTGCAGGTAGTGTCTCAAATTCTGAACTACAAAGATTAATGATAGGCAGCAGTTCGCAATATTTTGTGTATCGGGTTTCTGCTTCAAGCATAGTCCGACTGAGATAGTAGAGGATGTCTTCATTCCTAGCATCATTTTTCTGAGCAAGAAAGGCACCCAATGATCACTCTAGATCCATCATGTAGAGTATAAGTGGTCTTACTTCAATAGGTGGCATGAGTACTGGTGGACTCAAGAGGTATTTTTTCAGAATATCGAATTCTTCTTGACATTCTTCAGTTCACTGGTAAGTGACTCCCTTCTTCATCAATTTGGTGAAGGGTAAACCTTTTCCTGCCAAATTAGAGATGAAACGCCGAATATAGGCTAAGTGTCCTTGAAGTCTTCTTAATTCCATTAAATTTTGAGGAGGTGACATACCAAGGATTGAATTTGTCTTCTCAGGATCGACTTCGATACCACGATGGCGTACAAAAAAGCCGAGAAATTTTCCTAAGGTTACCCCAAAAGCACATTTTAATGGGTTCAACTTCAAATTATGTTGTCGAAGCTTACAGAATATGACTTACAAATAATCCAAGTGATTAGAATATTGTTTGGATTTATCCACCAAATATTCCACATAACATTCAACAAACTTTCCTAAAAAGGGTTTGAAGATACGATGCATGGGACACTAATATGTTTCACCTGCATTCTTTAGGCCAAAGGGCATTACCCGATAGCATAACACACACTAAGGAGCCATGAAAGCTGTATATTCTTCATCTTCTGGATACATTCAGATTTGATTATATTCGGAATATCCATCCAGGATGGAAAGTGATTCATATCCAGCTGTTGAATCAATTAAGAGTTCTGTAATTGGTACTGGGAAATCATCCTTAGGACAATGTTGATTATGATCTCTGAAATCAATGCAAACTCTAATATTCCCATTCTTCTTTTTCACTGGGAAAATATTAGCCAACCATTTTGGATATTTAACTTCTCTGATGAAGTTATCTTTGATAATATTATCCACTTCAGCCTCCATTTTGGAAGCATAGGTTGGGTGTGTTCTCCTAGTAGCTTGTTTGAATCCTTGATGTTCTTCTGGCAAACCAAAACGATGAGTGGCAACATTAGGATCAAGTCCTGGCATCTCTGTATAGTTCCAAGCAAATATATCTAGATTTTTATTTAGAAAGGAAATATACATCTCTTTCTGTTCAATAGTTATAGCCACACTAATTAAAGTGGTGTGTGGATCTTCTTTTGTACCCATATTTATTTCTCTGAGTTCATCCACGGTGGTAGAGATACCCTCTTCAAATTCTAGAGGACCATCTCTGAGATCTTCTTATTCTTCATTAACATGTGTTACTTCTTCTGTTTCTACTTTCATAGTAGATGAGGAAGCAGAATTTCTATGATCAGAAGAGATGTTAAAATTTGAACATCTTGAGGAAGAGACTTCCATTTCTGACCTTATTGATGATGAAGGGTCTTCCTTGGGTAATATAGAGGAGATGTTGGATTGAGAATCGAAATCATTGTTCACCTCTGACATTGTTACAACTTCTTCTGAAGTGATCGGTGAAGTATAAACTTGCTGGATTTCAGCAGATGAAATGAAGACATCTTCATTTGAGCTTTCATCATTTCCTGGGGGATCACCAATTTCTCCCATGTCGTCTGGCTTGATTTCCGTAATTGACATTATGTATCTTTCCATAAGAGTATTTTGATTTGGGTCTATCTTTCCAATTTGAATGATAGGAAACATATAATCTATACTCACATGCGCAAATGGGTTTACTGGAATCTTTTCCAAACCATATGGAGCATTAACTTTGGTAATATCCCTTATTGTGGATTCTTCCTTTCCCTTCATGTGATAGAATTATGCCTCAATGTATTAAGATTCACATGTCTTGAACGTGGCCTTATCACCATATAATGTCCCAACTTGACAATCGAAACAATATTTGAGACATTGATGACATGATGAAGGGATAGCCGCATGTTGATGTAGCCCGGGTCTTCCAAGCAAGATGTTGAAGGCTGAGTCTTGATCAACAAACCATGAAATCTGAATTGGATACAAGATCTCAAAACTGAGTTCTGACTGTAATCTCGCCCAGAGTTTGTTGTTCATTTTTATCATATCCTTGTAACATCATGGCAGAAGGAGATAAATCAGATTCTATAAGGCCCAATCGACAAAGTGTACGAATGGGCATGAGGTTGACTCCTGAACTATTGTCAATGAAAGCTCTTCGGATGTCTACACCATTGACCTTTCCCGATAAGTACAAAGGTCTAATATTCCCATGCACGAAATCATATTCATCTTCATCTGTGAAAGATATCACTGCATGTAATTCTGTAGGATTATGTTTTACATGTTAGACTTCAACTGCATCAATTTAAGTTTTAAACTCTTGAGGACTTGATAAAGCCTCAATGAGTGCCTCCCGAAGATCCTTTAACAGATTCAAAGCATCCAAAATTGATTACATGGTCCAGGTGTTCCAATATATCATAATTTTGATCCAAAGGTATACATTTCCCAATAAGAACATGTGGTTTAGAAGGTTCCTTGGAAGTTGATGCTTTGGAAGTTGATGCATCTTGTATCAGGATAGGAGTTGGCAATATTCCTGACATTGGAAGATTATATCGATTAGATCCATTTATTTATTGAGAAGATGAAGGTGGAACCGCCAACCGATCCTCCAGAATAACTGTGCCAGGACTGAACTTTCTATTAGTGGAAGAATTTTCCTATTCATGTTGAGCTCGCTGATGGGCTCTACCAAGAGTTTATTCCACCTACACAGTTCTAGAAGGGGTAGAATTAGAATAGTGGGATCTGAATAATTCACATATTCCCATGTATCCCAGACCCCTGGAACTTCCTCTAATTCCTCTGTTTGATATAGGGAATTCAAGTTCATCAAAATCAAAACTGCAACTGGAATAAGGATCTGTTAAGTGAATCATATTAACAGAACCGAAGATTAACTCTTCATCTGATGAAGTCTCTGCCTGAATTGCCAATTTAGGTTGTGCCGTTTTGGGGGGCGGTGCCCGTGTCTTCGAAGTAGATGTCATGAAATCTTCTAGAGTTAAATATAAAATAAGCTTTGAATCAGTTTCATGTTCCTCTGATTTCTTTTCATTCTTTGAACTATGCCACCCTTTTGAGGATTTTCCCTCTGAAGAGGATTTTTTTGTGGCATCCATAGCAGAAGACACAATTGGTTTCTTCAATTGCATTCACAAAATGGCATGAGTTTAGTTGATCATTTTTCTGACCATCCAATCATCATATTTCTTCATATTTCTGCTTTTGACTTCTTTCCATTCGCGTTCTTCCTCTGGAACTGTAGCAGTAACACATGCTACCTGGGCTGAAGAGTCTTTTATTTTGACTTTTCCTGAGTCGGCCATCTTTTGAAGGAGGTATTTGAATACAAAACACTCTTGGATGGGATGCCCCAACATTTGATGAAAGGGGAAATAATTGGGATGGTCTTCATCTCCTTCCATGTTTGGCATTTTGGGCCTTGGCAACTAAACCAAATTATTTTCCAGAGACAAAATGAAGTAGCTAGGAAGTTGTTTATTTTAGAAAGATTAAACTTTTATCTTTAGTTCCTCAATTTTTTTTCGTCTTTGATCTCTTTGATCACCTTAACGAAATGGCCTCTATTGATGATGCTAAGGAGGTGGAGCCCTTCGAGAAGATGAAGGTCTTGAAGTAGAAGGAGGTACAACTGCTTGTTTTAGCATAACTGTAGGAGTCTCTACTTTACCCATTCTCCTTCCTGGAGCCGATGGAATTACACGAGCATTAGACTTAGTTTGTATAAGGGAATCTTAAATCTTTTGATTGATTGAAGTAAGGTCTCGAATCCCTCCTCTGTATTTCTCATTGATTAGCGGTGTGCGCAACTCATCACCCAAATTTGCCACACAGATTGGAAAACATTACTCTTGAGGGAGTGCTAAGCATAGGGAATATGTTAATCCCTTCCAGCGAGCAAGGAAATCCGAGACCCTTTAATTCTCCCTTTACTTACAGTTTGTAAGATCAAAAACAGTTGTCTTTGGCAACATTGAGCTGAATTAGAGAAGGAATCTTTGGAGAAGATCCTCCCATCCGGTAATTGACCTGGATTGAAAGATTGTGTACCAGAAAAAAGCTGGTCCATGCAAGTTCTGCACGATGCATCTGAGTTTCACTGCTTCTTTCTATTCTAGAGTTCCCATAATAGGATCGCAACAGGACACGTAATGCGTCAAATGCTGTTCAGGATCTTGTGATCCATTGAAAATATGGAATAAAAGGTTCCCAAAACATGATATGGGAGGGATTGAATCTACCCATTCAGGGTAAGCTCTCTCTTTTGGTTTAACCTGTGCACGCTTCCCTTCCATAGTTTCTAACCGAGCTGTTAATGAATCAATGGTAGTAATTAACTTTTCAGAAACATCTTGTTGAACTTGGACTTGGGCAGGTGCAATAATTGGAGTCTGGACAGGTATGGTGGCTGGTACTACAACCGATGGCAGCACCACCAATTGTTGTTTCACTTGACCCATAGGATTAGACCTGTGTGGGTGTACTAGTAGAGGAGGATATTCTTGATCTATCTCAGTAACTACAACAAAATCTCTTAGCTGATTGACTCCAGCATACTTAGGAGGAAGACTACCCTAAAGTCGTTCTACATTCATCCTCCTTAATTCCTTCATTTCTTCCTCTTTTTGTGAAAATCATTTCTCTAGTGAGAGAGATTGGCCTTCTCCAGAGGAAGGGTATGTAACCTGATTCTTTCCTTTACCCTTGTTGGCTCCCTTTTGGAGAGGGGGAAATGGGTTACCTGAAGGATAACCTACGTTATGAGTAATCGTTCGATTTCATGTACGCACACCTTCTTCATTTGAGTTTGTGCGCACAATTTCTTGAGCATGAACCTCTTCATCTGAGTCCCCTGAGTGAGACTCATGTTCTGGGGAATCAAAAACAACAGCATTAATGACATTAATTGATGCATAACGCATTGTATCCCTTATATCAGCATTCCTGTGATATTTTCTTCTGCCATTCCCCTGTCGAGACATTGCCTTTTATTGATTTTATCCTCCAGGAACTTCTTGGAGAACCGTAATTTAGAGGGAATCTTCTGATAATTTGGCTCTTTGTTCCATTTGAGGCATATTCCCCAATCGAGAGAAGACTGAATTTCTCCAAGGGAGGGATTTAGGATTTGAAAAAGTCCCCAGCCCGGTGGACTGGGGCTATTCCTGCTATTCCCGCTCAACTCCTCGAATCCTATTTGTTGATTCTGAGGTTTGGTTTAAAATATTCCCATGTCTGGAAAGTCGGGTTAGCTCTTGACATGCTATGTCGAGACCTTCTTAAAAACTCTCCTGATCTTGCGGACCGTGGTCTAGAAATTAGCTGGATGCATCAATCGACATCCACTTTTATCACCCGATTCAAAAGACCGTTGGATTATTTCTGACACTTCTATCACTTGATGATGTTCTTGCTTCATATGAGTGGAATGTTCAATATTCTTGTTTGCATGATGTAGGAGTAATTCAAAAACTTGTTCTCTGTATGATTGATTTTGAGAGGAACTAGTTGAAGTGTATTCTTGGGAAAGCTTTTGATTACAAAAAAAACCCATTGACTTTGGCTGGCCATTGGCAATAACATTGCATGAGACCATTTTCGGCGGGCTTTGCTGACTGGAGAGTACAACGAAATGTAGTGCTCCATGAATACCCCATCCCCTAATATGAATACCAGATGGGGCATTGGGAATTAAATGGCACAATTTTCTTAGTACGCCAAGGCATGAACGCTGAAGGGCTCTCTACTGCTTTTCAGCCTTCAGATATCGAGAGACGGATAGAGATTATAAGTCAATTTGGCATTGTAACCCTTCTATAATATTAACATGATTTTCATATTCATCAAAATATACTACTTTCTTTTTCAACTGACAAATATTTTTCCATATGTTGAGATGAATATCATGAATTCCATCTTCCGTCAACATCTATGGAATATCATACTGAGAGTTGTCCAAAGGCCAAAAAATGATTGTCACTTCACCTTTCGCTAGTTGTTTTCTCATGTTCAACATTTTCTACTTATCATTCAATGAAGATGCCTCTACCTAATTTGACCAAAGCTGGGGATTTATTATTTCTTGATCGGATTCAATAGGAATTGTAGATAATTCACTGATAAAACTAGAAGATGATTGACCCGGGGTGTGGTTTGGAGAATGACCTACACCCCAGTATATCTTTTGATTGAGAGAGTATTTCACCTACTAGCGATGAAGCATAAAACATGACTGGTTTCGCATTTGCAGGTGCCTCAAGATAAGAGGGATTTCTCGGCACTACATTGTCCACTAGAGCATTTTTTGGGAAATGTGCATCACTACTGCAGAGAGGACTTTCGCAACGAAATTCGTCATCATGGGGAGGACCACCATGGTGGGTTACAACAAAAGATGAGATCTCTTTCTCCTTGGTCTTTTAGCCACATAGAGGGATATTGTAGCTCTAATCTGAAGATGAAACTTCAAGATCGACCAAACTGTCATGAAGCAAGCTTTCATGAAAAAGTATCTGATGCAGTCCTTTGGAATTAATGTTCCCACTATTGGGAACTGAGGGAGTAGAATCTTGAATTACAACAGATAATTGTTTGAGGGCTTCAAGAATGCCAGCATCGAGTAAGGCCTTGTAAAATATTGGCCCTTGATTTCTTGACTGTGTTGGGCGGGTCTTTTCTTAGATACGTTCTTACTAAATTTGACAGGTGTGTGTGCCTGCTCAGGCGAAATTATCAAGTTAGGCTGATTATCTCCGCTCAAACCAGGTGTGTGTGCCTGAATTGGTTGTCCGTATGATATGGGGGAGTACGACCCACAACCCTCTTGGACTGGAACAGATGTGTGTGTCTGTTCCGGAGTGAACTGTTGACATGTCACTCCACGGATAGGGATAGATTTATGTGTTTTTTCCTAAGATGTTGTTGAGCTGTTATAATATCTTGGAAGGCATCCGGAATATGATCAGAGATTTGATTCTTCTCTTTCACCATTGATAGAATATGCTTGCTAACATTAGATGCCGGAACAGGGATATACGTCCATTCCGTGCTTGAAGTAGGTGTATGTTCCTGCTTCTTTCCTCCTTTTCCATTCAGTGAATCCTGACAGTACTCAATTGTGGGGGTAGAGAGATGAGTCTACCTTGTATTTGTTTCCAATGCTTTCCGGCTCACTTCTCCGAGGCCTACCAAACGAGGCTGTTGGTAGGCTTGATCAATACTGGAAGGTGTATGTTCCTGCTGATTGCACTTCGCCGAACGTGGTTGAAGAGCTACATCATATGTAGTCAGAATAGCCTGCTGAATAGCTGATTATTTATAAACAGGAGTATGTTCTTGTCTCTAGTACTCCGCCAGAATTTCCTGGTGGGTTTGGCGTGATGCTGCCAGATGAGTCTGCTGGACAACGAAATTAAAACGGATGGGTGTGTGAGCCCGCTCATTGCTTGCCACCAAGTTAGGTTGGTGGACTTCTCTAGAGATGGCAGCGATGAGAACCTGCTCACTGTTGACCGGATTTTTCCTCTGGTGATTTGTATTTCCTGCTCGGGTTCGAGGAACTCGAGCCGAATTCCTGGAGATGATGCCCTCATCATGTTGAGGGCGCACTTCCGCACGAGTCTGTCGGTGATTATTGATGGGATCCCTCGGGAAGGACTCATGTATCCTTGATCTAAGGCCCTGATGGACCTGCTCATTCCCCCCCCCCTCCCCAGAATGCGGGAGGGAATGGTGATTGCATTCCGGTGATAACGACCCAAAATGGTTGAAAAAAGTGGTTGGTATCACCTGCTTCTTAATCGCTGGTCGTCACTGTCCGAACGACCAGGTAAAATAATTGACATGGAGGGTTTGTCGAGTAGACTCCAAAGTCGGAATAGTACCATTTAAATGGTACTCCTTAAAAAGCACATTTGATACCCTGCGTTGGAGACGCTGAGTAGGTGATGTTGTCCTCAGAGCGGACGATGATCCAGCAGGAGGAGCAATAGTGGCATTCGCAACAGAGGTTTTCACAGATGTGGACATAAGAAAATCCATTCTCGTATTGCAGAAGATCATGGAAAAGAGTGCATGTTTGATATAACAGACTTAATCAAGATAATTCCAAACACTACATCTTTTGGATGAGCACATATGTTATTGATTGTTTTGTTGTCCCTCTCATTGTGTTTTAAATAGTATCCTACCAAATAAGTAAAACATCATTTTATCTTGGTTAAGGACTCACGTTGGGATCACCATTTTTTGTTTCCTCTGAAATTGGGGATGACCTTGTTGAGTAAAGGATCAAACATTCCAATCGGTTTCTAATAGTTTTGTTCCTAGAAATGGAAACATCCAATGATTCTATATCCTTTTGAACATATATTCCAAAGGTAGGTTCTCATTAGTTGTGGATTGATGAGGCTTAGGAATTTGCATTGGTCGAGAGGATGCAAGGTCGGACTAATCACACCTTTTTTTGGGGAATTATAGTCTGATCTGGGACTCTCTTTATAGATTTAAGTTATGTTTGTGAATCCTTATTACATTACCATGTATAAAATGATATTTCCTTTAGATGTAACAATCAATGATTGATATGTAGAATATTAAGATAATCTTTTGTATGTATTCGAGGTTCTTCATCAATAGAGAATCATCTTTACTTTTTAGATATTCTTAGTCAATGGTATTCTTTAATACATAAAAGTATCTTGGTCATCATGATGACCATACTGGTTTTAAAGCCACTCAGTGAGGCACTTGAAGTTTATTGTCATTCAGAAGGACATAGATTATTTTAGAGTTGGGATCGTACCTATAGATGGGCTACCTATGTATCCTTTATTTAGAAAAAGAACCAGAACCCACGTAGTTCGAGTGAGGGAGTATGATGTTTTTTCATGATTGACGGCTCAAAGAAATATTTCATGATTAATTTTACACTCTAAGCTCATGTGAGTCATGCTCGGTGTGAGAAACAAGAGGTATTGGGGAAACCATACAAGTGTGCCACGAATGATGCAATGATGTGGGGCTTATGTATGCATGACTGCCCAAAATAGATGAATACTGGGGTTTAATTTAGGGAAGAAACCCAGGAACAAGGTCCATAAGTGTATATGTACCTTATGGAGATTTGGATACTCTAATTTGTGGCTTATTTCTGAAAAAGATGCCTAAATTAGGTGGGGATTTTATGCTTGGGGCTTACTCCTGAGAAGGATGCCCAAATTAATGAGGACTTGGGGCTTACTCCTAAGAAGGATGACCATTTTTGGGACTATGTCTTAATCCTGAGAAGGTGGCACGGGTTATAGAAATTATGGTTGGGGCTTACTCTTAAGGAGGATGCCCAAATTAGGGGATTTGGGGCTTACTCCTGAAGAGGACTCCCAATTAAGAGAACATGGACTAGGGCTTACTCCTGAAAAGGAGGCCCATGAATAGGGTTCTCTCATCTTAAAGGATGAGGTTGAATGAATGAAATATCTTACTTTAGTGACATAATGATGTGTAAATCACTATGTTTTGAGACATGTTCCACAGAATTCCTTTCAGATAAGGAAGTCAATCAAGAAACATGCCATAAATGGCTTTGAAGAGTGTCTTGAAAACTGAATCCTGAATAGGAATGGTGGAATGGCATAGAAGAAGTGAAATGGGCAAGAAAGGCACCCAAAAATAGAAGGGCGCGCATGTCCTGGGGGTCGCACAAGTACTGTGTGGGCGCACAAGTTTGGGCCGCGCAGGTATACCTGCGCGACACATGGGTACTTGTGCGACTTTTAGCCCTTGGGGTCAAACTTGGATGAGACTTGACTCAAGCCCTTAGTACTATCCCTAAAGGCTTACATATGTGTGTCCCACAAGTTGTGGTGAAGGAGCAAGGCGGCGCGCAAGTGTGACCATTTTCTTTAAGGGATGGCCACTCAGGTGCGCAAGTATTGATGAGTTTCAACAGTTAGGCCTTCCTCCCCCTCTCTAGAACTTTCGTTCTAAGTAAGAAATTACCATAGAAGTGTTCAGATGTTTGGAGAAGAGACTAGGGAACCAGGATCTCATCTTTGAGGTTCTGGAATTTTTTCACCCCCCGAAATGGTGGGGCCCACAGGGGTATTTATTGGCTAGAGAAGACCTTGGGTGGTTTTCAAAGAGGGAGTGCAAGTCACTTGCGCGACCATTAGGCGGCATGCAAGTGTACTTCCGCAACAGTGAGGGAACTTGCGCGACCCAAAGGTATTTTACTCCTTTTTTCATTCCTTTTTCGATTTTTTATGTTTACTTCAAAGGATGAATCAATTTGTGCTAAGTCATTTCCCTTTTCATTCCTTTAGACATTGTGACGTAAAGGAGAATCAACAAACATACATGAGACAACCCAACTCATTATAAGCATTGTAACTTTTGAATTTCTATATAGGTAGATCTACGTATGCATGATCCACATTGTCCATATCAAACTAGTAATCACTAACACATGTGAGGTATTAGTCGGTGCCAAGACACCAAAAATATGAAAAATTATAAAATAGCTAAAAATTTTAATTGAATTTATTAATAACACCTAAATTCTATCTAGGTGTCCTCCTCACACTATTATTTAACCTAAATCCCCACAAAAAGTCTTCCAAGGACCCCCATTTAAATTATGGGAGAAAACCTAAAATTAAAATTATGATTCCATAAAAATTATGAATATAAATAATTGAAAAAACCCTAAGTACAACAATTTCATGGCGTATAATCACTTAATCAATAATTTAAGACATGTAGATGTCATTATGAAATGTCTATATAGTGCATCAGAAAAATGACCATTTTGAAAATGGATTATTTAACAATTTTATATTAATATTTACATAGTATCCTTTATTGAAAACCAATAAGAATTATGTTTCTAGGGGAGAAGAAGAGATATAAGATGGAGATGAGAAATATAATTTAATATATTGCCAAAATTTATCATAACTCCACACCCAAAGATGGGTGTTAATAGGAGATAGTGGGGGATTGATCCCTCCTCCATTAACACATATGAAAATGTATTATGGGGATCCCCCCTATTATATAGGGGTCAAAAGGGTCATTTGACCATTTTATAGCCCCATTGACTAGACGATGGTCTCCTTGTGGTGACAACTATGTTTTTCTCTATCCCTGACCAACCTAGATGCCATCAACAAAGTTTTTCATGAATTATTAACAAACCACACACTTAATTACAAGTAAAAAATCACTATTTGATTGGATAAAACCCAAAAATTATGTGTTCAATGTTCAATTTCAAAATTTCACCTTAATTTAATCCAAAATTCAAATTCCCTTGGTAATATTTAGATTGTGTGCACATGATACCTTATATGTATGGAAAATATTGGGATACACTTTTTTATTAGTGTCATCAATATTTATTTATTTCCTTTTTTGTTGTTTATTAATTCATTTTATTTATCTTAGCATCTCACATACCACACACTACATTTAATGGTTATCTATCAGACCATGTTAGTCGTACCCTATTGAGTTATGTACAAACACCCTACTGAAGTGGCTATGGAACATCATTATCTGAACACCCTTACTATTGTTGTAGGTATATGTTGGGAAATGTCCTGTTATTATATGATTTATAAAGACATATCATATGGTATTAGATATTTGGTGTGAGGTTGGTGATTTTTCATAGAGTAGGGCCTTATTAGTGTTTTGGTCGTTTTCTTTTATTTCAATATATGCATATGTGATCGACCCAGTTGGAGGGTAGTCCTATTTTGATATATGTATCCATTCACACATTAATGAGGGTTATCTATAACTTTCATTTTTTTTCATTTAGACTATTATTTTGGATTTATTTATTATTGCACACTCTGACATGGGGTATTTTCTCCTCATAGTTTTACACTAGAATTTTGATAATTCTCAAGAACCTATGGAATAAAAGAAATTTACCCTGAGTTTATGTAGAAACTACTGGTCTCAGAATAGTATAATGGCATGAAGAGGAAGAACATTACATCATTTCCCCATGTCTTCCTCACAGACACACTATGAAATATCCTGACACACGCACATTTCAGAAAAGGGACAAAAAGGAAAGAAGACATGTTAGGATTATATTGTTTGAAATTTAGGTCCAATGTCAATGGTATAACAATTTAGTAAATTCTATTAAACTCAGAAAAAATAAGGAATTAAAACATAGATTGATAAGTCATCGAACCATATCACTGATTACCATAGATAATTATATACATGTACATGTAGCCTCGCACAACCTTTATCGTGGTTCCTAACAAGTCAACTCGTTATGCTGACATCTAACTTTTAGGGTGTCCCAAATGTTAATTCTAGAGGCTGAATATCATTTATTCTTACCCCAGCTAAGACCATAAAAATTGGATTAACCATGTTTTATCCCATAATTTACTGATGAACTAATTGTTTTAACCAAACCATTGAATGATTATATCTTTTGACCACACTAGATCGTCCACTAAATGATGAACAAATATGATCTATCAAAACATTCATTCATTCGGATACCCTATTGGTCTAGTAGCTGAGATGGAAGTGACCCATGAAGCCCGACTCCACTATGCAAGAATAAGCAACTAGCACCGAGGGTATATCATACACAATGATCGGTATTATCCGAAAATATTTCCATGAATAAAAGAATAAACCCTCAATAGGCCATTATGATATAAAAAATGATCAAAAAAATATATAAAATAAACCAAAATTCATGTGTACAAATAATTTCAATCATATCCAAGATTAAACAATACTAGGAAAACAATCTTGTGGTAGCTACTCGAGAGAACTCAAATATAGTAAATTCCATCTATATCAGCAATTCCCTCCAAAAATCCTATGGAGTAAATTTTTATATATATGGTGAGAGAATAAAATCTATATTCAATAAGTTAATACCTAATGTCTCTCATGAAAATACAAAAATAGAACACTAATTCTCTAATGAACAAATAATAGAACCAAGAAGCACCTAGTTGGTCATCTAATCCCCCATCCTCATGAAGGATCTATCATATAATAAAACATCCAAGAATACTAAATAATCATCATATGAATATAGAATGCATCCATATAAACACATTATCCACTTATATTCTATTTTCACCAAATGAGAATAAAAACACTGATTGCATCTATTCAACTACTATCATCACCTCTATAGGAATATCCATCCCACAACCCATGAAATAAACCACATCATCGCCATTAGAACGCCCACCTATCAATCTTTGCCACCTACCACACCATAATAATATAAAATTTGGATAATAGGGTATCATGAGCATGTTGTAAATCAACCTCATTCCCTGCTTCTACCATGCATGAATCCCACAACATATATCCTTATCCTTCAATGAGTACATCTCCTAACTGTATATCATCAACATAATCATGAACTACAGTTGATGTAATGCCCCAACCCCAGTTACCCAGAGTCAGTGAATTATTACATAACATTGGCATGATCACAAGGGATCAAATCTCGAAAGACCAATCAGTTTAGTAGCCTTGGAAGTACTAGATACATAAATAAGTTTTACATTAAATTATAAAATGAAAAACAATAAAAAAATTGTCTCATTTAACCATATTCATTTCCCTTAGACTATCACAACAGGTCAGTTATATTATAATTCTTAACATCCTGGGAATAATAAAACAAATAAAGGGGTGGGCTCAGATGCTTATTAAGGATAACAGTATAGCAGAAACATTCACAAATAAGCATAAAAATTTAAGGCTATGTATAAAACAAAAAAACAAGCCTCTTAAACATAAACTTCGACATAATAAGGAAATAATAAATCAAATAATTCCATTTACATGTTCACATGGATATTCTACTAGTCGAATAATCACATGAAATATAAATAGCTAATTCCATAATGATAGAATATATAATTTCGGACATCATAACCACATTGTCAAGGCCTCATTACAAGAATACAAATAAGATTTTTTCATGGCCTTGTGCCAAGACACTAGTTTTTCTGATGAGACTTATCAATGTATCGAGGAGCTATTGTGGGCTCCACCAGTCACTTACTAAGCCTAATGAATTCTCCATATAAAAAGGTTTAAACATAACATAATGATTTTTATGAAAACTAGAATAAGAAATGTCAATACTTTATCCATAAACCATGAATGGTATAAAAATAACACATCCACAGTCAAACATATCACAAAACCATCAATACAATATGGAAGATTTTTATCGTAAAAAATTTACTTCAAACAAGTATAAAATACTTTAAACGATTTTGACATAGATGAAAGAAAAAATATTTGAGAGAAATATCACTTTATATTTGGAAATCATTTAAAGGTTATGAAATTAGAAAAGAAAAAAATTATTTTTGAAATTATTTTTATAATCTTGTAATGGAAAATTCAAAGGTGTTATAACAATTAAGAATAACCGCCCCCTCCATATAAGTTAAAAAAACAATCTTACCTTAATATTTTGAAAAGGCCATAAAGTTCCTTGTTTGGAAAACGACGAAAAGATTCCTTTAATTCCATTTTATAAAAAGTCAAACAAGGTTATAAATGACATTAATCCATTTTCTAGTAAATAATAAAATTGTTTTTAAATACAATTTTAGGAAACAAAAATGTGGATGATAAAGTGGTTCGAGTAGATCTTTACGTAAAAACAACCTCAGATAATAAAGAGATTGTTAAATTAACCCTTACCTTGTACTTTTCCTTAGTCAATGGTATTTTAACCACCTGTATAATAGATAAAACATTTTTATTAAATTATACAAAAACTATATACATAAATATGCTTTCATATATGATCCTATAATATTTCTTTCTCAATAATATTTCAGTAGTATCATCGTTTTGGGTGTTAACTGATTCATTTTCCTTTATATTCTAGGTTATGTAATCCATGTTTTCGATGGAAAGGATGTATTTAATTCATATCTATAATGATATTAAGTTCTTAATCATTTATTTTTTTGGTCAGAGTGGGTACTCATGAGGGGGGGTGAATTGAGTTCCAATATAAATTTCTGTTAAAATAATTTCTCTTAAAATCGCCCAATTTATAAAACAAGTTAAACTGTACTGAATTTATACAGATTGTAAATGTTCACTTAGCTTCTCAAAGATTGATTGGGTCTCAGTAAATTTAATGACAAGATTAAACAAGATTTTGAAACTAAACTACTGATCTACAATAACTGTAAGCCCTTGCTGATTTAACTATCAAAGTAGCTTTAAAATAGTTTTGTATTTCAAAGTAATAAGAAGCGAAATCTAAAATATATATTTAATACTTATAGACTTTAAAATAAAAGCAGAGCAAAGGTAACCAAGAGGTTCAGTCTCAAGCTGAGACTTAGTCCTCTCAAAAATTTATATAAATTTGATCAACACCCTGGATCGGGGTCAACAATAGTTTACAAAACTGTCCAGGACACATAGGGACCTCTACAATAGTTCTTTGTGGGAAACAAAACAACAACACACAGGCTGTTCAGGTCTTACTTGACCACTACCATTATCCACAGTGGGAAACAAAAAGGGTTATGAAGTTTGAGTGAGGATTTAAGAATCCTCGAGTTTTGCTCAGGAGACAGTGTGTGTGTAAAATAAACAGGATACACGAACTGCTCGAAATGTAAATAAAAGAATCACTAAGATAAGTATGATTGAGTTTAGAAATGCTTTGCTGATTAGCAGTGTAGCTCTGGGATTGTTTGGTTTATCAGAAAAACTTCCGCGTCCTTCTCTTATTTCTGCTCAGAAAACAGAGTGTCGTTTTCTTCCTTGATTCTCAGTCCAGTTTTGCAGCCTGAGTGCATGAATTTCTTGTTGTAGTTTTTCACTCAAGATGCAGCTTGTGTTCTCCTCTAGAATAAGTTTCTTCGTGTATGTCCCGTATTCTTGGATTATGAATGTTGACTACTGATAATTTCTCCACACATGAATTTTTTTTCAGCTCTTGGATCATTCACCCTTCGTGTGTCTTCGTAGTGCCTTGATTCTCTATCATTCAAAATGTTGTTTTTTTGAACGATCTTTTTCTATCCCTTTATAGCTTTCAGCTTCGGTAGAAAAGAATAATCACCTTTTGCATGGGTACTAGGTACGGTTCCCTGACATGGAAACAGAGATCATTAAATAACATTAAAAACAAATGTAACCGTTATCTTAATAAAAAAATTCTATTGAGAGTATAGAGTACAGAGTTTGACTGGTTTGACAATTAGTAGCTCGAGTTTGTAATAGTGTACAGTGGACTTTGTGTAGCAGAACCTTCCATCGGTAGCTCTTTTGAACTTGCATCGGTAGCTCATATAACGGTGACATTAGTTCCATCGGTAGCTCTTGTTATCGGTAGCTTTTGTTATCGATAGCTTTTGATCCATCGATAGCTGTCTCTCTATCGGTGGCTCTTGAGCTATCGGTAGCTCGATGTATCAGTAACTATGTGTGAACTGGCTCTATCGGTAGACTTCTGTACATCGGTGGCTCTGTTCTGTTCTGTCGGTAGCTCTGTTGTGTTAGCCGGTATCTCGGTAGACTGGTTCTATGGGTTGACATCCTCAAATCGGTAGCTCGGTGTTCTGTATCGGTAGACTAAATCTGTCGGTAGAATTGCTTATCGGTAGCTCGGTAGATCGTCTGTTCTATCAGTAGAATTTTGTGTATTAGTGATATTGTCTATCGGTAACATTGTCTATCTGTAGACTTCTGTGTATCGGTAACTCTGATCTGTTTGTCTGTCGGTAGCTCTGTACATATCGGTGACCTTAGTGTATCGATGACTCTGGGATTATTTCAATATTAGTATCTTGATCACAGATTGAAAGAATTAATATACAGAAAATCATTAGATTGAGATTATCAAAGTATATGAAAGCATAATTGGGATTATCAAAACATGTGAGGGCAACAATTTTTAATCATAAAATGGATATTATTATTGAATTACTCCTATGTGGAATGAATCTCATCGCGTTCCACAATGGGAAAAATCACAATTTGTGATGGGTTATTTGCGATGAGATTTATTCCCGTCGCAAATAACCCCTCCAGGAAGTTATTTGCGATGGGAAAATACCCCCATCACAAATAATAGGTTATTTGCGACTGATTTTTGTCACCTGTCGCAAATAGTTTGGCACGACTTGCGCGCCAAACCGCCCGACTTGTGCACCAAACCGCACGAACATTTTTTGCGACGGGGAGATGTCTCTCGTCGCAAATAGATTGGCGCGACTTGCACACCAAACCACGCCAAACTATTTGAGACATGACCCATCGCAAATAACCGGCGGCGGTTAATAGCTTTTTGCGATGGGATGTCGTCCCGTCGCTTAAAGAGTGTCGGCAGAAAATATTTGCGACGTGTCCCGTCACAAATACATTTTTAACCCCCGACAGTAATTAATGTGGGCGAGGGTATTTGCAACTGCCCCATCGCAAATACTAACATTTGCGACGGGATACCCGTTGCAAATAACCCCGTCGCAACTAATCTAACCTATATATTCCCCACCTGTTTTTTTCCCAAATCACTCAGATCATCCTCTCCTTCTCTCTTCATTCTCCAATTTTAAGTAAAATATTTCTTTTACATAATTTTTTTACACAGGAGGAATTGGAAGATGCCAATACCATCAGAATATCAAAGTTAAAGGTATTTATATTTTATTTTTATATATTTATTTTATTTTTTTCAATTAATTTAAATTATTGTTTATTAGTTCTAATTAATTTAGATTTAAATTGATTTTATTTATATTTATTTTTAGTAAGAAATTGATATTGTTAGTGATAATAATAAATAATTAGTTTTAATTTGCAATAATTAGAGGTTATTATAATTAGATATATTAGATATAATTAGTAATAATTAGATATAATAAGTAATAATTATATATAATTAGTAATAATTAGAGATAAATAGTAATAATTAGAGATAATTATATATAATTAGTAACAATTAGATATAATTAGTAATAATTAGATATCATTAGTAATAATTAGATATAATTAGTAATAATTAGAAATAATTAGTAATAATTAGAGATAATTAGTCAGAATTAGATATAATTAGTAATAATTAGATATAATTAGTAATAATTATAGATCATTAGTAATAATTAGAGATAATTAGTCATAATTAGAGATTAGTTATAATTACAAGAAATTTGCAATAATTAGAGATAATTAGTAATAATTAGAGATAATTAGTAATAATTATAGATAATTAGTAGTTATTAGAGATAAATAGTAACAAGTAGAGATAATTAGTCATAATTAGAGGTAATTAGTGATTATTAGAGATAATTAGTAATAACAAGAGATAATTAGTCATAAGTAGAGATAATTAGTGATAATTAGAGATAATTAGTAATAATTAGAGATAATTAGTAATAATTATAGATAATTAGTAATAATTTGAGATAATTAGTCATAATTAGAGATAATTAGTCATAATTAGAGATAATTAGTCATAATTAGAGATAATTAGAGATAATTAGATTTAATTAGTGATAAATAGTTATAATTATTGATAATTAGATACAATTAGAGATAATTAGATACAATTAGTAATAATTAGATATAATTAGATATAATAAGAGAAAATTAGAGATAATTAGATATAATTAGTAATAATTAATAATAACTAGTAATAATTTGTAATAATTTGTAATAATTATTAATAATTAGTAATAATTAGTAATAATTAGTAATAATTAATAATAAATAGTAATAATTAGTAATAGTTCGTAAAAATTAGTAATAATTAGACAGAATTAGTAATAATTACTAATAATTAGTAATAATTAGTAATAATTTGTAATAATTAGTAATAATTAGTAATAATTCGTAATAATTTGTAATAATTAGTAATAATTTGTAATAATTAGTAATAATTAGTAATAATTAGTAATAATTAGTAATAATTAGTAATAATTAGTAATAATTAGTAATAATTAGTAATAATTAGTAATAATTAGTAATAATTAGCAATAATTAGTAATAATTAGTATTACTTAGTAATAATTAGGATTAATTAAGAATAATTAAGAATAATTAGGAATAATTAAGAATAATTAGTAATAATTAGGAATAATTAGGAAAAATTAGGAATAATTCGGAGTAACTAGGAATAATTACAAATAATTAGGAATAATTAGGAATAAATATGAATAATTAGGAATAATGAAGAATAATTTGGAATAATTAGGAATAATTAGCAATAAATAGCAATAATTAAGAATAATTAGGAAAAAATATGTATAATTAGAAATAATTATGAGTGATTAAGAAAAATTATCAATAATTAGCCACAATTAGCAATAATTAAAAATAATTACGAATGATTAGAAATAATTTATGACTAATTAGGAATAATTAAGAATAATTAGGAATAATTAGGAATAATTATGAATAATTAGGAATAATTGGGAATAATTAGGAATAATTAATAATAATTAGAAAAAATTAAGAATAATTAGGAATAATTAGGAATAATCAGGAATAATCAAGAATAATTTGGAATAATTAAGAATAATTAGATATAATTGGGAATAATTAGGATTAATTAGGAATAATTAGCCATAATTAGACATAATTAGACAAAATTAGACCAAATTGGACATAATTAGACATAATTAGACATAATTAGACATAATTAGACATAATTAGACATAATGGTACATAATTGGACATAATTAGACATAATTAGACATAATTCGAAATAATTAGACATAATTAGACATAATTAGAAATAATTAGACTTAATTAGAGATAATTTGACAAAATTAGACAAAATTAGACATAATTAGACATAATTATACATAATTTGACATTATTAAACATAATTTTCATTTCTTGGTTGATCACCTTGCAAGTATCGTTGTAATAGGACAAACCAAGTCACACCCTTCTCATATATAAGAATTATCTCAAATGACCCTTTACATAGACCATTCTTCCTTGAAAATTTAAGAGAAATATATTGATGTCCCCTTAAATTTTTAAGGAATAATGATCTATGTAAAGGGAGCGAGATGATTCTTAGAGATGAGAATGGCACTACTTTGGTCATACTATTGCAACACTACTTGTGAGGTGATCAACCATGCAAGAACAATTATAATGTTTACATTAGACATGGCTTACACAAACTTCTTATTGTGCATGACATGACAATTGGCGAGCCTTTGAGATTTGAACATGTTAATAATAGAGCAAAGCCTGTTGCGAATATTGATAATTTTAATATCTTATAAATTTTTTTATTTTAATAATATTAATATTGTTTTTTCATAAATATTGATAATAGAATTTTATTATTAGTAATAATTAGTAAACGAAAACTGCTTGGATAATGTAGGGAAAATTTTTAATCATCTCCACAATGATGATCACCAAATTTCATTTCATTATTTAAGTAGTTTTCATTTTTGCTAAGTATTGGTAAATTAGTAATAAATTGTAATAATTGGAAATAATTTGTAATAATTTGTAATAATTGGTAATAATTAAGAATAATTAGAAATAATTTGAAATAATTATCAATAATTAGGAATAATTAAGAATTATTAGGACTAATTAGCAATAATTTGTAAAAATTGGCAATAAATTGTAATAATTAGCAATATATTGTAATAATTAGCAATAAAATGTAATAATTAGCAATAAATTGTAATAATTATAAGTAAATTGTAATAATTAGCCGTCAGACAAAAGAGTAGCCATCAATAAACTGGAAATTGTGTCTCCCTTAGTTAATGGTAATTATTAAGAAGTAGTTGAAATGATTTATCTTCTTTTTTTAGATAGTGTTTTTATAATTTCAGATTATTCAAAAACAATGATGGTTTTATATTTTATGTAGAAAAATATGGAACAAGGAAGTAAACATAAGTCATTATTAGATGACCACACTTGGATAAATCAGTGTAGAAATCCAAATTTTTCTGGTTTAAATATCATATATTTTGATTGTGTTGAAGATTTATTAGAATTTGCATCATCAAAACCAGAATTTGTTTCAGAAGGAACAATTAAGTGTCCTGGTAAAAAATGTTCTCTGAGAACGTTTGACACATTTGACATGGATGGGGGACATCTTTTGCTGTTTGGTTTTCAACTAGATTACGTTTTTTGGAATCAAGATGGTGAATGTAGTTCCAGATAAGATCCAAATAAATTGATTCTGAATCCACCATGGTTTCAAAATTTAGTACATGATGTTGCTTGTCCATCTCTGAAATAGACTGAAACTCATGATGATATTTATTTAACTCTTGAGTTGTCACCATCAGAATTTTATGAGTTGTTGAGGTCTGTTGAGGATGCATTTTATCCTTGTTGTAAGATAAGAAAATTTGATACGGTTTCTAAAATAATGGCTATTAAATCAGATAATGCAATGTCAAAAAGCTGTTTTGATCAGATATTTTCATTGGTTAAAACACTGCTACCTGAAGGAAATGTGTTGCCTACAAATTACTATAAGAGGAAGAGGCTGGTTTATAATCTAGGCCTCAGTTATCGGATATTCATGTATGTCCAAATGATTGTTTCTTGTATCCTGGCGGAAATGAGTCATTGGATAGTTGTCCCACATGTGGAGAATCTATGTATAAAGAAGCTCAACTAGGGAAGTCTAGATCGATTCCAGTTAAACAGTTGAGATATTTACCCCTTACACCCAGGTTGCAACATTTATTTATGTCTCAGAACACATCATCAATGATTTCATGGCACAAAACTAATATTTCAAGTGATAAAATCTTGAATCATCCATCTGATGTTGATTCATGGAAAACTTTTGACCGTCTGCATCTGTCTTTTGCTATAGAAGCCCAAAACGTGGGATTGTGTATTTTTACTGACGATTTCTGTCTGTTCGGTTCTTATGGTAGTCAATATTCAAGTTGGTCTGTCTTTATAACTCCATACAATTTTCCTCCATGGATATTGACAAAGGATCCTTATGTCTTTTTGACCCTGTTAATCCAGGACATCAGAAAATTAATATTGATGTTTTTTTGAAACCATTGATTGATGAGTTAAATTCATTATAGAGTGACGGTGTTAATACATATGATGTTTCTGCGAAACAAAATTTCATATTAAAAGCTGCATTAATGTGGTTGATTTGTGACTTTTTGACATATGGAATGTTATCTGGTTGGAGTACACATGGTTTGAAATCATGTCTTTAATGTATGAAAGACAAAAAATCCTTTATGCTCATCAATAGAAAAAAAACCTTGCTATTTTTATTTTCACTGTAGATTTTTTCCAACCGATCATCTTTTTCGGAGGAACAAATATAATTTATGAGAAGGTATAATTGAAAGGGAGAAACCACCAAAGATGATCTCAGGTACAGAGTTAAAATTAGTTTTATTTTCATTACCTCCCATCCCATTTGGACTAATAATAAACCAACAGAAAATTCCTGGCTTTGGGATAAAACATAATTGGATAAAACGGAGCATTTTTTTGGATCTTCTGTATTGGTCTGTTTTTTTGTTCTGCCACATGTTGGATGTTATTCATATTGAGAAGAACTATTTTGATAATTTATTTCATATAGTTTTGGATACACCAGATAAGACCAAAGATACTGTAAAGGCACGATTAGATATTGCTCAAATTTGCAGGCGACCAAAACTTGAACTATTTGAAAATGTCAGATAATAGAGGTTAATGAAGACAAAAGCATCTTATAAACTGTCCAAAGAGAGTTGTTAATTATTTAGTCAGTGGATTTTAGATTTGAGACTTCCAGATGGATATGCTTCCAATTTGGGAAGATGTGTTAAGAATGGTTATATTACTGGATTAAAAAGTCAGGATTGTCATGTTATAATGGAAAGACTTATGTCTATTGGATTCATAGGTTTTTTAAATTATATGATTTGGGATTCGATAACAGACATATCATATTTTTTTGGAGACATTTGTGCAGTGACAACAGACTACGATGCGCTAAAAAAACTGGAAGCAGGTGTTGTTGTAATTATATGTAATCTGGAAAAAATCATTCTGTCGGTTTTCTTTGACTCAATGGAATATCTGATATTACATTTTCCACATGAAACTAAATGTTTAAGTCAATTATAGTTTCGATGTATGTAACCATTTGAGAGATGCATGTAGTAATTGATGATAAAAATACGTAACAAAGCATCAAATGAAGGCTCAATTTCTTAAATTTATTTGAATAAGGAAATTACATTTTTTTCTCTCATTATTTTGAATCTCAATATCCCTAAAAAATCACATGGGACTAAACTATGGGAATGTTAATGACGAAATGGAAAATCAATTAATAGTTTTTAATTAGCCAAATCATGGTTTCGGTGGAGTTCATGAATGATGGCTTTCAGATGATGAAGATCACAAAGCTGATACATATGTTCTGCTCAACTGTGAACAAATGACATCATTTGTCTTGTGAGTACTTTTATCACTTATTATATAATTTATGTTATAGTATTTAATCTTATTTTATTTGTAGTTTATATGATTATCATATCAAGAAAGAACTTATACAAATTACAGTATCTTCTTTAGAAGAATGCAGACAAAAAAAATTCTCAATGGTTTCAAAAACTGGTAACATTAATTATTAATGGTTAATATCAATTCCGTTTATTATTAATTATATTGATAATTTTTTTACAAATTTTCAGGTGTCTTAATATGCTGATAAAATTGATAAGTGACTGTGTATATTGAGTAACCCACCGTCCAAAATGTTTAAATATTATAATGCATATGTGGTGAATGGTTTTTGATTTCATACACATGCATACGGGGAATAAAAAATAATGAATACTGGTGTTTTCTTGATAGGATCACATCATAGAGAAACTGAAGGCGACTTTTATGGCATTTTGGATGAAATTGTTGAGTTGTGTTATCTAGGATCCAATTACATAACAATGATTAAATGTCGGTGGTTGGATACTAAGAGAGGTTTGCATGTTCATCTGACTCATAGAATCGTCAATATTAAATATAAAAGTCTTCTTGTAGTAAATGAACCATTTTTCCTAGCTCAACAGGCACATCAAATTTATTATTCAAAGTACTGTGCTACTTCAAGAGACTTGAGCGATTGGTGGAGCATAATTAAAATGAAATCTTAGGAAAATCAGTTTACTCAAACTGAATGTGGTTCCATTGAACTGGAAGGAATTGAAATTTTTCAAGAGACTACTCAAAATCAATCTGATTCACATAGAGATGTGAATATCGATTATGAAACCCCACAATTAAGGATCGATGGTGATGAATATGTTAATGATGTTACAAATGAATTTGAAATGACAAGAGATGCTTAATCTAAAACTCATATGGATATTGATGATGCTGGGGAGGAAGATGAAGACATTGACATTGACTGCTATGGTGAAGAGGATGAAGATGAACATTGACACAGTTAAATACTAGGTATAATAATAACTAATATATATATATATAATAGTTATTTTCAACTATCTTCTAACAACAATCATTTTGTGTTTCAGATGGAATCTGATATATTGCGTGAGTTAGAGGAGGCTGAGCTACCTTTGGATGAGGGGGATGTGGGATCATCTGACCCTCAGCCTACTTGTGGTTTAGGAGGTATGCAGAGGGGGTGCAGTCTTGCGCGACAGATGATTCCTGACCATATCCCTAAGTGAAATCCACGTCATGGCTTCGATCCATGCACTTGGAGGTATGTCAACCTATATATTTTAGTTAGATTTCAATAATTTATTTATATATAGAGTAATTGTTTGATAATTTATTATTTTTTCACAGTTTTGTGCATGTAGCTGTTGGATAGGGGAGCGCTATCTTGCGCAATTATTTTTCTCTCCCATGGACCACATGGGAACATATTCATGTTGATTTGCAACTTGGCATGTTCAATCATTGGCTGGTACGTAATTAAATAATATTTATTTGGAAATTTATTTTATTAATATCGTCATATTATAAATTATTTGTAGGGTTTATGGTATCCAATTTATGATAGCATGGGTGATGATATCCACGTAGCATTGGAGGTGGATATACATGATCGTTTTCATTATTTTTTGAACAATTTGAGAAGGACAACTGTGAAGAAAGCAGGAGTGGAAACATTTGATGAGTCAGGTAGAGCCCACCGACTAGAGTACATTTCATCTCACATTTGGGATGGATTATGTGCACACTGGTTGGGTGGTGAATTTTAGAGGAGGTCTTCATTAGGTCGGCAGAACCGGGGGAGACAGGAGGTGATGCATCGAGCTGGTAATCGTACATTCAGTATGCATAGAGAGTATCTGGTAAGTATTTTTTAAAATATTTTATATAAATTTAAAGATAAACAGTTTATTTTATATTCATATATGCAGTCTAGCCTCCCGATATTACAAAGTACGATGTTTATCGGAGTATGTATAGTGATCCAGTCACTGGAGAGATTAGAGGTGATCGTCAGCGTCATATTGTGGTTAGTATTATTTTTTTCAGTTTGACAATTAACTGCATATAATATTTTCACAATGTTAATTTCAAATTGGAATTTAAGGAGTCATATAAGGCTGTGACCTCACAGCCATAGGCTGAGCGTCAGGATGAGGTGACTGATCAGAACAGTGCCCACTGTTTCGACAAGGCGACATGGATGCAAGCGACTCACTATGGCTTTGAGAAGGGCCGCGTAGTTGGTATCGACTCTCTTGTGACTCCTGGTACTTATTATGGTACTGCTGCGATGTCGACGTCCATATCGAGAGGAGCTCGTGGAGAGGAATCATCTTCTGCTTCACAGTATCAGGAGTAGTTACGAGCTCAGAGTGACCTTATAGAGGGTTTGCAGAAGAAGGAAGAAGAGATGTGTCAGCAGTAGCAGCATAAGGAGGAGATGCGTCGATGGCAGCAGTAGCAGCAGTAGCATGAGGAGTACATGCATCGATGGCAGCAACAACATCACGAGTAGATAGAGTACAAGCACTGTCTAACTTGTAGTTTAGGGATGGAGTTTCCTCCAACATCTCTTTCAGCTCCTCCACCACATCTAGAAGATGACCCCCCTGGTGATTTTTTTATGTTAAAAACATTTTAATTTAACACTATAATATTAATTATTTACATTTTTTGAATTTTATATCGGTGAAAATATCACATAATTTTATTTTTAATATGTTATTATTTTTTAGATTTTTTTGTGAATATTGAGAATTTTAATATTTTTTAATTTTTTATTATTTTAATAATATTAATAATATTATATTAAATATATTTTTTAGTATTATATTTTTTAATTTTTCTTTATTTATTATTAATAATAATACTTTATGATTATTTTATTTTATGAATATTTATAATTTTAATAATTTTTATTTTTAAATAATAGTAATATTATTTTTTCATTAATCATAATTTAATTAATTTTTTTAATTTAATTTATTATTTGCGATGGGACCTTTTGCGATGGGACCCCGTCGCAAATAGTCTAAATAAATATTTTTAAAAAATGTATTCATGAAGGGACTACTTACCCATCACGAATACATTGTTGCGACAGGCCCATCGCAAAAACTATTTGTGACGGGCCCGTCATGAAAAAGATTAAATATATATAATGCATATAATTGGAGAATTATTTGCGATGGTGATGTTTCCCGTCACAAATTATTGTATTTGCGATGGTGTTTTCTAAAATGGTCTATTTTCGATGGGGCCCTGTCGCTAAAGCTTATTTGCAACGGGATCCCGTCGCAAATAACCCATCGCTAATACCAAGAATCCTAGTAGTGTTCGTGGAGACAGTGATCCACACATACACACGAGCGACAATATAATTATATTGATGGTGAAATCATATGTAATTGGATGGTATATGGTATATACATAATAATTAACATGTTTTATTTATTATTTACTTCAGTTATACCCTTTATTATACCCATCCAAATACGGTAGTGTTTGAATAACAAACTACACCACAACATGGAGACGGTAAGCCGTACGTACACAGGTATGGTGACATATCATTCATAGTATGAATAAAATAATGAATATGATTGTACAGTATTTTTAATAACATCAAATTATGAATATGGTACTGGAATTATTAAATTGTTATTGGAATAACATAGAATGTTGAAGTGGAAGAAGAAAATAACTCGAAAGAGGGTGGTGAAATTATTACCTTTTCTTCGGGTGTTTCCTTTTAAGTTGATCAAAAGGGCTCCATACGATGGATTAATGTTCAATTTAAGGAATCTATGTCTAATTGAGGGTAGTTGGGAGGATATTTGAGTAGGGGGTGGCCAAGCCAAATGGATTTGGAGGTGTGATTTTGAGAGAAGGGGAAGTACCCTTTTATAAGAGAGGTGAGGGTCACTTTAGGAAAAGCCTGCAATATTATTTTATTAGACAATCATATTCAGTTTATAATGGATCCAAAATGATTTAATTGATGGATAAGTAGGGTATGGGTCGAAAACATCTGAACTAATAGGTTTTAGACTGGTTAATGTAATCATACCAACCTTATCTTCTAGATTTAACTCTTAGTTAAATAGTTTGACATTTACCATGCATTATTGTATTATTATATTGTATGGTTAATAATCATACAATAAAATTCCAAGAGAACCCCAACTGGTTGATTAATGTCATATCTAATATTATATAAGCCCTTTGGCCGAAACATTGATTTTTAGGACTATTATATCATTTAATAATATAGTATTTGTTTTAAAAACTCAATTATGTCAATTTTGACACTTTTTAGTATTTTGTTTTTGTTAAAGTCCTAACAGCATGATTAATTTGAAAAAAATTCATTGAATCAAACCTAACATGTCATAATAACCTATAAAATTAGTGTATTTCATCATAAGGCTCAATTTACCTTTCCTTGGATATTTATAATATCAATTATTTTAATTTTTCATCAATAAAGTAATTTTTGCATCATCATTGTGTCATAAATAAATTTAATTATTTAATGTCCAAAAATTATATATAAAAAAATAATGTAGGAAATATTTTTATCTTTCTAATTAATAATTATATTCGAATTTATATTAGGTGTAACACAAAATTGAAAATGATTTAGTTATTAAACATTGAATTTAACACTTTTAACTCGTCTCTAAATAAAATAATAACAAATGTCATAATCAAATCCAAGTGAACATAAAGGATCATATTTAATTCCTAAGTTTGTTTTTGGTAGAAATACACTTATCCAATAGAATTAAGACATGTTTTAGGGTAATAATAATATAATTTTAACCTTTAATTACCCTATTACTTTTAACTGTGGTCAATAAAAGTTAAAAGTTACTATTCACAAAAAAATTATTTTCACCTTATTGAACCAAATTTTACATGATGATATCAAACATTTATCTGTGATTTTTGAATTTCAACTCACAAAAGCGGTAATATTAATTTTATGCAAATTTGCAAATGCTCCTATAAGGTGGGTGAAAAACGGTTTAAAGTTTAATAAAATTTTATATATCAAATATTATTATAAAATGACTCCAATGAATTACATTTAAAATATATAGGTATTATGTATCTATTTTTACCTAATAAAAATGGAACTAAAATAATTAATTATTTAAATAAAAAGTCGGTTTTTAACAATAACATAATGGTTTTCACTATTCATCAAAAAATCAAAAGTTTTAAAAAAATCCCAAAAATTCACCCTAAGCTAATTTCGATATTCCGGAGTCAAAAATAATGTCCATTTTGAAAAATAATATTTTCAAAATTTCAAAAAGTGGGTATTATTATTCATAACGTTTAGTTTGATTGGTTGTGGTGTGTTAAAACACAATGTTACATACAACGTAAGATACTACATTATTCAAAGGGAAATGTACCATAGAAGCTTGGGGTGTTACCTAATCTCCTCCTTCAAATAAATTTAATCCTAGAAATTTATAGAAAATCACTGCATAAAATGATTCGGGTGGTTCTTCATCATATGTTCCTCGGGTTCCCATGTTGCCTCTTCAATCTTATGGTTTCTCCATAGAACGTTCACTAGACGAGTCGTCCGGTTTCTCAACACTTGTTCTATGGTATCAAGAATTCTTAAAGTCTCTTCTCAATAAGAATGATTAGGTTCCAGTTCAATTTCTTCATTGGTGAGTACATGCATTGAGTCAGGCATGTATTTTCCCAATAGTGATACATAGAACACATCATTAACTTTAGAGAGACTTGGCGGCATTACCAAACGGTACATTATAGACCCAATTTGTTCTAGAATTTTGAATTGTCTAATTTACCTGGGACTTAATTTACCCTTATTACCAAAATGTATAACTACCTTCCATGGATATACCTTTAAGAAAACATGACATCATACATGAAATTTCAAATCCTTCCTTCAGTTATCGGCATAGCTCTTTTCCCTACATTGAGCTCCTTGGATGTGGGTTTGGATAACCTTCACCTTTTCCATTGTTTCCCCAACAAGTTCTGGGCCAATGAGTTTTTTTCACCAACATCATCCCAACAAGATGGTGTGCGACATCTCTTTCTATATAACACTTCCCATGGTGCCATCTGAATATTGAATGGAAGATATTGTTATAGGAAAATTCTACCAGAGGTAAACCCTGATCCCACATACCTTGAATGTCAGGTGAGCAAGATCTCAACATGCATTCTAAGGTTTGAATAGTCTGTTATGATTTTCCATCAGTTTGAGGGTGTTAGGTAGTGGTTAAATGATGACCAGTACCCAGGTCCTTCTAAAGACATTTAAATAATCATGATGTAAAATGAAGATCACAGCCCGAAACGGTCGATAGGGGTACTCCATGAAGTCTTATAGCTTCATTAATATACAGTGTTTCTAAATGATCATGTGGTAAATCTCCTCTTATAGAAATAAAAGGTGATGACTTGGTACGACTAACAATAATGATCCATATTGGGTGATTCCTTCTTGGAGTCTTTGGTAGTCCCATGAAAAGTTCATCGTAATGTCATCCCATTTCCACTCAAGTATGGGAAAATATTTCATCACTTATCTAGGGTGTTGTCTTCCATCCTTCACCTGTTGGAAAACCATACACCTTGAAACATATTCATCAATATCCCTCTTCATGTTGCCCCACCAAAAATGTTTTTTTAAATCACTATACATTTTACTGATACCAGGGTGTATAGAGAAATTAGAGTTATGATCATCATACAACAATTAACTTTTTATATTAGGTAAGTCAGGAACACAATGTATCGTTCCAAATTTCAAAATCCCATATTCATATACAAAGTCGATCAATATCCCATCATTAACAGCTTTAATTTTATTTTTAAACTCCTCATCATCAATCTGTGAACTCAATTTCCATTCTAGTAAAGATGGTTTGGAAACCATGGGAAAAAGTTATTGATGTTTCATTATCCATAGTTATTCCAATATCCATCATTACTAGATTCATGAAAATAGGATCCCTTTCAACTCTTATCTTGTTCAAAACACCATGATACTTTTTTCTCAAAGCATCTTCCACTTTATTTTTCTTCCATGGGTGGTAGTGTATACTGAAATTATAATACTTGAGTAGCTCGAGGCATAAAACTTGCCTCATGTTGAGTTTTTCTATGAGAAAATATACTTCAATCTATTGTGATCAGTATATATCTCAAATTTTTTCACCATAGAGACAGTGTCTCCATATCTTCAAAGAAAATTTTATAACTGCTAACTCAAGATCATGAGTGGGATAATTTTTCTCATGAATTTTTAGATTCCGTGATGCATAGGAAATAACTCTATCATTCTGCATAAGGACACAACCATGTCCTTTCTTTGAAGAATCGCTATAAATTGCAGACCCATCATTCCCCAATGGTAGATTCATTATAGGAGCATTGAATAATCTTCTCTTCAGTTCTTCAAAACATTCATTGCACTCCTTTTTCCAAAAAAAATTAATCCATTTACATGTGATCTTGGTTAATGGGTTAGCCAATCGGGAAAAAATTTAGGTGAAGTGCCGATAATTACATGATAAACCAGTAATATTGCATACCTCAGTTATACTCGTCTGTGCTTGACATTCTTGGATTTCCTTTGTCTTTGAAAGATCAACGAAGATTCCATCCTTAGAGACAATGTGGGCTAGAAATTAAATTTCCTGAAGCCAGAATTCACACATGATTAAAATCCTATATAATTCATTTCTTCTATGGGTTTTCAGAATAGTACGCAAGTGATTTTCATGATCTTCGTAGATTTTTTAGTATACTAAGATATCATAAAGTAAATATTACTACAAAGTCATCAAGTCATTCCTTGAAAACTCTATTCATTAGATATATGAAAACATAGGGTGTATTAGTCTATCCAAAAGGAATTAATGTAAATTGTAATGCCCATACTTGGTTTGAAATGCTGTATTCGGAATGTCTTCCTTCTTCATGCTAAACTGATGGTTTCCAGATCAAATTTAAATATTTGAAAAATATTGAGCTCCATGAAGTTGGTTGAATAAATCATCAATGCAAGGTAGGGGATACTTTTTCTTTATTGTTATTACATTGATCTCCCTGTAGTCAATCCACAACCTCAAAGATCCCATTTTATTCTTAACAAAAAAATAGGGGCTCCGCATAAGGAAATTCTAGGGTGAATAAATCCTTTATTACTCAACTCCTCTAGTTGTTTCTTCAACTCCTATAATTCCACATTGGACATTCTATAAGGAGTCTTCAATATGGGAATTGGACCAATAATTAAATCAATGGAAAACTCAATCTCTCATTCTAGAGTATGTACAGGTAAATCCTCTAAAAACACATCAACATATTCTTGAAAAATAGGTAATTCCTTTATTCAAACATTATTTTCCTCAACCATAGATATTTAATTCTCTTCCTCCCCAATAGTTGAATTTAGTAGAGATATTGTAGGTGGATCTTGATAATGGGAGTTTCTTCTTCAACCTCAACAGTAGTGATCGTATAATCATGGACTTGATCCCTTGGCCTTTTTTGAGGTACGTTTCCCCGATGTTTAGGAAATTATTTTTCATAGTGACCCATTTCATTATAACTGTATCATTTAACATCGATATCCTCTTTCTTCCCCTTGTAATCACAAGCATGATTGCCCATTTCACCACACTTGTAAGAAACTCGCATTCCCTTTAGGCAAATACTGGGGTGTTTCTTCCCATATTTACCGTAGGAAAGATATTCAAATTTTCTCTTCTTCCCCTTATTTCCATTTCTAGAGCATTCATCAGATCTATTCTTCTCATGCATTAATATAAATTAATAATACATAGAGAATTATTTTTCTATCTTGATAGCATAAGAGAAAATATCTTCATATGATGAGAAGGATTTTGAGACTAATGTCAACGGAGAAATGGATTTAACCCACCCAATAATTGTTCAATATTACTCCTTGGTTAATTTATATAATATTCTACATGACTTTCTATCCTGGTCTAGTTAGCCTAATACTTTGCAACATTGTCATCCTCCTTTTTCCACAGACACATAAATTGGCTTTCCATATCCGCTCGATGTTCACAAGGAAAGTATTTTTATAAGAAAATATTTTTAAACTCCCTATATTCCTTATTTTATATTTCATCATCTTCCTTTGTGTTTTGAATTAATGGATACCATTGATATATATCTCTTGTGAGGTGATAAAATTCCATGACAACTTTTTCCCTTTCACTACTCCCCAATGCATGAAATATTTTTTCTACGGAACTATTCCATTATTATGTTAAAAATGGTTTTGTAGTCCCATTGAATGTTGGTGGATGCTTCCTCATGAACCGATCTTACATTGATCCTCTGCGCTGTGGATCTGGGTGCTCTATACGGGTAGGGTTATTCTTCATAACCTTAGTGATTTGTCCCAGTATGGTGATAAGCTGATCTTCACCTGTTGCATCACTAGCTCAACTACAATTATATTGAGTAGGAGGGAAATCTCTACATGGATTTCATGTGTTGATATAGTTTTCTTTCCTTCTACTGGGGACCATTTCTAAACAATGGTATACACTAGATTAGTTTATGAATTTCATTACATAATTCCAAAGTTATAAAACACTTAACATAAATTGAACAATTTATCAATATAATCCATAATAATAAAAATGTTTTCTTTGAGGAATTATATACTCATAAATCCTTCATAATGGTTTTTAATGAAAATTTCAATTATCCTAAACATATCCACCAGAAGTTTCATAACCAAGAGTTCATCAAGGCCCATTATCATGTACCAGGATACCCTGGGTCAAGACCAAAACTTCTTTTCAGAGTTTTCACTCCTAGGTACATCTCTTCCAGAGCCGCCTCTACCTACTCGTATCCAGAAAGGGATATATTTCATGGAAAAATACACAAAATCTCTACATTAACAAAATTCTCGGATGTTCTTCTATACTAATCATCAAAGTCAATCTTAGGGTAATGTTATATAATCATGGTTTATCAAAATCTAGTTTCCAAGGGTTCTACTAAACTTTCTCTGATACTAATTATAATTCCCCAACCCCAGTTAACCAGAGTTGGTGTGTTATTACATAACATTGGCAAGATCACAAGGGATCAAATCCTGAAAGTCCGATCAGTTTAGTAGATTTGGAAGTTCTAGATACATACATTAGTTTTACATTACATTATAAAAGGGAATTCAAAGAAAACATTGTATTCTTTGAAAAAATTCATTTCCCTTATACAATCCCAGTAGGACTGTAATAATATACTCATTCACATCCTGGAAAAAATAAAACATAGAAAGGTGTGAGATCAAATGCTCTGTAAGGATAACAATATAGAAAAAACATTCACAAATAATTATGAACATTAAAAGAAATGTACAAAAATAAAACTCATTCCTTTTAAACATAATATTTATAAAAATTTGGAAGATATAAATCAAATAATTCCATTTACTAATTCACATGGTTATTCTACTAGTCGAATAATCACATGAAAAATCAATAACCAATTTCATAATGATGGAATTCATAAAGCCGGACACAATAACCACATAGTCAAGGCCTCATTCCAAGACTACAAATAATATTTTTTCAAGTACTTGTGAAAGACACAAGTTTTTCTCATGAAACCTACTGATGCATCAAGGAGCTATTGTGGGCTCCACCCGTCACTTATTAAGTCCAATGCATTCCCCAAATGAAAATGTTTCATCATAATATAAAATTTCTTATTAAAAATACAATAATAAATGTGAATACATTATCCATAAACCATGCATGGTATAAAAATAACATCCCCAAAGTCAAACATATCACAAAACCTTCAATACAATATGGAAGTTTTTTATCATAATAAATCAACTTCAAATAAGTTTGAAATAGAATAAACGATGTTGACATAGATGAAATCAAAAATATTTGAGGGAAATATATATTTCTATATTGATATCATTTACATGACATGTAATTACAAAAGAAAACATTAATTTTTGAAAATAATTTTTAATATTGTATGGGAAACTTCAAGGGTGTTATATCATCAGAGAATTGTCGCACCTGCCATATAAGTTATTAAAAACATTTTTACTTTAATTTGTCGAAAAGTCATAAAGTACCTTGTTTGGAAAACGACGGAATGATTCCTTTCAATACATTTTATAAAAATTTAAACAAGGGTATAAATGAATTTAACCCATATTTTAGTAAATAGTAAAAATGTTTTGAAATAGAATTTTAAGAAACATGGATGTGGATGATAAAGAGGTCCCAGTAGATACATACATAAAAACAATCTCAGATAATAAAGAGGTTGTGAAATTAACTCTTAACTAGTACATTTCATTAGTAGATTTTATGTTATACTCTTGTATAATAGTTAAAACATTGTGATTAAATTATAAAAGAAATATATACATGAATATGATATCATATATTAACCATTAATATTGCTTTTTAAAAAATATGTTTGTAGTATCATCGTTTCAGGTGATAACTGATTCGTTTTTCTTTATATGCTTGGTTACATAAGCCATGTTTATTATGGATAAGATGTATTTGATTAATATACAGAATTATAATAACTTATTAAACATTATTTTTAATCATAAAATGAAAATTATTCTTGAGTTATTACAATGGAGAATAAATCACATCGCGTTCATGGAGATGGTAATTCGTACGTACTCACGAGCGACAATATCATTATATTGATTGTGAAATTGTATGTAATTTAATGGTATATCATATATAAATAATCATAAAAAAGTTATATTTATCATTTAATCAGTTATATTCATTATTATACCAGTCGAAAAAATGTAGTGTTTGAATAACAATCTACACCATGACGTGGAGACGGTAAGTCATACGCACGCACGTATGATGAAATGTAATTAATATTATGGATATAATAATGAATATGATTGTACCATATTTATAATAACATAAAAATATGTATGAGGTACTAGATTTATTATTTTGGAATGGGAATAACAACGAAATTTGATATGGAAGAAGAAATGAACTCGAAATAGGGTGGTGAAATTATTACCATTTCTTCAGGTTTTTCCTTTGGAGTTGATCAAAAGGGATCCTTAATATGGATTTATGATCAATGTTAGCCCTCTAGGTAAATGTGAGGGTATTTGGTAGGATATTTGATCAGGGTTTGGCCGAGCCAATTGTTATTGGAGGTGTGATTTTGAGAGAAGGGGAAGTACCCTTTTATAAGATAGGTGAGGGTCACTTTAGGAAAAGATTGAAATATTATTTTATTATTCAATAATATTCGGTTTATAATGGCTAAAAAATGATTTATTTTGAGGATAAGGTATGTATGGGTCTAAAATCTCTCAACCCATAGGTTTTAGACAGGTTTAGTTCACCATATTAACATTATCATTTAGATTTAACTCCTAGTTAAAAAGTTTGACATTTACTATGCATTCTTGTATTATTAAGTTAGATGGTTAATAATATTACTATAAAATGCCATGAGAACCCCAAGTGGATCATTAATGACATATCTATTATTATATAAGTCTTTTGGCTGAACCTTATATTTTTAGGACTATTAAATTATTTAATAATATAGTATTTGTTTTAAAAACTCAATTATGTCAATCTAGACACTAATTAGCATTTTGTTTTTTATAATTCATAAAAACATGATTAGCACGAAAAAAAATTATTGAATCTACACTAACATGTTATATTAACCCAGAAAATTAGTGTAATTAATCAAAAGTCTCAATTTGCAATTACTTGGATATTTATAATATCAATTATTTTAATTTTTCATTAATAAGGTAATAACTACATCTTCATTGTGTCATAAATAAATTTAACTATTTAAGGAATAAAAAATATAAATAAAATACCATTATGTAGGAAATTTTTTTAGCCTTCTAATGAGTATTTATATTCGAATTTATCTTATTTTCAACCCTATATTAAAAATTATTTAGTTATTAAATTTTAAATTTAACACATTTAACTCTTCCTTAAATAAAATAATAAAAATATCATAATCTAATCCAATTGGACCTAAAGGATATTATTTTATTCCTAAGGTGCGTTTTAGCATAAATATAGTTATCCAATACAATTAAGTCATTTTTAGGGTAATAATAATAGAATTTTTACCTTTAATTTCCCTATTTACTTTTAATCGTGGTAAATAAACGTTAAAAGTTAGTGTTCACCAAAACTTATATTCATCATAACGAAACACATTTTACATAATGATATCAACCATGTCTCTCAGATATTTTAAATTCAACTCACAGAATTGGTAAAATTATGTTTCATGAAAATTTGAAAATGCTCCTAGAAGGTGGGTAAGAGACGATAAAAAGTTCAATAAATAAATAAATAAATATATATATATTATAAAATGACTCCAATTAATTAAATTCAATATATATTCATATTATATAAATATTTTTACCTTATATAAATTTAAATAAAATGAATCATTATTTAAATAAAATGTCGGTTTGAAATAATAACGTAATGTTTTCACTATTCATTTGAAATCGAAATTTTTCATAAAAATAAACAAAATTCACCCAAAGATAAATTCTATATTTAGAATTAAAAAATAAAGTCCATTTTGAAAAATAAAATTTAAAAAATTTAAAAAAGTTGGTATTACTATTCATAATGCCCAGTTTCATTAATCGTGTTGTGTTAGAACTCTATGTTATATACAATGCAATATACTAAATTATTAAAAGGGAAACGTAACATAGAAGCTTGGGGTGTAACTGTTGAATATCGGGCAGTAAAGATGGAGTAGTCAACCATATGTATCCTCCCCATTCTTTTTGGTGAAAAAAACCCATCCTAGAACATGTAATTGTATTTTTGTAGGTCTGGACATAGATTTGGTTCATAAAGAAATATAAGAACAATACATATAATAGTATCAGGAACAATCCAACAACAATGGTTTCATAAAAAAATCATCATAAGACAATGATCACCATTAGGGTGTTTCCAATAAAAATCTTATGATTTATATCACTAATAAGAAACAAAAAATATCATGCAAGAATCACGTAAAGGAAATATACCATCTCCCACATTACATATCCATTCATACACATCCATTTTCATTATTATAATTTAATACCATAAAAATTCATATTATTCATCATAAATATTTTTCTATTAATAAAAACACTACCAAGCACTAAACACATCAATCACTACACCACAATACCATCGAGAATCCACAATGAAGGATACCTAACCACCACTACCATGAAAACCAAACCATAATAACCAACCAAGTCCCCCAAGACATTATATAGAAACAAGGGAACCTAGGTACAATAACCAACTATGCACTATGATGATAAAAAATTACAATAAAAAGTAAGGAATAGAAAACTTTTTAATTTTTAAATACCAAATTTAAATATTTATGAAATTTATGGTAATTTCCAATAAATTTATTTTAATAAGTAATAACATGGGTTAAAACAACATATGCATAAGTAAATCAATTAACATCATGAAACTTACACAATTACCATCAAATTTATTTATTATATTAATGATATTTTATTATGAAAATTTATACCTTTCACCTGATAAAAGTAAAATGTATGTTATTTTCACAATTGTACAAAAAGGAGAGAAATTGAATCCCCAACCTCAATTATGAATCCCTAAGGTATCTCAACCTATGAAATAAGGATGAGTCACTACTAGATTTTAAGGAAACACCACCTAATCCTTATCATAGTTAACCACCATTAATAATTTCTCCAAAATAGGGGATTGTCACAAAAAACCATAGTGATAAATCATAATGGTAAAAAGGTAGATAAATGGGAAGTAAATGGTACCTTGATTTAGTGAAAATTTATTTGGATTAACTAATTGGTTAGATCCTCTAACGAAAATTGGGAGGGAATAGAAAAAGGTTTAGATATTTTACATGGATAAAATTAATCAAAAATAATTCAAAAAAGGAGGCCAGGTACTCTATTTATAGAGAAATTCATTTTGGACTTCAACATGAAATAATGACCTTTGAAAACGTCTTGGTGGATACTAGAAAAACATGGGCCAACCACCATTTCCTAAGATCCTAAACTATTGGGAATTTTAAAAATGGATTAAAAACCATTTTCATCAATGAAATTATTTTCACCATGACATGGTGCAATGACCAATTCCATTTCACATCACCATTCTCTGTGACACTATGTGGAGAGATTATTACTTCTCCATTTCTCTATGGGGCATCCTTAAGGTGCCACACTTGGCTCCATTACATGAAGGAATTTTTTTAATAAAATCCATTTTATATATGGTGACAACCATAAAACAACACAACCAAATATTTCCATACAACCTATTTCAGTGGGTGTGGTGCACACAGAACCACAAACCATCTCAAAATGTTCAATAACACTATTGAATCTAACCTAACATAAAATGGGCCACTATATCACCCACTTCTATGATAAGGTGTATCCTTAATTGGTTGTAACTAAACATATAGATTATTTAATACAACAAAAATCCATTGTGATAACTCTAATCTACATAAAAAGATAATGAAATGGTTGTAAAGGCCTCTTCCTTTAATTTGATACCTCTAAATGATTCCCATCCCTAATAATCAAAAGAAACCAGATTATGTACCATCAACTATTAGAAACCACTGAAACTACTGTAATAGTTTCTAATAAAACATGAATGAATCTAGATCCATCGCACAAGTACTAACTAAACACCATTATCAAAAAATAAAAATATCCAATAATCTATTACAACATCATCATAACATCATTGAACCCATTGAGATGAAAACAAGGCCAGGTAATGGTTGTTCATATGCCAATACTTCTCCCAAGAAATCTCTTATAGACCACTATGCCTGAAGAAAACTCGAACTAAGGGGATGAAACTATCTCACAAAACTATCTCTTAGTGGTTGTTGAACTCAATAGACATCTCTAAAAACATTAAAACTTCCTCAATATATGTCTATAAATGGTCAATGGCATGGTATTAATAAATAATATACCAAGAAAGATGGGGAACATGAATGAAATCATGAGTCTGATCTAGCTGAAGTGGAAGAACCAACAAATACGACACCTCACCGATGCAACCCAACACCTCATAGGGACTAATAAACCAGGGTGATAGATTTCTCCCATGAACAAACCTCTACATACCATGATGAGGATAAACCCTCATGAAAAAATGTTCTCCAAACCAGATCTACATGTCCCTATTCTTCTGTCAATATAATTCATTTGTTGATCTCTCACTCCCTTTAAACCTTTCACAAACCATATTGATATTATTTTGTATTCTTACACCACATCCAGACCAATAATTACCTGGTATTCAATCACATTCAAATGGAATAGGGATGGGCATGAACTCACATTCCACAACTCAAAGGAAGTTACACAAAAGGATGAATGATAGGTATTATTAAAATAAAAATCAACCATAGGATGTTGTCATACCCATGATCTAATGAAATACAAAAAACATTCCTTTGACATATCCGTTGATATTTTAAGGTTCTATTCATATGTTCATTCATATGAGGTTATAATGTATTGTCAAAAAATAATTGAGAGCCAAAATATTTTGGAACTATGAAACATTCTAGGTGTGAGGCATGAAAACATAATTACATCATGTGATAAAATGTACTATAGTGGTCATCATATGTTTTATCTATAGTGGAGTGCACAAAAATCTAGTTTGTCACATTAAATTAGAGAAAATATTGTCATATTTATAAAGTTGTTTTATTTTTCAAAAATGAATATAATAGAATTAGGGATTGAATATATATTGATCAATAAATTTATTGAAAATAGTTATATGATAATGTTTATTAGGTTAAGGATGGTTTTTCAATCTCAATGATGTACTAATTCAATGTTACATAATCCCCTTTTACTAAATATCTTAATACGGGACTTCACAATCACTTCCTCTCAGTCCATTGGTTAAATGGTGATGGTGAGAATAAAACATTCCCATATATCATATTGGACTATACTCCTTCCAATGTGTGGGATATTTATAGTGAATACCCTCAATTTACATAGGCAACACGCAATTGGTACTTGTTTAACCCAAATAACTAGTGTTATCCACTACCCCTTCCACATGTACTAACAATCACCAAGTAAATCAGCACTAAGAAGTAGCCTTTTCCATCACATATAAAAACCCAATTGGAGGGAGATAAGGATCAATGACCGATGAATTAATAATAACAGAATATAAAACAATATATGATCTCACATGATAATAAAGACTATGATTTTTAATATTGAATCTATATTAACAAAAAAAAGGTTTTTATTCCATGATGTGAAGGAACTAAATCATAAGAAAAAGAAAAAATACCCTTCTCTAATCACTCATAAGTAAACTCCACCGGGTGATTGATAGATTTAGAACTATTGGGAAGTGGAATCCATTACAATATATGAAAATAGAAAAGATAAAATTGAAAATTTATTCTCTAGAATATATAATATGAATATATTATCCATTTCATCCGACAGACTAGCTGAAAAACTCTATGATTTATTTTTTAGAGTTATTTATAATATTTTTGGTTCTCTATACTCAAAATATTAATTTTTCTAAACATGTTTTAAAAACATTATTCCCAAATTAATAAAGCTACATTTTAATGGACACATTTACTATTCATATTCCTCTAATTTGACGTTTGAAATAAATACTTTAATGAGTGGGTTTATCCATGAAGATTATTGTTAACACAATTCATTGAGTCCCCTTACCTATCTAATTTGAGTAAACACATTTTATTTCATGTATCCTATGAAATGAATAATTTATTGAGGAATGATCAATCCTGCCATCACAAAATGTTTCCATATTAACTAATTTATTTGGGGCCCATTGAATTCTAATTAATATTATTTTCAATTTATGAAGATTAAACCCAAAAAAGAGTTTCCTTAATAAATAAAGCACAAATATTTGATCAATACTAAAAGGTTAGGCTCGAAATACAAGAGTTATAGGAAATTAATAAAATTCCAAAATTAAGAATTTTTCATAATCAAGAAAAAATATCCCTAAAATTTCAAAATTATTAATTTATTAACTAATTGATTAATTTTAGGTGATTAAATAATTGAAATAATCATGAAAAATAATGGAAATATCAGCTCTATAAATCCCCCCATACAAATAATGTAGTCTTATGGATAAGTAATCACCAAAATAAAATCGATGAAATGATAAAAACATAGGCCAATGAGGTCCAACAATTTATCACCATGTAAAAAAAATTTTAAATTCCTCCTAAAAATACACTATTGAATGTTCTCATTTCATATCATTTAATAAATTTCCACTTAATTTTCTTTTAATTCAACCACAACACTTACATAAAAAGAATTTTACCTCATCACAAAAATGATTATTTTGAACAAGGGTTTTTACTCCAAACCCTGAATGAGTCACCATAGGATTGAATAACTTCTATATCTCCACCTAATGTTTGGTTAAGGAAATATTTTTATCAAGAGTAATTTTTAGATTTGTTCATTGGATTTTTTTAGTAATTAGATTTTAAAAATTCTGTGGTGGAATAATGATGGATTTCAACTTGTATAATAAATATTTAATTTTTATAATTTTCCCTCATGTATAATCTCCTCATCACACACCATGTATGTAAATCAAATCCAATATAGATGAAAACAGTAATAAAGCTAAATAACATTCAGTATTTTAGTAGAAAAAATAATATCCACTCAAATTCCTTCAACAAAATTTAATATTTTGTTGATATTTTCTAATTCTACATTGTGAAATTTTTTATGGTTGTGAGGGTGTATTGAATTTGAAAAGATTTTGAAAGGAAACTCATTTAATATAATATCTGTTTAAAATGTAAACACAGTTTTTCAAAATTTAAATTTCTACCCAATGTACAACCATTTGATGTAGCAAACCACTTGACATATTCACCCAAATGTTATGTATAACTAAATAATGAATTATAATTACTAGATAAGGTTGGATAGAGAATATTGGATTGTCATATGGCTAACATAATTGGGTGTTCCAGTCTTCTAATGCATAAAAGAGTAAATATAAAATTAAGACATAATAAAAAGGATTGTCGTGAATCAAGGTATTTTAAAACCACAGAAATTCATTAATCATATAAAACACATGAAGCAAAAACCCATATATTTTTATAGAAATTTTTAAATTTACTCTTAATGAAATATTGTGGTGGTTTTTCTATGAAATTAGCTGAATGTAAAGAATAAGAAATAATTTTTCATAACATTCCTAGGAAGGTTATTTTAAATATAATAACTGTGATATGTAACATGATATTAAAAAATCATAGCCCTTTTAATAAAATTTTTATGTTTTGAACTTGAAGAAAATTATTTTTCATCATTTATTTATATTTGGATTCATGGGAAAAATTGGTTCAATCATTTATATGGGTTTCAAAAATGAAATAAATAATCATTTTAGATCACATGTTTCAAAAAACCAAAAAAATTGGAAAATAATGAAAACAAAATTTGAAAACGACACAAAAAATCTGAAATGCCTGAATTAAAAAATGATAAAGATCAAAGTTTACATTTTCCACACTTAAACAATGTAGTTTCCCCAATTAATTAATATATATTTAACAAGTATATATATTTTTAATTAAATCAAAGTAAGAAAGCATTAAAGAGTCATCAACCTAACTTACTGGCATCACACCATTGATTTAATATACTAAGTGATTTTTATTGAAAACCTATAAGAAATATAATAAAATAAAACATATTATATTTATTGAAATAAATAAATATAAATAGATTGATAAATGTAATGAAAATAAGGATAAGTCTTGGGTTAACCCATGTGTAGTCTCAAGGTTTTTTCAGCCTCTAGATGAAGAGTACCAGCTATTTTACGAAGTCTAATTGTGGTTGAATTTTCATTGATTTGATCAAAAAACACTACTTTGTTCCATATTTAATTTTATATCATTGTTTTTTGGAATGTATTGATAGATTACACCATATCCAGCCCTTTAGAGATAAAGTACAACATTTTTAGTGGCGGTAGGAAAAAGTATGAGTCCTCTTTCTTCTTGGTTATAACATGAAAAACTCTTATTCATTCGATAGTGATTTATTTTTTAATGAATCATCAATGTAATCATCAAATGGAATGTTAGAGTTTAATTTTATTTTAACAAATTATGGTGAATAAAAATCAAAATCATAACCTTTAATTTATTCAACAGGTGACTCAGTTTCCTCAGAAAATGATTCATTGATTTCCTTGTTGAATCCCTATAATAAATTTTCAACATGTTCAGGCATATCTAGATGTTCCCCAGGAGGTGAATCTTCTTTTTATTCATCTTCCTCCAAGTAAATCAAGAGTTTTCAAAATTTAAAAATTCAAAATAAATAGAGGTGATAATAAATTTAGTTTAAATAAAATTAGATGAAAATGAGAACAATAAAAGAGCATATCCCATCCTAAATGGTCCGAAAGCCTTCATTTTTTATTGATTTTTGATAACCCCTCTTTCAAGGGATGAGGGGAACCCTTATAAGGCCCGTAGGCTCAAAGATTACATGGCCCTTAGGCCTAGGAGATTACATGGACCATTAGTTATTATTTAAATAATTAATTGAAGGAATGTACAAGTATTTTAGTTTTATTGGTTAGAGGATCGTAGTCAGGATCTTATTTTTTTTAAATCAATATCTTAGGTGGTTTATTCATCTACATCTAAGGATAGATGATGATACAATGCAATTAATTATTATTTCCTTTTATGGATGGATAGATCATATTTCACTTTATATTAATTATATACTTGATCTTAATATTTTTTATCTTCTATTGGAATAGTATTAAGAAAATTGTATTTATAAATATCCTCTAGAAATGGAAGTGCAAGGTGGAATTTATCTTCATACATTTTCTTATAAACCTCGACAAGGTCTTTTACTTTAAAGATGAGTTGGAATAACTATTCATAAAATTTCTTTGGTTCTTTCTCTAATTGATGTTTGGGTTTTTTGATATTATATTGGGATATATTTTCTATTTGGAAATTAAAATCAGGAATCTTCTAATTAATCCATTAAAACCATTCTTTTATATCATTGTCAACTACTTTTTCCAAATGATTCACCTATGGAATTTATTTAGAAAAATTGGGTGGGGGGAAAAGACTGTTTTTTACCTTGAATAATTTTTTAGTATTATAGGATGTATTAGTATAGTTTAATTAATTTTCTATCCAATATATATAATATTTAGTATTTGAGGGTTTCATTAAATTCCATATAGAGATCTTTGAATTCCACCTCTATAAATATTTCGATTTGTTCTCCCCTGATCTGTTTAGAAAAGAAAACATCACCATCATCCTTACAAAAGGATGAGTTAATCATTTTTTTTATTTTATTTGGAGAACCAAAATATATTTATAAAAAGATTATTGGAACCACCTCCCCAAAAAATATGTTATTTTTTGACACATTCCCATCACGGTGTAAAAGAAAAACATTTATAATCTATGGATTATCCTTATAGAGGATGGTAAAAAATAATATTTTTCACATTAAATTAGTGGAAAAGATGATGTTTTTAAATGTGTTCATCTTGAAAATAAAAATAAAATATTTATCATGTGATTAAAAAGAGTGACATGGGAAGGGAGAAAATTTCATATTATGTTTTCTTATTTTTATTCTATCATCATTTCAATTAATCAAATATTATTTTTATGAATTAATTAATGAGATATTACACAATCACACCCTCTCACTCACTTATTCAAATGGTGATGTTGAGATTAAACCTTTCCATGATCTAAATATGGTATGATCTCCATCCAATGTGTTAGGGAGTTTTAATGAATACCCATATTTGACTTAGGAAATAACTGATGAGGTCTGGTTTATCCCAACCTATAATGAGTGACCACTACCATTTCTACATGTACTAAAGATTCATAAGTACCTCACCATTATGAAATAGTATATTCCATTATATATAATCTAGAACCTCGTGGATGGAGATAATGGTCTTCCATCAAGATAATTAAAATAATTGAATCTAAACTCAAATATGATCTTACATGATAATAAAACCAGAAATTACAATATTGAAATAAAACTAGAAGATGAAAAGAATGGATTTTATTACATGATGTAAAGGAACATAATCATTACAAAAATAAAACCTCACATTCCATCAATCACTCAGATGTTTACCCCTCCTTGTGAAGTGTAGACTTGAATAAGGTTGTATAGGAATCCCATAAACTCTAAGAGAAATGAAAAGTAAAAATAGAAAATTTATTCCTTAAAGTATTTACACATAATCATTTCTCATTTTCCTCCCAATATCTATAAAAACATTATAATTGGTATACTTATGATATTTCTGTAAATGTTTTGGCTATAAAACCTATAAATCTCAATGAATTTGGACGTTTGTACATAAACTTATTCCCTAATTACTAAATATATATTTTTATGGACGAATACATTTTTTCCATTATCCCACAATGATGACTTGAAAAAATAATTTAATAAGATAACTTAAACATGAAATTTAATTTAAAGATCTATTTTTAGTCATCTATAACATCTAACAAGATTCTCTTCATTTTTTTCATCTTAAGATATGCCCAATTTAATTATTTTTTTATTAATTTCAATTTTTCAAAATGATATTCCATATTGACTAATTTAATTAGGGACCAAAACATCTAACTAGAACTGAGTCACATTAAATTCATTTGATCGCACAAACAATGAAACATGAAAAAATTAAATCCACAATTTTGATCAATAATGAGAATTTTATGATTAAAATACAAAATTGACAGAAATAGTTGAAATTATATAATTAAAAAATTTTAACATTTAAGCACAAAAAATACCTAAAGTTAGAAAATGAAGTAATTAAAATTAAATTGATAAATGTCAAGGGATTAAATCATTGAAATAAACATGAAAATTAATGGAAATATTATCTATATTAGAATATATTCCAAACAAAAAATGTATACTGAGGGTATCATTTGGAAATGAAGGTCTTCAGAACTCCATGAAGCTGCACCACATTATCCATGTACCATCTCACTACAACATTCAAGTTAATGATATATCATATCACTAAAATGTGAGCTGAATATATTATTTGATCTAGAATCACCAATATAATATCATATCCTCCCTATGATTAGTGTAACCTAGTGATGAGATTCATCAAGATTTCTTCCCACTTCAACTAAAGGATATCAAGGTCTTCAAAAAAAAACCTATGAACATTTTAATCTACCTTAAGTTGCTAACAGAATATTAACCATGAAACAAACTCTTCCATTGAAAAATTTATTGTTAGACACAAAAGTTTCCTAAAAAATGATGACATATCATAGTTATGATATGATGTACTGAAAGAAGTGTTCTATATAACTGATAAAGGACTTTCTCATGTACCGATTATGTAAAAATATCCTTCCTTGGGAAATAAAATAATGGTTACCTTTCTGTAAACATCCATTATGGTCATCTCTATCAACAATCTGATCTCGAGTCACCAATATCTTTGGGTCTCCCCCATAAGACTCCAACATTTGATGTAATAAAGTGGGATACACTATCTTGTAGAAAAAGAATGATTTTTAAAAAACCATATTTTATCTGAATTTCATAGCTTACAATTCCACCAATACAATCTTAATATCCTTTTTCTATCGAAATACTCCATATAAATTCCTTCTCAGCACATATGTAATGACATATCCGGTCCCCAATGTACAGTAGATCTTAAATCCATAGTCCTTGAGAAACTCCATTCACCATCACATTTGTATATTGTAGTCACATTGGGAGATAATATACCAGATGTTATTAATATATATTATGACTAAAAATAATCCCCTGATGAGGTAATGTCATCAATTATTAAAGTAAAAAACCAATCATACCATATCTAGTTCATGGGTGGCATAGTTACATTAATGAGGATGTAACATATGAGACCTATAATAGATCACTTCCTAATACTACATTAATAAACATCCCAACAACAAATGAGAAAAATAAAAAAACACCTCAAACTCCACAGCATCCTTAGGCAGCTAAAGAACCAGTGAACTGCTCAGATGATATATTAGCTATGTAAAAGCGTCTTATAATTGATCGGTCAAAATAATGTCCTGAAAATTATTGATTAGGGATATTAATGTGGTGAAATATAGGAGAATATATACATAATCCTTCTACAATATCCTATGAAAATAAGAAATATGAAAAACTGTATAATGTTCCTAGGTGCTACACGAGACATAACCACCTCAACCTTTACTAAATTTACTACAATTCATTATTGAGACACTCAATATTTATAAAAATGCACACATCACATCGAAATCATATAATTGGATAATTTCCCATAATTATGGTCATGTAAATGAGTCTATAGAACAATCCAAATGTGATAGACCTTATCCACCTTTGAATTTGAGTACGGGAGAATGTAGTCTACGAAAACAACTATGAAATAATCTCGTATCACATGAAAAATTGAGTTCATAAGTCCCATGTGATTTTTTTGTTCATTCGTGACACTAAAAAAGATAACTACAAATTAAAAATTTATATACCTTCATTGAAAAAAGGATATCCTCCTCCATTTATGGAAAATAATAATATTGTGACCATATATTGATCATAAAAATACCATCTAGGCAATCTAATAATAAAATTTTCTTTGTTGGAGAAAATAATTGGATCTCTTCACGGCGATACACTAGGCAATATAAATCCTTTTTAAAATAGATCAAAATTCTAGATTCTCGTCTCCTACAAATCCAAATATGAAAGTCAATAAAGATTCATTAATATATGGGAATCACTTAGATTTAACTCTATCCCAAGATTGATGTCACATCGAGGTTTAGTGTTACAACCTTCTCCATGAAGACATCTAAATATTTTAAAAAAACTCTAGGATCCTCCACTTCAAATTATTCAATTAACTACATAAATTTTTCATCCATCATATTAGGAAGGGGAACCAACCACCTATTTCGCATATGAAAATCCTTCTCACTAGAGAAAACCACATGCCACCCCTTCACATAAAAACTCAACTCACCTATAGAAGCAATATACCACTATTCATAAATAATATACCAAATCCATTATATAAATTAAATTATATGTTTTTAACTATAACAATATGATATACCACAAACATTGATGTTCCCCCATCATCAGACTACACCCCTGACACATATGAAACAATCTGGCATTACCTCAAAATACAATTAATGACACCAATGGTATGAGAACCCTCTCCAAATTTAATCCCAATTTTCAAACTAATGTTGGAAAAAGGAAGTTAAAATATCAAGAATACAACCAACCATAAACTATGGTATATGACAATAGAATCCTACCATGAACAACATATGTATCCTCTTGAGGTGTCCCCTTGATCGGATACATCGTCCCTTATGTGTCTTCTCTTCTTTACTTTTGATGACCTCCATATCCATGCATTGTATTAGTCCCCTTATAAGGAATGAAATACAAGATATTACCAATACAAAATCCCCATCATCAAAGCTAAGAAACAGCCTATTGGGGATACTGATCAACATATATTTGTATTCCATGATGGTGATACAACATCAGGGTATGTTTCTATTGATGGTGCTATAATGAATATTGTAATCCCATAACAAATTAAGATAATTGTGATAATGGGAACATCGATGATAATGTATATGACACTAAAATCCATATCACTGAACCAAATAACCTATAGTAGAAAAATGAGAACTAAATTCCATAGAGAAACATGAGGTGGATTATTTGGAATGCTTCAAATTCTGTTGGAATCTCAACATTCCTGATATCTATGTCCATTCATCTAATGAATATCTCCTCAGAAGAAACTTTTTCCCTCAAATTGGTTTTCTTCAGACAACTCATGAAATATCCATCAGATCATCAATATTCTATAGCTCTAAATATGTTGGTTACGTAAATGGAGAAAATAGAGAAGAAATGAAGGGTAATATCAAATCATCCAAATGATGCACCAGGGATTCCTAATTTGTAATGATGTAAAGATAAAATCATAAATGATCTTTTAATTTGAATGCTACCTATTTAAGGCTCATGCTCCTCGACATGAGAGAGAGAATGTTTTGATGCTTTATTACGTCCACTTTCACCAATAAGAACTCGTCCTTGAACTTCTACGTGAAATCATCCCATAAAACCTTATCCACCTTCTAATATCTGATATAAAACACCCTCAACTAATGAAACTATCATGGCAATTGGCCTACTGATAGAGGAACCCGATACTCACATCGAGCTTAAATCGGGACAAATGCGATCTCTAACTCCTATAACCAGTGCTCTATCTTCATATAGAAAATATTTCCCCCATAAATATCCAAGTTCTAGTATTTAAAATCAAGAAATATCCATTGGAAGTACTCATCATTTAGATTTGTATTGAGCCTCCATCAATTAATAGGGTCAACATAATAAACCTCTCCAACCTGAGCATCATTCTAATGAAGACCATATAACACATCTAAAACTAAATGGGAAAACTATATGTTTATTATTAATAGATTTATTTTTATTCATTTTACTATTTCACTTATTCATACCACAAACCACCTAGAATAGAAACATAATTAAAGTAATCATGATGCATGTCCTTCTCCTAGGTGTCAATGAAGAACAAAGATTCATTCCACATGGAATTCATAAAATGATTAAGGACCATTCATTGAATAAAAGGGGGCCTAAAATCTAGAGTATGATCTGGTTTACCATTCTTACATCATGTACTATGTTTGGCTGAAACTAGTTCCCAACTGAACAATACAATCCTCGCCAGGTCCTAACTCTAATAACCATCTTATCTGTCAAACAAGATCATTGATAGCACTCAACAACGAACCTCACATTGGTTGGTGACTATAAATGAGGGTAAATCACACATAATGTGAGGAATTAATCTCCAATATTTGCTTGTTCCATAACAAAAACATCCATAAAATCAAGCATGATATATAAAATAAAACAAAATATCATAAAATAAAATTCATAATGCATTAATAAAGGAATCCAAAATATAAAAAAATGCTTTTTTTTTGTCAATGAGATAACTACTCTAAGATATGAAAGGGTAATGTCCAGTTTGATAAAAACACCCTCCTGAAATCCTATAAAACTAATTTAAATATATATATATTGAGTGAGAATAACATTTATAAAGAGTAATAGTATACCTATGGTCTCTTATGAATATGTAAAAAGTGTATACTAATACATCAATAAAAAAGAAATTGAACCAATATACACCTACCGGGTAAGCTAATTCCCCCAACCTCACCATATATTGCTAACCAAATCATGCATCAAAAAAAGTAATGTGGTATCAATATAATATAGAAAAGTTCACCATAACAACATTACTTATTAATTTCCCCCGCTTACCCATTATGAAGTCATGCTTTTATCCCTTTACATCTACAACTATCACAATCTCATTAATAATTCCCATCACCCAACTGATGTAAAAAACCACATCATCACCACATGAATGATCAAAAATCAACCAGTACCACATACATAACCATAATTCCATAAAAATTAGGTAGTTGGGTTTAATAATCATGTAGGACATAGAAATCATTACATCTTCCTACCATTAATAAATCCAACAACATATATCCCTAAACCACCGATGGGTACTAAACCTAATTTTGTATCACTAACATCATCAAAAACCACTAATGAAGAGGGAGTGGTGGAGAGGGGGTATACATCCATCCACATACTCCCCATATTGTATGATGTAAGAAACACTTTTCAGAACATATGTGTGTCGATATGTTGTACTAGAATAAATTAGAGTGTACAAATAATCATGTCAACACAACATTTAATAATTTCGCACACAAGAACACACATATGTGTTCATAATAGAATCATTATAAGACATGGATCACAAGTATTGTGTCTCCAATTCAACTCCATGTTTTTTTAACACTAATAAAAAACAGAAAATATAATTAAATCATTACAAAAGTTCCACATCCCATGTTCCACTTTCCCTTTCCATTCATATTCATCTATTTTCATTAATATAGTTCTTAACTATACAAATTCATATTATTCTAGAAAATTATCATTGAAGCTACACCAAACCACTACCAATAATCAACCACTACATCACAAATCCATGAAGCTTCAGAAAATAAGTCCACTAAGGAAAAAACACCATGTACATAATGCCAGAACAACCTACCAAGCCACTAGGATGCACACAACTTAGGAAACATAGGGAAATCACTAAAATATTAATATTTTACAATTAAAATTTTTATAGATTTAAAAATTTTAATGGTGTTTCACGTCTATCCATTCAAAAGATACATAACACATGATATAAACTACAAAAACATAAAATAAACAAGTTAAATCAATTAGTTCACACAATTCTCATTTAATTTCATTAGTCTTGTCATTATAATCATTAAGGATAATTCACACCATTCATCCAATGTAAAAAAATTATAATAGATTCATAGTTTCATATATAGAAGGATATGTCTAAAATACCCTATGTTAATTCCAATTACCTGAAGAATAACATAAAATGAATCAATGATCAAACACCACTAGATTTGAAGGAAATATGATTCATGATTATTCATAGTAAACCACCATCAATACTCACTCTCAGACAAAGGTTCTATTACTATACCATCCATTAAAATAAATAATAATGTGAAAAAGGGAGATAAATGAAAATAATATGATACCTCGATCCAATGAACATTATTACAAATTAAACAAGGGGTTGGAATCTCCAAAGGAAATGAATAGAAGATGGTGGAAGGTCATTAGGTAAACCAAGTGTTGAAGGTAAACTAATTCACACTAACAGAGACTGGGAGCTTTATTTATAGGGAAATCTCATGTGGGGTTCAATGTGATGTGGTGACCTTTGAACAAGAAATGGTGGTCTCAGTTCAGTCACGAACCTATATTTCCATGTGAGATCCCCAAATCCATGAGTTTTAAAAGTCCCTTAAAACAGTTTTGACTGGTTCCGTATTTATCATCATGGTGCGGTGTAAATACCCAAACTTTTTAACATTAAGACACCAAATACCATAGTGTGGCTAGATCCTTGCATTATAGTTTTTCATTGGAATACGATCATGGTACAAAATATGAAACCCCATCCACTTGGGGAATATTTTTAGAGAACATTTTACATAGGGTGACCTCTATACCAATACACTAACTAAAGCATCTATACACATTGTTTCATATGATAATGTGCACTAAGAATCACACAATCTACTCAAAACTTCATGAAACACCCTCTATTGTAGCCAAATTTAAAAATAATAACTACCCCACTCACTATCACTGTGTTTTGTACCCTTAAATGGATAGAAAACATCATTGAGAATCTAGAATGCAATCCAACTCCCTAATGAGACCCCATGTCCTAGAAAAATAAAAAGGATAGGATAGAATGATTTAGGACAATACAATATAATCCTTCCCCCACGTTTTGTCCCATTATTTCACCAATATGAATATTGAGGCTAGAATACCTTTCAATATTTCTCTTTATGGTTGTTTGATTCATCACTTGAAAAATAATATTCACCATTAATAATATAGAAATTAAAGTTGTTTTCCTCTAATGACTGGTATGGAACATTGAATTCAGAAGTTATATAATGTAATTGGAAACATAGTACAAGAAACATCTCAAGAATATTAAAAAAATAGAAATAAAGTAAGAATAAAATTAAGAAACAAAATCCAGATTTAATGTTTCTACTCTATGTGAATTAATAATCTAGTAAAAATAAATGGGAATGATGAGGATACTACCATTTTGTATTTTTTTTCAATTTTCTAGAAAACCATTCTTAAATATTCTTAATCACTTTTAAAATATTAATTTTTGGGAGAAAAAATAATATTTTTTATAAATTTTTTAGTTATCACCATGTTATAAATGGGTTCTAAGAAATAACTATCACTCATTATGAACATGATTTTGGTTATTATTGGAGGAAATTTTTTTTATAATATACCCAATGACATGATGATAGTTACATGATCTAGAATCTTAATGGGAAGTTCATTGTGTTAGGAATTATTCTGAAAAGAGCTTAGTAGGGATGAAAATGATAATAAACAACTAATAACATGAAAATGATTTATTACTTCACTCTTATTTATTTAATTAGAGCATAAGCTATTATATTCATCATTCATCATTTTTCAGTTAGGTTATTTTTTTCGTAATTGCATGAATAAGTTTTTTACAATTAAGAATTATATAATTAGGAGAACTATATAAGAATTTTTCATATAATAAATTTTAATTCAATAATATAATTGCTTTGAAAAAAATAATTCATACATATGTTCTTTTTAGTTATTATTTTTCCTTTTGTAATTGATTATTATTCGTTAATAATTATTAAATTGAAATGAAATAGATAAAACACAAATGGTTTGCCTCATTTTTTTTATGAATCAAGATAATCATTCATTTTTATTTCATGAAAATAATATTTCATATTATTACCATCGATTAAAAAAATATTTAAATTTAAACAGTTCGATAACTTAAATATATTTAGACATAAAAAAATTAATATTTGGACTCACAAAGAATATAATGTACATAATATTTGCATCATGATGATGTTTATTTTAATAATCATGCATGATAATACAATATTTATTATGGAAAATTATTTCTATTGTTTTTTTTTATTTTTATCGATAATCGATGAGGAGTAAAATTTTTAATTTTTTTCCCAAACAAAATATTCTAAATCAACTCTGTATAATATTTCTTTATTCATAAATTCATTATTTTTTTAAAAAAAATTACATCAAATATTTATTTTATTTTTTATGGAAAAATAAATATTGATTATAAAAAAATAACATTACCATCTCAATCAAATCATTGTTAAAAATTTATATAATATTTAAAATATATATATATTTTGGACCTTTATTGATGATATATATATATATAATTCATTAATAGGACATATAATTTTTTTGGTGATTTCATGAAACATAACATTTAAATTTATGGAATAATATAAGTCCCATGGGATAATAATTGGGCATATAACACACATACACACTATAACTACATATATGTATCTTGTAGAACATATATAATTCACAGAATATATATTCACAAAGAACACATAAACACACAATACATAATATTCATTTTTCACAAAATATATTTTCATGTAGAATGTATACATATACATATATATATATATATACATATATATTTCGCACATAAATGCATATATTATAATGGAATAGTTATATATATGATCATATCAAATTCATAACACACACACATACAAACAAAATCACACACATATATAAATCATTGAACATTTATATATATATAGTTAATGAGACATTTTATATTCCAAATTGAATTTACATATTCCATAGATCATTTATGTTATTTGATTATTTACAACACAAACACACCCCAAAAACCATTTTCAATGTACACCGAATATATAAAATAAATGATCAAAAAAAACACACACACACAGACACTCAAATTTCATTAAAAAAACATAATATTTAAATATTTTTTTTATTAAACACACATACTACTTAAAAAAAATTCACTTTCAATCCATGTGCTATATAGTGTGTGTGAATAATAAATATTCAGAACATTCATATCTATGTTTTGTGTTCAAAAAATACAATGTGAGAACATGATTAGGGTACATGAACACAACACACAAAAAATGATTTCACACACACAATGGGAACATAGAACAAACAAGAACAATAAAACGAAAAAAATGAATATCATATTTTGATATGAAACAAACACATCGAATACACACAACATTTATACATCATTTTAATTTAGGGTAGAGAATATGTTCTATAGAACATAAATTGCACGAGCATATAATAATATTTAGAAAAACACAATGTAATTTCTTGGGAACATTAAATTTTATGAAATTATAAATAATAGATTAATCATTTTTCAATTGTTTGTATTCAGGGATGAAATTAAAAAAATGTTTAATCTTAAAAACCATTTCATGGAGAAGACCTGAATCATGAACAATATGGTTTATGGGACATTAATTGGTCATTTTATATATAGTTTAAAAATTATATATATAGTGTATAAAAAACAAAACAATTATACATATTTAGTTATGTTAACATATGAATATATATTTTTACATGTGTAAAATACATTTAAATATAATAATAAGTAAGATTAAAAAATTTAGATATTTTTTTATGAATATAGAACATATAAATACTATTATGTAGGAAAAAATTAGTATATTGAAATCAACATAAATTTTAATTTAGTGCATGAATAAACCATTACATCTATTATTCATTCATGGATAGGAACACTGAGATAATTGAGGAAGGAATGGATCTAGAGAGAAAGAAAATTCCAACATAATATTTGAGTTATCTTTTTTCATTTGGACTAATCCAAACACATCACTTTAATTGTCTAGTTAATTATATTACAAATTTCATTAATAATTAATATAGATGTTTCATTTTATTTGGTGTAGGATCAAATTATGAAATAATGTTCTTAGTTCTATCCCCATGAATATTTTATCTCTCCTTAGTGTTACCAAGGAAATCCTCCTAGATATAGAGAACACATTGAATTCCTTCAGCAGGGACTCACAATACAATGAGAAGTATAATTGTGCATATTTTAAAAGTATAGAATAACCATTTGTATAGGGTTTTATCAAGAAGAGATGTATCACCGAGACAATGAAATGAAAATAGGTGAAATTAGAATGGGTAGTCCTCGATGGTAAATATATCAAAGATAGGATAAACCATTTAATGTATAGTAAGGACTAACATTCTAGGTTTCAACTAAAAGGTTGTGTCTCCCCTTTTTGGTGCAACCTCTAGGGGAACCTGTTCAGCTTTCAAAATCATGTTGGATGGTTAGTGGGAACTAGGAAGCTCCAATTATGGCATTATAACTGTTATGGAGTTTTCCAATACATTCTCGGAATTCGGTTTCTTGAAATCTCTTTCATTATTTGTAGTTTGAATCCCAAATTCATGTTAAAATTCAATAAAACTATAAATAAATATCTCTTTAAAAGTATTTGGATTGTGGGAGATACAGGTTGTTATGAGTATATCGGGATAATATTATGTGTTTTTAGTATTCTATATTTCCAAAATATTTTTGACGATTACTTAGAAACTATGGAATTGGAATATATTCTCTGGTGTAGTGATATATAATCTATTTCAAACTTTTGGTTTTGTGCATTCCCATTGATTTCATTCCCACATACAATGAAGTTTAATGAACTTTAATATACATAGCTTCAATATTCTTTTGCTGAATAAACCAAAAAGTGTAAAATTCATTCCACGTATTTTTTAAGTAGAGTGGGTGAGTATAATATGGAAAATACCTAGAGACATAATGGTCATCATGATCTAGGGAGATTTTATCCAGTACACTATCACTATAATTTTTTGGGGGTTTGATCACACCTTAGTGGAAGGAAGGGTGCACAACATGGTCATTGTTGTTGGTTGGTTGACTATTTTTGAAGATAAAAACAAGGAGGTGAAATAATGAAGAATATTTTATAACATATATATGAGAAAGTTAAATTTAGGTTACTCATCATAGATCGTGGCGGGTTGATTAAACAAAGGGAAAATCTCCATCAACTAAGAATCTTATGCCTTAATTTCCTTATCTCTTACATGATGATAGTAATGAGCTGTAGGGATTGAGGGTTTTTGGAAGCCTCTAAAAATATTCCTTAATCCCAAAATTGATTACACATGTGATTAGGGTGTCATGAGAGGATTTGGCAGTGTATATTATATAAGATTATCTATGGTGACAACATTACTGCCTTCATTGGTTTAAAAAATTCTATAACAGTCGAATTAACAATTTTTTTAAAGGGGATACGATTGAGAACGTAATAAAAATGCTACCTAATAGTCATATAAACATACCGAAAGTTATTATATGGGTCACTTCTTGTAATTATCCACACACCTTGGTCGATTTTTAACCAATGCGGGGCTTGATTTTTTTTAAATCACTATATACTGAATCATTACTCATGTAATGGGGTAAATAAAGATGGTTAAATCCTCAATTATAAATGTATGAAGGCTAAAAACTCATCATATACTCTACTATGGTATCCTTTACTCCTTATTATGTTCTCATTTTTTGTAAGTATACCCTCAGGGGTGTCTAATTCATACGACACAATATCTAGTCTCTGTATGTTATCGCAATAAAATATTTAATTTTGAATGATTTTCTCTTAATTAGTATTCCATAATAACCAATATTAACTAAACCATTAAATATAACTACACATAATACAACACATATAAATGAATAAGAAAAAGAACAAAAAATAATTATTTTTAGAAAGAGTACACAACATAATATACCTCTATAAAACATGTTATATTGAAAGCAATATATTGTAAAAGAATAGAACATGTATTAATATTACTATAAATAATTTTATTTTAATTTTTAACAATTAATGTTTTCTGTTAAAGGATAAGACAATAATAAGGATACAAACATCCAATATATTTGTAAAAAAATGAAATAAAATATGTGACACCTTAGTTTAAGTTATCATATAACACATCACAATTATGATAATGATATAAATATATAATATGTTCATATAAATGATATTGAATTAATATGGAATTTCTAAATAAATTATTTATAAACAAATTCTATTATTTGATTCAACATATGATATATTAGGAGGTAGACAATCACCCGAAAAATCAAATTTAAATTTAAAATTTTACTATTATTGATTATTTTCATGAAAATGTATAAAAAATATGGATAAAAAATTTATCATAAAACTAAAATTAATTTCATTAGGTAAATTTAATATTGATTATGAATAATTTTTCAGTTTCCTGATTCATTATGTTAGGAATTTTAAAAAACTACTTCTCATTCATTATAAATCATACCTTAAAATTTTTTATATTACTAAGCATAAAATAGTCTATATATAGTTGTAAATATAGAGGAGATAAAATTGTTGTATATGATAAAAGGAATGATATTGTAATAAAAAAATTTTAAAATATAAATAAAAAAAATTATGATTTTAATTTTGATAATATTATATATTAACATAGTTGTGAGGAATATATGGGTGAAACAATATTTTAGATTGAAAAATATTGAATAATTAATATTTTTTGAAAAATACCTCAACATGAAATTGGTGTGTTTTTTGAGTTATTGTGTTTCATGAAAAAGAAGTATTCAAGGTCATTTGTGATGTTCCAAAGAGATTTTCGACATGGTATATTGTTAAAGATACAATAAAAATGAATGGATTCCCTAGAAGTGGTATTGAAAATTTCAAATACAAGGTAGTTTCATTTCCCAGTTTTACCATATTTTGCGTTCAAGAAATTAAAGAATGGACAAATCATTGAAAAATATATATATCCATGAATTCTCCATATGAAAATTGAAAATTAATGGGTTTCAAGAATCTGAGAGTTTTAAAAAATATGAATCTTTTTGAAGGTATTCAGTGTCAGAATGTTTTATTTTGGATAAGAACTTAATCATTGAGTACATGCAATATAAATATGGTAATCTACATGACTGTAAGATGTGGAGAAACTCGATTGTGTGATTGAAAGATGATGACATCCATGACTATTAGAAGCATCATGAAGGGTAAATTTCCCTATTTCTACACAAAGATATGGAGATTAATGGATAATATTGGAGAGATTCATAAAAAGGTGATGATAAGGATAAAAACTTCTAGAATAGAAGGAAACACATATAAATAGGACTCTACCCCCTTTAGAAAAAAAGACTAATAACTAACAAAAACTCAAAGGATTTTAATTCACAATCCCAATTCACAATTTTGTTTTTTGAAATATTTCAAGATGAAATAATGTTCATGAAGAATATAAACCCTAGCTGAATATTTAATGAATCATGTATGTATTTAGAATTTTTATGGACATAGAATGTTGAATGAAATTTTTGAGCTTTTTGAGGGCTAAGTGAGCTTCAAAAATTTGTTTGAGATTTATAAAAAGAGGTCGCATCGTGTTGTTTATTGGATATTTATGTATTTTGTGAGATTTATATATTTATTGGTATTTATGAAGGAAATATATGCTTGTAAATAACTATGTAGTTTTGTGAAGGTTGTTTATGATTAATGAAGGCATCATGCATTGAAAATGTGTTCAGAAATCATTACCTAGTGAATCTTCTGTAAGGTGAAATTGATCATGTGGATGAAAGTATAACTTCAATATGGGATCTACCTATATTTGACAATAAAATCATTATTGATAATGAAAGAACCTATATGTATATAATATATTTGTATAACCTCTCTAGGGTAGTGAGGAAATGTAGAGGAAGAAGGTGATCCTTTCCGCTGACAATGATCCATTGAAAGAGATATTGAGGGTGTTACTCCATGGATAAGTGTTATATCACTAAACATTGTAATGGATGTGAGACTGGGTATCAAATAAAATGATTCCAAACATTATTTTTGAAGTGATCCCTAGTGTATTTTTTACATCATCATGTTTCCATTATATTCTCCATGGACGTATCCCAATGAGGGTTAACCAACAAAAATCAGTGTGTCTTGTGCATGATTTCATTTATGTTCATCCATTTTAATGGGAATGGGACAGACGAATTTTTTTATGAATGATGATATAAAATAACAATGGGTAGTTGTTTTATGCTATCATATTTTTATTCACCCCCTCTAAGGTTAATTAACATTGTTCGGATTACAAAAAAAAGAATCATTCTTTTAAAATCATCGATTGCTTGGTTTATAAAGATTTTTAGATGCTGGAGTGAAAGTTTCTTTAATTATATTAAAAAGGACCAATAATTATTTTTCATTATATTTGATAATGAAAAATATAATCATGAAATGAAATCCTCTTGTAAAAATAGTATTTTAATTAAAAAAATTATTTCAGGATGGACAATTTTTACAAGGGTTTTAGTTGTGATATTTAAATTGTATTCGTAAAGGCGGGTTTAAAAAATTAATAATGTTGATTAATTTTTCTATGGTATAAGTTATATGAAAAATATTTTTTGATTAATATTTAAAAAACCTAAAAAATATTTTAAATAGTTTTAGTTATATGTAGTAAATATTACCTTAGTTGATGTCTTTACAATATAGAATTAAACTTATTTTATACTTGATAAATCTATGTATATAAAATTAATGTTCCTATGTTCTGGATAATAATATAATTATTTTCATATATATTTTTTCATTTAAATGATTAATGAGAGAAAGTGGATACCATAAAAAATTTCTTGAAACCATTTTATACCATCACACATATTTTCCAATAACAATAATAAGAAATCTATATTTTAATGGGTTTTTAAATATTATATAAGTGTAGAATGATTATGAAATAGTCCTTCATATTTCATGGTTTACATTACTATGGAAATTATTAAAGATATTAAATGTATTGGGATGATTTTGTACTGATATTTTAATTTGCTACAGTTTTCTATCAAAGGATCATGCCATAATTTGTGAAGTATTGCTTTAGTGAAATATATGACGCATTTGAAATGATTTTTTATCACTAAACTGTTATCCACTGTTCTATTTTTATATTTATTATAGATAATACTCATTTACATATCAATCATCTCATGTTCGAAAATATTGATATAATGAAAATAACATGAATGGAAGGTTTTACAATATATTTTTCTGATGATTATGAAAAATTCATATGTAAAAAAATTATTTTATGGATTAAAAAGTTATATTATTGGGTTTATATAGAAGAGATAAATATTATATATGTGTTGATTCTAAAATATTATATTTCTGATTATTTTTTTATAAGGAGGCCTCAATTTTCTATTGAGAACCCAAAAATAAATTCACCCACTAGAGGTGTGGTCACTAGAACAAAATTTGAAAACAAAGGTTCATAAAGAAATTCTTCTAATCATTAATGTATCAAAACTAAGAATAATGAATCACATTAATCCCTATATCGATTCATTCTACTCTAGCACATTACCTCACAACTCTCAAAAAATTTATGAAAACATAAGATATAATAAAATAATGTAAAGGATCAAGATGATTTTCATGGTTTATAATTTGAGTCCAAAATCAATGAGAGGAGCATAATCTCTTATCAATTCATCAAAAATACAAAATAATTTTATAGTCACAATTAATTTACAACCATATATATAACTAAAATCACTGATTTTATAGCACACAAACATGTTGTCACACCAACCTTTTGAAGCCCGTTCCAGCTAATCAATATGTTACATCAAATTCCAACATCAATGATAGTACATCAGTTGGGATTAGTGAATATTGATTGTATATAGTAGTCCTCACCATGATTTCCTTTATTTGATTAATCAAACACATAACCTTCATTCACCCATTTTACTTTGGACTCAGCCATCCTTCTTGTGAATTCAATACAAAACTACACAATTCTAATGAGAATATCTATATATTGTAGTCATTCTACAAAACCAACAAATTATGTGGCTACTACTACCTTCATCTAAACCAGACTATCAACCACATCCACTCATTCAATTTGACAGAATCTGGTACTTGAGGAGTCTTCACAATCCCAACAATTGAAAATTTATCTTCTACTTTTTTAACTATTCTACATTCGAGAATATATTTTAAATCATTTTTCAATTTAGTAAAGAGAAGGTTTAAAAACATATGGGTTGAAAATATAGAAAACTACACACATATTGATATGATCATATGATTTTTATAATGTACAAATCTTCAAATCCTATTTTTTTCAAATTTTTCACATGTAGAATTAACAATATTATTTTTTAGAACAATGTTCCATTTTTTTGTTAATATGTTTAGAATATATCATGATTTATTTTGTTAATAATGTCGGGGATTGATGAATTGTTGTTTAAAATGAGTTGGATCATTCTGTGAAATCATAATTAATTGACTATTATTTTATATTCATTATTATTTCATATTGATAATTTTATAAATCACCAATATTTTTTGAATCTACTCATTACCAATCCCTATTGTAATCAATTTGTTTTTATTACCATAAGACATAAATAGAATATTTTATTAATTCAACTTTGTTAGTTGTGATTAAGATAATTTTTATTAACATGAAGATCTAAATGTTGTAATAATAATTATATATTTTTTCAATAATTAATGATACCATGATTATATGAAACTATGAATATCATTTTTGGAGTGTGTAAACAGATGTAGAAGCTATAGATATGATAAATGGAAAAGGTATATTGATGATGTGCTACTTATTTTAGTCATATTCAACAATGTGTTTTTTCATAGAAATATTAATATCAATAATTAAAAAAAATGCCATGATTAGTGTTTTACCTCTAGATTTATTAAAAGTAATAATTATTATTAAAAATAATTGTTTACTAGATATTATATTTTATATAATGTATTTGGATAGTGGACATATTTTGACCAATATATTATTTAGAAATAAATATTTTAATTAATTTTTAAGAACCCATCAATGGTGCACCAGCCATAAAAACTGATGTATAAGGTGAGGGAGGACCTTTGAATGATGATGGAAGATGATTTTAAAAATTTGATAAGCGTAACGAACCATCACAAGTAAAATAAAAAAATCACTCAAATTATCATTCCATCAGGCCTAAAACACATTCCCGATCTCCAAGGGTTTTCCAAAGCACTTGGGTTTTGAAATAAAATCATTGGAAAAATTTCACCCTCAAAATAACACATGTGATAAAAATAATATATCATAGGGTAGAAGTTCCAAATATATTATAAAAACTCATGGGTAAGATAAAAATACATGATATAGATGAATCATACCAATCATGAAGATCCCATAACATTCCCAAGACCCATAATAAAGATATCCGTAATTCCATGATCCAAAATCGATATGAGATATATCCCCTACATCACAAACTCACTGGAAAAAAATACCAAACACAAGAATCCATCAATACAATAATCTCAAATTCCTTTAATAGTATCCAAAAAAATTCCTATATACACATATAGGCATATGAATGGTTAAACCACTAAATACATGTTAGATACCACCATGAATCTATACAATGTTTTTCAACATTCATCTAATAGTTCTTATTAAAAAAATGATTTATAAAACATTTCATAAGAAAGAAATTTCATAATAAAACTTTTTTCTTTAATATAAGAGATATTCAATATAAATTTCCAATGAGACATTAAATCCATGATATATAGATAGAGGAAAATATACCAGTAAGAATAATCTATAAAACAAATATGGAAAGAATATAATAACCATCAACATAATGTTTCTAAAAAAGTTCCAAATTAGTGAGACAAATGATGCTGTATATAATGAAGACACATAAAGAACAATATCTAATGTAGTATTCCTAAGTCTAGGAGGGATTATATGGTCAAGGAAACTAACTATCTCAATAGCAAAATGATCAATTACCATAGAGGTCTTTTTACACAAACTAAGTAATTTATGTGTGAATGTATAATTGTGAACACCATGGTCTCCCCAATGTGATAATATAAACCTTAATGTTCTATAAAATATTCCCATAATTTATAAACAAATTTCATAAAAAATTACATACCCATTTCAAGCATGAAATAACATTTCTGTTTCAAAATTATCATTGAGTAATTTACAAAAACACATTGATTGTATAAAATTGTTTACAAATAAAATACCGTATTTTAAACAATATTAACAAGAAAAAAAGATTAAATAGTATCCCTTTGGGAATTGAATAATTTAATTTCATAAACCAAAACTAATGTTAAAAAATAAGAGCATTAGGAATTCCCTGAGAATGTTCATTTGTTACAAATAACTACTTTGAAAAAAATGTAACTCACACCACCTTTTGAAACAATATTTCAAAACAATGTGATATTGTTGAAACATGCTTAGATCCATAGGAAACAAAATAAATTATCCTTATAAACCATAGATCCATCCATAAACCCTCTTATATGGTTATATCACATGGTGAAGAAGGTAGATCAGGGTCAGATCTTAAAATAGGAGGATAAAATAATTTGAATTGTTTTCATACCTGAAATATATCAATGACGATAGATCAGAAATAACCTAGGAACCAATAGAGAAGCATTATAGAGAGACATGGGGAGTTTGGAGTGAGTTATGTTATAATAAAGAAGAGTTTTTTTAATTTAAAAAGGAAAATATAATTGGGGTTAAATAGCCTTTTAAAATATTTTTAAGGGTCGAAAGGTTAGACTACATAGCTAGACAAACAGCGCACTAGTCGTGTGCTATGTCCCATTAAAAATAAAATCACATTTATACCTACTAATATACACATAGATTTAAAAACCATTTTAATTCAATTATAACGTATCTATAAACTAAACACGCTCCCTTACATGGAAACCTTATGACCGATTCAAGCCCTTTTCCTAAACTGGGAATTAAGAAATTTTTTTCTATTTTAATTTTCAACCCCAACTCCAAAAATACAATAGAAGAAAAAATGATACCAGAATGCTCTAAAATGATACATACCTATGAAGCTAAGGGGGTCACAATTATCTTAACCAAGAAACATTCCATATCAATAATGTGATCAAGATTCTACATTTCACATAAATATAAGTCCATTGTTACATCATCAACATCTCACACTCCCGTGAATAAAAACAATACCAAATTTTAACTACCATAAAAAAATTTCTAAGTGAATGTTTTACTATGTATCATCCATTATCTCTATGACCCCCAACCTTAACTTCTCATATAACAACTGAGGAATCGAATTGTGTTCTACACACTCCAACCTCAACATATGGAAAAATTTTTGCTAGTGGGAATTTAGTTAAGAAACATGAAATAAGTCATAAGACGTGTCAAAAAATTGTTACATTCAACAGATATGTTACAATTATCAGACATTCAATATTTTAAACATGGAGAACATACCATGGTGAAAACATAAAATTCTTCCTAAACAACAATGTTCCAAATGAGGTGATACTCTGAGAAAAACACGATCACCTATAACAACACAAATGGATGATGAAAACATTATAAAAATAGTATCTAGTGGATTAAATCCATTTTAAAAAACGTCTAAACTATCCACGTTATCTATGTATTCCTTGTAATGGGATTTTTTCTAAGAGATATTGTTCACCAAACTCTTCTTAAACCAAAAGATATCAAAACTACTACCCTTAAATTTCCTCAAGGGACCCATTATGGTAGAATCCCAATAATGTATCATAAGAAATCCCAACCATTGGAATATGATATTTCTTTGAACCACTGATATAAAGAATTTATTATAGAATAATACTCATAAGATTCTAGATACCGATTCAATCTTATTCATACATTTTATGATAATACATCATTCTAAACATCAAACAAGAACCCACCAAATCCTATAATAATCAACATTATTGAGATGCAATTTATAATTCTCCACCATAATATAAGGAAAATGGAACACAATGGTGTTTCATATCATTTTTAAAATATAAATGTTTAATTCTTCTACTATTATTGTATCCTCTATAAGAAATAAATAGAAAAATTTTAATGATTAAAAATGATCACAGAAATTGTATAGTTTCAATACTGTGTCCCTCATAGTCCAAAAATGAAGTCCATATAGACTTCTCCCAGTCAACATCATAGAATGGGAATGGGATATAATAAATAAATAGGTATCTGGTGTTTCATTTCAATTATATAACATATATGGAATAGTGACACGAAGTCTATAAATGACTATTTCATCACAAGACACCAATATTGTTATCTTATATCAAGAAAATTCTTTTTAAACACATAGTTCATTAAAAAAAGAAAAATGTTCACCATCCATAAATCCCTACAACTTATCAATAAATACATCCAATTTCCTCTAAATGCACAAATATCCATTTAAAAATCAAGACCCAAAAACTGAGGAATCCACACAAGAAAAGTATCCACTAAAACATTAATAAGTAGAATATTCATATGAATTACCAACTTTACCACATGCTTAGTGTACATTCTAACTAGTCTCATTCACGTCCAAGAGAATCATTTCAAACAGCTTCAATAAGGACCTCCCCACCATTAATTCCTTCAATGGAAATTTTTTAAATTTTATGGCTCAAAAATTCCATGACCACACTCCTTTATTTTGAAAGCCTATAAAATATAAATATGATATATTATATTTTATTCAAACCATCATCTCAATTCTAGTTTTAAATTTTTATAGGTTAGAATATACATGAGGTAACTATAACTCTTATAACGACCCAAGGTTTATTTATAAGGATATTACATAATATTTTTAATATACACAAAAACACACCCAAAGACTATATTAGTTTTGTGTATTTGGAAACAAGGGAATAAAAAATGGTTCATAAAATATCCACATCATCTCTCACTTATTCCATCATAATTAAAAATCCTTTTTTACACATCTTACTTTATACCCTTATTCATAACATTGGGAAAATAAACATAAGAAATAGTGAGCTCAAATTATGAGTAAGGGTAAACTAAAGATAAATGATTCATAACATAAAAATAAGTGTAAAATAATATGAACATAATATTTAAAAATTATACCATTCATATCAATGATCATAATCTTCAGAATTAAAAATTCATATGGCATAAATCATAAAAGAATAACTTTCACATCAAACATTAAATTTGTGGCATAAAAATAAGAATAGAAAATCATTCCATATTTTAAAAATCATACCTCCAAGACCATCATAGTGTAAAAAATACTTCACTGAACTGAGTTCACTCCTCATTCTAGGGCTTTGTTACTAGACCGGGATTACTTCATGTTCCAGTCTTGATTTACTAAACTGATATCATTTCCCATTCCAACTCTATACATCTAATGAGATATATATCTTTACCCAATGAATTTTATGGAGATATAGATCCGACCCATCATATAATAAAAACTTTATATATGTGTTCTATAATATCATACTTCATTATTCATATTAGAACCCAAGAAATAAAATGGGTTTTATAAAAATCATTCAATCTTAACATAACCCATGTAAATGAAATGTGTACCTTAAATATAATTCTATTTGTAACATATTATAACAATATGAATAGGTATAATATCCTTGAAAATATCCATATTAAATAATATGTAACATTAATGAAAATTATTTGACATGGAAAAGTAATTTTAGGGATTACTTATACAAAATTCTGAAGGAAAATATCCATTGGTTTTAGGAAATACTATTTAAAAAAAAATACAATGACATGTCAAAAGAATACATTTTATTTTATAATAAACTTGTAATATTATATAGGAAACTTCAAGGAAATAAGGTCACATGAAATCATAGAAATCCATTCATGTTGTATATGTTAAAATAAAATATTCTTCTCATCCTTTTTCTATAGAAGTTAAAAAGTACATCATAGGGAAAATGTCAATTGATTCCATTCAAACAATTTTTTAAAAACACATATATGGTTAAAAATGAAATTAAAAAATTTAAAAGAATATTAATAATATTTATGAATAAATTTTTTTGGTGACATGGACAAGGATGATAAATATACCAAAGCAAATACTTACATAAAAACAAACCTCAGATGATATTGAGATTGCAAAATTATTCCATACCTTAGGTCTCAGATCAATTATAGTTATTAGGAACACATAAATAATGGATTAATGAATGTTATAAACTTATTAAAGAATAATATTTATATTTATTATATTGTCATATTTTCTTCGGTTTAATAATAGTTTATTATTACTCTTCTTTTGGATGTTAATTGCTTAAGTTTTTTATTATGAATGTTTTGTCATATACGTCCCAATTATTCAAAATAGGATATAATTATATAATTTCAATAATTGTATTGATGTAATATATATGATAATTATTCATTCTATTAATTTATATGATCATTATTGAATGTTGAATAATTAAAATAAATCGTATCGCGTCATGAAGATGATAGGTCCTATATATGATTGAGCGATTGTATGATTTCCTTAATAGAAAAACATTATCGAATTAGATGTTATATTTGTTGATCTAGAATAAATAACATGTTATAATAATCATAAATATTTATTATTTTTATCAGTATACCCATCCAAGTTAATTTGTGGTGAAAAACATATTACATCACAATGTGGAGATGACAATCCTTACGTATGCACATGTGGTGCGTTCATTTATTTCATTAGATAGATAAAAATGTGGAATATGGTTGTTGAGTTATCATAATAACTTCTCTGAAAATAGTTGACATTGTATATATTTCTTTATAATGGAATCAGTTTTGGAATAAGATTTAGATGACGAAATAATCTTTCCAGAGTCGGTAAGGGATATTACCTCATCTTTTGTGAGATTCCTCTAGATCTCCTCATAGGGACACTAGGGGTTGGTATTTTAAGAAGAAAAAAACCTCTATAATGTAACTATAGAAGCACATATGAGAAATGTCCAGGTCATGTTCATGCATCAAGGCACAAATGGATGTGAATAAGTAAGGGAGGAGGTTCCCTTTTATAATTAAATTGAGGGTCAATTTTGGAATTTCAAATAATATTAATATATAACAAATTCAATATCATTCAAAATACCTCCGAATAAAATTTATTTGAAAATTAGATGATATAATGTTTTAATATCATCATAAAATATACTATTTACAATTTTTGGTATTCTTTTAAGCATTATTATTTTGATTAACACTTAGTTTACCCTTTTAATTATCAATACGTTAAAAAATTATTTAACATTAAAAAATTTAATTTTTTATTTATTTGGAGTAAATTTTCAAAAAAATAGTAAATTTATGATATTATATAACTTATCATAATAAAAATTTATTTTTTAATAATTTTTATGATTTTTAATTCATTTAATAATATATTATTTTCATAATTTATCATTACTGTCATTTTAGACACTATTCATTATATTTAATTAAAGAAAAATATAAAAAGAAATATAACATAGAAAAAAATAATTTAATTAACTATTAATTTGTCATAGTATCCATGAAAATAATTGGATAAATATAATAAATGAAATCATATTTGTTTTAATATTTTTAAAATCATTTATTTGGTATTTATATTAATAAATTAATTACTACACCAGGGTTGTATAATAATTTAATATAATTATGTTTAAAATAAAAATTAAAAATAAAATACCATGATGAAAATAAATATTATTTTTTAATAATATTATATATTGTCGAATATAGAATTATGTTTATCCTATATTTAAAATGAAGTTGTATTTAAAACACAAATTTGACATCTTTAAATATTCATTAAATAAAATAATATAAATATTATAATTTTATTCAAGTGGATAAAAACATCAAAAGTAACATTTTACAATCAAAATATGTCTCTTAACATAAAAATTGGAATTTATATTTGTTCATAATTATATTTTTTTCCATGTGGACACATAAAAGATAATAAAGGAAAATAAAATGGAATTTTGATTCTTTTTGTGATTCAAATATTATATAATCTTTTTCATGGAAAAATTTCCATTAAATGACTAAATTTAGATCAATATGTTTAAAAGGTTGAATTATCTTTAAATAATAAAATTTTGGTATGTTATAAAGTCGTTTTATTATCATTATAATTTTATTTTGATCCTAAATTACTTAATTGACTGTGTACCGTGGTTACAAAATTTACCATGGTTATTATTCAAATTGGCCAAAAATAGAAGGAACATATTTAAAAAATTGGACCTTATTAATAAAAAAATTTAATCCATTTTATTAAGTTCAAATCATATATGTTTTAGAATATAATTTGAAATAGAGTCAGTAAAATTCCATGAAAAATATTTTTTCAGAAAAAATCAATTTTTAAAACAAAAATGTTTATATAAAATATTAATTTATAAAATCCTTTTTTAGAAAACTAAATTGTACTATTATAAATTATAATTAACTCTATAATATTTAAAACTACTTCAAAACATTATTTTACCCTGTAAATAAATTTAAATAAAAGATCAGTTTATTTAAAAAAATTATGTATTTCACTATTCATAAAAACACGATTCTTACCAAAAAATTAATAAAAACTTAATGAAAGTAAATTATGATATCCTTATTTCAATGAATAAGTTTAATTCTTTGTATTAAAATTATATAAGTTTCTATAATCAGATTAAAAATAGGTTCTCCATTAAGAGGTGATAAATTTACCCTTTTGAAAAATATATCTTTTTATTCATATAATTAGATATACTCATATATTATTCTTGTAAAACATATTCATTGAATATAAAATTATTAAACTGAATATATAACATATTTATTTTGTTATTATCATTGAAATTTTTTAATTAATTTAATTTATAAAGGAAAAATGACTTTGGGAGCACAAAATATATTAATATTGACTTTATATTCTATTGGAATGTATTTTTGTTTCTACATAAATGGTAAATAATAAATTCATCTTATAAAAAATATTTTCTAATAAGTTAGTTATAACTATTCATAACCACTAATTTAACTTCTAGGTTATTATTTATTTAAATAACAATAAAAGTATCTTTTGAGAAACTTAGTGTTGTGCATGACGCAGGCTAAACCAGTATTGCATGTAGTGCAAGATTAACATGGAGTAGCGTGCAATGAAATCTACCTTATTCTTTAAAATATATTTCATAAAAATATTTGGTTTTCATACTCTACCCCCATTAAAATTAATTTCTCCCTTGAAATTTTTAGGGGTTATCAGTGGTTTAATAATAGATAGTTTCTTTCGTAGAAACCGACATAGTTAAAATGTATACCAAAACATACATTAGAAGGATAGGTTATAAACATAATAGTTACCTAAAGTAACTCATTACTAGGGTTACACATGAAAACATGGACATGGTAGAGAAATATTACCATAATGTTTTGAAGGAGAGTGGTAGGGTGCATGTTTAGGATAAAGTTACCAATCACAATGCCATAAATCTACTACTACATAAGAGATGATTAGATTCATTAGAAAAGATGGTAATAGGATACTTTTTTTTGATTCATGATACTTTAAATAGATTTGAGTATTTTTTTATGAGAATAAGTACTTAATTTATTAGAAATAATATCATCCTTTAATATTAACTTGATCAACATCCACTTTATCTTTTATTTCAAGAAATAAAGGTGAATTATTTATTCTAGAAGCGTTAGAAGGTCATGGAATCCATAAACAGAATGATATGTAATTCCATCTATCTATAGATAAAATTATAACACATGTTATCTAATATGAATAAATCCTCATATGTAGAGACTATTCATTAATATCTGAAATTTCATAATGATAAAATTTCACGATTTTTTAAAGGTCACTAAATTTGCAAAATCAACTTATCCTTTATTCTCAAAAAATATTAACAGATATAATATTTTTCACAAACCGAAATATGAAATCGATTACCATATATTATCTTAAAATATTTAAATAAATTTAATTATTATAATACCATAATGAAGAAATGAATGATTTCAAAAATTAACGCTTACCTAAGGCCATAAATTTAAAAATTATCTAAATCTGATCCATGATATCAAAAACCAATTTGATTACATATTTTTTACATGATTATTTATATTTTAACATTTATTTCCTCATAATGAAACATCTCTCTATTTCCTTATCCCAACATCATGCACATATTAAGGGTTATCCTTCCCATAATCATATTTTCCAAAAAATAAACACAATACCACCTCAATCAGTTTTCATGGTCACTGGTACAACTGAACCTATGATTTAAAATCCTAAAGGAAAAACTAAAATGAAATGATCAATAGACGAATCTTTATTCATAAATACCAAAAATTTAATTAGTTAACATTATTCTTGAATTGTAATTCATTAAAACTTAATCATACACCACATAACCAATAGTGATCATATGAGGTTTCCATTTTCTATTAGCCTTATAAGGATTATGATGTTGAACATCATCGATATCCATTGTATTTGGGAAATAATTATCAGAATTACCATTTTTTGTGAAATTTGTTCCATTTAGTGTGGGGGTTATGTTTTTGTACCCTTTTCATCATTATCTATTATTTTCCCACTACTTTTGTACTTAATTTCCCGATAAACTTCTTTACGAAACACAAAAAATTTACCAATCCCCTTAGGAAAATATGCACCATGATTCTTTCCTCATTTTGAGTAGAAAGAAATGTTCATTTTATTTTCAACATGGTCTTTATATTTTCCCTCAAACTCCATATTCCATTTATTATCAAAACAATCGAATTAATATATAACTCCAACTTCTATTTTGACATAGATATCTTAATGGAAAATCAAATCATAGCTACTAAAGTATCATATTGATAATTCCTTTAAAATACTAGGTTTTAATCCACTGAATAACTGATCAGTCTGACATTCTATATGGATGATTATTCGACAAGATTACTTTTCATGTCTTGTAAAATTTCCCTCATTAGTACCAACAAAATCATCATATATTTCATTAAGCTGAAGGAACTCTTTTTCTGTCATCATGTTAAGAAGAAATGGAAAGTAATTATTGAAAAATATGTTATTAAACTCATCCCATTCCATGAGTCCAATTTCATCATGCTACCTCATATTATTGATTAGAGTCCAGCACTAGTCCTCTTAGGTTTCAAAATAATAAATAAATTTTTTCATTTTTTATGTTCCCAATTGTGAAATATGGAAAATATCATTTCAATGATACACTACATTGTCTGGAAACATGTTGATTAGAAGAACCAATTAATGGAGGTTGAATTAAAATAATGAAGGACTAAATGGAATGATGTTCCACTCTATACTTATTTAGATGTCAAGAATGACTCATTTATTGCGTATTTAGAGTGATAAGATTTTTCATTCCATATCTCAAAAGAGTTGGTTGTTTAGTAGGATATTCATTGAATTTACGCTTTCATTCATCATTGACATGGTTCCCTCAGGTTCCAAGAATTATCTAAAATAGAAATGTGGGAGAAGAAATAATCATAGTTAGAAAACCACATAATCAAGGGAATTTATTTTCATTTTATAATATTTAGGTTTAACCTAAGGTTATCCATGATCATTACCAAAATTCTAGTAATGTAACATATACATAGACTTTTCCATTGGTATATACCTAGAAATATCCCTATAAATATCTCCATGTATCTAAATTCGTTATTACATCCTAGTACCCATGGTTTGACTAATCCTTTACTCTAGTAATAACTATAATTACTCAAGCTTTATGTATATGGATATTAAATCATAGTAAAATAAAAACAATCCCAAGGATAATATTAGTTTAGTGAATTTGGAAAATTTTAAATGTAAACAAATGGTTCATAAAACATCTTCATCATTTCCTAGATATTCAATCATAAATAGAACCAATTTTTTCACATCTTACATAATACCATTCTTCATAAACTGCGGAAAATAAACATAAGAAATTTTGATCATAGATGCTTAATAAGGGTAAAAAATAGATATGAATAATAACATAAGTATAAGAGTAAAATAATATAAACATAAAATTTTTAATTTATACCCTTCATATAAAAGATCATAATCATGAGTCACAAAAAAATATATGGCATAAATTATAAAAGAATAACTTTTATATGAAACATAGAATTTGTTACATACAAAAAATCAACGAAAATAGTTCCATAATATTAGAGTATTATTTCCATGACCATAATAGTGTAAAAAGTCCTTTACTGAACTGGGTTGAACCCACTTTCCTCCCATGTGTTACTGAACCAGGTTAACATCCGGTTCAAGCCCTATTTTACTGAACCGATATCATTTCCCATTTTAGACCTATCTCTCTAATGAGATATAAATATTTTCACAATGAATTGGAGAGAGATATATGTACCACCTATCACATAATAAAGACCGAAAATATGTTTTCCACAATAAAAAAATCCATTCATCAAATCAGAACCCACGATATAAAATGGTGTTTATAAACATCATTAAATCATAACATAACCTATAGAAATGAAATGGGTTTCATAAATATCATTCCATCATTAAAATAATCTAATTCTTGAAATAGAGATAATATATATAAAAAATATCTATATTATTGTATATGTGAAGTCAACAAATTTTGTTTTATATGGAATATAATTTTGAGAGATTAATTGAAAATAATTTTTTAGTAAAATATCTTTTATTAATTGAAAATGATTTTATTTTCTAAAAATGCCCTAGAACATTAAAAGAAATTATTTTATTCAAAAATAACCAAGTATGAATATAAAAGAATCATCAAAGAAATAAAGCAACATTTAATCATAATAATCCCTTCAATCATTAAAAGTTAAATGAAATCATTCTTATCATACTTTCTACAAATATGTCAAAAAGTACATTGTAAGGAAAATGCAAAAATATTCCTTTCAAAATGTTTAGTAAAAATTAAAAATGGGTAAAAATGAATTTAAAAAAATGTATATGAATATTATGAATTTTTTTTCAATTTATTTTTATGTAACATAGACATTGATGATATATATACCCCAACAAATACTTATGTATAAAAAATATTACATCATAATGAGATTGTGAACGTATCCCTTATTTTATGAAGAAGTTCCTATGTACGTATCAAAAACAAATTTATAATGGATTAAATAATATTATTTTATTTTTGAGACTAATATTTATATTTATGATATAATATATGAACATATTATCACCTGTTTAAAAATAGTTTATTATTAATCGTTTTTCAAGTGTTAATTGCTTCATTTAATTTTATATGCATGTTTTGTCCTATATGTCCCAAATATTGTTAATATTTTATAATTATATCATTTATATAATGATATTAATATAATATATTTCATATTTATTTCAGTATATGAATTTATGTATTCATTCTTGAATGTTGAATAAGAAAAATGTGTGGTATCACATCTTGCAGATGGTAGGCCAGAGATACACACAAGTGGTGGTATCATTTCCTTAATAGTAAACTGTATAGAAGTAGATGGTATATTTGTTGGTTGAGAATAAATTTCATGTGATAATAATATTATGTATGTTTTTATTTCCATCATTATACCCATCCAAGTAAACTGGTGTTGAAAACCGATTACACCACAATGTTGAGATGATAAGTTGTATGTACGCACCCCCGGTATATTCATTCTTTCATAATATTGATAAAATGTTGGAATATGGTTGTCCCAAAATCATAATAACATATAATCATATAGTTTATACAATTTTAATTACTTTTTAATGAAAAAATAGGAATAGGATGTTGAAGAAGAAATAATATTGGAAGAGTTTGTAAAGGGGATTACTTCTTCTTTGGTAAAATCCCTCTAGATCTCCATGTAGGGACACTAGAGTTTTACTTTTGAGAATACCAGAACCTCTATTATGGGACTAAAGAATTTGTGATGAAAATTTTTTAGGTTATTCTTGAGATTCAAAGCTCAATGGGATGAGAAGAAGTGAGCGAGGAGGTGCTATTTTATTATTAAATTGAGGGGGACTTATGAAACTTATGAAAATAATAATTTATAATAAATCTAATATCATTACGAACACCTCAAAAATAAATTGGATTAGAATATAGTTGTATACAATGTTTTAATATAATCATCCAATATATTTTTGACATCTTTTGGTAAATTTTTAATCCTTATCATTTTGAATAACACTTAGTTAACTCATTTTACTTTTAATTAGGTTAACAAATTCTTTATTATTAAAACATTTTAATTTTTCAATAATGTTGAGTCAATTGTCCATAAATAGTAAATTAATGAATATTTTGATATTATCATAATAACCTTGTATTTTTAAACGAATTTTGTATTTTATTTAATTTAATGAAATATTATTTTCATAAATTATCTTCAGTATCAATTTTGAAACTATCCCACATATTGAATTTATGAAAAATATAAAAATAATGATAACTACAAAAAAATTATTAAATTCACTGAACATATGTCATTATTACCTATAAAATTTTTCTATCACCTTAATTAATAAACACTATAATTATTTTAACAATTTTTAATATCAATTATTTGATATTTCCATTAACAAGTTAATTACTACATCAATGTTGTATAATTATTTAATATATGTATTTTTTTTATAACAATTAAAATTAAAATATTATTATGAAGATAAATTTTCTATATTTAAATGGGTATTTATATATGAATATGTATTTTGGTTAATCAAATATTTTAAATTATATTGTATTTGATAGATGGATGTAATATCTTGAAATTTTTATTAAATAAAATGTTATAAATAATATATTTTTATACATGTTTATGAAAACGTCCAAAATAAATATTTATCATGAAATTATGGTTCTTAAGTTAAAAATTCAAATTTATATTTGTTCTTAATTGATATCATTCCCCATTTGGACACAAAAGTGAAAATAATGATAAAAAAATTACATTTTGTTTATTTATTTGATTTAAATATTATATAATTTATTTTCATGTAAAATTTTCCATTAAATGACTTAATTTCAAAAAATATGTCATTAAGGTAGAATTATATTCATGAAAAAAAAATTTGGTATGTTTCAAAGTCATTTTAAAACCATTATCATTTCATTATTAACATAAATTACAAATTTTCTCTTTATCGTGGTAACTAAATTTACAATGGTTATTATTAATATTTGGAAAAAAGTATCATATTTAATATATGGGGATATTCACAATATAAATTTAGAATCAATTTTTCAAATTAAAAAACATAGAATTTTCATAATTTTATTTAAAATAAATCCAATAATATTCCTTGAAAACTAGTTTTTCAAAAAAAATTATCTTTTTAAAACCAAAAATGATTTCATAATAAAATCATGCATCAAATCTTTTCTGAAAATATAATTGTTCTATTTTAAATTCAAATTAACTAGGAAATATTTATATCTAATTAAAAACATAATTTTACCTTGTAAATACATGAATAGAAAAGCACAGTTTCATTAATAAAATAAGTATTTCATTATTCATCAAAACATGAAATTTAGCAGAAATATAAAAAAATTAACCACATTAAATTTTGATATACCACTTTCTAATATGAAGTTTAATTTTTCATATTAAAATTATAATGGTTTCAAAAATTCGACTTGATAAAGGTTCTCTATTAAAAAAGTGATAAAATTACCCTTTCTAAATGGATATCATTTTAATCATAGAATTAAATATATTCCTATATTACGCCAACAAATTATATTTTATGAATATAAATTTTTTTGTTAGAATATATAAAATATTTGTTATATTAATATCTTTTGCAAATTGTATTTCAAATAATCTATAAAAACAAAAATCACTGGGAGAATAAATTAAATATATTGCTTTGATATTCAATTAGTATGTCATTTCATTTCTATATAATTGGTTAATAATTAATTATTTTTATAAACACTATATTTTTATAATTTAGTTATTACTATTCATAATTGCTAATTTAATGGCTATTATATTATCTTATTTAAATAGTAATAAGAAGATGTTTCAAGGAAACTTAGTGCTACATGTACCTCAAGCTAAGATAATGTTGCATGTAGCACAATATTAACATGGTAAAACCAACAAATATGAGACTGGTTCAATCCTACAAGTAATGTAATAACTCCCAGAGATATTCCAAGGATCATAAAATAAATCAACCTCATTGATCATATAAGAAGGGTCAATCAGAAATACTAGATCCAATTCGTCTTTCAAAACAATGACATAGTTTGAATTAATCTTATATAAAGAGAAAATAACATGGATCCTATCTTCAGTTATGAAACTACATATATGGTAACCTGGGATAAGAAATATTCAACAAATTTTTTCTTATATTACAGCTAAAAACAAGTATATCTTCAATGTATACCTCATTTTATCGGGTTATTATATCAAGACACTACAAACACACGAGGATCCCCATGGTCAAAAAAGTTTTCCAAAACTCACATCATAGATTTTACTACTTTGATATCCCTAATAACAATCTACATATAGCTAAACAAGGAAACGAGACATGAAGAAACTCAAGATAAGAAAAATTTTAATGGGGAAATTCTATGTATATATCCATGATCATGCTAAAAGAAGGCTACCCAAAATCTTAACTACTCCAAAAACTATGGCGCCTATATATAAAAAGATTAAAACCCAATCATAAGTTGTACCTATTATTCCACTAATGATTATAAAAACTAATCATATAAGAAAACTTGTCTTTATCGACCATCCTACACTACCAAACCTACACAGATCACTAATAAGGAAATAAGAGAAACATCATCATGACTTATTTCAGGAAATTCCATTTCTATAACATCGAGATGAATGATAACACTCCCCACTCTATTCATATACATGGAAATACTGGAGACAAAATGAGGATAATACCATCTTGGAAAACACATTAACAAACACTATATACCATTCATGAAAGTCTACATAAACCATACATGACATGAACTAAATCAATTTATGTATTCTTAGGAATATCAAAAGATTATAAACATTATAATTGGATAAGACAATGATATAAAACATAAGAATATGAAATCACCTATTCATGGTTTCTAAATAAAACTAACTTTAAAATAGGATATTCTCTAAAGAACTTTTCTTTTTGAAAAACTCAAAAAACCATTTACTATTGATTCATATATTTATAAACCATTTCAAAAGAAACAATCTCTTATGAAATTAAAACAATAAAAATAAAATATATACTCAATTATTCAAATAAAATTTCAATTCTCTTAATACACATAAAATAATGTAAAAAAGAATAATTTTCATATTCATTTATATTACTCATGTTTGAAGGCTTTAAAAATAAAAAAATCATTCAAAAAACCATTATTATCTATGAAGAATTAAAATAATAAAACTAGGTTTTCCTCACAACCAAATATTTATTTTTTATTTATCCCCATGTTTCCAAATACCATTTTCTATTTTAGATGACATATTTTACAAACCAAAGTGAATTCTTAAATAAACTCACCATTTATAAATTTATGGTAAAAACTATTTTATTTTAAACATGTATTCCATTTTTAAAGACACACTCAATGGGTGAGGAAATATAACAGATATATAATTAACTAGTGTGAAAATAAAAATATTGTCATGGTGTTTGTAATAAAATAACCATTTCTATAGTTATTGGATGGAAACGAAGCATCAATAATAAAAAAATAACTACACCTAAATTTTTCAACCCTGAAGAATTTTTCATGAAATACACATATCTAACATAAAAATATATATACCACACATATATAAATATAATCATTTTATAATTATCTTCCAGATGAGTCCATTTATATAAAAAATTCATAGGAACCACCATTCTTTCTTTTCTCAATAATTATAATCACCTAGTGAATCAAAGAATAATGATTCTTAAAAAAGGGATTTGGATTCAATATCTACCTTGATACATGGTTGATGGAAATATTCCAATCATACCAAAATCATTTTAACATAAAAAAAATCAAGTGTTTGGTCACTACAAGGTTTTTTCGGATATCCAAGTTAACTCCACATATTTAATCTCATTCTATTTTTATCCCAATAATCATGAAAACATCATATGAAACCAATTATTTCCAATGTGGATCATAAACCATTATATTAAATCATAATTCATATAAAATTTCAAATGAAGATTATTTGATGAATTCCCATGGTATGTCATGTTTGATAATAGAATGTGGTTATCTAGAACATACACATAACCAACCCCCTTAGTTGTTACATGTCAAAATATCTAAACTACAAAACACCCCTAAATAATAAGAGGATAAATGTCAAAATGAATTCCCTTATATAGATCCTACATTTTAATAAAAAAATTTAATGAATCAAAAAATGGTCAACATAACACGTCACCCAATTTTTCATTCTACAAGACCTCAAAAAGTTCTTAATCAGTATGGTCTCATGAAAAGTACTTAATTTTTTTTCAATTATTTCACCCTCAAAATAAAATATGTGATAAACATAAAATATCAAGCATATAATCACCAAATATTCCATATCAACTAATGGTTTAGCTAGAAAATATGATAAATATCAATAAGGACAAATATACAGAACCCTGATTGATCAAAATAAAAACAACCAACATATCCACAACTCCTTAAGCCAAAATGCACGTGACACTAACCATCAACGTCAAAAAAATCTCCAAAAATCAACATCATACATTAGTTTTCATCATCTCAAGAAACACCCTTACAATTACCGTTGTCTAGAAAAACCAGGTCTATATACACCTAAATGAATGTAAAGGGTATGAGAACTAAATCCTAGTAGGATAAATCCATGAATAAATATATTGACTATAACCCTACGTCTATTAATTATTATTCAAATCATGTTATATAAAACACTTCATAATAAATATGAAAACATTCTCACTGTATATTAAATGCATATATAACAACAGGGTAAGGAACCTGAAAAGTAATATCCTTCACAATTTGTATCAGTATAATGGGTCAATCACCCATGGTTATTCTATCAAGATTGACTAAGGTATTATTATTCCAATCACATAACTCGATAATACCACCCATGCATCAATATTTAACACTAGAAGTAAACCATGCTTCGTGCCTCTAAGGGTTTCACACTTCATGATAATCCCTCTCCACGGTGGGTCTCATAAAAAAATAATTACCTAATCTACCTAGTGCTAGAGTCATATATCATGGGTCACTAGGGTTTCTAGGGTCTCTTACCTAACTCATAATCAAGGTATAATATGGGTCATTTCACATAGGATGTCATCTATACTATCGTCTTAATGATCACCTAGTTCTCCCAAGATTGTATCCCCGTCCTAGATCTCTCACAGTGATAAAAAATTCATTATATACCATGATCATCACCCACTTATGGGAACAATAATAGCTCAGTACCTCTCAAATAGACTAATAAATATATTATGTAGTCAATTATACTAATATATATATATATATATATATGTACACACATAAAATATTTTTTTTCTATTGAAATCACAGTTTTCTAACACGTTCCCCCACCAGGTCTGCCATCAATAGCCCATAGAGGCAACTCTGGCTGAACATATCATAAAAACAAGGATCAGTTAATTAAAATATCATTTATATTTATATTAAAAGCACGATAAGTTGATAATGACATTATAAAAAACTGAACTGACAATACAAAAACCCAATGAGGGTTTAACATTAGAGAATGTTATACCTTCATCGACATATGAGTGTAACCACACCTCAAGTGCACATTTTCCATCTCATCATCATCACTAATATGCATTAGTCGATAGATCAACACAACCGTCCCATAGAGGAAATGATAAAACCATGCCAGAATAGTTGAGTAGAATATCACTAATTTCTTATGGGGGAAAACATATGATATTTTTTGATACACTGTTCACATTTAAAATCATCATTATTAGTAAACATTACACACCAATATGCGTATATATCTTGAAAATACTACATTCAACATCAGAATATGCGATATGACTCTTTCCCTTATGAACAAGAGTCAAAATCAGGAAAAATAATATTAAAACATTTGGTGAATAACTCAACGTTAATAATACATTTATAACATCGCACTTAAAGAACAATAATACCATCCCAAGTATCCTTGAAATGCCATTGAAAATGGTGTTCCTGATGAACCAATATTTTATCCATCATAATAACCAACACATTACTAAAAACCCAAAAAATAATATCCAAAAATAATAAAATTAATAAAAGAACCCACTAAAATACCACATTCCCAAATATTAAGCTTGGATAAAAATTATTATTATAAATTAACTAGGAATTACTTGGCCATAAGTGTGCCTCTTTAAATTTTAGAGGCTACTGAATAGTGGTGGGGATCTAGGTAGTACATTGAGGAGACTATAACCTAGTATAATAGAATTTAATAAAATAAAAAAATCACAAAAAATGATCAAATATAGAAAAAAGATAACTAAGAATTAGATAAATCTATATTGTAAAAAATTTATAAAATCAATTATTGGACTTGAATAATAATGTTATCATATGAGGACCGATATCCCATTGGAATTATTAGGACAATAATATAAAATAAAAAAATGAAAACTGGTTATACTTGCATCTCCATGTTGTACCTTATCTGAATCCCCTAACACACTAAATCTATCCAACTTGATCATGTTATACCAAACCTCATCTCATCCTATGCCTTCAAACAAGTGATGACCACTCGAGTATCCATCTGTAGTGGTGGATGAAACTGGGTGTGAGTATATAATTCAATAGGTAATTATTGATCTGGTCTCATAAATATGGGATAAAAGAAAAAATATGTTCACTTTATATGATTATACTAAAAATAAAGATAAAACATAAAAATAAATAAACTACATGAAGTATTTAAATTTATACCATTACCCTGATTGACCATACATGCTCTGTCCAATGATGGAATATCTCTGAGCATGATGCATCTCCACAAGGGGACTCTATATTCCATAATATGGTATCATGTGAACATGAATATGTCCTATATGATCATCATACCCTACTCAGAAACCAGGAATCCAACTCACCTTTAAACGAATAGTTGAACCCCATTGTTGTAACCTAGTAATTCCACAATATAATAATAAAATGAAATTCCGAAATAGGGTGATATGATTCTAGATAAATATCATGTTCATGCATGAATAATTACAAGGTATACCTTATGAAACCTAATAATAACACCCCTCATATTTGATGCCTCTCACATGGGAATCCAATGACTCAAGGTTCCTCAGCCGTCATAAAAACTTGCGCCATTCACCTTATCCTTAGGGGGGTCAAAAGAATTGATTCAGGGGAATTTTCATGTATCCCTTCAGTTGTGTCAACCTATGTGTGTAGGTAAATTCACCCACCAAAATAGATCATATCACTATTATAATCCCATACACCATGGGAATTTACAGTGGCCTCACTAACTCTGTGGAATTCAATTCATCTTAGGTATTCCAATAGTGATATATCAATAGTGGAATCATATAATTAATGGAAATTTGAATCCCATATCACATAGAGTACCAATGATTCTCATGAATTTATATGTTTTTCTCATTTTATCGAAAAACTAGTTTCCTAGGAATTACTATACACATCATATTTCACATGAGTATTTAGCATGTGCAATATTCCAACTAGACCAATATGGATCCTAGTCCCATTAAGAATCCACCCCACATCATCACTACCCAAAATTTATAGACATCTTAATAAATCCAAAGATATTTATGTAAAAATTATCATAGTTAGAATACAAAATGAAATAACATATGGGATTGTCAAACAGCCATGCACGTCATCAAATATTGTATCCATAATAGGACTATTGTGTTGATTCAAATTATAAATGACACCCATAATCGATATTACCCTAAAATAATGAATTTGATCAGGATTTTACCATTATCATGAACCTACTAATTCCCCATAATATCATTATGTACTGTAGTAACCATCATGAATTGATGCCCAGTTCCATGTTTCATGGACATCACTGACCCCGAAATGGTTATTTTTCCATATTACATAACTAGGATCATACAGGTCTTCATTATAATCAAGCATGTGAGTAATTTGTTAAATTTTCTGTGGATTTCTCCTATAGACCTACTGCATATCTGGGAAATAGAGAGGTCAGTTTGAACAAGAAACTTATTATCGAGAAACATATAAAAATTTAACATATAAAAATTATTATAAAGAATTTTTTATCACTCATTGACTATCTCATTGAGACTAAATGTTCAAGGCTGCCACATGGTCAAAATAATCCCACCTCTTGGATGATTATTTCATTGACCACCTCTTAATAGGTTCTTGTGGTCCCCCATTAGGTCCATTACACTTATCTCAAATAGGTGTCCCATGTTATAATCATGCCGTCAAAGTGGGTATATGATTCATAAGTCTATCATTGAGTTACAATGACATAGCCATCTATGGTTGAGATATGTATTTTGAGTATGGGGCACAATATTTTTTACAAATAACATTTATTTGAATTAAAACTATTACAAACAATTTAATCAATGAATACAAAAAATTTAACGAGGTAAACTACCATATTAGAGAGACCACATTCAATAGACCACATACATTGGTCATAATTACTATAGGATAAATACATGAGACCACCTACCTCATTAGAAGATTTATAACATTTGAAATTTCTTGACATGTAGCTCTGAATAGGATCGTAGAACATCATCCATGTACAACTGGACATCCCCGTAAAATGTGAGGTCTTATCTCATGCTGATAAACCCAAAATTACAAAAATCATACTTTATTAATTAATAAAACTACCTAAATTTATGTCGAATTACTAAATTCTAAATGGTTGTCTTCATCACACCAGAACTAAATCCAAACACTTGCAATAAGTGAATAGAAAAACCCTGACCATACACTATATCATAAAAATAAAATCAAATGATGATCCCTAAATCTATTTTAAAAAAAAAGTAATAGAATAACTATAAATTAATTCTTGTAATGACTTATAGTATCTAATAAATGAATGATGAAAAGTTAACATTGTTACAGTACATCCTTATAGTGAATCAATCAAATACCCCTATGAAAACATGTGATTTCACAATTTTCCAAGGAAATTCCAGTAGAAGACCTAACCAAATTAAAACTAAAATTCACTAGCTAGGTGAGATTAAGAGATAAAAAAGGATAGGAGAACTGTACCTTAATCCCCCACTAAAATTTCTCTCAAAACCATGCTAAGACATAGTAGACAAGAGGAGGGGTGGGGGTAGGATTCAAACCTTACTACCATTCATACAAAGGATAATGATGGGGGGGGGGGGGTATTCCACCTTCATATCTTGTATTAAAATGGAAATTTGACACTTTTATTCCCTCTACAGCTAGAAAACGGGTTCTTGGTTGATGTAGTAGTGTTCTACTATAGCCCTGGCCATCCCAGATGCCTTCTTAATGCATTATGAGAATTTTTAACTGCAGAAAAACTAAATTCCATTAAAAAACACCAATTTTATGTTGATAATACTATAAAATTTTATATTCAATGATTAATTTTAAAAGTGGTCCCTCCCCCAAATTCAAAATTCAATTTCCCTAAATAAATTTCAACTCGTATAGATGCTATATATTATATGAATGGAAGATCTTAGGAGTCACCTTGTTCCTAGTGTTGATGATGGTTATATAATTAATTTTTCCATAGATTATTTATTTATTTTATTTTGTTTAGAATATTGAACATTTGTCTAAATCTATTGCTGGTTATTTATATGATCACATTGGTGATTCCCTAGCGAATTATGTACTCACACCATACTCGTGTGGCCATGGAACATCGGTACCCAAGTATCCTTAAACTTGTTACTGGTACAAGTTTGGAAAAGTACTTTTATTATATAATTTTATAGAATATGTCATATGGGATTTTAGATTTGAGGTGAGTTTGGGGCCTGGTGATGGAGTATGGCCTTATTAAAGAAATTTATTTTATTTATATTTATGCATATGTGATTGATCCAATTGAATATCAGTACTATATATATATAAGTTTCAATTCAAAAATTATTATGGGTTTTCTTTCACATTCATTTTTTTCTTATGTATGATGATTGGTGATTGAATTAGTATTGTATGCTCATATATGGGGGTATGTTTTCCAATTTTTTCCCCTATACTCCCACTACAGGTCGACAACAACTGTTGCATGGAGAATAATTCTTGAGTTCAAGTTGTTATCGTCATCTTGACAATAGTATAATGGTTTGAGATGGTAAAAAATTACATTACCTCACTAATTCATCCCCAAACAGACTCCATCTAAGATCACTAATCACACAGATATGAGAAAAAAAGAAAAAAAAAGAAAAATATATCTATTGATTGTGTGGTTCGGACATTACATCAAAACTAGATGGTAGACCTATAATAGATAGTTTATTATGATTTGATGTCAATTATATCATTAATAACATGTGATAATTCAACAATTTTACAAGTGGCCATGCCCTAACATTATAGTTTGGCCTAGTTGGTCAACTAGTGATACTATATTCTAAATTTAATAGTTATCCCACTATATAAAAAAGTGAAATACAATATATTTTGGTGACCATAGCCATGAAAACCACCAAATGGTAAACTAACATTGGCCCATAATTTATTAAAAACATACTGGTTACACCAATCCTTTAAATGATTATATCTTTCAACCACACCAGCTCATCCACTAGAAGATGAGAACCTCCCATCCGTCACAACCCTATCACATTGGTAACACCTCTTAGGCTATTAGATGAGAAGAGAGTGACCCCCCAAAATCAAACTTTAGTAGACCCAATGTCATTTTCTTGCACTATGGGTATATCACACACACTATGAGGAATTACCCTAAATTATTTCCCTGTATTAAAGCATAAAACTAAAAGCAATCCACTATGATATATAAAAATATCCCCTATAAAAATACTCATAATTAATAAGTTTAAAAAATTCAATTATATCCAAAATATAACAATACCATGAAAACAAAACTGTATAAATGACTCAATAGCTCCAAAATCCAATGTAGTAATATCCTACTCAACACCAAACACCCTCCTAAAAACCTATAAAATTAATTTAGATATATATTGGGTGATAACAACATGAATAATTAGTTTTATTATAACCAATGTATCTAATTCAAATGTGAAAATGAAATACTAATGATTCAGCTAATAAACAATAGAAGAAACAAGAACCTAGTAGGTTCTATAATTCCCCCAGTCTCACTAAGGCTCACTCACCAAATCATGCATCCATGAATAGTAATATTTTATCAGATGAATATAGAATGGTTCCATAAAAAAACATTGTTATGTAGTTTTATAGTCTCACCAAATGATAAAGAATATATTGATCTATTTTCTTCCACAACTATCATCATCTCAACATGCATTCTTAGCTAACAACTTGTGTAGTAAACCGCATCATCTCCATATGAATTCCTAGCTATCAACCTACACCATATTCCCAACCAACATAATATATAAATGGGTAATTATGGTATCATGAATTATTAGGATATCAACCTCATTCCCTTCTTATACCATGAATTACCTCCACCAAATATACCCTTATCCTCTATTATATTGTGGCGCAGGTATCTTTATGAAAAATAAATGGAATGGTTGGTAATAAGGCCTCAAAATTAGATAGCCATATGCTAGAGGATTACAAATAGATTTGAGAGATTAGGGTGTGTTTGTGGGGAGACTACGCCCTAATACCAAATTATGTAAATAGTGTATATTACCAAAAATCATTTGTGGAAGTAAATAATTATATTTTTGAAGTAATAAATAAAAATGCATCAACTATGTTTTTGATGGATTTGTACTTTGAATATTTCTATGTATATATATGGATTTATTCTCAGAGATGGGATGGTGTTTGGGTGTATCATGACACCAATGTTAATTTTTTTTAAAATGTTAATATATTTTAATGCATGTTCAAACATAAATTCAATGTGAATTTATTTTAATAGTGACCAAGGCCTTATATAGGGAATCAAATTGACGCTAAATTGTTGGTTTTACCCTTGGTAAGACATATAGGTGGTCGAAATCATATATTCTAGGGAAATCCCTTTCTAGAAGGTGAATTATATTATAATAAACAAATAACTTATTTATTTCATTTTAAATGACCAAAACCAAAAACTATCTATAAATTTACAATTATGAAAATTCAAGAGGGTTACCTAAATAACACTTTCCAGTTAGAGGGGAGGATAGACTCCATTATTCATTGGAAGATCACATAAGGAGATGATGTGTGATCATATAAAGGAGGATTGAGATGGAGTGAACATATTGGGGGTTTTTTCATTACTAGAAAATAATTTCTTCACCGCCAATAAATCCTAAATCTTGGTAGGGCTTTCCATTTTTAGTTTTCACCCATTTGATTAATAAAATAGAGAATGTATTTAAAATTATCTTCATATTGATCATTGATATGTTTTGTTTTCATGATCCCAAAAATTTATTTTATTAATCAGCCAAATTATATTCCATTAATAGATTTTATATCACCCAAGATATCTCATTTATAAGATTATTGTCAATGAATTGTAGTCCAATGAGGGATTAAATATGATTAGGTTATTTTCTCCTGTCAATTCTTCAGGTTTGACAATGTTAGACCAATAGGTTATTGTTCAACATTTTATATGTGTGTATGAGAATGATTTAACTCCTAACGTCAGTACAATTTTTTTGAATGATGAAGAAATTGGTGATTTGGCGATGGATCAGGTTGGGTTGTGGGTAATTGGTGATGCCTTTATAAAAATATTATCTATAATAGTAATGATAGGTTATGGGTGATGTGATGTGTTTCATTGAGGTCTATTTAACTATGCCTGAAACCTGGTTTCCAATCATTGGATTCTGTAATATCGATGGTTGGAATCATTTCCATTGATTCAGGGAATATATGAAAATAAAATTGTGTGAATCACGTCATCGAAGATGGATCTGGAAAATGCATTAATAAAAGATAGGATCTTTAAAACTTCATACTGCACACATGTAATCCATTGGAACACAGGTTATGTAGTCCACTAATAGTTTTTCCAGGGTTTTGGGTGGAGGTAAGGAGCACACACCATATTATTGATCCCACGTGACATTTGACCCCCCCCCCAAAGTGCTTATGTCATGTGCCAGCTGCACACAGCTAGGACACCTTATGTCTGGATAGGCTATATATTCTTATAGTACATGAGCATTCCTAGAGATAAACTGGTATGTCCAGATACTTGGAAATAGCCATGTATCTGACCAAATGTACATAGCCAAGTCCTGAGTGGTTGATACACACCATGTAAAATCCATATATACCTTGTCTAGTTACATTGATAGCTATGATTTTTTATCCATGTACACATGCCCAGGTCCCTGAGATATTATACATGTGGTGTTTCATGGGAGGAAACATTGTGTATGGGGACTTGTCTTCCCAATCAAGGTGCATAGGATAATACAGTAAGGAAAAGATGTTGGGTTACTCACCTTGTGTGCCCCAATACAAGTTGTCTATCTCATCCATAAAATACATCTGCATGTATCTCATTCATCTATAATTGGATTCATGAATATTATATATTGAGTTTTTTATACAAAGAATGAAATGACATCCTTTATTGTGGAATAAAATATGTGATGTGAGATGTTCCCTGAGAAATTCTTTTTTATGTGATGCAAGATGATCATATATATCATATTTGATCATCATAGTACACCATGGTTGGAAAGTACCCTAGAGAACAAGGGTGTAGGTCCATAATAATCCTTATATATTTATATTTGGAAATCCCCTACAATGGTCACGTGTCTTATATCTATATAGTCGAACTCCCCCATCTTTGAGATTTGGCGATGTCTAGGTACTCCATAGGTGTTGTAGATCCCTCATATTTAGATCTCATCAACGATGACTAGGCCCCTCCACATAGTTTTTGGTGGGGGTATTGTTTGATTATCAGAATTAGAGTTGGACTTTTAGAGCTATAAGAAAACTCATAATCTTTGGCTTGGTTGTGGGATGGAGATCCCATTCCATTCTCTTCTAGGTTTCTTTATGATCATGTACATGTTGTATATTCGTATCCCTTTTGATATGGGCTAAGCTGACCTATGTTAAATATTCTTATTTCACCCCTGTTAGGTTTTGGGGTGTCTTTATGTGTTTGTATACACCCAAACATACATGGGGTTTTCTCCCATGCATTGTGTGTTATGAAAATGATGGAAATATCAAACATGACTTTGGTGGATCATGGGTATTATTGTGTGAATTGAATGAGCACAACGATCATATTCAGATATCAGGAAATATGATATCTTTAGTTTTTTTATTCCAATTATAGATAGGATGGAACCTCATTTCTGATTTGGCATGTATTTCTCCCCTTTACGCTTTAGATTATACATTCTAACTATAATGTACTTCCTATAGTATATTTTATTGGTGGTTTCCTATTGATGTTCACTAAGTTTTTATTACCCTCCACACTTTCATGGAGATTTTAGTCTATATGTGTACATGTACACTAGTAAATGGCCTCCATTTTAGTTTTTCCTTCCCAATGCATGTCACTATCCTCTAGCCTATTTTATGTGGGCTTGGGGTTTTGATTCCCCAGCCTTCCACATGCCGTGGGGGTCCTAGTAGGGCAAGTAGTTATAGAGTGGTGTCAAATTTGGTTCATCTTGGAGTCATTATTAGTGATGGAAACATGGTGAGGATTGGTTGAGAACATAGGGTAACAATGTTGGATTGGCTTGGGTGTGGATTTCACAGTCGGAAATCTATTTTTGGTGTGGCGGTCGACTAATCCATTCAACATGACTCTGGATAACTACATATCAGCTTAGTACACTAATACATTATTTAAAAGGAATAGATGTACATTCGTTATACATGATTGAGTCCTTTGATCATCCTTATCATGTCGGATTTCAATAGATATACTCATCTAATGATGATATGCCTTGATCACTTTCATGATGCCTCAATGAAGATATGCATCTAGGTTACTATATATGATAATTAAAATTATTCATTGTGTGATGATGAAATAGTTTGTGTGGGATATTAGGATGGTTTTCATCCTGGTGGATAGGGATGAACACCCTACTTATTAGACAATAGTTGTTACCAATAGTTCAGAATTATGTTGAATGCATTATTAGCATGCTATGTGAGTTACAATAGCACAATCCATTATGGTTCCATATTGATCCAGATCGATTGATAGTTTAGGATTGAGTTTATTTAGTGATCCAAATCATCAATATTACATGAACCCAAACTGATCAGAAGGTTTTTCTACCATGGAATATTTTCTATAGAGTAGTAGAGAGGTGGTGGATTCTAGTCACACAGACTCATGGTTAGTCAACACCCAATTGGTCCAAATTCTATAAAAATTTTCATGAGGATTATTTTCTCTAATGTTTGAACTCAATTTGGATCAATGATATATTCATGATATAGTAGTTTAGTATGATAGTTTCTCTATATACCTCATGGGTCAATGAAATTAAGTGGTACTCCCCCATCATGGTATAAATTTAATTCATCCAGGTAAGGAACGTCGATAACGGTTTTCAAAGAGACATTTATGACATGGTGGTATATTTATTTCATAAAACTTAGGTAAGAGAGATGGATCATGTTAATTTTACTAGAATATTCTTATAATATTGATTGAGTAAGATTTGAGTCTGTAGTGGGAATCTTGTGGCTGAGTCATCTACAGTTTCTAGTAGGCATTAGATGTTGAGGTCATAGAAAAAGAGGCATTCTCATAATGGGAATCATACATGTGGGTTTGTGGATCAATGATGAAATATATAATATAGTCATTTATGAGAGGTAATATTCTTATCATGGGACACGAATAGTAATATGGAACGTGATTTTTTGACATACTGTGCCGAGCACGATAGGTTTATGGATGATAGGCCACAAAGGTAGAGGAAACACCATGACCTGTGATCTTCGAAGCATGAATATCATGTCCCTTATGGAGGTGGTACCGATAGAGGATCAGATGGATCTCTTAGAGGAGTATCATATGGTGGAGGATGAAATTATAATCTACATCTACCACTACCTCCATGTGGAAATATAAGGCTTAGAAATCTAGAATTTGAGTTAGTGTGAAACTACAGGATATGGATGGATATGATCAATCTATGAATGAAATGATTCATTGTACACTTTTTTTCGTTTATACTATTTACCAAGTAAATGTAGACACAGGTGGGTGTATTTCATCCATATTCTTACACTTGGTGTGAGATATAAATCTTCTATTCGATAAATTAGACTAGAAGCTTTGGATTGGGGTCCAATATAGAATGATTTTTAATACCATTTACTTTCTGACAATGATATTTGGCACTAATAGGTGAGTGTTTCACATGTAAGTTTTTGGTCATCATGGTGAAATCTTATGAAATTATCATGGGGATTAACTATTTTTCAACGACATGGGCCCATATTGACTATCATCAAGGACATGTTATATGCCTTTCGATAGATGGCATGAGATTTTCCTTTGTGGGTGAGATGGATTTTTTTATAGGACTATGTGGGTCTTATGTGCAAACAACTACAACACATCACCCATAAGTTGTATTTTTTATCCATTGAGGTAAATGGATATTCAATTATTTTAGTTTATTTCGTAATGTAATACTATATGGAATTCTTCCCCAAGGATATTCTAAGACTACCTCAAAAGTGGTAGATGGAATTTTTCATTGAAGTACACCTTAGTAAAACACCAATATCTTTTACACCATATTGGATAATCGATACCAAGGTCCTAAAGTTGAGGGTTCAGCTAAAGGTCATTAAATATTAGGGATTTGTCCGACCATGGGTCTAGCCTAGGGAAACTATGGTTTTGTTCATTGAAACAGATGATTATTTTTTGAGGCCATGCATTGATTATCATCGCCTAAACCAGGTGATGATAATGTAAATGTACCCCTTTCTGAGCATTGAAGAAATCATTTACTAGTGGATAGGTACTTGATGGTTCTTGTTGATCGAAATAATGTTTTACTCCCACAAGTTAAGGGTTCACGAGGTCTATATTCTAATGAGTATATTTCGAATACCCAATGGAAACTATGAGTTCCTAGTGATGCCGTTCTATGTGATGAATTACCATGCTATACATATGGATATGATAAACCAGATCACCTAGCCATACATGTATTAATATATTATTGTATCAATTGATGAAATAATAATTTTCTATTAGTTAGAGGAGGATAATTTAAGGAATTTGAGGATGGTCTTAGACATTCTCAAATGGAATGTCTTTATGGTAAGATATCAAAGTTTCTATTTTAGAGATATGAGGTTATTTTGATGGGAATGTCATTTCTGTGCATGGTTGAGTTACAGACCATGTGATGACTGATGCAGTGATTTCTTGGAAGACACACAAGGGGCCATTACAGGTGAATATATTTATGGTCTTGGTAGGGTACTAATAAATGTTTTAGGACGATCCATCCCGAGTATTGACACTTTTGAATTCATTGACCAAAAAAGGGATGCCATTTATATAGATCAAAATATTCTCGAGATATTTTATGGTGGTGCATATGAGCTTGGATAGTTCTCATATGTTAATATTACTAGAGGTGTTTTCAGATTATTTATTACGTTTTGATGCTTTTGGTGCTAGACCTGCTATTTACAGATGCAGAGCATGGTAGTGATTGAATATAGTTTGAGGTAGTTGAAACCCCATGAGTTGAACTAAGTGACTCATGACATAGATTTGGTAGTGGTGGTCTTTGGTTTGAGGGTGTGGATACACTATATTAATTGAGTGTATTTTATTTTTTACTCAAACCATTAGATACATATGTATATCTTCACTTAGTGATATATTAATATGAGATAAAGTTATTATTTGGAGTTCTTGTAGGACTATGACATTGATATAGTCTATACTCATGGGAAGGGAACAAATGGTGTTATATTACATTAGTATGAATTACCATTCTCACTTTTTGGAGGAGGATTTTGAGTAATTGGTTTCATTACAGCTAACCAGGATGACTGATATACTGTTGTTTTTCTTCAATTCATGGTAGTGAATCCAAAAATTCTTCACCAAGTGAGAGTGGTTCAGTTTTCAGACATCAACTACGTGGTTATTTAGGACAAGATATCCTCATGATATTCACTAGATATATTCTCTAATTGATGAGAGAACATCATCGTTTTATAGGGTTCGACAGTGGTTCTGATCACATTGATATAGGAAGAGATGGGGGATTTTTAACCTTACATACTGTCTATAAATTATAGTGTGTACAAGTTGTATAAGGATCTTTAGTTATGATTTTTTTTGTTGGAATTGGGGGGGGGGGGTGTATTGTGTTTATCTCTAGGTATCAAAAATACAAGAAGGTAATTGGAGAGCACCAGGTTTTGGAATAACCTTTTGAGATCCCAGTGTAGAAACAAGAAGACGTATCCATGGAACCTTTGAAGAGGATTAAATGGATAGTGTTAGAACATGATTCCATATGGGTGAGTGTTGATTTAATTACTATGCCAACACACTTCCTTTCTATATTAAATTAGAGTTTAGTGTAGGTGTTTTGGTAGTTATTCATGTAGGAGATCTTCCTTATTATTGGTGTACCCTTTACAATTGTCTCAGAATTTGATTCTCCATTCACATAACAGTTGTGGAGAGGACATTAAGAGGATTTCAGAAACCAGTTGATGATGATTTTTTCATTTATCCCCTAGATATATGTGTAAATTGAAAAACACTATCTAGGTTTTTATGAAATGCTGATAGATTGTGCGGTGAACTTTAGTTTCAAGGTGGGAGTATCACATTCCATTTGTAGAGTGTTCTTATAATAACATCAATAACTCTACCATATGCATAGAAACATTAGAGGTGCTATATGGTGACCTTTTAGTTCATCTATATACGGGATTAAGATATGTGAGACATCTCATTTGGGGACAGTGATAGTGCTGGAGAAGGAATATAAAGGTCACGATATCAGTGAGAGTCTGAGGAAAACCAAGAGCTGATATATATCTTATGTGGATCAAATTCATAGGTTTTTTGTGTTTTCTTATAGAGACCATGTTTTTTTAGAGTCTTCCCATTATGAATATTATAGTGTTTTGGATTGGGAAGAAATCTATCCATGAGATTTATTAGGATGTTTGGTAACATAGGGATGGTTGGTGAGGTAGCTCACTACATATTTTTCCCCCTACAGGTGGATGAGTTTAATGAAATCTTCGATGTGTTTCATTTTAGGAGATACATTCATGATCCAATGTATTTTATTGACATGGTTGAGTTGGACAGAAAATATGATTCCACCTTTGAAGAGTACCTAATCGGAGATCATGGATTTAGAGGAGCCTAAAAGGATAAAAACAACTCTTGGTTTTTGTGTTGTGGCAGCAAGAGGGCATACACGAGAGCTCATGGGAGTGAGAGAGTGATATATATACTTAGTACCTCCACCTGTTTGAGTTCCGTATTTTTTTGGTGAAAATACTTAAAGGAGGGGATAATGTAAAAAATATATTCTTGGTGTGTTTTCCCTTGAATATATATATATATATATATATATATATATAATGATTTATCCTTGGATCAGGTGTGTTGGTTTTCTATCTTGGGACCCAAAAATTAATATATTGAAAATATTAAAATATTTTAATATAGGATCACATCATTTCAATGTAAATGGGTTGTTAAATTATATAATACCTTATATGGAGTCCCTATGGCCATTTGTGATTTTGAAAAGATAGGTATACCCTAGGAAAGACATAGGTTTGGTAGTTATTGGAAGTTCAAAGGAAAACATCCGTTGGAGGGTTCATTTAATTAAAATAAATATATAATTTATTTATTTATTTTTAAATTAATAAGTGTAACCCTATTTATATATTCACTACTATGGAAATTCTTAGGGGATAACCGCATAACCATTTATGGTTAGATATGAGGGGAAATTCCATTCTTGGTCAGATGATCAGACTAGAGGATGGCAAGTGATCGAATCGAGGTCGACCGAGATGAAAGAAACACAATTCTAATTATTCATTTCTAAACAATGCATGCTTTATGAAATATTTATAATAAATTGAGATAGGGAACATATTTTATGGATTCAACCATTTAATTAAAATATTATTCATGTATTTATATTTATATGATAATTGATCTATGATATTTTTTAGTCTCATGAACCCCAAAATTGTTTGGTTATATAAACAGAATTATGTTGTATTTATGTATGTTCTATCACCATGTATACCCCATTTATATGATTATTTTCTGATAACACATTTCAAATGATATTTGCACCTTTCTTATGTTCTTTTACTGTAACAACCTGAGATTTTATGAAAAATATTCTTTTAATTTCATTAATGTCTTGTGTTGTATGCTACACCAAGATTACCTTGCGCTATACGCAACACCGTATTAGCTTATAGTATACACAACACTATTCTTGGATCGTGTTACACACAATTTTGATAATAGTTATTCTATGCAACATTGAGTATATATATATATATTCAATGTATAAATGAAATATGGTTGGATTCGGTTATACAAAACAATGAAAGATTCTTGCGCAACACGCAACCCTGACTTGGCTTGTATTACACGCAATCACGACCTTCCTCGATAGCGTGTGTTGTACGCAATACCGGGTTTTACTAAACAATGATATATTATTATAAAATTATTATGAACTAGCCGTTATGAATATTATTGACTAAATTTGAATTTTATAACATTATTATTCATCTTACACATTTTCTAGAACATGGTATAAGAACAAAATAAATGTTTCGGGTAAAATAAGTATTTTTAAAAAAATGCAGTTTTGCCGCCTTTTGATGGGGCTCCCACTTTAAATACAGTTTTTGACATGTTTATAAGTTCAATTTGACAAAATAAAATTCTTCTTTAGAATAAAGAAATAAAACTTTACTTTGGATAAATTTTTTGTATTATTCTGGTAACTTTAATATTTTGATGAATAGTAAAAACATGCTATATTTTAATGAAAAACTACTTTTTTCATCGTAATAATTTATATGGTTAAATAATAATATTGAATGGTTTTAAATTATAAATAAAATATGTTTTTACCATTTAATATAATGTATGTCATTACCATTGATTTTACATTGAATTCGCAGGTTAAATCAATTCAATCCTTTGCAATATTTTAAACAAAAATCCATTCTCATTCGACAACGGGATTAATTTTAATTTAATTTCTGCAACTTCTGTGTATTGAATTTGAAAAACTGGATTCCATATTTGGAATCCTTGGGTCCAAATTATGTTAATAGGCCACTTTTTATTTTTGGGAATTATGAATAGTAACTACGGTAAATTTTATTTACCATAGTTAAAGGTAAATCGGGTAATTATGGGTAAATAAAATATTATAAAATTATCCTAACACATGAAAAAATTCTATTGGATGGCTAAAAGTAAACCCATATCAACTAAGTTTTGGATTAGATTCATTTTATGGACTTTTGACCCTGAAAAAAATTTATTTATTATTAAAACCAAAGAAAGTGACAACATGTCACTCTCTTAAATCTTATAAGTATAATAATTTTAATTTAGTGATAAACATCATAAAACTTATAACATTAATATTATAAAGAAATCTAATAAAATTATCTACATCATGATAATTTATTTATAATTTTTAGAGATTAAATAATTGTCATTAATGGTGATACATTAATTCTAGAGAAATTATTTATTAAGTGGAAAATAAGTAATATAGTTTTTATTGAAATAATAATACCCATTAAAAGGACCACAAACCTGACTAAAACTTATTGGTAGTGTATATCAACACCTTAATCATCCAATTCCCGAATATATAACCGTTTGGAGCCTTATAAAAGTTATTATGACACTTATATTATTTTATTTTAAATGATGCCAAAGTTGTCACCTTCATAATTTAATAAATATAAAAATTTAAATATTGTGATTTTAAGATGATAAATTCGAGTAAAAGAATTATTGTGAAAGGTAATAGCTTTATCTACATCATAGGATTTTATTTTTAATTTTTATGCAACAAATCAGTATATTAAATAATTATACAAGAATGTTGTAGTAATTATGTTATTACGAGATAAACCAAATAAATGGTTTTAAAAATAATAAAATAAATATTATATGAAATATTTACTGTGATCCACTACTTTTATAGATACATAGGACCTTTTATGAATCTATTAAAGATTTTATTTCGAACATATTTTCTGTATATATTTTATTTAATTTCAAATAAATGAATAGTATCAAAATTGACACTATTTTTATTTTATAAAAATAACATATTATAAAATTTTTTAAAAATCACAAAAATATTTAGAAATTATAAATTTAAATATATATGGTCTATAATGTTATAAAGTAATCAATTATGGAAAATTAACAACAAATAAGTAATTATGTATTATAATTTTAAATTTAGAATTTTATTACCACAAATAAACTTAAATAGATTAAATAAGGATAAATAAAAATGATAAGGTCTAAAATAAGATCCAAACATGTCTAAATTTAGTTTGTTTATGAGATTAAAACCATATATCATCTAATCTTCGAATATGAGTCATTTTTTGAGATTTTTATGTGGGGTTAGATTTATTATAAATTAATATTTTTAAGAATTCCAAAGGTTCCCCTCTTCTCCCTTATAAAAGGGCACCTACTCTCTCTCTTCCTCACACCACATTGAGCCTTCAATCTCGGAAAACCCCTGAAAAATTCTCTTCTAAACTTCCCTAGAAACATCCTAGAGTTCCTGGTCTTCCTCAAAGACCAATTTTAGTGCCCTAAGAGGAGGTCTCAAAGAGGCGCTTCAAAGAAGAGGTAATGTCCGTTACCGATTCATTCAACTTTATTTCTTCTTCCATTTCTTCTTATTAGGTTGTTTCATTATTAATTAATAACATCAGTATCACTCATATACTTATTTGTAATTATATGTATGAAACAACCCTATTTCACCATCTATCCATCCTACGGAAAAAGAAATCACTGCGCGTGCGTACGTATGGAATACTGCCTCCACGCCGTGGTGTAATCTGTTTTCCACCACAACCATACTTGGATGGGTATAATGGTGTAAATAATAACTATATATGATTATTATAATGTGATATTGATTCTATAATAGTATACATACACTCAAATAAAATTCGACGATCATGGGAACGATATCATCGCTCGTGCGTACGTACGGAATACCGTCTCCACGACGCGATGAGATTCATTCTCAATGATTAACCATTCATAAATGATTATAAACTATATATAATAAGTAATAATAAAATATATGAAATAATAATACGGGATTTATGTATATATATGTATGTCATCCAATTAATTCCATTCAATTCAATGAGGAAACGAAAACAACATTCATGCGTACGTACGACCTACCGTCTCCATGAACGGTGTATTTCTTTACATTTATCGATCTGTTATATATATTTATATTCTGAATATATATTATATATAAATCATGTTTTACATTCTGGATGTAAGTAAACATGATCTAAGTAATCATATGAATAATTACAATCAAAACACGGACGACAAATGAAAAGATTTTACCCAAAACGCTTTTTAACATGGAATTTACAAAAGAACGGGTAATATAAAGTCAAAAGTGAACCATATATGATATCATAACAATTAATATAATTCTTTAATAAGTCAATAACATTATTTAAATCATTATACAAGAGGTTCGGACTCTTACGAAGAAAATCGGTCCTAAGGTAAGGGATAATATTTCAAATCTCATTTTTATACGAGATTGCTTATTCGTAAGTATTTACTGGTGATATTTCCATCATGTCCATGTTTTATAAAAGTGTTTTCATGTATGTATAAATTACTTTTTACCCATTTTTTACTTTTACTACATGGTATGTATAGGAATCTATCTCTTATTTACATTACGAGGTACTTTTTTGACTTTTCCGACAAAAGTACGAGGAGAATGTTATTTTTAACTTATACAGCGTGAACGGATTTTTACGGTTTTATAAAGCCTTGTTTTCATGAAGCTTCCTCCAAAATATTTCATGACTATTTTCAACAAAATCCTTTTCTTTAAAAAATTCTTGACATTTTGTGAAAAGAAAATTATTTTAAAGAAGAAAGGATATTTTCCTCAAGAATTCATTTCAAGTGTTTTATCAAAACCATTTTCCATCTAAAATGAAATTATTTCATAGGTGTATGTTTTAAGTATAATGTCTCTATTATTTACATGGTTTCAATTCTATTATTATGAAATAATATCCATTTCTTTTATATAGATTATGTTATGATGGGATGATGTTTATGAAACCCATTTTATTTGTTGGGTTATTATGAATGATGTATGTTTATATTGTGGCACACGAAAGAATGATTTCAATATGAGATGGGTGGTACCTATATCTCAATCCAATGAATTGGGTAAAGATTTATATCTCATGAGATATACATGGATGGAATGGAATGTTAAACAGGTTCAGTAATACAGGACTGGAATGAGGAGTGAACTCGATTATGAAAGGGACTTTGTCCACTAATATGGTCTTGGAAGCAATGCCTTGGCTACTATGGAAATCATTATATGTGCTTAATACATGCCACAATTACATGTTTTATTCCCATTCTATTTTATCATGATTTATGTTCCATTATGATCTATGCCTTATGTACTTCCATGTTTTATGTCGTTGCTCAAGATTTTTAATGTTCGTGTTTTTTTTAAGTTCAAATGTATATGGTATGTTTTATTTTATCCATTCTTACCCTTACTGAGTATTTGAGCTCACAATTTTTATGATTTATTTTCCCCCAGGATTAAAAGAAAGATTTTAGGTAAGGAAACAAAAATGGAAAGATCTTTATGGGAGATGTTGAAGATCTTTCACCACGATTAGAAGATTACATTCCATGTTTCCAAAGACACTAAACTATTATAGTCCTTGTGTGTCTATTTTTGTTATGTACTAAGTATTCCGCAAAAGTAATGTAATGTCTATGTACGTTAAGCTTTGGGTCTCTACAGTTGGTATCAGAGGAAATGTTTAGTCAACCTTTGGAAACTAGGATGCAAAAACGTTAGTGAGATCCCTAGAGATATTTCTAAGGTATGTCTAGGGATGTCCCTAAGGATAAGTATACATATAGGATATAGTCCTAGAACTATGGTAACAATATTAGATTAAACCAAAGATGTTAGATATTGAAGTTACTCCCCCTTTATTATGATTTTTTCCTCTCACACTATTCTATTTGGGTTTTACAAAATGGCTGGAAACAAGATGATTCGTGATAATGGAGGATATGATGGACAATGGAATGATATTCTTCATGAGCAACCAAATGAAATGGGATTTTGAAGTCCAAACATAATTATTATGCTGAATCATAAATCTCATAATATGATCAATAAAGTAAAATTTGGTAAGTTTCCTGACTCTGCTAATAAGAGAAAGATGGAGTTTCATGATGATCATAGAGGAAATAAAGTTCAATTTCCCCTATGTAAATCATGTGGGAAGAGGCATTAATGAGAATGTTTCAAAGGAACTGGAATATGCTTTGGGTGTGGAAAAGAAGGACACAAAGGCAGTAAGTGAAAAGGAAAAGGTTCAGTTTACACCAGGGATGAGGATAATGGTATTGCTACGACATCAACAATGGTTAAATGTTTTAAATTTGGAATGTACGGGCATTATTAAAACCAATGCCCTAAGGGAAAGTCTCATGAAGAGAATCAGTATGGTCGTATGGTTAGTATTTATGTTGATGATGATGAAGAGACTACAAATGATATGTGAGATGAAATAGTTGTTGATGCTGGGTCAAAGGATTAAGAATGTAGTGGAATGATTACATGTTTATCCTGTGTAATGTTGTATAAGTAATCTCATGGTACTATGGAATAAAGAGACATCTAAGGATTGTTACACTGTTGTATTTTCTTGAGTTTTAAAAGTGTATGATTAATGGAACCAGTATCCATGAAAGGTTATTCAGATATTTTTGGAATGTAGATGATATGCACATAATTAAGGTATAAGGAGAAAATTAAATGTTTGATAGTATTCATGAGCTCATGACTGATATGAGGAGAAGGTTATATCATGGTTTGAGTATATAGAATTTTTGGATTTTGGTATGTGGAAAGATTTCACTTTTGACAGAATTCATGTTTTTACTAAGGTTTAATGGGTATTCATTTTTCAAGAGAATACATGATTAAGGTATTCAAATGATTGGAATGTGACCAACAAGATATATGGGGGATAAATGATAGTATTCACATCCTTGGTTGATGACATTTCAATTAATAGTTTTCTTTATACTATGAGCTTGGACCGAAGTATTTTAGATAAGCCTAAAGATTGGAATGGATTATTTTGGACATAAGTTAGTATTGTTTTAGGATAGAACTTTTCTTTGATATTATATATGGGATGTTATAGTAATGTAGTTTTAGAAAAAGGACAACCTGCAGGACGGGTGACAACCCATCGCGTCGGACAAGCCTGTGGGAATCGAACCCACAACCGAAGTGTGACTGGCCTTTATCGCCTACCACTAGCCTACAGGAAGTCCCTGTTTAGTAGAAACTAGTTTTATTATATTAAACAGTATAATATAAGAATTATAAGTCCGTTATAGGAACTATATATGATTAATATCACTATAGATAGACTTACGTATTTTATTGATAACTTTTCTAACCTTTTGTTTGAGATAGATGGAAAGACCCATCATTCTATCACATGATCTGATAACAGATCACGAATGACAAATTCAACTTAATTTCTTTAAGAGATGAAGTGTAAATTGTCCAAAGAACGACCAACGATGAGACTATACCAAAATCACAAAAGTATTTCTTCTAATTCTAATTTCATCAACATTAGGGAAATGATCTTGAAAACCAAAAATGTTGTCCTAGTGCTCTTATATCTGATGAATCAGATGGTACCTCAGATCGTCACAAATTTATGGCTTTGTGATTGCAGGCTTTTCCATATCCATGTTCTCTACCACTCTCCATCATAACATGATGGTTAGATTTCTCTTCCATATCCATAGTTTCACCTATGTGGAAACCCAGGGATTAGTTTATTTGGGTTACCGTTACGTTTCATACTTTGGTTTTTAAAGATTGGTTTTGGTATTCCTTTTTACGATGTGGGTTTCTATTAAAGAAACTTTTGAGTAGTAAACCATTTATAACCCCGACAAATTTTGAGGGCGAAATTCATTTTAAGTGGGGTAGAATGTAACACCCCGAGATTTTATGAAAAATATTCTTTTAATTTCATTAATTTCTTCTGTTGTATGCTACACCAAGATTACCTTGCACTATATGAAACACCGTATTATCTTGTAGTATACACAACACTATTCTGGGATCGTGTTACACACAATTTTGATAATAGTTATTCTACGCAACATTGAGTATATATATACATATATATATATTCAATGTATAAATGAAATATGGTTGGATTCTATTATACGAAACAATTAAGGATTCTTGCGCAATATGCAACCTTGACTTGGCTTGCATTACACGCAATCACGACCTTCCTCGATAGCGTGTGTTGTACGCAATACCGGGTTTTACTAAACAACAATATATTATTATAATATTATTATGAACTAGCCTTTATGAATAGTATTAACTAAATTTTGAATTTTATAACATTATTATTCATCTTACACAGTTTCTAGAACATGGTATAAGAACAAAATAAAATTTTCGGGTAAAATAAGTATTTTTCAAAAAATGCAGTTTTGCTGCCTTTTGATGACGCACCCACATTAAATCTAGTTTTTGACATGTTTATAAGTTCAATATGACAAGATAACATTCTTCTTTGGAATCAAGAAATAAAAATTTACTTTGTATAAATGTTTCGTATTATTCTGGCAACTTTCATATTTTGATAAATAGTAAAAACACGTTATATTTTAATGAAAACCAACTTTTTCATCGTAATAATTTATACCGTTAAAGTATAATATTGAATGGTTTTAAAGTATAAATAAAATATATTTTTACCATTTAATATAATTTATGTCATTAGCATTGATTTTACATTGAATTCGTAGGTTAAATCAATTCAATCTTTTGCAATGTTTTAAACAAAAACCCGTTTTCATTCGACAACTGGATTAATTTTAATTTAATTTCTGAAACTTCTGTGCATTGAATTTGTAAAAATGGATTCCATATTTGGAGTCATTGGGTCTAAATGATGTTAATAGGCTACTTTTTATATTTGGGATTTATGAATAGTAACTACGGTAAATTTTATTTACCATAGTTAAAGGTAAATCGGGTAATTAAGGGTAAATATAATATTATAATATTATCCTAACACATGACAAAATTCTATTGGATGGCTAAAAGTAAACCCATATCAACTAAGGGTCGGATTAGATTCATTTTATGGACTTTTGACCATGAAAATAATATAATTATTATTAAAACCAAAGAAAGTGACAACATGTCACTCTCTTAAATCTTATAAGTATAATAATATTAATTTAGTGATAAGAATCATAAAACATAGAATATGAATAGTCTCCAGCAATCTAATAAAATTATCTACATCATGATAATTTATTTACAATTTTTAGAGATTATATAATTGTCATTAATGGTGATAAATTAATGATACAGAAATTATTTATTAAGTGGAAAATAAGTAATATAGTTTTTATTGAAATAATAATACCTATTAAAAGGACCACAGACCTGACCAAAACTTATTGGTAGTGTATAGCTACACCTTAATCATCCGATGACCGAATAGATAACCATTTGGAGCCTTATAAAAGAGATTATGAACCTTATATTATTTTATTTTAAATGATGCCAAAGTTGTCACCTTCATAATTTAATAAATATAACAATTTAAATATTGTGATTTTAAGATGATAAATTCTAGTAAAAGTATTATTGTGAAAGGTAATATATTTATATTCATCATAGGATTTTATTTTTAATTTTTATGAAACAAATCAGTATACTAAATAATTATACAAAAATGTTGTAGTAATTATTTTATTAAGAGATAAACCAAATAAATGGTTTTAAAAATAAAAAATAAATATTATATGAACTATTTAATGTGATCCACTACTTTTATAGATACATATGACCTTTTATGAATCTATTAAATCTTTTATTTGGAACATATCATCTGTATATATTTAATTTAAAATCAAATAAATGAATTGTGTTAAAATTGACACTATTGTTATTTTATAAAAATAACATATTATAAAATTGTTTAAAAATCAGAATTTTTTTTAAAAATTATAAATTTAACTTTATATGGTCTATAATGTTATAAAGTAAACAATTATTGATAATTCAAAACAAATAAGTAATTATTTGATATAATTATAAATTTAGAATTTTATTACCCCAAATAAAGTTAAATAGATTAAATAAGGATAAATCAAAATGATAAGGTTTAAAATAAGATCCAAACATGTCTAAATTTGATTGGTTGATTATATTACAACCCTATATCATCAAATATTCGAATATGAGTCATTTTTTGAGGTTTTTATGTGGGGTTAAATTTATTATAAATTAATATTTTTAAGAATTCCAAAGGTGCCCCTCTCCTCCCTTATAAAAGGGCACCTCCTCCCTCTCTTCCTTACACCACTTTGAGCCTTCATGCTCGGCCAAACCCTGAAAAATTGTCTTCTAAACTTCTCTAGAAACATCCTAGGGGTCCTGGTCTTCTTCAAAGACCAATTTTAGTGCCCTAAGAGGAGGTCTCAAAGAGGCGCTTCAAAGAAGAGGTAATGTCCGTTACCGATTCTTTCAACTTTATTTATTTTTCCATTTCTTCTTATTAGATTGTTTCATTATGAATTAATAACATTAGTATCACTCATATACTGATATGTTATTATATGTATGAAACAACCCTATTTCACCATCTATCCATCCTATGGAAAAAGAAATCACTGCGCGTGCGTACATACGGAATACGGTCTCCACGCCATGGTGTAATCTATTTTCCACCACCACCTTACTTGGATGGGTATAATGGTGTAAATAATAACTATATATTATTATTTTAAAGTGATATTGATTCTGTAATGGTATACATACACTCCAATAAAATTCGACGATCATTGGAACGATATCATCGCTTGTGTGTACGTACGGAATACCGTGTCCACGATGCGATGAGATTCATTCTCAATGATTAACCATTCATAAATGATTATAAAGTATATATAATAAGTAATCATGAAATATATGACATAATAATACTGGATTTATGTATATATATATATATATGTATGTCATCCAATTAATTCCATTCAATTCAATGAGGAAACGAAAACAACGTTCATGCGTACGTACGACCTACCATCTCCATGAATGGTGTATTTCTTTCCACTTATCGATCTATTATATATATGTATATTATAAATATATATTATATATAAATCATGTTTTAAATTCTGGATGTAATTAATCATTATCTAAGTAATCATATGAATAATTACAAGTCAAAACACGGACGATAAATGAAACGATTTTACCCAAAACGCTCTTTAACATGGAATTTGCAAGAAAACGGGTAATATAAAGTCATAAGTGAACAATATATGATATCATAATAGTTAATATGATTATGTAATAAGTCAATAACATTATTTAAATCATTATACAGGAGGTTCGGACACTTACGAAGACAATCAGACCTAAGGTAAGGGATTATTTTGCAAATCTCATTATTATCCGAGATTGCTTATTCGTAAGTATTTACTGGGGATATTTATATTATGTCCATGATTTATAAAATTGTTTTCATGTATGTATAAAGTCCTTTTTACCCATTTTTGACTTTTACTACATTGTATGTATAGGAATGTTTCTCTTATTTACGTTACGAGGTACATTTTTTACTTTTCCAACAAAAGTACGAGGAGAGTGTTATTTTTAACTTATACGGCGTGAACGGATTTTTACAGTTTTATAAAGCCTTGTTTTCATGAAGCTTCCTCCAAAATATTTCATGACTATTTTCAAAAAAATAATTTTCTTTTAAAAATGCATGACATTTTTTGAAAATAAAATTATTTTAAAGAAGAATGGATATTTTCCTCAAGAATTCGTTTCAAGTGTTTTATCAAAACCATTTTCCATCTAAAATGATATTATTTCATATGTATATGTTTTAAGTATAATGTCTCTATGATTTACATGGTTTCACTTCTCTTATTATGAAATGATATCCATTTCTTTTATATAGATTATGTTATGAAGGGATGATGTTTATGAAACCCATTTTATTCGTTGGGTTATTATGAATGATGTATGTTTATATTGTGGTACACGAAAGAATGATTTCAATAAGAGATGGGTGGGACCTATATCTCCCTCCAATGCATTGGGTAAAGATTTATATCTCAGGAGATAGGCATGGCTAGAACGGAAAGTTAAACCGGTTCAGTAATACAGGACTGGAACGAGGAGTGAACTCGATTGAGAAAGGGACTTTGTCCACTAAGATGGTCTTGGCAGCAATGCCTTGGATACTATGGAAATCATTACATGTGCTTAATGGATTCCACAATTACATGTTTTATTCCCATGCTATTTTATCATGATTTATGTTCCATTATGATCTATGCCTTATGTACTTCCATGTTTTATGTCGTTGCTCAATATTTTTAATGTTCATGTTTTTTTAAGTTCAAATGTATATGGTATGATTTATTTTATCCATGCTTACCCTTACTGAGTATTTGAGCTCACCCTTTTTATGTTTTCTTTTCCCCCATAATTAAATGAAATATTTTAGGTAAGGAAACAAAAATGGGAAGATCTTTATGGGATATGTTGAAGATCTTTCACCACGATTAGAAGATTACGTTCCAAGATTCCAAAGAAACTAAACTATTACGGTCCTTGTGTGTCTGTTTTTGTTATGCACTAAGTATTCTGCAAAAGTAATGTAATTTCTATGTACGTTAAGCTTCGGGTCTCTACATTTACCCCCTCTGTTCGTCACATTATTCATTGTTGTCCCCAAGGGTTAGGGTTCAACATTTCTAGGGTGTGTTTGAGTATGATGAAACCCCCATATCCATTATGGATTCATGGATGAGAAACAAATTGGGGATTTTTGGATGTATCATGTTATATCCTCGGTTTTTAAAAGAAATAATTATGTTCGATATCATCTAGTAAACACCACATCAAGCTTAGAAGAATAACTGAATATAATTATTTAAAAGATACCATTATAACCTATCCATTATAATGGTGTCTATGAAAAAGATTAAATGAATTATGAAAATATTGTTTTCACATGTAAATATGATTAATTCATTGATTAGTAAATAATTATAAAGGAATATAATAAAACTAATTGAATGTTAAGGTTGTAATTTTATATAAAACTATTTTTATAACCCGAATGTCATTTTTTTCATAATTATTCAATATTAGTTAATGTTTTTCTTCAACATTATAAGTTAAGAATTTAATAAAACCTTTTAAATTCATACAATATGTTTTATATACTTAAGAAATGAATAAATCAAAATTTAAACATAAAAATATATTTATTTAAGGGCACTATTAAAGACATTTAATTAAATAATTTTGTTTTAAAATGAACTTTTTAAACTTTTACTAATTATATTTGATATAATAATCTTTTTATTTTAGTTAAATATATCAAAAATTTATTTGGATTAATATTTGGTCTTTTTCTTATATGTTTCATGTTATGATAAATTGTGAATAATTTTGGATTATAATTAAAAATTGTTTTTTGCCTAAATAATTTATACTGTTAGATTTTATATTTGATTTCTGTAGATTAATGAAATAAATTTAATATCATTTATTCCAATTTTTAATGGAATTAATTTTAAATTCCATTTGAAAAAAACCATTTCAATCTTTTGAACATTTTCACTTTAAAAACTCATTTTCTCATTCCGTCAAAAGGATTAATTTTAAACTAACATTTTCCAATTCCATGTTTTTATTATTTTCAAAATGGATTCAGTATTTTTAATCTGAAGGTAAAAATTTAACAAATAGTTCCCTTTTATTTTTGGAAAATACGAATAGTGACTTTAGTAAATTTATTACCACGGTTAACTATAAATCGAGTAATTAAAAATAAAAATAATATTATAAATATTATAAAATCAGACTAACACTTCAAATAATTTTATTGATGATATATTTATGACCAAAATAATCCTTGTGCCTATTTTATTACTTCTCGGATCCATTTTTATGAAGTTATTCCCCTCATTGTATTTTATTTTAATGGAAATACAAAGATAATTATACTTATGTTTTAATAACTATAACATTTTTAAGGGGTTATTTACAAGATATATTTTACTATACATATAATTTGTAAATATAAATTATTTCACAACATCATAGTAATTTTTATCATTATTATTAAATAATGAAATAATTTCATTAATTTCTTACATAATGAAGATGGTTTAATCGATTAATTAATTAAAATATCAAATAACTTGTGTTAATAATATTAAAATAAATATAATTTTAAATAAATAATTTCACATGAGAACTTTATAGATTAATTTGACATGTTATAAATGATTTAAATGAGTTTTTGAAATAATAATAGTCATTATGATCTTTTAAAAAAGTCATGTAATTAATAGTGTCAAAATTGACATTAATAATATTTTAAAAAAATTTGAATTTTATTAAAAGATATAAAATTCATAGAAAAATAAACATAAGAAAAATAATTTTTAAATTTTTTAAAACGTCATATATGACTAATTTATATCCATTTTTTCATTTTATAGTAAATATATTTACCCATAAAAAGTAAAAATCCTTGTTCTCACCGTAAGAGGTAAAGGATGTAACTAATGGTTAAAACCAACTAATAAGAGTAATAATGTCACCTAAACTGGTCTATAAAATATTTTGTGAGATTATTTAGACTTATCCTCATCTTATCTTCCAAAGAACTCATTTTGGAAATTTTTTCAATTGATAGTTAATTTATATTAATTTAATATTTGGAGATTTTAAAAAAGTACCCCTCACCTTAATTATAGAAGGTATCCCCCTCCATCACTTATTCATGACACTATGAGCCTTATATGTAAAAGACACTGAAATTTTGTCATTTAATCGTCATTTACCAAGTTGTAGAGGTTCTTATATTTCAATAATATGTACCCTAGGACTCTTAACAAAAGTTATAAATAATCGGCTTCATAGTAGAGGTAATCTTTTTTAACAACCTTTCTAAAAATCATTCTTATTCTACTTACTTTTCAAAATTTTATCCATGATAAATTAATAAATCTAGTATCATATATGTAATTAGATGTTTTTTGATTATTGTGAAACCATATTCCTTGTCTTATCTATCCAATTAATAAGAAAATCAACACTTGTGCATATGTATGGCTTACTATCTCCACGCCGGGTGTAGTTTCTTTTTCATCACCACATTACTTGGATGGGTATAATGATGAAAATAATAGATATATATTTTAAAAATGACATGATATTGATTCAGAATAATTAATATGCTATAGAGTTCATTATAATTTTTTCCATTAATTGAATGATCTCATCACTCATGCGTATATACGACTTACTGTCTCCATGACGTGATGTGATTAATTTTCCCAAATCAATATTCAAGAATTTTTATAAAAATATAATTAATTATTAAATATGATATTAATAACATTAATATACCTTTGTAAATTTATTAAATTTAATCAGTACCAATGAATTGGGACTTACACAACAAAACAATCATTGGAAAAATTAACTAGTTAACAACTTAAACAAGGGTAATAATGAAATATTATTAACAAGATTTGATAAAATAATATAAATGGGTCATAAAAGATATCATCAATATAAAAATTGTTCTTGAATAAATTAATAAGTTTATTTAAACCATTATATAGGAGGATAAAATTCTTACAACAAAAATGATGTGTGAGGTAAGGGTTTTCATGCCTCACTTTTACATTTGTGAGTTTTATACATTATTCACCACTAATTTCTTGTGTGTGGTGTATTTGTACAACCCTATGAAATATCATATCTCTACTTTTATTATATTAATATTATTCAATTTTTCATTAAATAATTTTTATTTTGTGAGGTATAATATTCAACTAATTATAAGTGTTATGGGTTTTCAAAATTCAATTTTCATTCATTTTATTAAAAATTAATTTCATTTATTATTCCATGATATTGTTTTGTGATAAAATATTTTTTATTATATCCTATGGTATATCCACTTTTGTGTGTGTATATATATAATACATATAAACCATGAATTAGATTAATAAAATGATATTTGTGAGGGAATTTATCTAAATCTCATTTCATTGAGTCATATATTGATATCACACTTCCACCTACCTTTATGAGGTGTATATTCACAACCAATGATTCATCCTATAATTATAATGTTTTTAATTTTTTGTTAAAATATATTCTTTCATCAGTATTATGAATCGTATTTTTAAATGTTTTATTAGACAATGTGATTTTAAAATATCTTTTTCAATCAATTATTAGATATATAATAAATCATTTTGACATGAAAGAAAGGATGAGTTCCATTTTTAAAAAATCCCATCAATATATTTATAGTCTCATGATATGAATAATGTTGAAAAACTACATTTGTTTTTTCAATAATGATTAAACTGTCTCAGGAATGGTCCTGATGGTAGTGGTTCATGTTCCAGATACATGACATCTAATAAATAAGAATTTCCATTATTCAGAATTCAGTATTTATTATCTAGAGTATTTTCTCAATGAAAAAAATATATGGAATAATTTCATTCTCATTTTTTGATTAAATTGCATGTGTTTTCAATTATCTCCCTTTCCATGTTTATTTCACTCTTTAATTCAAGATAGCTTACATTTTACATAACTCTTACTTGGACTTTGTTCTCACCCTTTTATTTGATCTCCCATACCTAGGCGATGAAGATAAAATGATATTATAAATTCAAGGATTAAAATTACATTCCTTTTTTATGCTTTATTAATAATTAAAAATGTAATAAGTTTACCGTATATATTGAGTTCCTTGAGAATACTATACTATTTGATCCTTTAGGATTTGAAACATGTATTTATGTTAATATAATAAAGAAATAAACTAGTTCTTGGCTACTTCAATCAGAGTCCTTATATATCAGGTTGTGTAGTGGGTAACAGGTGATGCCTCCATGGATCTAGGATTCTGAGATTCCATGACAGGAGATGGGTGACATGAATGGTGTCACTATGTTCTTTATACGAACAGCTAAATCCCATGTTCCCACAACTGGATTCTAACAAATAAATATATAGCATCGTTACCTTCTATTTTCATGGATCTATGATGGTCAAATGGAGGGAATCATGGTGGAGAGATCATATCTAGAATGCAATTGATGGTAAGTCAAAGTCTGGAAAAATACCGATTACACACTATTCAATCAAGAAGAGCACATAGGGTGTAGTCCTCATGTTATAGTGCATGGGTTTTGGTTATAGTTAAGGATTAAATTCCATGTATTTGGGCTTACAGCCCATATGACCCACCTCTCGGGTTAAAGCCAAGTTCTAGTTATAAATGACATGGAACCCGTGTGTCCAGACACACCGTGTACTCAGGGAGTATATGGACATGTCAAGAGGTACATGCCCATGACCCAGTACCTGAGCATAGATTGGTACGTGTCAATTTTTACATAGGAAGGGCCTAGGTTGTTGAGATTCAACATGTACTATTGGTGAATGCCATGTATGGGTCACCTAGATAGCTATGATAATTGAGCCATCTATACATGACTATATCCATGGATTTTTATACACTCCATTTACCCCAAGAGGAAGTTCCATGTATAGGGATAAGGATTCTCAAGACATTCTATAGGAAAACAAACCCATAAAAAGATGCAGAGTCACATATTGTTTTTACCCCAACGCACACCATGTATCTCCTTGAGAAAACCATTCCCTTTGAATCTCCTTCATATGGACTAAGATTTTGGCATGTGAGTAGCATATCCTGATGGTTTTTTCCTACAGAACGATATAGTGGCCTTTATTATTGAATAATAGATATGATAAAAGGTTTTATGAGTGGGATTATTTTTTAGTGGATGTGTGATGATGGCAGTGATCTGGTAGGTTCGTCGGAGGGTAAAAGTGTTTGAAACTCCCCTTTCAATCTAGGTAATATTTCCCACATAATATTTATAATGGATGATTCATAACTACCCCAAATAGGGTATATGTCTTCTATTTATCACGTGTTACCCCCCATCATCGATACATAATGGCTTGTGGGTCATTCATGGGAGTTGTTTCTCCCCTAACTATGGCATGTACAAGTTAGAGAGAGATCATCTACACCGATTGTGTGGATGATGTGTCTGATTTTGGGCATTCAAGAAGGAATTTTGGAGCTGTACGTAGATTTTTTGAGTTTGTATGGGCTATGATACATAGACACCCTTTCCATGTCTATTTGGTTTATTTATTATCAATCCCACATCGAAACAGATATATATATACATATATATGATGAGTTTTCAAATCACCATTGTTATGGGTTGATCTGATCTCTATTCTATCTTCATAATGCACCCTTTTCCACTTTCATGACATCCTTCTAGGTATGTATATTATAATAACATTTTGGGATTTCCCCCATATTGCATGAATTATTAAAATGATACGAATATTGTTGATGAATTTGTTGGATATTTGGGATATGTGGGTAAATTGACAATATATAGTGATTGGATTAAGAGATAAGGAGCCAAAAACTCTTAAGATAGTCAATTATTCTATTTATTCATAGTCTAGGACCTAATTTCTTGTTGGGTGTGGATTTTTTCCATTTAATGTTGGGTTTATAATATCATACTCTGATGTGTTTATAATAGGATATTTCTTGTATGGTTTAATGATGATGTTAATTATTTTATTATTCATCTTCACTCATTGATGGAGGTAGTTGTGGGTGTTGTTAGTATAAAATTTTCAAAAGTCCTACCATTTTAGTTTTGTCTTCTCATCACATGATATCATCCCCTAGACTATTGAAGGAATGTTTGGGGTTGCGATTTCTCGGTCTTCCACTGAATAGGTGGGTCCTGATGGGTCGGGCCATTACAATAAACATAAATGTAATAAAATATAATATAGTAAACGCCATAACAACCATGTCATGCATAAACCAATAATATCCCACTAGGTAAACCACATATATAAGATTAAAGTAAATATATGGAAGTAAAAGTACATGTCTCATCTCCCTCGTTGAGTTAGACCACATACCCATGATATATGTAAACATCAGATACAACCCCCTCAATTGATCTTATACATTAGTCTAAATTTTATCCTATATCCAACTAAACGTCTTCTGAGTACCCCAGTTCAATGTGGGACCAAGAAGGGTGTGAGTAAAAAACTCTGTTGGACATTACCAATATGGACTCATACATAGAAAATAAATAGGCAGTGTATTCATATGTGAGACACTCATCAAGATAATTGTAATAATTACCAAAATATGTGAACAACTAAACAATATAATTCAAATAAGGAATAGTCAAGTAAATATCTCACCTTATAAAAGACACAATGAAAAATAATAAGGAAATTAAAATAAATTAGTTGTTGATCATTGGGTATGTGATCCCAATCGACGCTACATAATTTTCCAAAATCATAAAATGTCTCCAAAATAGTGTCATTACATATATGTATATATTTATATATATAATTATTAATGTATATATATTTTTATGGATGTTTATATATGTAATATATATGTATAAACATATGTAGGAATATATATTTATATGTAGTACTATCCTAGACTTTAGCCATATATCCATCCTGTCTGTGCATAATCATAAGAGTCACATGGTTTAAATAAGGTAATTAGCCCACAATTGATCAACAGATACATAATGTCAAGTATGTTTATCTAAATAAATTATGTGGGCTTTTGTTCCCAACATCCCATACAACAGGTGTGAAATTCCCCGTTAAAAAAATATATTGATGTGAAATTCCATGTCCAACATCCAAAATAAAAGGTCATGAAGATTATATATATAAAAACAAAATAATGATATAAAACATCATGTTCAACATCCTAATCATGGGTAATGAAACATCATGTCAAACAACCCAATAATTATTTTAAATTCTACGTTCATCATCCAAAATCTAGGACTCTCAGTGAATATGAATCATGTAGGATCAATTCTGGATCCCTAGATGCACATATGGAATCTCTAAAATGTAATAGTAGAAAAATAAGAATTTGTATAGAGATATATGTAGAAACAATATTGTAACACCCCAAGCTTCCATGGTACACTTCTCTTTGAATAATACAGTAGCGTGTGTTGTATGCAATTTCGAGTTCTAACACACACCACAACCAGTCAAACTAGCCGTCATGAATAGTAATACACACTTTTTAAAATTTTATACTTTTTATCTTTCAAAATGGACTTCATTTTTGGATTCGTAATATCAAAATTAGCGTACGGTGAATTTTTCATACTTTCTTGATAACTTTCATATTTTTATGAATAGTGAAATTTAATAAATTTTAATTAAAAACAACTTATTTAATCTAAATAATTAATAGAGATAAATTATGAATTCGAGTGGTTTTAAAGTATATTTAGAATATATATTTACAATTTAATCCAATTTTTTTCATTAGATTTATATTTACATTTAACTGGAACTAAACAAGTGTCAATCTTTTGATAGTTATTATTTTATGAAAACGCGCTTTTTGTTTTGATAGCGGGAATTGATTTAAAATTAATTTCTACCACTTATATTTTTAGAATATAAAAAATGGATTCCATATTTAGAATCAGTATTTCCAAATTGTGAAAATAGGATACTTTTATTTTTAGACATTATGAATAATTATTTCGGTAAATATTTTATTTACCCTAATTAAATGGAAAATTAGGTAAATAATGTTAAACAAATATTATTATAATTATATAAAATTTCCCTAAAACGTGTCCTCACCCTATTGGATAATACATGTTTGACCATGGGCATCCTTGGGTCGATTTTGGGACCACTTGGATCTACTTGAGAGTGATAAGGACACTTTATATTAATTAATTTAAAGTAAAGGCAAAAGTGACATAAACATATATCTTTTAGTAAAACAATTTATTAATTAGGTTATATATGTTATATATTTGACTAAAAACATTAATTAAAAAGATAAAAATATTTTATACATAATGGTATTTTATTTATAATTTTTAGACATTTATTAATTAAAGTTATTTATGACACAATGATGATACAGTATTTTCAATATTAATGAAAGAATCAAATAAATTGTATTATTAATGTTAATATAAATATAATTTGAATGTTTTGATTCCAACAACGAATTTTCTAGGTTAATATGACATGTTAGGATTTATTAAATTAATTTATTTCGAAGTAATCATGCTGTTATGACTTTAACAAAAACCAAATACCAAATAGTGTCAAAATTGACATAAAAGAATTTTTAAAAGAAATATTATATTATTAATTGATATTCTATTCCTAAAAATATAAGTTTAGGCCAAGATACTTATATAATGATATTTGTAACATTAATTAACCACTTGGGGTTATCTGGGAAGTATATAGTATGTTTATCAACCATATATTGTAAGAATACAAGAAGACGCGGTAAAAGTTAAACTAATTATCTAAGAGTTAAAACTAAAAGATAAGGATAATATAGTGACCCAAACCTGTATAAAACCTATTTTGGGGTTTTTTCGACCCATACCTACCTTATCCTCGTAATAATCCACTTTGGAGCCATTAGACACTGAAAATTATTTTATTATATATTAATATTTCACTCATTTCCTAAGGTGCCTCTCACCCCTCTTATAAAATGGCACTCTCCCATCTCTTTATTTCACACCTTCAATGCCCTTTAGCTCGGCCAAACCCTGCACAAATACTCTATCAAATTCCCTAACATCATCCTAGATTCATTATATTGATCATAAATCCATCCTAAAGAGCCCTTTTGGTCAAATAAAAAGGAATAACTAGAAGAAGAGGTAATGATTTCACCACCCTCTTTCAAGTTATTTTCTTCTTCCACTTCTTCTTTCTTTGTTATTTAAATTATAAAATAATAAATCCAGTATCTTATATATACTGTGATGTTATTATAAATATGGTACGACCATAATCAGTATTTTATCCATCCTTTGAATGACATTTCACCATAGGTGCGTACGTACTGCTTACCGTCTCCAAGTCGTGGTGTAATTGTTATTCAATATATTATTATCTGGATGGGTATAATAATGAGTATAACATATGTAAATAATAATTAAAACATGATAAGTATTCTGTATATATGATATACCATCCAGTTATATATTATTCTAATATCAAAATAATGATATTGTCGCTCGTGCGTACATACGGAATACCGTCTCCACGACGTGATGAGATTGTTTTCCACTTTCACCATTCATCGATGATTATAAAAATAAATATTACTAATTGGTATATAATATATAAAATAATAATTCTACTGGAGATATATATATATATATATATATATTTTTATTTACATATATCTTATTCACTTACTTCAGTTCAATACGATATGAAAACATAAACAACGTTTATGCGTACGTACGACCTATCGTCTCCATAAACGGTGTTTTCAATTTCATATGTCTATCTATTATAAATATTTATATTATAAATATATATGATATATTAATCATGTGTTATATTATGGATGTATTTATATCAGGACCTAAATTATACGGTCAAAAAATAACAAGTTTAAATATGTACGATAAAGAAAGCGATTATTACCCGAAATGATTATTTGACATAAAAATCATTATTAAATGGGTAGTATAAATTCATAAATGAATAATATATGGTATAATAAATATTAATATGGTTATATTTTAAATTAATAACATAATATGGTCATTTTATAGGCGGTTAAACGTACCCTCGACCAATGGAAAGTGCAAGGTAAGGGGTTTCTTAACTCACTTTTAATTTCGTGAGGTTTCCATTGTTCACCACTTCTTTATTGAATGTGGTGTATTGTGTACTTTCATTTGATATGCATTATCATGATCCTCTTTATATTGACGATATTATAGGATTAATTTGGTGGATATTGACAATTATTCATATGAATCGATTGATTACAACAAGATATGGGTTATTTCCTCAATCTCATTATTATCCGAGATTGTTCATCTGTAAGTATTTTCTGGGACATACTTATCGCAGATGACCATATTTCATAAAAATGTTTTCCAAATCAATCATTTAAGGTTTTATGGGAGGTTATATTTAACAAGATCATTATTTTATATGTTTTAATGATTTATCTGTCTAAAACTTTTAATTAATGTCAATGTTATCCAAATGATTTTAAGGATTTATTTATATGGACATGAATGTTTTGAAATGATATTTCCCTTTCAAAAGTTTCAAAGTGGTATGGGACACTTTGATTAAAAAATATCTTTTAAATTATTTCCTTTATAAATTTTGATACTTTTAAACAATTTCATAAAAAAGGGTTATTTCTCTCAAAGTATTTTACTGATCTTTTTCATCTATGTCAACATTATTTGATGGATTTTAAAATTGTTTGAAGTTATTTATTGAATTGAAGGATTTGAGATATGTTTGAATGTGGATGTGTTAATTTTATACCATTCATGGCTTATGGATAAGGTATTGAAATTTCGTATGATAGTTTTAATATGAATGTTTATGTTATGTTTGAACATTTTCATATGAGGAATGAGTTGGACTTAGTATGTGACAGGTGGAGCCCGTTATAGCTCCTAGATGCATCGGTAGGTCTCATGAGACCAACTAGTGTCTTGGAATAAGGTCAAGACAAAAGATTTATTTGTAGTCTTGGCACGAGGCATTCACTATGTGGTAATGATGTCTGGCGTTAGGTATTCCCTAATTATGAAATTAGTTATTACATGTGATTATTCGACTAGTAGAATATCCATGTCCATGTTAATATGGTAATGTTTGATTTATTTTTTCCCTATTATGTTCATGTTTATATTTAAAAGGCTATTGCTTTTATTACACCTCTTTCCTTAAATGTTTATAGTTTCTGCTAATTTATTTACCTTTACTGAGCATCTGAGCTCACCCCTTTCTTATGTTTTATTTTCCCAGGATTCCAAGAAGTGTATTGTGATTGATACGAATGGTTAAGATAAAGGGAATAATGGAATTATCAAAGGATCCTTTATGTTGAGTTTTATTTTCTAATGTGTAATGTATCGTTCAAGTATGTAATCTATTTTCCAAGACTACTAAACTGATCGGTGTTTCGAGACATGATTCCTTGTAATCAAGCCAATGTATTAAAATAATGCACCGACTATGGATAACTGGGGTCGGGGCATTACTGTTGGTATCGTATGATGTTTAGTAATAACCTTGCAATCTAGATTTACTTAAACTCTAATTAGAGCACATAGCCCAAAGATTGAACTTAAGGATTAGTATAGAAGAACTTCCTAGAATTTTGGTATTGTTGAGATTTTGTGAGTTTTTCGAGCAATACATACCTATCTGGATACGACAAGGTAGAGGATGCTATGTCATAGATGTTTCTAGGGTTAAAACCCGAATATGCCGCTTTGAGCTTGACTCGAACGAGAACCGGTGCACGACAATGGCACTTGCTGCACTCTTGGTTACGACACTCCCGAGGGATATTCTTAGGATAATTATCATTTTCTTTATAAACCAGTATGAAGGGTTTTTTGGTATATACCTCCTCAAAGAAAACATATTTATGATTAGGGATTATATCCATTAACAACTCAATTTATGATAAGTGATTTACAAGTTTGGAATTATGTATTTCAATCCATTAACTGACCTAGTTCATTCCATTGTTTAGAAATGGTGCCTAGTAGAAGGAATGATAACTCCAACAATATACATGATTCAAAGAGTAAGATGGATAATATCATTCATGGTATTAAGGCAACATTTAGAAGGGAAATAGTCTATCACATATTCTCATCATATGAAGAAATGGTATCATGTGTTTATAAGATAAGTAAATAATTCTCTGAGTCCTATGGATTTGAAGGGAAGAAAGTGATGAAAAGGATGAAAGATAGAAAGATAGATAAGGGGAAGAATGGAAAGAAGGATTTTCCTATATGTGATAAATGTGGGAAGAAACAACCTAGAACTTTCTTGAAGGGAATGGGAGTTTGTTATAAGTGTGGAGAAAAAGGACACCAAGTACGTGACTGCAAGGGTAATAATAAGGTTTCAAATGTACAGTGCTTCATCTACAAGGAGTTGGGACACTATACGAATCAATGTCCCAGTCATCAGAGTATGCCGTAAATGATGCTATTGGATAATAATCAGGTTATGATACTGCCACAGATGAAGCGGAATGACTAGTTTTCTTATGTTTTTATTAAATAATTATTTCTTTTTATTATTGTATCAATGATATACTAGAAATAAATAAGGTTTGTACTGCAGTACTATTTCCTTGAGGATTTGAGATTTTATGGTAGAAAGAAAAGTTACTTTATAGTGATTTAAACTTTTTGGAAATTACATGGTTGAAGAAAAGATAAACCTTAATATGGACCTAATATTGAGGTACTGATTTTGGAATAAGAGATGGTTGATTTGGATAAATTATATTGGATATTCTTGACTACCTTGAAAATAATTAATGATTTGTATATTCCATCATTATTGTAGTTTAAAACATTTTTTTATGGAAGGAGCATATCCAATATTCTATAAAGAATAAAGGGGAATGAATGTAATCAATAAGGTTTTAATGTAATCTAGGATGTTACCATGTTTTAAAATAATACATGATGAAGGTGTTCACATGTTATTACATGGAAAAAAGGATCTTCATTATGTTTAAATTCCTTATAAATTTTGGATAGTGACTTTGGCTAGAAGTATTTTGGATAAGTCTAAAGGTTGGAATGTATTATGTTTGAATGGTTATTTTTGAATTTTTATAAAAGGAAGACACACAGTCCATGTGACAACCCGTCGCGTCGAACAAAGCTATGAGAATTGAACCCACATCTATAGTGCGATTGGGATTTATCGCCTACCTCTGGACTACATGACATTCCTGGAAGGTATAATGTAGTTTTTTAAAGAGACTGATATGTGAATTATAAATTCATTATATTGGGAACCCAATACGATTAGGATAAATAGAGTGTTTTGAGTTGTATTATGTTTTGGAGTGAAAGATGAGTTTGTGGTAAAAATTTATTAATGGATAAAACTCTAATTATAATGTTATTATATCTCCTTATGATCTTAGCCAATCTCATAAATAAATTCCTCAACATTAAGAAAAGGAACTTAGAACAAAAATGTTGTCCTCGATGGTACCTTAGATCATCACAAATTTATGGCTTTGTGATTGTTGGATTTTTCATAGCCATGTTCTCTACCACTCTCCATCAGTTATTGATGGTTAGATTTCTCTTATATATCCATATTTTCCTATATGGAACCCTAGTATGCGCTATTTTTGGTAAACTTCATACTTACCACTATTTATTTTAAATAAAGGCCTCATTAATCCATTTTTCGATATGGGATTTCAACTATGATATTTTGAAATGTAAACCCCAAGTTTCCAATACCAAGCATAAATTGAGAGGACTCAATTTATTGAAGGAGGGGAGAATTTTACACCCCAATATACCATGGTACACTTATCTTTCAATAATACAGTAGCGTGTGTTGTACGCAACATCATGTTCTAACACACACCACAACCAATAAAACTAGCCGTTATGAATAGTAATACCCACATTTCGAAATTCTATAAATTTTATCTTTAAAAATGGACTTAATTTTTTTGATTCGTAATATCTAAATTAGCTTAGGGTGAATTTTTTGTAGTGTTCTGATAACTTTCATATTTTGATGAATAGTGAAAATTACTAAATTTTAATTAAAAACAACTTTTTTAATCGAAATAATTAGTAGATATAAATTATGAACATGAGTGGTTTTAAAGTATATTTATAATATATTTTTAACATTTAATCCAATGATGGTTAATATATTTAATTTCACATTTAAACTGGACATAAACAATTTTTAATCTTTTGATAGTTTTTATTCTATAAAAACACGTTTTTTATTTTGACAACGTGAATTTATTTTAAGTTAATTTCTGCCACTTATGTGTCTTGAATTTAGAAAAATGGATTCCATATTTAGAATCAAGATTTCCAAATTGTGTAAATGGGTAACTTATATTTTTAGACATTATGAATAATTACTTCGGTAAATATTTTATTTATCGTGGTTAAAGGGTAAATCAGGTAAATAAAGCTACCAAAATAATATTATAATAACATAAAATTACCCTAACACGTGTTATAACCCTATTAGATGATACATGTCTGACCATTGGCACCCTTGGGTCAGTTTTGGGACCACTTGGATCCACATGAGTGTGATAATGACACTTTATATTAATTAATTTAAGGTAAAGGCAAAAATGACATAAACATATATCTTTTAGTAATAAAATTTTTTAAATAGAGTTATATTTGTTATCTATTAGACTACAAATATTCATTATAAATCATAAAATATTTTCTACATAATGTTATTTTATTTATAATTTTTATACATTTAATAATTAATGTTATTTATGACACGATGATAATGTAGTATTTTCATTATTTATGAATAAATCAAATAAATGGTATTAGAAATGTTAAAATAAATATACTTTGAAAGTTTTGATTCCATACAAAAATTTTATAGGTTAATATTACATGTTAGGATTTATTCAATGAATTTATTTCGAAGTAATCATGCTGTTATGACTTTAACAAAAACCAAATACCAAACGGTGTAAAAATTGACATAAAAGAGTTTTTAAAACAAATATTATATTATCAATTGATATTATATACCAAAAAATCTAAGGTTCTTACAAGAGACTTATATAAAAATGGTATTATCATTGATTAACCACTTGGGGTTCTCTGGGATTTATATAGTATGTTTTTAAACCATATAGTGTAAGAATACAAGAATACACGGTAAAAGTTAAACTAATTAACTAAGAGTTAAAACCAAAAGACAAGGTTAATATAGTGACTCAAACCTATCTAAAACCAATTGGTTTGGTGGTTCTTGATCCATCCCCACCTTATCCTCTAAATAATACACTTTTAAGCCATTATAAACCAAAACTGATTTTATTATATATTAATATTTCACTCTTTTCCTAAGGTTACCCTCACCCCTCTTATAAAAGGGCACCCCCTCCTCATTATTTCACACGTTCAAATCCATTTTTCTCAGCCAAAACCTGAACAAATACTCTCTCAACTTCCCTCTATTCATCCTAGAGGCCTAATGTTTATCATAAATCCAACCTATGTAGCCCTTTTTATCAAATCAAAAGGAATAACACGAAGAAGAGGTAATCATTTCACCACCCTCTTTCACGTTCTTTTCATCTTCCACTTCTTCTTTCTTTGTTGTCTCCAGAATAAAATAATAACTCTAGTATCTTCTATATACTATTATGTTATTATAAATATGGTACAACCATATTCTTTATTCTATCCATCCTTTGAATGACATGTAACCATACGTGCGTACTTACGGCTTACCGTCTCCACATCGTGGTGTAATTGTTATTCAATACATTATTATTTGGATGGGTATAATAATGATTATAACTTGTGTAAATAATAAATATAACATGATAAAGATTCTGTATATATGATATACCATCCAATTATATACTATTTTAATATCAAAAGAATGATATTGTCGCTCGTGCGTACGTACAGAATATCGTATCCACGACGCGATGAGATTCTTTTCCACGATCACCATTCATCGACGATAATAAAAATATATATTACTAATAATTTTGTAATATATTAAATAATAATTCTACTTTACATGTTTGTATATATATATATATATTTTTGTGTTTACATATATCTTATTCACTTACTTCCGTTCAATACGATATGAAAAGAGAAACAACGTTTATGCATACGTAGGGCCTACCGTCTTCATAAACGGTATTTTCCATTTCATATATCTATCTATTATAAATATCTATATTCTAAATATATATTATATATTAATAAAGTTTTATATTCGGGATGTATTTATATCAACACCTAAATGATACGATCAAGAATAAAAAGTTGAAATATGTACGATAAAGAATGCAATTAATACCTGAAATGTTTATTTGACATAAAAATCATTATTAAATGGGTATTATAAATTCATATATGAATCATTTATCTTATAATAAATATTAATATGGTTCTGGTATAAATTAATAACATATTATGGTCATTATACATGAGGTTAAATATACCCTCGACCAATGGAAAGTGCAAAGTAAGGGGTTTGTTATCTCACTTTTAATTCCGTGAGATTTCCATTGGTCACCACTTATTTATTTCATGTGGTGTATTGTGTACTGCCATTTGATATGTATTATCATAATCCTATTAATATTTAGGATATTATATGATTCATTTTGTGGTTATTTACTATTGATCATATGACTCGATTGATTACAACGAGGTAGGGGTTATTTCCTCAATTTCATTATTATCTGAGATTGTTCATCTGTAAGTATTTTCTGGGACATACATATCATCGATGCCAATATTTAATAAAAAAGTTTTCAAATGGAATATTTTAATATTTTATGGGAGGGAATATTTAACAAGATCATCATTTTAAATGTTTTAAATATTTACCTTTCTAAACCTTTTAATTAATGTCAATGTTTTCAAAATGATTTTAAGGATTTATTTATATGGACATGAATGTTTTTACATGATATTTATTTTTAAAAAGTTTCAAAGTGGTATGGGACACTTTGATTCAAAAATATCTTTTAAATGACTTCCTTTATAAATTTTGATACTTTTAAACTATTTCCTAAAAAAGCTGTATTTCTCTCAAAGCATTTTACCAATCATTTTCAACTATGTCAACATCCTTTGATGGATTTTAATCTTGTTTTTTGTTGATTTATTGTATTGAAGGTTTTGTGATATGTTTGACTGTGGATGTGTTATTTTTATATCATTACTGGTTTATGGATAAGGTATTGACATTTCGTATGCTAGTTTTAATATGAATGTTTATGTTATGTTTCACCATTTTCATATGAAGAAAGTGGTGGACTTAGTATGTGATGCGTGGAGCCCGCTATAGCTCCTCGATGCATCGGTAGGTCTCATTAGAGGAACTAGTGTCTTGGCATAAGGCCTTGAAAAAAATATATTTTTAGTCTTGGCACGAGGCCTTGACTATGTGGTAATGATGTCCGGTGTTAGGCATTCCCTCATTATGAGATTAGTTATTACATGTGATTATTCAACTTGTAGAATATCCATGTGCATGTTAATATGGTAATGTTTGATTTATTTTTTCCATATTATGTTCTTGTTTATGTTTAAAAGGCTATTGTTTTTATTACACATCTTTCCTTGAATGTTTATAGCTTCTGCTAATTTATTTACCCTTACTAAGCATCTGAGCTCACCCCTTATGTTTTATTTTCCTAGGATTCCAAGATGTGTATTTTGATTGATATGTAGCGTTAAGATAAAATAAATAATGGTGTTATCAATGGATCATTTATGTTGATTTTTTTTCTAATGGGCAATGTGGAATTCATGTATGTAATCTATTTTCCAAGACTGCTAAACTGATCGGTCTTTCAGGACTTTATTCCTTGTAATCATGCAAATGTATTAAAATAATGCACCGACTCTGGGTAACTAGGGTCGTGGCATTACATATATGAATCCCTAACCATGAAATGGCTGGAAAGCCGAATCCCAAGAAGCATATATGGGTATACCCAATTAATATCATCTCATCACATTAGTATCATAGGTTGAGATCTAAGAAACAAGCATAGAATCAATAGTTGAATAAACATTAACCATGTGAAGTATTACAAAATGAGTTATCTATGATGATCTCATAACCCACCACTACAGTCACAGTCCATTAGATCACAAGTTTGGTATGGGTTATTTAGTGACACCCATTACCATATCTACCCAAACCCATGACACACTCATTCTATGATGTTAAAACACGGGGCACCCACAGGGTCTGTAACGACCCAAAATTTTATCAATGGAAATTCCCTTCATATAACTATTACACATAGAATAAATCACTAAAAATAATTTTTAGAACAAAGTACATTCATTATAAATGATGAGTGAATGAAATAATAATTTTTTCTAGAAGTTAAGGAACCTAAACCGATTGAAAAGTAACATGACCATGTAAATAGTAATATGACCTTGTTGAATAGTATACTGGCCAAATGAATAGTAATTCCTCAAATGAATGTGTTAATAAAATTTATCAATCCAATCAAAGACAATATTATATAGTTATTAAATAGTATAATTAAATAAATAATTTAAAAATTTAGTAATTAAGTGTCTGTATTTTTGTTTTTCATAATTATTTATTAATAATTTATGGATTAATATTATAGTTTGAAAGAAAATTTATTTTAATATAATTTTATTCTTAAAGATATGTTTCTTTCTACAGAATATAAAATAATTTAATGAGCCTTTTTTAAAATTTTCAACGTGTTATAAAATCAGCTATAATTTTAAAATCTGTATTTTTTGAGTAAATAATTTTTTTTAATTAAAAATAAAATTTATCATAATTAAAAAATTATTTTAATAAAATGGAGTTCATTTTTTAATTCTACACGTCAAAAAATTGTAAGGGTGAATTTTTGGTAATTTTCTAAAATAAAATAATGTATTGGTGAATAGTAAAATATGATCATTTATAATAAAGCTAAAGAAAAAAATTATGGAGTCATAGAATATGTTTGAATTATATAATCCAAAAATATTTGACAATGCATCGTTAATTTTATATATATGGTGATAATTAATAAAATATTCGTAGTCTGGAGCCAAATAATTAATCAATGAATAAAATATTTAAAAACACCAATCTCGTCCACTATAAATAACACCCTCACCACCCCTTCTCTTCAGACCTTCAAAATTTTATCATTTTAAAAGTTATGAACAATAATGTTCTCAAAATAATCCTCTATTACCAAGAGACCTTTCATTCATCAAATTACCAAAACATTTTTCCAAAGGAGGTTCTTAGGGAGAAGAAATTCATGTGGTAAATTCCTCTTTCCTTTTTTATTTTCTTTTGAGGTTCTTTTCTATTCTTATTCTCTTCACACCACCCTCATCCAAATTAGAATGGTAACTCTAGTTCCTAAAATTTACTATATTTCTATTGTTCCATTCAAATAATACAGCTTTAAAACCCTTTCTCTTCTCAAATTTATTCTCGAAATGAAATCATAGTTCATATGGTGCTAATTTATCTCCTTCAAGGATAATTTTTTTTGATTTTCCATTAATTAATTCAAGTATGGTAATAACACAATTTATATGGTTAAAAAATTATAATATATGTATTACTTCCTATTTAATGTTCAATCACCCTTATATACCCATGATTTTAATAATTAAAACAAAACTAGATAGTGATGATTGAGAAACTATTAAAATAATATAAATGATTATCATAAACGTGTTATCTAACAATTCATCCTCACATAAATTAATAAAATGGCGTATATAACCATTTAATCTTATTAATTTTCATTAATAACATATAACATTAATTCTATACAACCATTCCCATTTTAAATGAACTTTCATACCCTTATACAAGTAAACCGATCATTAAAACCAATGTAATGAACAATCCTGAATGAAAAAAATTGTATCTTATAAATCATCAAAAGACAGTAAATAAACATAATAAAATAAAGATAAGTCAAATTCAGATTGAATATTTTATTTTAGTGTTAATTAATGAATCTTATTTTATTAGTCAAGATATTAAGAACACAGTCATAACCGCTTTGGTCATAAGCTAACAGAATCTACCCGAACCCCAAATTTTTCCTTCAGGTTACACATTCACTCTCTTTACCCCTAGGAAATTTTCCTTTATATTAATTTTATTATTATAAATTATATTTATATGTTCCAAAATAACATATCTAGATCATATCATCCTTCTTAAATAAGATATACATGATTTAAAAAGGATTCATTCTTAATTCGTCCCGATAATCTAGCCTCATCGAATGTAACATCCAAATTTAATAGCTGTTTTCAAGTGAACTCCCTAACCAATTTTATACCACCATTACTTTTATAAAATAAATTAGTTTATTCATGAAAAAAAATTGTGGTTCATTTTTGTTTTTATAAAAATTGTTATTCATTTCTCTTTTAAATGATCTTTAATAGTTTCATTAAATAACAGTGAAATGTTTCATTTCTAAAGTTTCATAAACTCTTTTTTTAATTGTTTCCACATAAATTAGAAATAAAATATTCTAATTCAGGCCTATTTTCCCTTTTGTATTTCCATTTACTTTTTTAATCCATTCTTTCAAGGGAAAATTTATGATAAGTAAAAAAATTTCTACTTTATTACATGATTATGATAACCTTCTATTTCCATGTGTAACATGTATGTTTATGATTCATGTGTAACTTATATTCATAAACATATTATGATGGTTTCACCCATAAATCACAACTATTCCTTTGGTAATTTTTAGTCTTATGAGATGTCATGTTGGGATGTGGAGTGAACCTAATTAAATTATGGGACATTTTATCTCATGTGATATATTCTTGGTAATTATCTTTGAATAATGTTTTTTTCAAGTTATATTTTGTTTCCAAATTCCTACGACGTCATGGTTATAATTTTCCATGTTATATAAGTTATTATTCCTTATTATTGTTCATGTTAAATGACTTTATGCCATTATGTTATTCCTTCTAACCCATGTTCTCTGTTTTATTCCAATTCATACTCTATTATTGGGATTTTTTTCTCATCCCTTTTGTTCATGTAATCCCCAAGATATCCTATGCAGATAGAGGAGCTCGATTGAACTTTGTATCTCTTTATGAATGATTAAAATAAATTTGTTTTATTCTATTTCCATTTTTTCAATTTTATAGGCCAAATCTTCTAGAGGCACTAGAATTTAAAATCCTTGGATTTTAATTTGATGGTTAATTATGCTTAAGATCATGTAATAATATATGTAAAATGATAGGGTATCTATAGTTGGTATCAGAGAAAATGTTTAGTTATTTATGGGATAATGATTTGAAAAATCTGTAAAAAGCCTTTGGGATGGTACTAAGTATAAGAAAAAATCCCTAAATTTTGATTACTATAGAGGAAGTGGTTTATCACGAAAAGACATCCCTATCTAGATAGTATATGTGGACATAGTTCAAGCCCAAATGTACCCATGTGTAACAACTCTGACAAGTTTTTTGATCCCTGACATGGGGATACACGTTACATGAAAATGGGCCTTACTATTCTTTTTCAACCAATTCTTAGAAGAAGTTAAAGTATTGATGCAATTTTATCATTTTTATGGGGAATATGATTAATAGTTGACATTGATAAAAAAACAAATCCACAGGGTTAATTGAAAATATGGAATTAGAATATTTGAGAATGTATTTTTCAATAAATATTTTTCATGAACCCTCCATTTCATAATGTAATTTGAATTCCTCAAACTAAAGTAAAAGGAAGACGAGTATATCATGGCATATTAAAAGAACTTCACAATGCTTGTATGATATGATACTGGATTTGTAATGAACACCAAAAGAAATTTGGATTGCTTCTTTAGTGTACTAATATATAGTCTATGAAAATAATTTGTGATTTGAGACTTTGACGGCTATGAGGAGATTTTATATTGTTACCTTATGGTTGAAATGGAGATCTAATATCTCAGTGGTCTCATGGGACCAATGATGAATAAAGAAAATTATTTTTTTATTATTGGTGGATAAATGGACAAATCCCTTTATAATCAGAAGCAAAAAAATTTCACATGTCAAAATTGTGGAAAAAAGAATCCTGGTTAAATCTAAAAGGGAACAAAGAGATGCTTCAACTGTGGATGTGAAGGGAAAATGGATAATAACTACTGAAGGGATTTTAATAATCCCACTAATGGGGAAGAAGAAAAGAAGGATCAAATACATCATCATCATGTAGTTTATTTTTTCAACTTCAAAAAACATGAGAATTGTGCAATCCATTTTCCTATGCAAAGTGTTTTTGTAGGTAATCAATAATAACAACCTCCAAGCTAGCAAGGAAAGGCATATTCAATCACGCATGCTACGGTGGAGCCTCAAAATGATGTTGTGATTGGTAAAATGATAATTTATTCAACGATAGTTAATGTATTATTTTATTATTGTTCTACTAAATCTTTAATAACCTGTTTTCTTAGTAGAACTATTACATCACCACTTCAGAATTTGGATATTGAGTTATCTACGAGAACAAACAATGGGGTAATTATTAAATCCAATGATTATAACTCATCCCCTATTAATGTTTATGGATTAAACCTCCCAGTAAATCTTATAATACTCCTTTTTATAGTTTTATGATATATTAAGCATGGATTATCTATATTGATATAAAGTCAACATCAACTATTAGAAAAGGGAAATAACTCTTCACATTCAAATGAATCATTTAATTGTATACAATTGTACCAAAGAATATGAATCTCTTTTAGAGTCATTATATCAATTGTGTATATTGTTTCTTTATGATCAAGCCTATATAGCTCATATTATTGTGAATAATGGAGATAATCATGCTCATAGATGTTTCAATTGAGAGGTATTACACTAATGTATTCTATAAAGAATTTTCTTATCTTCATCCAAATTGAGAGGGTGAGTTCTCAATTGATATTTTTATCAAATGTTTTCCTATATCAATTAATCCTTATATAATATCCATTATTGAGATGTAAGAACTAAAGAATCCATTACAATGGAATCTGGATATGTTTTTATATGCCCAGGTGCTTCACCATGGTGTGTGCCAGTCCTATTTATCAAGAAGAAGGATGTGACAATGTGCCACTACATTGATTATTGTGAGGTCTGAAAAATCAGGATAATGATCAAGTATCCCCTTCCATAGATAGATGACTTTTTTGATCAGCTAAATTGGTCCACTGTTATCTCTAAGGTGGACTTTAAACAGGGAAATTAGCAATTATAGGTAATGAGGAAGATATTCTAAAGACAACCTTTCAATCAAGGTATGGACAATATGAGTTTGTAGAGATTCACTTAAGATTCACTAATGATCCATAAATTATATTGGAATTTAAAAATCATGTCTTTAGAGATTATCTTGACCAATTATTGGTAGTATTTAAGAATTATATTCTAATATACTCCAAGTTCAAGGATGAAAATGGTGAGAATTTGAATACTATGCTGAAAACATTATAAAGGGAGAAATATTTGAAATTTATAGTAAATGTGAGTTCTTGATAGATGAATTATCTTTCATGGGGAATAAAATCACCAGAAAAAGGGATATCAGTTGACACTTACAAGACATTGGGAATCGAAGAGTGGACCTTCCTAGCATCAATAACAAGGATTTGTCATTTATGAGATCTTGTTGGGTATTACTGGCGACATTGGAAGAACATATAATGATTTCCAAACACAATAACGAAGCTAACTCAGAGAAGATAAAACTTTTTCTAGACTAATGATTCTTAAAAATAATGTAAAGTGTTGAGAAATAGTCTTATCACTACCCCAATGCTAATATTACAAAAAAATAGGGAACTATCTATGGAGTACATGGATTCTTTAAAGAAGGGATTTGGTTTTTTACAGATGCCAAATGATAAAATTGATAGTCTATGCCATAAGGATGTTGAAAATACATGAGAAATACCATTCCACACATGATCTAGTGTTGTAATAAGTGGGTTTTGAATTAAAAATTAGGATTAATTATCTCTATAGGGAGAAGTGTGAGAAATATATTGATCACAAGAATCTCAAATATATATTCACACAGAAGGAGCTTATTATGGAAAAATATATATGTTTTGAACTAATCAAGGATTATGATTTCTCAATCCAATAAAATCCTTGCAAGGAAAATAAGGTGTAATATTCTCTATGTAGACATGATCCTATATCTTTATAAATGATGATAATTGAGAAGGATCATATCTTATTAGACCTTTAATGGATAGACATGGGAATCATTAATGAGGGAACATCATCAATCCTTTATAAAATGATTTCTCAACCATTAATTTGGAGAAAATAATTTATTCTAAAATAAATGATGTGGAAATTCAGAAGAAGGAGGAATCCATGAGAAAATGAAAATCCAGAAGTCCAATATGGATGAGTATGGAGATATTAAATTTGGGTCACAATTATGTGAACCATTCAATCCACATATACATATGGATTTTATAAATGATTCACATAACTCAACCATATCTATTCACCCAAGGAGTACAAAGAATTATCGATATCTCTGAGGGAACTTTTGGTGGGAAAACATGAAAAAGGTGGTCACTAATTATACATCAATGTTCATGGTATTTCATCCAGTTAATCCAAAAAGGAAAAATTATTAGGACAGATTCAACCTCTTCCCATTCCAAAATAGTAATGGAGAACATCACCATAGAATGATTCCTTGATCTTCCAAACACATCTAGAAGAATAAATACTATATGGGTTTGTATGGATCATCTTAAAATGATAGATCACATAATCATAATTTGAGATTAATTCTCCATGTATCAACTTGAAATGATATACACCAAAGAAGTTATATTTCTGTATGGAGTAACCCTATCAATTTTATTTGATTAAGATCCAATATTTACCTCTATGTTCTAGAAAGGTCTCCAATATTGTCTAAACACTGAGATGAACATCGAAATGGATTATCTTCCTCCAACTAATGCCCAATATGAAACGACTATTCTAACACTGGATGATATGTTGAGAGTGTGTTCCGTGGACTTGAAAGAAGGTTGAGTGCAATATTTTCCTCTACTGGAGTTCTCTTACAATAATACTTCACACTCAGTCATCCAAAAGGATCCATATGAACCCTTTTATGGTAAAAGATATATTATAATGGAATGGATGGATGATATAAATGAACGTAGTATGTGAGGACCTAAAATAGTCAATGAAATGGTAGGAAATGTGAAAACCATTCAGTAGCGCATCATGGAAGACCAAAGTCAAAAACTTCTATATCTATAATCATAGACGAGTCCTTGATTATACGGTTTAATACATGGTATTCCTCTACATATCTCCATGGAAAAGGATCATGAGTATTAGGAAGAAGGGAATCCTAATTTTGAGGTAGATAGTCCCCTTCATGATTCTTGATCATGTCAGAGTTGTGGCCTATCAACTATAACCTCCACCAACGATGTCTCAAATACACATTGTATTCAACATAACCATCTTGAGGATGTAAATACATGATCCTTCACATATATTAAATTAAAAGGTGGTAAATTTGGAAAATTATCTCTCATATAAGGAGTAGCCAAAGAAGATCTTGGACTTTAGAGATAAAGTTACATGCATAAAAATTACTCACCTAGTCAAAGTACTATATAAAGAACCATAATTAAAAAGAAGAAACATGGAAATACGAGGTGGTGAAGGAGGAGAAGTACCATCACTTGATTTCACCATAGTATGTAATATGAAATTTCAATATAAAAATTTCATAAGGGGGGAGAATGTAACAGCCCAAATTTTTATTGATGAAAATTCATTTCTTATAATTATTACATATAGTATAAATTACATAAAATAAATTTGAGAACATAATAAAAACTTTATAAATGATGAATTAATAAAATAATAATTCGTTCTCAATGTTATGGAACCTATAGTGAAGGAATAATAGCATGATATTTATAATAGGAATATGACCATTATGAATCGTAAACTTAACAAATGAATAGTAACATCACTAATGAATGTATAAATAAAATTAATCCATATTATAACTGACACTATGATATTCTTATATCATAGTAGATGTAATTAAATAACTTAAAAAATATTTATTATGTGTGTGTATTTTTGTAAGTCATAAATATATAATTACAAAATTTTGGTTAATTATATAATTTCAATGAAAAATTATGTTCATAAAATGTATTGATAAATTAATATTATTTTTTATTAGAATTATAATAAAAAATTATGAGACGTTATTAAATTTTTTATTGTGTTATAAATTCAATTAATAATTTTAAAATTAGTATTTTTCATGTAAATGATTATTTTAGTTGAAATTTAAATTTATCAGATTTAGAAATTTTTTTTTGAAAAAATGAGTTCATTTTTGAATTCTACACATTAAAAAATTTCTATGGGGATTTTTTTGGATATTTTATAAAAACTATAATTTTGGGAAAATAGTAAAATACGATAATTTACAATTAGAGAAAAATAAATTAATTATGGAGTCATATATGATGTATGGATGATGTCATCCATAAATCTAGAATTATAATTTTATATTTTAATATATATGGTTATAAATCTTAGAATATTCATTGTATTGAGACAAAATAATAGTCTAATGAATTAAATATTCAGAAAACACCCCTCTCCCCCACTATAAATAACCCCCCTCACCACCTATTATCCTTACACCATCCAAGATTTGAGGAATATCCAAATTCTTCCCAATAATCTTCCCAATCCTGTCCCCCATGTTCGATATCTCATTTTCTTATCAAAATTCAAAAACTATTTTTCTATGTAGGTTCTCAAGGTGGAGAATTTCAAGCTGTAAATTACTCATTCCATTCCTTTTACTTTCTTTTCATGTTATTTTCTACTCATATTCTCCCCTTACCTCACCTCATCCAAATGAATTGGTAACTCCCATTACTTAAATATAATGTAATTTTTTATTCTACTACAATAATCAATCATCAATTATGACACCATTATTTTTCTAAAATCCCCTGTTTTATCATTAAAAACAGTCTTGGTTAATTACTTGTTTTATGGAAACAAAAATATATTTTATTATTTTAAGGCTCTTTAAATTTTTCCTCAAACTATACTAAAATGTTTCATTTTTAATGTTTCTTAAAAAATATTTTTACAAGTTTGCACTTAAATTGGACAACACATATCATGGTTCATTCCTATTTTCACATATTGATGTCCATGTGTGTTTTTAATCCATTTTTTCATGGGTACGATTATGATAATCTCATTTGTTATTCCTTATGACATGATTATGATTCCCGTTTATTTCAAGGAGAATGCCTAATGTTTTTATTTATGTAGAAAACATATTCCTGAAAATGTTACGATGGGTGTTCTAAGATAGAGCTCAACTAAATTTGGTAATGTTTTGACTCATGATATGTCATGTTGGTATAAGATGTGAACCTGATTACTTTATGGGGCGTTTTTCACCATGTTATATAGTGTTTGAAGTATGTCTTGACTCATATTTAGGTCATTTTTTATGTTTTTTACACATTTCTATGATGTCATGGTTATAAGTTCACATGTTATACGTGTTATTATTCCTTATTTGTATTCATGTTTCATGAATATATATCATCAAGTTATTAATTATAGCCCATATTCTATGCTTTATTACTATTATTACCCCCTTTCTAGTCATTTTGTATCATCCTTTTTATTCATTCCTTCCTAAGGTAATATTATGAATTTATTAGATCTCAATCATACTTAGGAGATCAATTGGATGAAAAAATAAATATATTTTTTATTATATTTCAATGTTTACTTTTTTATGTACATTATATTCCAAAAAGTCTAGAGATTACAATTTGTGGATTTTAATTAGGTGGTTAATTGTTCTTAAGATAATGAAATAATACGTATAGAAAGATATGGTCACTATAGGTTCCATTAAGTTAGTATTCAATAGAGTCATCCTACTCAGGATCATTATGGTCCATTGATAAGAAAGTACCCCTCTTAAGATACTACATATTAGAATTTAACTGAGGCATCCCTCATGGGGTCCTCAAAAAGAGTATGTGAGAAGATTTATCCTACATGGGATCCCCTTGGATCGAATATAAGTGGAGAAAACCTTTTTGGATCTGAAATCACCCTATAGTCTCAAGTTGAGGCATGAAAATGTCAAAAATAGGTTGTTAGTGACCCTTGAAAAATTTCCAATTTCATTAATCATTTTCTTATAAAATAAAAAGTCATTGGAAAACTAAATAGGTGGAATCTCCCTCAAGGGTGAGCTTGAGCATACATATATCACTACGACCCTAAATAAGTACTTTAGGGTAGGTATGATAGACCACATACCTATAAAAATATTTTAAACCCTTTATAAATGGATCTCAAAAACTGCATCCAAGCTCTCCAATATATGTGTCAAACTGCATTGACAACCAATTTCCAACCAAACAATAGACACCTCATGCACAGGCTAAAACATCAATTTAAATATTAAAAAATTACTTAAAAAAGTCAAAAAGGAAAAATTAAAGATGACTCCCAATATTCTAATAGTTTGATGTAATTTTTTTTAACCAAGTGATGAAGGTATCCAGGGTTACCTAGGAAACATCTATGGAAAAATACCTTACCAATGAAGTCAACACATTTATTAAATTAAATTAATTTGGGTCTTATAGATTTTTAAAATTATATGTGGAAACATATCTTAATGAATTATAACACAGATACGTGGAAATTACCTCTTGGGAAATCTTCTTCATATGAATATTAAAATCACCATCATAGATATCTGATTAAATGATTTTTGGTGGAATCATGAATAATAACACTAATAAGGAAAACCAAAATTTAGTGGAAGTAAACGAAAAAAACCCATAAGGGATAACAGTGTTGAAGTCTTACCATTAGGATTCCATCGCACTTGGTGATGTTCAATTCTAATCTATAATGTATGAACTAGGCCCCATTGATAGCTCATACACCCCATATTAACATGGTTTTTTCATCATGGACCATTAGGTACAATGTTTTTCCCCACATACACATGGTACCCTACCTCGTTCCCACCTACAGCCCGAACGAGTCATCTGAGTAAGGAATATACCCACATTCCTTTTCCCTCACTCACAAAAATTCTTAGAAACCTCAAAAAAGTAAAAAAATCTTGATTATTACTCCATGACAATCATGCATATCTATTTTTTCAAAATCATGTAGTCTCCAGAAAAGAAATATGCAACATGTTAACATAATTCATATCATTTAGTCATTTAACCCTTTATCATTATGGGGTGTTACATTGACCCCACTATAGCTCAACTTCCTCATTGTTGAACAAATGTCACAACCCAAACAGTGACATCACACTTAAGGCTAGGATCCTAAAATTATACAAATTTATCAATAGGGTCACACTGACATCATTGACACACCACCTTAAGATGGTCATCGTTTTTTGGCCTTCCAGGTACAAAAAGTTTCTTTGTAAAGACACAGTGCCACTAATTCAGGCCCACCCAGATGAACGAACAAATCATATAAATAATGATTGTCCCCATAGGCATTTCCCACACTCACACAAATTATGGGAAACGTTACAAAAGGTCACAAATCATTATCCCTACTCCCGGATAAACATGATTAACTGTAGAGTAAAAATCAGGAATGATATATATAGGAAAGATGATCCTAGTTGAAATCAGTCAAATAATTTTGTAATTTATCCCTTTATCATTAAAAGGAATTATATACACCACCTCTTAGATCACAATGTCCTTATTGTGGACCCCAGATCTCAACCCATGCTGCACCATCACAATTAAGGATGTGTTGAGGCTTTGATACCAATGTAATAAATGGGCCCCGCTAACATCCCAAAGACACGACCTTAATATGGACATTGGAACCTGGACTGCTAGGTACCACGAGATTCCCCATAGACACATGGTCCCTTCAATAGGGAATACCCACATGCCTAATAAGGTCATCTGAGTCAACCCATGGAGTGTAACCACACTTATTGGTTCATTATGTGATACGAATGTTACAACTGGGCCACATGGAAATCACAGACATCATGCCTAAACTTGGATGTTGGGTCCTGGCCTTCCAGCTACCATCAGTTTCCCCAGAAACACATGGTCCCATCTATAGAGAACCCGCACATTTCAATAAAGGCCATCTGACTAATGACTATCCTCAAACGTCAACACATATTTTTTACAGTGTTCTTTGTCCTCAGTCACAAACAAACTTGGAAAATTACTAGAAGGTCACCTGTCTTGGTCACTACACCATGACATGTTCACTTTATTGTGGTGTTCTAATTAGGTATGCTCCTAAAAATAATTGACCACTTTGTTTACATTAGTCAGATCATTTAATCATATAGCCCTTTATCATTCTGAGATGTTGCAATTAATAAGGAATAACTCTAGTGGATGAATAGAGAAAGAGAATATAATTTTTGAGGTAGATCCTATATGGAAAATTTAATACAAGAGGGGAAAACCCCTTCATGTTTTAGGGTGGAGAGATGGAATTTCCCCCAATTTTTCAGCCACATGATTTGAAAAGAAGGTTATACAAACTATGAACCAACCATGTGACTCTAATCTCATTAGAACACCACTAATGTATGGTCAAGGAACACGGCCTAACAGAGAATGTTAAAACCATTAGATAGGTATACAAAAATCTATAACCCTATACATACCATTTCCCTGACTTGTTGTATGGTTTACTCATCACATTTTATAATGAAAACTCGAATGCATTGTTGGGCCACACAATTATCATTTAAAATTCTCCAACCGATCACCCCACGCCGCAACATTATATAACATATGTTTTGGGTCCCAAACTCTTAGGAAACTCCTAAAAACTCATAAATTTCATTAGATCCTCTTTCCACATTTACAAACATTATTCAGTGGCATTACCACCTTTAGAGTTTGATTTGATGTCGCTAATCAGAAATTAACACATCCTAGAGATGATAATTTAATTTCAATCTAAAAATTTTGACCCCCAATAACATGATTGTACAACCTCCTAAGCTATGAAGTTCTCATTTATGAGAATCCTTATTGGGAATTAAAATGATAACACTATAATACTTGTTTCATGAATTCCTGCTCAAGCAACTGAATTGCATTTCTGAATGGAAAACATTCCTTTAATATTTTCTTTAATAACAGGATGTCAAACCATAAAAAACACAAGCCAACACTCAGAACAAATGACAAAATAATTAGATTATTCTTACACAATATTTTCTAAGTTGAGAGAAAATTATATCTACTTAATCTATATCAACCTATCTATGGCATTCACCACCAAATTCTATTTCTTTGAAAATAAAATTTTGAGTCGTGGTACTACCACTAATATAAATTCTTACCAAATGTTACCACTATCATCCTAAAAATGCTCCCATAATGTTTCTCATATTTCAATAACTGATCAAACATGCAGAACTACCTATGAAGAACAATTATATTCAAAACGTAAAATCCCAATCAACCTTCTGGAATTTGGTCATTCTTTATTTTTAATGAAAATCCTTGGATGACACTTACACTACACTCATCTCAAACAAAGGTCTATCCCAATGGAGTTCCACATCGACCAAATCCCACCAGTTTATACTCAATCCCACATACCTATATATTTCTATTCCAAAAATTTATGGATTCCACCGACTATGAATAAAAAAAACCGGATCCTATTTTCTTTATCCCAAGGCACACTGATATTATTTTGAACACAGTCAGAAATGAGCGTGACCATCTTCTGTGAAGTTTCATGGTCAACCATCCACTTTTTTATCAATTATTTCCCACTACGTAGATAATGATGATTTTTTATCTAATACCTATGGATCATAATAAGTTATTTCAGACTCAAAAACCACACTAAAACTCCAGACATTTCTATATCTAAACCGAAATTTAGAATTCATCACTGAATCTAGTAGTACATGTTTACATCAATCCAAAGAAATCTAAAATCAAAACAACCACTATAAAATTTGTGTCATGATATAATGAACCTTTTAATAAGAGGTTTACAAAAAATCTAATTACTTCATACTCCCCACCTATAACACATACTAGTCACCATAGATACAAAATTAGTTCTGGATCAACACAACACATGCTATACCAAATTCCAGATATAATGAATGACATGGATGAAAAAATACCCACCACAGAAAACCCTTGAAAACATAACCCATTTCCAATTCCATCATCCCATGAAAAGTTCGACATTTTTTTCTAATTAATATCATAGTAAGGTTCACCACCCTTAAATGACCAATAGTGATATAACCACCATATGTATTATCTTATACTGCTCCTTGAGAAGAACATCAATAGGTTCCCAGATTAGACTATAAAAATTTATCTAGATATACCGATTTATAGTTGATGCTCTCCCAACATACATAGGATCATTCCATGATATAGGTCATGATCACCTCTAAACTAGGAGTACACAAATATTCTATTAATATACATGTATAATTATCTCAGAAAATTCTCATTGTAAATAGGCTATACATTCCTTTAACTGAACCCTGACACCAAATCTCCTAACAATGCATGTACGGGTATAGCCACATGTCAAACTCCTCACAACATTCGATTTATACCCACTCTCTCCTCTACCATGGGAGGAAATATTTTATTTTATAACAACTCCCTGAATGCCATGCCTATAACATTTCATTAATAAAAGTGATCCTCAACACGAATTTGACCACATACAAATCTATGTCAAAGATTGTACCATGCTCAACCGATTCATACAATTCCTATCACTCACAACATAGCTGTTGAAAAATTACATACCACATAATCATAACCTAATTCATTCTCTTATGAACCGCCAGTTATTAGAGATAAGATGACAGTGCTACATGACATGTCAAACATAACATGTTGGATTCTCTATTTGATATACCCCTAAAAATTAGGAACCTCACCCATGCCATTATTTATTTTCTTATCACCAGTCACATGACATCATCCCCATCATGAGAATATACCCGCACTTTGACCATCTACCAAAAATAATCTATTAGTTGAAAGGGCTAGGAACCCATACATTCCTACCAGCAGAACTCATTCTTGATTACCATGAACTCTATTTCGTTCTTCAAAAACTAAAGACATCATCATGAATATATCACATAACCCATGTACCTCCCATTAATCAATATTAATAGAAGAAAACATCCTTGAAAACATCTTATAATGGAATCCATAAACCTAGGTCATCACCTCTCACATGCATCCCTTAATTAACCAAACTATAAATCACCAGGATCTGATTCAATACTATTGTTCTATATTTATCTCATAATGTAAATGGATAAAACATCTGTAAGGGAGATAATGATACCATTTTTTAAGATTTTTTCATCAATGGATTCTAAAAAACATTAAGGAATATTTTTAGAGCCATGCACTAAGTCAATGTGTGATTTTTGGTACAGAAGATGCTCAAAATTCATATATGAAAAATATAAAATATATTATGTCATCCACTTGAATAGTTTATATTTACTCATTGATATGGACATTATATTGAAAAATAGTGACCATGATTGAATCTTTAATGTAATGGTTGACCTTGGAAATTCCTAACGTTGGTCGACACAAGACGACTGATTGAGGCTGCCATTGGTGTGTTAATTTAATTAAAATGATTAAATAATTTATTTATTTTATTATATTATATACCCTTGATAATCCTTTATATATAATATTTTATTAAAACTTTCTTGGTTTAGCTGCATAACATAGGGGGATTTGAGATGAGGTTATGACGTTCTTCTTTTGGGGGCCGAGATCAAAGAACAACAATAATTATGTTTGAAGTGGATTTAGAAGAAGTGAAGAAAAATAAATTTTATCCATCTATATAAAACACATTCTTCGTCAATGATCAATCCTTATTTAAGGTAGGGATCATATTGTTTTCGTTTCCACCATTTTGAATGAAATATTGAGAACGAATTTATATCTAACGTTTCTGATCTATGATATGTTGTTCTTCACATGATCATATTGAATAATTTTAATTATTAAAATTTAAATATTATTTATATGCCATTATATTCCCATTTACATCTATTTGTATGTAATTATTGGCCAAAAATTTATGTACAATTATCTATTTACTACATTCTTGAACATCTTCTCCCAACTATTCTTTGTGTTCATCACTTTTGGCCCATGGAGTTGTGGTTCAACATTTTATAGGTGGTTTAATATGTGATCTGACCACTTGAGTCATGGAAGTCCTAAAAATTATGGTCAAGATAGTGACATGTGGATGGTTGAATATGAATTGTTGGCAGCGATTCCTTGATATGGGATTCATAGTGGTGATGGTTGGCTCACATGACACATGAAAGCTCCTTGTATAGTTAGTCAATTTTTCATTTTGTCCCACGCAAGGGATGAAATCTATGGTTGGAGGTGTCCCACTATAGTTTTGGGTGATCAAACAATGGATTTCATGGTTTCTAAGGATGATTTGATATTATCATGATGAAATCATGTTTTCTTTGAAAAACTAAATTATATAGTGTCTCATATGAAGAACAAACACAATATTGTATCCCCTAGTTATATCATAAGGGTTTTGGGAAGAGTTATGGATCACACACCAAGTAGTCGATCCCACACTCCATGTGAATATACAATGCTGAAAAAACTATGTTCCATTTGGATCATTGTCATAACCACATTTGGTCCTACATGTTGTTTACTAGATTATAGGAGAATTGGCTTAGGAACATGGTCAGGTACTCCATAACACCTTATGTATATTGGAATAGCCTAAAGTACATGAGCATGACCACATGTACATAAGAATGGAATGGACGGAAAGAACCATGACCTGAGTGGCCAAGAAAAAGTATTTAGACCATGTATACACTATGATTTCCTACATGGCCAATCTGTCCATGTGAATAGGAGATAAAGACTATCTTATGAGGTGGGGAACACACTGTGTGGACCCCCATACACATCGTGTATTCTTTCCATAACACCTTCCCCTCAAATATCATTTGTTTGGACTAAGATTTTTGGCTGATGAGTAGCCTATAAAGAGTGTTTTTTCCAAATAGAACAATATTTTGGAATTCATTTTAGAAGATTGGATAAAATTTTAAATATTCTAAGAATGATGCTTCTTTAGAGGGCACTTAATGACGGCAGGAACTTAGTTTTTTATCACTAGTGCAATGTCGGTGTTGGAAATAATCTATCCCAGTACGGTATGGGTCCTCTAAATCTATATATAGATGGAGGAAGTACTCCTCTACACTTTTTATGGCTCCTATATCTATGGAGTCATACTCCCCTATCTTTAAGCTCCAACTACATGTGGCTCCTCCATATGGGATAGTTTTCCAATGAATGTGGTGTGCAGTAGAAAGGTGTAGGCCCTGCTACAAATATTCTGATGTGTTTTACAATGATATTGTGCATTAGGGATAATATTATATAGTTGTAGGAAGACACATCAACATTCAAAGTCTTTTGAGATACATATCCCTATTCTCTCTCTACTAGGATTCACTAGTAGAATATCTATTTTTTGGGGGTTTTTGATCCCAATTATTATTTTTTGAGTTGAAAATTATTATCTCTCCCACTTACTCACATTATAGTTTCATGGAATCCAAAGAGTTATGTATATATTAATACTTCCATTGTATATTCCCACATGTTTTGTGTCTTATTTATATGATTTAAAGACTTGTAGTATATTTTGTGAAGCTTGGGGATACTTGTGTATGTAGACTATGTAAGGAGGTCAGAAATGGAGACCAAGAGCTGGGATCTCATAGATCTTATCTATTTTAGGATTTTTTTAGTTTTAGTAATCATTCTTATTATGGTGTGTATTCTTCCCCTTTACACTTTGGTTTAAAATTTCATACTCTATATAGGCTATTACAACCATGATCCTACTCTACATGGTGCTATCTTTTATTATTTCATTACAAATTAGATGGAGATGGTTGTGTAAATTCATTCTGGTACATTGGTAGAAGGCCCCCCATTTTAAATTATTCATTCTCTTTTTTTGTCTACATCCCCTAATATATTGTAGGTGGACTTGGTGTTTTCACGGTTCAACCCTCTACGGGCCATGAGGGTACTAGTTATTTGGGTCATGAAAAGTGGTATTAGAGATGTTCAATCCGTCTAATGGTGTTTGGAGTACTTCCATTTGAAGAATTTTTTAGGATATAGAGAAACCATGTTAGAGTTTCATGAGTGTATATCTTGGACCAAGAAACAAAGTGTTGGTGAGACACATAATGTATCAATGCACCAGGACACTGATTACATGATTACTAACATGGAATACACTAACATTGGTTACATGAAACATTTGTAAAACATGATATAGGATTGATTCCTTTGACTATCCTTCATGATTCATCTCCAAAAAAATATAATCATCCATTCTCTGTAAGTCTTGATCACTTTCTAGATGAATCTAGGAAACAACTACCTAGGTTACTGATTTAGGATCATTTCGGTTATCTGAACAGTTATGATGCCTCATTTTAGGTTCTATATCATGAGATACTTCCAAAAGTGGGAAAAAGAATCATACATACATGATGAGAAGTAGTTTGTACAAGAAGATAAATCTATGGATTTACACAATCTAAGAGCACTACATGGGTTCCAATATTGGATACCATTGAGGTTCTTGGGGAGATAGATCCCCTTGAAGTGGATAAATTCCTTGACATTGTGATCTGAGTCGTCATGATTGTATGTACCCCGAATGCTTAAATTGAATCACTCGAAGCCTATATTTTCTATGAAGATTTCGGGTTTTAGTTGAGACTACTTTTTTAAACTTATTATGAGATGATGGTATTGTGGTATAACATCAAGAAACTATATTTTGATGAGTATTGTTGTTTGTATGTAATATTAGATTAGTTATAAAGGCATATTGAGTTTCTGTAAGAAAGCTAGATATATTTTGAGTATTCATTGAGTTTCACTAACATATCCTAGTCTCCCTTGACATGGTGTGAGATGGATTATTTTGAACATGGATATTGAGTATGGTCTAAAAATAGACAATCATGCCCGCATAGTTTCACTATGCCTTCTAACGTTCTGTTTTGCGTTAGAGTGGGGTTTGCTGGGTGAGTGTTTCCTAAAAGAGGGGAAAAAAGACTGTTGGAGTTAATTTTTGACATCATGTGGTTGAGTCATCTATATAATCTTTCATGTTTCACACATTGAGGTCTCAAAATAAGAGGAATAATCATAAATAAAAATAGAAAAATAGAAATGTGTCTTAGGAATCAAACATGAAATCCATTAATCCTAAAGAGGGGTGATTATATGATTGTCATTGGTGAGTTCACTTGACCTGTGATTTATCAACCATAATGCTAAGTTTGATAGGAATATTTTTGAAGGACCACCACAGCAGAGGCAGTTCTATGATCATGGATAATGAAATATATTACCAGGGATGCCCTTAGAGACACCATGCTAACAGATAATTTAGAGGAGGTATGAAGGTAGGTGGATTTATTAGAGGGTGATGATATGATCTACAACCACAACCACCACTACCATACTACCCATGTAGGCTTAGAGAGCTGGTCGTCAAGGTTGTGGAAAGCTATTAGCTATGGAGGTACTGAAGTATAATTTTCATTAGATAGTATTATATATTATTTGTGTCTTTTATAATCTTTCCCCTGTATTAGTAGACATAGGCACATGTCATTCCCTTATCTCTCTATTCCTTGTATGAAATCTAGATCATCTAGTAGAGATGTTCTCCAAAGTTCAAGTTCTTGAGTTTCCTATAGGGGATGCTTCTACAATATTTCATATATTATTGTAGTGTGATCTAGATCTTGATGAAGAGTATTTCATATAGCATCCCGCCTTTTTATAACATAAACTTTCATTACATTACACATAACTGAGGATATTTAAGGTCTAGTGTCTTGAAAACCAGGAACATAATACATGAAAACAACATAAAGAATTCTTCTTAAACACTTGAAAGTCTTCTCCTTAGGTTCATCCTAGGTTCATTACCGCATATCATAACCTGGGGACATACATCACAAGAAAGGGTGAGCAGAAGGCCCAGTAAGGGAAACAAAAGGAGCATTTTACATGTGAACTTGATATACTTCAATAAGGACATGAAAAGAACTCTAAGGCATGAGAAAGAAATCATGAGTCATTTCATAATAAAAATAACATTTTTCATAACTTGAAAATGTGGCTACATCATTTAACATAGACAATCATGAACATATCACCAAGGTCCATCCCCGAGGTGTCATTTGAAAATTACCAAGGTTATTCACCAAGGTATCGTGAAAATTGTAATTTCTAGTGGTTACATCATTACCCAATGCATTGGAGTGCTATCAGGGCGCACCCTTAAATTTGAAATTATTATAATGTGAGCCACATATATAATCATCAAACATTTCATAAATAACCCATATAGCATAAAATAAATGGGTTTCATTTCATAATCATAACGTTTTAAAAACTTCTTTAAAGACATGATCTTTACGTCACTTTAAACACACGAAAGGGAAAGTGGGTCTCATGTATGTAAATCCAAGAATTTAAAATAGAAAATTTTGATATATATGTGAATACACTTGTAGAAATAAGAGCTTTTAGTATTCACTTTATAACAAAAAATAATTTTGAGAAAAGGGAGAGGCATTTTGAGACGAAAATTCTGCAGCATAACGGCTATGTTACAAGGTTTTAGAAAACATTGAAAAGAGAGGGGTCGTGGGTCACCCACTCATAAATGATCCATAAAACAGTAGGGGGACAGAATATAATGGATTTAAGAACATGGTAATGAAATTTGAAAGATATACCATATGAAATGAAAAACATGGAAGTGAGACAAAACAAGATTTCTCTTATGAAAATTCAGCAGCCTAACGGCGTCACTTAACATCAATAAAAAAATGATTTGACAAGATCAAACAGGGTCACTCATCATATGATCATAAGAGATATGTATGATAGATATAGAGATCATACCCCAACATAATAAAAAGGAACTTGAAAGACTTTACATAAAAAATCGAACTTGAAAAATGAGAAGGGTGAAAGAATCCCTTAAAAATTCGGCAGCCTAACGGCGTCACTTAAACATTCATAAAACGAAATGATGAGAGTAAGAGGGGATCTCTCATCATATAAACATTAAAAGGGCAGGAATAGGAATATAAAAGAACATCCTCTCACATAAGAACATGGAGCATAAAAAGAATGACATAAAGAGGATTACATGAAAAGAAAGAGAGAGGTCGGATCCCTTACATTAAAAAGTGACTCTTGAAACTCAATGTTTTGGACCTTGAGGGCTTGGAGGAACCTTGGGAGGACTCCTTGGGAGGTAAGGAGACCAGAAATTTGTGGGGGGAGAGTTGGGAGTGGAGACTAAAGGAGGAAAGGGTGGGTATTTATAGGGAAAGTGAGGGGACAAGGCATTAATGGCCAAGGGACACCTCATTAGTGGTTTTGGCAAAACCATGGGCTTGCCCATGGTATTTGCCCATGGTATTGGCCTCTTGGGACACCTCATACCTTATCTTACTATTAATAAATCGAACATATTGAATATATACTTAATACATCATTTAATGATGTCATTAAACACTAGTAACTTAAAAACTATATTTTCACTATTCATCGAAAATTCAACTTTCTCAGAATAATCCCAAAATTTCACCTTAACCAAATATCAATGCTCTGATTTCAAAAATGAAATCCATTTTGTAAAAATAATTTTCTAAACATTTTTAATTTAATTTTTAAATAAAAATACTATTCATCGAAAATTCATTTTTTCAGAAAAATCCCCAAAAATTACCTTAACATAATATTGATGCTCTGAGTTCAAAAATAATGTCCTTTCTATAAAAATAATTATCTAATTATTTTTAATTAAAATTTTAATTAAAAAACACTATTCACCCGAAAAAAACTAATACTTGATTAATCATTTATGAAACTGTTATTTACCCATTTTATTGAACCACATTACTTAATCTAGGTGTCTAAATTATATTAAATGTTTCTTTGAGTGAAATTACTAATCCATTTGGTCACATTACTAATCCTAAGCGTAAAATCACTATTCATAATTTACTATTCATCAAAAATTAAGTTGATCTTATTAGACTCCAAATTCCTTACAGAACACTTTTGTAGAAGACCATTTTTTGAAAATCATTACACATCATTAGTTATTTAGGGTTTTCATAAATATTTTAAAATATCCCCTTTTTCCAAAATTCATCAATAAAAAAGATCCTAAAATTATCTGGACAAAAGAAATTCCACAAACATCACTAAAGGATGAGATCTCAATATATTCACCCGAAAGGATTACACAAGGAAGCTAGGGTCTCGTCACATAGCCCCTTATAACACCGGCATATGACCTAAGTGTAAGGTGTGCTATGGTGAGAGAATATGAGGGAGGCTCAGATAACATTGCCCAAGTAGTAATCTCTACTAACTTGAACTTCTCCCGTAGGCATTTCTGTTCAAGCTTGACATGCTGGAGTTCGGCTTGGGCTTGGTCCAAAGCGAAGCCCACTGATGCTACCTCCTTCCCAAGCTCTGATAAGTGGGCTTCATAAGGGTCGAGTCTACTGGATGAAGCCATCGACTCCTCTTTCTGCATTAACCATTAACATCTTATTAAATCATTAAGAGTAAGTTAATATACTACTCAAAAAGATTGGGTCGTTACATTCTTCCCCCGTTAAGAAATTTCGTCCCCGAAATTTATACTTGAGGCCTAGTAGAAAAGGTGAGGGTACTTTTTCTTCATTGTTTCCTCAGGCTCCCAAGTCGCTTCTTCATATTTATGATTCCTCCACAACACTTTCACAAGGTGGGTAGTCTTGTTTCGTAGGACCTTGTCTCTACGGTCCAAGATCTCCACTGGCTGCTCCTCATAAGAGAGGTCATTTTCCAGTTGTACCACCTCTGGGTTTAGTACATGCGAAGGGTCAGGTATGTACTTTCTCAAGAGAGATACATGGAAGACATCATGAACTTGATCTAGGTTCGGTGGAAGTGCTAGACGATAGGCCACTGCTCCTATGCGATCAAGGATTTCATAGGGGCCAATGTACCTATGGTTGAGCTTCCCTTTCTTCCCAAACCGCATGACTCTCTTCCATGGAGAAATTAGAAGGAAGACTTTGTCACCAACACCAAACTCTAAGTCCCTTCGACGATTGTCAGCATAGCTCTTCTGCCGACTCTGAGCAGCCTTTATGTGTTGTTGGATGGCATGAACCTGTTCTGTCATTTCTTGCACAAGATCAGGCCCAAGAAGCTTTCTCTCACCAGTTTCATCCCAACAAGTAGGAGTTCTACATCGCTTTCCATACAGAGCTTCATAGGGTGCCATCTGAATACTCGAATGGAAGCTGTTGTTGTAGGAGAACTCAACTAATGGGATGTGTTTATCCCATCCACCATTAAATTACATTGAGCATAATATCAGCATGTCTTCGAGTGTCTTAATAGTCCTTTCAGATTGGCCATCAGTTTGAGGATGATAGGCCGTACAAAAATTCAATTCAGTATTCAGAGCATGTTGAAGACTTCTCCAGAATTTTGATGTAAATCTTGGGTCACGATCAGATACGATGGATAGTGGTACCCCATGCAGCCTTACCACTTCCTTCACATATATCTTGGCAAGCTGATCCAGAGAGAAATCTTCCCGAATAGAGATAAAATGGGCTGTCTTGGTGAGACGGTCCACAATAACCCATATCGCATTGTTTCCTTTGGATGTTTTCGGGAGACCAGTTACAAAGTCCATAGTGATATTATCCCACTTCCATACTGGTATGGGTAGAGGTTGTAATACCCCATTAGGAAGTTGTCGTTCTGCCTTTACTTGCTGACACACCAGGCACCTTGTAGTGAAATCAGCAATCTCCCTCTTCATGTACCCCACCAATAATGATCACAAAGGTCTCTATACATCTTAGTGCTTCCCAGATGTATAGAGAATGTAGAACTATGAGCTTCATCCATCAGTTCTTTATTTATCTCTGGAATAGATGGAACACATAGTCTTGTCCGAAATTTCAATACACCTTCTTGATCAATATTGAAATCAGGGAACTTCCCATCCTTTACAGCCTCGAACTTCTCTTGCAGCAAAGGATCTTCTTTTTGAGCCTTCTTGATCTTCTCTAGTAATGATGGTTGAGAAATCATTTGGGATAGGGTTGATGATGTCCCTTTCCATATAATTCCCATGTCCAGTTTTACTAGATCTTTAATCAAGGGATCTCCTAAGATCCTCATTGTTTCCAGAAAAATAGGATCTTTCCTGCTTAACGCATCCACGAATTTGTTTTCTCTTCTAGGGTGATAATGTATTGAACAATCATAGTCTTTAATAAGCTCCAACCATCTCCTTTTTCTCATGTTCAATTCTTTCTGTTTGAAAATATACTTTAGACTTTGGTGGTCAGTGTATATATAACATTTCTCCCCATAAAGATAGTGCATCCATATCTTTAGAGGAAAAACAACTGTCACCAGCTCTAGATCATGCGTAGGATAATTTTGCTCATGAATCTTCAACTGTCGAGATGCATAAGCAATTACCTTGTCATTTTGCATGAGGACGCACCCACGCCCTTTCAAAGATGCATCGCTAAAAACAATGAATCATTCTCCAATAGAGGGTAGTGTTAACACAGGTTCAGTAACCAATCTGTTCTTCAGCTCTTGGATACTTTCCTCGCATTCCTTTGTCCAGATGAACTTAACCCCTTTTCGAGTCAACTTGGTTAGTGGATTAGAAAGCCGTGAAAAGTTTTTCACAAACCTCCTATAATATCCTGCTAAACCAAGGAAACTATGAATCTCAGTTACTGTTGTGGGTTGAGGCCACTCCTTCACAACCATTGTCTTGGTAGGGTCAACCGAGATTCCTTCATTTGTTATGATGTTCCCCAAGAAATCCACTTGTTGTAACCAAAACTCACACTTTCTGAACTTCCCAAAGAGCCTCTCCTTCCGTAGAGTTTTCAAAATAACCCTCATATGATCTTCATGCTCCTCACGACTTTTTGAATATATCAAAATATCATCAATAAAAACTACCACAAAGTTATCAAGGTAGTCCTTAAAGACTCTATTCATCAAATCCATCAAAATAGCAGGAGCATTATTCAAGCCGAAGGGCATAACAGTAAACTCATAATGCCCATATCATGATCGGAAGGCAGTCTTTGGAATATCTTCCTTCTTCACCCTCAGTTGATGATAAACAGATCGAAGGTCAATCTTAGAGAATAATTGAGCCCCGTGAAGTTGGTCAAATAAATCATCAATTCTTGGAAGAGGATATCTGTTCTTCACTGTGATCCCGTTCAGTTCTCTATAATCAATACATAGTCGCATTGATCCATCCTTCTTCTTCACAAAGAGAACTGGTGCTCCCCAAGGAGACACACTCGGTCGGATAAACCCCTTCTCCAACAAGTCTTGGAGTTGTTTCTTTAACTCTTCTAGCTCCACATTTTCCATTCTATACGGAGTCTTTGATACCGGTTGAGACCCAGGTATGAGTTCAATGGAGAACTCTACCTCTCTTTTTGGGGGAGGTCCAAGTAACTCCTTAGGAAATACATCCATGTATTCCTGAACAATCGGAACATCTTCTATTTGTATGCTCCCTTTTCCTTCTTCATCATCACCGATTAACTTCATAAAGAAATCTATAGGAGGTGCTTCTAGATAGGGATCAGTTCGGGATATCTCTCCTCGGAAGATAACTGTAGGTCGTTCATTCAAGACTACTGAGATTTCCTTACTTTTGCATTTGATCTTAGCATTATACTTTGAGAGCCAGTCCATCCCTAGTATAATGTCGAATTCCAACATGGGAATGACTACTAGATTTGCTATAAGATTGTGCTCACTAAAGTAATCACTAGAGTCTCTAAACAATGTTGATGCATAGATAATCCCACTTGGAGTCTTGACTGACAACTCTACCCCAATGAATTCGGGGATTTATTCTATATTCTTTGCAAACATGGAAGAAATAAAGGAATGCGTAGAACCAGAATCAAATAAAGTACTTTCTAGTTTTGAGAGGACGACAAGAGTACCTGCTACCACATCGTTCGGAACTTCAACATCAGTTGTTGTGATAGAGAAGGCACGACCTTGCTCCCTTGGCCTCTGCTGAGGTTGATGGTTATTCCCCTCCACCGCCCTCAGATTTGGACATTGATTAGCAATGTGCCCAAGCTGTCCACACTTGAAGCATGTGACTTCGGGTAGGGCCAGAACCATCTTTCCTCTATCGTTAGTGTTGGGAAGTTGAGGCTTCACATCACTACGACAATTCCGAGAAATATGGCCTTCTTTTCCACACCTATAGCACTTACCACTTCCGATCAAGGATTTCCCCAAATGCTTCTTCCCATATTTATTGCATGTGGCATGTTGAATATGCTTTCCATCTCCTTCCTGATTAAAACTTCTTCCTAGGCTTGGTTCTAGAGTTCTCTTCTTCTCATTAGATTTGTGAGACCACTGTGTCTCCCCAAACTCTAGTTCAACTTTCATAGCACTTCGAACAATTTCTTCATAGCTATCATAGTCCCTGTTGGCTAGATTCTTCCGTAGATGAGGTCGTAGTCCACCAAAGAATCTATCAACCTTCACATTAAGGTCCATGATGAAGCTTGAGGTATAACGGGAAAGCCTTGTGAAGTTCATCTCGTAGGTTCCAACTGATTCATTCTCCTTTTTCTTCAGCTCGATAAATTCTTTCTCCATTCTCGTTCTCATCGAACGAGGGAAATACTTATTAAAGAATATTCCCCGGAACTCTTCCCACTCCATAGCTTCCATCTCTCCTCATGGCTTCATGTTTTTGATCCGTGACCCCCATTGATCAGCTTCTCCCTCTAGGCGGTAAACAGCAAGGGTGACTTTTTCTTGTTCTAAACAATGAAGAACAGAAAAGATCTTTTCAATGGAGCCTATCCATTGTTCTGCAACCAAAGGGTCAGTAGATCCACTGAATGTTGGTGGTCGTTGGCGCATGAAGGACTCAACAGAAATTTGTTCCCTTCGTGGTGAGATCGGCCTCTTAGCTTGATTCATGTTATTACTCATAACTTGAGTCAGTTGGTTCATCATTCGCATAAATGTTTCCATTCCGAATTCCATTGGAGGGCCGTCAGCACATGGTGTATTGCGGTCACCATCGGCACAGTTCCTCCTATTGCCCACCATTTTCTAAAAGAATAAAACCTTAGTGAGAAACTTATTTCATTTATGAATCTTTTAACTGAGACTTCATGCTTAGACAATTACACTTTTCTATAATTCCTTCATAATGATTCATAAAAATCTTGTGATTAACCAAACATATCCCCCGGGAGTGTTGTAACCAAGAGTGCAGCAAGGCTCATTATCGTGCACCAGTTCCCGTTTGAGTCTACCTCAAAGCGGTGTTTTTGGGTTTTACCACTATGTAAATCTGTGCCAGAGCCGCCTCTACCTGCTCGTATCCAGACATGGATGTATTTGTTTGATAAACCACTTACTCAATACTTACCAAAATACCAAGAAGTTTTCTTATATTTAAACTTTTCTATAGGGTTCTTCCTAATGTTCTTATATCCTAATTTCCACAAATAACTAAACAATCCTTTGATACCAACTATAGCATCCCGCCTTTTTATAACATAAACTTTCATTACATTACACATAACTGAGGATCTTTAAGGTCTAGTGCCTTGGAAACCAGGAACGTAATAAATGAAAACAACATAAAGAATTATTCATAAACACTTGAAAGTCTTATCCTTAAGTTCATCCTAGGTTCATTACCACATCTCATAACCTGGGGACATACATCACAAGAAAGGGTGAGCAGAAGGTCTAGTAAGGGAAACAAAAGGAGCATTTTACATGTGAACTTGATATACTTCAATAAGGACATGAAAAGAACTCTAAGGCATGAGAAAGAAATCATGAGTCATTTTATAATAAAAATAACATTTTTCATAACTTGAAAATGTGGATACATCATTTAACATAGACAATCATGAACATATCACCAAGGTCCATCCCCAAGGAGTCATTTGAAAATTACCAAGGTTATTCACCAAGGTATCGTGCAAATTGTAATCTCTAGTGGTTACATCATTACCCAATGCATTGGAGCGCTATCAGGGCGCACCCTTAAATTTGCCATTTTTATCATGTTATCCACATATATCATCATCAAACATTTCATAAATAACCTATATAGCATAAAATAAATGGGTTTCATTTCATAATCATAACGTTTTAAAAACTGCTTTAAAGACATGATCTTTATGTCACTTTAAACCCACGGAAAGGGAAAACGAGTCTCATGTATGTAAATCCCAGAATTTAAAATAGATCATTTTGATATATATGTGAATACCCTTGTAGAAATAAGAGATTTTAGTATTCACTTTATAACATAAAATAATTTTGAGAAAAGAGAGAGGCATTTTGAGACGAAAATTCTGCAGCATAACAGCTATGTTACAAGGTTTTAGAAAACATTGAAAAGAGAGGGGTCATGGGTCACCCACTCATAAATGATCCATAAAACAGTATGGGGACAGAATATAAGAGATTTAAGAACATGGTAATTAAATTTGAAAGATATACCATATGAAATGAAAAACATGGAAGTGAGACAAAAAAAGATTTCTCTTATGAAAATTTGGCAGCCTAACTGCGTCACTTAACATCAATAAAAAATATGATTTGACAGGATCAAATAGGGTCCCTCATAATATGATCATAAGAGATCAGTATTATAGATATAGAGATCATACCCCAACATTATAAAAAGGAACTTGAAAGACTTTACATAAAAATCGAACTTGAAAATTGAGAAGGGTGAAAGAATCCCTTAAAAATTCGGCATCCTAACGGCATCACTTAACATTCATAAAACGAAATGATGAGAGTAAGAGGGGATCTATCATCATATAAACATGAAAAGGTCTGTAAGAGGAATATAAAAGAACATCCTCTCACATAAGAACATGGAGCATAAAAGGAATGACATAAAGAGGATTACATGAAAAGAAAGAGAGAGGTCGGATCCCTTACCTTAAAACGTGACTCTTGAAACTCAATGTTTTGGACCTTGAGGGCTTGGGGGAACCTTGGGCGGACTCCTTGGGAGGAAAGGAGACCAGAACTTTGTTAGGGGAGAGTTGGGAGTGAAGACTAAAGGAGGAAAGGGTGGGTATTTATAGGGAAAGTGAGGGGACAAGGCATTAATGGCCAAGGGACACCTCATTAGTGGTTTTGGAAAAACCATGGGCTTGCCCATGGTATTTTCCCATGGTATTGGCCACTTGGGACACCTCATACATTATCATACTATTCATAATTCGACCATATTGAATATATACTTAATATATCATTTAATGATGTCATTAAACACCCGTAACTTAGAAACTATATTTTCACTATTCATCGAAAATTCAACTTTCTCAGAATAATCCCAAAATTTCACCTTAACCAAATATCAATGCTCTGATTTCAAAAATGAAATCCATTTTATAAAAATAATTTTCTAGATATTTTTAATTTAATTTTTAAATAAAAACACTATTCATCGAAAATTCTTTTTTTCAGAAAAATCCCTAAAAATTACCTTAACATAATATCAATGCTCTGAGTTCAAAAATAAAGTCCTTTTTATAAAAATAATTATCTAATTATTTTTAATTAAAAAACACTATTCACCCGAAAAAAACTAATACATGATTAATCATTTATGAAACCGTTATTTACCCATTTTATTGAACCACATTACTTAATCTAGGTGTCTAAATTATATTAAAACTTTCATTGAGTGAAATTACTAATCCATTTGGTCACATTACTAATCCTAAGCGTAAAATCACTATTCATAATTTACTATTCATCAAAAATTATGTTGATCTTATTAGACTCCAAATTCCTTACTGAACACTTTTGTAGAAGACCATTTTTTGAAAATCATTACACATCATTAGTTATTTAGGGTTTTCATAAATATTTTAAAATATCCCCTTTTTCCAAAATTCATCAATAAAATACATCCTAAAATTATCCGGACAAAAGAAATTCCACAATCATCACTAAAGGAAGAGATCTCAATTTATTCACCCGAAAGGATTACACAAGGAAGCTAGGGTCTCGTCAGATAGCCCCTTATAACACCGGTATAAGACCTAAGTGTAAGGTGTGCTATGGTGAGAGAATTTGAGGGAGGCTCAGATAACATTTCCCTAGTAGTAATCTCTACTAACTTGAACTTCTCCCGTAGGTGTTTCCGTTCAAGCTTGACATGCTGGAGTTTGGCTTGGGCTTGGTCCAAAGTGAAGCCCACAGATGCTACCTCCTTCCCAAGCTCTGATAACTGGGATTCATAAGGGTCGAGTCTACTGGATGAAGCCATCGACTCCTCTTTCTGCATTAACCATTAACATCTTATTAAATCATTAAGAGTAAGTTAATATACTACTCAAAAAGATTGGGTCGTTACATTTAACATGGGACCTCATTCCCATCATGATGAATCATTATAATTTATTATTGGGGATGTACTAGTCTTTGATGGTTTATTCATAGATTAATTATCATCATAGATGAGTTTGTTTACTTTGAACACATGGGAATAGATTATCTTTTGACTTAGAGAGAGATATATATATATCACAGATGAGTGAGTTATTCTTATAACCACAAAGGTAAAACAAATCAACTGTTTGTTAAAATGTTTATAAAATGGAACAAAAGGCTCTTCATGACTCTAGATTAATATAGTTTTGTAAGATTATACTAACGTCTTCCCTGAAGATGTTTTGGGACGACCTCTATAGTAGGGGATATACATATGCACCAATATTCAACCCTATACTATGCTAATAACATCAATATCTTCTCAAATGGCCTCTACTGAGATCTAGGTGATGATGGTGTAGTTGGATGACATTGGAGATAAGGGTTCTATTAGACCCAATATGTCCCCAAGTGATGACCCAATTTTCATCAAGAAAAACGTGGATGAAAGAATCAATCATGGGGTAGAGAATTATCATCTAAAACAGATAATGATATTGAAAATGTAACTGTTATCAAGGATTGACAACAACTTTAACAAGCTAAGAGGTTCAAGTTGGTTTTTGAGGATAAATATATGATTCGGCTACCAGTATCTAGGGGTTCGCAAGATTGATGTTTCAAAGATGGAAATCAAATTAAATTACTAAAAAATGTATTCTAGTTGATGCCTTCCAGGGTGATGAATTCCCCTATTGTGTTTATGTAAATGATGAACTGGATCTCTCAATCCATACAAAGAACTGTTTGCATTTGTCTTCATTGATCTAATAATTATAAAATTCACATCTGGTTAGGGGTCTAAAGTGCACTTGAGGATAGTCCTAGACATACTATTAGAGAACCAACTTTATCGTAATCTCTCGATGTTCCAAATATGGATCAATGCTGTTCACTTTTTTGGGATGTCATTTCATAGAATTGTTTGTCCATGGAACTATTTATGATTTTTAGTCCATATTTTTTATCCAAAAGAGAACATGATAGTGGTGTGACGTTTTATTTTCTAGCGGGGTTACTTAAAGAGGTTTTAATATGAATTTAATAGATCATTATCTCATTTTATTACACTATCATGGAAAGGGAATCTTTTGTTTCTGGACAATGTAGCGTTATAGGGCCTTTAAGAAGACGAGGTTGCAGTTGACCTGTGTTCCTATGGTAAAAATCCTAGAGGAGGGAGTTGAGTACATGGTGTTTTCTAATTCTCCAAGATATGGAATCAGTTGTGTGTTTATTTATATGTACTAAGTGATAAATTATGGTTGAAGGCAGTTGGAATCCTACAAGAAGAAATATTATACTTCTGACCTAGTGTTGGAATCAGTGATCTATTCTAAGAAAAAATGGTGTCCATATCTTCTCAAACATCATTTTTTATTTAATAAAACCGTTAGATTATCATGTATATCTTTGTGAAGAGAGAACATAAACTGATATGATGGTTTGGAAGGATATCCTATTGGAATATGAATTTAAGATAGTCCATACTCCCATGTAGTGAAACGCGGTGGATGATTACCATATCCAGAAGTCTCATTATCACATGGTGGTTGAAGAATATGAGATGTTGGCTTCATTGAAGGTGATAATGATACAAGAGTGGTGGATAGTTTTTCTATAGTTTAATTTGTTGAATTTTATTATTTATCATGTGATAGAGGATTAGTTGATGGTGATTGACTGTGAGGTTTTTCAAAACTAGATATCTTATGGGAATGCACCAGATGTATTCACTAAAGGCGGGAACCACATCATCATTTTCAAGAGAAGGATGATTGTTTCAGCCATGAATTGAGTAGAGGTTATTAGAGAGTTTCAATCATCTTCTTTGGATATTCATCCCGGAGTAGCTATGATATACGGGGACCCTTAGTGAAAACTTTAGTGGATTTCCATGCAGTAAAGGTCATCAAATTCATCTCCTAGTGTGTCACATGTCAGTAGGAATAGGTTGAGAACCATGTTTTGGAATGTTTAATGTATCCTCTTGAGATCAAATATTAGAAATGGGATGCCTTATACTTTGAATTTGTGATTGGAATTCCCTGGAAAGTGAGGTTCTATGATTCCATCTTGGAGATATTTTTCAAAATTATGATGTCGTCACACAATAGTTCCATCAGAGAGAAGAGTTTAGTGGTGTGTTTTGGGATGTTGTAAAAGAGGGAGATCATTCGACTCCATGGAGTACACACACTTATTACCACTTATCATAATGCACAGTTTATGTCAGGGTTGTGGTGAGGCTTGTAGGAGGCCTCAAGGACTTAGTTGAGGATGAGTACAATATTTAACCGAATAAGAATTGGTAGAATGATATATATATAATGTGTTGGAGGATATGCTGAGGCATTTTGTATTAGACATAATTCAAAGCTGGGATGTTCACATTTCAGTGGAAATTTTTTCATATAATAACATATATCACTCAACTATTAGTATGCTACCTTATTAGGACCTGTATGAGAGTCCTGGAATTTCACCCTTATTCTAAACTGAGATAGATTATAAAACTATTTTTTGGCCATTGATGGTTCTGGTAATGACATAGAAGGTCAAATATATTCGTGTATTCTTGGGAATATCCTAAATCTAATATAAATATTACACATATTGACATCATTTTCTTTTATATTATCACCAGTAAGACTATTAATTTCTGAGATCCTCACCATGATGAGGTTTATAGAGATTAGGTTGGGGAGGGAAAAGCTATTTTTGAGGTTAATCAGGCTGTTCAAGATACTATAATGGGGTTGAATGGTTGATTTCTTCCTAGACTTACCCTCACCAATGGACCATATTCTTGAATTCTTCCAGGTGTCATACCAATAGAGATACATGAATGATCCCACCCATGTAATTGATTGGGGTGAGGTGGACTTTGAGGATGGAGCCACCTTAATAGAGTACCAACTAGAAATAAAGGACTGGGAAAAGAGGATCCTACATTAATGGACCATCCCATTTGATCATGTCCTTTGGAATCATGGGAGCATGAAAGAGATCATCTAGGAGCATGAGAGTTTGATTCAGGCTCAATATCCCCACCTTTTTATTTAGCATGTACTTTTCAGGGTGATAATTCTTGGAGGAGGGGAAAATTTAGAGACATTGATTCTTCTTAGGAAATTGAAATATATTAATAAATATTTCCGAATCCATAATGTTAGACTTCATGAAATTACAGTCCTCATAGAGTCTCAGAATTTTTATATTAAAAATATTAAAAATATTATATCATGTAGACACATAATTTTTCATTTCCCATTGTTCATTAACTCTTAGTAAAAATTATATACTTTTTCGGAATCCAGAATTTGGGTTTTATCCCACTAATTAAATATGGTTGTCTAGAGTTGGATGTCTGAGTGATGTACCCATTGGACGGTGAATTTAATTAAAATAAATAAATAATTTTTTTATTTTATTAAATTACCTAACATTGAAAGTCATGTATATGTAACCTATTATAAAAAATCACTGGGTTTAGTCACATAACACTTGGAGGATTTGAGAGGATTCTTTGATTTATTCATTGGTGGATCGAGATCAAAGAATGAAAAGCAATCAGATTGAGGTGGATCGAGAGGTAGTGAATGCAACAAGACTTCTCCATCACTAGAGATTATTTTATTTACTATTGATTGATCCCTAATCGTGGTATGGATTATTATTTTTGTTGTCCAACATTATGATTAAAATATTTCATATGGATTTATATCCACGATTTTTCGTCTAAAATATTTATAACTACTCATTAGACCATTCCATGATTTTAATTATTAAAAAATATTATTATTCCAATTCGACAATTTTTTACCCAGACCTGAATATATTTAAAATCATTTCCCTTGAATTATTTTCCATTGAATGATTTAATTTGTTCTAGAATTTTTTTAACCCCACTGTTCTTATCTATCATTACTTTTGGACAATGGGGTAATGGTTCTACCTTTTCAGGGTAGTTTTGAGCGTGATTGGAACTGGGATTCTTAATGGTCATCCAAACAATGATCAAGATTGTGATATATTGATGGTTCTGGAAAGATAATTTTTGAGACTTCATGGATCTAGGATTTTTAGTAGTGATATGAAATTGGAGTCACATGGGATGTGTAATAGATCTTCATGAGGATATATGGTTTCAATTTTATAGCCACCAGAGGCTAAGAATCACCAGTCATTGGGATTACCCTTTAGTTATGGGTGATAAAATGTTTGATTACATAGTGGAGAACGTGGATCATGGAAATTCATGAATAAATTTAGTTTTATATAAAAAACATTACTATATAACATTTAAAATGAAAAATACTCACCATGTAGTACCAAATGATATAATTCTAGGGTTTTAAGTAGCGTTATGGATCACATGTCTTGTCTCCAGGAACACACACCATGTGATATAACGTAGCTATCCAATCTATGTTCCCATTGGAACATGCTCATGACCTCATGTAGTCCCACACATATTGTAGAGGAGTACATAGGAATGGTCTTAGACACATGGACATGTACCCAATAATGCCATGAGTACAAGCGCATGGACTGAAGTACAAAAGCACAACCACATCTTCATTGGAACATGCCATATGGACGTGGCCATTCCTCAAGTGACCCAGACACACCATGCACACCCTATACACACCATGTAGTCCCACAATGCTATTCTGGACATATGTAGAGGAGATCAAAAAAATATGGTGAGGTAGGGTGACACACCATGTGGATCCCATATAGGCAATGCATTCTCTCCAGAACATCATCCCTATGTATCTTCTCGCATGAAAATGAATTTTGGATCATGTGTATCCTATCTAGAGTTTTTCTCTTTCTAGAACATTATTGTGATATTAGTTGTGTCTAATGATATATGATGTCTTATTTTATATGAGTTTTTCTTTATTAGGAGATTCTTGACAATTGTTGTGATTAGGGAAGAATCATGAGAGTGATTTTAGGATTGGAAACATTTTTTTTTCTCTAAGGATTGGGTCCACCATATTCAATATATAGATACTGATGGTGCTCCCATACAATGGTCCCATGTCATATATCTACAGAGTGGTACTCCCTGTATTCGAGCTCTGGTGGCATGTGGGTCCTCCATGGGAGTGTGTGGCCCTATGACTATGAAGCACAAAATCTAGTAGTTATCACATCCATATATATTTTGGTGAGGTTGTGTTCGATGTTCGGCAGTGAGGATGAAATTATGGGTCTATAGGTATAGTCACCAACATTTGCATGGTGGAGATTTGTAGCTCTTCTTTCTATTTTTATTTTGTTTCCTTATAATAATATGTATCTATTGTGTTTTTAATACCTCTTGATATGTTATTAGTTGAACATTGTGATTTATATCTCCTACCCCCTTTATGGGTTCTGGGTGTCATAATATTTATGTATATACTCACCCTTTAGGGGGATATTCCACACATTTCATGTCTTATGCAGATGAAGGATAGATCAATGGAGACATTGGTGTATCATATGGATACATTGGTTCATATACCATCTATGTTTGATGGAATCAGAGAAAATGATGGGAACTCACTTAGTTTATCTTTGTTCTTGTTTATTTTTAGGATTATACTTCATTTATAGTTTGGAGTGATTTTTCCCCTTGACACATTGATTTATACTACCGTACATTATTTTTTCCATAATATAAATATATTTATGGGCTTACTCTAGATATTAATGTCTTTTATTATTCATCTACACATTTCATAGAGATTATTGGGTGCGTAAATGGAGGTACATTAGAGAAATGGATCACTTTTACATATTCATTCTTCATGCTAATATATGTAACCTATCCCATTTGAGGTGTGAAGGGGTTTCCCCAAATTGGACTTCTAGTGGCAAGTAAGTTCTTGATGAGTTAGGTTATGACAACATCCAACTCATGGGTAAAAACAGTGACAATAATGAAGTGATTATAATGGCATCACCTACCATGAATATTCTTACCAGGCCATATTCCAATATGAGAATCCCCATAAGGGATAGATCCGCAAAAGATCATGATAAGATTTCTGAAATGAAAAATAACTGACCCTCATAAGAATTTTTTAAATGGTAATACCCCTTTAAGGTTCTAGTACACTGTAAATGTCACATTAAAAATCGACGTCATACTGAGAAATCCTAATAGGTTACCATTAATGAAATATGGATATATAAATATAATTGAATTATATATGGAAGAAATCCAAAAAGGTTGTTACAAATATTTAGTAAATTATAACTAAAAATTATACACCAAATGGGGTTCTACTAAAGGGAATAAACTACAGAAAGTGACATGTGAGTTATAATAATATGTGCACAACATCACATCAATGATCTATCTCATACCATTTTAACATGGTTCAATTAATTATAATTTAAATCCAATATCTTCAAAAAATAGTATATAAGGTGTTATTAATAAATTAAATAATTGAACCCATAAACAATACCACATAAGGTGTCCACTACTTAGGAACCGCCATCCATATAGACCTACTTGGATCACTACACCTCTTTGTGTGAGCACTAAGACATAATACCCAATGTCATACATATCACTATATATCTATAGAACATTCCTTCATAAGGAAATATATATATCCATGTCAGTAAAACTCTGTATAATTCTGCCATGAACATAGATGGGAAAATAACATTTAGGTTTTCGCAGAATATTTAAATATTTAACATGAATCATCAGAAAACTAACACCCTGACTAAACATTCAATAATTGGTTGAGATCCATAAATACTTAATAATTCATAACTCCAAACAAAAACTGTGCATCACTCTATGTGAAGATCATAGAAAAAATTAATATCACATACCATGAACAAAAATTATATTTCCCTAGTAACCTATAATTTTTATTGGAATAAGTCTTCATAACAAACAAGATTGTTATCCAGTATAGTATTTGAAAAATTCTTAATAAAACTATCTATCATGTCCCAAATAGTAAAACAACATGAATAAATGAGCTTTGATAAAAAAAAATTTAAGACATGGCCCAACTCACTTAAGGAAAATTTGGTGGACAAGTTGGAAACAAAGCCTCAATCTTGCCTCCCCTTAAATGAGATACTACTAGATAGAAATGAGGGATGATGATGTATGTATGGGGATACTATTCCCTTATATTATAGTTAAAAAACCAAACATCATCAATGGAAGTAAATAATCAGTGTGAAAAAAACACATATAAAGAAGGATTTAATAAAATGGAATGTAGTAAAGGGATGAATGACCATGTCATACATTGAAAACTGATCACCCACTCAGCTAACCACATATACATGAATAAAATAACTAAAATAAAATAAATGAATTTTTTTACAACATTCATCCAAGACACATTCCCGTAAAAAATGTAAACATCCGAGCTATCATATTGGGTTGATCCTGAGCCTCAACCCAAACATATGGCTGCAACCAATTGAACATATTCTCTTGTACCCCGGGGAAATTCCAGCTTGAGAATGGAGTTATTACTAAACACAATACAATACCACCAAAGAGGAAATGTTCATAGCTTTTAATACCATTGTATGTGTATGTGATCTACTCATCAAGATGTTTTCAATAAAAACTAAATGTTCAAAATAAAAAACAATAAATGATATTTAAGGTTGCTAATGGAATGTGCTTAGATTATCCAGGACACAACTATATATAAGGGGTAAAATAAAATGATACATTCATCGGTTCATGTTTCTGTAATCCTGATTGATGATATCTGCTTCGGCTAATGGTAGAATTGTATTCTATCATTATTCACTAATTATATATATTCATATATATAAATGTATTATTGTATATTTATATGTTTTTATGTAAATATATATACTTTATATGAATAAACATATATATAAATATATATAGATACTATATACTAGCGTGTACTAAAGGTCTATAAGCAACGTTTCCATGCATAATCATAAAGGTCATAGAGTTTAAATAAGGGAATTATCCCAATGTTCATACTTGGATGAAAATCATCATTTCCATTAATATAAATATATGATGTTGATCTTCATTCCAAATATTCCACCTAAGGGGTGTGAAAAGTTATGTATAACGACCCAATATTGTTGTTAAGCACAATTTCCAACATCTAAATCAAGGGTCTTGAAACATCATGTTCAATAACCCAATAATGGCATGAAATGTATTGTTCAATATTAAAATGAAGGAGTGTTAAATATCATTTCCAACAACCTAATAATGTCATGAAAATTAATGTTCAACATAAAAATCAATCTCTCTTAGTGAATCAAAAACATGTAGGATCAAGGAATAATCAGAGAAGCACATATATGATCCCTAAAAATTAACAGTGAAACAATAAGAATTGATGGCAAAATCCTAGGTAATAGCTTTGGTAATCCCCATGAACAAAGAGAATGGAATTTAGATCCCAAAAATCATATCTAGGTTTTAATAATTAATATCTACTCATCACGTCATCTCATAGGTTGTGTTCCACGAAGAATGAATGGAATTAATAACTACATAAATAGTATCAATGCGAAAAATAAATCAAAGAGTGGGGATTGATGAATTCCTAAACCACCAGTACCATTACAGTTGATTGGTTCACATGTATTATATGGGTTCTATGTTGGAACCTATTTGTATTGGTACAAAAATCACATGACGCACTAATTTTAGATTGGTCAAACATTGGCCATCCATATGGTCCACTAAGCTAGTACACAAGAGAGGAATCCTACTCAAGATACTCATGGTCCATACATAAGTAAGGTATTCCTCTTGGTATCCTATAAATCATCACCATTTATAGGAATACCACATGGGGTCCTCAAAATTAGAATGTATGAGGATGAATCCTACATGAGATCCCCTAGGTTAGAATATAAAAATAGGCATCCCTCTTTTGAGCTTTAATTTCCAAAAATTACATGGTCTTATAATATTAATTGAAATGAGAAAAGGGGGAATTGACCTCAATGTTGATCATAAGAAAACACAAATTACTAGAAAGAAGAATAAGTTGAAAAGGGTATTTATAAAATACCACTTACATTTAGGCATGTTTTAATCTATTTATAAATAGTTTTTTGTATCTCTATCTGTGTTCCATGATGTCTGAGTAGAGATGAGTCAGTATCTATGGTCCTAAATATAAATTTATTGCTCACACATATGAAACACAACAATTTCACTATTATAAAACTAATTAGAAAATAAAAATAAAAAAAACCAATTGATAACTCACTAGATTCATATTACTTGATTCAAATTTGAGAAACAATGTGAAAATGGAATACAATGTTCCCCAACACCACACCCTTGAAAATAACTAACCAATGGTATCAAAACAAAATTTAAATTAATTTAATTTAGGATTCAATGATTTGTAAAATTCACCATTGAAACCCACAATAATGAAATGACATGTAGTGAAGTGTAGACGACCTCTCAGGACATTCACATCCTTGGAAGAAAAAAATCCTTTACAATTTTAACCCATTCTACCATACTCCAATAGAACCGAGAAAAAAATACCTAACCAGAGAGACAAAATGTTAGAAGAATCTAAAGAAAATACAATATATAAAAAAAGAGCAGAATAATTGTCTCTATTTTTCCAATTCACATGAAAAAATTAAATTTATAATAGGAATGGGATAGAAATCCCACAGAGTAAGGGAGAAAGATATTATAACACATAGTTTTCCAAACATGTGATAACCCTCATAAAACCTTGAGACATTTAATAAATAAAATTCATACACCCGCATCATTTTACAAGGAATTCATCAAGATTCTCTCATCCATTTAAAATATGAAAACTAGGATGCACTATTTTCACAAACCCTATGTTAACCATGATCTATAGGCTGCAACTCTCCAAAATTATAATTTTTGGTCCCAAACCTACAATATTCTCCTAAAACATAAACTATTACATTAAACCGTGTTTAATATCTAAAAAGAATATTTATAGGGAATCCAACCATTATAATTCTATTTCGTGTCTTAAAAAAATTTATCCAATCCAACACATTGAAAATTTAGTTTCCCACAGAAATATCCGACTCCCCCTACATGGGATCTTACAACCCCCACAACATAGAGTTTATCATCCCAAAAAAACTGTGGTGGGAATAAAAAATAACAAACTGGCCTACATAGGTCATGAATCCCTACTCAAATGGCCTCATTTAATTTTTGAATACCCGATACACTTTCAAAATTCAATTTATGAACATGATTCCTAACACACCAAAACATAATCCAACATTCATAAGAAAATATAAAACACTATGATGAATCATAATAACGCCATATATGTTGAGATATGTTAACATAATTGTATCATCCAACAATTGTTCAATGGTATTCTACACCATAGTTTCTTTCTTTTAATTTCCATTTTTGAGCCATGGTAATTCCACCATCATAATTGCATACCAAAACATGCCCCTAACATCCTAATGATGCTCCATACTGGTATCTCATCTTGATACACATGATCATAAATAGGGAACTACTTTCCATCCCTTCAACATTTTTTTTATTATTAATTTAAGAATGGAAGTTCCCAATACAGAACAAAACTAAGGAGGCTTGAAGTAATGGATACCCAGTGTATCATCCGTAGAAAAGAAATAAAATTCCTATTTAACCAGCCACTACTTGGTCTCTTCTGATATTATATTAAAATATATTGATGATTGTTTTACTTCACTCATCTCATCCCATTTATGATCCCATTTTGACTCCTTGTAGACCAAATTCAACAAGATGGGAGAACTCAAGATGAACTACCTCAGCATGATAATTCTCTAAATGATCTTATTTCACCACTAATGCATCCCAAGAAATTGATCTCAATTCAATATTCCCCAGGAAAACCAAGATCATTCTAAACATTCTCACTGAATCCTGTAATCGTCTTCTGATAAAATTTTGTGGTCATCCATCGACTATTTGTATCCATTTTCACGCCACCACATGAACACCGATATATTTACAATAAAAAACCCATGGATTATCATAAGAAATATCAATATCAACACCCAAACTTAGACTCATGCCTTGTCCATATATAAACATGTATCTGGATTTCACCAAGGGGTCTTAGAGTACATGGTTCCATTTATCCAATGAAATATGAAATCTAAATTTCAATTTCATATTTGGTGTCATGATCACAAGATCCCTCTAACATGGGCATTATATATTATTGAACAACATCACATTCACAATATTAAGATTATCCTAGTCATCATACAAACAAAACAATTTCATGATCAACAAAACCCATGCTTTATATACTTCCAAACACATCGAATCACATGGATAGAAAAATACTCACCTTCAAGAACCCATGAAAACATCGCCCCTCACCCATTTCCTCATTCTAAGATTGGTTCCATGTTGTTTGTTAGAATTCATATCATAAATAGGGTCACGAACATTAAATGACCAATAGTGGTCTACCCTAAATATGGATAACCTTATACAGCTCTTCATTTTCAACCACATATGATTCTATCATATAACAATAAGAATATATTTATATAACTCAACATATATCTGATTATCTCTCCACATACTAAAGATTATTTCAATATATTGATCATGTTCTTATATATACCAGGATTAAAATATGATTATATTGGTAGGAATTTACTATTATCCTAGTTAATTCGCATAGAAAAGATGATATATTTTCCTTTAACTGAACCCTAACTCCTTTTATCTCATGTGCTACACATTACTAGGGCTATGATAATTGTGCAATAAGGAATGATATCTTTAACAAGTTAAGATCTCCATTGGAACTCTAATTCAAAAGTGAGAACCTCAAATTTACCATTATTTATTCCAGATCTCCAATCATACAACACCATCCCCATCATAAGCCCCTACCCACACCCTGTCTAGCTACCCAAAAGAATCCACTGGTCAATAGGGCTAGGAACATGAACTGTCCTTCCCATCAATTTCCTTTTGAATAAAAAAATCTAAATTTATTATATAAAAACAAATGGCATAATCATTTCTATGTCACATAAACCAAGAACCTCCTTCTTAACAGTCTCTACCTAACCATAATTCCATGACCGATACCTACATGGAACCCATAATCCTATGACAAACCCACTCATAGGCATTCCAAATTCAACCAAATACTAAATCCCTAGGATCTTATTCAAATATAATGGTATCTATGTCTCCCACCTGGACTATACATCATAACTCTCTAAGGGTGGTAATGATAAATAAACCTTCAAGGGTAAAAAATAACAACACAAAGAAGGGATTGTAATGGACTCACATTCCACGCATCGACCTACCAGGCCTTAATTTTAAATGATAATCCTCATTTGGGGATTCTAAATAAATGATTATGATTATAATTTAGATAAGATAATTAGATAATCCTCATTGGGAATCCATATACTGTAATTCCACTTGAGGTTCCAGTTCACTATAAACATCAAGGTGCCTATCATTTTCATACTCAGTAATTAGACAAGATAACTATAAAAAGGTTGGTTAATTAAAATATAATAGCATTCTAGATGTGAAAACACTATATAAGTTGTTATTAATCTTTATTTAACCATAGTTAAAATATGACACACAAAAAAGGGTTTAATAAATGGAATAAATATCTATATATAACCTATTGGGCCAATAAGAATTCCCCACATCATGTTAAAAATCCATTTCATCCCATGACCCCAAATTATATTATGTTGAATGTCATTACATGTTATGCAATAAAACATCATATTGGTTGTTACTAACACATTAAATAATTAAGCCTATAAACAACACCCTATAAGGGGCCCAACACCAAGTAACCACATACCACATTGACTTACTAGGGTCCCCCCACCTCCTATGCATGAGAACTGAGTCATTTTCAACACTATCAAACATCTCACTACTGATCTAAACAACCTACCATGAAAAGTAAATATCTATATATCCATGAGTGTCAAATTTTATAGAATACCACCAAGAACCTATAATGGAAAACACCATTAACTTGTTTCTAAAACATTAGATAGGTAACCTCAATCATCTACAAAATCACACATTAGCAGGCTTATAACATGTGAACCCTACATGCTAGTTGTGATACATGAGAAATCTCATTAATTTTCCATACATGTTTCAAAATCAATCAATAGACTCTCTTAAATGGTCCGATAACGATAAATAAGTAATAAATCATAACTCTATAGACAAAATATACATTTATCAATACGAAAATCTAATAAAATTATATAATCATAAGAAAATAGAAATACCATATCCCTTGTAAATCATATATCTTACTATAACATGTGTTCTAAATGCACTAGTAAAATATATATCATTGTATCTGGAATATTCCTAATATTCAAATTTACCATTCCCAAAATATTTAAATAATAGTGTTGGAAAATCTCTGATACCATTGTGTCACATATCATCCCAAAACACATTGTGAAAAATAGATGGAAAGGATGGAAAAAATGCCTCTTGAAATCCTCCCCATACACTAGAGTCTACTGACTACCATTGAAGAAATACAGTGTTTCTATGGGGAGTGTATTACCCTATATCAGAGTAATAAATAAAAGAATAAATAACCAAAAATAATCCATGAATTAAATAATCATAGTATGGAAGCAATAAAAATAAACAAGGCTATAATAAAATAGAATTCAATAAAGACCCAAAATGGAAATTTCATACATACAACTTTAATCGGGCACTTGGAGGAATATATATATAGGAATAAATGAAATTAATGTACAATGATTATATATAAAACTGAGGTGGACCCAAAACCCATACTCAATGTTCACATACGTGATATCCCAATTACTAAATGTCAGACCTCCTTTTAACCATCTACTTCTAACCATGTGAATGTATACTATGGTACCCTTGTGCAATACTGTCGCAAGTATGGTCTGATTAAAAAACATTATAGGCCACAACCAATGAGATCTTATACATATCAAATAATATGTAGTGTATTTATATACGAACTATAAATATGGATAATGATAATAATAACTAAAATCATAGAATTACGAAGCCCTAAATTTCATATAAGTCGTTCACATAGAATGTGGTCATCCTAGATAATATAAAAATGGAAATATTGAGTAAATGAAATAAAACCACATTCAATCCATACTTTCACAATCCCAACCGATGATACCTGCCTTGACCAACATCAGAAATGTATCTGAACAAGGGACATTACATATATATGAATATATATAATTATGAATCAATATATATAATTTTGTTTATATATATATGCACTATAAAAAATTAAACATTTATATATATATATACACACATTACTATCATGGGTCTGATGTGTATCACCGAGGCATGATGATATAATAATACATGTCACTATGTTTAATTAATGGCATTAACCCATCATTCATCTAGAGATTATAAATTTCATGTCCATTAATCAAAATAAATTAATCAGGTATCCATGTTGATGCTCCCAAAAAGGGGCATGGTGTTTCTTTGCCAATATCTTAATAAAGTGGTGAAATTCTGTATCTATCATTTAAGTTATGGGGCTTGAAAAACTATGTCCGGAAATAGAATAACGATTTGAAATTCCATGATCAAAATCCAAATAAATGGTAATGAATCGTCATGTACAAAAACCCAATAATGATATTTATTTCCACGTTTGAAATCCAAATGAAGGGTTTATAGTAAAATTCATTCACATAGGCTCACAGTTTAATCCTGGGAAGCACATATGAAAATCCCTACAAATTAACACTAAAAAAATAAGCATCGAATGATGGATCCAAGGTAGTAACTCTATGAATACCCTATGAAACATTTATAAGAAGATGCATACTAGGAATCATATCCATGCATACCGAAAAATATAGGCTCATCATGGTAGGCTCATAGGCCATGTTCAAGGCAGATGTACTGGAATTAATAGATGTACTAATTGCAACCTAGTGATGAATAAAATAAATTAATGAGGTTGAACGAATTCCTTTACCACAACTACCATCATATCCAATCTGGTTAAAAGATTTGTATGGGTTCTAAGGTGACACAAATTATCATATCTATCAAAACATATGATGTAATTATTCAAGTTCCACCAAAAATTGAGGTTCTTTAATATATTGCTCAGAAGATGCATCCAAATAGGGATACCCACGACCCATAAATAATAAATCTATCCCTATTTGGATCCAATAAATCACCACAAAGAATATCCATTCCTTATAGGGTCATCAAAAAGAGTATTTATGTAATGGTATCATATAGGGGATCTACTAGGTCAAAAAAAATTAGAGGCATTCCTTTTGAGATCCAAGAATCCCGACTAGTCTCTATTTGAGGAATGTATCTAGTGCATAGAGATTGTAAGAGACCCTTAAAGAATATATAATTAAATTAATAAATTTTATATAAAATAAATTTTCACTATGAAAGTAAACATAATGAATCTTCCTTATGGGTGAGATCAAGAATACATATATTACCATAAACATGCATAAGTAAACAAGTGTATGTATGGATGAAAACCTACAATTATGATGCTTTTAAAACATTTTTAAATAGAAATAGTCATATTTATCAATTCTAACTGATGTTTGATACAATACTCATCAGTATCCAAGGATCTACCTAAAACAATACAACTTCCACATATGCTAAAACATCAATTTAAGCATTAATGAACTATGTATAAAAAAATTCTAAATGAGATAATTATTGATAACTATATAGATTCTCATAGCCCGAAATAAATTCAATATACCATGTGAAGAATATTTATTGGGTTCCCCCAACACCACTCCTATGTAATTACCTAACTAACAAGATTAGAAAATTTATTAAATTAATTTAATTTAAAATTTTATTCTTTGTTAAATACAACATCGAAACATACATCAATGAACCAACACATTAAGAAGTGTAGAAAAATTCTTGATTTTTCATATTCCTATGAATAGAAATATCCCCATTAATAGTATTTGATTCCACCATGATTTAGTAAATTTGGGAATAATATTCATAACTAGGGAAACTGCATGATAGAGAATGTTGAAGAAAAACACAACATAGGCTAATAGGGTTGAAGGCTTACCTCTAGGTATCCGATTCACCAAAAAAAATTTAATTTATAACAAAAATGGGGATGATCTCTATTATAGTGAGGGAGAAGGATATTGTCATGTGAGTGGGAGAAATTTTGTGAAATAGGGGGAAAAGATGTCTAAAACTAATTAAGGATCAGAGGTATAAAAATGGTAATTTATCCCCTTTTATGGGGCAAAATGTTTGGAAACTATTTTGGAAAAACTGTGTACCAACTATGCACCTATACTATTTGAGCCACAACCCTCTCGTATAGTGAAGGTGCGTAGTATAATAGATGATGTGACAACCATATTAAATAATTACAATATACTGTAGTCCCATACATGGATTTCCCTATCCTACCACATGGTTTCCATAGCCTGTTCACTTATGAAAATCAAGCCACATGGTTTGGATTCACCGTTATCACTATCCATGCTCCTACCATGTGTAATAGTTTACACATTTCCACAACTCTGATTTTGGGTTCAAATCTCAAAACCAATGAGATTTGTTCATAACCTCATTCTATATCTAAAAAATTATTTAAGGGAATTTCATTCTTCATAATTGTGTTCTGAGTCTCAATTAAAAATTGTATCCATCTAATAGGTTTAAAATTTAGTTTCCTTCATTGATTTCCAACATCCACAGCCTAGGATTTTATATCCTCCACCGGTACCACCCCTAATTATGTGTCACCTACACTACCACAAACTACTGTTGAATGTTGAGTGTGGGAGGGTGAGTAGTTTTCCATCTATATCATCCCCATTCGGGATGTTGGAAAAATCACCCCTCTTGGAACATCTATATGCCAGTATGTAGTACACAACTCTGATGATGTGTGTAAGGAAATATAAGAATAGAATATATAATAGTCTCACACACAATCCTAAACCCATGGGATACTTTTGACATCATTTTATGTCTGTGATCACTAATAGGGTGTCTCCAATACCACTCCAATATTTTATATAATTAATATACAAAAACAAATATCATGAAATTATAACATAATGGTCATATCTCACGTTTTACTTTTCATTTCCATTCATATAAATTCATTTTCATTAGTTTATTTTATCCCATAATAATTTATAATTTCTATACAATTATTGATCCATTGATTCTAAAATTCTACCAAGCATCAAACACATAAATAAACACATCAAAAGGCTACCAAACCATAAAGACCAAGGACACCATTCCACAATAGTTGTGGTCACCAACCCACAACAACAAACCAACTCCCCATAGAAACAACAACCAACCAAGGATAAAAATAAAAAACATACATATAATCCACTAATCTATTATGAACTTATAAAAAAAATCAACCAAATAAATATTAGGTATTCAAAAAATCATATATAAATATTAAAACAATTTAAGTGTTTTTTAAATATTTCCATCATAATAAGACGTAACATTGGATACTAAGAACAAAATTAACATCAATGAGCCTAGTAACATATTGATAATTACACAATTACCTTCTATTTTTTTATTATAGTCATTGAACATAATTATAAATGTTCATAAAATTCCACAAATATAAATAAAAAGTATGATAATTTCATAGTTTTAGATACAGCAGGAGAGAAATAAAACCCGCTACTTCATTTTGGAGTTCCCTAAAAATAATAAAATAAGAAACATGGAAAAATCACAATGAGATTTGAAGAAAACATCACTAAAGACTATCCAATTTTAAACACTATAAATAAATTTTCCAAAATAGATTTTTTAACCAAATGAACCATATTGAGAATGAAGAATGAGAAAAACAGACATTAATGAGAATAAAATGGTACGTTGATCCATGCGACATTAATCTGGATGAAACAAAGGGCTATAATCTCAAATTTAAATGAGGATACCATTAATTTAGGTTTAATAGCTATTTAAGGGTCAAATGAAATGATAATAGTTGAATCCAAAGGATTTTGGGATCCCTATTTACTTATATATCGTATGTGGCAGTCACCATGAAGTGATGACCTATGAACACTTCAAGGTGGCCTATGTTAAAACATATACCTAATTCCATTTCATGAGATCCTCAAATATTAGGAGTTTTTAAAACACCTCAAATAAAATTTCTATCGGTAATATTCCTTTCACCATGGGGTGGATAAAAAACATAATCCATTTCACTTCAACACGCTATGTACCATGATTTGTTAAGATCCTTGATTCACAAATTTTCTCAAGAGAAACCCCAATGTTCCAAACAAGGAACCAGACCCACCAAAGTCATTTTTCATATATCCCATTTTACCTAAGTTGACAACCATACAAACACATCCTCCAAAACATCCAGATAAGATATTTTACTAGTCCTAGTTCATGAAGACCCACTAAACGACTAAAAATAGCCAATAACATTCTAAAATACAACTGAACCTAAATATGGTCACCACCACACCTACTATCATGTTATGTTGTACTTCGAAATCGTTAAAACACAACATTAACATCTTTAATACCACTAAAATACTTAACGATAAACTAAATCCCTAGAAAAACATAATAGAAATATAGGAATAGTTCAATACTTTATATCATATTCATCTATAATTATTCTCTTTCTTGATAATCAAGAGCAACACGATAAGGTATTATCAACTACTCTAAACCCCCCAAAACTCTTCTGGGAGACAAAATCGAGAGAATAAGGATTATAAATCCAACATACCAGCAATAACAAAACACCATCCTTATAAAAAATAATTCAATAATTTGTTACACATCAACATAACATCACAGATCACATCACGAATATATCATGAAAAACATGGTTTTAGGTACAATATGACTGTTTTGAGGTATTTCTAGATTATATAGTAAACTAGTTTAGTTTTTGGAGGATTCAGAAAATTTAAGTTATATTAGGGAGGCTACACCATGAATAATAGTTTAAAACTATATGATATTGTTTCATGTAGTGTGGGGAGATTATATATGAAATAAGTTGTTTGTAAGAGGGTGTTGGTTACATTTTGGAAACAAATTGATTGGGCATAGTGTGCTCTGTGTGGAGTTCATACACCTCTTCCATTTTCGGCAACCCTATGACATCGGGGGTGAGCTATGATATAAGATTTTTCTTTCTATGTAATTATGTAGATAGTTGTGTCATAGAAAAATTTATAATATATAAGATATTTGAGGTTTTCTTATGAAATGGTTTTCAGACACACATCACCATTTTTTTCTAAGTCGCGGTCTAGGGGGTTGTGCTCTGATCTTGGGGCACTCTGCTATTGTGATATAGGTTGTTCTGTGGGGTGGTGTTTTAAAGAAGAAAATATTTTATACATTAACGTATCTTATATCCCATAATACCTTATTTTTACATCAATTAATATTGTGCACCATGTTTCTATCCCCCTCCATAGATCTTATTGTGTCTCCTTTCAATTCATAAACAATTTTTTCAAAAATAAAAATTCATTTGAAATCATAAATCCTCACCAAGTCCTTATCCTTCCTCATTCATCATGGATCAAAATTTTTTCTCTATATACGAGTCATATAGATATAAAATTATAGATTTATCAATTTGATAATATGTGTATATTGAGGAAATCTCATTGAATCAATTTAAGGGATGGATTTGGGAACCCGAATCTAGATGTCTTTTTCATCATTCTGTGATTCTATCTCCCATTGAGAGGTAGGTGGCCTCTCTATCATCATTACTGTTTTCAAACCTGAAGCTATATTTTTTCCATACCTTTTTTATAGATTATTGGTTGATTTTTTTGATTACTTAAAGGAATAATTTGGTTTATTCTTTTAAATTTTGTAGAGTGGGATTGTTTTTTTGAAAACCCTCTTGACATAAGATATTAGAATATTGATTTTAAAAAAATGGAATTTTTTTTATGAAATAAATTAGTTTTATGAATTTTATTCAATGGAATATTTTTTGTGTAAATTTAATTTGAATAGAATATGGTATAATTGGGTTGTTTTTTAAGGGAATCAATGTGTGGATGGGATGTTCCATTGTTCATGGTTGGATGGATTATTGACACTAAGTGATACTGTTAAATGTAACTCTATTCTAGACCATGTTGTGTTCTCATGAAGTGGGAGGGGGGTTATGAATGTGGGAGAGGTTATTACAAAATTGAGTGGATGGAAATAAAAATGTTCATTGATCACTCATTTGGATTTTATTACAGATATATAAAAAAATTTATCTCCCTTAAAAATATTTTATACAGATATGAATAACAAGATTTTAACAATTGGAATGAGTTTAAAAGTCTCTAAGATAAACCTTAGAGGTACCCTATATTAACATATATTGTCATTAAATAATTTTATACGAATATTCCGCATATTTAAAATGTACATTCATGAGTTCCATTATAGTTTAGTGTATTTGGAAACTTGGAATGTAATATTATTAATTGGTTAAAGATCACCAGTGTTTCCAAAAAAGATATTCATCTTTAGTACTTTTACATGAATCGTATCATTAATACATGGGGAAGGGAAACATAAGAATTTATGATATTAGATTCTCATTAATATTAAATAATGTAAAAATGCATGCGTAACTTGAACATAAGGGTATGCGAAAATGAAAATAACATTTTTTGGTCTTGCTATTTATATCAATTATTGTATATATGATTCATGGTATAAATACTTCTAGTTCATAAGACAAAAATCATTAGGTAATCATGATCATAATCCCTGAGAAAATAACATATTAATAGTAACTACTTTTTTTCATACCCATAAACATTTAGAATCATCCCATGTAAGTCAAGGGTCATTACTGAAACCTATCATGGCACTTCCTAGGGGTTACACCTATTGGGAGGGACACACCACCATACCCAGTTAAAACCCATTCCTTATAGTTGAATGGATTCAATAACCAAACCATCTTAGTATTTTAGGTTCACTCTTAATACCATCATAAAATAAAAGGTTCACTCCCAAGAAAATCATAGTAGGTAAGGTTCACTCCGAAGACCCTCTATGCGGACAATGTTCTATACTTAACTAAGTTCACTCACCATTACAACCACATATATCCCTTGAGATATAAATTATTACCTAATATATTTAAGTGAGATATATTTACTAATAGAGAAAAAATTAAATAATTCATAAGTGTTCCAAAATAAAATAAAACATTCATTATATCATGACCCAAAAAAGGGATGTGGTTCATAAACATATTATCATAACATATGAAATGAAATTGGTATCTTAAACAATATATCATATCATAAACTATGTAAAATAGAGAGTTTTGATAATCATTTCGTCAAATAATAACTTTTCAATATAAGTGGGTTTCATAAGTGTTTTATCATGATATAACCCATGGAAGGGAAACATGGTTTATAATTAACTTTCCATCATTCACAAAAACCATTCAAAGATAAAATAAGAATGGAATCATTGGATAATATCCCTTTTTAATCACAAACTATATCAATATATGAAATCTTATATAGATAAGGATATTGGATTATCACAAAGAACATTTCTTAATGAAAATAACCATTCATTCAAAATCAAATTAAAACAAACATGAATCATTTAATAATCCTTTTCTATAGAAACCTATTTGAAAAACTAATAAAGTAATATTTTAAAATTAAATAATTACATTTATTGATGAAAATATCATTTCCACTTTGAGAATTTATTTTTTTAAAAAAAATTCAAAATATGTTTCCTTGAAAATATTCCTAAAAACATATAAGGGAAGAATTGAAAATCATTAAAATTTGATTTTGACCATAAAACATTTTTAACACCATTTTTCTTTAAAAATTAACCATGAATCTCTAAAAATAATTTAAATATATTTTTTAACCAAAAATATTTTTAAATCATCTTTACATGAATAGATATAAATGAATCTTGGAATATTATATAACAAACTTTTTAAGCATACCACATTTTTGAAAATATTTTTTGATTGTAAAGTACATTAAAAATAATAATTTCTAGAATATTACGAAATTTTTCCCCTAAATATTAATCATGTAAAAATGAAAAGGAGGATACAATGAAATTATGTTCATGATGATTAATAAATACATACAATCTGAACATTCTTGTTGCACTGTACAATGATTAGAAAAGTATATCAATCTGAATATGACAAGAAGATTTGTTTTTTAATTTTTTTATAAAGGTAAAAAATGTATAATAATTTAATTTAATCTCCATAAGAGAGTATAAAAACATTTTTTATGAAATTTTTAGAACGTATAGTTCTGAATGATACTATATTTTTGATCTAAGTGGGAAAAAATTGTAATTTTCATAAAAATAATTTTTTAATTATTAACACTAAAATAGAGTAGGAAAAATTACCACTACATGGATATTACATGAATAAAAATATGAGAATAAATTTAATTATAAGTAATAGGAGATTTATCACATGATTTCATCAATAAAATCATAACCCAAAAAAACCGTGACAAATCATTAGAATGTAGAAATAAACTCTTTGCACTTTGGTGACATTAAATCCTAATCCTATGGAAGGAATAACATTACATGATGCTCAAAATATGATGAAATGGTGTATATATAGGGTATAACATGTGAAATAGTAGTATATAATCCTTGTAAAAGAATATAGGTGCATCACATACCATTTCACTCGACGAAGGAAAGTTGAGACAAAATTACACATTCGATTTGGTTACTTTTGAACCCAAAACCAAGTGAAATATAGATCATTAATTGGATATTTAAATACCAAAAAATTATTTAAAATATTTATAAAACTAATATATTGGTATTATAGAATTAATGACAAATAAATGTGTAGTGAACATGGAAAAAGTATCACCGAAATCAAGTTGATTCTAGTATATCGTTTTCAAAAGTCTTTACATTCTTCATACATGTCCAATAATCTTATATATTATTTTATAAACACTAGAAATATACCAAATAAAAATCTACCAATGAACCATATTCATATATTTCATGTAATATTTTATTTGATTATGAAATTATATTATAAATTTTAAAACAATTCCATGTTAATGTTACATTTGAAGTAGTAACCTCTTTTTTATATTTTTTGACTTGTTGTTCTTAATCCTCTTACGTAGTACATGATTGACTATTAAAATAATGTAAAAAATGATTTAAATATAATATATATTCAATATATAAATATTGATGATAAAATATAATATTTTGAAATAATAACTGAAATACACCATTTATTGAAACAGTTGGCCGTATGAATAATTAAATACTATTTCAGCATTCGGGTCTTATTTAAAAAAAATAAATTAAATAATATATATATATATATAATTTAAAGTATAATTATTATTTCATATACATCCTATAATTTTATTAATACAATCTTTAATATATTCCATGGAAATTTTGAATGAATCACATTTCATTGAAGTGGTGGTAGTCCATATATCTACAAATGACGTTATCATATTTACACAAAATTGAAAGCCTAAAGGTATGTGTTATATAAAAATTATAGTAGAATAAATAAAAAATAAGAATAATATATATAATATAAAGTAAAAAAAATTATTCTTGAGAAAATTTAAATGTGGTAATGGATGAACGAACGACATTGGTTCTCGAGGCAGTAGTCCCCCATACAAATAAACAATGATTCCCTATCCAAATTGATGGATGTGTTTGCGAGTATAGGTAGTACCCATAACCTATCAACATATATTTATATATAGTATAAATATTTTATTATATAAAAATTTAATAAGAAAAATTTAGTGAGTGTATAATGAAATAAAACAAAATTTCTTATTGAAGGATGTTGCCTCTTCTTTGGGTAACTCCTTTTGGTTTTCAAAAATGGTTTTCTATGGTTTGATTTATTAGCCAATTGAATAATCTAGGATGAATATAGGAACTTTTTTATGATATTAGGATTGATTTTTTATGATACAATGTGTTTTATTGGTGTGAATAAATGATGGGGTGAGTTACCTTTTTATAGTAGCAGATCAATTGCATTGTTGTAAATATAAAATGGTAAACACTATTGAGAGGTCTCTCTAACATCATGTGAATCAAATAATGATGAATATTAGATAAAAGGGATTATATGGTACAAATATGGTAATATAATGGATTTTGGAAATGTATTATGTTATTTGGAACCTTATGTTACTGTTTAATAACTATGACAACTGAATTTTACATTAATCGTTGTAATTAATTATAAATACTTAAATTTTTTTAGAAAAACACTAATTTGAAATTACTAGACATTAAAAATTATGATTTTTCAAAATATTTAATGAATTTTCAAAAAATAAAATCAAATAACTAGTTGAAATTAATAAAAAATTAATCCCTTCTTTGTGATGAGAAAGTGTTTTTTTAAAGTAAAATGTTCATTAGTTTGAAATGTTCTTATCAAATTTCATTGTAAAATAGATTCCAAAGACATAAATTGGATATATTAATTTATAATTGTACTATATTTATTTTCAAAACATATTAAAATATAATTTAACAATATAAATTAATAAGATAGAAAATTAAGTTTTGATTAAATTTTAGTTTTTTAACTATTCAACAAAAAAGACACTTCTTAAGAAAAAACCCAAAATTCACCAAAATTAATTTTGGATATTCATATTTAAAAAATTATTTTTATTTGATTAAATAATATTTTTAAATGTTTCAAAAATTAAAAATAAAATAGATGATCCTTTAGAAGGCCGTAAAATTACCTTTTAGAAAAATAAACCTTTTTATTCGTAAAATTGGTTTAATATTATCTCTTATTTAGAAAACTCATAAAATTAATATTCAATATTATAATAAACTAAATAAGTATATATATTTATTTACATAATCAAAAAAATATATCAATTTTTTTAATTTAATTTATTTGTGTTTAACTTGTTTGATTTCATAAATATTTTTTTCCAGGAAATGATTTTTTATATTTTCAAAATGGTTTTATTTTTATTTCTATTTAATTGGTAACAAAATAATTATTCTCATAGGAATATGTAAAACATATTTTTATAATTTAATTAATAGCATTCATAACCTCTATTACCAATTCAATTTGAATTCTATATTAATATATTTGATAATAATATTATTATAAGTTGCTATTTTGTAAAACATGTTCTTTCATGTCATAAAAGTTATTGAAGGAACTCACCATTGTATATAACTCAGGAGAAACATAGTATTGAATGTACCACATCCTAATCTACATTTCTAATATTCAAAAATAATTACAATGTTTTTTTACTAATCAAGAGTAATTCAATTTATTCATATAGAAAAATCTATATTTAGTGTTGCGTGAAATGAAAAATATTGAAAAGGATAAAATATTTAAAAAATATTTCAAAAAATATCATGTTGTTATATTCTACACATAAAATTTTTATAGTTCATCAATGTTTTAATACTTATCATCGAATTTTCATAGAAACCCACATCTTTAAAAATTAATACAAAATCTTCTTTTAAAAGGGAATTTTAGAACCATAATAGTTATGAATACTAACTCATAACTGGGTATCGACATGTCAGAACATAAATGAAAAGTGAATACCTGGACTTGGAAGAGTAATATAACTATCAATTTTTGATAGAGAGTGATAGAGAACGTGGTTAAGAGAATGTTAAGGATCACAGATCCCTAAACCAAAGAGGTTTGAAAAAGGTCATTTTTTTTAAAAAGTTGGGGCCGAAGCCTCATTTTTATTATTAAAGCAAAGCAAAGACCTCTTTAACTGGGTAGAGGGAGACCCATTACATAGCCCGAAGGCCCAGTGGGCATTTAGCCCATTACATGACCCGTAGGCCCATTTTTTGTTGTTCCTTGATAAATTTCAACCACATATCTTATACCATGAAATAAAGGTGAATTTGTTTATCCCTAATGCATTAGTAGATCATGATATCCATAAATAGAGTGATAGGACATTCCTTATGTCTTTAACGCAACAAAATGGTTATCACATGTTATCCGATATGCATAAATCCTTATATTTCATGATAATCATTTAACCTATAAAACCACATCTGATGTCTTACAAAATCTATTCCATAAATGGTTAACCTTATAACCCTTTCTAAATATTAATTTAAAAAACTATAGGAATAGTGTAACTAAATTTATAAAAATTGTCTTAAACTTTTCCCCCAAATATCATGCAACCTCTATTGTTTTTCATATACCAAACCTGTGAATACAATCATCTTATATTCTCTTAAACTATAGTAATAACATGAATTACCATAAATACTTTTTAAAACATGGATTAATTCCTATAACAATTCATATTTGATATATTAATTAAATAAAAAAAATGGTTTAATCCTCATCAATGATGTCATAAACCAAATTTTCAAATTATATTTAATTTTCTCCAAGGTAATTGTTATCTTAGAATTTAATATATGCATGCATAATTATCATAACAACAAGAACATAATAAGGGTTATTTTTCAATTATTCATGTGTTTTAAATAAATATTATCTTTCCATTGAATCATATATATATATTCCATTAAAACCATTCAACATATTTTGGTAAATCCTCAGTGAAAAAAAAATAAATTGAAAAGTCTTTATATATTTCACTAATAAAATAAACACATTGATTATTCAACCTAATATATAAATAATTTATAAGTATTCATTATCTTATTTCATAATATATTTTTTCTTTAAAAAATAACCTATATTATCATCATCATTATAAATATTAGAATTAATTTTACAACCATAATGATTGTATTCTCGATCCTTCCACTTAGAACATCGATTTTCATAATTCCCCATCATTCAACATTAAATTCTTTCAACTGATGATGATGACATTGGGATGAAATTATTCTCATTCATCAAATTAACCAAACATTTCATTTTTTATTTCCAATTTAATTTATTTTTTTCAATATTTTACACATTCAAAACATATTCCCATTCCTTTAAGAAATTAACATGTCTGATTGATCCCACATTATCGACAGATAAGAAATTGTACATTCATTTCTCTTTCATATCCATTAGCCAAATTCTACGATAAATTTTTCCATATCTTCCTTGGTGAGTCTATTAGTTGATTAAGGTACATGTTTTTAACCATGCTTCTTGAAAAACTGATAAGGAATAATAAAAATTCCCTAACTCCAAGGATTATCATATTTAACATCCCATCAGAAAATTGTTCCTCACATTCAATGTTATCTCAGTTTAGTATGGTTCCCCACATAGACGAAAACAAGAAAGAATAATGTGAATATCGCTTATCATCATAGAAAACCACATAATCAAAAAAATCACTTATAGTTCGTCTAAAAATGACACAAAAGTCTTTAGTTTAGGACACAATAGGTGAATACTACGTTATTCATTGTAATATTTTATTTAAATCCTTAACGATTGTTCAAATAGAGTTTGTGAATTACCAATTCATATCCCCTAGGATTATTAAACCTAGTGTACAGAATGGCCTATTTTCATGCACTACTTCTCAATCAAATGTAGCTCAATAAGGTGTTTTTTTGGATGTTACCACTACATAATAGGATTCCATAGCCACATAAACCCGTTGTATATAAACAGCGATGCATTTCAAGGAAACCACATACTCCATCCTTTACCAAAATTCTAGGAAATCTTATTAGTCATTAAAAAATACTTAGAATTATCCTTAGAGACATCCATAGACATATCCATATAAATATCCCTATGGGTTTCACTAAACATTTCTCATAATGATTTCCAATGGTTGACTAATCATTTCCATTTATTCCAATTATAGAGACCCAGGCTTAACATACATGGATATTATATCATTTTATGAATGTTCACCACATTTCAAATGTACATTCCCAAGGTCTATAATTGTTTAGTGTATTTGGAGACCTGTACCAAAATCTTATAACATGGTGAAAGATCGTCCATTTTTCCAATAATGATCTTCCCTTTTAGTACTTCTACTTAAAACCATTATTCATAACCTGGGGATAGGAACCATAGGAAGGAGTGAGCTCAGTTATGTAGTAAGTATAGATACAGGTGTAATGTATGCATAACATGAGTATAATTGTATGAGATCATGCTCATAACATTTAATGATCACACCGAATATATCAAATATCATATACATGAGTCATGGAATAAATATTGGAAGTTCTTAAGAAAGTAATCATAATGAATTGAGGGTCATATGTAATTATAAAAAAACATTGAAATAATACAAAGACTTTGTGGAATACACATAAGAATATATAATCATTTCATATAAGTCAAGGCTCATTGCCAAAATGTATTAAGGACCTTCAGGGGGGTACAACTATAGGAGAGAAAAACCTCAATCACCATTTGCATCCCATTATTTATAGTTTAATGGTTATACTCCCAAAATAATAAATGTAGTCAAGGTTCACTCCCAAGACAATCTTTCTGGTCAATGTTCACTCCCAATACCAACATTTTAGTCAAGGTTCACTAAGAAGACCATTTTAGTAGAAAAATATCGTTACAAAACTAAGATCACTCCTCATTCCAGCCTTATCTATCTTACGAGATATAAATATATACCAATTTACTAAAAGGGATATATAGGTCCCACCTATCACATAATGGAATCATACATACAGGTTCTACAAGACAATAAACAATTCAATATATCTTGAACAATAAAATAAAATGGGATTCATAAACATCATATCGTAACCCATGAAATGAAATTGGTATCCTAAAATATTTATCATTTACTAAAAAATTCAAAACAGAAAAGATTAATAATTATTTCATCATTTAATAAAACTTGAAAGGAAGGGTGTTTCATAAGTTTTTTATCATGATATTACATGTGGATGGGAAATTTTACAAATAAAATACATGAAATCTGAAACATAAAACATAAAATGAAGGAATAAGAATAGTGTAACTAGAAAATATCAATAATAATGAATAAACTATATCAAAATATTTCATTTTATATTTTTATGGATTTCCAAAGATCACATGGAACATTTCTTAATGAAAATAAATCACCGTTGAATGTTAATTTAAAATAAAACATGAACATTTCCAAAAAAGTCATTGAAAACAAATTTAAAAAACATATAAAGGAATATATTAATATAATTTTTAAATTTTTCTGATAAAATATCATTTCCACTTAGAAATAATATTTTTAAATCACAAAAAAATTAAAACCTTTTTCTTTAAAATTAACCTTGAAATCATATAAGGAATGTTTGGAAAATATTTTCATTTTTTTAACTAATAAATTTTTGAAAGCCATTTTCCTTGAAAATTTATATAGTAATATTTCAAAATAATTTATTTTTTCTAAATATAAATCTTATTTTAAACCCTTATTCTTTTGAATACTATATAGAAAGCATTAAATATAATTTAAAACACCTTTTAAACATAAAACATTTTCGATTTTTTTTGAAAAGAAGATAGTAAAAGAAGTTAAATATTTTAGGGGATTATTTTCATTATATTATAATTTAAAATTTTAAAAGAGGCTTAAAATAATTTATTATCATGATGGAATATATGTATATATATTCCATACATTCCTTCTGAGAGATAATTGTTTTTCGAAAAGTTCCTCGATCAGAATATTAAAAGAAAATTCATATTTTAAAATAATATTTATAAATATAAAAAATGGGTATATATTTATTTTAAATATAATAGTGTTTTTGTGTAACATTTTTTATTGAATTTATATAAACCACTGTTTTAAAAGAAAACAGATTTTCGATTGAAGAGAGAAATAAAGTTAGGTTTTTATAAAAATATTTTATTAATTATGTTAAGTACCAATGACTATAAAAATGTTACCATTAAATGGATATGACATCAATAAACATATTATAGGAAAATTAAATAGAGCTACTAGGTGATGGATAATCATATTTCATCAATGGAAGCATAATCCTTAACAATCCCGATATACGATGAGATTGTAGAAATAAACTCTTACCATGTTAGTAAAATTAAATCCTAATAACCATTAAAGAAAAATATTAAATGAATAATTAAATATAATTAAAATAAATATATCCATAATATTAAATTTCATTATGAATTATATAACATAACATGTGTCCTAAATAAGGAAAATTGAGACAAAATTTCATTACCGATTTGGTATCTTTTCAAATGAAAACCCCATGAATTATAGATCATAAAAAGTATATGTAAATAACAATAAATTTAAGAATAATAATAAAATAATACATTAATTGGATGTATATAAACTACTAAAAATAAATGAGTGGTCAATATGGAACCAGTCTCACTGAAATAGAAGTTAGAATAGAAAACTCATACCTTATGTCCTGAATTATTTATTAAACATCACAACCTCTTTTATAAAGAGTATATTTTTATTATAAATCTTAAAAATACCATATTATTATATATTGTACCAAATATTATTTTATTATGACTTTATATTACCCCATTATTATGAATTTCATGTTAAAGATACATTTTGGGTAATTTCTGCTTTGTTTTTTATATGTTTTTATTTGTTATTATTGATACCCATACATAGATCATGGATTAATTATTTCCATATTATAAAATATTATTTAAGTATACTATAAATTTCATATATAATCATTTTTAATAATCTATAAATGAAATACATTTAAAATTGAATACACAATTCGTGGAAATGGTAGGCCATACATACGCGTGAATGTTGTTACCATTTTCTTATAATATTTAAATAATGAAATTAAATGAATTATATATATATTATTGAATTATAAATATTATTTCTTATATATCCTATATTTTGACTAATCTCATCATCAATACATTCCATTTATTGAATTATTGAATCATTTCATTCTAAGGAGACGGTAGTCCACACGACCACAAACGAAGTTATCATATTACTAAAAAATACAAAACATGAAGGAATGTGTTATATAATAATTAAATAAGAATAAAAATAAATTTCATATATATCTCATATAAAATCTATTTATGACATTATTCCCACTATTAATGGAGTTATTAGAAGAAATAACGATAGGGGTTCATGAGGCGGTTGTCTTCCACGAACCATGATTGTGCATCCCATGTGATGGAAGTGTGTGGGAGTTTAGATTGTAACCTTAATATAAAAAAATCATAGCATATTTATGATAATTATTTTATTATATAGTAATGTAATAATATTAATTTAATGGTTCGATATAGAAGTAGAACAAAAGTTATTGTTGGAAGATATTACCTCTTATAAGGGTAACACCTTTTGTTTTCACCAAAGGGATTCCTTGGTTAGATTTTTGGGCAATTTGAAGAATCTATGATTATTGTAGGGAAGATGGGACGATATTTTGATATTTTTTGATTGATCCAAATGGCCAGATCGGTGTTAAGAAGTGAGGGGGGAGAGATCGCTTTTTTACATTGGAGGAGGAGTGGCATTCTTGTTAATATAAAAATGTAAATTCTATTGAGAGGCCACTCTTACAAAATTTCCTCCAATTAAGGTAAATTTTCAGGGAAATGGATTATCTCGTTGAAGTATGGTCTCAAAATAATTTTTTATGTTTTTCTTCATTATTTTTCCCTTAAGATAATGGTTATCCACTAAGTAAAATTGTTTTTACCTTAATTACTATAAAAAAATGTAATTAATTTCGCTAATATTTTTTGGCCAAAAACTATGTTGACCATAATAGAAATTATAAACTATTCTACCTCCAAATATTATGTCAATTTTCTAAATTCAAATAACAAATGTGGTAGAAATTAATTTAAAACTAATCTTACATATGTGATTGGAAATATGGCTTTTAATGTTAAAAGTTCAATCTTTTGAATGGTTCTTATATCTGATTTCAAAGTGAAATTGTTTACATTGACATAAATTTTATTCATTATATTATTATTTTACTTATTATAGTTTAAAACAAATTAATATTTAATTTATCTATATAAATTAATTATATGAAAAATCTATTTTCAATTTAAATTCAATGTTTTTTCACGATTCACAAAAAAATAATACATCTCATAAAAACACCAAAAGTTTAACAGAATAAATTTTTCTACTAGGATTAAAAATATTGAATTTTTTTAAATTAAAAATTCTAAAAGTTGTAAAATTTAAATTTAAAATATATACACCATTAAAAGGTGGTAAAATTACCTTATACAAAAAATAAATCTCGTTATTCATAGAATCTGATTTATTCTTATCTCTTATATTGAAAAGACATATGATGAGTGATAAATATTTGAATAAATAATAGAAATATATATAAATAAAATATTAACTAAATGGTTTTGAATTATGATTTTAATGTAAAACATGATTGATTTCATAAATATTTTTCCCCAAAGAAGAATTCATATATTTTTAAAATGGTTTTATTTTTAGCGCCAGTTAATTAGTCACCAAATTATTATTATTATATACATGTTTAAACTATATTTTCATAATTTAATTAATCATATTCAGTACGTCCATTTTAATTACTAGGTGACATATATATATAATTTTATAACAATCATAATTTTATGATGTAGTTATGTAAAACTAGGTCTTTTGTGTCCCAAAAATTATTAAAGGAACTCGAAATTGTATATAACACAAGATAAATATAGTGTTTCATTTACCATAATCTAATATAATTGTTTTTATGTCATAAGATCAACATGGTGTTTCATAAAATGTAATAATAAATTAGTGCTTTCATATCACACAAGTTATATTTTTTTGTTTCTTGAAATGATGAACATTGAGGAGTTGAAAATAATTTTTAAAAAAACACTTCACCAAAGCTCGGGGTTTTATAATACAACTAATTTTATAATCACCCCTAATATAAAACCGTGGTGAATTTCAATATTTTGTATACAGAATATATGAAAAGGGATGATTTTATATTTTTCTGGTGATACATCTTGATTCCACGAGCATAGTATTTGTTGATGGACTTGGATCATAGTCGTGTATTTCTTGGGATGATATCTCTATGGTGTTTTTGTTTTTTTAGTATCTTGGTGTTTTTGTATTCTCACATGTTTTTATTTTAACTCTAATAGTAATGTTTTTTGGTATACCATGTATTTTACACATCACCTCATGAATTATATAATGGTTTATGATGTTTTATTATTCTATATTCCTGATGTTTTCCTCTTAACGAAGAATTTTCATAAAAAAATTTATCATTCCCTTAACAGTTCTTGTCATCCACTAGTGTCATGGGTATATAACCTGAGAACATGTAACCCCCCATATCTTTACTATCCAATGAATATGGGTGTGATTTTATAAAACAAGTACGAGTACTAGTTGTGACTATGCATCCCCTGCTCCTATGTAATCTCTTCTAGACCACCATTCCCCATGGAAAGTGGAACTAAGGGGATGAACGATTCACACAAAACCTTCTCCAGAAGGTCTTATGTCATGATTGTCCTCTCCAAAAACATCGCATCATCCTAGATATATATCTCTTTTCATTAAATGACATGGGTGTAATCATGAAGATTTTAATGAAGAAATGATGTAAGAAAAAAGGCATGAATCTGAAAAAATAATAGAGCATGGTCCAACTAGTAATTCACCTAATAAATATCCCCCAACCCCTTAAATAGTCCAATAATTCATGATGAGAGAGTTCTCACCTGACCAAACTAGTAATAATCATGATGAGGGTACACCCTCAAGAAAATAGAGTCCCAAACCTCAAACACTATAGCCCCATCCTTTGATATTCATAACCCTTATGATAGTCTTTCACCACCATCATCTTCTCATAATCAATATGTATCTTCTTTTTCATGAACCGCACCACATTGAGGCAAAAAATTACCACTTATCCAATATTAGTCTAGAACAACAACAATTAAACAAGTCTTATGTATAATGAATCAAATAGAGTCACCCTAATGGAAAATTGTTTGATAATATTATAATAAAACTCAACCAATTATTGGTGTTTTTCCCATGCACAAATAAAATCCATTATACATGTCCTGAATATATCCTTTAACATTTGGATGGTCCTCTTGGTTTATTTATTAATCAAGGGGTGGGAAGTAGTATCAGTTCATAATTGATAACAAAAAAAATTACAATCTGACACATTCCTAGCAAGGGGAGTTGAAATAATAATAATTTACTATGTGAAAATAAATTATAGTGGTCATCCTAGGTTGTATCAAAATAGTAGTGCACAAAAATAAATTTTATCAGTTTAAAATAGTGGGAAATGGGGTATGATTGAAATTTATTGATTTAAATAAAATGAAATTTAATTTAATAAGAGATTAAAAATGATTTATAAAGAAAGTGATTAAATATATTGATATGATATGTGAGATTAGGTCAATGCTAGTTTTCTAATGCAATACTATCCTAGTTCAGTGTTATCCAATTCTCTTCTATTAAACCGATTAAAGTGAGATTCCAAATTCGCATCATCTCACTCTCTTTTCCAAATAGTTTTGTTGAGAATAAAATATCCAACATAGTATATTTTTTCATCCATATTATATTGTGTTATATTGTTTTAGAGAATACCCCCAATTGACATAAGAAATACACAATCAGGTCTTGTTTATCTCAAAATAACAATAGTGTTCACTACCCTACCCGCACATTATGATGATCACCAAGTACAAACCCACTAAGACATATTAAAATCCATCATATATAAACTAGAACCTATTAGTGTTATACAATTATTATTGCCCATGTCAATAACAAAAATAGATTCTAAAAGAAAATATGATCATACATGAAAACAATGCTGATATTAGAATATTGAAAACAACTTAACAAAAGAAATAAGGGGAATTTATTCCATGAAGTAAAGAAACAAACGAATTACAAAAGGAGAATATATGATTCCCTAATAATTCAAAATATTACCCCTCTATGTTATGTTTAGATGCTAATTATGGGGAAGATGAAGCGATTACAGAAAAATAAAAAAGAAAATGGAAAATAGAAAAAAAATCAACAATATTTATGTAGACTTTTTTCTCTATTTATGATCACTTGGAATCGAAAAAATCAATAATATGTATTCATTGTTTTCATAGAATTTTTTTGGTTACTGAACTAAAATTTTTAAATCCATTGGACACATGTACAATATGTTAATCTAAAATTATTGATGCTATATTTTTTTATATGAAGAGAGAATTTATCTTCCACAACATTGACACGTGAAACTGCCGATTTAATTGGAGAATTTATAAATGAAATATTATGTGAATATAATCCTTTGACTCATCTTTCATTTCCAACTTCAGCTACCTCATTCAGTTTCATGTATCCCGAGATATCCCTCATTTAATGAGTGGTCAATTCTATCTATCAATATGATTTATCTTATTGACTATTTTATTTGGTTCCCTTGAAATTCTAAATAGAATGAAGTATAGTTGAATAGGATTAATAAAATAATGTAGGACTAAAAAATAAGTAATAAATTTTGATAAATATTTAAATTTTATGTTAGAACTACAAAACTGATAGAAAATTGATTAAATTATAGAATTAATCAATTTTCACACTAAAAAAAAAATATAACATAACTAAAAAATCAAATTGATAAATTGGTGGGTATTAAGCCATAAATATATTTATGAAAATTAATGAAATATTAAATCTTATAATTCCCATGCTCTTAGCACTTGGACCCCTTGAAAATTAATCATCGAAATCGAGTAAAAGAATATATTAAAACCCATGATAATGAGATCCACCAATTTAATACCATGAATCAAAAGATATAATTATAACTAACAAAAAATTTATATTCTATATCTATATCATTCTACCGAATTTCACTTTATTTATCCTCCCATTAAATCAAAACACATTCCTCACATGAATTTTCCGTCATCACACAAAAGCTAATTTTTTAAAAGTCTTTTATCCTCCAAACCCATGGAATAGTTCCCATATGCTTGAAAAATTCATACATTTCCACATGATATGAGTACATTAAATATTTTTATCATGAATAATTTATAGTGTTTTTAGATTCTTTCAAATGAAATGTTTTAGATTTCAATATATTTGTGCTAGAATATAAATTGTATGGCTCTTTATGAATCAAAATTGAATGATTCGAATTTTCCCTCACATATTGTCTCCTACTCACCCCATAGATTAAAATAATATCCAATAATCCTAAAATCAATAATAAATATACTCACCATTCATCATTTCAATATTAAAAATGATATCCACTCAACATCATTCAACATAAATAAATTTGTTTTCATAATATTTTCATATTGAGCGTGAAATAAATTTTAAATGTAGTTAGGGTGCATTGAATTACAAAATATCTAATAAGGAATGAATTTAGCACAAATTTGTTTTCATAATTTAATTTTCAACCAAAGTAGTACATGTATCACACCACATGAATGTTTTCCCCCTCACACTTAAGTTGAACAATATCATGCATTTTTACATCTAGAGAGGGTTAGATTTGGACAATTGGAATGTAATGTGGCTAAAATAAAAGGATATCCATGGGTTATATAGAACAAATGGTTTAAATTTAATGTTATACTAGAATAAAATGTAATCCCTTGAAAATTTTTCTTTTAAACCTAATGGAATGCCTCAATCATTAAAACAGAAGTGCCTCAAACCCTTCTGTTTTGACATAAATAAATAAAATTCTGGTTATGGATAGAAGGCTCTCACATTAAATGAGGTGAATGTAATGAATATATAAATGTGTTCATAAGACTCGTTGGAAGGTTATTTTAAATATTAGGATAGTGATATGTTCAATGGGATACAAATATTAGAGGTATTTTCTAGAAATTTTCAAAATTACTGCACTTCATATAAATCTATTTTGAACAATCATTTATGTTTGGTTTAATGGGATAAATTTGGCCACATATTGAAATGGGTTGTTAAAATGTAAAATGACTTATAAGATTAATTTATTTATGAAAAATAGACATATAAAATTATGAAAAAGAGACAAAAATTATGAAACATGAAAATTTAAAAATCTCAAAATACAAATGTTCCATCCCTCACACATAAATGAGGCACTATCAACAATGAAATAAATTATATATAAGATGAACGCATATTTTTAACTGAATCACAAGTAGTATATTTCAATGGTAGGTACAACCTATCTTATTTGGTAGTGCAACATTGAGTTAGTATATTTAGTGATTCTATTTGAAAACCTTCATGAAAAATAAGAAAAGAAAACATTATCAATTTAATGATTGAAAATAAAATAAAATTATAATTATAAAGGGAAATAAAAGAAGGATAGTTCTTGGTTTTTAAATACCTAAGGGATTGTGCAGTCATACTGAGAGGGGGGTGAATTAAGCAGGTCCTATTTTACTAAATGTATTTAATTTTTATTTTATCCCATTTTAATTCATACCATTATCACCTATTAAGATGACTTGAATGTATATTAAATATAAAAATTTAATAAAACAAAGTGAACTATATTTTTAAATAGATTAGAAATAATATAACCTTTTCGTTGTAATCAATTCCACCCCTAGTGACATATTCCCCAATATAATCTTGTTATCTAATATAACGGATTTGGGAGAAACTATTACACCCCTGAGTAGTTGATAATCTATTATGTCATGTTTATACACACCAATAATCCAACTCTTCTTCTTTTGTAGGTTATATCCGCAACTATTTAGTGGGATAGAAGCCCCATCCTGTAGATCCCCTTATGTAACAAGCTATACCCCCTGTAACAAGCTCATTCTTATTTACTTGATCCACTACAGTATTATTTCTTGATATTCCTCCATGAGAATTCTAGATAATACTGTAACATTTACAATATCATGAACTGTCAACATCTCCGGATTAGGACGTATGATCATTCTGAATAATTCTGATCACCAACAATTGATCAGTTTCCTTAGTGAAACAATACTCATGAAATTCTTCCATCTACAGGATGATGTCCTGGCTATAATGAACACTGAATACATGGGTATTAATTCCTTCTAAAACTATTCCCACTTTAAATCTCAAAATCACTTCACGCAATCTAGGGAATGTATAACTCAAGTGAATTTCTCAATCATCTTTTGTTTATAATATTATTCATGTATATCTGAATCCTTATTAATATTCTCTTTGACACAACAAAAATGCAGAATCATGCATTCAAGTGTTATTTAATATGACTGAAATCATTGATAAATCATTAACACATACACAATCTCTTTTAAACTCATTCATGAATATTAAATTATGTGTGTTGTTTCTTATAATATTCATGTAATTAACTACATAACAGTAAATTATTATTTTATTACTTCATGAAAATTCATGCACATATACTATCTTCTACATGAATATAAACATTATACATGAATCCCAAAAGTTCTTTATGTAAGGGATTCATGTAAAGGTTTAATGTAAGGTGATCATGAAAAACTATACTCTTATTTCCTCATCGATGTTCATGATATCTTATTCTCAAGAATAGATACACAAATTGACTTATCTAGGAAATTAAAAAATTAAAAAAAATCATACAAACGTGATGATCTATAAAGACCAAACATGAAAGCATGGGATCTCTTCTTGTATATAGAGTGCTTACTCTACTCTATTTCCCTCAAATTATTCTCTATTAGATATACATTTTATTTATACTGAATACTGATGATGTCCATGGGTATCTATAATAAACATTCCCTGATCTAGATACATGAAATTCTTGGAAACTGATTGCTTCACCAACTCCAATTAACATGATGAAAAACTCATTTAAATTTGTAAAGGATTCTGGTGATGGGTTGGTGATTATGTAATCCCATGATCATTTTTCATGATAAAGTGGTTTAATGTTTACCATAGCTCTGACAAAATTTCTCATATTGGGATGTATTGTTCTGATAAAATGAAAAATTTTATGGGGCTGGGTTTGATCAAAATTTCTAGACAACATTGTATTCGAGAGAACATAGGGAATATATAGAACACCAGTAGGTGGCCAAGGACGATGATAACATCAAGTGGATTGATAAAAAATAATAAATAAAACATATCAAAAAACAATGATTATTTAAGTATGTTTTGACGAGGAAAATAGTAACCAAAAACCTAATTTCCCACATTAATCATCCATTCAGAGATTCTCTTTATACTAATACTAGTCATTCCTATTCAACCATTCACCACAACATTGAGGTCACCTCTCAGGCACACTTGCGCACATGAGCTTCTCATGGGTGAGGCCTCTAGGTGATGACCTTCTTTACGAAGCCCCATGTTATTTATAATGGGATCCCAGTATTATGTGACCTATATAGATCACTTATATCATGATTCTTCCATGAGGGATCTCTTACCTAGCTCCCCTATGTGATTAAGGAATGACTCCTGAAATGTGGTGTTGAGATTTCACATAGCTAATATTTTGTTACAAAAATTATTTTGGTATGAAAATATAGAAATAATATATAATAAACTATATGTATAGAATTCATGACAGCAATCCATCATCAAATTCTTCCAAATATTTCAATAAATAATGTTCCCACCACAAACTCCTATAGAAGATGTCATAGTATTTAATGATATTTCAGATATCATCACATTTTGATAATTCGTCATCTCAAATTATATTATAACAATTAAACTTTATTGAATTACTTGTGTTATTCAATATCTGCTTTTGAATTTATTTTCTACATACATTTTAGTTGAATATTCAATGATTCTTTCTCCCCCTTATTGATGATAAAACAAAAGACAAATATATATAATTTTGAATTCTCTTATTCAACATTCAAAATATAATAAAATATTCTTCCCTTCAAAAACTCATTTTCATGACCACCTCCCTACAATGAAATAGAAATGAAAGAAGTGATATAATGACCCCTAAGTCCAACCTCTAGTAGGCCCTATATTAGAGAATAGAATTGAGTGTATAATAATTATTAAAAATGTGATGATTTAACATCAAAAAATAAAATAGGATTAAGAGATTGGAAAAAAATTTACTATGAAACTATAGAAGATAATATATATGTAAAAGAAGAAAATTACCCCAATGAACGAGAAAATAAAACCAATATAATGATTTTTTCCAAGTATACCAAAAGCCATGTATATGGAAAAAATTCGAAAATTGATCCAACCCGATTTATTAATTTCTAGAATAGTCCACACCATCTTCCTAAAAACTTGAAAATAAATTTATATACAAATAGTTAGCATGGTAGGAATAACCTGTTTGGGCATAACCATTGCATCCGTTGAACATTTGAAACATCATGTTACAGTGCCATTGAGAAAATAAAGAACCCATAAGAACCTATTTAGGAAATCTTACCATTCCTCGCTTCACATGGCCCATTCCCCAAATCATGCATCTAATATAATAATATTGAATCAATATGATAACATATCATGGAACCCTCCTTCCACTTCCGGAAATATTTTCTTCTCTCACAACCCAATGTCGATCCTCTTGGGCTTCCATCCATTCTATACATATAACATCTAATACTATCTATCTCTGATGTGGTTCATGACACAACCCAGACTACCCCACCCTCATATGGTCCAACATCTGATGCTATCATCCGAAATAATCACATAAAATCCACAAATACATAAAATATCACTCAGAGACACATGGCCCATCACATCACATATCGCCGAAAGATACATGGGCCCTCACATCACATATCAACATATAATTAGTCTAGTGGGTTATCATGAATGTGAAGGAAATAAACTTCATTCCTTCCCCATACTGTGAATAACCCCAACCACATATCACATCTCACCATGTCTCTCCACATCACACCTCTCCTGAAAACACTTGATGGATCATTCTACATCCCTCCTGAATAAAGGCATGTCATCATGGGTGAAGTAAGAGTAGGGAAGAAGAGGTATCCATACATCCTTATCACTACCAACCCATATATTGGGGAAAAAACATGGAACCCAAAACCATTGGTCACTGATTAGGTTATCCCACTTTTTTGGGTTTCATATATATATATCATAAACATACATGTTATATTGACAACACTCAATGCACATCCTATGGTTTCCCATCAACCGAACTAGCGAACACCACATCACCACCACTATATAACACGTCACCCACAAAAACCACTAAAACTACTATATGAATCATTCTACACCACCACCACACAATCAAAACCAAATTTCCCACCTTCAATACGTGTTGACCACATTTTGGATTACTCACAGTATACTATCGTTCATTCTTAGGTCTCTTGATTTATTGTTTCCCAGAACCATTAATTTAATTAAATTCATTAATCCATTTTCCAAAAAATGTTTCCATCTCATAATATTCAATTTCCAACCCATATATTTATTCATTCATGAATTGTTACATTTCAATCAAGTAAACTAGCACAACCATGCCATATCACAACAATACCAACTCAAATCAACTATCATTATAGTACAACATGAACCAAGCTATATCACCCGTATCTAGTTCTATATATACCACTAATACCACATAACACAAACTAAACACAATTCTATCACCAAATACTAAAACGATATCCAAATAGAAAACCATAAACTCATCGCACACCACATCCACATTGTACACCACAACCACTGCGCACCACCATCCCTACCCACCATATATCAAAAATTCCTACTTGACATCCATGACAACAATCTACCATATCAAAACCACACACATCACATAACCAATTTGGTCATCATAAACACCATGTGAAATCCCACAAAACATAATCCCAAAAATAGTGAAATCACATACAGTAACAACACCTTCCAACTTCAACAATTATTGAGTTGTTGTGTCACATTACACTATATTTTAGCATGGTTATTATCATGAAAACCAAAACTCTATGGTAAATAATTTATAGAGAAATATAAATTTTATTAATCTCTATTCATTGTGTGATCAAATAAAATCATAGTAACGGGATCAACACAAATCATCTATAGTAAAAATAGGGCTCCAAAAAAAATTATTTTCAGTATTGGAGACAAGCATGAAGAATATCATCAATATCATATATAAATTTTTTAATGATTTTGATATATCCATCATACCAATATATAATCAATTATAAAAACTTGTTATCTAATTATTCCAAAAATTATTATCCACCAAAATGAAATTAGAACCTCAAAAATATTAATCATAAAATGTAAACATGTGAGAAAGAGAATCCCCAACTTCAAGAAACTATTTCCATCATATTTCACAAAAAATGTGAATGTGAATTTACATAGAAACCCTAACCACACAAGGTAACATTGATTAAACATGGGGTATACCAAAGAGTTTTAAAAATGGCATCCCAACACCCATAGAGATAAAAAAACAACCTCTTCATGGATTCTATAAGGAATAATGCAATAAAAAAATTATTTGAGAGAAAATAATAGTTTATAGACAAAACTAAACGGTCATCAAGATGAGGATTGATGAATGGTGATACGTCCTACCATACCTCCCACAAAACATTGGGTTTTACCAATTATTAAGAGAAGGAATGATTGAAGGAATCCAAAGTCAACCAAACTAGCATTATAAATAACCTATATTTTACCTAATTGAAGTCATTAATTTCATTTTCCCAATTTGAATTCAATAGGCCCCATGATATATACGTTTAGAAACCATTATAGGGATTTAATTTTATATATCTTGTATTTACACAAAATGTATGTTTCCTAATCCTTAATTAATACACATCACTAATTAACCATTCAATATATGAATCTATTTCATAGACTCCCGCACCACCACACACACAAGATGAGATTTTAACAGCTACCCAATATTGGAATCAAAAATCCACATTAGGAAGTCATATTTTCGGAATTGAATCATCATCTATAGTACTCTTATAACATTAGAATCCTCTAAACTGCCTCGGAAAATCCTCTGATTACCTGCTATCCCAATTGCTAATAATGTAATGGGATGGTATGGCATGAGTGGTCTTATTAGATACATCTCACATGATTATTTTACATGAGAATAAAAATCAGGATTAATGAAAATGGGTTTTTACACCCATCCCATGAGATACCTTTCAATGTATTTCTTATCCTTCACACCACCACTATCAAACCACTCCAAACAATAAAATCCCAAAAAACAACTGACACAACCCCAAAACACCTCTCACTGGGCACAATTCCATGTTATTTGGAACAATCCGAAAACCAAATAATACCCAAAAAACAACCTCAATACCATATCAACCATCACAGTGACCAAAACAACCACTTACATAGAAAATAGACAACATTTCTTATAGATTTCAAATTAGGGAATCCCATCCTCCATGTAAAGATATTATCCACATTGAGAGGCACTACTATTCTAAAAATGTTATTTATTTCAAATGTATAATGCATATGGATAAGACTCTCATCCCCCTATTTTCACATGTTGGGGGTTTTATCACATACTATGCATCACATATAAATGAAACAACACATCTCATAAAAAATAAAGATGAAAACAAAACATCATGGAAATAAAAAAGTGTATGGAAAATCTCCAAACATCACTGGGAACTGGCGACACTTGAGGATCCTGTTCTATTAGGTACTCTTCTTTAGAACCAAATTCATACAATGCACAATAACCAATAGAATTTTCTACCCATGAAACTCAAACTCTTTTTGGATACAGATACCTATTAGTTGCTCCAATAATATAATGTTGTATTCAATATCCATCTATCCCTAGTCGATGGTTTGGGTCTAATAATGAATATATCATTGAATCCATGGCATGTATAAGGTGTTGTTGATCCTACCTTTCAATAGTGGGAATTCGAATCGAAATTTCACATCACTAACTCACCCAACAACTCAATGTGCCACACTAATCGAGGATAATGATTACTGCCTGGACTAAACCACTATTTCACATGTTGATTTGAAAAATATCAATAATACATAATATCAAACCTTAAACTCTATAAGCCTTTGTCTATGATCAAACAAGTCCTTCTGGCAGTTCTTCACCGCCCTCATCCTCTCCTAAACCAACTAGATATTTTCATTCATGATTTTCCCGACATGAGGACCAAAAATTATTAAATACCCTTCTATTATCTAAAATAATGTATAATGACATCCCCACCTATAAAACACCTCAAATGAGGCCATTACAATGTATGTGTGATAGATGTTTTTGTAAGAGAACCCATTGAAAGGTAGATTTTAAAACCAAGATCCACCAAAGTTCAAGAAACAATGTTGAAACATATCATCTGGAATTAGGATGGTCTGGTATGACTTCCAATCTATTTAAGGGTTGAATGAAGTGCTAATGGATATTTGGGAAGAAAAATAATGCTACATTACCCTATAGAACAAAAAGGAAAAATTATGATCTTGAGAATATATATTTTTTAGATATATCCTATGAACCATTAATACATCATCCACATCCACCCATCTAAAAAATCCATTAAAATCTATTCAGGGATCAATAGAAAATTATATTACATTATTAGTTTGTCCATTATCATCCAAACCATGTCACATCATCCATGATACTGGGGAAACACTATGATCAAATATGTCAATATTTTTTCCAACTTCAACTCATGAACATCCATGGAATTAAAAAATTCTCCAAGAACACAGTTTTTTCACATTCACATATAGAAAAAGAAGAGAACTCACCAAAACCTCATTCACTGACCATTTCATCCCTTTCCACCAAAGGTGGCTCCTAAATCCATAAAAAAATTCATCAACTCGTGACGTACTGCTAAGGGATAGATGTAAAAATAAAAGAAAATCCTCTCAAAAATCATTTTTGGAACAAAATAACTTTTCTAGGAAAACACCCAGTTCATTCCATCATAACTCCATTCCATTAGAGTGTCACCAAGGCCAAAAAAATTCAGACATCACCAATGTATGTATGTTCCCCCACTGAGACCCCTCCACCAAATACATCTATGTTGACTCCATGATTATCTTATAAATAAAACCCTGTACAGTTCTCTCACTGAAATCATGATGAATTACTAAAGGCTCCTCCATTATATTACATGAATCAGTAGAATATCGTGTAGCATATCGTCAAGACATTGGAGTCAATGCATCTAAAACCTTACACACATTTCTCAGGCTGTGAGAGGTATCAAATTTATAATTATGAAGATAATCTTTCCATATATATTGGATTTGATTCAAATAAAAATTTCAAAAAAAATATGTCATAAAACTTTCTTCTATAAAAATTATAAAGCGCTCACTAATGAGACTGTACCACCAAAAATTTAGTGAAAACAAAATTGACAAAAAAAAATGTGTCGAATAGTTACACTTGTGAAGATGTATCTACCTACTATACCTATATGATACAACAATTTTAGGTTTCATCAATTCACATCCTAATCCTAGATGGGATTCATCACATAAAACCTCAATCAACACATTCTCCTCTTGAAGCCAAACCACCGGATAGATGACTAAAATCTCCATCATTTAATGAAAATCTTCTTGAAACAAATCAATACTAAATCATGATATTTCCTTGTAAATTATACCTATATGTTTGACAGATAAGATAAATCCAAAACATCCATCCTATAATATCTTGTGAGAATAAAGAATGTATGATCCTATGAAACATACTTGGATGTTTTCTAAGAAACAACTACCTAAAACATTGATGGGTCGACTACCACACACTATTTAGACACCACATGTCCAAATAAGACAACTTACTTTATCAAGAACTCATACTTGGAAAACATCCCATAGAGCTGTGGTGATAATGGATAAGAAAATTAGTTCTAATATTCTAAATGTCATCATCCATTGATTTTGAGAATATTAAAATATCATTGATGAATACGACGTCGAACCTATCTAGTAACTAATGGAACATGGAGTTCAGAGTCTCCATTAACATGGTTGTTTCATTTGTATCGCCAAATTATATTACTAGAAAATCAACGATCCCATACCTACACATGAATCCAGCCTTCAAGACATCTTTATCATTCACCCTTAAATGGTGGAATACATATTATAGATAAGCCTTTGAAAACCAACTAGATAATCTCAATTTTTAAAGAATATTGTCATTCCTAAATAGAGGGAAATAATTCATCAGTGCTACCTAATTTAAAATACTATAGTATATTAATATCCTTAGACTAACATCAATGACGAGCAACACAAGAGAACATCATAGAAGCAAATTAGATTAGATGAAACCCCTATAAATCGTATCATCTACCTGTAACCTCAACTCTTGCAACTATATTGGAAACATTCGATAGGGAGCCATCAAAATTTGAGATACACCCTGTTAAATATCTATCCCAAACTCAACATAGAATCTGGAGGGTTGGGCAATAACCACATCCATAAAAACATCTATAAACTCATAAAAAAACATAGTAACACCATTTACATGAGGTTACCTTGATAGCTCCACCGAGTGATACAAATGAGGCTCTATATACCTATAACAAACCATGTAACCTGACCCTCCATGAATGTCACTTACTGGCCCTCTACATCAGAAAAAACTCACCTCCATAAGAAGTCAATGAATGAATACATGGAATATATCCAATAAATTTGAAGGATAAAATCATATGGTTGTATTTGTAATATTAACATGTCTCTCACTAATGGGTGTTTCCCCAGCACTAGTTGACATCCCTGACACACATCATGAAAAGAATCTTGACCTCCATAAAAATAGATAATAATAGAAGCAAACGAATCCTCTCCACATCCAGTCCAAATGAAAAAACCAAATAAAGAGAAAAAATGTGTAAGAGGTTCCTAAATCATAAAAATCATAAAAATCATACATATGGGTATGCAATAAACTGATTGTACATTAGACGACTCATTTATCTGTTGGTGTTGATGCCTCATACATGTGTATCTGGTCATGACCATATTATCTTCCCCCTCTACGACTGGACTCCATAAACATTATTTGTCCTAAGTCCAGAAGGATAGGGAATATCACATAGACCCCCTCTACCAACATCACCATTCCATGGTAACAAAAAAATAATTGGTGGTCCCTACTGTTGAAACTACATCAGTAGTAAATTCTACTGCTGAAAAGGGGTATGACCTCCAATCTGAAAAGGCCCTCCACGAGTGGTAGGAAACTGATCCTCAAAGTTCCCATGTCCCCTATGGAAATTGAAAAATTAAATCCACTAGTAGGTTATCATAATTTTTTTTATAATAGATGGGAATTTCGTTTTCATGAAAGGCTCTCAACTTAACATAATCCCAGCTTCCTAAACACCCGTGACCCTCATCCAGAAATTTTGATCCTCGAATCACTTCCTTAAAAACTCATTCTTGGATCAACTCCCAGATAAATAAACATCATAAATAATTGTTCATTCTTATAAACTTACAGATGTGTATGAATCATGAATAGGGATTCCAAAAAATTGATTGATGGGCATAAATACATCTCTAGAGGTTATACTCTAGGCTCTCCATTTAGGAAGACATTAGGTGAAATGTGTAGGATTTCCTTGAATATGATCCTATTATCCCACATAATCATGTTCCTATATTAAAATATGACCAAATCCATCCTCTTTGATCCCCACATCATCGATGATAGGAACACAACCATAGAACTCCCTCTACAATTTGGGCCACAAAACATCTTCTTCATTATAGTCCCCAAGAAATAGTGTCTTGAACTAATGCATAGATCCCAACATCTATATAATTTCCAATAGAACCTATATATTAGAACATGCTCAAATTAGACCGAAGGAGATCACAAAATTCTTCATTCTGTTCTCAATCTGTAGATCAAAAAGACTCCCCTCATACTTTCCCAATCTATTCCAGTGATAGGCAATAAAATCCATCATTCATTCCTCGTAATCCTCTATCATATTGATCATCTAAAGATCAACCAAATAAATGGTTAGACCACAAAATACTAAGATACTTCTAGATATTGATAAATATCTATTCATGAAAATAATAAGGAAGATGCAAATCCTAGTATCCTAGAATTTATCAAATATTAATTAATTAATTAATTTTATTTTACAAAAACAACTCATTTCAAAAACAGAAAAAACTAATCATGATCCATGTACCTCTCTATGTTCTCTACCCTAAAAATAATTCCACCTCATTTGGTAATTAAATAATCTCAGATACCATGAAATGGAGCAGGGGGTCCCTAAAATATCATGTAGTAAATGCTATCCACCTCCTATGCTACACACCATGATCAACTTTCACCATTTCCCTTCCAAACCATTCTAACCTCATTGTTACTAACTCCATACTCTATCAAATATCTCTCCCAAAACCATTGGTACCGCTATTGCATTACCCCATCCCTCCTATGATACAAAAATTATTGAAGACAGATAATTAAACTCTAGTCCCACCTTATATTGGCCATTAGTTGGAGATAAGCATAGAGGGTATAAAAATCACAGAAAGTGAGAGGAACTATCCTCGATAAATAAAACAAGATTAAGAGATGGGATAAAAAACAACCAAGTAATTACAATATATAATATAATTGAAAACAAAAAACCATCCCACAGTGAATTAGAAAAATAAACCAATATAAAGAAAGTCTCCAATTATACCAACGAATAAGTCTACGATAGTAACTCAAATGAATCCTACCTAGGCTAGTAGTGTCTATATTGATCAAAAAAATCCTCCTAGAAACATAAAAAATGACATATATGTATGGTCATCATAACAAGAATACACCATAGGTATATAAACAAGGTCTCAAGTGCACATGTGAAAAGCGAAAGCTAATGAACCTATGTCGAAAAAATTGAAACAACAATATCTTGTACATGATATCTATCCAATATCATACTCACATGGATCAATAACCAAACCATGAATCCAAAAAAATATTATAGAATTATGATCATAACAACCAATGGTTCCACACTGACACTTTCCCATGGATTTTTCACTCTCACACCCCATCATCAAACATCCTATTCTCCCATCAAATCCTTACATATCAAGTCATACAAAAATCATCTTTTATGTGGGTAGTGAAGAATCCATACATACCTGAACCTTATAAGGTCTACAATTCATTAATAACTTCTGGAATCATCACATCACATGCCCAACACATCACCTATTTCCCAAAGTCACAATTTCCATCAAATCACATCTCCTTATATTACAACGGAATTTGGGTATCATGAATCTGAATGAAAACTACCCCAACCCACCTCCCTACAAGCATGACCACCATCACTACACATCACCTGAAGAAACTTGGATTGCATCAATAGAGGTGGAGAAAGAAAGAGGTGGTAGCCATCCATCTGTATCACCACTAACCTAGATATTGGTGAAAAAATCTAGAACCTATAACCTCTAATAATTTTTATGGTTATTCATCATGGTTGGGGACATAAAAAATAACATAAAAATACAATAAATAGACACATCACATAATACCAAATCTATGCGTTTACACGAACTGCACTAATTCACACCACATCACCAACACTATAACAAACAAAATCCTTCAAAAATGATTCCAAAAATATATGCAACATTCCACACAATCATCACACACTACCTAAAGCATTCCCCACTTTCATCTACATGTTCACAATTATCCATATTAATCATGTTATGATAAAATTTATTTAAGTCACGTCAATTCAATTTTTTGACAAATCATTTATTTATTTGATTAATTTAAGGCATTCACCTCAACCATTTATCAAATAATATCTTAAATTTTATAACCCATAAATTTATTAATAATATTTTATTCCATTTCTCTATGATAATCTAGGAAAACCATGCCACATTTGAACAATCCCAACTCATATTGATCGTCACCATCCAACCTCATAAACAAATCCATCAAACCACAACGACTTCGCATATCATCCTCCACATAACACCACTACCACAAAACACAACCAACACACAATTCTATCACTGAATACCATAAAAATAGAAACATTAGTCACCATAACAACATCACACATCACACCCTTATAGTATAACACAACCATTGAAAACCACAACCACTCCCCACCACATCACATAACTTACAACATCACATCTATGAAAACCATCAACCATGTTACAGCCCAACAAATAACATAGTGTATCGAATCAGTACCCCCACCAAACAAGAACCAAAAACACACAATTAACACCAAAAGCAAACCACTCACAACAATAACACATTTCAACTTCCTAAATTATTTAGGTTATTTAACATATTGCATCTTAATATATCCTGGTTATTATCACAGAAAACATTATTCATTGGGAAAATTTTTATTAGAAAAATATAAATTCATTAACATTTTATTCAGGGATTGATCAAACTTTAAAATAAAAAGTTTCTTAGTACATATTATTTATGTGCACACATCGCTCTCAATATCTATTAATTTCTGTATTAGAGACACGAAAACATTTTAAAATCAAATATATATATCAAGGCAGTTATGAAATTGATATCTTCTACAAACCATTCAGTTCAGTCATTCACATTTTTTATCTGAGTACAATTATCATTAATATCCATGAAAATGAATGAAATACAATGAAAATATCACGCATAGAATGTAAACAGGTGATAACAAGGATACCCTACCGCATGGATGATTTTACAACTCATTGTGCACCATTGGGAGAATAAAGAAGTATCTCCGATACCGAAACTATACAAAGAAATTTTGAAGAAACTAGGATCACACCAATGAGTTTAAAAAACATATCCCAACACACACCCAGATCAAAAAAACAAAAAAATTATTCTTTTAGGATGAACAAAAAACAATAGTTTTTAGAGAGTAACTCACCAGAGATCACAAAAAACCCACTAGTATAACTCGAGGATAAATCCCTAGAGAGAAGGGATTGACGACCACCAAAAAATCATAGTGTTCTTCCCACAACCGAGATAAGGAATAGATGAATGAGAGGTGAATCGGTCAAACCACCATTATAAACATCCTGTAATTTTCCTAATCCACAATATGAATTCCATAAGGTTCATGAAATAAAATCCATGATACCATTATCGGGAATGAATTTCCCATATCTATAATTTCTTACAAAAATAAAATCTACTCAATATGAATTATTCTTTAATGATGTGTATCCATTTCATAGAATCGTACATCACCATATAAAATTCTTGAGTTCTCTAGATACAATAACTATAAATCAATAACTCATTGTTACAGATGTTAATTACCTATGGAAGTACTCTTTGAGGTCTCACATCCAACAAAAACCCTTTAATCCTCCTCCAAGAAAACTTCAAAAAAAATACCAATAGAGTAACGGGTTGGGAATGTACATTTCATCGAACCTATATTTTTATTTAACTTAGAGAAGGATAGAATCAACAATGACATAGAAATTAGCTAAAATTTTTCAACATTAAGATTACATGAGCCATTTTCACTGTAGAAAACTTTATTGAAAAAATTCAAAATCACTTCTATCAATAAATGTCCATGTAGGGATAGAAATTCCAAAACCTTCATTCAGGTGTTGTTCAAAAAATTTAAAACTAATACCCAACATTCACCTCCAAAATAATTTTAAATTCATTATAGATAAAGGAATGAAATCTAATTTTTCACATTTCCTTTCTATTTTGTCATCAAGTAATATGTATTTCCATTTTAGAATTGATATTTTCAGACATAAAATAAGATAATGTAGCCATAATACCTCAGGGATGATATGTTTTAAACATCAAAATTTTAAAATATAAAATCATCATTAGAATTACTCAACATAACATTACATATTCATAAGATATAAACTAAGATAGATATATCTAGTTGTTATTCTCTTGTTCCCACCAAGAGATGAACTTTATACTTCTTCGTAATGATATCGGTTTTAAAGAATATATTCCAAGATTATTTGATATTTTCAAAGAGGTAAAATAATACCAATAGTCCTACAAAATTGTTAAATTATAATTTGAAATTGATCAAACCTTTAATCAAATTCTTGTCTCTTATTAAATACATGAATAAAATTAATTTCCCATCCTAAAAAACAATCACAATGTATATATGTCAATAAGTTTGTTCTACATTTATCCTCAGTTTGAGAAATAGGGTTGACAGTTTCTTATCAATCCATATATCTTATTAGATAAAAAAGGATTCAACCCATTCTCATAGAAAGAATTTTTTGTTTTCTCTTCTTCATTCTTTATTGTATCCTCTTCCAACTGTTCTATCTATATGATCAAGAAATTTTTACAGAAATTATCAGTCTTTAATCTTTGTGTAGACAAATTCTTCTCAATTATATGTGTCAAAGGTTCTTTCCCTTTTTTCTTAAATATTTTTTCTTATCTACGAAACCATGTAATGCATTTTTTAGATGATATCCCCAACTTATTACACCTTTCATACACATATGTATCAGTCCTCATGATTCCCTTTTATATAAATTTTTTTATTCTTCCTCAGATATGTATTTAACCAAATCCATCAATGTTGTTTCTTTTATTGATTGGGTATATATTTGATTCTAACCTTATTAAATTAACATTGATGTTTTGGTAAAATTCATAATGGTCCATGATGTGACAATTGCTACCATAGTAGAGTAACATTTCATTTGGATTGATATTATTAACATCATTCCTCACAATTTTGTTTGGTGTTATTTTTTAGCAATATTTTTTATATATCCAAAGATTGACCATTAATTTTGTTTTCATACCAATTCCTTTTTTTGTCGCATTCTCTTCACATAGAAATATGGTTTTTCCATGATTGGTACATCACAACAGTCATTATAATTGTGATCATTTTTACTATAATACTAATATATATCTTCAAAAAATTACTCTATATTGTTAAAAGACATATTACTTTTCCCACATATACCACTTCTGTTGTGAAAATTATATCATTTATTCACGTTTGGTCCCCCAAAATGTAGGTGTTATGTAATTTTCATACAATTAATTATTTTGCCAAAAATTAATTAATAATTCCCAAATTTCAGATAAAACCCCCAATAGAGAAAAATATTGATTTCTTATTTTGTTTTTTCTATAGGGAACAATAATGAATACACTTCATCATATCCATTTCTAATGATAACATTGATTTATAATATTTTTTCTTAAAACATTAATTTCCATATTTTAAATTTATATATAAATTATTTAGCAAAATAAAATTATTATGCATATAATTATATAGAAAAATGGTTCCATTTAAGATTCATCCAATAGAATATTTATCCATCGAAAATCTCAAGATCATGTCACTATTAGGTTATGTCATTTCAAATATAAGAATAATATCTAAATAATTCTTTTTATTAGTTATTCACACGCTACCGTGGGATGTATAACATTTTTTGTCTTCCATATTTATCTATTTTACTTCAAATTCAAAAAAATAGTTTGTTCATAGAAATATAATCATCATCAATTGATTTTTGGATTTATTCATTCTAAATATTTATCTTCTAAATAACATATTTGTGAAAATAATTTTACTTCATTAAAAAACTCTCAACTCCCTTAATTATTTTTTATTTAAACATACTGTAGGAATCATTGATATGCATAGATATATTATGTTTCTTTTCATGTGTATGTTAAATTTCTATAAAATCCATTTCTTTATCATCATTATCACATAGGCTCATTTGTAATTCTTATTCATCAAAGGAATGTTTTTTTTGGAAAAGTGACACTAGTTTTTCATTTTAATAGTAAACCATGGAGACAATTTCTTTATACTTAATAAAATAATAATCCTTGACAATGTCATGTTTAAATAAATAGTATCATTTTGGATCCATCTTAGCCAATGATTATTCCGTTAAATTAGCTTCTACAACCAAAACAAATTAATCATCATGATTTTCAGTAAAAAAAATTATCATACATGTGACCATTTATTTGGAATCATTATCCAGTTGATCTAATAATTTAAAATTAAACCCGTATTCATAAAAAAATAAAGATTATTCATAAGTATTATAATCAATTGACCTTATTGATCAATCCCCACTCGGAATGATTTCAACTAGTTAATGATCTTCATTTATATATGAGTTCCACTCCACCTCCTTTTCCCATCATTTTTTCTATTTTTTTGAGTGATGACTAAAACATCTAAATTTATAATATCAGCTGAATATATATACTTTTCAAATTAAATCTATTCTTTCTTATCTCTAATACGTACTTCATATAATTATCATATAAAAAATTAAAAGTAAATTAGATCAAATTAGATATGGAACCTTTTCTATGATACCAATTGAAGTGCCCCATCCATCATGTTGAAACTCTTATATAGTGGTGAATAAGGTGGGACTATTTTTAATAAATTCATTTCTTTCTCTTTTTCCCCTATTAATTTAACCCCCACCACTATTTTAGATGATTTGATAATATATGTAATGCCAAAATTAAATTAAATAGAAATATTAAAATTTTTAAATAGTTCAATTCTAAGACCCACTCTTTATTGTAAACCTTTATTAACATTGGTTTCATATTCTACAATATATGATTATTGTCAATTAATATGATTTATTCAGACACTGGTTATACCACCATTAGTATATTTTCTTTTTTATCCCGGTTATACCCCTATCAATCCAACTCTTTTTTTTCCATGATTGGATAGAACACCCAACTATTCAACTTATTGGAACCCATAGTCTCTTGATCCTCTTAAATAATTGGTTACACCCTTCTTGTAAAAATAATATTCTTCTTCACTGGATACCTTGTAGGATTATATCTTAATCATCATATATAAGATTTCAGGACACAACATTATCCTGTAAAACATTATATAACTAAAATATCTTATGATTATGATTTTCAGTCTTTCTAAATAATTTCAATCACCTATAAATGATATTTTTCCTTAGTTAAACTAGGATTTGTAAATTAATCCTTCTATTAGATGACGTCTCGACATCATTGAACACTGAATAATCAGGAATAAATTCCTTCTGAAACTCTATCTAGATATATTCTTAAATTCCCTATGTTTTTTTATGAAATTTATATTGCATATAGATTTCACAATATTCATTAATTTATAATACAATAAATGGTCACGTCAATATTATTTAAATAAATTGTAAAAAAATAAAATTTACAATATTACATGAACTATTATTTTATTGTTCATGAAATCATTGATCCTTCATGGAAACTTACACTATCTCATTTATCCTCATGTATAAATATTATTTTTTGCAGGTATATTCCATATTCATTACATAAATCAATGCTCTTATATGACTTCATGTTATATTCCTTTATAAAAAATCCAAAACATATATTATCTTCAACATAACTATAAACAGTATGTGTAAATCCTCAAGGTTCATCATGTAAGGGATTGATGTAAAGGATTTACATAACATTATCATGTAAACATAATATATTGTTCACGTATAAATTTGTGCATGATATTTTTCACATGAACAATTTATAAAAGTAACCTTCTCCTTCATGTGAAAAAAATAAAAACATTATCAAATGAATGTGAATGTTTGAAAGAGTCATCATGAATGCATGAAATATATTAATGAATACAATTTTCTCCCTCTTACTATTTTCAAGCTCAATATTTCCTGTTTGATATGTGTTTAGCTCAAACTAATGAATGGTGATTCCCATAACTAATTATAGAAAATATCCACTAATATAGAGATCTAATATTCATGGAAAACCATTTATTTCACTGACTACAACTATATTTTACACCGAATCATTTTTGTATGCTAGGAAATCATGAAATTGCTCATTGATAATGAGATCACATGATAGATTTTCTTGATCACATATTTCAAAATTTAACAATGTCTTGAAAATAGTTCTCAGCATGCATTGTATTATTTTGATGAAATATTACAATATTCAATATTTTATTGATTACAATGTAATGATGACAAAGAAACATTCTAAAATTATAGTGGATATAGAACACCATCAGGTGGGCTAGGATGAACATGGAATCATATGGATTCATCTAATGGTTTAGAATAAACAGATCAGATGAATATGGTTTATGACGTATATTAAAAAATGTATAAAAATCAACATATTGCAGCTCATACAACATCATTCCTTCATTATGCTTTTTTCGTCTTAAAAACATATGTCATGATACCACAACTACATGACTTGAATCCTTGGTCATCTTCTAGACACAATTGCACACATGGTCTTCCCATGGGTTGTGCCTCCACACACCGTCCCACCTACCCAATCCTAATGTTCACTCTCGAAGTCTTATGATCATATTGTTTCTATGTGTCCCACCTATTAAAATTTGTTATGTGGTCTCCATGAGTAAAATATCCTCTATGTTTGAGGACCTTCTCCCAGAAAATGTGATTGATCTGTCTCTTAGTTTATATGTGGTTGGCCAAATTATTTTTGGTATGTCGAATTCGAAATAAAACATAAAAACAACACTACCCATAATTATAGAATTGATGACACCATGTCTTCTTAAAATTCATCAAAACATTATTGTAATCAATGTTACCAATCCGAATTCATTTGGATGATTCATTGGAAAATAATAATAGTTCAAAATCTAAACATTTATAAATCATTGGATTTTCATTATCTTAAATTATTTAGATGAAATTCCAATAAAAAAATCACATGGGTTCTTTAGGTTTAACACAAAATTGGGCCCTGAAATTTTACTGCCTCTATGAAATTAGTTCAAAATCTTAATATTTATAATGTTCACCTCTTTGTGTTGGGGTATGACGAATAATGCGTCCTCTTACTTCCAGGTTGTAACATTCATAATCACTTCATCATTATATAGTGATTACTTTAGGTTTGTTTCATCAATTAAATAAACAATGGGATTGTGAGTGTGTAATTATCATTGCAAAAAATAGACTAAAAATAAAAATAATCATCTTTAATTTAGGTAGAATGTGTATCATTTTCATTCGTAAGTGCATCTTGGATATTATCAAGGGATCTCTCTAATAAATTTTCAACACGTTCACTAAGGTCCAGATTTTCCTCATTACGTGAAACTTAATTTTAATCTTCTTTCACAAAGGAAAAAACATTATTTGGATGAATCAAATAATAATATTTATGATAGGTGAGACTTTATTTACTTTTAATAAAATTTTATTAAATTGAGTTCAATAAAATATCTTCTCCCAGAGTAATTATTGATTCAATATCATCTTTATATGAATGTTTTTAATGGATTTGATTAGTATTGTTGCAGGTACGTTGTTTGGATCCTTTATTATTTGTTCAAACTCCCCCACTTATGCATTTTTTTATATATACAATTTTAAAAAAATATAAATTGTTGTGGATTATTCATGTTTTTCAGTAGGTGGATATAATGTTTCGCTTTATATTCAATCCAAAATTCATCAAAATTTTGTTGATCTCATTTATATACACTAAATGTAAGAAAAATCCTCATAAATCTTCTCTCAAAATGGTTGAGCAAGATGGAATATATTTTCAAACAATTCCTTCATGTCCTCTTCAGGTTATTCTATATTAATGATGCATGGAATAAATCTCTTCTACTATTTGGTCTAGTTTAGGTTCTAGTTTCTCTAGATACTCACATGCTATTTGATCCATTTGAATATTCATATCCTATATATTCTCTTTAATTCATTTCACTAATATTTTATATAATTTTAAACTAATTTTTATTTTTGTTTCACCAATTCAACTTCTTCTAAAAAATTGTTGATAGGTGGGAAAAGAATGATTGTTTTTATCCATTGAATATTTCCTAATATAATTGGGTAACTTACTCTTTGTGTTTAGCCAATTTTCTAGGAAAACCCTCTAATACTAGGTATTAGATGGTCTGATTGAGGTCTTATATGGTCTCCATAAATTCCTCCTCTATGATGATTCATCATAGTGTTCCCCGGATCTATTTAAAAATGTATCCAATACAATATTCCATATAATTGTGTGATATGAACAGATTTTTTATTTTTAAATTATATTTTATGATTTAATAATATTTAAAATTAGATTATTATAGCTTCCTCCCCATGAATAATACAATTTTTCGGAACATGATTTTTATGGGGTGTGGAAAAAACAATCATTTCATAAGTTAAATTGTAGAATAGTGGTTCTATTATGTTTTGTCTATAATGGAGTGCTAGATAATCACATTTCATCACATTAAATTAGATTGAAAAGGGAGTCCTTTTGATAATTTTTAATTTTTGAAAACAAACATAATGATAATGAAACATGAGAATAAAAATATATTGATGAAGAAAGGGATTAAAAATATGATATGTTATGTGATATCAGGTTGTGGTTGGATTTGAAATTGCAATGATATCTTATTTCTGTGTCATCAAATACAGTACACTAAATTGAATAGTGTGAGATTCCACAATCTTTTCATCACACCCTATTAGACATATGGTGGGGTTGATAATAAACCTTTCCAATATCCTACAATTTGATAATCTCTTTCCAATGTGAGAAATATTTTAGATGAATACCCTCAATTGACATAGGAAATTACCAATAAAGTCATTTTCATCATAAAAAATCAAGAGTTTCCACTACCCCTCCAACATGTAATAATTATCGCTGAGCTCTTCAACATTAATCCATGGTCTATTAAATAACATATAACCTATAACCTGGTGGTGGGAGTTAATTATCAATGATAATGAAAAAAATAATAAAATATAAAACTAAATACAATTGTACCTGATAATAAATATTTTTTTTAGAATATTGATAACAATATTACAAAATAAATAATGAGATTTTATTTCTGGAAGTGCAGGAGATAAATCATTTAAAAAGGAAAACCTAGCCTTCCCCAATCAAATAGAAGTATTCCCCTATGTTAAGGGTAGCCAAGAATAATAAAGAATAGGAAACTAATACAACAATATGGAAAGGTAAATGAAAAAACAAAATACTTCTTATCAAGAATCTATTGTCAAAATATTTTCTTGTATTCCTCCTATCATCTAGGAAAAACACACCATGTTGTCTTAATAAGATTCATTTGTAATTTTTTCTTCAATCAATAATAAATAATTGTGATTTAGACCCAAGTAGAAAAATCTATTCCCGTGTTACATAATATCTCTTTTTTTGGATTAAAAGACACTTCATTATCCTTTTCCTGGACATGTGACAAGATACAATAATGAGAGAATTTCTCTATGAAGATAAATTTTTACTTGGACCATTCCTTAAATTTTCATATCAAATAATAAACACCTCAATTTTATTCCCAAATCCTGATATATATAAATATATATCATTTGATAAGGATTAGTAAATTCTATCAGCTTGAAATATATTCTATATTTATTAATTCAATTTGGCCATATGAAATTGTAATTTGAACTATACTCGGTTGAAAAAGTTTTATCCCATGTACAGTGGAAAAAAAATCCTCAATTTGGATAAATATTGATATAGTTATGATCAAATACATATGTGATATGAAATAGTTAAAATTATATAAATATGAAATTTTAACATTTAAACACAAAATATCCGTAAAATAAGATATTTTTGAAATTTAAATCTAATTGAAAAATTGTGGTGGATTAAATTATTTAAATACACATGAAAAATAAATTAAAAAACATCTCTTTAATTTTAATATCAAAAATCATTAATTAAACTAATGGTATTGTGGGGAAATGATGGTCTTACGAACTCTACCAAGCTACAACACATCATCCATGTACCATCTTACTCGAGAAGCAATTGTATTTATCTCTTGGATAACTAAAAAGTGAAAAAACATTATCTTTCAATTCATGATAACTTATATAACATCATATTCCCCATAATCTCAGGGTTTCCCCGTGACGAAGTCCACTAAGATTTTTTCCCACTTACACTTAGGGATATGTAAGGGCTTCAGAATGTAACTAGGAAAATGATGCACGTCAATAACCTATTATCTGACTAAGAATCAGTCCACAGACTCTACAACTAGATTCTTCATGTTGGGTCACAATTGTATCCAAAAAACCATCATACATTGTGGATCTTTTATATTTCACTGCTAAAAGTGTGATATAGAACTCTAGAATGCCTCCCACACACCCTAAAAGTGAAATAAGCATCCTTGAATTTAACATAAATTCATAGTGAACACCTTCTAACTATCCATCCGGGTCACCTCTATCAATTAACCAGTCCCACATCACCTCTACCTATAGGTAACCCCACCAGACTCCTCTAGTTACAATGATAAGGCAGTATAAACTATATTTTAAAATAAGAATACTCAATCATAAAACACATGTATTCTATGATACATAGAATCCAATTCCTCTATTGTCCTCCAAAAAACCTATAACCCCCATAATTGTCCACATAAATTCCTTCTTGGAGAATCTTCCATGACATGTCATGTCCCTGTTGTATTGGATATCTTATAACCATTTTCCTAGGGAAACTACATCTACCAACACATTTATAGATTTAGGTTACAATGATTGAAATAATATCTCAATCCCTTATAATATATGAACACTAAATAGAATACCATAATGAGGTAATGTTCTCAAAGCATTAGTAAAGAGACCACTGATGTAATCTCTAGTTTGTGGGTGGAATATTTGCATTTATGAGGACATAATTTCCTGGAACTAATAGATATCACTAAAAGCTTCTACATAAATAACCATCATATGATCATATTATAAGAATCATAAAACAACTCAAACATCACACCTTACTTAGTTAGTTGAAGAACTAGGGCGTTGGTTACCTATTCTTTCATGTAGTTGAATTTCGTTGAAAACTAATTGTTCCACAAGAAGACCATGTATTTCTTTATAAGTGATATTAATGATGGAGTAATATGAGATATGATAGATACAAAATAGTATTAATATAACATTTGACCAAGAATTATGGAAACCCTAAACCTATTTTTGGGTTTTACCGAAGAAATAACTGCTACAAACATCATTGAATAATCAACCACTCCACTGTAAGACACTACATATGCACAAAAAAATAAACATGTCACATGCTAAAATTATATTTTTAAAATTTACCATAACTCTGATGATGACAAGGATTCTTAACAACAATCATCATGTTCTCAACATGATCCTCATATGGCTTTGAGTACATAACATTGACCTAGGTTAACATAGCTTGAACTAATCAAGGAACTCATGAAAATTTTAATTCATGAGTCCCATAATCATAAATTCTATATCTTTGATATCCAATGGAATAAGTAAATTCCCAAAAAGTATATAGATTCACTGTAAAGTATTTCCTGTATATCCTTGTAAAGTCCCGTAAATTTCAAGGAATTTTTTTTTCTTAAATTTTCTTTGGAATTTTACAAGAATGCAGTTTCTAATGGCACATGATTCCGAGGCCCGGTGTGCCGGAATCATTTTCTGATGATTGGCTCGGGTACGTTCAGTGAACAGATGAGCAGGTTTTTCTAACTTTTGAACCGGTGCTCGGAATTGAATTCTGAGGGAACTGATGGAATCGCAGTGCCGGTAATTTCTTAGAAACGCCTCTTCCGGAGTTGCGTTTTCTCGAGTGTGGTTTTTAATTTTTGGGCTTTATGTTAAGAAATAAAATAATGTGGTACGACAAACTTTATTTTATTTCACTTAAAGTCGCTTAAAGCCACTTAAAGCTGCATAAGCTGAGTTGAAGCGGATAGGGTGAAATTCAAAATATCCTACCCTCTTGGTAGGATATTTTTGAGGTGGGGACCACACGAGCCCCACCGTTTCATTCCGCTAAGTAATGCACCCGCGAAAACCCTTATTAAATGAAAGTCAACTGGGGAGTTTCTTAAACTTTTAAACGCTCCTATTAAATTGGGCAGTTAAGTCATACCATTAATTCAACAAATTAATGGATCATTACTTAACATATCATTTTCGTTTGTTGGCATGTAATAAAATAATACCAACACTTTTCTTCTTAAGTGTTGTTCGTTGAGAGGTTTTGACAGAAACCTAAAGTCCTTCATCCTCCTTCGCGAAGAACGCGAAGAACACGAAGAACGCCGAACTTCGACGAAAGGCGACAAAGAAGGCTGAGACCTCGGAGATCGACGACGCGACGCCAAATACCGTGACACCAATGACTCTTCTTTCGCGACGTTCTTCTGCGACGTTCCTTCATCCGTGACAAATCTTCGATCATCCGTTGATGTAAGAGATTGCGGTCCTTTAAATTCCTCTGTGGTTTTTATCCTCAACATGGATTTAATTGTTATAATTAAATCCGTGTGTTTCTTTAACCCTTGGAGATCTTCGACACGACGCCCTTCCGTGACGACGCGACGCCCTTCCGCGACGACGCGACGCCCTTCCGCGACGCGACGATCACCTCCTACCACGACGATCAATTCCGCGTAGCACGCCCGTCCGACGAATTCGACGAGGTAGGGATTTTATTTGAAAATAATATTTTATTACCGTAGTTGTTTCCTTCTAAAACAAAGATCCCGAGATCAAAGTGAAATTTTAATTTATTAAAATTGTATCTTGTTATGTTTTCATGTGTAGATCATTATTTCCCGTTTTTTATCACCTAACGCGGAGGGTGTGGGCCAAACAAACACGACCCGACAACCCTCCGCAGTTCTTCGTTGATATGTGGAATAACGGACGATGAAAAAATAGGCCGCAGAGACGATTTTTTGATTCCGCAGTGAAGAACAGGACCCGGGAGGAGCTACGACGCAGACGGAAATGGAATCGGACCACAGGAGCAACTCCGGTGGCCCGCGGAATCCACCGGCGGTGCAAGTCGCCGGCGCGGCGGCACCGGCGGCCGACCAGACCCGTGACCGCGCGGGTCTGGTGACACACGGGATGCGGCAAAGCCGCGTCCACTGACTAAGCGCGGCCCCACGCGGGGCTGCGACACCTCATCTCGCAGGGGCAGCGCGCCCGGCGGTACCTCCGCTCGGCTGCTCGGCCGAGCCAAGCCGGGCCGGGCTACCAGGCCGGGCCGGGTCGCGCCCAACCAGGTTGGACCCGGACCCGGGTCTGGTCGACCGATTCGGGCCGACCCCGGGGGTCGGGCCGGTTCGGTCCGGGCCCAGACCCCCCGTTTTCGAGCCTTTTCGGTCTTTTGATCATAACATGAGCTACGGGCCTCTGAACGACGTGCAATTAGTGTAAATGCGATCCTTGGATCGAGACAGTCGTTTCAGTATATCACACTCAAGTGTTAAGAATACTTTGGGTTCGGCCGGGTTGGTTCGTACACGAAACCAACCGGGCCCTTGGAGTAGAAACAGTCATATCTTGAGTTTCGGACGTTCATTTGACGTGCTGTCGACTTTGTTGTTTTCGTCTAAGTGAGACAGATCTTTTGGATTACTTCTCCTGAGGTTTGGACGCAGGTGGAGTACGGTCGGGTTGGTTTTGCCTTAAAACCCAACCGGGCCCCTGGAACGAAAAAGTCAATAACTCTCAGACCGGGCGTCCGATTGACGCGCCGTCTGCGACGTTGAGTTCCTGTTGTCGATGCGGAATATTTGGATACATCAACTCTGGACTATGTGTCAGTTGATGTATCAGCCTCTCAGCTCCTGGAGCGGACCCTCCTGAATGAGCATGCTGTGTGCGGGAACCCTAGAGCTGGCTACGACTACTACTATGATGACGACGACTGTGCAGAGATCCTCAGTGGATTCAACGGCGATGACTACAACACTCAGCGATCCTTTGTGGGTCAGTGCTACAGATCCTGTGTGGGTCCGATCCTGTGTGGGTAAGCACTCAGCAGTCCTGTGTGGGCCAGCGCCTACAGGTCCTGTGTGGGCCCGATCCTGTGTGGGTCTTTGCGGGGGTTAGTTACCTATCGATCCTTTGTGGGTCAAATCCTTTGTGGGTCATTGCGGGGGTTAGTACCTTTTGATCCTTTGTGGGTCCGACGACTTAGATGGATCAGTGATCATCTTTATCGTCATTCGAAGAAGTATACCTGCGTGAGCTGAAGCCTGTTTACAATCCTTGATGATTGTGTTATGCTATCTTATGTGGATTACGTTTTTCTTTCCTTTGTGGATTGTGTTGTGCTATCCTGTGTGGATTTACGTTTTGCTTTCCTGTGTGGACTGGGTTGTGCTTGGGCTCGGATGTTGGAGTCGAACATGAATTGATGACTTAGGTATATGTATGGGCATATACCTAAGCAGTGTCTGATGTTACTTCATGATTTTATCTTTCCTTTGTAGATTATCCATTGTGGATTCTGGGAGACCATCGGGGGTCTCGGGGTCCCTAGTGAGTAGCTTATAGTCACCCCTGCACGGGCTATGCCCGCACTACGTTGTTTTGGTTGCAGACGACGGACATCGCTGATCATGGTGGAGGCTTACGGAGCAGGACGGTACCTGGAGGTGGACCACTAGGTGGGACGTACTCGGAGCGGTCGGCTGGACCCGAGGAGCAGTGGATGCTATCTATACCAACCCTTCACATGGGACTTCCAGAGGACGGCTCGACGCTGCGGCTTTTCTTCCAATTGCTGTTTTTCCCCTTTCAGTTGTACTTTACTGTTGGGCTTGTATTTCCAGACCCCTTTACTTTTCCGCACTTACTGTTGTACCAGTATTTACTTAGTGTTTACTTCATCCGCTTTCATACTCTTTGGTGCTTGTTTCCTTTACAAAGGAAACTCCTTCCCTTTTTCCGGGATTTATGCCTTGGTGCTAGTCGCCAGCCCCTGGCCTATGGAAGGCGGGCTTGGGGTAGTCACGGCATGGGCCCCGAGGACGGGTCGTGACAAATTGGTATCAGAGGAGTTCGGTTCTACTGTACATTCTGGTCTTTCTTCTATGTTAAGCAATAGTTTTGAGCATATTGAGTGTGGTTATCATTCCAGGAAGTCTAGTGTTGGTGCGGCGGCTGACGTATCAGTACACCAGGACCCTGGCTTCTGATCTCCGACTTAATGCATGAAAACATTGATTACATGTGTGTTTCAAGTTTTCTGTGTGATTAATTGTGTCAGCTCCCCAGGTATACTGTTCTGACCGTGGCACACCTGTTTCCTTTTTAGGATGGCCCCACGACGGCAGCCATCTAGGGTTCTGAGAGTTGTACGTGACGACAGCCTGCCGAGCGACGGGGCCTTGGTATAGGTCCCTTTGACAGCCGAGGCATCGGCGGTACCTCTACCCGCCGAGCCACCGATGCTTCCAGCCCCAGCCGCTGACGATGCATGTCGCATTAGTGCACTGTATGAGTTCTAGCGCTAGCGACCGCCTAGGTTCCGCGGGGAGACGGACCCCCAGGCAGCCGAGGACTGGATGGAGGCAGTTGTACGAGTTTTCAGGCTAGTGAGGATACCCACAGACCTCATGGTGATCCTCGCAGCGAGCCTACTACATGCAGCAGTGGGCCAATGGTGGAGCTTGATGCTCCAGGTGCACGATAAGGCATCTCTTCTCTGGACGGACTTTGAGAGCCTCTTCCACTCAGAGTTCGTCCCGACCACCCTCAGTGTGGTGGTCATCCAAGAGCTTCTTCAGCTACGGCAGGGCAGCTTGACGGTCTCCCAGTACTCGGTGAGATTTACCGATCTCTCACGCTACTCGACATACATGGTACGGGACCCGTTCTTCCGGTCCCGGACCTTTGTGCAGAGATTGAGACATGAGATCAGGGCATCGCTGATCTCCCTCAGCATTCCGACATAGGCAGGAGTACTAGAGCGATCCCTTTTGATCGAGAGCTTCCCTGATGAGCCTTCATCAGCACCGAGACCTACTGCGGGACAACACGTAGCAGAGTCTTCTGCGGCAGGCAGTCGACGGATGACTCAGGGGTCCAGGAAGACCAGACCCTCACCCAGATGACCTCAAGACACTGGCTCAGTAGTGCGGGGCACACAGCGCAGAGCCAGTCTTTCGAGAGGTAGGTAGTGCTACACATGCGGCAGACAGGGTCACATGGCTCGTGACTGCCCGACCCACCGTGTCGAGGAGCAGCAGACAGTTGAGGGGTGACCCAGGTAGAGGCAGAGGGTCCACCGTGGCAGTCCGCAGGGAGGAGGCAGAGGAGGCAGAGGAGCTGGCCGAGCAGTAGGTGGTTGGAGATGCTTTGAGGCTCTACAACCACCACCACCAGGAGGTCCACCTCGGCCACAGGGAGTTGGCGGTAGAGACAGGCACAGCTCCAGGTAGCGGAGGCCTACGACCACGGAGCGCCTGAGATGATTCGAGGTACGATCTATGTCTATTCCACCCTTGCTGCAGTTCTTATATACACAGGAGCGAGTCACTCTTTCATAACCACTACCCTTGTTCGGAGTTCAGAGATTCCAACAGAGCCGTTGGCTCGATCCTTACGGCTAGAGACGCCTACGAGAGCAGACTCGACGATTACGTAGTGGTTCCGGCAGTGTGAGCTTACTCTAGGAGGTGAGATCTTCGGCTGGGATCTTCTTGTAGCAGCGTCGAGGCCTTACGATGTCATCTTGGGCATGTATTGGTTATCTACAGTCCATGCACAGATTGAATGTATTAGGCGCAAGGTGCGATGTGTACGCACCGACGGGAGTAGGTTCACCTTCACCGGTGAGAAGGGAGCCTTTTCAGCACAGGATGGACTTCCACAGAGGAGAGGACAGCCCATCACTCATCAGTTGGCTAGCCTCATCCTAGGAGCAGTTGACGTGCATACTCATAGTTTTCCTGCAGTGGTGGATCAGTATGTGGACGTCCTTCCCGACAACGTTCAAGGGCTACCTCATCGCAGAGAGGTAGAATTTTATATTGACATGTACCCCGGGACAACCCCGTTATCGACTCCAGCATATCAGATGGACCCCGCTGAGCTTCGACATCTACGGGTACATTTGGAGGACTTGCAGGGCAAGGGATTCATCGGACCCAGTGTTTCACCCTGGGCTTCCCCGATATTGTTCACCAAGAAGGCGGACGGGTGCTTGCCACTATGTGTCGTCTATCGTCGCCTGAACCAGGTGACAGTGAGGAACAAGTATCCGCTACCGAGGATTGATGACCTCTTCGATCAGCTCAAGGGAGCACGATGGTTCTCGAAGATAGACCTCAGGTCAGGCTATCATCAGCTCAGAGTTCAGGATGAGGACGTGCAGAAGACGGCTTTCAGATGTCAGTATGGCCACTATGATTTCTTGGTTATGCCTTTCGGTGTAACCAATGCTCCAGAAGTGTTCATTGGCCTCATGAACATGATCTTTCAGCCGTACCTCGATTGATTTGTCGTGGTCTTCATCGACGACATTTTGATATACTCGACGATGAAGGAGGAGCACGCCTACCACTTGCGTGTTGTTCTGGACACACTCCGAGAGCACCAGCTTTATGGTAAGCTCTTGAAGTGTCTGTTCTTGATATGCGAGGTCCACTTCTTGGGGCACGTCATCTCTGAAGCGGGTGTTGCAGTGGATCCTGCGAAGATCGAGGCAGTGCTAGCTTGGGAGCCACCCAAGAACGTGACGGAGGTTCGGAGTTTCTTAGGACTAGCTAGATACTATCGTAGATTTGTGCCAGACTTCTCCAGAGTTGCGGCGCCTCTCCCAACTTTGACGAAGAAGGGGAAACCCTTTGTGTGGTCAGACAGATGTCAGCAGGGATTCCAGGAGCTGAGACAGAGATTGACCAGCGCACCTATCTTGAGGTTGCCTGAAGAGGGAGTAGGGTACGTAGTCTACTGCGATGCATTAGGGACCGGACTCGGATGTGTCCTGATGCAGGATCGGGCAGTGATCGCCTATGGATCACATCAGTTGAGGCCTCATGAGCAGAATTACTCTACCCATGACCTAGAGTTAGCAGCAGTGGTCTTCACTCTGAAGACATGGCGACACTACCTGATGGGCGAGCGCTTTACAGTATTTTCTGACCATCAGAGTCCCAGGTACATCTTCTCGCAGACGGACCTGAACCTGAGACAACGGCGATGGCTCGAGTTCCTCCAGGACTATGATTTTGAGATAGTCTATACTACTGGGAAGGGGAACGTGGTATCCGATGCTCTCAGTAGGAGGACGGGCATTCAACTACTCGAGGAGGCGACATAGCAGCTAGCTGTTTTGCAGATATCCTTCTTGGATAGAGATAGAGCAGCCATCCTTCAGTCTCTCACAGTCACTCCTCCACTACTACAGCGGGTCAGAGAGGCCCAACGTGGGGACGCCGACTGCGAGACGCGGCGTGCGCAGTTATCCTCAGGACAGGCACCTGATGGCTTCTCCTTTGGAGTAGAGCATGACATCCTTTTTAGAGGATGTACATATGGTACCAGTTGCTTTATAGGAGGAAGTGTTGAGAGAGTTTCACACTTCTCCCTTAGTGGTACATCCTAGAGTGGCGAAGATGTACCAGGATCTTAGATGACAGCACTGGTGGCCAAGCATGAAGAAGGCTGTGGAAGAGTTCGTTTCACGATGCCTCACCTTCCAGCAAGTGAAGGCAGAGCATCAGGTACCAGCAGGCTTGGTACATCCCTTGGAGGTCCCGAAGTGGAAGTGGGACAGGATATCTATGGACTTCGTGACTGGACTTCCACGCACATCCAGAGGTCATGACTCAATCTGGGTGATTTTCGACCGACTCACCAAGTCGGCACACTTATTACCCATCAGAGAGCATGGCTCAGTGGAGATCTTGGGGCGTCTCTACATTCAAAAGATTGTACGGCTTCACGATGTGCCATCATCTATCGTCTCCGATCGAGATGCTCGCTTTACTTCCCGGCTTTGGAAGGGGTTGCAGGAGGCATTCAGAACGCAGCTTCGTCTGAGCACCACCTTTCACCCTCAGACGGATGGTCAGATGGAGAGGACCATTCAGACTCTCGAGGACATGCTTCGTGCATGTGTCCTCGACTTTGGTCGTATTTGGGAGGACCACCTACCCTTGGTGGAGTTCGCGTACAACAACAGTTACCAGTCCACCATCGGGATGGCACCATACGAGGCGTTGTACGACAGACCTTGAAGATCTCCTTTGTGTTGAACAGACCCTGGGGAGTCAGCACTTGTGGGACCAGAGATGGTCTGGGCCACGACAGAGAAGGTCCAGGTCATCCAGGAGCGGATGAGGACAGCTCAGAGCCAACAGAAGTCTTATGCTGACAGGAGGTGGAGTCCACTAGAGTTCAAGGATGGCGACCACGTCATCATGCGTTTCTCACCCCGACATAGATTACAGAGATTTGGCCGAGGTGGCAAGTTGCCTTCACGCTTCATCGGACCATTCCAGGTCCTCAGCAGGATTGGAGAGGTGTCTTATCACCTGGCTCTACCACCTCAGTTGCACCGGGTGCATGCCGTCTTCCACGTATCCCAACTGAGGAGATACGTGCATGACCCGACGCACATCATTGACCATGGGGAGATAGACGTTGATGATGGGGAGACTTTTGCAGAGGTCCCGGTGGAGATCGAGGATAGACATGAGGGAGTCCTACGTGGACGGTCGATTCCTCTTGTGCGCATCAGATGGCAGCACGGGAACCGTCAGGAGAACACTTGGGATCGGGAGGCTCAGATACGTGCTCAATACCCACATTGGTTTCCCTAGCTCATGATGTATCTTTACGGGGACGTAAATACATGATGTGGGAGTGATGTAAAGACCCGTAAATTTCAAGGAATTTTTTTTTCTTAAATTTTCTATGGAATTTTTCAAGAACGCATGTTCTGACGGCACGTGATTCCGAGGCCCGGTGTGCCCGGAATCATTTTCTGAAGTTTGGATTGGGTACGTTTAGTGAACGGATGAGCGGGTTTTTCTAACTTTTCAACCGGTGCTCAGAATTGAATTCCGAGGGCTCTGATGGAATCGCAGTTCCGGTAATTTCTTAAAAATGCCTCTTCCGGAGTTGGGTTTTCTTGAGTGTGGTTTTTAATTTTTGGGCTTTAAGTTAAGAAATAAAATAATGTGGTACGACAAACTTTATTTTATTTCACTTAAAGCCTCTTAAAGCCACTTAAAGCTGCTTAAGCTGAGTTGAAGCGGATAGGGTGAAATTCAAAATATCCTACCCTCTTGGTAGGATATTTGTGAGGTGGGGACCACATGAACCCCAACGTTTCTTTCTGCTAAGTAACGCACCAGTGAAAACACTTTTTAAATGAAAGTCAACTGGGGCATTTCTTAAACTTTTAAACGCTCCAATTAAATTGGGTAGTTAAGTCATACCATTAATTCAACAAATTAATGGATCGTTACTTAACTTAGAATTTTTGTTTGTTGGCATGTAATAAAATAAGACCAACACTTTTCTTCTTAAGTGTTGTTCGTTGAGAGGTTTTGACAGAAACCTAAAGTCCTTCATCCTCCTTCGCGAAGAACATGAAGAACTCGAAGAATGCAAAGAACGTGAAGAACTCCGGCCTTCAATGAAAGGCGACGAAGAACGCCGAGACCTCGGAGATCGACGACGTGATGCCAAATACCGCGACGCCGACGACTCTTCTTCCGCGACGTTCTTCCGCGACGTTCCTTCATCCGCGACAAATCTTCGATCATCCGTTGAGGTAAGAGATTGCGGTCCTTTAAATTCCTTTGCGGTTTTTATCCTCAACATGGATTTAATTGTTATAATTAAATCCGTGTGCTTCTTTAACCCTCAGAGATCGTCGACGCGACGCCCTTCTGCGATGACGCGACGCCCTTCTGCGACGACACGACGCCCTTCCTCGACGCGACGATCACCTCCTACCGCGACGATCAATTCGGCGTAGAATGCCCGTCCGGTGAATTTGACGAGGTAGGGATTTTATTTGAAAATAATAATTTATTTCCGTAGTTGTTTCCTTCTAAAACAAAGATCCCAGGATCAATGTACAATTTTAATTTATTAAAATTGTATCTTGTTATGTTTTCATGTGTTGATCATTATTTCCCATTTGTTATCACCTAACGTGGAGGCTGCAGGCCAGACAAACACGGCCCGACAACCCTCCGCAGTTCTTCATTGATGTGAAGAACGGCGGATGACGAAAAAACGGGCCGCAGAGATGATTTGTTGATTCCGTAGTGAAGAACGGGACCCGGGAGGAGCTACGGCGCAGACGGAAATGGAATCGGACCACCGGAGCAACTCTGGTGGCCCGTGGAATCCACCGGCGGCACGGGGCGCCGCCGCGGAGGTGCCGGCGGCTGACCAGACCTGCGACAGCGTGGGTCCGGTGACACACGGGATGCGGCAAAGCCACGTCCGCTGACCAAGCTCGGCCCCACGCGGGGCCGCGACACCTCATCCCGCGGGGGCAGCGCGCCCCACGGTTCCTCCGCTCGGCCGCTCGGCCGGGCCGACCAGCCGGGCCGGTTCGCGCCCAACCACATCGGACCCGGGTCGGGTCGAGCCGGTTCGGGCCGACCCAGGGGGGTCGGGCCGGGTAGGTCCGGGCCCAGACCCCCCGTTTCCGGGCCTTTTCGTTCTTTTGCTCATAACTTGAGCTACGGGCCTCCGAACGATGCACCGTCAGCGGCGATGTGATCCTTGGATCGAGACGGTCGTTTCGTTATATCACACTCAAGATTTCGGAATACTTTGGGTTTGGCCGGGTTGGTTCGTTCATGAAACCAACCGGGCCCTTGGAGCGGAAATGCTCATATCTTGAGCTTCGGACGTCCGTTTGATGTGCCGTCGACTTTGTTGTTTTCCTCTAAGTGAGATAGATCTTTTGGCTTACTCCGACCGAGGTTTGTACGCAGGTGGAGTATGGTCGAGATGGTTTTGCCTTAAAAACCAACCAGCCCCTTGTAACAAAAAAGCCAATAACTCTCAGACTGGGCGTCCGATTGACGCACCGTCTGCGACGTTGAGTTCCTGTTGTCGATTCGGAACTTTTGGATACATCAATTCTGGACTATGTGTCAGTTGATGTATCAGCCTCTCGGCTCGTGGAGTGGACCCTCCCGAACGAGCTTGCTGTGTGCGGGAACCCTAGAGCTGGCTGCAACTGCTACTGTGACGAAGATGACTGTGCAGAGATTCTCAGTGGATTCGACGGTGATGACTAAAACACTCAGCGATCCTTTGTGGGTCAGAGCTATAGATCCTGTGTGGGTCCGATCCTGTGTGGGTCAGAGCTCAGCGGTCCTATGTGGGCCAGCGCCTACAGGTCCTGTGTAGGCCCGATCCTGTGTTGGTCTTTGCGGGGGTTAGTTACATATCGATCCTTTGTGGGTCAGATCCTTTGTGGGTCATTGCGTGGGTTAGTACCTATTGATCCTTTGTGGGTCCGACGACTTAGATGGATCAGTGATCATCTCGATCATCATTTGAAGAAGTATACCTGCATGAGCTGAAGCCGGTTTACTCGCCTTTGTGGATTGTGTTGTGCTATCCTATGTGGATTACGTTTTGCTTTCCTTTGTGGATTGTGTTGTGCTATCCTGTATGAATTTACATTTTTCTTTCCTATGTGGACTGGGTTGTTCTTGGGCTCGGATGTTGGAGCCGAACAAGAATTGATGACTTAGGTATATGTATGGGCATATACCTAAGCAGTGTCTAATGTTACTTCGTGATTGTATCTTTCCTTTGTGGATTATCCATTGTGGATTCTGGGGGACCTTCGGGGGTCTCGAGGTCCCTACTGAGTAGATTATACTCACCCCTGCACGGGCTATGCCCGCACTACGTTGTGTTGGTTACAGACGATGGACAATGTTGGTCGTGGTGGAGGCTTGCAGAGCAGGACGGTACCTAGAGGTGGAACACTGGGTGGGACGTACTCGGAGCGGTCGGATGGTGCCAAGGAGCAGTGGAGGATATCTATACCCACCCTTTAGGTGGGACTTCCAGAGGACGGCTCGACGATGCGGCTTTTCTTCCAGTTGCTGTTTTTCCCCTTTCAGTTGTACTTTACAGTTGGGCTTGTATTTCCGACCCCCTTTACTTTTCCGTACTTACTGTTGTACCAGTTTTTACTTAGTGTTTACTTTTCCGCTTGCTTACTCTGTGGTTCTTGTTTACTTTACAAATGAAATGCCTTCCCTTTTTCCGGGATTTATGCCTTAGTGCTAGTCGTCAGCCCCTGGCCTATGGAAGGCGGGTTTGGGGTAGTCACGGCACGGGCCCCGAGGATGGGTCGTGACAATCCTCCTCTACCCACAACTGGTGATATCCAATCCATAGACTAATCTGGAAAAACCAATTGTCCCCTCTCAACTGGTCAATGTGATCATATATCCATATACGAGGGTAAAAATTCCTGATCATCACATGATTCATCAACTTGTATTGTATACACATCCTCATACTTTGAAATTCCTTATTAGAAAAAATAACTAGAGCACTGCATGATGATTTAATTTGTTCAATCAATCCTTTTTGAAACAGAGCAACAATCTAGTTTATAAACATCAAACACTCAAAATATGTCATCTAATAAGAATCCATATAAATTAGAGAAGCATACAACTATAAATATATCTAAAAATTATTTTCATGATGCGGGGTAGGATCACATTATCCTATAAAAAATTTAAATACTCACAAAAACTCTAATAGCCTCTACTATAATAGATCTCATTAATTATACTGATGATCTATCCATAATATCATGTAGGGGATCCACCATCCTTGTTCCCAACCGAAACCCATCTCACTAGAAAACACCACATGCCACCCTTAGTCACAAAAAACCCCAACCGTCCACTAGCAACAATATGAAAATATGCATGTAGAATACAACCAACCCATCCCATTAATGAAAATTTATGGTTGTACATTTTTGGAATAACAAAATCCCCCAATGAATGATGTTACCCCATTATCAGTCTACATCCCTAAAACATCTCAAAAAATTAGTGAGGACCACAAACAAGATTTAATAAAACCTAGAGTATGGGAATCCTCTACACATTCAATCTCAATGTCTGGACTATTTTTTCTTTAAAAAATGAGTAAATAACTCAATAATAAAAAATGTAGAACCCTAGGTATTTGACAAAATTTCCATTCCTTCGAAAAACTATAACTCTTATAGAGTGGGCCCCTCAATAAAATTAAAATGACCTTACTCTGGTCCTCCCATTGACTATCGACAACCCCCACATCCGTTCTCTAATTGGGTCCCTAATGAAGAGGAAAATCATAAGGATACCATCTTCCAACTCTACTTCCTCTTGGATGAAAATAATCACGTTGGATAGGCTGATGAACATACATTGATGGAAATTTCTATCGATTCTTCATCTATTTAAATTTTTTCTACTACTTCGTGAAGGGATCCTAGACTCCAAAATGATACTAACTCCATGGGTTGTATAAGAACTTTTGTTGATAATTTCCTTGAACCCCACATAAATAGCATTGAAACAAATAACTCCTGATAGACATTCCAGAACTACAATCACTGGAGAAACATGAGGCTAATTACTGAAACCATGTCATTTCCCACTATAATCCATATTTTCCTAAAATACATGACCCTTTATCTAAAATATTACTCTTAATAGGTACATACTAAACCATCAATAGTGATGTTGCAGACCATTAATTATGGCTCTCCATTAACTCATACTCCTTCTACACCTCCAAATATGTGGTTCATGAAAACAGAGTAACATTATAATAATTAAAGGCATTCATGGGACTATTCATTAGAAATATATTAGGATTAAATCATTTAATATCATTAAAATAAATGGAATTCTCTAGAATTCACATGTTCCACTTACAATGAGGGAGGAACTCCTACATATTCACTACATTCTCCATAATTGTTAATAACTCAAGCCTGCAATCATTTTGAAAATCCTCGTAGAGAACCTTGACTTCAATATGATTTCTAATATACAAATTGAACCAATAAATGGAATCTCCTCCAAGTTAGTGGCTAATAGGGGAACCCAATACAAATATCAGGCTCAAACCATACAACAAAAATATTTATAACTCCCCCAACTAGTGATCTATCTTCAAATCGGAGATGCCAATCTTATTCATCTCCAATATCTAATGCATAAAATCAGTCAATTTATGCTTCTACTACTCATCCTCATGATCAAGATCAACCTCCAGAGTTTAAAAGGGATAACCTGTTAAAATTATTCATCCTCAAAAACACATGGATGATCACCATAAAATAGATCTGAAATTAAGGTATAAAATCCAATGTTCCATTGAAATTGGTTTAATTATATTCATTTTAAAATTTCACTTATTCTTACCATGACCCACCTATCATGAAAATAGAACTCACTAAATCATGATTCATATACCTCTCATTGGTATCTAGCATGAAAGAAGAGATATTTCACATAGAATAAGTAGAAATATTATGGTCTATGTATTGAATCATGGGGGTTGTTAAAATCCTTTTTCAAAGCCAATTCCCCTACTTAAATCATACAATATTCTATGATGAAACTAATTTCATATATACCCATATAGTCATCACCAGTCCTTAAATTAAATCACCATTTTATCCCTCAACCAAATACATCGATACAACTCCATCATGACCGTCCCAACTATGAACCCTTAAAGGGATGGTGGATAAAATAATAGTGAACCTCAAATCCCAACTCATGTAGGCCCCAGGTTGAAGACTTGAATTGGGGGTAAATCATGCATAATTGGAGGAATCACCCTCAAACATTTATCTAGATCATAGTGTTAACCACTAAATAATTGACAATGATATATAAAATATTCCAAAATATCATAAAATAAAACTCACATTGCAGTAGTATAAACAAAGAAAAGAACATACAAAATATAATAATTCCAATTTTTTTTGGGAATGATACAACCTCTCCAATCTTCAATCTAGTAATGTATATCATTACCATGAATTCCTTCATGGAATCCTATCAAAAATATTAATATATATAATGTATGATCATAATATGTATACGTATCACGGTAATACCCAATTTCTCTTAAGAAAATGAAAAAACATAATAATAATTTATCTATGAACAAACAGTATGACCAATAAACACCAATTGGGTTACTAAACATTCCAAACTTCACTAATTCTAGTCCACCAAATAATAAATCTATTAATAGTAATGTCATATCAAAATAATATATAGAGGAACCCCAAAACAACCTTTCACACTATTTTATACTCTCACCCAATTTGGATAAATATTTCTCTTTCATCCCTAAATGAATTATCATAATCTCAAGGGGAAAACCTATCTTTCAACCCATTATATAAAATGTATCAATGCTACAAGAAATTTGAACTCTCAATGTGTGGAACATAATAGATCATAATACCATAAAATTGTGATATTAGGGTATCATGAATGGATAGGACATAAACCATGTTCCCTCATCCTAACAAACGTGTCATGCACCACATATATCTCTATAAACCACCAGGAACCATCCCCAATTGGGATTCACGAAATCATCATGCACCACTACTAATGAGATAGAGGAGGATAGGGGTATTTAGTCCTCCTTATCCTATCTATTCATGATGTTAGGTAAAACTCCATGCCCAAAACTGCTGGGTGTCAGTATATAGTACATGAATCTCCTGGGGTTCATATAAAAACACCATAACATGACATTTAATTACCTCATACACAATCACACAACTAGGACTTTATAATAACATCATCAATAGATTGCGACCAAGTGTAGTGTATCTTCAATACCATTCTATCATTCCATACCAATAATTTAGAACAAAAAATATCAATAGATCTTAAGATAAGGCCACATAGTAGGATCCATTTTCCATTACCATTCATATACATCATGGAATCACCCAACCTGAAATAAGGATCAACCCTACAATATTGGTAATTAATACCAATTGAGACTATGGATAGAAAACCACCATAAATACTCAATCACAAATAAGTGTTTCTTACCAAATGAACCTTCAATAGAATGAATAACGAGAATAATGGAGAAAAAATAGAAGAAATCGAAACCCCAATCCAATAAATTTAGATCATGAAAAAACAAAAGGTTAGAAACTCTAAAGTTAATGAAGTGAGGATGGTGTAAGGTATTGAGGATAGTCATGTGTCGAAGGTATAGAAATGTATTATAATCAAATAAGGTTGGGTTTTATATTTAAAGAGAAATATCATGAGGCCTTAATCATGTCATGGGAACCTCTAACCACACCATGTTTGCATTGGGCCAAATGCAGACATCACACCTCACATGGGTTACTCAAATATCATGAATGTTTAAAAAAAACATCTAATACTATATTCAGTTGACCCATGACATGATGCATGATATAGTGTGACATAAGCTATTTACCCTTAAAATTATATGTTATATGGAATAGTGAGCTATTTTCTTTAATGTTTCCCATAGAAGAACCTCTGAAGAACCATTTTTGGAATCCCAATAATAAAAATAATTTTTAGGAAGCCAATTTTTAATAGGTTGACCAACAAACCAAAATTCCCACCAAAATTTTACAAAAGACCATTTTACTGGTCATGGGCACTAATCACCAAACAACCAGCTCAATATGGCTAGTAAAATCCTTAAATCCTACCTAACATCATAATGATGACTACCACACCCACTACTACGACATGGTGTGCCCTGAAATAGAAAAAAAACATATATATTCACAAATGACACCAAACCCCCTCAAAGTACATTAAAAACTTAAAATATATAATGTAAAAGAGATAATGGTACAATTCAAAACATGAGTATATTCCTACCATTAATGATCATGCTATCACCATTTTGAGTATCGAAATCAAAGTAACATTTGATATTTATCATTTTGGTTGTGTGATTTAATAATTGAAAAAAATTACCATTACTAACAATGAAATCGAGGATATAGATTTTGTAGCTTCTGAGAATTTCAGTATTTTTTCACCATGGAGAAGAGGCCATGGAGTCGACATTCATCTTGGTTGTGCCCTAAATCATAGATTAACACATAGGTGTGTTTTATGGTTCTACCATTCATGTGGGGGTGGATACATGTGGTGTGGTAAATGTAATTTTTTGTATCTATTTTTTTAAGAGAAAAATATTGAAGAGAGGTCTAACCCATGGGTTCTGATGGCCAGTTGGTCGGGGTGAGAGCATTAATAATGGGGGCTCTATGGCATGGTCTGCCTATTCTGTGGCATTGTTCAAAAGGTTTCCATGTGGTATTTTAACTTTCATGATAATTATAAATGATTAAATCTTATATAATTATCTTGATATTCCAACTATCTCTCTCAATCCTTTAGAACCCAAAAATGTATTTCATTGTTTTTTGAATCTCATCATGATCAAATTCAACCTTAAGCTTTATAATACCGAATCTTCATGATTCTGTAATGAAAAAGTTATTTTAAATGAAATTATTTCCTGAATAAATATTTGTTTTATATAATATTATACAAAATAAGTGAAAGAATCAGATTTCATCCATTTGATAGTGATAATTAGATTAGTTAGCTGTAAAAGTAATTAAAATTCCTAACATTATAACTCAAAAAATATCAAATAAACCAATTGAAATAGAAAATTAAGGATCTCAAAAATCAACAAGAATCATAACTCTTATTGAATATAATATATAAATAATAAAAAACATTAGTATACAAATCTATATCTTATGAAATTAAAATATAACCCTAAGAAAAAATGTTGTGATTTTTGATTGAAAGAATGATATCGTTTTTATTTGGTATAATGTGAAATGTCACAATTATGATTCTACCAAAATATGAATATTGTTAAATATGAAAATTGGACACTATACCAATTGATAATAATAATACAATTTTAAATAGTCATTATTAGTATTAATGAAATACGATACTTTCTATATAAAATAAAATCAATGGCCTCAACCTCTTTACTTTTTTCGTTTGAAGTATATTTGATAAAACTTGGAAGAGAGGTATCATCATATTGGGTCTTCAATGACCAAGATGAATATGGTATTCAATATGTGAATTCTCAATGAAATTACCTATAGGATAAGTTCAATTTATTAGAGATTACCACTTGGTCAATTTTTACTAAGGCACCCCACAAAACTACCACTATCACACACCTTACCCTTAGGGTATATTCATGTGTAATAAAGGATTACATGTCCATACGCTAGTTACATAATGTGTAAATTATTTTTTATAAATAAAATCTTCATTCAGTCAATTTATCTAAATATTTTTTAATAAAATATATGTTTAACGGAGATGAATTTGATAATTTGATTTTGTGATGAAAATAAAACATAATTGTATTTTTATAAAACAATATTCTATTTTTATAATAACCCAAGGTATTCAGAATATTTTTTTAAATAACTATAATTTTAAAACACTACAATTTGAATAATAAATGATGAAATAATTTAATAAAGGCCTGTGATGTTTTGATAATTGTCAAAATTTACTACGCTTTAAAGATATTTATTTTGAATAAATGTTCATTTTTATATTTTAAAACATGAATTATAATATTTGTAAAATTATTATATAATAATAAACATTATTTTCCAAATAATCCGAACATAACTTGGTTAGGGTGAATTTATGATAATTTTCAACAACACATTACTTTATCATGAATAGATAAAAAACAATTTTGAGGGTTCAGTATATTTTATGAATTCATACATATGTAAAAATTATGAAATAAATAATTAAAACATTTGTGAGTTAAAATATGTTATATTATTTATTTCAATTATTTTAATACAATTTAATCAATTTTTAAATATATAATTTAATTTTTAATGTCTAAAAAAGAATTTCTCTAAAAAGATTACTTCGTAGAATCAATAAATTTCCATATAAAACTATGTATTAAATAATTTTGTAGGATTTTGGTGGATTAATTTATCATAACTTTTAACAAAAATTTCCAATAAAAAGAGTAAAACCCATTTTTAATCTGATGGATTTTCATTTTTCACCACATACATTTCCAAGACCTGTATTTGGAAATTATTAAACAAATCCCCCAATTTTTCTAAAATTACCCACCCATTTCACCTCTAAAATTCACTACCAGTTCTAACTCAATAATGTTTTGGTTATTTGCACTCACATAGATTCTTAAATGTTTTCCTTAATCCCTAGGGTTACATCATCATGTAATTTGAACAAGTCATCAATAAGAAAGAATCTCCACTTTTCTTTTCCATTCAGTTGTCCTTTTGTGGTATTTCTTCCAAATACCAAGAAGATTCCTTTTTTAAACTTTATATTATCCCTTTATTATACTAATTTATTTTTATTAATGGTATACCCTTTTAGCCTATCATTTCACAAATTTTTAATCCTTGTTTTATACATGTAATGCTGCCGAATTTACTTCCCAAATTTCCCTCTTTTTCATAATTAATTATCGTTTTGTTTTAATTTGAATACCCAAAACACATTCATTTTCAATGGGTATTCAAAAATATTTTTAAATTATTTTTTATTCTATAATATACTTATATTAATCCCATATTTACATTCATTGATAAAATTACATAATTACCTTGTAAGTAAACTCTTTTATATAAAAATATTTTTGATAATAAACCCATTATTTATTCTCAAGGGGTTATTAAGTAAATGATTTATTATTATCTATGTGAATCATATAATATTAATACATATGAATGGTAAACTATTAAATTATTCTAATTAATTAGGTATATAATTTAATCTCATGAGATGGCATTTTTTACGATACCTTGTTGAATAACCATGTTAATTTTAATTTACAACACCTTAGTGATATGATTGTTAATGTCTCATTTAAATGTTATAGCCACATTTCCTTGTTATTATTCATGTTCATATTATTATTATATTTCTTTTTATCATACCTTATCCTTATACCTTATGTTCTTAACGATATGTCTCTAGATCACATGTTATATGCCTCTATTTCATATTCCATTACTAGGATTCATGCTCACCCATCTCTATTGATGTATGTCCCAATGATATGAGATATAATATATGTAACCTAGAGTGAACCAGTTAAGATTTATTTTAAGTGGTTTTTAGAATAATTTTGAGGCTTTCATGTGTTATCTACCTTATTTCCGTGAAACAAATCTTGAAAAGATCCTCTATTTTGTTCCTTAAAATCGAAAGTTATTTAATAAAATGTTTTATTCCAAAGTGGTTATCAAATAATGGTTTAGTTATTTATGGAAATTATGATGTGAAATCCAATGGAATAGCCCTAGGGAAAATTATAAATATAAGAAAACATACTCTAATTCTTGTGATGTATTATGTAATTAGTTTCCAAAAAAAGATATCCCTCTTTGGATATGAAAAAGTGTATGTGGCTCTAGAAAAGATGTACCTAGGGGAAATACCCCAAAAAATAATTTGGGCTATACTCGACCAAGAATTGGATCACCAAAATGGAAATTTTCACTCCAGTATTAACACTCTCTGGGGATATTTTTGATAATCACATAATTTTTATAAAACATTATAATGGATATTTATAAAATTAGACTCTAATTAGAAGAGAATAATAACATTTTTAAGAATAATTTTTTTAAAAAAATAAGACCCATTCATATTTAAAAGAATCATAAAAATAAAATGTTTCTCACTATGTTTTCCCTATTTTATAAAAATAGTGGGAAAAGGTGGAACCACATAATATATGAGTGCAATAGATGATGAGAAAATGATGTTTAAATGTATGTTGGAAGGGAAAACATCATTACAATGATGAATAAACTTACTATGGTTATGAAAAATAATTAAATCAATTTGATAGACATGATTCACGTCAAAGGGAAAAAATTACATTGAGTCCTTTAGTTTTCAATGATCACCTTCCTTCCAGGAATCAACTAACCTATCTATTATTAATCAATGGATAAGATCTAGAGAAATGATTTTTTTCTATCCTCCATTATTTGGAGAAAGAAAATGTAACCCTGGAAATGTACCACTTAGAATTTAATGTTGATTAGTTTTGAACACAAATAAAATTCCCAAAGGAAATAATAGAGATTAATTATATAGAGTAGGAAGAGTTATGGGGAGTCCTTTTCAAAAAAATATTTCCCCCATTCGATGTGAATGAAAATTGATGAGGATTTACTTGAACTAAAATATAAGGAAAATGAATCATCATGAAGATTTGATATTATCATTCTAAATATTCTTAATACACCCCTAGATTGTTTATATATCCTAAGGGAATGAGTGATAGATTACTCAGTGAACTGAAACCCCACATATAGAGGAATCTAGATAATCATTAATATAAAATATATTAGGAGATAGTGCAGAGTGATATGAATGTTTAACTAGAGCTCATAGAGATACAATGGTCAAAATTATCAAATGAAAAGAATATATATATTTATATAATCAAAGGGAGGAACACTAATCAAGGAATAAGGGGAAAGAATGTCAATATCAGATGTGAAAAAAAGCGAAGAAACATTTAGGGAACTGCTTTCATGAGAGTGGAAATGGATTCAATATTTGAAGAGATAGAAATATGGCTTGATACTGTTGTGGAGAGGTGAAGACCCATCTTCATAACATTAATGATAAAGTGAAGATAGTGAAGGACCAATAATAATTTGAATGATTCATGTGCAGAAAACATGGGCACTTTTCCAATCAATTTCCATATCAGAAGATAATGGAGGGTAACAACCAAAAAACTCAGAATAGGATATAGGATCATGGTAAACAATTTTATTTCATGAAAACTAATGTGGTGGTTCTAAATTATGTGGTGGTAGGTACACTTTTTCTTCTATCAATTATAGAAAGAACATTGTCTCATTCTACTTCTATTCCATCCAATACATCATAATATTTGCAATGAATATTGTATCAATCCCTGAACGTCTACATGTATATTTATCAGTCAATACTTCTTGAAGAATTATGCTAACATTAATAGTGTATTGAAAATATAGTATTATATTTGGTGAGTATAGTCTGATCTAAAATGTAGTAGTCATTTTAATGTTTGAATACGAAACTATGGTGGGGATATAATGGATCTGATTTTATAATTATAATATTGACGTTAGATTTAAAGATATTTCAGCATTATTGGAGGAACAACCTATAGTAATATTTAAAGGAGGGATATCCAAGCCTAATATATGTCATTAGGCACCTCCCATTTCCTTCATTATAGAGATGATCAATTAAGAGGGAGATGGAATTGAAAATATAATGATAGATAATGTCCCCTATTTCATAAATACATTGAAGTATTTCCAAAAAAGATAAATCAACTTCCCCTAGAAAGAGTGGTATAGTTCACCATTTAACTCATTTATAGATCCAATACAACATTAAAGACCCTATATAAAATTAAAAATATAAAGATATTGTTTTTATAGTCACAAAATCCCATTTATCTGGGGAAGGGATTTATCCGACCAAGTGTGTCTCATTGGGGGAACTATTCTCTTTCTCAAGAAGAAGGATGAGATAATGAGTACATAGTGATTGTATAGAACATAATTGCATCATAGTGGAGAAAAAGTACCCTCTTTAATAGATTGATGATTTAGTTGACCATTTTTAAGGGGATCAATTATTATCTCAGATTGATCGTTGATATGGTTATTATCAATTAATGTTCAAGAAATGAGATATTACAAATACAGCAACCCGACAAATATAATGGAATTTGGATTTTTTTGTTAGGTTGTTCGACATGACTTCTTCTCCACCTATGTTTATTCATATAATGAATAGAGTTTTTATATAATACCTCAATAAATATGTGGTTGTTATTATTGATTATATTATTATATTCTCCAAATGTCATGAGGAGCATGAGGATCATCCAAGGGTTGTCTTGGAAACTTAGAGGAAAAAGGAAATTATTTTGAAAATTTAGAATATTTGAATTCTGGTTATAATAATTTTTATTCATGGAGAAATTTGTAACAAAATTAAGGAATATAAGTTGACCTTGAGAAGACAAAGGCTATAGAAATGTGGCCTCATCCTACAATGATAACAAATATTCGTTGTTTCTGTGGTTTTCTGGATATTATAATAGGTCTTTGAAAAAAAATGTATTTCTAATATACTACCAAATTAAAATAAAAAATGGAATAAGTTAATCTATGAAAATTATTGTGATGAATGTTTCAAATAACTAAGGAAAAGATTGGTTACTTCACCTCTGTTAACTCTATCATCTGTAGAAAAAGGATTCACCATTAATTGTAATGAATATCTAAAATATCTCTTCAAAACCATGAGGTCATAATGAGAACATGTTCGATGAAAATTAATTGTGGATGTGATCATAACTGACCATTTTTTGTGTTCTATTACAACAAAATCTCCCATAATGGTATTAAAATTGAAAAATATGATACTCTATATGGAAATAAATGTATAACTCCTATGTTTTGGGATGGATTTGCTGAGAGGAAATGTCGAATGCCTGGTCATGTGCATGAGATGAATGAAAAGGTAAATGACATCCAAATACATATAAAGACTTATACACGTTAGAATAGAGATATTATGACTACCATAAAAAGGAAATGGAGTTTGATGTTGGAAATAATGTTTTCCTTCGAACATCGCCATGGAAGATAGTAATGTGGTTTGGGAGGAACATGAATTTTAGCCTTTGGTACATTGGCCCCTATGAAATCCATGACTGTATAGGAGTAGTGTCCAATCATCTATCAACACAACTATATCTTTATCCCATTCATTTTCTATTCCATTTATCTTTCTTAAAAAATTACATATATGATCCCTCACATGTAATTAATCTTAAGGACGTACAAATAGAACATGACCTCTCTTATGTGGATAGCTAGTGGAGATCTTGGACCACATAGACAATGTTATATGCTACAGGACTACCCTCCTTGTAAATGGTTTTTGAATGAAAAATATACATGAAAAATTAATGTGGGAACAAGATGTGTCAATGAGACCAAAATACCACTACATTTTATCAACTGAGAGAATGAGTTGAACTTTCAAAGAAGAAATTTCATATGAGGGAAGAATGTTATGACCCAAACATATTAAAAATTATTTGATTCCTTTATAAACATGTGTTTTATATAATATTATACAAAATAATAAAAATCTAAAACATTTCATCTCTTTAAAAATTTTCATTTCATAAGTCATATTTGAAACCAATTTAAATTCCAAACATTACAAATAGTCAAAAAATATAAAATTGAAAACCTAAAATGGGAATGTAAGGATCACACCCAATCTACAAAAATCATTTCCCTTTCAAAAATACTATGGAAATAGAAAAATGTATTATTAAATCAATCAATATTGTATGAAATGAAAATATGACATGAAGAAAAATTTTAATGATCTTCATGTGAAATAATGAAGTGATATTTAGAAGGTATAATGGGAATTGTGACTGTTGGGATTCAACTAAAATATTACTATTGGTTAATATGAACAATGGAAAAAATATTTTTTTAAAAAAATATTACCATTATAATCTTTGTTTATAATTATAAATACCATTGGATAAGTATCACAGAAAGGAGATTTGATGGCCTCAAACACTAGAGTCTCACCATTTGAAGCCTGTTTTTCATAACATGAGAGTGAGGAATCTTCAATAGGGTTCTACGTTGAGTAAGACTATCACAGGATTAAACTATTTTATCATGAAAAAAAATCATACGTAAGAAGTTAATGTTAGTTAAGATTACCTCTATGTCAATGTTATCTGAGGCACTGCATGAAACTACCACCATCACAATCCATACCCTTAAGAAGAATATGGGTGTAATATTGGTTATGAGTCCAGTCCTCAATTTCATAAAGTGTAATTTGATTTTTAGAAATAAAATTTTTATTCCATAAATTCCCCATAAAATTTCTATTTCTTATTAAAATATTTCATTAATTACGAATATTCTGACAATTTGGCTTTTGGATACAAATAAAAAATAATTGTTATTTATTAGAAAATATATTCAATTTTTTAAATAAAATAAGGTATTCCAAATATTATATTTTTAGGTAAATATAATATTTGAAACACATTCCTTTAAATAATAAAGAATGAAATAATTTTATAAAGGTCTATGAAAATGTTATAATTGTAAGAATTTTAACTATTCCTCTAAACCTATATTTTGAATAAAAAACATTTTTTATTTCAATATTAAATGTATAAAATATATCGAATTATTATGGAAAAATAAAAATTAATTTTTAAATCAACAAGTTGAAATTATGTAAGTTGTAATTTTTTAGAATTCTCTAAAATACATTATTTTTTCATGAATAGTAAAAAAATAATTTTTTTGGGTTTCAATGTATTTTACCAACTCATAATTAGGTCACAAATGTGTAATAAATAAATAAAAACAATAATTTACTAGATATATGTTATTTTATTAATATTATGTATTTCAATAATTTATAATCAATTTTAAAAACAATATGGTACTTTCCATAGACAAAAGAATAAAATATTAATTTTAAAAATATTACATTGTGGAATATTTTCCATTACATTCCAAAAAATGTATTAAATAATTGTGTTCTAATCTCCAGGATTAAAGTGTTATAAAATATTACCCAATTGTCCAAATAAATTAGAAAAAACCATTGGTATGAGAATTATTTTTCATTTTCTTCAACGATGATTTGGAAAACCTATATTTGAAAATTATTAAACAAATCCCTCCCTTTTAATACAAACACCCACCCATTTCACCTATAACATTCACTACCAATCTAATATCCACTAATTTATATTTATTTCAAATCCCATGGAGTCCTACATGGTTTATTGGGGCCCCCTCGGTCCCTTCCCCGTGTTTTAGGATAAACTCTTCAAGATATGGGTAAATATCCACATATCTTCTCTATTCAAGAGTCCTTAATGTGTTATGTATTCCAATTTCAAATAAAATTGGGTTTTCCCAAATTCTATTATACTATTATTGGTAAAATTTATTTTATCAATAGGAGACTCTATTTTAATTTCATTTCACCATTTTATAAATCACTTTTTTAAACTAATCAAGTTCCCAAATTTAATTATAAAATTTCCCTTTTTTACATAAAAAATTATTTTCTCGTTTTTATTTGAAAACCCAAACCTATTTTCTTATCAATGTTTATTAAGATATATATTAAAATGTGTTTATAATTCCAGGATTTACATATTTAGAAACCATATTTTCTTTTGTGGGTTTAAAATTATTTAATTGTCATGTCTCTTAGCTCTTTTGAATGCCTTTATTTTTTACATGAATCATATAATTTATTCTCCACAAGTTATTAATTAAATGATTTAGTTTGATTTATGTGGATACCCTGAAATTAGTACATATAAAGGGTTATCCATTGATATTTTCATTTGTGACACCTTGGTGATAAAACTTAGTGATATGATTATAAATTTATCATTTAAATGATGTATCATATTTCCATTCAATGATTCGTGTTATTATTATTATTATGATATGTCTATTTATACTTCTATATCCTTATTACTTTTCTTCTTATTGATATGTCCTAGGATCACATGCTATATGACTGTTTTTATAATTCCCTTACTAGTATTCATGCTCACCATGTTCCTTTGATTTATATCTAATGAATATGTGATATAGTAAATGTAACCTAGGGTGAACCAATGAATTTATCTTCTATGTGGATTTATTAGAATGTTTACATTTTCATGCATTATGTACCATATTTTCAAGAAACTAAACATCATAATAATCTCCCTTTTGTAAAATATATTAAAATTTTATTTAATTAAATGACATAGTTCCATATATTCCTCTCTGTTCAAGAGTTATATATCTCTAAAAAAAGGTCATATTTCATGAAATCTACTATTTTCCTTAAAATTTCATTTACTTGTAGTATCAAATTGTATGATTTTCTATTAAAATGGTTTTTTATCTTGAGATTTATATAAATAATGGGTTTTTCTTTAAAAATAAAATTTAGAACATTTTGTGATGTGATTTAATTACATGATGTGGTTTTGATTCTAAAATAGGTTTTCAAGTGTGATAGTGGTAATTATTCATTGTGAAATTTTTTTTGAAATTCCTTAAGGTATATTTTGAAATATAAATGGATATTCAATTAATGAAGTAGTAATAATTTTCCTTGAAAATGTTTTAGTATTTATGAATAATGGTTTAAAATGGGGTTTTAAATTTATCTCATTATAAATTATATGTGTGTCAGAAAATGGATATATCACCTTAGTGTGGGTGTTTCTCCACTAGGTGTTTTGTAACATACTATTACCACTTTTATAGGTATTCTATAAACATTGAATTGGGTTATCCATTTCGTTAATTGGGAGGGTTAGGATTTATAATGGTGAAGTTAGAGATTTGTTTGATTCTAACCATTAAATTGACTTTTTCACGGAGGCTTCCAAAGTATTACACATCATGAAATAGTCTTACATATCATGTAATGATCAAGTAAAAAAGTTGTGAACAACATGTCGTTGAGATGGGTGCACATCATGATTTTTCATTACACATCATGGACAAGTTAATGATCCGTTTTAAAAATAGAGAATCAATTTTTAATGCTAAAACAATACACATTTGGATGGTTATGAAACATACGTACTACATATCGTGAATGGGTTTTTCAAATTGTTTAATATCATGACATTTATTTTTAAAACAAGTAGTGTGGATGATGTTTTCTTCATTCCTCTATTCTAGTTCTTTCACCCTTGACATATGGTTTTCCTAGGTGATATCAGACCTATCCAACCTTTCTATGTCCCTTAATTTGGAATTGTATCATCACTATGTTGGCGGCATGTTTTCTGAGTAAATGGTCTTCCTTGTTCTATGTGTTTATCCCTTTCTCCCCTCTTGGGTTTTTGAAGGATCATCCAAAATTTGATGGATATTTCTTTCATGATGTTGGATCTATCTTCTAATTTGTGTTTTGAGATCTTATATGCCTCCATTATCATTGTTGGGTGCCATAATGAGTGTCTTGTTTTGTGAAAAGGTATGTGGTTCTGTCCCAAATATAGAAATTGATTATTAATAATTTTTTTGAATTATTTAAACTGTTTATTTAAATTCATTTTTAAACATATTTTTTTAATAATTAATAAAACCCAACTGTAGTGACTTGAGAGACATAGAATGGTTTTGGCATAGAAATTTAGGAAACCTTCAATTCCATTGAATTGGGGATCAATTATGGAAATTTGATGATTTAATATTTGTGAATTTAAATTGTGGATTTGATGGAAATTGTTTTTGAAATAATTTATTTAATCTAATTATCGAAATGAGTTGTGAAATATATTGAATTGGTTTTGAATGGATTTCAAATATGTAAAAAATGGCATAAGAATTATTTTATATAATCCCTATTAGTTTTATCTTGCAGAAATGACATGTTTCTTAGTAAAACAAATATTGGTTTTAAATAGAGTGAATTAAGAATTTTTGAAATGGAAGAATGGGATTTATTATATTCTCTGTTGTCTTAAAATAATTTTCCCATAATGGAATATCACATGCAAGACATAGGTAGTTGGTGAGATATTTGGATACACTCTATGTTATTTCTACATTCTAAAAAATACCTACAGAGGGTCACATCCTCAAATGGATTGTGGTGAGTCGCCTTTAACCAATGTTAGGGGGTGTGAGTATAGAAATTTATATTTTATCACTTAGAGATTGTGGCATCCTATATCTAGTTAATACAATCATACCTACTTAGAAGATACCCATGTAGGTAATTTTTTTATTTATTTGTGATATTTAAATGTACGATAGTGATTAGAAAAATTTACATTACATTAAAGGAATTACAAAAACTATTTTATGTAAATGATTTATTTATGGAATTTTTTTAGAAATATTCCATCTCATGTAAAGAAAATATTATTATTTAAAAGTATTTCCATCATTTTAAAACAATATATCGTGTATTCACAAATATTCTTTAAAATCACAAACTGGTTTACCATTAAATCATAAATATTTTCATTGGATAATATATATTTTATATCAATTATCTGATATCTTATGGTATTCTACAGGTCCTAGGTTAACACCCTTCTTTTTCATTTGGGTGTTTGCAGACATTCTTCTTCCCGGTCGAAGTAGAAGGAAGTGACATCTTAGAGGTATATCCAGTTGTTAAGATTGGGACATTGTGGGTGGGATCCTTAGGGACCTTAGAGATGTTTTCCCTATTTTTGGTACTTTTGATTTAGTACTCCCAGCAGAGATTCTTTTGTCATATATATTGTCTTATCTCTTTTACTTTATCTATGTTATGTGGAAAATTATTTCCTACTTTCCAGATCTACGATTCCATGTTCTAGTGTAGAACAGATGGGGATTGTGAATTCCCTTCGAGCCATGTACGAGATAGCTTAGTTATCAGGATACCATGGTACCCAGGCTAGTTCGTGAAAATTTGGTATCAAAGGAATGTTGGTCCATTTTTCATGAAGGTAATATGAATTTGTGAGATATTTTCAGGACATGGGATGTAGTTGTTATTGTGTTCCTGGTCATCCCTCATTTTAATGAACCTTAATTCACCTAGGGTGGTTAGGGAAAGATGTATTGTGGATTAGTTCTAGTCTGTTACTTATTTTCAATTGGATGAAGTAAAATCCAAATCATGTTTGTTCCTTATGTTGGGAATAATTTTTCTTATTAATCAGATTGATTGTGGTTGTAATGTGTTCCTTTTGTTTGTTTTTGTTATGTATCATCATTCCTTTGAGATGGTGTTAAATTGTGATCAATGAAGAGGCTATTGTTGAGCCTCAGAAAATGAATCCAATTGAGAATCTGAGTCTGGTTGAGGTGATCATTCACACACTCAATGCTCTGGGATAAGAACTGCCAACAGTCCCTTTTCAGGATCCAGCAATAGATCTTCAAGGGAATGTTCTTTAAAATCATTATAAAGAGTTCCTTCACCAGAAGACATCAGTTTCAAAAGGCCTCACTGACCTTCAATAAGCTAAAAATTGGTTGGAATGATTGAATGCCTTTCTGAGTTCCTAGAAAAAATGGACATGATTAGAGTGAAGTCTTCCACCTTTGTGTTAGAAGGACTAAGTATGAGATACTGGTACACGGTGGTCAGGAGAGTCAAACATGAGGAATTAGAGTAGAATGAAATCAATGTATATTCCACTAAGAAGTTCAATCCAGAGTCAATAGTGTTGGATATAGATGTGGAGTTTTCCAATATTGAGCATACTGAATGAACCATGACTGATTATTCAGATCGGATTGTTGATAATGTGTAGTTTTCAATTGTTATATTATCTAAAGAAATGATGAAGTCTTGATGATTTGATATGGGGATTTGATCAGATATTTTTTCTCAGTTTTTCTTACTAATGCTTCCTAATAACGCCGATTTAATGGATAGGGTGATGATGTTTTAGATGGTCCTAGATATAATGTCATGTTTATATAGAGTTCCTTATTCTTTCAATGTCAGTGTTGGTTCCATCAAAGGAAAATGCAAGATTGATTATTCTCATGGAAGTTCCTGATGAAAGAGTCAATTCATACCATCTACAACAAAAGGAAGAAGTTCATTAATTTTCTATTAGTGGGGAAAGCCATGAAATCCTAGGAGGGTTTTCATTGAGGCACCCATGAATTTTAGAACCTATTGATGTTCAGTGCACGTAGATATATTCTGACACAACTTCTCTACTCGGCATAGTGCAACATGATCATCATCTCAACCTAAGACTACAGGAAAATCAGAGGCTCCAACAATAAAAGGTGTTTAGCCATTAGAATCTAGAATAATGATTATTCACATAGTGGAAGTGTCTCTAGAGGATGAATACATGGTTCCAGTGATTGTGAGAGGTACCATTAGTATTTCTTCATCATTAGTGACTGCTCTATTTTATACTAGTGAATATAATTATTTTATTTCAACACATATCATTAATATTAATAATCTAACTATGAAGATTTTATCTTCTTCATTGGATCTTAGTACCCCCTACCCCATTGTACAAAGGTATAGTAGGGTCTCCAAATTCCTGATTTTGTCTTCTCTCTATCAGATGTCGATCTTTCATGGAATTTTCTAGTTCTCAAAATGAAATCTCATTTTATGTCATTTTCAGTATGAATTTCTTTATTCCCACTGAATCCCGGATTGACTGTAATCTTCGACAGGTCTACTTTACTACTCCTAGTGTCATGTCTCTTATTATTCAAGGAAATTGTGACCCAAGGATTAGTAGATTTGGAACATTTTATCTGGAGTTCGGGAAATTGACATCAAGGATTGATTTTGATCTATAGCAAGATTCTTTGAGTGGTGAAATCCCTCCACTCATCCTCGAGTTTCTTGATGTGTTTCCTTCTAATTTCCCTAGCCTTCATCCAATAAATATTGTTGAGTTTTCTATTTACCTAATACATGGTACTAAACTAGTATCTATTCCCTCTTACCAGATGGCACCAATATAACTAAAAGATATGAATTCCTAGTTAGAAAATCTTATTGATTATGGATTTATATTCCCTAGTGTTTCACCTTGGGTGGCACCAATATTTCTCACAAAGAAGGGTGATGGTTCTCTTTTCCAATGTGTTGACTGTCAAAATCTTATCCATTCTTTAATAATGAAAAAGTATTTCTTACCATAGATTGATGATATGTTTAATAATATGAAAGGTGAGATGTGGTTTTCCATGGCTGACCTTTGGTTTGGTTACCATCAGTTGATAAAAACAGAATTTAAAATTCAGAAAACCACATTTTGGAGTATGTATGACCTTTATGAGTACCTTGATATTCCCATTGGTTGGAAAAATTCTCCTACAGTTTTCACGGATTGGATGAATTTGATTTTCCACAAATATATGGATACCATTGTGGTTGTCTTTCTCGGTTAAATCCTCAATTAATTCAAACTATAGGAGAATAATAGGCATCATCTGAGAACAATTCTAAGTCTGATATGAAATAATCAACTCTGTGAGATTATTTAGAATTGTGATTTATAGATACAAGAATTTTAAATCATGGGACACATGGTTTCTATATATATGGTATATTAGGTGACCCTGAGAAGGTGATGCCTATTATGACTTGGGAGGAAGCATGAAATTACATTGAGATTCATATATTGTTGTGAATAGATGGATATTACTATTGTTTCTAGAAGTAAATCTCAAAGTTGTATTCTATAATGAGTTCTCTTAATCATAAGGGGGTTAGATTTTCATGGAATGATAAATATTTGTGTTCTATTGTTGAGATAAAACATATTTTGACAACTTTGTTGTTGTTGACTCTTCCAGAAGCTGTGAAGGGAAATATGGTATTTTGTGATGCATTGGGTTTACGCTTGGGTTGCGTTCTTATACCGGGTCATCATCTAGTTGCTATTGATCTCGTCATCTTAGGGAAAATCTGACGAAATATCCAACCCATGCCCTTGAACTTGCAGGGGTGATGCACATTCTTAAGAGTTTTAAGAACTACCTTTTGGTCAAAATATTATGATGTATTCAGAGCACAGAATCTTGTGTAATATATTCTCCAAAAAATATGTGAATCTTCAAAAAAGGCATTGGGTGGATTACCTGTAATCATTATACACTAATATCATCCATACCATAGGGAAAGGGAATGTCATTTCAGATGAGTTGATCATAAAACATCATACCCAGGTGGCCAGATAATCTTTAGAAGAGTGGAATTTGATGGCCCTATATGCATAATTGCATATTTGAGTTTCATAGAAAGGGGTTGATGTTTCTTTGGAGAATGTATAGTTAAAATTTTCTCTAATCAAAATTATTCTTTAAGATCAAAAGAATGATGATGAATTTTCTAGAATTAGAGAGTCTATTTAATGTGGGGGTACATTTTCCCACCATTTTTTCTCCAAATAGGGGGTTTGGTGCTATCATAATTGCTTCATTGTGTAGTTAGAAACAATGAAGTCTGTAATTGGGGATTTCAATCATTCATAAAGGATTGTTCACCAATGGAAAACTAATAAGTTCTTTGATATGAGGATGCATCATTGGTTTACTTGTATGAGATGGGGCATTATTGAGTTTGTGTCTCAATAATATACATGAAAGCAGGTTCAAGACGTGCACAAAAAACCGCCAAGTTTACTTCAGCCACTTCCTATCCACACATGGATGTGAGATGAAATCTCTATGGAATTTTTGGTTCGGATTTCACATACATAGAGGAAGAAGAATGTGATGTGGTTTGTGGTCGACCTATTGAACATGTTGGCTCACTTTACCCATTCATCATACAACCAAAGCTATAGAGTTGGGTAATCTCTATGTTGAAGAGACTATTCCTTTTTATAGACTTCCACATTCTATATTCTCTTATTGGGATCCTTGGTTTACATCTATCTTATGGAGATTACTTCAAGAGGATATGGGATATCAAGATTGTTTGAGCATGTCCTACCATCCGTAGTCTTATGGTCATACATAAAGAGATATATATATTCTTGAATATATGATTTTTTCCAATGTTCTAAACATAGGTGGAGCTTGGCTAGATCAACTGGTGATGGTTGAGTTTTCTTATAATGACAGTTAATAGTCTGTGACTAGAATGGTACCTTTTTAGGCCTTGTATTATTGGCCTTGTAAATATCTTTTTAGTTGGTTTGGGGTTGGTGAAAGTTCCATGGTTGGTTCAATTTCGGTGCAAGATATGACATCAAATATTCTGTTGATTCATTAGATAATGTTGAATGCACAAATCCAATATAAATCGTATGCTGACCTTCATTGTATACCTTTGGAGTTCTCGGTTGGTGACCCTTTTTTCTTGAATGTTTCACATCGATTAGGTCATCAATATCTTGGGAGGAAAGGGAATCTTGCACCCATTTTGTGGGAACTTTCATGGTTGTTGAGATGATGGGGAATATTTCATACCATTTACCACTTCTATTGAAGATCACATCAATACAAAACATATCCCATGTATCCTAGATGAGGAAGTTTCTCTCCAATCAAACTCTTATTTTGATATAGAGTGATCATGAGATTAAACTAGATTTATCTTTGACTAAGTGACCTATCAAGATAGTTGATTTTTAGACCATGATACTTTGTGAGAGGATGATACATTCGGTTCATGTGATATGGAATCATAGTTCTAATAATCACAAGATATGGTAACATGAGGCACTAATGAGAGCATAGTAGTCTCATATTTTTTTACCATGGATTATTCTTTATAGGCTGTCTGGGATCAGAAAGAATTTTTGGGTGGGGAGGTTGTAACATTACATTAAAACATTAATAGGTATGCCTTAAACCTTATCATGTTTTTTAATTTTCATTGACTTGGTAGGGTCGTGATTTAATTTGGTGAATTCCGTCAATCCTTACAACAATATTTTCATGTAGGCTTCCAAAGCATTACACACTGTGGAACTAGCTTACACATCAGGTAATGGTCCTACAAACAACTCATGAACGTCTTGTCAGTGAGATGTGTACACATCCTGAGTTTTCATTACACATCATGAATGATTTAATGATCAATTTTAATCATGGGGTGTAAAATTTAAATGCTAAAATTGTACATGTTTAGATGTTTACAAATCATAAGTATTACACATCATGAATGAGGATTTCACGTTGTGTAATATCCCAACATTTGTTTTTAAATAGGTAGTGCAATTGATTATTTCATCACTCCATTTCATTCTACTTTGAACTATGTTTTTTCTAGGAGATATCAAACCTATCTATCCCGTCAAAATCATTTTGTTTGGAATTGGATCATCAATATGCTAGAATTATGTTTTCTATATAAGGGTTCTTCTTCATTCTTCATGTTTCACTCTTTCAATTATATTCGTTTCTCAATAGATCATCATAATGATTATGTATATTTCATTCATGACATTGGATATTCATTCTTGGTTGAGTTTTGATATCTTCGGCACCTTCATTCTCGTTGACGGGTGTCGTCACGAGTGTCTGGTTTTGGGAAAATGGTAGATGGTTCCATCCCGAATAAACATATTGAATATTTATAAATTTTATTATATATTTCCATTTTCAATCTAAATTAAATTTATAAAAAAATTCCATATTTAATAAAACCTCATTCCAGCTAATTGGGAGATTAGTAATGGTTTTTTCCCAAAAATTTGGAAATTGTATAATTTAAAATTGTTGAAATAAAATTTTGGTTTTCATGGAAATGTATAAAGTTAAATACATGAATTTAATTTTCGAAATGAATTGTGACAAATATGGAATTGGTTTTTAATGGATTTCAAACTAGTGAAAAATGGATTGATAATGATTTCATATAAACCCTTTGGGTTAGCCTTGTGGAAATAACATGTTTTTTTATAAAATCCCATTTATTTTTAAATGGATTGAAATTGGTATTTTTGAAATTGATGAATTTTATTTATTTTATTTTAAGCATCCTTCAAATATGTTTCCTTTAATGTATGATAACATGCATGTGTTAGGCAGTTTTTGAGTCTTTTGGATACACTAAACACTATTACAGCATTCTAAAACATACATATGGTGGGTCACATCCCTTATGTGATGGTGACGATTCATCTCTGGACACTGTCAGACGGATGTGAGTATACACATTTTTCTACAATCAATTAATGTGTTTATAATCCTATATTTGGTCAATATTGTCATACCTACTTGGAGGATGACTATGTTTCTTGCTTATATATATATATATATGAGATATAAATGTATTCTATTATTGTAATTATATTTTTCATTAAATTAAGAGATTTAAATAAACTTTATTATGTAACTAATTTAATTAATCAATTGTTTTAGAAATATCCCTTCTCTTGAAAAATAAATATTGTACTTTAGAAGTATTTCTATCATTTTGTAATCACATATCATGTTTTGTTTAAATATTTTTTAAAAATTCAAACCTATTAATTAGAAAAATTGAAATCTTTTATTTGGATAATCTATATTTAGAATCATATAGGGAGTATTTGGTGGTATCCTACTGGGATTTGGCTCACACCATACTTTGTTCCTTTAGGTGTTTGTAGACTTTATTCTTTTATATTCCTTAAAGGGGAAGGTGTATATTAGAGGTGGATCCAATTGTTGAGCTTTGAACTTGGTGAGAGGTTTCCATAGAGGCATTGGGGATGTTTTCCTTATTTTTGGTACTTGGGATTTTGTTCATTGGGCTCTTTATTAATTTTTATATTAAGTATATTACCCCTGGTGGAGTTTCTTTTATCATGCATATTGTCTTAGCTCTTTTACTTATCCTATGTTTTTTTGAAAAATCATTCACACTTTCATGAAGTATAATTCCAGGTGCTAGTCTTCAACCCATGGGGATCAAGAATTCCTATATAGTAATGTCAGGGCTAGCTCGGTTATCAGTTTACAAGGTTAGTTGAGCTAGTTTGTGACAGGTTTTATATAGGTTCACATTCCTTGGAGACAAGTTGATGATTTTATTGACATTAAAAGAATGTTGTAGGAAAACATATCAGTTAAACAAACATTGTTCCTTGTCTAGTTTTCATTTTGTGTTAGAGTTCTTATTACCCTATACTATAGACAAATTATTGTTGTCTATAATTTATAATTGGTTTAACAAAGGATGGTATATTTCATTTTTTTTATTCATTGGTTTATCTTATGATGTATCCATGGATTATTTTTATTAAGATTTCCAATTTTCTTATTTACTTGTGATATACATTTCTTATGTTAATATGAAAGGATTTTATGGAAAGAACCACAGTCTTTTTAATAGAATAATTATTTATTTTGAAAAAAATTTATAAATTGGATTTTTTAAAGATAAATATAATTTTTTTCATTGTACTACACTTCTTATAGATTCAATGGGGATATAAATTTTGGATTTTCACTCACAATCATTATTTTAAATTATGAATTTGTAGATGTGGTTTTTTATGAAATAGGTAACAAGAAGTTTAATGTGAAGTTCTCCAAATTCTCTTGAATGTCAAATCATTCATTGTGATTTGGGTTGGAGGTCATAGATTTTCAAAAGGAAACTCATTTTAGTACTGTATTTTTTCTCGTTTTACTTTAGCTGGTTTGGATTGATGTTATATGACTCATGGATTTGTATATTTTTATTCTATGTTTTACTCCATTATTATGACTTATTTTTGTTATTCATGATAATATTTTGGGTAATTTGATGATACTCGTCTTGTGGGGTCCATCTCCAATTTTTTTTATTTTCCTAAGAAAGATTGATTGAAAATTACATTAAATGGATTATCCAATCATAACTATTACAAAACTACTTATGCTCAGTATAGGGGTTTTAGTAGACTGTAGATAAGGAATTTTTATGAACATGGAGTACATGATGAGTAATCAGTTGATCAACACCTTTCATAATGCTTCATTAGTTACCATGGATAGTTGAGATATTTATCATATACGTTATTTATTCTGTGTGTTATAGTTTTGTGTAATTGATTATGATCATGATCGACATGTTTATGATTATTTTGATGTTATAGTAGATATGCAGTGTAAATAAAAAAGTAATAAAATAGTGAAGTTCATTTGGATGGCTATAAAAAACATTAAATGATTAGGAACATGGTTCTGAAATCATTAAAGGGATTGTGGCATTCTTAAAACATGTTCATCAACTATGATTCTTGGTTAATCATGACTCTATTTCCGAGTGATTTTTTATTTTAGAACCCAAGATTCTTATATTCTCTGACCGAATCTCACTGAAGGGAATGGAATCCTGATGGATTTTGGTATATGATTATATCAAGAATCTATTTTATGGAAAATTATAGATTTATTTTGATTTACAAGAATGGCATAACAAATATTTTGTGTGGAATCATATTTTATGAAAAAAATTTCATTGAAAAGTGAATCATTATTTATTTCCTATGAATTGTTTAATGGTCTCTATAAAATCATTTTTAAAATGGCTTTATTTCATCAAAAACTAGTAAATGTTTTGGTTTTCAATTATTTTAATGATTATTCATGAAATTATTTTACATTCTTGAATAATATCTTATATAATAATTAAATGTATTTAAAATAGTGGTTGTTTTCAAATATTATGCTTGAATAGTGATTTTTTTAAGAGGAATGATAAATTTAAAATAAGATTATATATTTTAAGGAATTATAGATTTATAAAATGATGATATAATAAACTATTTTGTGTTTTTAAATTGTGGGTTCCCTTAAAGGGTTTCAAACATGGAAAAATAACCTAAGAGGAAATTGAATCATGATAAATTATTCTATTTGAAATATAATATGTTTCACATTGTAATTGAGAATTTGTGAAATTTTTCTAATTTGGATTCCATTTTAATGTAATTAAATTTGTTTATTTATGAAAGAATTTTTTTTTTGAAAATCAATTTATGGAGTAGTTTGGAGGTTTTTCAAAATGAATAGTTTTTGAACTTCGTTTCTTCTCCTCGAGAGAATTTTATTTGAAACCTATTAGAAAGTGTTTTATTATTTTTCTGAATTATTTTTTTATTCTATACTTATTTATGTGGAGGTGTTATTTGATTTTCTCGAAAGAACATGACCATATAGAGATCCAATGTTGGGAGATTTTACTGAGTCTTCTAGATATGTCTGTAGTTTGAGTTTAATGAAATCCTTGAGGGTATTACTTTTTATCATACATATTGTAGTTTCCAAAATATGAAAGATGTAGTGAGTTTCATACCCTATCTCTTCGGGGTTTTAGGTAATATTTTTTAATAAATCAATATGGTGATTTTTTTGACCTGATAAAAGAATAATATAGGTTTGGTTTTGTAGACGATTCTTAAGGGACAAATTTCTTTGTTTTCTTATATTGCTTAAGAACAATAGAATCGTGAGTGTGTCATAAGAATTGTGTTCTGATACCTTCAAGTTATCCCTCACAATATTTAGAATGGTTTTTTTATAGTATATCCTCATTTGGAAGTGATATTGATATCCACCGTGGTCTATATTATTAAGGGTAGTGGTCATCCCATGTTTCTTCAATCTCAATGTTTTTGTCACATTTTGACCTTTATTCTAGGGGATAATGTAATTAATGAAAATACACCATGGTATTAGGAATACATATTTGGGATTGGTAATTATTGGGAATCAACATGGTTAATATGATTTTTTTAATAACATGTTGGATGAGAGATCCATTAGTGGTATGTTTTTATCTGTTTGATAGTGGAGACCATCATGATGATATTTCTAAACCAATGTCTCCATATATCTTGATTAATGACACAATACTAGAAACTTTTTTATTTCTTAGTGAGGCACGCCTTCATAGGAATTGTCTCAAGGGTAGTTATGTTATGGGGGATATGGTGATCTGGGTTGTCCTTTGTAAAATATCAATGGGGTTGTTCGAAATGATGATCATTGGGAAATTTATTTGGTATGTAACCTATTCATAATCATGCCCATGTTTTATCATGGTTGTATTCACCCTATTTGATCTAGGGTTCCCTTCAATTAAGGGTGGAGATTAAGTTTGTTTCTTTTTGGTGAAATTTGGAACCCTATTTTTCTGGTTCATAATCCCTTATATAAATGTCATGTCTTATTGATAAACCATTTTAGAATGAATCTAAATGACGAGGAGGCCAATGTGAGGTTTCAATGTTCTATAGATCCTCATGTTTGTAAATTTTTTATCCTATGAGTCTTTTGAAAGGTTGTAAGTGGGGTTATATTTAGATATATTGTTGGTTCTTACTTTTCAGAGTTGGGTTCTATCTATGTCACTGTGAAGCCTCAGAAAGGAATTTGGTATTTGTGTTGATGTAAAAAAATTAGTGATGGATTAAATATTTTTTCTATTATTCCATTGTTTATGATTTCATTCATATGATTGAAATAATTAATTTATTTTTGTTGAAAAATGGCTTTCATGATTTTTTTTCATTTTAATGTATGGAAATAGGGATTTTTTGTGAAATAAGGATGGTTTGAAAAAATGTTTTCTAATCAGTTGATTTTATTTGGGGATTCAGAAATCACATTATATGTGATTTATTTTTCTAATAAAGTTCATATAGTGTTATAAAATATGAGTTTCCTATTTTATGGTAAACCAATGATTTCCAAATTTATTTTTTTTGTTCAAGATTGTACCCATGGTTAGTGTATTTTGTAAGGGTAAGTGATTTGAAAAATTTTATAGATATGAAATTATTTGACTTATTATTAAAAATAGAGTGGTGTTTTCGTTTTAAATTATGTGGTGTTTGTTTTAAAATATTTTTTTATAAACAGTTTTAAAAATGAACATTTTGAGAAAGGTAATGGGGATTGAATTTGTAAAACATTTTCCATTTATATTTGAATGATGCGAGGTCCTTGTTCTTTAAAATATTATTTTGTTAATACCATTCATATTTCATGGATTCATGTGTTTTTATTCCTTCCCAAAGTTTCTATTCATGGATTGTTCTGGGGTTGTTCTTCTCTAATGGCTCCATTTTATCTTTTAGGGTCTTGTGATTTATACCCGCAAGATTTTTCGTAAAGGTTGGATTAATTAGAAAAAAATTCATGGAGTGTCTTGTGTGTTATGGTGTTGAGAATGTTTACTAGGTTATTTTTTTAGATTCATGAGTATTGATTTATGAAAACCCATTTTCGGTTTTTTATCATTGATTTTGGAGTATTTGTTTCTTTAAGAATAAACATTATAGTGATTATGGTGTTACTCTTTAGTTAACCATTTTAGGCGGTTTTCCTTTTTGACCATGTGTGCTGTATAGAATGGGAAAATTATTTAGGTTTCTATGAATATAGGTAGGTAATAAGATTAATTATTAGATTCATGGGTTGTATATTTTATTCATGTTGTCTTTGAATGTGAATGAGCTATATTCCCCATCTGAGTTTCCAAGGGGTGATGCTCTGGGGAGTTAGATCTAAGAAATATCATCATCTAGTTGTGACCCTTAGTTTAGATCCATGTTTTTTCTTATCAAGTCTTGTTTTTCATTATGATAACCTTATTTGGATACTATTTTTTGTTATTTCTTTTTGGTATCCTTTAGGTTGTTTCTGTGAGCAGTGTAGTCCTTGTAGTTTTGATCTGGTTTTGTGTGTTTATCTTTGGCCAGTGATATTTCATGTATTCTATTTATATATTTTGGTAATGCGTCTACATGGTGATTTTAACATTTTTTTGGTTCAAAAATTTTCTATTTGTCCTATCATTTATGTTAATTTATAAAAGGTTGGTAGATCAATAATCGATCTCCTTGCATTTTTTTCCTATATATTGACAACATTATTTTTGGTGGTAGAATGTTTTGATGGTGGGGAGAAATGTCACCCTCTTAAGGATTGGATAACTCCCTTTTGAATGTTTCATAGTTGGTAATTCAAATACCCAAGATTTTGTGAGGTAAATTGATGTTTTATATGAAATTTATAGCGGACTATGTTGTGGTGGATTTCAATTGTGGTGTGGAGTCTTGTTACAAAAGCCTGGACAAAAATATCCTATTATAGTTCTATGGAGGAATAATTATGATTCCTCCTCCAATTGGGATATTCATTCTATGTAGGGAGTATAATATGAATTAGAGCCACGAGATATATATTTTCGGGTTGCTACAAATTTTGGCATAGTAGTTCCTTGGAGATGAGGATTTGACATATAATTTCTTCTTAGTCAATCCCGATGGAGGGGTGGTAGGGGATGCAGTTTGGATTTTTGTTATGGTGTGTTTAATTTTTATTCCATTTTAGGGTATCTATTTCAATTTTCATGGGCTATTCCATGATTTTGTAATGATAAAATTTCATATAGGTGAGGTATGTGAAATCATTTATAGGCCGGTTGATCGGGGTGACTGTGGCATGGACAAGGGCACTATAATAGGGTATGGTGGTTCTATGGAATGGTTTATCAGGAAATTCCATGGTCTTTTATCTTCTATACATCATATAAATGATCAAATCCCTTAAAGCTTAGTTAATATTAAACCATTCTTTGTTGAACCATATCTAAGAAAGAGAGTATCATGATGTCCATTAAAGTCCTTCCTGATTGGATATAACACCAGGATTTGAAAGATTGATTCTTAGTGTTTCGTATCCATTATTGAGGTATTTTCCTCTATTAAAAGGGTCTAACTCAAGAATTACATCATGTTTACAATTAACTCAGTATAATGTACCTTGGAGTTACATCACTTTTTTAGAACAACACATTACTCAAAAAGACTACAAAATAACGTATTAGTTTGCTGCCTTTGGAAACATGGAACACGAACTTATAATCTATTAAATGATATTAATTGTTTCACACAACAATTTTCAACTTTTTATTCCTACCTAAAACATTTTTTTTATAATATTTATAAGATAAACACATCAAAGGTGTGAGATCATATCCTCAAATAGGACAAATATAGTATATATCAATAATATCAATATCATAAGTATAAAAACACAACTTTGTAAAATTAAATCATGCATATAAAATATACTGAAATGATGATATGGATAAATTCATAGATGTTCATGAAAAAAATATTCCTAGAAAGAATAAAATAAAAATAAGGAATATAATTTGTGGCAAAAAACAGATGTAAATATTTTTATTTCCATGTTATCTTTGGGGTCGCTACAATGGGAATCTTAGTGGCATGGGTTCAAACAAAATACCATCCTCCTAGTTAGGGTTCACTCCCTTGAATATATTAATTGAATGAGTTCACTCCCCATACAATCTTGGTATTTAAGTTTAACTTTAATTCTATCCATGTAGTATGATTTCACTTTCCATACTATCATGGTTTTCATTTCTCAATCTCATGGCCATCTTAATAGTATTATTTCACTCCCCATACCATCTTAGAAGGCATGATCAATCACATGGGCATCGTAGTAGTCAGGGTTCACTCCCAATAGAATCGTAGATTTAAGAGTTATAAATATTTACCCAATATGTTGGAGGGAGATATACTACCACCCATCACATAGTGTAAACTAAACATATGTGGTCTACAAGAACACTATTTATATCAAAAAGCTAAAAAAATATGGGTTTCATAAATATTTCTTTATAACATAACTAATGTAAAAGAAAAAAATTTCATGAGTAAAAATCCATCGTAAACATAAATAATTCAAGGAAAATTAAAAAATGGTATCATTGGATAATATCCCAAATAAATCATAAGTATCATAAAAAAACATGGTCTTAGATGAATTATTTAGAGGTTACAGGAAATCAATTCCTGGGGAAAATATTCTTTCTTCTTTATAAACATTTTATTTTCATAAAATGAAACAAAATTTTAAAATAAATCATTTTATTAGAAAATGAAATTGAAATATTATAGGATAATCTTAACAAATATAAGGATTCATGAAAGTGAAAAATCCATTCATTCTTTATGAGTGAAAAAAAGATATTATTCTCTTACGTTTTCCGGAAAAGTTACAATGTACCTTGTTTAGAAAACAAAAATATATCCCTTTAAAACCATGTAGTGAAATGTAAAAAATGGGTAAAAGTTTGTTTAAACATATATAGTATAATTGTAAACTATTTTAAAAAACATGGACATGGGTAATAAAAATTACCGAATAGATACTTAAAACTACAAAATCCCAAATATTAATGAAATTGCGATATAAATACTTATCAATTAATAATTAGTAAAATCATATTCCCCAAGTAAAGATATAAAATGATAATTATTTTAAAATACCATAATATTTTAAAAAAATAATCATAAAATACATTCACGGGTAGTATATACACTATGCAGAAGATACAAGTAGTTTTTAAAGAAAGTTTCCCAAATAAATAAAAGTGAAAATATAAACCCCATTAACGTATTCCTCATTTCTTCTGTACATATCTTAACCTCATGTATAATGTTTTAAATAATTTTAATAACTTATTCCAGAACAATATTAATATTTATCATAACATATATGATCATATTATCACCCATTTAATAATATTTCATTATTTCTCTTCTTCTGGGTGTTAATTGCTTAATTTTTCCGTTCATGTTTATTCGTATAAAACCTACCTCATGTGCATATGATATTTTTAATCAATTTAAAAAATGAGATTATGATTATAAAAACATTCTTATCCATTATATATATTTATATAATTATTAATTAATGGTTATCATTGAGAATTTGTCTTATCACATCATGTAGATGGTAGGTCATATGTACACAAGAACGACGATATCATTCCATTAGTTGTGAAATTTTACGGAATTTTATGGTATATATATTTTTTCAAAATTAAAATCATGATATAATAATTATATATATTTATTATTTCCATCAATATATGTATCTAAATAATGTGTTGATGAAAAATATATTACCCCATAGTATCGAGACGTTACATTCTATGTACTCACGTATGGTGATATAATTTTTCATATTATAGAAAAATGCTGGTTAATTCCTATTATATAATAAAAAAATATCAGAATATAAGTTATACTATAGTAACTTCTTATTAATTGAAAAAAATGAAAAGGATGTGGACAAAGAAATGATCTTGAAAGAGTTGGTAAAAAAATTACCCCTTTTTCATTGGACTTACATTAGATCAATTCCTAAGGGATCTATAGTTTCTTTTTTTGGAATACCAAGACATCCATGACATGAATAAAGATCTTTTGAGGAGAAATTTTAAGGTTTTGGTTGAGGTAGAAGGCTCAATGTGCTGTGATGAATTGAGGGAGGAGGTGCATTTTTATAATTGAAGTGAGTGGTAATTTTGGAAATCCAAAAAACATTAATATTCAAAAAATCAAATTCTAGAGTAAAAAATGTCCAAATAAGATATAAATGAACGGATAAACACAATTTATACCATATATTTTCCCATTTATGATTATTTTACCCTTTTTTATTTTTAAATAATTTCAGAATATAATAATTCAATTAAATATCTTTACTATAAAATTAGATAATATTAATTTAATTTGACATGAAAATTCGTTAAGAAAAAGTGGGAATTAAAATAATGTTCTTTAAAATATCTTTAATTAATCATATAAATCTATCAAATAATATAAAAACTATAATAAATCAAAAATATTTGAAAATTAATATTATTAAGATACATTATTTTATTTTTCTGTTAATTAAATAAATATTATTTTAACATTGATAAATAATTTCAGGGAATTATATAGTATATAAAAATTAAAAAAAAATATTTAATGAATTTTAATTAATTATAATAAAAATAGACATTTATATTCATTCATAACTGGATTTTGTTTCTATGTGGAGAGATAAAAGAAATTAAATACAAAAGAGTGGTATTTTTTTCTATCTTTTACATTAAATAAAATATAATTTATTTTCATGGGAAATTATAAATTAATCATCTACAATTGATAATAAGGATATAATGGTATAATAAACTTTATTAAATAATTTTAGGATAAGGTGTTAATATGTTTTTAACACTTCTATTTTTTAACCCTTATTTGACCCCCAATAACTCTTACACATATATCTTGTAATATATACATTAGGGTTTAATATAATTATAATTAAATAACAATAATCCACTAAATGAGTCCTTGATGAAATTTGGAGACCTTTTAAAATTATTTTTCAGAATAGTTTTATATATTTAATACCATTTTAAAAAATATAATTTATTTTAAAATATCTATAATGATAATTTTGACTCCATTCATTATTTTGACCCATAAAAAACCATAAAAACAAATTAAATTGTATCAAAGACTTATAAAAAATTAATAAGATGTTAAATTAATCAATAAAATTATATTATTACATTAATCTCTCAAATTAAATTTATTTTGATCTGTTTAATATCATTTAATTGATATTAAAATTAACTAAACAATTACTACATCATCATTGAGAAACACTTAAATGAAATTACTTCTTCTCCAAAAATTAAAAATAAATTATCATGATGTAGATAAAATTTTTATCTTTCAAATTACTATATCTAGTGTAATTTATATTTTTTATAATGATTTATTGAAAATTGATTAGTTATTAAATATATGATTATTCCATTTTTAACAAATTTTTATATAAAATATAATAAATTCCATAATCTCAGCAAAGTGGAAAAATAAATTCTAATTTTACCCAAAGGATTATTCAGGTCGAAACCCGCTCACCCAATTAACTTTGGAAAATTGTTGGGGTAATTTTATAATATTTATAATATCACTTTTTACCTTTAATAATGTGATTCACCATTTTACCCTGTTAAATTATTTTTACAAAATTTACCATACATAATATCCAAAAAATAATTTTATTATATTAGACTATAAATAATAAATTTATTAAAAACATTAATCTATATTCATCAAAATTCACTTCATAAAATTGGAAAAATTATGTTTTACACTAATCCGAAAAGCGTGGTGAGAAAACAAGTAAAAAGGATGTCCAAATGTTCAATTATTTTTTATATATAATTTCAATATATAAATGATTTCAATGAAGTAAATTTGATTTATATATTTATAATTGATCTTTTTTTACATTAAAAGTAAATTTATTTTTACATTATTTATTTAATTGAAAATGAAATTTTTAACTAAAATGTTGTATTTCTGACTATTTATGAAAAAATGAAACTTCTCATACAATTTATTGAATTTCACCCTAAGTTAATTTTTAAATTTCAAAAAAGAAAATTATTTTTATTTTATAAAATTTAATTTATCACAGTTTCTAATAGAAGTTATATTATTATTCAAATAAGGACATAAAATTTAGTTCCTTTAAGAATATATTATTCTTAATCATATATAGACTTTAACAAAAAATAAAAGATTTATTTATCAATACATTCTATTTATATGGAACCGTTATAAATAACATATAAAGGTATTTATTAATATTCATATTGATATATTTAGTGGCTAGGTTATATCTATAGAATATAAATAATTAACATAACAAATTAATATTTTGTAGAAACTCTATGTTATGTGTAATTCAAGGAAAGTCATTGTTGCATGTAACACAAGATTATCTTAGTGTTATGTATAAAATAATCCCAACAATGTTGTTTGTTTATTAATAAAAATCTAAATAAATTTTTAAGTTAGATGAAAATTATCAAAATTATTGAACTAATTTGAAAAAATAATAATTGAAAAAATCCTCAGGTGTTACACTCTTCCCCCTTAAAATAAATTTCACTATAAAAAATCTTCTTGTTTATCAAAGGCTTAATACATGAATTCTTATTTCATAGAAAACCTCATTGTAAAAGTAGATTCTAATAATTATTTTTAAAAAGGAAAATTTGGAAAATAATAGATACCCAATGTAAATTATAATTTGGTCTCCATATTAGAGAAAATATATCATGATTTTGGCAGGGATGAAAAGCATAAATTATCATAGATATTGGTAAATATATCTAAACAAAATAAAGTGGGTTATCCATTGAAATTTAACAATAATAAATCCAAAAAAAATCAAATTTTAAAGGGACATTTAGATGATTCAAATGATGATAACATGACACTATTTTTACATGATGATAAATTTTCTAATCTTAAACGATTTTCATGAGAAGACATACATACATGATTTCAATACACACTCTATGTTGGATGTGCCTTGAACAATTTCCAGTTAATTTTTTTACTCCAAGAAATGTATGTGAATTTTTAGTTCTATAATAATTATAAGATCATGAGATCCATAAATAGAATGATTGGCCATTCCATCTATCTTTACAAAAAAAGGTTATTGTAAGTTATCAAATATGAATAAATCCACTAATAGTGGTATAATTCATTTAATTATACAAACCTCATTTGAAGTTTAACATATAGTTTCAATAAATGGAGAACCTTATAATAATTTTTTAGTCTAAAAATCCAAAATATTAGAAATAAGATCACTAGACCAGATTAACCATTGTCTCTCAAATATCATAGTGTATCTCTTGGTTGTCACATTCCAAACATGTGAATACATAAATCAGGTATCTTCTTCAAACATGGTAATAACTAGAATAACCATACATCCTTTTTGTAAGCATGCATGTTTCCTTATTCCATGTTTTTTTGATATATTCATTTAGGACAAAAAGTTTTAAACATCATCCATCATAGCTTTATCCACTAGTAAAAAAATCATTATTTAGAAACAAGTTAACAAATAACATCCCATTTACTTATACATATAAAAAATGTCTTTATCCAAAAATAATTTTTGTAACATAAGGAAGACATTATGAGTTATCTTTTCCTTAATTTTTGGTTGTCCAGAAATATATCCTTACAATATTAATCAATATTCATGGTTACTAGTATCATTAAATATATAATTTTATTATTTAATGGAAAACTACATTGCAATAATACTTAGATGGTTTATTATTTCATAATAACATAAAATTACATCTAAAATAGTATTATTGATTTCTAATACATCAAAATGAAATAATTACACTATATTCCAAAATATTTATCCAAGAATTATAGTCTTATTCCTTAACAATTAAGTCACACCATATTTTTTCCACAGTCTCTTCATAGTGAGTAATATAAACAATACTCATCTGACCTTGTAGATTCTCTTCTATAGATTACCCCATAAGGAATTTATTTTCATAATTCCCATACATTACACATTTATTTTTATTAATTTCATTGAAATACCATTATCCCAATACATTTTTTATCATAACCATTTAATTTATAATAACATTATTTTCTTCCATCTATTACACACTAAACACATCTTCCAGTTCCCTTGAAACAATCACCTTGATGCCTCTTCCCATATAATTTACATGAGTATAATTGAACTTTCTTTCTTATATGGTCACCATGAAGCTAGATTTTTAATATATATGGATGGCCATGAAAATAAACAAATTTATTATTATTGATCATATTATGAGATATTGGATATGTCATAATAATAAAAGGTCACACTACAAATACAATTTCATTTTGTTTCTCATAAGGGATATCATTCAATTTTCCATCACATTCTCTATTAAGATGAATCATATTTGTTGGACTCACCTATTTTGATAATCCCAAATCCTGTCTCATTTATTAAAATTAACTTCTTTCTCTTACAGTATAATCATTTATGATAATATCATGTTCATATCAAAGTAATAACTATGTACATTTAATCTCACTGTTCCCTTGTTTAAGTTCATAGTGAAAAACATTTCTAGGCACGAAGGTCACCGATGCATGGTCACCGATGCAGGGTCAGTGAAGTATGGTCAATGATGAAAAGTTAACCGATGCAATGGTCACAATGAAACGGTCCCCGATGAAAAGGTCACTGATGCACGGTCAGCGATGCACGGTCACCGATGCATGGTTACCGATGCAAGGTCGTCATTTCAAGGTCGCCGTTGCAAATGTCACTAATGCAAGGTCACTGATTCAAGGTCACCATTGCAATGACCACCAATGAATGGTCACTATTGAAAAGTCAGAGATGAAATGGTCACCGATGCAAAGATCACCAATGCAATGGTCACCAATGCAAAGGTCACCAATGAAAGGTCACCAATGCATGGTCACCGATGCAGGGTCACCGATGCAATGTCACCATTTCAAAGGTCACCGATGCATGGTCACCGTTGCAATGTAACCATTTCTAGGTCACTGATGAAAGGTAATTTTTGAGAAGGTTACCATCGAATTCTACCAATGGAAGGTTACCGATGGAGAGTTATCTATGCAAGGTTACCATTGGAATGCTTATCGATGAATGTTGCCGTTTTTAAGGCTACCATTACCTGTCTACCATACTCTTCTACTCCATACATTTTCAAATTCTTAATATTATTCTAACAGTCATATTTGATAAATAAAATGCTCATGACATTAATTTATTCTGATTGTAGACATATTAAGAGACCATATCTTGAAAATAAGAGGTACGAGAATGATCCCATGTGATGTACTTTTTCCTATTGTTAAACCAAAAAATATATTAAAGAGAAGACCGATGGAAAAAAGAAGTATGCATGAGTTCCCGATTCCAGAAGCTAAGAATGTGAAGAGTAGTAACAGAGAAGTAGCGTATGAAGGATATTACATGCGAGAACAAGTAAGAACCATTTGATAACATTTACTGTGAACCCAATAACTTCAAATAAGATCATTTTAGGAGAAAATTATCAAGGTTTTCTTCTGTGTCTCATCAACTCTTAATCAACACCAGAAGAAGAATGATCAATGCTTGAGAAACACTCTGTTTTGAAGTCATCTTTATGAGAAAGACTCGAACATCAAATTCTTCACTCCAAGATGTCAAGAGCTAAACCACAAACATATAGAGCATTGTAAACTCAAGTATATGATCTTAGCTCTATTTTGTTTCTTCTTTTTACATTTCTGAGAAGTTTGTCTTTTGGCTTCACACACTCACTTATGTGATAAAATAGAGGATACAGAATATACTTACATAAAACTTCTCCTACATTTTTTCCCATGAATAATTGTGGAAGAGACCGTGTGTGGTCTGCAGTGTTTTTTTTCCACGAAGAACTCAGGTAGAGGGTGTGAACCCTGGACAATTTGTGAAAAATGTTTCAAAACCCAATAAAAGCTGTGTATCATGTTTATTGATAATATATACTTCTTGATTGTCGGTGATCACCATGTGGAGAGTATTAAGTCTCAACATGAGTTTCAACCACTTATTTAAATATACTGTGAACTATATATTTTTTACACTATTTTTTATATTTTATGCTGCTTATAATTTCTAAAACACAAAACTTTTTTGTATTCACATTGATAGTTAGTTTCTGTTAGTGTGTGTATGTGTTTAATTTAGTAACATTGTTTCAAATGTTGAATAAGTTTTTTTACACTACTTTAACTGAGGAATAATCACCCTTTAAGAAACTTGTTGGACAACTAGAAATTTATATCTCTATTACCTTAATTAATTGGGACATTTCATATTTGGTGGATCTTTATTAGAAAAGTTTTAAATAGAAATTTTAAGTAGGAACTCATTTCACCCCTCCCCTCTTGAGATTCTACTTCGACCAACATTTGGTATCAGAGGATTTTTAATTTTTAATATTTCTTTCTACTACCTGATCTTTTTTTTTAAATTTGTCAAATTCAATTCAAATGTAATTTTAGTTGTATCTTAACGATCTTAAAATTTCATTCATATTTAAATTTTCAGTTTTTTAGAATTCTAGTTAATTATGGATAACAGAGTTGAGGGTGATGCTACTAACATGACACATTTCTTTAATGGTAATAACTATTTTTTTGGAAATTAATAATGAAAACGTATCTAGAGAGCATACGACCTAAAATATGGGAAAAAATTGAAGAACAACATGTATTTCCTACTACTACTAGCGACACATGGTCTCAGTTGAATAAATCCACATATAACAATAATTGTAATGCAATGAAAGATTTTTACTATTCTCTTGGTGATGAAGAAATAAATAGAATATCATCTTGAAAAATTTCTTATTAAATTTGGGATACCATTTCTATTTCTCCTGAAGGAACAACTAATTTTAATGAAATGATATTAAATACATATACTATTAAATAAAATAATTTTAAAATGAAGCCTGATGAACCTATCTCGTAAATGTATCTCAGGTTAAATGAAATAGTAAATACCATGAGTCTGCTAGGAGAACCACATGATATCAAGGATCAGATAATTAGATTGCTTTGATGCCTACCTGACAGATGGAGAGGAACTTCTATTTCTATCCAAGAATCTTGTGACCTAAGAAAGCTACCAGTGAAGTAAACAATTGGTAATATTATGATGTATTATCAGGATATTAAGGTTGATCAAGAAGTAGATGAATATCCAAGAAATAAATGTGTAGCATTCAAGACTGCTACCTCCAAGAACAATGATAAAGAAAAATCTCAAGCTCTTATAGACACGTTCACCAATAAAGACTCAGATTCTGGTAGTGATGATGAGATGGATCATCTTGTAAGGAGATTCAATAAGTTCTACCATACAAAAAAGTTCTTCAGAAAGTAAAACTATAATGGAAGTTCTGATAATAAAGGACAGTGGAAAAATGAAATAAAATAGAATTATAACACAAATGAGATAGTCTGTTATTAGTGTAAATGAAAAGGTCATGTGAAAGTTGATTGCCCCAAGCTGAAATTTAAGATGTATGAAGACATGGGAATGAGATATAAAAAGTCTATGAAAGCTACATGAAGTTCCTCTAAAGATAAATCATGTGAATTTGAAACTTCTGATATTGAAAAAAACAAACATGAAAACATGTGTTTCATGACAGAAACATCCGAGGTAAAACCCAATTCCCCTATACATAATTTTTACTATTATGGTAAAGAAAGTGAATCAAACAATGATGAAAATTTGACTAAGTATGAACTATTTGAATACTATGGAATGTTGAGGACACCTTTAATGAACTCAAGGATAAATATAAACTATTGGGAAGAAAGCCTGATTTAAATTCTAATTTCAAGTCATATCTGGATATAGAGAAAGGAAAACGTGATTAGTTGTTAAAAGAAAGTACAGATCATTAATTATTCAATGAGGAATTAATAAGTGATCATGATAAGTTTAATTCAAGTAGAGATACCATGACTCAATTTCTAGGAAAACAAATTTCTCCAAAATACAAAATTGGTATTTGATCAACCAAGATAGAGATAGATTATTAAAACGAAATTTGTTCCAAAATCTTGACAGTTCACTGCTAGTTCATGTTATAGACTATCTTTTAAAAAACAATTTTCTAAATGACCAAACAAAGTGTTAATATCTCAAAAAATATCTGTTGATTATAGGAAATATGTGAGATAAATATGTGTTCCCAAAAATTTACACCTTAAACTCTCTAGACCCAAGAATATCTGGGTACCAATGTTACCCTACACTTAATCTATTTTGCAGGAAAACTATTTAAAGATATCTTGTAAAACATTATGGTACTTAGATAGTGGATGTTCAAGACACATGATTGGAGACTACATATGCTTCAAGATATTACTTAGTGTTTATTGTGGATATGTCTTGTTTGGTGATAATGGAAAAGGGAAGATCTTCGGCATGGGAAAAATTTCTAACCCTAGTACTGTATTAATTTCAAATGTACTTTTTGTTAGTGTGTTAAATAACAATTTACTAGGTATCTCTCAATTTTGTGATGATGGTTTTAATGTTAAATTTGAAAATGATGCATGAAATATTTTTAATTCTAAAAATAATCTTATATTCACTGCTCTTAGATATGAAAATGTATATGTTGTTGATTTACATTCTATAGCTAAGAAAATTTTTTCCTCTTTAAATGATTTTCATAAGGAATCATGGTTATGGAATAGAATATTAGAACACTACAATGTATACATATTTTTGAAACTAACTAGGAAGGGTTTAGTTAGAGACTTACCTAAATTTGAATTCCCTCTCAAAAAAGTCTGTAATCCTTTCCAAAAGGGAAAACAACCCAATGTTACATTCAAACCAAAGAACGAAGTTTCTACTTCTCAACAGCTTGTATTGGTTCACATAGATTTGTTTGGACCATCTAGAGTTTCATGTTTAAATGGAAAGTACTGTTTTTATGTTCTTGTAGATGATTCTTCTAGATAGATTTGGGTATACATTCTAGCTCACAAATGTAAAGCATTATCTTACATCATTAAATATTCCAAGTATGTAGAATATATCAGAGGACTTAGAATTAAGACCTTGAGAAGTGAACATGTACTTGAGTTTGAATATCAAGAATTTGAATCTTTTTTCTCACAAAATTGATATACTCACAATTTCTCTACTCCTATAACACCTCAAAAAAATGGAGTTGTAGAGAGCAGTAAAAGGACACATCAAGAGATTGTTCAGAATCTGCTTAATGTGGATAATCTACCTATCAATTTTTGGACTGAAGTGGGTAATACAACTTGTTACATTATCAATAGAGTCTTAATTAGACATGTTCTTAAGAATACACCTTATGAGATTTGGAATAATACGAATCCTATGGTTAATTACATTAGAGTTTTTGGTTTCAAAGTCTTTATCCTTAACACTAAGGACAATATTGACAAGTTTTCTTCCAAAAGTGATGAATGAATTTTCCTAGGTTACTCAATATCTTGTAAAGATTATACAATATTCAATAAGAGAACCAAAGGTGTGGAAGAATCGCTTCATGTCAAATTTTATGAGACTGGTCCACATAAACCCAAAACCTATGTTGACCATCTTTAGGATGATAGGTCAATTATGGAAAATAATGATAAAGATATTGAACCCTTAGTGAAAACAACCAGTTCTGGAAATCATCGAGAATCTATGCATGGTGAATCTAGACATATATACAATCATGAGGAATCTAGTTCAGGTCTTTCTAGAGGTATTATAACTCTCAAGAGTCATCCATTAGATGCTGTAGTAGGTTAATTAAATAGAGGAACACAAAATAGAGCTTCTCTGAGAATCCAGGTTGAACTTCAACACTTTCTATCATAGATTAAACCTAAAACTATTGATGATGCAATCAATGATGAATTCTGGGTGATATCTATGCATGAAAAATTAAATTAGTTTGAAAGAAACAATGTTTCGGAATTATTAGAACGAACTAAATTAACTTTTACCATAGGCACTAAATGAGTGTTTAGAAATAAGGTTCGTGAATATGGAAACAAAGTTATAAATAAGGCTAGACTAGTTTCATAAGGATATAGTCAAGAAGAAGGAATGGACTATAAAGAAACCTTAGAAACTATAGCTACACTACAATCTATTTGGATACTACATTCTTATGAAACTCATATGAATTACAAAATTTATGAAATGGATGTTAAAAGTTATTTTTAAATGGGTATATAATAGATGATTTATTTGCTGAACAACCTCCTAGTTTTACAAATCACCTTTTCTCAAATCATGTATTAAAAATTTCAAAAGCCCTATATGGTCTCAAACAAGTTCCAAGAGCTTGGTATGACAGAAATAGTTCATTCCTTATTTCAAAATGTTTTACTAAAGGAATGGAAGATCCTTCTCTTTTTATTAAAGATATTTCAAAAGTTGTTTTAATAGTACAAGTTTATGTAGTTGAATTTTTTTTGCATCCTCTAAAAATTCATTATGTACAGTTTTTTTAAAAATTATGCAAGATGAATTTGAAATGAGTTTAATGGGGGAAGATAAAATTTTCCTTGGATTTCATATTTTTCAAAATAAAAATAGTAATGTTTTCAATCAGTGTAAATATACCAATGATCATTTGAAACATTTTTGTTTGGATAATAATAAATGTAGTGATATACCTATGAGTACCACCTGTAAGTTGGATGCTTATGAAACTGGTAAACCAGTAGATCAAACCAATTATAGAGGTATGATTGGGAGTCTACTCTATCTTACTTCTAGAAGTCCAGATATTATGTTCAGCATATTCATGTGTTATCATTTTTTCTATCCAATACTAAAGAGACACATTTAACTTCTATTAAATAAATTTCTAAATATCTCATGTATAATACAAACATATTTCTGTTTTACCCAAGATGACAATCTTTCTATTTAATATGTTATTCAGATGCTGATTTTTCTGGTTTCATTTTAGATAGAAAGAGAACATCTAGAACATGTCACATTTTAGGCAAGTCACTAGTATCATGGTGTAGTAGGAAACAAATTTTTTTAGTATTATCTATTGCTGATGCTGAATATATAGTTATTGGGAGTTTTTATTCTCAAATTATGTCGATGAAACATACTTTACTAGACTATGGATATCAATTCAAACTTGTCTCTATAATGTTTTACAATACAAGCGCTATTAAAATCTATAAATATCTAGTATCTAATGCAAGGACAAAGCACATTGATGTGAGGAATCACTTTATGAGAGATCATTATCAATGAGGTGATATCACTCTTGAATTAATTTGTACTGAACACTAAATGGCTGATATATTCAAAATGACTTTGAATTCAAAGAGGTTAAATTACATCAAACATTAGTTAGGTATGATAAATTGTTAATGTTATAAACCTCACCGTTGGACCTCACCATTATGAACCTCACCGATAGACCTCACCATTTGGATCCTCGTCATTGGACCTCACCAATAGTCCTCACCATTAGGAACCACACCGTTGGACCTCACTGACAGACCTCACCGTTGGACCTCACTGATAGAACTCACTGTTAGGAACCTCACCGTTTGACCTCACCAATAGACCACACCATTTGGAACCTCATCGTTGGACCTCACTGATAGACCTCACCATTGGAAACATCACCATTGGACTTCACCGACATACCTCCCTGTTGTTACCTTAGTGATAGTTGATGTTTTCCGGACATAGTGTTTTCTCTGTCAGAATCTAAAATGATTTCTAGAATACTTATTTATTTTATTTTATTTGTTTTTTGATCCATAAGTGATAAAATTAATGTACATACTAAATTTCAATCCACCTAAAACTCTCTCACGAATATCTTTCTCCCAATCCTCTGAACATAACCCTCTTCCAAAACCCTTGAACCGCTCCAGATCGCGTGGCATGAGTGAAGATAACATTGGTCATTGATGAAGGAGATGTTCCAAATCTACAGAGACCTTGATCTGAGTCAAGCAGTTGAATCCAGGATATAGAAAAACTATTCAAACCTCATCTGTCAAAGATGGAAATCATAGTTGAAAAAGTGATTAGTTCTGAATGGCTTCTAACAAGAACATCTTTAGTGCTGAAGGCACTTAAAGCTCATGGTTGGGTTGAATTATTTCAAAACAACAATGGACTCTATTAACTGAAGTTAGTGAAGGAATTTTATGATTTTTTGATGTTCGAATAGACTAAGGATGAGAATAGAATATATTCAAGGGTGAACAGAGTAAGTATATGGTTTTCCTCTGTTAAATGGGACGAGTGTCTGAGATTGCTACATGAAGTGATTTAGGATTACTACTCAAGAGTGGTGCCTCCCACTACAAAGTTATTCTGTTATGAAGACATTTTAGTCAAACTGACAAGGAGTGGGGTCCATAGGAAAGTCATTGTTGTTGATATGGAAGGAGGAGACAAGCTATTGTTTAGGTTTGTCCAGAATTTCTCTAGTCCCAGGAGAGGATAATTTTCTACACTAAAATTTTAGGATGTTATTCTCTTGTATCTGTTGAAGATCAAATAGATGATTACATTCTTTAGGCTATTTATGATTCAATTAGAAGATATGACAAAGGCCAGTTTGAAATAAAATTCCTTATTTCATGCTAGATTGATATCCTTGATGTTAAAGGTTAAAAATGTTTCTACAGATAAAGAGGAAATAGTTTTTTAAGGAACAATTTCTGCAGAACAAAAATAATTTTAAAGTTGATGAAAATAAATTGGACGTCGTGGAAAATAAGATGGGTGCATGAGGAGTCTATGATTTATGAGGAATTAAATCCTATCACTCATCTTACCAGGACTAAGGATAAAATAGATCTTGTTTAAAAGCCTGATAGAGTGGAACAAGTATATTCAGATGAAGAAGGAGAAGCTGCTTTTGTGCCAGAAAGAGAGGATTCTTTTATAGATGACAGGAGTGATCCTGACCATCCCTCCAATCCTCATGTGAATACTGTACACTTTGGTGAACCTAGTCCACAGAGATGTTTTCCTAGAAGGGGTATAGTACTAAGGGACAATGATTATGAAGAGAATAGTGAATAATAAGGAGCTGAAAATGTTTTTAGGAGACATTAGAGAAACCTAAAATGAGGATGAGAACATTGAGTCTAGTCTTGATGAATTTGGGACTTCTGCTGATGTGAGTGAAGAAGAATGTCTTAGTCTTAGTCCTCTGATAGGGAATACATAAATGCTTGAAATTTTAGATAAAGAAGTAGCTAATTCAGTTGAGGCTGGAATGGTTTTAGAAGTTGTTGATGATTCTGTGGAGGAATTGGTAGTGGACCCTTCTGTTGATGTAGTTTCTCTAGGAGGTATGGAAGAGATGAATGTGAATGATCAAAACAATGATTGAAGTGAGGGGGAGGAACCTATTTATAAAGTATTAGTTGTTGTTTCTCATGGAAAAGTAGATTGGTCAGAAGACCCTGGATTTGTGGTTTTTGGTTTAGATTATGGAGATTACGATAATGACCTGCCTATCAGAAGTCCTCCAATCCCTTTAGTTATAGAGACTCCTATTGTGCTGCTAGTAGTACTTCTTCTCTGAGACTATGTAAAGAAGGTAGATTTGGAATCCATAAGATCATATCTAAAGAGCCACCATTATGAGAGATTTTTTGGGATAGAAAGTTTTATGACTCAAAATCAAGAAGCTGAAACATTTACAATGGAAAGACATGTTTCTACCTCTCACTCTATCCTACTAGAGGATGTAAAGGACTATCGAAATCAGATCATAACCTTGGATGATTCTATGGAATCGGTGAAACAGTCTATATCCATATTATACTATTATATGGATTCAAGGGATCAGGTGGATAGAGATCATTGATATGTTAGAAGTGTTGTTCAGAAAATGGTCACTGTGTTTGAGGACATTAAGATTTCCATGGAGACAGATGTGAGTGTCCAAGATGATGATGTGAAGAGGCTGATTAGTGGGGTGACTAAATATTTTTTGTAGACATGGGATTTCACAATGGAACCTTTTTGTAAATCTACTTCATATTCAGCTTCTTCTCCGGTTGATCTAGAAGCATTCTAGTCGATTATTGGAGAAGAAGTGGAGAAGTTCTCTGGTGAATGTTCCTCAGAACCTCGGTCTATGACTTAGGTTATTTCCACTTCCAGGGAGATTCATAATCTTGTGGGAAATTATATAAGGGAATCTACTCAAGATTAAAAGGCCAACAAGGAGCATGTTGATTTCTACTATAAAAAGGAATATAAAAAGCATCAGATGGATGGTCACTTCATGTTGTTTTTGGATAAGCTGAGGATTCCACCTATCACTCAGGCATTTAAGGATCAGGTTAGCAATATCATAGAGTGGATTCATGCCTTATAGAAATTCATGGATAATTAGGAAGATTTTATTTTATCCATGGAGAGAGGTGGAAGTATTATTATGGATTTCAGAAATCTTCTTTTTCCCTCCTTCCATGTGGACTGCACTCCCATCATTGTTCTTCCCACCTTGACTTCTACCTCAACTACTTCCGGATCCACCAGTGTTTCACTAATGATTACTCCTAAATTGGACATCAGAAGTATAACCCCTAGTATTACTCAGATATATAATCAATACAGGTCTATTGATGCCTCTGTTGCAGCTCCACCTACCCTTGTGACTGTTATCCCTCGGCCTATCCCTCCATCTTCAGACCCTACCTCCTCTAATTTCAAATACAAAGTTCCCTAGGACATATCTGATGTGGATTGAATGTGAGTTATCTTAGTTGATAGGTATCTTCATAAACTTTTTGTATACTGTACGTTTTCATCATTACTGGAAACTCATATTTTAGTTTCCTTTTGTCATCTAGACCTTTTTTTAATCACAGTGGGGGAGAAATATTTCAGCATGAATCTCAATGTTACCCAATAGGGGAGGTGTATTTAAGTTAACTGGAATATTTTCATATATATTCCATGAACCTTTCTCCAATACATTTGGTTCAATTTTATGAATACACACCTTTGAAGATAATAGAAAATGTGTGTGTCCCTAATTCAGAAAATACTGACAAAATTTGTCATTATCAAAAAGGGGTAGATTTTTAGACTCACCTATTTTCATAATACCAAATCTTGTTTCATTTATGTAAAACTTCTTGTTTATCATACATGATAATAATTTTTTTTTTGAAAATCATGTTTACATCAAAGTAATAACTATTTACTTCTAATCTCATTGTTCCCTTGTTTAAGATCACAGTGAAAAATTTCCCTAAGTGTGAAGGTCACCGAGGCATGGTCACCGATGAAAGGTCACTGATGCATGGTCAATGATGTAAAGGTCATTGGTGCAAATGTCATAGATGAAAGGTCACTGATGAAAAGGTCATTGATGCATGGTCACCGATGTATGGTTACTGATTCATGATCATTGATGCAAGGACACCGTTTCAAGGTCATCGTTTCAAAATTCAGTGATGCAAGGTCACCGATGCAAGTTCACCATAGAAAAGGTCACCATTTCAAGGTCATCATTGCAAAGGTCAGAAATCCAAAGGTAACTGGTGTAATGGTCACAAATACAACGGTCACCGATGTAATGTCACCAATGAAAAGGTCACCGATGCAAGGTCACCGATTCATGGTCACTAATGCACGGTCACCGATGTAAGGTCACCAATACAAGGTCACCATTGCAGTGGTCACTGATGCAAGGTCACCGTTTCATGGTAACCCTTGAAAGTTCACTGATGAAAGGTCACTGTTGGGATGTTTATTGATGAAGGATACAAATAAAAGGTTAGAAATAGAGAGTTAGCAATGGAAGTTTACCATTGGAAAGGTTATCGATGAATGCTTCCAATGTGCACATACTATTAGAGCCTATGATTTTGAAGGCTACCATTACCACAATCTTCAACTCAGTACTTTTTCAAATTTGTATTATTATTATAAGGGTAATATTTGATAAAATAAATGCTTCTGACTTTAATTAATGATGATTGTGGACATATCAGTAGACCATATCTAGACAATATGAGGTACGAGAAAGATCGCATCTGCTGTAATTATTCCAATTATAAAACTTCAAATATATTAAAGAGTAGATCGAGGAAGAAAAGAAGGATTCATGAGTACCCCAATCCCGAAGCTATGAATTTTAAGAACAGTAATAGATAAGTAGCGTATGACAAATCTTACTTACTTGAACAAGGAAGAACCATTCGTAAACTTTCAATGTGAACTCACGAACATCAAAAAGATCATTTCAGGAGAACAAATTCAAAGATTAATTCTATCTCTCATCAACTCATGATTAACACTAGATGTAGAGAACTCAAAGCTAGAGCAACACTCGGTTTTGAAGAAAAAATTAAGAGAAAGACTCAAACATCAAATTCTTCACACTAAGGATCCAAGAGCTGAACTCCAAACACATAGTTCTTTCTAAACTCAATATTATAATATTAGTTCTATTGTGTTTCTTCTTTTAACATTTCTAAGAAGTGTGTTTGTCTTCTTCACACACTCTCTCTATTGCTAAACTAGAGGATACTAAAAATCCTCACATCAAACTTCTCCTTTATTTGGTTTCGCATGAATAACTATTTAAGTGACTGTGTGTGGTCTTTTTATTTGTTTTTTCAAAGAAGAACTATGGTGGAGGGTGTGAACCCTGGAAAGTTTGTGAACACGGTTGTAAATCCCGATACAGGTTCTGTATCATGTTCATAGTTAATATACACTACTAGGTGGTAGGTGATCACCTAGTGGAGAGGATTAAGTATCGACTTGAGACAGAACCTCTTGTTTAACATTACTATGAACTATATTATCTTTTACTCTCTTTTAACTATTTTCCACTACTTATAATTTCAAAAACATAAAACTATTTGCATTCATATTGATAATTAGTGTTGGATAGTGAGTGTATGTGTTTAATTTAGTAATCATGTTTCAAATTTTGTAGAAGTGTTTTTTACAATTATTTAACTTAGGAATAATCACCCTTTGAGAAACCAATTGACCAACACGACATTTATATATTTACTTCTTTAATTAACAGGGCCATTTCAAATTTTTTGGTTCTTTATAAGAATGTTTTTAAACATAAATTTTAAGTAGGAACTCAATTCACCCCCTATTGAGATTCTAATATAACCAACAATATTGGTTTTAACAAATCTATGAAACAGAAAAAGTTAGTGTTAGAAGAAACTATCATATTAGGGATACCACATAATCAAGGGAATGTACATTCAATCACAAAAGTATTAGGTTTGATCCTAATTTATCCATTATCTTTAAACAAATTCTACAACTTTACCCTATAAATAAACATATCCTTAGGTAAATCTCTTGAAATATCTATACATTTGTCTCGATGGATCTCAGTAATGTTTTTCACATTCTAGTTTCCAAATCATGAAAATAACATCACTCTGATACCAAATATAATAACTCATTCTTGATGTACATGGAAATTACATTAATTTAACAAAATATTTAATACAATACAAAAAATATAATCCCAAAGAATGTTTTAGTTTATTTCCTTTCGAAACATGTAAAATAAACATCCAGTCTAGTGAAATATCTTCAATGTTTACAACAAAGATAATAAACTTTTTTCTTCCTCCATAAATCCATTCGTTATATAATGGGGGAAAGAAACATATGAAAGGTTTGAGCTCATATTCTTTGTAATTGAAAATAAGGGATATATCAAACATATTATAATAATAATCATGTAATCATATCATTTGAAATTAAATCCTACATGTGAGAGATCATGGAATCATGTCATAGGCTAAATGATAGATGTTCATAAGGAACATATTCCTAGAGGACAAAACATAGGAATACAACATGGAATTTTTAAAAAAACAGAACTGTATAAAATGATATCTATAGTGTTCAAGCCATCACTGTGAAGAACATATTATTGGTATGCGTTCACCCCCCATACCATCCTGGTAGTTATGGTTCACTTCAATGGTCATCTTAGTAGTATGAGTTTACACCCCATACGATATTGGAAGTTTTTGTTAAATCCCATGTCCATATTAGTATTTGTAGTTCACTCCACATACCATATTGTTAATCATGGTTCAATCCCATTGCCATCATATAAGTATGATTTTACCCTAATACTATCTTGATAGTCATGGTTCACACCCATATCCATCATTGTAGTCAATGTTCACTTCCAAGACCATATTAGTCTATCTCATGAGATATAAACCATCACACAATGAATTTGAGGGAGATATAGGCACCACAAAAGATATAATTGAATCTATACTTATGTGTTTTACAAGAACATAAATCATATAATAAGCCAAACAAATATGATTTTCATAAACATTTCATCATAACATAACTCATGGAAAAGAAACAAATTTCATAAGTGTAAATCCTTTATAAACATAAATAATTATAAGAAAAAAATAATGTTATCATTGGATCATATCCCCAGTAAAATATTAGTAACATTAAATAATATTTTCTTTGATGGAAAAGGATTTTGTGAGACTACTTGAAAACAATTCATTAGGAAAATATCATCTGTTCTTTGAAAATGATTTATTTTCTAAAAAAGATGTACAAAATTAAAATAAAACATTTTATTTGAAAATATACTTGAAATATTATAGGGTTTGTTTCCAAAAAATAAGGCATCATAAAATAATAAATATCCATTCATGTTGTATAAGGTAAATGAAATCATTTTCTAATACTTTTTTCCAGAAATGTCATGAAGTACCTTGTTTGGAAAATGAGAAAAACATTCCTTTAAAACCAAGTAGTGAAAATGCATGAATAGAAATAAAATTATTTAAACATAATTAGGATAATTTTTAAACATCTTAAAAACATTATTATAAATGATGGACATGAAGCATAAATATTCCCCAATAGATACATAAAATGAATCAGTCAAAAATATTGATGAAATTGTGAAATAAATACTTATCCATTTATAATAATTATAATAATATTCCACCTAAAAGAGATAAAATTTTAAGGATTTTAAAATACCATGATATTTTCGAAAAGGGTCACATAATACGTTCATGGGAATTATATAAACTATGTTAAATATAAAACTAGCTTATATGGAATGTGTCCCATATAAATCAAAGTGATAATATAAACCCAATTACCTAATTCTTTATTTCACTAGTACATTTCATAACCTCCTATATAATGTTTGTAATAATATTTTTAACTTATTCAAGAACCATATTTATATTTATGATATCATATGTGATCATATTGTCACCAGTTTAATAATATATCATTATTACTTTTCCTTTAGGGGTCAATTGCTTTATTTTTCTATTCATGTTTTGTCGTAAAAGACCCACATCATGTAAATTGGATATAGTGAAATTAATTTATAAAAGTATATTATGATAATTTATAACATTTAAATTCATTATATGTATTTATATAATCAATAATTAATGGCGATCATGGAGAATGAATCACATCGCAACATAGAGACAGTAGGCTATACGTACACACAAGCAAAGATATTATTTCCTTAATTGGGAAATGGTATGGAATTTTATGGTGTAAATATTATTAAAAAATCAATATCATGTTATAATCATCATGTATAGCTATTATTTCTATCATTATATCCATCTAATCAAAGTGTCTATGAAAAAAAGATTACACCATAGTGTAGAGACGGTACGTTGTACGTACGAACACATGGTGGTTTAATTATTAATAGAAGGGATAAACAGTGGTATAATATTGTTATATAATAATAATGTATTAGATTATAATTTATACTAAAGTGACTATATTTTAATTGAAATAACACATTAAGAAGAAGTGGAGGAAGAAATGAATTATAATGAGTTGGAAAAAATTACCTCTTTTTTAGTGGTTTTCCATGAGATCATTTCACAAGGGATCTAGAGTCTCACTTTTTTGGAAGACCAAGATATCCATAACTTGTATAAGGATTAATAGAGGATAAATGGTGAGGTTTTTTTCATGATATAAGCCTCAATTTTGTTTGATATTGTTGGTGGAGAGGTTTTCTTTTATAATTTAGTTAAGGGGCACTTTATGAAATCCCCAAATATTACTATGTAATATACATATTATAGAGTGAAAACAATAAAAATATGTTCTTAAATAATGGATGAAGATATTTTAGACCATATATTATCCTCTCTGACTATTTTTTTATTTTTTAAATAATTTTATAATATATTAATTCAATAAAATAGAATTATTATCAAATTTGATACTATAAATTTTATTTGACTTCAAAATACATCATTACAAAGTGATAATTTGAATAAAATGACTTAAAAATATATAATACATATTATAAATATAAATAAATTCATAAAAACATTAATTAAACAAAAATGTTTCAAAATTAATATTATGAAAATCAAATTTTTTTTTTGATAATTAAATAAAAAATGTTTTATCATTGAGAAGAAATTTTAGAAAATTATATAATATAAAAAATTAAAAATAAAATTATATGAGGAAATTAATATCATTATAAAAAAAATAAACATTTATTCTCATTAAATCCTTGATTTTTGTCCCTATATGTGCACATAAAAGATATTAAATATAGGATAGTGATAATTTGTATCTATCTTTGAAATTAAGTAATATATAAGTTATTTTCATGGAAATGTTTAAAATAAAAAAAATCCAATTAGATAATAATGTTATAATGGTGTAATATTGTTCTGTAAATAATTTTTGGACAAGTTTTTATCATGTTTTAAATTTGTATCTTTATCATTTTAACACTTATTTAACCCCATTAACTCTTACACTTATATCATGTAATTTATATATTAAGGGATAATATAAATATTATAAAATGAAAAGTTCCACTAAATGAGTCATTTATGTCATTTAGTGTCCTATCCCAATATGTTGGATGAATGTAATAATTTTTTTGTATTTTATATAAATTTAAAAAATATTATTTTTTTTAAAATATCTATAATGTCAATTTTTACACTATTCTTGATTTTATCATGTATTAAACAAAAACAATAATATAATTTCAAAAAAAGAATTATAAAACATTAATAACATGATATATTATTCAATAAAATTCTAGTATGACATTAACTCACTAATATTTTATATATGTCATTATTTTCAGTGTCATTTATTTGATACTCAAATTATTTAAACAATTACTGCATCATCATTATGAAAGACTTAAATTAAATTATATAATCTTTTAAAATTAAAAATACATTATCATGATATGGATAGTCATTTTATCTTTAAAATTACTATTTCTAGGCTAATTTATATTTTTTAATCCCTATATTTAAAATAAAATAACTATTAAAACATGAGTTTTTCATTTTTGTACTTATCATTATATAAAATATTATAAATCGCATATTTTCACCCCACTACCAGAAAAAAGTTATTATTTAATCAAAATTATGATTCTGGTAGAAAACACTCATCTAATTATATTTAGACAAGTGTTGGGGTAATTTTATAATATTTATAATACAACATTTTTTACCATTAATTATGTGATTTAACATTTTACCATGTTAATAAAATATATTAAATTCAATATTAATAATAAAAAAATTAAGGTTATCCTATTTGATAATGAATATCACATTTATTATAACCATTTATGTAAATTTTAAACAATTAAATTAATAAAAAAGGAAAAATTATGTTTAATGCTAATCCCTCAAATGTGGTTACAAGATGGGTAAAAAGTATGTTCAAAAGATCGAAAAGTTGTTAAATATAATTTAAATTTAATAATAATTTAAATGAACTAATTTGTATTAATATATGTTTAATTTATTTTTTTTAATTTTAAAAGTAAATTTTATTTATAGTTGTTATTTAAAGAAAAAGTCATTTTAAACAGAAATGTTGCATTTTTTAGTATTTATCAAAATATGAAACTTCTCATAAAAATACAAAAAATTCACCAAGAGTTTTTTTTACATTTTGAAATAGAAAACAATTTTGATTTTATAAAATTAAATATCTAATAGTGTCCAAAATAAATTTTTTCTTATTCACATAAGGATATAAATAACAGTTTTTTTATGAAAATAATATTTTTAGTCATATAATGACTTTGTAAAAAATTATATAATTCATTATCAATATGTTTTAATTATATAAAACCATTATAAATAAAATTTAATAGTATTAATTATTATTCATATTAATACGTTTAATTGAAATGTTATAACTATATCATATAAAAATTATGATATCAAAGTGTAGGTTTGCAGAGAATCTGTGTTGTGTGTAACACAATGGAAGTCAGTTTTGTATGTAATAAAAGATTAACATGGTGTTGTGTATAGGATAATCCAAACCTAGTTTTTTTATATAATAGTAAAAAAATATATTCAGTGTTACATGAATTAAAAAAATACCAAAATGATTAATTTAATTTATAGATATAATAATTGAAAAAATCCGCAGGTGTTATATTCTCCCCCCTTCAAATGAATGTCACTATAAAAAAGCATCGTGGTTATCAAGGGTTCATTAATTGAATGATTATTTCCTAGAACAATACATCATAAAAATTAATAGTATAACATCCTTTTAAAAAGGAAAAGTTAGAAGATAATAGTTACCCATTGTAAATAATAAATAGTTCTCTATGTATGAGAACATACAAAAAGATTTGGTCATATGGAAAATGCATAAATTATCATAGAGGTTGATAAATATCACTGATCAAAAGAAAGTGGGTGATCCATTTAAATTTAAAAATAAAAAAAACCATAAACTAATTAGTTGTGAAAGGTTCATTGATATCATCAATATGATTATAATAGGAAAAACATTTTACATCACAATCTATTTAATAATGTTAAATAATTTTAATTAGAAGGAGTACATACTTGATTTCTATACAAACTCACCATTGGTTGTGCCTTAAAAAATTCTAATTCATTTCTTATTCTACTAAGTGAAGGTGAATTTGTTATTCTGGAATCAGTTGATGATCATTAGATCCATATATATAATGATAGGTTATTCCATATGTCTTTACAACAAAAATATAGTATATGTTATCAAATTTGAATAAATCCCCCTATGGTGAGATAATACTTTAATATCATAAACATCACCTGATTTTTCACATACACATACATAAATGGATAAAATTATTATACTTTTGAATGTTTAAAATACAAAAAATTAGAAAGAGGTTCACTAAATTAGTTTATCCTTTGTCTCTCATATATGATAATTTAGCTATTGGTTGTCTCATTATAAATATATGAATCCATTAATCTCTTATCCTCTTAAAACATAGTAATAAACTGAATTATCAAACATTCCTATTGGATATTTTCATGTTTCTTTATCCCGTTTTTTATTAGGTATATTCCACATGTCCAAAAAAAATTAATCTTCATCCATGAAAGCATAACACAGTAGTAAAAATTAATAATTACTTACAAGGTTATAATAATATCCAATTTACATTTTGATATTAAAATTTTCTTTATCCTAAATTTATTATATTAACATAGGTAACACATTATTGGTTATATTTCTTTTAATATTTAGTTCTCTAAAAATATATCCTTATGACCTCAATAAATATTCAATGTTACTAGTACCACTAAACATATAATTTCAATTAAATAAAGAAAAAATATAGTGTCACAATCCATAGGTGGTTCATTATTCCATAATTCTATAAAGTTACATGTTCAAAAGTATTCTTGATTTCCAATACTTAAAAATGAAATCATTTCACTATCTTCCTAAATATTTAACCAAGATTTATAGTTGTATTCCTTAACACTTTTTTTATATCATATTTTTTTCATTGTATCTTCATCATATTTAATATAAACACTACATATTAGACCTTGATGAATCTCTTCATTCACTTTTCCCATAGGGAATATATTTTTCATAGTTCTTATACATTTCACATTTAACACAATTAATTTTCATTGATTCCATAGAAATACCATTTTCCTTGTCCATTGTTTTAAAGAAACCATTTCCATTACAATAACATGATTTTTTCCCTCTTTTCCACACCCAATTCATCTTCCAGTTCTATGAAACATTCTCCTTGATGCCTCTTCCCATATGATTTACATTAGGAAAATTTAATTCCCTTTCCTCTATGGTCACCATGATCCTCCAACATTCTCTTATTAGGTTGGTCATGATACTCACCCATGTTGATATAATTGATCATATTATGATATTATTGTAAGGCGTAATAACAATTTTTTACATTCCAAATTTAATTTTATTTGGATTTTTAGGAGTATGATCATTCAATTTTTCAACATATTCACTATTAACATGAATACTTATGGTTCAAAAAATAGCCTAAAATCAAAAAAATAGCATGACCCCTTGGTAAAACACATAATTAAGGAATTAACATTAAATCACTAACATATTGGGTTTAATCCAATGTTATCCTTGATCATTTTATATAGAATTATCATTTAGCACATCCCTTGAAATATCAATATAAATATTATTAGGAATCTCACTAATGTTTTTACCATCATAGTTTTAAAATAGTCAATAATCCTTCACTCTGATACTGAATATAAAAACCCTATCTTGACCTAAATGTACATTACATTAATTTTATGTAATACTTAATAAAATTAACAAATAAGACCCCAAATAAAGTATTTTTTGTGCCTCTAGAAACCTCGAAAAGAGACTTCGAGTCTAGTATATCATCGTCATTGATTCCATCAAAGATCGTCAAATTTTTTATTCCACTATAAAACCATTCATAATATCATAAGGAAGATAAACATGATAAATGTTATTGATTAGATTCTCAGGAAAGGTAAACAATGGAAATATCAAAAATATCAAAATCATAAGTACATAAAAATAAAATATGAAAACTAAATCTAACATATTAAAGATCATGAAATCATATCATGGAATAAATCATAGATGCTCATCATGAGAATATTACTAGAGGGCATAAAATTGAAATATGGAATGGAATTTTTGGAAAAAACATAATCCTATAATGTGATTTCTATGGTACTCAATTAATCTATATGAAGGACATCTTTTTGGTATGAGTTCAATCCCCCACACTATCCCGGTAGTTATGGTTCACTCACAATGCCATCGTAGTAGTATGAGTTCACACCCCATACCATATTGGTTTTAATGGATCACTCCCATTTCCATATTAGTAGTAAGTGTTTAATCTCATACCATCTTGGTAGTCATGGTTCAATCCCTTGGTGATCATTGTAGTATGTGATTTCACCATACCATATTAGTATTCATGGTTCACTACCATAGCCAAATTAATAGTCAACCTTTACTCCCAAGACAATCATCTTGTATCTCATGAGATATATTCCATTTTCCAATGAATTGGAGGGAGAAATAAGTCCCATCCATTAGATAACTAATTCCATACTTATGTGATAAAAATGAACATAAATGACATCATAATCCTAAAAAATATGTGTTTTATAAATATATCATACTAAAATAACTCATGGAAAATAAAAACTATCATAAGTATTAATCCATCATAAATATATATAATTTAGAGAAAAAATAATATTTCTATCATATTATATTATCCCAATAAAACATAAGTGACATCAAATTACCTGGATATTGATGGAAAATTATTTTGAGATATTACTTGAAAAAAAATTCTGAGGAAAATATGCTTTCTTATTTGAGAATGATTTATTTTCTAAAAATGAGGTAGAATATTGAGAGATATCATTTTTATGAAAATAACCATGAACTCAAGTAATAGAATCTTCATGAAAATAAGCCATCAGGAATGAATAAAAATCATTTATTTCCATATATGTTAATAGAAAAATGTTTCTTGTACTTTTTCCTAAAAAGTGACAAAGTACCTTGTCTGGAAAATGACAAAAATATTCCATTCAAAACATGTATTAAAAATTTGAAAATGGGTAAAAATTTATGAAAAAATAGACAGGATAATTTTAAAACATTTTCATGAATATATTTTTAGAAAACATTTACATGTATGATAAATATTCCCTAACAGATACATAAAACAAAACAATTAAAAAAGTAGATTAGATTTTGAAATAAATACTTATCCCTTTATAATATGTACAATAATATGCACATGAAATAATGAAAATTATAAGGATATGAAAATGACATAATTTTTTGTAAAATACGCATGAAATTAATTTATTGGAAATGTATGCAGTACGTAGAAGATACAAATAGCAAGTATGGAATGCATCCCATAGAAATAAAATTCAGAAAAGAAATCCCCTTACATTATGTCTATCATTCATATCCATAGAAAACACATGTATAATGTGTTAAATAATGATATTAACTTATTATAGAACCATATTTATATTTATGATATCATATGTGATCATATTATCACTCGTTTAGTAATATTAAATTATTAATCCTCTTTCTGGTATCAATTGCATAATTTTTTCATTCATGATTAGTCATATATGTCCCAGTTAATGGTTAAAATATAATGTTAATAAATTTAAAAAATTATATAATGGTAAAACATAACTTCTTTTTTCATTATATATATTTATATAATCATTAATTAATTGTGATTATAGAGAATAAATTACATCACATCACGGAGACGGTAAACCGTACGTACACACAAGGAACAATATCATTCCCTCACATGTGAAATGGTATGGAAGTGGATGGTGTATATATATTTCTAAATTAAATTAAATTTTACAATATTTATATAAATTTAATATTTCCTTCATTACATCCATTCAAATAAAGTGGTGATGAAAAATAGATTACATCATAATGTGGAGATAGTAGGCCGTATGTATGCACGCATAGTGATTTAAGTTACCATAGGATGAACAATTGGTGAAATATGGTTGTTCCATAATAATAACCTCTCATAATATATGTGATACAAGAGATTATAGTTTATAAGGGAAACAACAAATCAATAAGAAGTACAATAATAAATTAACAACAATGAGTTGGTAAAATAATTACCTCTTATTGAGTGGACTTCCATTAGATCTCTTCAAAAGGGAACTAGAGATCGTATTTTTGGAAAACAAGGAATCCTATAACTAGTCAAAAGGTGTTGGGAGGAGAAAATTTTAGGGTTTTTTGAATTTATATTTCCCAATGTGGTGTGACGAAGTGAGGGAAGAGGGTCCCTTTTATAATTGAGGTGAAAAGGATTTTTGGAAATTCTAAAAATATTAAAATATAATTGGTTATTTTAGAGACAAATAAATTATAATGATATATAGATGAATGAATGAAGAAGATATCGACCATATCCCGATCCCATAGTGATTATTTAACATTTTTGTTATTTTTAAAGAATTTTACCATTTACTCATTAGAATAAATAACATTATTATCATATTTTATACTATTAATTGAATTTGAAATATGAATACTTCAAGAAAATGTGCGAATTAGAATATAATTCATTCAAACATATATATTAAATCTTATATATCTATAAAAGTATTTCAAAACTTTATTACACCGTTAATATATGAAAATTAATATTATTAAAAACAATTTTTTCATTTTTTATTTAAATAATCATTATTTTAATATTTAATATGATTTGAAGTTAATAATATAATATTAATAAATTATAAAATAAAATTATTTTAAGTAATTTATATTCATTTAGATCAAAATAGTCATTTGGATTTCTTTATAGCTTAATTCCGCCCCTATGTGAACACAAATGATATTAAATTCAAGAGAGTGATATTTTATAAAAATCTTAGACATTAAATAATTTATAAGTTATTCTCAAAGAAATGTTTCCATTAAACAACACCAATTATACATTAATGTGATAATTTTATAATCCTCTTTATATAATAAGTTTTTTACACATTTTTATTATGTTTTTAATCCTTACCTTTTTGTTTTAACCCTTAGTTGACCCCATTAACTCTTATGAAGATATCTTATAATTTATACATTAAGGGTTAATAAAAATACTATAAATTTAAAACACAACTAAATGATTAATTTATAATAGTTAGAGACTTACAAAAATCATTTTTCAAACTATTATATATATATATATATATTATATCATTTAATAAAATATATTTTTTAAATATATAGATTTCCAATTTTGAAAAAATTAATTATTTTGTCTTATAAAAACCAAACCAACATGATAAATTCGAGCCAAGACTTCTAAAAAAATAATAACATGTAAAAATAATCAATAAAATTCAAGGATTCCATTAAATCAATCAAATAATATATATTTTAGTATCTTTATTATGATTTATTTTATATTCCCTTTAATTAAAAAATTATTGCATCATCATTATGAAATAATTAAATTAAATTATTAATTCTATAAATATAATAAATAAATTATCATGATGAAGATGAACAATTTATATTTCAATGGAATATATTTAGTCGAATTTAACTTTTGGTATAACCCTATATTTATCATGGTGTAGTTATTAAATATATTAGTATTAAATTTTTAACATATATTTAAACGAAACATAATAATTGTTATACTAACTTAAAAGTGTATTAGAAAGAATATAATTTTGGCCCAATAATGATTTTTGTTGAAAAGAACTCATTCAATGATATCCAGACAGGTGTTATTGTATGTTTCAAAAATTAATTATATTACTATTTATGCTTAATTACTCAATTTAACTTTTCACCGTGTTAATAAAAATTTACTTAAGGTATTATTCATAATATCGAAAAATTAATTTCACCCAATTGGAATCTAAATATAATACTTTTTCAACCATGTCTTTCCGTTATTCAAAATTCAATTCACATAAGTTACAAAATTAATTTTAATGATAATCCCATAGATGCGGCGAGAAGGATGGTTAAAAGGGTATTCAAATGATTAATAAGTTATTATATCTAATTTCAATATAAAAATTATTCCAAAGAACATAATTGGATTAATATATATATATAATTGATCTATTTTTACTTTTTAAATCAACATAATATTTAATATTTATTAAAATGAAAATGTAGTTTTGTTCTATAATGCAAGATTTTTCAATATTAAAAAATGTATATTCATAGAAATTTAGTAAAAATTCACCGTAATATAATTTTGTAAATAATAACACAAAAAATATAATTTTTTATTTTATCAAATTTAATTACTAAGAGTGTATAAAATTAATTTTATTATTACCCATATAAGGACATGAAATATAAATCCTTTAAAAATTAATATTTCAAACATATGAAGAATTTACACAAAATTATATATTTCATTATCAATATGTTTTAATTTTATAAAACAACTATAAATAAAAAATAATGTTATGTATTATGATTCATATTAATAATTTTAAAATCTTTATTATAACTATCTCTTTTAAATATATATAATAACAATGTTCTGTTTCATGGAGACTCGGTTTGGCATGTAATGCAAGCCTAGTCAGTGTTGCATGAAGCATAAAATTATTTCGGTGTTTTTCATAATGTAAACCAATCATCATGATTTTTAATAATAAATAAAATATACATTAATATTTACATGAAGTGAAAAATGTAAAAAAAATTAATATAATTCAAAAATAATAATACAAAAAATCGTTGAGTGTTATAATTTTCTAGTAACTCCCATTGGGTTATTGTATTAAATTGAATAATTGGACCTAATAATTAATCTGATTCTTGAGATATATTTTATAATAGGGGGTTTCCTTTTAAAATAGAAATGGGAAAAATTTTTTATTTGATAAAAAGACTTACGTTGTTTTTAATTCTAAAATGGGTTTTCATGTCTAGGGGAGGTAATGCTTCATTTTTTAAAAAAATTTCAAATTCATTAATAGTGGTTTTGAAATGAAAAATTATGTTCATTGATGATAGAAATAACTATTTGATATGGATTTTTTTTATAAATATCGATTAGGGATTTCAAATGGATATTGAATGTTTGCACATTGGGAACCATGGGTGCATCAGGAAATGGACATGTCATCTTAGTGTGTGTGTTTCACCACTTGGGGTTTTCATTATGTTCTCATTACATAGTGAATATGATATGAGTATCTTGATATCAAAAGGAATTGGATGGACTCATTATCGATTTGATACAGATTGTGCCTATTTTGGGATTCTTTTACCATTTGTATGATATTCCCCTAGGATGGATCCTAAATATTATTATCTTTCCATTTATACATATTTTTCCTCATGATGGTATATTTCAGGGTTATCCACTAAAAATTTTATCAAATGGGTTATTCAAGGATGGTTTTTTTATTCTCATCTATTTTTCTATATATATAACATATTACATGATTTTCGGAATATGAGTGTATTTTAAGAAAGAAACAATGCTTATTTTATATAATGGTTTTTTCTTATGAAAATACCATATAAATTGGAAATATTTAAAGGTAGAGAAAAGGTTATCATGTTATAATAATTTTTATATCATATTTGGTTAAATCCTACTAGGCTTTGTACTCACACCTTACTTTCTCCTTTAGTAATTTTTAGATATGGTTTTATCGGACACAGGTAAAGTGAAGGGTTTCATGTAGTAAACTAAAATATCTTGATGATATTCATCTTATTTTTGAGATGGTATTGAGGTGATGTATGGTAACATATAAACTTGTAATAATGTTTTCTTTTTTTCCTTTCTAGTTTAGTCGGTATGCATTGAAATTATATGTTTCAAATCATTGTATCTTTTTCTACCACATTGTACTATTTTTTTTAATTTTTTTGGTCATACATGAGAAATTTGTGGTTTCTTGGTGACACTTACTTGGGGGGGGGGATCTCATGTGATATTTTTTGATCGACCTGGGTGGGTTTGTTATAAATGAGAGACCTCGATATAAGGAACTATGATCCAGATGAACCAAGGGGTTAGAGTTTCTAATGGAAATTAAGAGAATATTTGGGAGGTATTGAGGATGGAAAAGGGTTGAAGGAAGGGGAAATAATTCAAACCGAAGGAATTTTGGACCCCTATTTATGGAGAAATATCATGTGTCCTTCACGACGGTTTGGTAAACTTTGACTAAGAAATGGTGGTCTTGGATCAAATGTATCTGTAGATCACCTTGTGAGATCCTAAAATATAAATAATTTTATAAAAATAATAAAAACCAATTTTATTGGAACAACACCTTTCACCATTACATGGTGAAAGGATCCATGTTTTCTCACCTAATCATTCCATATATAGTGTATTGGTGAGCTCTTTAATTAAATGTTTCTCATTGGAGCACCTCCAAATCACCATGTCTGTGATGATTCCCACATAAATAATTTATATCGACCCCATTTTACATAAGGTAATAACCATACCAAAACACCCACCAAAATTTCTTGACAAGGGGATTCACTAGTGGTGGTTCACTAAGAAAAACACAACCAGACCAAAATTTCCATAAAACCCCAAAAACTCCATCTAAACTATAAAACGACCACCACCAAACCCACTAACATAGTGTGATGTACCCTAAAATGGAAAAACTACAACATTAGGATTCCAAAACATTACCAAACACCCTCATGAGCACCCCAATCCCTATAAAAATATAAAGGAATAAATTAAAGGGTTTAGACCATTACCTGATAATTGTATCATCATTAAAGTCCAATTCATTACCTAGTTTAAATATCGAGTTCAGTCAAACATTCAACATTTCCCCTTTTGGTTTTTTAAGTTAACACATGAATCCAAATCAACACCATTACGAAGGTTCAAATGAAATATATTTTTCCTTTAACGACAGGTAATGTACCATAAATTCTGATGTTATAAAAAGGAATTGAAAATAATGTACTAGTCACATATCAAGAAAATTAAATGAAGTGCCATCAATCAAGAAACACATTGAAAATTAGAATCCACGATAATTATTTATATTCATCTTGAATCAAAAAAATGATCACAAATAATAATGATGAGTAGACAACTATTGATCATGAATTTTTAATTTTAGAAAACACAACTCATTAAATTTCAAGAAAAAAAATTTCAAATTAATTTTTTAGGGATAATTACAACATTTATTTTATAACATTTTTTAATATTCAAAAAACAATAATGGGATAGGGGAAATAAATCTAAATAATTATCCACATTTTTTTGTTCTTCATTGAAATAAAAGGAATATTGGAATATACATATCAACTTAATGATAGTCTTGTGCTCCAGACACATGTTGTAGAGGTAATAGGGTTAGGGGTGATTCTAAAAAGAGGTGAGTAGGGATAAAATGGTCCTACACAACAATACACAATTATTTTTTATTATGGAAAATATTATATCTATCATTTGTTGGATCGAATAAGTATATTAGATGGAACAATACAAGAGGGGGGGGGGGTGAATTGTAGGTTTAAAAACCTTTGTGTTTTAGCACTTAAGAGATTAGTTTAAATGATCTTAAACTAATACAAATACAAACACCCACAATTGTAGTGAATATAAAGGAATGATGTAATGTAAAACTATTTAGAAAAGTAATTGTATTCCAGATGAATACAATAATCAGAGTAAAACAGAAGTGAATGATTCTACCTTAAAGCATATAAAATCAAATGATACAATATGTAATAGTATTGATGTAATTGAAACAATTACAAATGTAAAAGAAATAGAAAAGGAAACAAACAAATTTCCTCTCTAATACAATTAGATGCGGAAAAGTAAAAGTAATAAAATTATTGTGACCCAAAGAGAAGGGTTATCCTTTCACCTAGGATAAAAGGTCTGTCTCACCAACACCTTGGTAAACCCTCGATACAATGATCAGTACTTCTTTCTGCCTATCACCGACAACCCTCGATTTGATGATCAGTACGTATTTCTGCCTATCCCCAGCAGCCCTCGATACGATGATCGGTATGTCTGTCTGCCTATCCCCGACAGCCCTCGATTTTATAGGTAATCGGCACCTCTGTCTTTTAATTACATAAAATCCCTTGATACGATGATCAGACTCACAAAGTAGATGAGAGAAGTCACAATGTCTCTCTCTAGAATCTTTATTGAACAAAGTATCACAGTTCTCAAAGTCTCTTCATTTTCTCTATTTTCTTGAACATCAAATGACCTCCTATTTATAGGCCTCGGGTTCTAATGGTCATATTGCCTCTAATGGTCATATTGAAACAGAAAGCACAACATCTTTTTTATTAGTTTGTAACTATCTCAACGACATCGTATTAGTTAAAACAAAAAATATGTAAAGATAAAAAACATGAGTACGATTAATATGAAATGTGTTTGTATCTATGTACCTAAACATGTATGTAATGAAAGTTATGAGTAGAAGAGTCAATACAATTTTCATAATCAGTACGATCATTATTGTACGATTGGCATGGTCAGTACGATCAGCTTTGTACGATTGACATAGTTAGTATGATCAGCTTTGTATGAGTGACACATTAAGTAAGATCAGCATTGTATGATACGATATGGTTAGTACGATCAGCATGTTCAGTACGATCAGCATGATCAGTACGATCAGCATGATCAGTACGATCAGCATTGTACGATTGATATGGTCAGTACGATCAGTATTGTACGATACGATAAACATGATAAAAGACATTTGATATTTCCAAAACATGATAGAAGACTTTTGATATTTCCAAAACTTGATAAGAGACATTTTATATTTCCAAAACATGATAGAAGTCATTTGTGAATTCCAAAACATGATATTGATGTCAAAAGAGGACTTTTGACTCGACAATCTACCCTTTTTTGGAAATCACAAAACACAAAGTAAAGATCAAAAGAAATACTTATCTCCCCTTGAGTTATTGGAAACTCTTATGAATAAGAAATTTAATACAACTAACATCCCCTTAGGTATAGACTTTCATAAGGATTGTATTCTTAGATTTTCCTTAAGTGTTGTAAAGTATTTCCCCTTTGATAAACCATTCTCCCCCTTTATAAACATTTTCCCCCTTTGTAAACATTCTCCACCTTTGTGATTTACAAAAAGAAAGGGGTAAACATTGAAATATCTGAAAGAGTTAGAAAATAAATACAAGACAAGGGATACAAGAGATTTTATTACAATAACAATCAAGGTCAAATATTAAAACAAAACAAGTCACTTGTTTTCTCTTTATTTCTTCTTTTTTATCAACTCATGAAGAACTACCTTCACCTTTTTTATTTCATCTTGTCTTCAGAAATAGCATCACCCTGAGATCTGAGAAGCTCTTGTTGATTGGAAAAGAGTTGATCCTGATTTCTGATTGTCTCTTCCAGAACGTTGATAACCTCTTCAAGAGTATCAATTCTATCTTAGAAATTTTTGTTATCTTTGGATAACGTAGAGTTTAGTTTCTTCAAGAGAACTATTTCATCATTGAAAGTTGAAACCTTTGAAAAACTCATCCTAAAAGGCATTCATTCTCTCCTACAAGTATTTTAATAACGTAAAATCGGCTCGTTGCGAAGACAAAAGATTAAACCTTTCAGCCGTTTCTTTTTCAAGCGTATTTAATTTAATTTCAAGCTAATTTGACAACCTTCTTATATCTTATATTGAAATCTCATGATCATTGACTAAGCTCTCTGTATTGTATGACCACTTGGTCATCTTGTTGCAAGCCTTTTTATGAGCTGCCCAACTTTCAGATAAAACTTTCAGATCAGATTCAACTGATAAAACTTTATTTCTTAATTCTTTTACAGAGCCAAACATCTTATTTCGATTTTCAGTAATGAAATTAATCTTCCCTTCTAGCCTAGAGAAATAGGGAATAGTCTTATCAACCTTTCTTAAAACATGGACAATGTAATCACTCTTTTTGAGAGATATTGTATGTTCTGAGTCAGTATCCTCATCGTACGAAGGCAATTCATTTGATTGACATGAGTCTACAACTGGATGTTTTCCTTTTGCTTTTTCTTTCTTCTTTCTTTCTTCCACTTTATCACTGAAAACAATAACTTTTTCAGTGTGAGAGGATTGAACACCTTTCTTTTCTTGAGAAGAAATTCTGTCTAGAGTTTTATAAGTTTCAATAGGAGATTGATCGGCATGAAGAGTTTGTTGAACACCTTCACTCTGCTTTTGAACCGATTCCTCCCTACATTTTTCCAAAATCTGAAGAAATTCTAAGAGAAAATATCCTTCCTCTCCTACTTCTTCTATCTCTTCCAAGATTTGTTTTCCTTTTTCTTTATCAGGAAGGTTCTTCACGATGGGCTCTTGATGCACTTCTTCCATTAGTTGTGCATTAGAATCCTCAACCATTTTCAAGACTTTAGATATATCAAAGCCTTCATCATTTCTTTTCAAAACATATTTCTTTTGCTATTCAACTTTAAGGGTTTCCTCTACCCTTATTCTTTCAGAAAAAGCTTCGGCTGGATCAAGTCCAAAAATTGGATCTCTTTATTTTCTCTATTCCTTATCCTTTCTCCATTTTGCTACAACTTCCTTACTGTAATTTGGATTTTTCTTAGGTTTTGAGCTGGTTTAAGGATCAGACTTTTGAGTAAAACCAATAGAAGGATTGTATTCTGTTGTCATAGCTGCTAATTGATTCTGAGAAGATTTAACTTCTACATCCTTAACGAAAAGTTTTGATTTCTGATCAAAACAAACATTTAACTTCTTCATTGTACTTTTGCTAATCCATGATTGATTTAGATCTATCAGCTTTCCTCTCAAAGGAATGTTGCAAAACATCATGCTCTCAAGAATAAACTTTGTAAGGATGGATGGATAAATAATCATTTGGGACTTAATCCCTCCTGTATTGACATTATTAATGGTCTCAAAAACATACCCCATGAGGTTTACTTTTCTCATGTTTACAAGATAGTCAAGCATAAAAATATTAGAAACTTTCAGAGTATCTCTATCCTCTTTCCTTGGGATAAGAAAACCATGCATCCATAAAGTCACGAAACGATTGTCAGGAGAAAGATGATCCAATTTTCTTTTATTCATTTATAACAATAAAAGACTTCGTAGCATTCTTTATATTAAACATACTGACTTCCTCTGGTATTTTATGAGATGGACATAAATAATCCCCTTCTGTTGGGACATTCAGAAAATGAGTCTCTTGTTTCACAGACATAGACAACATTCTATCGTACACAACAAAATTGATAGTTATGTCTTTGTCGAAAGATACAGTTTTATAGAACTGAATGAATTCATCATAGAGAACTGGATCTTGAGAAATAGGTCTTTCAACACATCAATTTCCTCATCCTTGAAACAGGATGATTCTTCTGATTGTGGAATCATACGAATCATAAAAGACCCGAGAAACTAACCTTTCTCTGAAAAAGTCTTTCTCTGTAAAAGTCTTTGAAGAAATTTTGGCAGGAGAATTAGCAGAGGACTGAGACATATAGGTGTTGCCATTGAAATATCGTACGATTATTTAAAAACAGTGGAGCAGAGCTTTGCCTCAAAACCTGAACAACCAATTTGGGTCTGGGGAGGGGAGGGGGTATATATAAGCGATAAAAAGGTGACCTTTGATCTTCTACAGTCAAGATTAGATGGAAAAAATCAATGTATAAGATTAAAATTAATGAAACAAAATCAAAAAATGGAAAGTACCTGCGGGAGATCGTATGGTATTTGTTGGTTTTAGTAGAATTCAAAAGAAAACACAAATGTACTAAAAAAACAATCAATCATCACGCCAATGGAAAACAAAGTTGTTACCATGAATAGAAAAGCTGATGGAAAAGAAACTTGTTACCATGAACTGACAATACGATGGAAAACAATCTTGTTACCATGTACTGACAATATGATGGAAAACAATCTTGTTACCATGTACTGACAATACGATGGAAAACAATCTTGTTACCATGTACTGACAATACGATGGAAAACAATCTTGATATCATGTACTGATAATACGGTGGAAAAGAATCTTGTTACCATGTACTAACAATCTGATGGAAAAGAATCTTGTTACCATGTACTAACAATCTGATGGAAAGGAAAATCAATACCATGAACTGACAGTACGATGGAAAAGAAATTCAATACCATCAACTGATTATACAATCGAAAAGAAATTCAATACCATGAACTGACAGTACGATGGAAAAGAAATTCAATACCATGAACTGACAGTACGATGGAAAAGAAATTTAATACCATCAACTGATGATATGATGGAAAAGAAATTCAATACCATGAACTGACAGTACAATGGAAAATAAATTCAATACCATGAATTGCGAGTAAGATGGAAAAGAAATTCAATACTATCAACTGATGATACGATGGAAAAGAAATTTAATACCATCAAATGATGATACTATGGAAAAGAAATTCAATACCATGAACTGACAGTACGATGGAAAAGAAAATCATTACCATCATCGGACATCATGATGGAAAAGAAAATCATTACCATCATCGGACAATACAATGAAAAATAAAATCATTACCATCATCGGACACTACGATGGAAAAGAAAATCACTACCATCATCGAACAGTACAATGGAAAACAAAATCGAATAAAATAAAACTGTCAATACGATAAACAAATAGGTAAAAATTACGACAAAACTGTCAATACAATAAAACATAAAGAGAAAAGAAAAACACCGAGAGAAATGTTCTCCCCTTTTATAAGAGGAGTTTCGTAATGTTAGGAGAGATGTAAAACAGGAAGTAGATATGAATGATTATTTTAATGTAATCATTCCTAGATTCTTATTTATAAACTCAAATCTATCAGAAGGTAATGGTTTTGCAAAAATGTCAGCAACTTGTTCTTGCGTTCCGATGAATTGTAAGACAATATCTCCTTTTTCTGTGTGATCCCTAAGAAATTGATGCCAAACATCTATGTGTTTTTCACATGAGTGATGTGCTGGATTCTTACTGAGAGTTATGGCACTAGTATTATCACACAGAATTTGAGTTTTGGAAAAACTCAATCTGTAACAGCCCAAGATTTTATAAAAAAATATTCTTTTTAATTTTATTAAAGTCTTGTGTTGTACGCTACACCAAAAGGAGCTTGCACAATACGCATCCTTGACTTGCCTTGCATTACACGCAATCACGACCTTCCTCGATAGCGTGTGTAATACGCAATACCGAGTTTCACTAAACAACGAAATGCTATTAAAATATTATTAAAACTAGCCGTTATGAATAGTAATAACCACTTTTTAAATTTTAGAAATTTTAGCTCTCAAAATGGACTTCATTTTTGGATTCGGAGTATCGAATTTAGCCTAAGGTGAAATTTTGGTACATTTCGGATAACTTTCATATTCTGATGAATAGTGAAAATTACTAAATTTTAATTAAAAACGACTTTTTTAATCGAAATAATTAATAGTGATAAATTATTAATTTGAGTGGTTTTAAAGTATATTTAGAATATATTTTTACAATTTAATACAATGTTGGTCATTGGTTGTAATTTCACTATTAAACCAGACATAATCAAGTGTCAATCTTTTGATAGATATTATTTCTTAAAAACATGCTATTTGTTTTAACAGCGGGATTTAATTATAAAAATAATTAATGAAACTTCTATGTTATGAATTTGGTAAAATAGACTTTATTTTTGAATTCGGAATATAAAATATAGCTTAGGATGAAATTTTGGCATTGTTCTGAAAAACATCAATTTTTGATGAATAGTGAAACTACTAAGTGGTAGTTATAAAACTGAATTTTTCATAAAACTTAATTTTACCGCTTCTGTGAATGGAATTTAAAAAATCCGAAAGACACGGTTGATGTCAATAAGTAAAATGTGGTTCAATGAGATGAAAATATTTTTTTGGTGAATAGTAACTTTTTACTTTTTTTTACAGCGGTTAATAGTAAATAGGGTAACTAAGGGTAAATATGATATTACTATTACCCTAACACATGTCCTAATTCTATTGGATAAGTTTAATTAGACCAAAAACAACCTTATGAATAAAATATGACCATTTAGGCCCACTTGGATTAGATTAGGACATTTATTATTATTTAATTCAAAGAAGAGTTAAAAAGTTAAAATCAAAGTTTATTCACTAAAACATTTTTAATATGGGGTTATACATAAGATAAATTCGACTATAAATATTCATTAGAAAGCTAAAAAGCTTTCCTACATAATGATATTTTATTTATAATTTTTAGACTTTAAATAAATTAATTTATTTATGACACAACGATGATGCAGTAATTACCCTTTTAAGGAAATATTAACATAATTGATGTTATAAATGCTCAAATGAATGTAATTTGATACTTTTCATGAATTCCACTAATTTTATAGGTTACTATGATATATTAATGTCGATTTAATCAACTTGGTTCGAACATATAATTCTGTTATGACTTTCACAAAAATCATATATCAAATAGTGTCAAAATTGACACAAAATAGTTTTTAAATTAAATATTATATTATTAATTGTTATTTTATTCCTAAAAATCTAAGGTTCGGCCAAATGACTTAGATAAGGATATATATATTAATAATAAACAATTTGGGGTTCTTTTGTCATGTTATAGTAAGTGTATTAACCATATAGTGAAAGAAATCAAAAAGACACGGTAAAAGTTAAATTATTTAACTTAGAGTTAAATCTAATTGATAAGGTTAAAATAAGAACCTAAACTTGTATAAATCCTATTGGTTGATAGGATTTCGACCCATCCCCACTTTAGCTTCGAAATAAGACCCTTTGGAACCATTATAAACCGATTTTTACTTTAATATAAAATAATATTTTGAGATATTCCTAAGGTGCCCCTCTCCTCCCTTATAAAAGGACACCTCCTCCCCCTCCTCCTCAAACCAATTTGAGCACTCAAGTTCGGCCAAACCCTGCCAAAATCTCTTCTCCACTTCCCTAGCAACATCCTAGAGGTTCTGGTCTTCCTCAAAGACCAATTTTAGTTCCCTAAGAGGAGGTCTCCAAAAGGCGCTTCAAAGAAGAGGTAATTACCGTTACCAATTCTTTCATCTTTATTTCTTCTTCCACTTCTTCTTCTTAGGTTGTTTCATTATGAAGTAATAACATCAGTATCACTCATATACTGATATGTTATTATAAGTATGAAACAACCCTATTTCACCATCTATCTATCCTACGGAAAAAGAAATCACCGCGCGTGCGTACGTACGGAATACTGTCTCCACGCCGTGGTGTAATCTATTTTCCACCACCACCTTACATGGATGGGTATAATGGTGTAAAGAATAACTATACATAGTTATTAAAACATCATATTGATTCTGATATATTTTATAATCCACTCCACTCCAATTCAATATTTATAGAAATGATATCATCGCTCGTGCGTACGTACGGACTACCGTCTCCACGACGCGATGAGATTCATTTTCCATGTTAACCATTTAAGAATGATTATAAAGTATATATAAGAAATAATAATGAAATATATGACATTATAAAGATACTGGATTTATGTATATATATACATATTTATGTCATCTACTTACTTCCATTTCAAGACAATAAGGAAAGGAAAACAGCGTTCATGCGTACGTACGGACTACCGTCTCCATGAACGGTGTTTTTCATTTTATTTATCTACCTATTATATATATATATATACTGAATATATATGATATATAAATCATATTTTATATTCTGTAAGTAAGTAAATCATGATATAAGTAATAATGATGTCAATAACAACAAGTCAAAACACCTACGATAAATGAAACGATTTTACCCAAAACGCTTCTTTAACATGGAATTTACAAAATAACGGGTAATATAATGTCATAAGTGAACCATATATGATATCATAACAATGAATATGATTCTTTAATAAGTCAATAACATGATTTAAATCATTATACAGGAGGTTTGGACACTTACAAAGCAAGTCGGACCTAAGGTAAGGGAAATATCACAATCTCATTTTTATCCGAGATTGTTTATTCGTAAGTATTTACTGGGGTGTATTTTATCATCCACATCCATGTTTCATCAATATGTAATATTGTTTCCATCCACTTACAATAGTTTAAATCCAATTTTACCCTTCGGTGAGTTTTTAGTAAAGAATATGAAAGGAATCTTTTGTCGTTTTTTTTCGTACGAGGTACTTTTTGACTTTTCCGACAAAAGTACGAAGAATGTTTTTTTAACTTATACAGCATGAATGGATTTTTAAAACATTATTTCCAAGAAGATTCCTTTACAAGTTTTCAAGTTTATTTTTAATCAACTTCTTTTATTTTAAAGTTGTATGACATGTTATGAAAGGAAAAATGTTTTTGAAGAAGAAAGGATATTTTCCTCAAGAATGGAGTTCAAGTGTTTTATCAAAATTATTTTCCATCTAAGATAATAAAGGGTTATGTTTTTATCCCTATTATTAAATTGATTTGTTCATATTGTGATGGAATTATGAATTCCTTTATCTTATATGAATTGATTTATGATGTCATGATGTTTCAAGAATCCCATTTTTGTTATATGTGTTATGCGATGATGTATGTTTTATGATTATGTGGCACACATAAGAAAGGATTCATTATAAGATGGGTGGGACCTATATCTCCCTCCAATGCATTGGGTAAAGATTTTATATCTCATGAGATAGACATGGCTGGAACGGAAGGTTATTTCGGTTCAGTGATACAGGACTGAAACGAGGAGAGAACTCGGTTCAGAAAGAGGCTTTTTCCACTAAGATAGTCTTGGCAATGAGTCATGACTAACAAGAAATGATTTTACATGATTATGTGTGCATGCCACAAAGTTTCAAGTTTCATGTTATGATTATGGGGATCTCATTTTCACTTCTATGATTTATCCCATGTTATGATAATTGAGCTCTTTTGCAGGTTAAGATTTTCAAAAGCTATGTTCTTATGTATATGATGTGATTGATATTTCTTTTGTTTACCCTTACTGAGCATTTGAGCTCACCCTTTTATGTTTTCTTTTCCCCAGGATATAAAGAAAGGTTTTTAGGTTAAAAAAAGGGAAGATATTTATGGGAGATATTGAAGATATTTCCCCACGATTAGAAGATTACGTTCCGAGTTTCCAAAGACACTAAACTATTACGATCCTTGTGTGTGTGTTTTTGTTATGTACTAAGTATTCCGCAAAAGTAATGTAATGTCAATGTACGTCAAGATACGGGTCTCTACAGTTGGTATCAGAGGAAAGGTTTAGTCAACCTTTGGAAACTAGGATGCGAAAACGTTAGTGAGATCCCTAGAGATATTTCTAACGTATGTCTAGGGATGTCTATAAGGTTAAGTATACGTATAGGTTATAGTCCTAGAATTTCTCTAACGATCTTAGAATTTAACCTAAGATGTTAGATATTGAGGGTACTACCCCTTTATTATTTTGTTTTCCCTAGCATGATTTTTTCCTCTCACACTATTCTTTTGGGGTTTTAGACGATGGCTGGAACTCGAAGGAACCGTGTTGATCAATGCAATGGACAATGCAATGATTGTCCCCCTGAGCAACCAAACGATATGGGAGCTGGAATGAAAAATCTTGTAGCCATGCTCACACAACTTTCTCAAGCTATGAATCATTCAGGACTTCCAAACGAGCAAAGGAAGGAGCAACATTCTGTTGAATCCTTCATGAGGCAGCGTCCGCCTTCTTTCAGTGGGTCTACTGATCCATTAGTTGCTGAACAATGGATTAGTACTACTGAAAAGATATTTTCAGTTCTTCAATGTTCTGAACATGATAAAGTCATCTTAGCAGTATATCATTTGGAAGGTGAAGCTGATCAATGGTGGAATCGTATCAAGAATACGAGGAAAAGAGATGAAATTGATTCCATGGAATGGGACGAGTTCAAGAACTTGTTTTTTAGTAAGTACTTCCCTTGTATTCTTCGAACGAAGATGGATAAGGAGTTTCTTGAACTAAAGCAAAAGGATGATGAATCTGTTGGTATATACGAAGCGAATTTTACAAGACTTGCAAGGTATGAATCTGGCATTATCATCCAACCTGAAAGTAAAGTTGATCGATTTTTCAGTGGCTTAAAACCAAGTCTTCGAAGGGCATTAGCTATAAGAGACTTCAGTAGCTATGAAGAAATTGTGTGTTGTGCTATCAAGGTAGAAATGGAAGTTGGTGTTACATATCCATCTAATGGTTTTGACAAGAAACGAAAGATGGAGTTCTAGGAGAAATCTCAGAATAATGGTGAAAAGAAGATGAATGTTTCCTTATGCACAAAGTGTGGAAAGAAGCATGGTGGAGATTGTCTTAAAGGGACTAGAAAATGTTTTAAGTGTGGAAAAGAAGGTCATCGAGCAGCTGAGTGTCGAAGTAATAGAAAATGGGATTCTAATGAAGTGAATAAAGCAAACACTGCAGAGAACGTACAACCAACACTTCAATGCTTCAAGTGCAAGGAAATGGGGCATTATGCTAATAAATGCCCTAATCCAAGGGTTAGTGATGATCGACATGAGCAACCGCTTAAGGCAAAGGACAAAGGGAAGTCACATGCGATCACTATTGGCAATGTTGAATATGACAACGATGTGGTGGAATGATTAAGTGTTTATGTAATGGGATTCCAAAATAATGTTGTATCTTAGAATATTGGAATATTTATGTATTGGTCTAATGTGGTATTCAAAGTGATTGAGATATTATGCGCATAATGAAGGGAAAACGAGAAAATGAAATGTTTAATAGTATTCATGAGCTCATGATTGATATAAGGACTAAGTGATATCATGGTTTGAGTATATAGAATTTTTAGGATTTTAGTATGTGGAAGGTGTTAACTTTTAACTGCATTCATGTTTTCACTAAGGTATTCAAGAGAATACACGATTAAGGACTTTGAATGTTTGGAATGTGACCAACAAAACATATCTTATGATATATGTGGATCGATGATGGTGTTAAATCTCTGGTAATCATTTTCACTATATTATGAGAGTCGACTGCAGTATTATTGGAATGGATTATGTTGGACATAAGTTAGTATTGTTTGTTTTTTCGATATTATTGATGGGATGTTATATAGTTTTGGAAAAAGGACAACCTGCAGGATGAGCGACAGCCCATCGCTTCGGACAAGGCTGTGGGAATCGAACCCACAACCGAAGTGCGACTGGCCTTTATCGCCTACCACTGGCCTACAGGAAGTCCCTGTTTAGTAAAAACTAGTTTTATTATATTAAGCAGTATGATATATGAAGTATAAGTCCATTTTAGGAACCATATATGATTAATCTCACTATAGATCGACTTATGTATATAATTTTTGCTAACCTTTTGTTTGAGACAGATGGAATGACCCGTCATTCTATCACATGATCTGCTAACACTTCACGAATAACAAATTCAACTTCATTTATTTAAGAGATGAAGTGGAAATTGTTCTAGGCACGAACAATAGTGAGATTGTACCAAAATAAAGAATGTATTTATTCCAATTAAAATTTTCAACTTTAGGGAAATGATCTTGAAGACAAAAAATGTTGTCCTAGTGATCTTATACCTGATGAATTGGATGTTACCTTAGATCGTCACAAATTTATGGATTTGTGATTATTGGCTTTTCCATAGCCATGTTCTCTACCACTCTCCATCAGAACATGATGGTTAGATTTCTCTTCCATATTTTCACCTATGTGGAAACCCAATGATTAGTTTATTTGGGTAACCGATACGTTTCATACTTTTCTTTTTAAAGATTGGTTTTGATATTCCTTTTTACGATGTGGGTTTCTATTAAAGAAACTTTCGAATAGTAAACCATTTATAACCCCGACGAATTTCGAGGGCGAAATTCATTTTAAGGGGGGTAGAATGTAACAGCCCAAGATTTTATAAAAAAATATTCTTTTTAATTTTATTAAAGTCTTGTGTTGTACGCTACACCAAAAGGAGCTTGCACAACACGCATCCTTGACTTGCCTTGCATTACACGCAATCACGACCTTCCTCGATAGCGTGTGTAATACGCAATACCGAGTTTCACTAAACAACGATATGCTATTAAAATATTATTAAAACTAGCCGTTATGAATAGTAATAACCACTTTTTAAATTTTATAAATTTTAGCTCTCAAAATGGACTTCGTTTTTGGATTCGGAGTATCGAATTTAGCCTAAGGTGAAATTTTGGTACATTTCGGATAACTTTCATATTCTGATGAATAGTGAAAATTACTAAATTTTAATTAAAAACAACTTTTTTAATCGAAATAATTAATAGTGATAAATTATTAATTTGAGTGGTTTTAAAGTATATTTAGAATATATTTTTACAATTTAATACAATGTTGGTCATTGGTTGTAATTTCACTTTTAAACCAGACATAATCAAGTGTCAATCTTTTGATAGATATTGTTTCTTAAAAACACGCTATTTGTTTTAACAGCAGAATTTAATTATAAAAATAATTAATGAAACTTCTATGTTATGAATTTGGTAAAATAGACTTTATTTTTGAATTCGGAATATAAAATATAGCTTAGGATGATATTTTGGCATTGTTCTGAAAAACATCAATTTTTGATGAATAGTGAAACTACTAAGTGGTAGTTAAAAAACTGAATTTTTCATAAAACTTAATTTTACCGCTTCTGTGAATGGAATTTCAAAAATCCGAAAGACACGGTTGATGTCAGTAAGTAAAACGTGGTTCAATGAGATGAAAATAATTTTTTGGTGAATAGTAACTTTTTACTTTTTTTTACAGCGGTTAATAGTAAATAGGGTAACTAAGGGTAAATATGATATTACTATTACCCTAACACATGTCCTAATTCTATTGGATAAGTGTAATTAGACCAAAAACAACCTTATGAATAAAATATGACCATTTAGGCCCACTTGGATTAGATTAGGACATTTATTATTATTTAATTCAAAGAAGAGTTAAAAAGGTTAAAATCAAAGTTTATTCACTAAAACATTTTTAATATGGGTTTATACATAAGATAAATTCGACTATAAATATTCATTAGAAATCTAAAAAGCTTTCCTACATAATGATATTTTATTTATAATTTTTAGACTTTAAATAAATTAATTTATTTATGACACAACGATGATGCAGTAATTACCCTTTTAAGGAAATATTAACATAATTGATGTTATAAATGCTCAAATGAATGTAATTTGAGACTTTTTATGAATTCCACTAATTTTATAGGTTACTATGATATATTAATGTTGATTTAATCAACTTGGTTCGAACATATAATTCTGTTATGACTTTCACAAAAATCATATATCAAATAGTGTCAAAATTGACACAAAATAGTTTTTAAATTAAATATTATATTATTAATTGTTATTGTATTCCTAAAAATCTAAGGTTCGGCCAAATGACTTAGATAAAGATTTATATATTAATAATAAACAATTTGGGGTTCGTTTGGCATGTTATAGTAAGTGTATTAACCATATAGTGAAAGAAAACAAAAAGACACGGTAAAAGTTAAGTTATTTAACTTAGAGTTAAATCTAATTGATAAGGTTAACATAAGAACCTAAACTTGTCTAAATCCTATTGGTTGATAGTATTTTGACCCATCCCCACTTTAGCTTCGAAATAAGACCCTTTGGAACCATTATAAACCGATTTTTACTTTAATATAAAATAATATTTTGAGATATTCCTAAGGTGCCCCTCTCCTCCCTTATAAAAGGACACCTCCTCCCCCTCCTCCTCACACCAATTTGAGCACTAAAGCTCGGACAACCCCTGCCAAAATCTCTTCTCCACTTCCCTAGCAACATCCTAGGGGTTCTGGTCTTCCTCAAAGACCAATTTTAGTTCCCTAAGAGGAGGTCTCCAAAAGGCGCTTCAAAGAAGAGGTAATTACCGCTACCAATTCTTTCATCTTTATTTCTTCTTCCACTTCTTCTTCTTAGGTTGTTTCATTATGAAGTTATAACATCAGTATCACTCATATACTGATATGTTATTATAAGTATGAAACAACCCTATTTCACCATCTATCTATCCTACGGAAAAAGAAATCACCGCGCGTGCGTACGTACGGAATACCGTCTCCACGCCGTGGTGTAATCTATTTTCCACCACCACCTTACATGGATGGGTATAATGGTGTAAAGAATAACTATACATAGTTATTAAAACATCATATTGATTCTGATATATTTTATAATCCACTCCAATTCAATTCAATATTTATAGAAATGATATCATCGCTCGTGCGTACGTACGGACTACCGTCTCCACGACGCGATGAGATTCATTTTCCATGTTAACCATTTAAGAATGATTATAAAGTATATATAAGAAATAATAATGAAATATATGACATTATAAATCTACTGGATTTATGTATATATATAAATATTTATGTCATCTACTTACTTCCATTTCAAGACAATAAGGAAAGGAAAACAGCGTTCATGCGTACGTACGGACTACCGTCTCCATGAACGGTGTTTTTCATTTTATTTATCTACCTATTATATATATATATACTGAATATATATGATATATAAATCATATTTTATATTCTGGAAGTAAGTAAATCATGATATAAGTAATAATGATGTCAATAACAACAAGTCAAAACACCTACGATAAATGAAACGATTTTACCCAAAACGCTTCTTTAACATGGAATTTACAAAATAACGGGTAATATAATGTCATAAGTGAACCATATATGATATCATAACAATGAATATGATTCTGTAATAAGTCAATAACATGATTTAAATCATTATACAGGAGGTTTGGACACTTACAAAGCAAGTCAGACCTAAGGTAAGGGAAATATCACAATCTCATTTTTATCCGAGATTGTTTATTCGTAAGTATTTACTGGGGTGTATTTTATCATCCACATCCATGTTTCATCAATATGTAATATTGTTTCCATCCACTTACAATAGTTTTAATCCAATTTTACCCTTCGGTGAGTTTTTAGTAAAGAATATGAAAGGAATCTTTTGTCGTTTTTTTTCGTACGAGGTACTTTTTGACTTTTCCGACAAAAGTACGAAGAATGTTTTTTTAACTTATACAGAATGAATGGATTTTTAAAACATTATTTCCAAGAAGATTCCTTTAAAAGTTTTAAAGTTTATTTTTAATCAACTTCTTTTATTTTAAAGTTGTATGACATGTTATGAAAGGAAAAATATTTTTGAAGAAGAAAGGATATTTTCCTCAAGAATGGAGTTCAAGTGTTTTATCAAAATTATTTTCCATCTAAGATAATAAAGGGTTATGTTTTTATCCCTATTATTAAATTGATTTGTTCATATTGTGATGGAATTATGAATTCCTTTATCTTATATGAATTGATTTATGATGTCATGATGTTTCAAGAATCCCATTTTTGTTATATGTGTTATGCGATGATGTATGTTTTATGATTATGTGGCACACATAAGAAAGGATTCATTATAAGATGGGTGGGACCTATATCTCCCTCCAATGCATTGGGTAAAGATTTTATATCTCATGAGATAGACATGGCTGGAACGGAAGGTTATTTCGGTTCAGTGATACAGGACTGAAACGAGGAGCGAACTCGGTTCAGAAAGGGACTTTGTCCACTAAGATAGTCTTGGAAATGAGTCATGACTAACAAGAAATGATTTTCCATGATTATGTTTGCATTCCACAAAGTTTCAAGTTTCATGTTATGATTATGGGGATCTCATTTTCACTTCTATGATTTATCCCATGTTATGATAATTGAGCTCTTTTGCAGGTTATGATTTTCAAAAGCTATGTTCTTATGTATATGATGTGATTGATATTTCTTTTGTTTACCCTTACTGAGCATTTGAGCTCACCCTTTTATGTTTTCTTTTCCCCAGGATATAAAGAAAGGTTTTTAGGTAAAAAAAGGGAAGATCTTTATGGGAGATATTGAAGATCTTTCCCCACGATTAGAAGATTACGTTCCGAGTTTCCAAAGACACTAAACTATTACGATCCATGTGTGTGTGTTTTTGTTATGTACTAAGTATTCCGCAAGAGTAATGTAATGTCAATGTACGTCAAGATACGGGTCTCTACACAATCCATAGTCAGTGAGTGTGTGTTGCATCCACAAAACTTGGGCACAACAACTTCCAGCTGCTACATTTTCAGCTTCAGCAGTGGAAAGCACTACTGAGTGTTGTTTCTTGCATTACCAAGAAACCAAATAATCTCTTAAGAAATGACATGTTCCAGATGTACTTTTTCTATCCATTCTACAACTGCCAAAGTCAGTATCTTAAAAACGTTTTAAAACAAAATCATTTCCAGAAGAATAAAAGAGACCTAGATCCATAGTGCCTTTTAAATACTGAATGATTCTCTTTATGGCTTTTAAATGAGACTCATTTGGGTTAGATTGATACCTCGCACATAAACATACAAAAGACATTAAGTCTGGTTGACTAGCTGTCAAGTATAACAAACTTTTTATCATACCTCTAAAGATTGTTGGATCTACTGGTTTCCCAGTTTCGTCAAGATCAAGTGTATTCGAGGTTCCAATAGGAGTGCTGATACTTTTAGTTTTGTCATAACCGTACTTTTTTAGTAAATACTTAATATACTTATGTTGGGATATATAATTTCCTTCTGGTTTTTGAGAAATTTGAAAACCTAAAAATAATGTTAACTCACCCATCATACTCTTTTCAAACTCAGATTTCATTAAATTTGCAAAAAAATCAGTTTAAGATTTCTGAGATGATCCGAATAGGATTTCATCAACATAGATTTGAACAATGAAGACATTTTTATTTTCCATTTTTCTAAAAAGTGTTTGACCGGCTGTACCTTTCGTACAATTTTTTTGTAAAAGAAATCATGTAAGTCTATCTTATCATGCTCTAGGGGCTTGTTTAAGGCCATATAGAGCCTTGGTATGCTTAAAACATGATTAGGATGTTTTCGGTCTAGAAAACCGGGAGGTTGTTCAACGAAAACTGTTTCTTGAACAAAACCATTTAAAAAACCACATTTTACATCCATTTGAAAAAGTTTGAAATTGAAGTATGCTGCAAAAGCTAATAGAATATGAATAGATTCAAGTCTGGCTACAGGAGCATATGTTTCTTCATAGTATATTCCCTCTTGTTGATTATATCCCTTAGCAACAAGTTTTGCTTTATTTCATACAATGATTCCATTTTCATCACATTGGTTTCTGAAAACCCATTTTACACCAATTACAGTTGTTTCATTAGGTCTATCAACTAAAGTCCATACTTGATTGCTTTCAAATTCATTTAGTTCATCTTGCATTGCTTTGATCCAATCTTCATCACTTAAGGCCTCAATTGGACTTTTAGGTTCAAATTGGGAATGAAAAGTAAGATGTTCTATTTCATTTCCTAAAGAATTTATGGACCCTATCGGTTGATTTAGATCACCAATGATATTATCACTGGGATGATTTCTAAGAAACAATTGATTTGGGTTTTGTAAAACCTGTCCATCAACGTATGGTAGAAAATCCTCTGTGGTAAATGTTTCAGGAATACTTTCTTGAACATTTTCCTTATCAAAATGGTCTTCTAATAATGGTTGATAAACAGTTTTTGAAAACACATCTGAGGATATAGGTTGAGATGGTTTAAAACAAAAGGATCTGTTTCATCAAATTTCACATGTACGGTTTCCTCAATTGTACAGATATTTTTATTAAAAACTCTATAAGCCTTAGATGTTGTAGAATAGCCTTGAGAGAATCCTTCATCAGATTTCGGTGCAAATTTGTGAAAATTATCTTTTGTATTCAGAATGAATACTTTACACCCAAAAACATTGAAGTATGAAACATGAGGTTTTGGGTCATTCCATAACTCATAAAGAGTTTTATTAAGAAAATGTCTGGTTAAAACACGATTTATAGTATAGAAAGCAGTACTTACAGCTTCAGCCCAAAAGTGATTAGCAATTGAGTATTCACTCAACATGGTTCTAGTCATTTCCTGAAGAATACGATTTCTTCTTTCGACAACACCATTTTTCTATGGAGTTCTTGGAGTTGAGAAATTGTGAGTAACACCTTTCTTACTACAAAAAGTTTCAAAATCTGAATTTTGAAATTCACCACCATGATCACTATGAATTGTTATCAATGGTAGGTTTTTCTCATTTTTAACTGGGGCTCTAAAAATTTTGAAATAGGAGAAGGCTTCAGATTTCTTTTCTAGAAAATAGACCCATGTAAATCTAGTGAAGTCATCAACTAAAACAAATACATAGTATTTTCCTCCAATGCTTCTAGTTTGTGTAGGACCAAAAAGATCCATATGCACTAGCTGTAATGCATTAGAAGTTGAAACTTCATTAGTTGATTTAAAGCTAGTCTTATGTTGCTTGCCAAACTGACAAGGATCACAGACTTTTGAAGAATCATATCTAGGATCTGGTAGTCCCTTTACAACTCTTTTCTTTTAGAGTTTACTAAGATTTCTCGGATTACAGTGTCCTAGTCTTCTATGCCATATCCATTATTTGTCTTCTATTGCACTTAATCAGGGTAAGTTTTGGCTCCTACGGTCTTCTAAGATAATAGTGTATACATTCCCTTACCTATGAGCAGATAGAATGAACTCATCCTTGGAATTGTGGACTAGACACTTATCATTCCTGAAATTCAAAAGTTAACCTTCATCACACAATTGACTTATGCTGATGAGATTGTGCCTAAGACCTTTAACAAAAAAAACTTTTGAAATAAGATCTTTTCCAAGAAAAACGATATTACCTATACCAACAATCTTTCCTTGAGCATTATCTCTGAAGGTAACTTTTCAACCATTTTTTTTGATAACATTTTCAAAGAAATATTTGTTTCCGGTCATATGTCGAGAACAACCACTATCCATATACCAAATATTCTTGTTGGTACACTTCTCTTTTTCCTAAAAAAATCAATTAGTATTTTGGAATCCAAACTTGTTTGGATCCAGAAGGGTTAGATAAAATAATTTCAGGAATCCACATTTGTTTTTCAAAATAAGCTTTATGAAATCCTAACGATTGAGTTCTATTGGGGGAACAATCTCTTCTCCAGTGTCCACCACATTGGCACTTAGAACAAAAAGAATTTTTTTTGGAACAAAATACTTATTACTAAAAATAGGTTTGGAATGAGTATAACCAAGTCCAGAACGATTTCTCAAATGTCGGATTTGGGAATAAATTTTTTCAAAGATTTCCTTTCCATGAGTAATGTTTGATAATCATTTTTTCAAGGAAACAATTTCTGACATTAGTTTTAAAACTAAATTCTTATTTTCCAAAACATTTGAATTTGAGCTAGAGTTTCAATCTATAACATTTTTCTCAGAAATCATATTTTCAAGATCCCTAGAAAGATCATCGTTGTCAGATTTAACATTCTCAAAGGTTTTGGAAATACTTTAAAAATCACAAGTTTTCATATCATGATACTTAGAAAGATCTGACACTTCTTTAGTTAAAACTAAAATTCTAGAGTTTTCTTTCTCAAACTTCTTCTTGAGTTTGGAATTTTCATTCTCAAGCAATTTAGAAAATCTATATACTTCTTCAAAAGAAGGTAATGAATCATATTCTGATGATGAAGATTCATCATTTGAAGATTCATAATATCTATTATCAGTATAATTTGCATTTAAAGAGACATTTTAATAGATTTAGCATTGTGTACCTTTTCCATGAGACAATGATCTTCTATTGGTAGTTTGGCTATAAGTCCAATATTTCTTTATCCTGAGGACTCATATTCTGAAGAATCATCTGATGAACCACTATCACTTGCACTCCACATATCAATTGCCTTTAAGACTTTCTTTTTCTTTGACTTTTAATGCTTTTTATTCTTTCTTTCAGGGTGTTTCTCCTTTCTATCTTTTCTCTTCAGTAAAGAACAATTAGGCCTTATATATCCTACTTTCTTACATTCATAACTTGTTACCTCTTAATCTCTCTTATCCTTCCTATATTTCTTTTTGAAACTGTATTGGAAGTCTTTCTTTCCCACAATCTTGTTCATTCTTTGATCAAGATTAGCTAACTCATTATCCGAGTGATCACCATCACTTAATTCTTATAAAAAAACATTCTTGGCTTTGGATATTGTAATCCTTTCAGGTGTTTTATCTTTATATATAATGGAAACACTCCCATTTTCATTCTTATTCTTTTTGAAATCATCATCTCTTTTCATTGTTGTCTCATGCTGTAAAAGAGTTCCAAAAAGTTCATCAAGAGTAATCTGAGAAACTTTTCTATTTTCATCAATAGCTGTCCTTTTTGACTCCCATTCATTTGGCATTATATCTATAATCTTATCTACTTGATCTTTATCATCAAGGACTTTTTCTCCCATATATTGTAATCTATTGACAATTTTCATAAACCTTTATTGTACTTTACATACCGGCTCTCCATAAGGAAAAATAAATCCATGATACTCAACTCGAAGCATTTCTCTTCTTGTTTCTATAACCTTGGATGTTCCAAAATGAGTGACTTCTAATTTCTTCCAAATACAGTTTTTTGCTGTACATGAAGATATCTAGATGTATATATTCTTGGTCATAGAACATAATAAAGTATTGTGTACCTTGTAATTCAGTTGATACTCTAGCTTCTCTTGGTTAGTGAAAGTACTAAATTCCTTGTCAGGGATTTTATAACCTCCAGTAAGAATAATAAAATTGTCTACCCTAGTATTGATAACGAATGTCTTCATACAATCTCTCCAATAATCATAGTCATTCCCATCAACAATATGTGGTCTAGAAGGATTTAGATTGTCTATTGAACAAATATTTATTCCTGTCATCTAACAAAAAAAATCTTTTCCACTCCATAGGTTAGTGTAGAAAGTAACTTGAAAATAGAGTTTGAATAAAATAGAACAAGTAATGCAAATTAGTGGAAAACGTCCTCTGATACCAATTGTTGGATCAAATAAGTATATTAGATGGAACAATACAAGAGGGGGGGTGAATTGTAGGTTTAAAAACCTTTGTGTTTTAGCACTTTAGAGATTAGTTTAAATGATCTTAAACTAATACAAATAAAAACACCAACAATTGTAGTGAATATAAAGGAATGAAGTAATGTAAAACTATTTAGAAAAGTAATTTTATTCCAGATGAATACAATAATCAGAGTAAAACAAAAGTGAATGATTCTACCTTAAAGCGTATAGAATCAAATGATACAATATTTAATAGTATGGATGTAATTGAAACAATTACAAATGTAAAAGAAATAGAAAGTGAAACAATACAATTTCCTCTCTAATATAATTAGCAGTGGAAAAGTAAAAGTAATATAATTCTTTTGAACCAATGATTAGGTTATCCTTTCACCTAGGATAAAAGGTCTATCTCACCAACACCTTGGTAAGCCCTCGATACGATAATCGGTACGTCTGTCTGCCTATCCCTGGCAGCCCTCGATACGATGATCGGTACGTCTGTCTGCCTATACCTTGCAGCCCTCGATTTTATAGGTAATTGGAACCATTATCTTTCAATTACTTGAAAGCCCTCGATACAATGATCGGACGCGCAAAGCAGATGAGATAACTCACAATGTCTCTCTCTAGAATCTTGATTGAGCAAAGTATCACAGTTCTCAAAGTCTCTTCTTTTTCTCTATTTTCTTCAGCTTCAAATGACCTCCTATTTATAGACCTTGGGTTCCAACGGTCATATTTCCTCCAATGGTCATATTGAAAAAGAAAGCTTGACATCATTTTGATTAGTTTGTAACTAACTCAACGACATCGAATTGGTTAAAACAAAAAATATGTAAAGATAAAAAACATGAGTACGATTAATATGAAATGTGTTTTTAACTAAGTACCAAAACAAGTATGTAATGAAGGTTATGAGTGGCAGAGTCAATATAATTTCCATAATCAGTATGATCAGTATTGTATGATTGGCATGGTAAGTACGATCCGCTTTGTACGATTGACATAGTCAGTACGATCAGCTTTGTATGATTGACATAGTCAGTACGATCATCATTGTACGATACAATATGGTCAGTTGATCAGCATGATCAGTAAGATCAGCATGGTCAGTACGATCAGCATGATCAATACGATCAGCTTGATCAGTACGATCAGCATTGTACGATTGATATGGTCAGTACGATCAGTATTGTACGATACGATAAACATGATAAAAGACATTTGATATTTCCAAAACATGATAGAAGATATTTGATATTTTCAAAACCTGATTGAAGACATTTGATATTTGCAAAACATGATAGAATACATTTTTGATTTCCAAACCATGATATAGATTTCAAAAGAGGACTTTTGACTCAACATCATTAATACATAAAGAATGAAATTTATGTACTTTTTTAATTTATTATAATTATAATAGGATTAGAATCCAAAATAATTAAAAAAAATTATATTGTCATATATTATAATAACAAATTATTTATGAAAATAATCAAATAAAATGAAATAATATTACATTAAAATTAATAATGGTAAATATTATATAATAATATAATGAATAATAAAACAATGATTATGAGTTAATATCATTATTTTGAATAATCATTAATCAATAATCATTTATTTAAATTAATTATAGTTATCCTTGTGTCATAGAACACCCTCATAGACTTTAATCCTTCTATAACCCTTATTATCATTGGGTTCATCCTCATCATCATAAGGCCTTCAATTCCCTTAAATTGTAACATGTTTTTTTGATCAATTTAATTTTTATTAATGAGTTTTTCTTCATGTCATTACATGGTGACAAATTTTTTATCATTCATTAGTTATAAAAATACTATTTCTCTTTAATATATTATTTATTAATGTGAAATACTCAAATATTCTATCTCAAAGAGAATATTTACGTGCCCAATATGTTCATTAGGTGGGATTGATATTTATACTTATGTTTTTATGATGATTGTTTTTTGATATTTTTTATCATATTTTTGTCCATATTTTTATCATTTTACTGATTAATATTTATATTAGATTTGAATCTATTTAGGGAATCCTTGAAGTTCTCATTATCCATTGGTTATTGGTTATTGTTTTGTAATGATGATGGGTATGCTTTAGATTAAGAAAATCATGTTGGAAATGTGTTTTTTCTTGTGTCAATTTGATTTCATCTGTCATTTTAACCATTGCATATAGTGAAAATTCACACACACACATACTAAAATGAATGTGTGTATTGATATTTTGATCTTAATGATATCATTTAATGGGTATTTATGGTCCTATACATTTGATTTTGTGTTATAATTTTTTTGTCATGTGGTGGTATATTATTTATCAAACCAATGTTGTTCATCTTATAGAAAGGAATTTTAATCTTTAGGAATTTATTGCAAAGAATTTATCAAACTATTTAATCAATAAAATTTTCAGAATATGAATTATTTATACTATGTTTCACTTCATTATTATCACTCACACCATTATATTTTAATAGGGGACTATGGTAGTTTTATGAATTTCACATAAATGTATTTTTTTTCATATTCTCCCTTAATTTTGAGTTTATATTTTAATTTTAAATAGTACTTGGTGTTTATAAAAAAACTACTAGTAATTGTTTTAAAATAAGACATTATTTATCATATGCATTAATTCATTTCATGAATTATATGTTTTATATTTCCAAAATATATAGTTATGATATATATATAAGATATGTTATAATATATATTTTAATTAAATAATTTTAACGTATTAAAAACAAATGAATTCAAATGTTTGTTAATTTTTTTCTTTTTATTCATTTTAGACAACATAATTGGTCAGTAATAATTGATTAATTTCAATGTAAATAAATAAAAAATGGAATGACACGTTCCTTTTATGTAGGAAAATAATTATTCATTTATCATTCATGATTTTTATATGTTGTATCAATAATATGGGCCTGAAATATATTTAAATTTAAACACCATAATAACAAAAAATATATTTTAAATTTAAAAGAATTACTTTGTGACCACACAAAAAATATAATACAAATAATTTTTTTTGTCATTGTGGTATTTATTGGATTCATCCGGAAATATAATGCTATAATTATTAGAATAAATTTCCTCTAATTATTTATGTCTTTTATTTATTAAATGATATGGAGTAACATTTTTAACTGGTTCTTCCATGGTTTGTCGTAAAATATCACTCTCACATATTATTTTAGATAAAAAATTTATTTTTAATTTTAAATGAACATTTTATTCCATCTTTCATTTATGTTTATAGGGAAATAATTATAAAGAATTTAAAAAACTATCTTTCCAATCATAATATTATCATTGTTGAAAATTAATTTATTATTTTGAAATATCTATCTGCATGTCATTTGTGGAAGAATAAAATATGTATAAAAATTTAATATGAAATATTATGTATGTTGGAATAATTCATGACACACAACATTGTAATTGAGAGAATAATATAAGTTATGTGGGCTAATAATTTTTAATAGAACACAAAAAAACACACACACACACACAATATACCTACTTATATATATCATACAGAACATACATAGGTCACAAAATAGATATGAACATAGAACGCACACACACACACACACTACATAGTATTCATATTTTACAAATTTTATATGAATAAAATATAAATACATATATTATAGACACACACACACACACACATATATATATATATTAGTTATGAAAATTTATATATGTAAACATATCACATTCATAATACCCTCCATAAAATATTCAATGAACACTAAAATTTTGAAATAAATGTTCACCAAAGATAGACACCATCACATTACTTTTAAAAAATAGAATATTTAAATATTTTGTATATTAAAAAAACAGTATATTATTTTATTTCAAATGGTATTATAAGTCAATGGTTCTATGGTTTGTATAAATAATCAATTAAAGAACATGTATTTATGTGTTTTCTCTTGAAATTATTCTATGTGAACACAATATGATTTCATATGAACATAATGAAAAAATGCATTCCCACACACACAATTAGAACATGTAACAAGAAAATCTAACACCACCAACAAACATGCAAGAAATAGAAAACATATTATAAAACACAACACACGCATCAAATATGGATGACATATATCAAGAATTTTTCATGATGTCAGAAAAAATATTCATTGGAACATAAATATTGTTAGTGGTACACTATATTTAGAAATTAAAAAAAGAAATTTATTAGGACAAAATTAAATGAAAATATATATTATATATTAATAATTTTCACTAGTTTTTTATTGATGATGAAATGAAAGATAATGTATTATGATAACTAAATATTTTATAATACATGACCAGAATAATGAAGAATATGATTTAATGGACATAAATTTTTTAATATATATCTATAGCTTATAAATTATATATATAGTGTGAAAAAAACATATATATTATACATATTTTGTTATTTTTTCAAATGAATATATAAGATAAACTGTATAAAAAACAATTAAATACAATTTTATGATATAATATATATTTTAGATATGTTATTTGAACAGATAACACATAAACACTATTACGAATAAAAACATTTTTCTTATTCCAATCAATAGAAAATTTAATTTAGTGAATGAATATGACATTACATATATAATGCATGGATTTCCAACACCAATGACCTCATCAAGGAACTACTGGTTACAATGTTACTGAATTTTCAATAAGAATATCATAGGGGACCTTTGTCATCATGTAGAATCATCTTCAATACCTTTTATGGTCTTAATAACAACATTACAACTTGCATCAATATATTTTAAAAAATTTATTTCCATTCATTTTTTCTAAGATCACTATAATGACCCGGCCTTAAACAATACATAATCTTGAATGAAATGAATAATTTAGATTTATGATCTTTTAAGGTTTAGAGTTTTAGAGAATTAGGCCAAAACTATTATATAACAACATGAAAATTATAGGTTGAGACTGTTAATCAGTATCCATTTTTTCATAAAATAAAAAATCATAAAAAGAAACATTTCTAGTTACAAGTTTTAGACAGCTAGAATTTTCCTTGATCGCATACTTGACCATATTAATCTTTAAGTCTTGTGGAAAAAATTTCATAAACATGGGATGAGAATAAAAAACTTAGTAAGGGTAACAAAATAATGAAAGAAACATTAACCCATCAATAAATACAAAAAAATGAAACCATACTTTTCAATCCTAACATACCTAATGAAATAATATGATTTATGAATAACACATAAAAATCCTAAATCAAAAAGGCTACTTAAAGAATTCATAACATACTTACATTGTAGCAATCGCAACTATATAGGTAGTCAAATTTGGAATACCCATCACAGAATATTCCCAAAATCTTTTAGAAGAATCATTAACATTTACCTCTGTCACGTTACATATGTCATGGGAGAGATATCTCAGGCTAACCCACCCTAGGATTGTCACAGAACCACCCATATACATAAACAATGACCAAGAACCATAACTTATTCATTACAATTAAAATTTGAATAAAGGAAATATAACATTTCCACATTGGAATCACGAAATATCATTTCAAGATATTGACATAATCGATTCTTTATCAAACCCTTTTCAAAACCATTTTAGACAATTAAAAAATAGATTTATGAATCAAAGTGCCTCATACCACATAGAAAAATTAAAATAAATTATCATTTTAAAACATTAATTTCCATATAAATAAATCCTTAAAACCATTTTTAAATCATGGACATTAATGATAAATATTTGGAAGAATAAATATTTAAAACATTTAAAATGATATTTTATTTAAAGTGTTTTTAACAAAATGATAGAGTATTGAATGAAAATAATTGAAGAATAAAATTTAATTGCAAAATTATAATATCATGATAATAAATAGATTCATGATGTAATATTTCAAAGGGTAGTATATACCCCATATAATAGTGAAATAGTGTATAACAGAAATGAAGTCTCAATGGAATGTAAATTGAGACGAAATCCATTATAAAAACTGTATCCTTAGATTAAAGATAAATAAATTACATAATAATTTGTGAAAAATATAAATACAATCAATATTATTGTATATTCGGTGTCAATAAATCATAGGACATTCAAAAATTGTCTTTTTAAGACAAAACCATGGACTTGGTTGTTTAACTCAATGAATGGAAATTGAGTTAAAATTAATCTTATCAAGTTCATAATGTTGACATGAGAATTTATCAATTGGGTAATTATGTGTATCAAAAGTATATACAATAAAAGGGGTGTGGAAATGGAAACATAATTAAATAAATAGTGATTCACACATAATCATAGCATGACATAATTAAGAATTAGATGATTAACCCAAGGAATAGAAATTGGGTTAAAAGGCCACCTTACAAATTTCATAACATACAAAAAAAACAACCCATGAAAGAAGGATCATAAAATGAAGATTAAAATAAAAATAGTTGATGTATATTACACATTGAATACAATAATGTATAGTACATGCACTCAAAAAATAAAATAGTGGCAAATATTGCATGAATCTCACGAGAATAAAAAGTTAGATGAAAATCCATTACCACAATGTAATCAATCGATTCGTATGAAAAAAAGTTAATAAAAACCAAATGATTCACATAATAAAATGAATATAAATAAAATAATGATAATATATATCAAATGGTAGTAAAAAATACACCACATGCAATAAATTATTTGTAAACAATGGAAATCTCAAAAAATTAAAGGTGAGATAAGAAACCCATTAACTTCTATACGAATTGACTTGTTTGTTCCTTATTCTTCATGAATAATAAACTTATGTTAATTTATATTTCAATAATAACCTTTTAAAAGTTTATTTTTTACTTTTACATAAGTCATTACCATTTTATAGAAATTATGCAACCATTTAATTTAATAATGGTCATTTGGTCGATATTTGGTAATTAAGTCAAAAACGAACACCTTATAATTACATGTTATCCATGTGGTCAAGAGTGCATTATCTATAGAATGATATTCATGATTTATATATCATATATATCATATATATCTACTATATATATATATGTATTTATAACAGTATATATCATTTGGATATAAGAAATGAAATGCACTGTTATTGGAGACGGTATGACGTACATACACATTAACGCTACATTCATTTCTATTTTGTATTTTAATTGAATAAAAACATAATTATACATAGTTATATTATAATTCTAGTATAATATAATATATACTTTCATTGTCTCCATCCATTAGACGTCTCACGTATGGAATGAATGAGTCATATCACCTGGAGGGGGCAGTAGTCCACACTTCCTCAAATGAATTTATCGTGTTTACCCATAATGTAAACCATAAATGTATGATATAAATAAAAAAATACATAATAATAAATAAAACATATAAATTATATATATATATCATATATAAATACAGTTCCATCATAATAGACACCATGAGAGGTGGTATGAGATATTTGAACAATCATTGTTTCGTGAGGTAGTAGTTCGTCGTCCAAAGAAACAATATGTTCTTTTCCCATTAAATGGAGGTGTGCGTATGTTTATTTCGAATCCTTCTCATAAAAATAACATAGTATATTGAGGATACTAATTTTTTATAATATAAATTAGTTAAAAGTGGTTAGGGTGTTGGAGAAGTAAAATAAAACAAAAGGACTTAAGATAAGATTTTACCATTAAATTGGGTATCTCCCTTTGGATTGAACTAAAAGATTTACTTGAAGTGCCATATGCCTAAAGTTAGACTTCTTGGTGGAATAGAGGGATAATGAGAGCTTTTTGGGGTAAGTTTTGGATGAGACTGGGGTATTGAGAGGTGTGAGGATTGGGTTAGAAGTGGTGTCTTTTTATAAGGGGGAGGAGGGGCTTTTTAGGAAAGCATTAATATATTATTTTAATTTATAATTATTTTCCGTTTCTAAAGGTCAAAAACTAATTAAAGTCGAATATAAGATGACTCATGGTCGATATAAAATCATCTAATATTAATTGGACATGTTTTGACTATTATTTTAATCTTTATAATCTTATTTATTTAAATCATTTATTAATGAGGTAAACACTGCATCATTATTGTGTCATTAATAATTTAATTTATATGACGGCTAAAAATTATAAGAAATAACATGATGTAGGAAATTTTTTTAGATTTACTTAAATATTTATAGTTGAAAAGATAACTTATATAACCATATGTAGAAATTAATTTACTAAAATATATATGTTTATGTTATTTTTGTCTTTACCTTAAATAGATTAATATAAAGTGTCATTATCACTCTTAAGGGGATCCTTGGGGTCCAAAAATCTACCCAAGTATTCCCGTGGTCAGAATGTATTATCCAATAGGATTAGGACACATTTTAGAGTAATTTAATATTATTATAATTATATATTGTTACCCTTATTTAGTATATTTACCCTTTAACCATGGTAAATAAAATTTTTACTAAAGTAAATATTCATATTGTCTAAAAATAAAAGTTACATATTTACAAAATTTGGACCACATGATTCCAAATATTGAATCCATTTTTTAAAAATTCAAAACAAATAACTAGAATAAATTAATTTAGAATCAATTTTCAATGTCAAAACAAAAAGCGTGTTTATAAGAAATAATAACTGTCAAATGATTGACTCATATTTATGTCCATTTTCAAAGTGAAATTACTTAAAATGAAAAACATTGGATCAAATGGTAAAAACATTATATAATTAAACTTTAAAAACAATTAAAAATATAATATAACAATATAAATAAATTAGATTAAAAGGCAGTTTTGAATTAGAACAACATATTTTTTAGTATTCATCAAAAAATGAATTTTCTAGAAAAATACGAAAATTTTACGCAAAGTGAATTTTGATATCCCAATTTTAAAGAATAATATTATTTTTTAAAATAGAACATATAAATGTGACCAAAACTACATTTAAAGAGGGTTAACTATTAAAAGGAATCAAATCGACTTTGTAATGAATATTTGAGGATTTAGGTTTAAAATAAGATTCTTTCTTATTTTAGGCCTCTAAATTTTTTTGAATACATGTAAAATTATTTAAAAAACATGTCTAATATTTTTTTAGTTAGTTCTGTTCATTCTTTCTATTACAAAAGCTATGCGTTAACTACCATTTAAAATAATAATATTGTTATATTATTTTTTAATACCACTCAACGTTGTGTTTGACGATATATTTCAATGAAACCCATTATTGTGTATCGGGTACGCCATCAAACATATCATCCCCTTTAAAGTAAAAATAATAATTAATTTACAAATATTAATAAATATGAAAATGTCATATTCTTTATTTACTTGGGATGTTACATTCTTCTCCCTTTTGATAATTGTGTCCTCACAATTTTAAAATTGGGCTTGAAAAGCTCATTGAAAGTCCCATATCAGAAAAATAATCAATAAATATATCACTTTAAAATAAGGGAAGAGGGGTCAACCATTACAACATATACTAGGATTCCATTAAAGCATGGATATTAAGGAGAAATAAACCATCATGTTCTGATGGAGAGTGATAGAAAACGTGATTAGGAGAAAGTTAACCACCAGAATATCACATACATGTGATGGGTTAAACAGTCTTTGATTCACCAATAATAAAATTTAACAGAGAACGTTTTTGTTTTATATTAATTTTCATTGAGGAATTTATTTATGAGATTAACTAAAAACATAAGGAAACATACTTTCTTTTCATGTAGACTTTCATACTTTACTAAATTTCTACCAAAAACTCATCTTTTAACCAAACGATGAGTATTCAAACTGATTTGGTCACAATAAAAGCAGTTTAATAAACATATAGAGCCTCACATAATCAACAAAAGATGAACTGTATATTTTCCTTGTCATTAGACATCAACCAAAACCAAAATGGTTAGTAGAATATTAGATAATCCCCAAAAAGGATAATCTTTTACAAAATGAAAAACATATCTTTATCCCCAAATTTTGTCATAAAATACCCAAAGTTCAACAAAGACCATTCAATACACATCCATAATTAGAATCACTCAATTTAATCCAAACTATGATTTAAACACAAATTTCCAAAGTATTTGATCACATAGTCTTCCACAAAAATATTAACATTTCTCTCGAAAAACATCGACTATTTTAAATGTCTCATATTGAAGTTTAATTAACCAGATCACATATTCTCTATGATAGGTTAATAATTTTTATAGATAACCCAAAATAAACTTCTTATTGATTCATAAAATCATCTATTTAAAAATAATTTGTTATACTAACCAGTGACTTCACGTAGTCCAGTGGAAGGCGATAAATCCCAATCACACTTTTGTTGGGGTTTGATTCCCACAAATTTTTCCAATGCGATGGGTTTCCATGCGGTATACATGTTTTCCTTTGTCAAAAACTGTATAATGTTATAAAACTACCAAAAAGATATAAATTCATTAAAATTAACCATAAAATATTTTAATCACAAAGTTTTTCTAATACCTTTCATTTTTCATCCCAAAATGCATTAACCTATAATTGCCTCAAATTCAAGGATCATATAAACCCAACTGGTTCTTTATAACTATATCCACAAAAGACAAAATAATTATTCCTTGAATAAAATTTTCATATATCAAACATTACGGTTACACATATTATAAAAAGTCTTCTAATGTAATCCCATCATCAAAAGATCCCTAATACCTTAATGCAATTCACCATTCTAAAATCTACCATAACACTTAAATCCCTTATATATAGACTTCTTAATCATTCAATGTTTTTCATTATCGATTAAAAATACCATTCCAACTTATTCTGAAATACTTAATTCCTACAAAGAAATCATGAATCATATACTAAGATTCAATAATGTCTAAACATTAGTTAAGAAATAATCCATACCTTTCATTAGTCATTATCAGTTTCCTCATCTTCAATTGGAATAGCATTAGGTATTTGTAAACATATATTTGTATGATCCTAGTGATCCCATTCCCGAACCTTCTCCATAAAGAATTTTTTTGTCTAATGACAATGGATACCACATTTAAAACATTCAATTGATCCCTCCAAAAGAACTTCTTTCCCTTTCCTAAAGTCAACTGGATGCTTTGTTTTTTTGTTACTGGTTCTTGATTTATGACCTTCACTTCCTCAGATATAGCATCTTTCCGTCCCTTTGAAATATTTTCCAATTTGTTTCTTTCCAAATACTTGACACATATGATTTTGAACATACTTACCTTTATTTTTATTACCTGAACTTCTGAAGGGATTATTTTCTCGCACATATGATGCCTTATAAAATCACCATGGTTCAGGTGGTCAATCATGACTCCAAATAGTTTGTTGAGAATAACCAAAATAGTTCTTATTGTAGCTCCCATTTCATTCAGTTTTTCATTCAGAAAACCGTCACAGTTTTCATCACAGCCACTGTTACATTGGTGCCTCCTAGATCCATCCATTTACTAAAACCAAAAATTTCAGAGTGTGTGCATTAATAAAATAATCATATAATATCTTACGAGGATGGTAAATACTAAGATATACTTATTCATGTTATCTTAAAGTAAATCACATTATCTTAAATAACTACGACTCTTTCTAAAATTATAACAATTATGGTAATGTCACTTCTGATTAAAGAAAACCCTATCCTTTAAATATATCTAAACCGACCTCTAATACCAACTATATGGAAACAACGTTAAACATTAAATAATCATGAATTAATCGAATAATTCACATTGAAGATCTTTTTAGGATTAGAGTTATAGAGAATAATGCCATAACTATTACATATCAACTTGAAAATTACATGCAGACACTACTACTCAGTATCAAATTTTTTCATTAAAATAATAAATCTTAAAAAGAAACATATCTAGATCCATGTTTTAGAAAGCATGAATTTTCCTTGATCCCCTCCATGACCCTATTAATCTTTAATTATAGTCAAATTATTTTTAAAAATTTGGTATGAGTATAAAAATCTCCGTATGGGTTACAAAATAAAGAAAGGAATCATCAACCCATCAATAAATAAAAATAAATGAAACCATACTCTCTTACCATAACATACCTCATGAAATCATATGATTTATGAATAACCTATAGAAATAATAAATCATTAAGGTAAATTATGGCATTAATAACATACAAACATTTTAGCTATCACTGCTACATATGGAGTCACATTTGGAATACCCATCATAGTATATTCCCTAAATCTCTTAGGAGGAAAATTAAAAATTACCTCTGTCATGTTACCCAATTCATTAAATAGCTATCTTGGGCTCACCTACCCAAGGTTTATCACAGAACCACCCATATACATAAACAATGACCATGAAACATAACATGTTCATAACACATAAAACCAGAATAAATAAAATATAACATTTCCACATTGCAATCACAATATAACATTCCAAGATATAGATATAATCAACACTTTATCAAACCATTTTCAAAACCATTTATAACATTTAATAAAGATATTTTTGAATCAAAGTGTCCCATAACACTTTGAAACTTTTAAATAAGTAATAATTTGAAAACATTAATGTCCATATAAATAAATCCTTAAAACCATTTTTAAAACAAAGACATTAATGATAAATAGTTAGATGAATAAATCTATTAAACATTTAAAACGATATTCTAGTTAATGAGTTTTTAACAAAATGAGAGACTCATGAGGAAAAATAATTGAGGAGTAACATTGAATCAAAACTTTATAATTTCATGAGAATAAATAGATTCATGATGTAAAATGTTAAAGGGAAGTCTATACACTATATATGAATGAATTGGTGAATAACGACAATGAAGTCTCAATGAAATGTAAAACGAGACGAAATCCCTTCTGTATCCGTAGATTCAGGATAAATCAATTAAATAATAACTTTTGACAAATTTAAATACAATAAATATTATTCGGTATTCAGTTTAAATAAATCATGGGACATTGAATCATGTTCTTTTTATGAATAAACTAATGACCTGGGTGTCTAACTCAATGAATTAAAATTGACTTAAAATTACTATTATCATATTCATATCGATGACTTGAGAAAATATCAATGGAGTGATTATGTGTATCAAAATTATATCCACACATTGTGGAGATGAAATCAAAAAATAAATAAATACATATTGATTCGACACATAATCATAGAATGACATAATTATTAATTTGAATATTAACCCAAGGAATGAAAATTGGGTTAAAATGTTCCCATAACAGTTTGGTAACTTACAAAACATACAACCAATGGAAAGGGATCACAAAATTAAAAAGTAAATACCCATAAATTGATGTATATTACACAATGTATACAATCATGGGTAGTAGTACACCACACAAAAGGAAATAGTGGCAAATGTAGCATGAATTTCACAAGAATAGAAAGTGAGATTAAAATCCCTTTCCACATTGTAATCAATTGAGTCGAATAAAAATAGTTAATAACCACCAAATGATTCATAGAATAAAATTAATATAATGGAAATCATTATAATATAAAACATATGTCAGTACACAACACAACACATGCAATATATTAGTGGTGATCAGTGGAAATCTCAAAGAATTAAAAGGTAGAAAAGAAACCCCTTACATCATGTTCGACTTGACTTGTTTGTTCCATATTCTTCCTGAATAAAAAACATTAATTTATTTATACATGATTAATAACATTTTTCATGTTTATTATAAATTTTACATCACTCATTACCATGTTATATAAATTATGTAATCATTTAATTTAATAATTGTCATTTTGTCGATATTTGGTATTTGAGTAAAACATGAACACCTTATAATTAAAAGTTGCCCATGTGGTCAAGAGTCCATTATCTCTAAAATGATATTAATGATTTAGATATAATTTATATAATTTATATCTAGTATATATATGTATTTATAATAGTACATAACATTTGGATATAAGAAATGAAATGCACTGTTCATGAAGACGGTAAGTCATACGTCCGCATGAACGCTACTTTCATTTCAATTTCATATTTTAATTGTATGAAAATGTAATGATATATAGTTATATTATAATTAGAGTATAATATAATATATAATTTCATTTAATCCATTTTTATACGTCCAATATATGGCATGAACGAGTCATATACCTTTGAAGGGGTTGTAGTCCGCATATCCTCAAATGAAATTATCGTGTTTACCAATAATGGAAACCATAAAGGTACGATATAAATTAAAAAATACATAATAATATTAATAACATAAAAATAATATATATATAACACATAAATATAACTCCATCATAATGGAAACCATGAGAGGTGATAGGAGATATTTGAACAATCATCATTTCTTGAGGCAGCAGTTTGTCATCCACAAAAATAGTATGTTCTTTACACATTAGATTGAGGTGTGAGTTAGTGTAGTACAATGAAATCTCTTAAAAACAACCTAATATATATAGGTTACTGTTTTGTTTATAAAATAAAGAAATATAAAGACTTTAGGGGGTTGGATATGTAAAATAAAACAAAATCACTTAAGAGAAGACGATGCCTTTAAATTGGGTATCTCCCTTTGGATTGAACCAAAAGGCCTACTTGAAGTGCCTTATGCATAACGAAAGGATTATTGGTGGAAGATTTGGATCATTGTAGATTATTTTGGCTGGTTTTGGATGATCCAAGGGGCTTGAGAGGTTTGAGGAATGAGTTAGAAGTGGGATCCTTTTATAAGGGTGAGGAGAGGCTCTTTAGGAAAGTGTGAAAATATTATTTTATTATATAATTATTTTCAGATTCTAAAGGTCCAATACTAATTAAAGTCTTATATATGATGAACCATGGTCGATATAAAATCTTCCATTCATAATTGGAAAGTTTTTGGACATTATTTTAATGTTTATAATCTTATTTATTTAAATCATTTATTAATGAGGAAAACATTGCATTATTATTGTGTCATAAATAACATAATTTTTTTGAGGTCTAAAAATTTTAAAAAAACCATTATGTAGGAAATATTTTTCTCTATAAAATGAATATTTATAGTTTAATAGATATCTTATATAACCCTATTTAATAAATTATTTACTAAAAGATATATGTTTATGTCATTTTTGTCATTACTTTAAATAAATAAATATAAAGTGTCATTGTCACTGTTACATTTTTCCATGGGGTCCCAAAATAGTCCCAAAGATGCCCATGGTAAGAAATGTATTAAAAAATAGGATTAGAACACATGTTAGGGTAATTTATATAATTATAATTATATTTTGTTACCCATATTTACCATATTTACCTTTTAATCATGGTAAATAAATTTTTTACTAAAGTAAATATTCATATTGTCAAAAAACAAAATTTACCTATTAACACAATTTAGACCTCCTGATTCCAAATATGGAATCCATTTTTACAAATTCATAACACAGAACTGGAAGAAAATAATTTAAAATTAATATCTACTATCAAAACGAAAAGCATGTTTTTAAGAAATAATAACTATTAAAAGACTAACACCTATTTTTGTCCAATTTCATTGTGAAATAACATAAAATGACCAAAATTGGATTAAATGGTAAAAATATAATCTAATTTTACTTTAAAACCAATTATAAAGTTTATATATCCATATAAATATATTAGATTAAAATGCATTTTTGAATTAAAATACAATATTTTTTACTATTCATCAAAAAATGAATTTTATCAGAAAAATAACAAAATTTTACCCAAAGTGAAGTTTGATGTCCTGATTCTGAATAAAAATTTTATTTTTTCATATATAACATATAAAAGTGGCCAAAACTATATATAAATAGGGTTCTCCATTAAATGGCGGTAAATCAACCTTTTAATAAATATTAGAGTATTTATGCATAAACTATGATTCGTTATAATTTAAGCCTCTAAAATTTATTGGATAATTGTAAAAATATTTAATAAACATGTATAATAATATTGTAGTATTTTCTGTTCGTTAGCTTCATTACAACAGCTAGGCGTTAACTCCCATTTAAAATATTAAAAATAACGTATTATTTTTCAGTACAACTCAACGTTGTGTGCAACGTAAGATTTCAAAGAAACCTGTTATTGTGTAATGGGTATGCCATTGAAAATATAATCCTATTTAAATTAAAATAATTAATTAATTTAAAAATGTTAATAAATATGAAAATTTCATGTTATTTATTTAACTAGAATGTTATATCATTTTCCAACTCTGTTCTTGCTTATATCCCCATGAATGATCTCTCTAGGTCATTATATATCCCAAGGAAACCATTAATGAAGTATAGAACACTATGAATCCTTAATCAGGGATGCACATTAGTAGTAGATGTTTAGTTGTGCCTATTTTACAATAATGAAGAAACTAGTTATATGGGGTTCCATCAACTAGTGAAGCATCACTATCATAATGCATTCCATGCAGGAAAAAATAGCATGGGATGTTATTAAAGGGAAATCCATAAAGTATATCTGAGACCATGGAATGTATAATAAGGACAAATATTATAGGTTTCAATTGAATTTATTTTCCCCACTTCATTTGTGCATCTTTTACGGCAATGTTTTCATTATCCAAAATTAGGCTTGATGGATAGCTGGGTGTGGTGAGAACAACTATTGGAATGATAAATAGTATGGGGTTACCCTCTAAATTCTGGGATTAAATTTTCATTAAATATATTTAAATATTTATAGTATTCATAATAACATCATAACAACAATCAGTAACATGAATCAATAATACCTCTTTAATTATGTCAAACTAATGGGAGGTCCTGACAATTGTGTGTTCATCAAAATAACATATTGTTTTTTAAATGTCTTATATTATATAAAAATTATTATTAGTAGTAAGAAATTGTGTAATTGTCATGTCATATTTGGTGGAATTATTTCAAAGGTAATTTTAAATTTAGGGTTTTATTAATTTAGAATGATTTCGTTCCCACAGAAAATGAATATCATTGAAAATGTATATACATAGATTCGAAGTGATTTATATGTGAGAAAATATAAGTTGAAACTGAAGTAAATTTCATTTATAAAGTGGAGTGGGATATTATAATTTGGAAACATCTTAGTGAAATCATGGGAATCATGATATAGGGTGATTCTGTCTCAACTATTGTCACATTGTGGTATTGGGTGTGTGATCATACCTTCATCAATGTAAGGTTGCAGATGACAGAATTTTTTATGGATGTTTGAATATTAAAGAATCTGATAACAAGGGGAGAAATTAAGGAAGTGTATGTTCTCATATTTACATTAATGTAAAATTGATCTCACTCATAACTATGATTTGAGGATGATTAAATAGAGAAAGATGTCTCCATTATCCTGGAAAATAATTTCATGATTTCTTCATCCCTTGGATAATGATAATAATGTTTTGTAGGGTCAGTGAGTCATCTAAAAGACTCCTCAAGATGAAATATTTCTCAAAATTTAATTATCATCTTATTACGGTGTCATTAGAGGATGTTTCATTGTTCATTAAATGAGGTGATTTGTGGTGATAGAGTTTTTCCCCTTCTATATTCAAATAAATTATCATAAAACCAATCAAAGCATTTTTCTCATTGGGAACACATGTGCATGTAATAGAAAAGTTTCCTATAAATTGTGGAAATATATTAAAATGTGGTTTATGGGAATCCTCTTGGTTATATCCACACCACCTCATCAATTTCCTACCAAATCATATCTTGAAAACATCTTCAATATCATTATGTATGGATTTTTCACTCCGATCACAGGGGTAATAAGGCTACTCACAACCACACAAATAAATGATTATTTGATTAAAATCACATCATATAATCTATTATTTTATCACCTAATATTTATTATAAGAACATATTCAGTGGGGATACACTATGGATCCACCATTTTAGAGAACTGTGAATATTTTCTTGGTACATCTGCCTAACAAGTTATTAAATTTTGAGTATATTTTACCTTAATGAACAATACCAAGAAACAATTATGTCCTTAAAATTTCAAAATATCATAAGATAATAAAAATACTATTAATTAATATTAAAAAATGAATAATTAAATATTTTGAGATGGAATACATGCCATAATATTTACTCATAATACACGAGGTACAGATAGAAATAGAATGAAATGTCATAGAAATTGTTCTGAGCTAACCATGAATATTTTAAATTATATTTCAATTAATATATGTTTTATTTTATAGGATTATATATTTTTATTTACTAATTCATATAATATATTGTAAAGATAAAAATGAAACAAAATATTTGACCCCTCAGATTTAATTTATAATATGACACCTCTCATTTAAGATAAAGATACAATAATACAATATTTTCATAAAAATGATAATCATTGATGATGAAAGTTCTAAATATAGTAAATTTTTATATATTATGGGAGGAAATTATACATATGAAACATTATGAGGGGGTTCAACATATTACATCTCAATTTTTAGTAATCATTAATCCATTTGTTGAACATGTTCAGTAAAATATATCAAAAAAATTGGATGACAATTTTATAATAAAAGTTATAAACTAGTTAATAGTTTTCATTTATATTTTATTATGAATGTTTTTTATTTTTGTGTTTTGTAATTTTGTGTATGGTATAAAACTATTAACCTTTGTTAAAAAATAATACATTTAGATTAATTTATAATATCTCTAATCTTTATGTAACTTTTATAGGTATAATTACATACATAAGAGATATAATTGTTTATATGATTGAGAGAATGTTTTCATAATGAATTATTAATGATAATCGAGTGGGAAAATATGATTTTATATTTCATAATATTAAATATTAACAAATTTTTAATGAATATTTTTGTGTAACAACACATTATATTGATAAAGAATGAATAATGAAAAAATAATCATTCTTTTCAAAAACTCGAGTTAAATTTTAAAAGAATTTTTTACCAGATGAAGTGACTATGATTCCATGTATATAAAAATTTTATTGGAATTATTGTTTCATTACATTATAAAATTACACATATAATCATGTAATGGATTATAGTTTGAAACTTATAAATTTACATAAGAATGTTGTTTCATGATGAGCTATTTTTTCATGTTTTTTGTTTCTATATTTAAATTTTATTATGAAATATGGTTTCTGAAACATTGATTATGTTGAAAATATTTGTAATGTTATGAGGTATATGAAAAAAAAATTAATTAGAATTTTAATAATTAAAATATTAGTAGGAAAGATTCTTAATTAAATGTAATGAATATGTTATGAGTTAATGGTTATAGAAAATGGAACTTCATCTATTTTATAATTGATAGTTCTATGTACATAAAAGAAAATATCATATGTTATGGGTAACAAGATCAAAATTTTCATATCTTTATTCATTCATAGGATTAATGAGAGAAAGTGAATGTGATTAATATGTGTTTGAATCTATTTTATAACATAAACCATACTTTCCTCTTCTAATAATTCAATATCAATATTTTAATGAATTTTGAACTTTTATATAAGCTTTAAATATGTATGAAACAAACATATTTATTTCATGGTTAATATGATTACATAAATGATGAAAAAATTTAAATATATTGGGATGGTTGTGATTTAGTAATTTCATTAGCTATTTTTTTATCTAAGGATTATGATAAGTAATTTGGAGTACTGTTTTAGTGAAATATATGATGCATTTGATATATTTATTCATGTTGAAAATATTATACTCTATTATAATTGTATGAATACTATAATTAAAAATCCTTTACGTATCAGAAATCTCATGATTAAAAATATTTAATGAATGAAAATAACGTAATTGGATGTGTTTCCCTATATTTTTTGATGAATATGAAAAATGATTATGTATAAAAATTATTTCAGAGGAAAAAATATATATTTAGGTTTATATAAAGTAAAACATTTTTTATAAGTATGTATTTTTAAATTTTATATTTCTTGATTTAAATATCTATTTGGTTGGGAAAATTTTTTATTAAGAATACCGCACCAACATTACCCATAGGAAACAAGCTAATCATTACCTCATTAGAGAAACAATGTTAGTAAAGAAATACTTCCAATAATAAATTTGTTAAAACTAATAAGAACGAATCACCTTAATCACCACATTGATTCACATTACTCTAACACATTAACTCACAACTCACAAAACATTAATGAAATCATAAGTTAAAATAAAATAATGTGAATACACAAGATGATTTTCATAGTTCAGACATTGACGGTTAATCCATAGGTGAAGAACCGTATCATTTCATTTCATCAAAAATAAAAAATGATATTATAATAACTATGACTTGAAATCCACTTAGATCACTAATGTTAATTAATATATAATGCAACAACATATTGTAACACCCCCTATTATAGTGGGTTCAAATTGAACAATTGGTTACATTGACCTCCAACTTCCATGTTGTTTCATTATTTGGGATTAGGAATTATCACTTTTCTATATTAATAATTACCTTGATTTCTTATATCTAGTAAATCAAACTCATCGCCTACATCATCCCAGATGACTAATTCCTTTATCCTATATCCATTGAACTCAAGACATGATTATACAAGGCCTAGAGGAAGATCTCCATATTCTAGTAAATTTTCCCATTTTCTATTGTCACTTTCATCCACTTGCTTCATGTAACATGGAATTTCTTATAAAGCCACAACTTCTAGTCAACTGAATCCTGGGTGTGAAGTGGTTTCATATTCACAACACTTTCGTTTTTTTACCTATTTTTTAACATTTTATTATATCTAATGTATATTAATTCTATATTAAATTTATTAAATAAATGGTTTATTTTTTTGAATGGATTCCATGATTGAAACTCGTGCAGACAGTGATATGTTTAGAATATTTTTCTCTTGTAAAATGTTTCAAATCTAGTTTTTTACTACAAAAAATATAAATTATTCTTTTAATTAAAAACATATTAATTTATATGAATAAATTTGAAATATTTCATGATTTATGTTATTAAGAATGTTTGTGTAAGTTTCAATGTTGATTAAAATGTGTTGGATTAATATTCGAAATCATATTTAATTTATTATGGTTTTTTAATAATTTATATTTTATATTGACAATTATATCATTGAAAATATTTATTAAATCTTCCAATTACCTAATCCTATTATAATCATTTTTTATGATATATTAATTTGGAATTATTATATTTAATTGTTAATCAATTTTAGTTGTGATATACATTATTTTTCTTATCCCCAAAAGCTAAATTGTGGAATTATAATTATATTTGTTGTAAATGGTCTTGATTTCCTGATAATCTGAACCATTTATTATGTGTTTTGGAGTGTAAAAATAGATTATGATGTTTTTGATATTATAAATAGAAAAGAGATATTGAATATGAACTACAGCTTGGGGAAAACAATTTTTGTATTTTTCTCTTGTAAATAATTACAGTAGTGATTCATAAAATGTGATGATTGGTGATTTACCTCCACATTTTAGATATGTCATAATAATTATATAAATTTATAGTTTTATATTGTTTCAATATTATATTATGTTGTTTTACAGGGGAGATAATTTGAATAACCTATTATGAAAAAACACAGTTTGATTTTAGAGAATACATCATTGGTGAAAAAAACATACATATTGATCTATCATGTGAAATAAAAACATTGGATGATATATGAAGATGATTTGAAAAGTTTATGAATTGTAAAAAACCAACCATGGCTATCCTAAAAAATCTCCAGAATTCACTTTCCACATAGCCCAAAGTGCATTTATGATATCCATAGGATGGAAATATATAATTTGTTATCAATATAAAAACATTTAAATAATATCACCCTCAATTAAAAATATTTTATTAACACAATATTTCATGGAGTAACAATTACAATGAATCAATAATAACTTATGGGTGAGATATAATAGTGATGAAGTTGAGAAAGTACAAATTTCAAAAAAATAGTGCAATGAACGAGGATTCATAAAGGATATTTGTATCTAAATAAAAAGTTTGTTATATTATATTAAAAAAAATTATCTCTAAAGTAATTATAAATAAAATATTAATCAAATAATCCTATTAAAATTTCAAACCTTAAAATGAGACAAAAAATATAAAGTAAAAAATTTAAAAATGGGAAAATATAGAAAACTTCAATACATTAGAATAATCACCCCATGACCAACACTATATAAATAAATTTTTTTTATTTTACTAGTCAACATATTAGGAAATGAAAATAAATCACCTTGGATTGAATTATACAAAATATTGAATGATGAATTGATTTTGTATTTAATATGTATAAGGGGAAAATTGAAATTTAGAATTGAATAATTTTGGACCATTGTTCCATATTAATATTGGACAATTTGATAGTTGGGAATTATACCCATTGTAAAATTTTATATTGTTATAATTAGTGTTTATAAAATTTAAATAAAAAGGATAATTAATGACAAAAGGAGAATCAATGGCCTCAACGAAAAAATTCATTCCATATGAATATCTTTTTCCAAAATGTGGTAGGGATTTAGTGTCATTGGGGTTCACCCATGAACAATACAAATATGAAATTTCAATAATTGATGCCTGAATGAAATCACATATGGAACAAGTTCTTGTTAGTTGGAATTACCCCTTGGTTGATGTTACCCATGCCACCCCATGAATTTATCACCATCTCACACAATACCCTTAGGTCATACATGGGTGTTATACATGGTTACATTTATAGGAAATATTTTCTAAGGTTTAATTCTTGTGTAAAAATAATATTTTTATTCCATCATTTCCATTTTATGAATTTTTTTCTTATTAAAATATATTTTTAATTGATATTATTTAATATAAAAATTTCGAAGAAAAATTTTGCTTGTTAGAAAAGATATAAACTTGTATAATAAAATAAGTGAAATTATATTATATTTAATCTAATGAAATAATATGTTAATTTTTTTTATTATAAATGAAAAGATTATTTTTTATATCTGAAGAAAATTTTAGGCATCATAAATTAGATTATGCCTTACAACCCACTAAGTTTTTAATTAATAACTATTTATATTTTTAAAAGATAAAATCATAATTTTTATTTAATTAAAGGTATTAAATAATAATCATTATTAGAATAATAATATTTAAATCCAGATAGGTTGAATTTATGATAACTTTATAAAATACATTATTTTTCTAGGATTAATAAAATTAAGGTTTGGGTGTTTCTGAATGTTTAATGACATCATAATTCGTTCGTAATGATGTAATTTTTAATTTACAATAATCTATGTGAATATTTATATTATTTTATTTATATAATTTATTCTAGTAGAATTTAATTAATATGAAAATATATAAATGATTTTCCAAAATCTAAAATGGATACTTTGAAATTAAAAAAAAATTACCTTGTGGAATCATTACTTTTCCCTAGAAAAATAAGTAATAAAAAATGCTGTACAATTATAGTGGATTAAAATAATATAATGTGTGGCCCAAATTTCAAAAACCATGGTAAATATCCATGGTTAATCTAATGAGTTTTTCATTCTCAACAACCAAGATTTCCATGTCAAATGATTGGAAATTATTAAACAAATCCTCTACTTTTGCTATAAATTCCAAACTATTCCCTAATTTCTATTAATTCCCAATCCATCCTCAGTGAATTTCTGTTGCGTTTTTCTTCCTAGGGGTCACCCAAAGTAATCCTTAAGCACTCATGTTTCAATTCATCAAAATATTGGATTAATACTTTATGTTAAGGAAATTATTCTTCATTTCGCATCAAATCATGAACCTTTTTTTAAATGTCCTCTAAATAATATATTTACTTTATTTTATTACCCTTTTGATCATTCTCATGGTTCCAAATTATGTTTTATCAATGGTATCCCTTTTCTAATATGATTTTACACTTTTCTGACAACTTTTTTTTTACCTTTCATGCTACCGTATTTTGTTCTCAAAATATTCTCTCCATATAAGAAATTATATTTTATTTTCATTTTGTGAATACCGAAATGTATATATTTTCTAGGGGTACTCACCAAGATACAAAAATGTTTTATTATATTCTGGGATTAAACATAAGAATCCAAAATTCTCCTTTCTTGGGATGAAAATGATGTAATGGTCATGTCTTCGAGTACATTTGAAACATTGTGATTTTGATAAGAAACACGTTCTTTATTATTTGTGAGATATTTATGAAATGATTTATTATGACATTTTTTCTCTACATTGATTATGACATATGATGGTTTCACCATAATATCAGTTAAATTCATGGGGTAATTAATTAAATCACTATAAATACCTTTTTTTAGGATAGATTTGTGAATAAACTTTTTAATTTTCATTTAGGACACCATGGTGAGAAACCATGGTGATATTATTATGAATGTCTCATTGAAATGTTGTAGAAAAATTTCAACTTTATGATTCATGTTATTTTAATTATAATATTAATCATGATCTCTTACTGATTCTATAATGATATTTTTCACTTTTATAGTGATATTCCTCCTGATCTAATGTAAATTGTTTCCCATATTAGGCCTCACGCTCAACCCATTACATTGATGTTTGTCCCTAGATTATGATATGAAATATATTTAACTAATTATGAACTCATGAGAAATCATTTCATGTGTATGAGAATAATGTTTTATGTTTTCATGTATTATTTTCATTATTTTTCTAAAAATAAACATTAAAAGACCATTTGTTTATACCATTTAATGAAAAGTTATCATATAAAAAAAGGGATTACATAATTGGTATCATATGATGTTTTTTTGGGAATTTGGAAAAGAAATACTTATTATGAAACATAGAGTAAAGTTTAAATATAATTATACATACTGGTATTTTTGTTACGTATGAAGAGATTATTCAGAAAAGAAATCCCTATATGGATATGAACAAGTGGATGTGGATCAGGAATAGAAGTATCTATGGGTAACACCTAAAAATACCACATGGATGTAGAGTCAATCAGAAACTAGTGCATGAAAATAATCCTTGATACACTATTCGTTTGATAGTCTTAGGGGGATATGTGTGGTTAATCTGAAGATTTTTACGAATCATTATTAAGGCTATAATGTTAATGAAATTTTTGTTAAAGAATAAAAAATTTCAAAATGATATTTTAAGATATAAAATTCTTTTATAATTAAAATATAAATAATGGAAAGACTTTTAATACTACGGTTTTGTTCTTTTAAAAAATGGTGGGAAATAAGATGGATCATATAAATGATGATCACACAAGATGATTCCCTAATAGACCTCTACTAGAAGATGGAATATAAAACATCTTGAGAATAATGAATTAATGATCATTATTTATGAATAATAAATTCAATCATGTTGAGCGGCATAATTCTACTTGATGGGAAAACATTATGTTGAATCCATCAAGCATCAATGACCACATTATTTTAATGGATCTATCAACAAATTTACATTTTAACAATATATAAGCTCTATAGAATCTTTTTGTACTATACTATTAAGAGAAAGACAAATTCACCCAAGAATTATACATATTATAAATATAGGCTTATCAGTAGTGTAAACTAAATATATTAATGAATCCAAGAAGGGAGACTAATTCTATGGATTAGGATGATATTAGTAGATTCTTTTCCGATATATAAATTCTGAATTCATTGTGAACACACATACATAATAAATTCTATAGGCTGATCTAGAATGAAAATGAATCTATGTGAATCATCGGGATGAACGGTACAAGACATTCTCAATAAACCTCTAGATTTATTATAGAACCAAAGGAAATTGTTTATAGATTCTTTAGTAGAGTATGTTTCCATCTTCAAATGAATTTAAAAAATCAAGACCATGAGGGCTATAATGAGATAGTTCAGAGTAATATAATGGTTTTATTGGTGTTTGGAGAAACAAATTGGTCGCATACGATGAATAAAAAGAAGATATATATGGATTTAACCATTGGGTGGAACATTGACCATGGAATAAGAGGAAATAAAGGGAAATATCCTATGTGAAACACATTTTGGAAAAATAATTAGAGGAAATGATTTCTCAAGATTGGAAAAATTTACTAGTGTGGGAAATTTTACTATATAGATCATAACTGTCATGGTGATATTAAGCCTCCACTCCAAAACATTAACAAATTAGGTAGTATGGTGTATTCCATGATTTATGTTCAATGATTCAAGTGTGGTTTTCTTGGAACATATCCAATCATTTTCCATATAAGAAGATAATGAATGTAAATCACCATCATCCTCAACATATATCTATGGAGAAAGGTTTGATGTTTTTTATCATAGTGGATAAATTAGAGTCTTCATATGATGCGGGGAAATGTAATCTCATTGTTCATTATAATCTAGAATGTACATTGTTTGATTTTAGTTCAATTCATTCCATTATTTCCTATTAATTTTCAATTAATTTGGAATCAATCCTTTATCTACTAGATGAATAGTTATTAGTCATAACTCCTATAGGTATTATCAATGCATAGATAATGTATGTAAACTATAGTATAAAATTTGGGAACCACAAACTCATCGCAAATCTAGTAGTCTTTACCATGGTGGAATTAGACATTATACTTGGGTTGGAATAGATCTCAATGTCTAATGACAAAATTAACTGCAGAATAATGTAAATATTGGTAGTCATGAATAGAAAACATAAAGTTATTTCCAAAGGATATATAACCTGACATGAGCTTTCTCTAAAAGCACCTCTCATAGACTTATTTATAGATATGATATTTCAATATAGAATTTTCTCTTAATATACTAATGCATTGATGTATTTCTTAAAGATTTACCTAGACATCCACCATAATGTGAGGTAGATTTCTCCATTGAATTTAAACCATGATCATAGAATCTATCAATGACACTGTATAGAATTGAAAATATGGATCTAGAGAAATTAATTAATCAACTACATGATCTTTTGAAGAAGGTATTTATCTTACCATGTGTGTGTGAATGGATATATCATATTCTATTTATGATGAAAAATGATGGATCAATATGGATATGGAAGGATTATATAGAATATTACATGATCAAAGTGAAGAAAAAGTACCCACTCCAAAGGTTTGATGATTTATTTGTCCAGCTTCATTGGGCTAAAGTAATCAACAATATTTATCATCAATATGGTTAGAATCAATTGAGGGTGAAATTGATGATATTCCATAGACTACCTTAAAATAAATATATGGGAATTATGTGTTTGTTGTTATTTCTTTTTCCCTGAATAATTATCCTTCAATATTTATGCATTTGATGAATAGAGACTTTATGTAAAACCTCGATATATAAGTAATTGTTTTTATTGATGACATAATTATATATCAAAAAATTCAAGAGGAGCACATAGATCATTAAAGGTATAATTTTAATACATAGAGAAAGTATATACAACTTGGAATATTTAGTATATTTGAATATTTGTTACAATAAGGTTCTTTCATAGAAAAAATAGTATCCAATTAAAGAATATCAATTGGTCTATCTAAAAAATTGGTTGTGTATGAGTGTCCTCATCATCCAAAAATAACGTATATTCATATATTCATTGGATAATTAGGATATTATAAGAGGTCTCTGAAAACAATTCACTAATTTTCAATACACAAACCATGTTAACTCGAAAAGGATCTATACAGATATGGAGAATTCAGTGTGATGAATGATTCCAGGAACTGAATAAGAGATTGTTTATTCCACATATAATAACTCTACACTCTTTCAAGGAATGATTTTTAATTTTTAATAATGCATATATGAAATGTATTTGGCGTGTCTTCATGAAAAATAAAAATTTGATTTCATATGTATCTCGACAAATAAATCCTGAAGGGCACAATTATCCTATGCATGTAATGGTTTTAGCTTTAGTTATTTTTCAATAACGATATTGAGGCATTATATTTATGTGGATAAAATTGATATATATACATAGACCCCAAAATTATGAAGTAAATATTCACACACAAGGGATTATAGATTAGACTATGTATATGGTTATAACATCTTAAGGACTAGGACCGTTAAATTCATTATCATCCTAGGATATAAAACCATACCACTAATTAATTATGTAGGAATGAACTTATTGTACCGGAAATGTTGAGGATCTAGGGATATTCATTGATGAAGGACCTACAATGGCTGGAAAATGTAATCATGAGGTAAGGAACATCATCAATCCTTTCTAAAATCATTTCAAAACCATAATTAAAACAAAATATAAGGAAATATCAAAGAGAAGATCCTTTGTTTCAAAAGAAGATTGAGGATGTGAAGAATTGAATGTTTCCTTTGATCAGTATGAATCTATAAGATGTAGGTGAATTTTATACAGAGTAATGTGCTCCATCTATTTTGGAGATAAATATATAACAAAAGTATGAATCTCATAGATCTACATTCTATATAAATCGTGGAAGTAATAAAATGTATACGTACCTTCATTGTCCTTATTGGTGGTATATTATGAAAAGGGAGATTTTCGACTACACTACAAGGTGCTTATTATATCTGTAAGTGAAGGAGGGGTGAGAAAATTTGAAAAGGATAATGAAACTAATACCCATAATAACATGGTAGTGGGAATATATCACTTTGTACTTTGTCAATAGTCTCCCAAAAACATTCAATAAAAATAATAAGATATTGGATTTTGTAGATTGGCTCACCAAGACTACCCATTTTATCACAAATAATGAAGATTTCTCTCTTGAATAAAATGAAATGATATGCATAAAAGAAGTGAATATGTGGCATGAGGAACCACTTTATATCATTTTTTAATTATTATCCAAGGCTCAAATCTAAATTAATGATATTTACTCAACACTCACAAAAGAATGAATTGAATTTTTTTACAACTTATCACACCCCCCAAAATATGGCCAATCTGAAAGGATTATTCAGACACTTGAGTAAATTTTAAGAAAATGTTCAAGGGAATTTTTAGGTAGATGGTATTAATAACTACTATTTGTTATGTTCTGTTACAATAATAGATTCCTCATGATTATTCAAATGGAAGCATATGAATAACTATATTTGAAGTGATGTAGAACTCCTACTTGTTGGGTTGTTGTTTTTGAGATAAAGATGCTTGGACCTGAACATGTGCAAGAGATGGCACAAAATTATAATTCTATACAAAAAAATATAAAACATGATCAGATTCATTAGAATTTCTTCTTTGAGAACCATTAAAGTTAGTTATATTTTTATTTTGGTGATAATGTTTTCCTAAAAATATCACCATGAAGAGATTGATTCCATTCAAGAATAAAGAAAATCTTTTCCCAATGTACATTGGACCCTATAAAATCATTGATTGCACAGGAGTAGTGGTATATCTACTATAAGTACCCCAAAATCAATCTCAATTTCTGGATTTATTCCACGTATTTATCTTGATGGAGTACATACCTAATACATCACATGTACTAAATCCGAATGTGGTACAAATGGAACAAGATATCCCTTATGAGGAGCAGTCAGTGGAGATCATGGACTGTAGAGGTATTGTTCTACGCAAAAAGACTACCCACCATGTCAGAATATTGTAGAGGAACTCTATGTTTGAATCAGCTAAATGGGAACTCAATGATATAATGAAGATGAATTATCCTCCCTTCTTGTTAACTGAGAGAATGAGTTGAAATTGAAGAGACAAATTTTCAAAATGGGGGAATAATGTAATGACTTCTGATTTTATAAATGAAATTTTTTTCCTGAGAAGATGTGTGTCTAATTAAAATAAAATAAAAAAAACCATATCTCTTTTGTAATGATCAAAACATTTTTCAGATAAAGAACTAATTAAAATTCCAATCATTACAACTAAATTAATATAATATAGAAAATATGGATTTCTCAACCATTTAGAATAATCACCCCAATGAAAAATATTATTGAATAAAAATAAAATATATGTAAAATAATAAACATCTTATAAATTTATAATCTATAACATGTAATGGAATTGTATTAAATATAGAATAAAATAAGAAAGTGGTACTTATTTTGTATAAAGGGAAATGTTACCATTGGGATTTGACAACTTTAGGAACATTGGAAAAATTTTACCACTGGCCAATATATCTATTGGAAAATTTCACCATTGTGATCTATAATCATTGGTAAAAATTTTATCATAACTATTTGTGTTTATATTTAGTAATGAAAATGACTAATTAATTCATAATAGAGAAGAATTGGCCTCAAAGAGTAGATTCATTTCATGTGGATCCTATTGTTATGATCATGGGATTTAGGTAGTGTTACTGGGGTTCTCCATTGACCAATCCCAACACCAGCTTCAACAAGTCAAGGTATACCTATGTCTCTTATTGGAGGAGTTCATGTAAGTGGAAATTACCACTCTATCGATATTAGTTGAGCCTCCCCAAGAATCTATCACCATCAAACATATAAGCCATTATCATAAAAGGGGGTTATAAGTTGTTATGTATTTTTTCTATTGTGACATAATGTACAATTACTTTGTAGAATAAAATTTTATTCTTTCACTTCCATTTCAAGAGTTGGTTTTCTTGATAAAATATATGTTTAATTGTGGTGAATTTGATAAATTTATTATTCAAAATTTTATTTTTTAAATTTTATAAAAGATATTGATTTTTATAATAAACAATGATATTCTAAAGAATTTGTTATTCTAATTAAATTATTTTTAAAAACAATATTATTTAAATAGAAATGAAAAAGTGTATTTATAATGTGTTATAAAATTCTTATGTGTAAAAATTTGACTATTCCTTACATCCCACTATTTTTAATAAATAATTATTTTTATATTTAAAATATCAAAATAACTTATTTAATGAAATATTATGATAAAATAAACCTAATTTTTTGAATCAAAACATTGAAATAAGTTTAGTGTAAATTTATGATATGTTTATAAAATAATTTATTTTTTTGTGAATATAAAAATACATTTTGGGTTTCTTGATATGTTTAATGACTTAATAATAATGTTAGAGTGATTTCATAATTAATAAACTCAAATCCAAGGCCTAAAATATTTTATTTAATTATCATCAAGTATTTAAATTTATATTAATCAATTTTAAACCATGAAATTGAATTATGAAGCATAAAATGGAAATGTTGAAATTAAAAAACAATATATTATGGAAACATTAATTTTCTAAGCCAAAATAAGTAATGAAAATTGATGTTAGATTCAGGTGGAATAAAATAACATAATTTTTTTTACAAATTTCATGGATAATGGGAAGAAACAATGGTTAATCCAATGGTTTTCTATTTTCCAAAATATAGAATTTTTTGTCCTATTTTTATAAATTATTTAACAAATCCTCTAATTTTCCAATAAATACCCAATTATTTCTCCACTTAATTTCACTCCCAATCCATCCTTGCATAAAATTATGTTAGTTTTCCTCCCATGTGGTACCTCAATGTGTTATCAATCCCTCCAGGTTCCATTCCTCAATATTTCGGAGTAATTCTATAGGGTAAGGTAATAATTGTTCCATTATCAATAATTGAAGAACATATTTTTACGTATCTTATAAATGATATGGTTACTCTAATTTATTTCCCATTTTGTCCTAATTATTCTTCAAATTTATTTTTTATCAATGGGATTCCTTTTTCAAGTCTTATTTTAAAATATTATAAAACAACATTTTTAAACCTGTCATGTTATTGAATTTACATATCAAATTTTCTTCTCTACTTAATAACTTTTATATTATATTCATTTTGATAACATCCAAAACTATTTATTTTCTTGGGGTATTTACCTAGGCGTAAAAAATATTTATTTAATTTGGGTATTTACACTTATCAAACCGACATTCACTTTACATTGGACTAAAATGACATAATGATCAGGTATTTAAGCACTTTTCAAACACCATGATTTTGAAAAGAAACGTGTTTTTTTTCTCCATGGGTTATTAAGGAAATAATTGATTTTGATGTACATAAATCAAATTAATTATCACATAGTAAGGGTCAACCCTATTTGGTGTTCAATTCATTTTGTAATTTTTTAATCTATAGAGATTTAATGTTTTATAATACCTTGGTGAATAACCTCGGTAATTTTAATTTATGTCACCCTCTTGAAAAACCATGGTTATATTCATATGAATGTATCATTTAAATTTTGTGTCCACATTTCCATGTTAGGATTATTTTTTTTATCATTATATGCCTCATGTTATCTTATTAAATCCATAATGATATTCCTCATGGTCTTATTTATACTCTTCTTGATCACATGTAAATTTTTCCCCCCACTGATCGTCATGCTCACCCCTTTCTATTGATGTATATTACAAGGTTATTAGATTAATAAAAATAACATAGGAAGAACCCATGAATATTCCTTTCACGTGCATTAGAATATTGTTTAATGTTTTCATGTATTATGATAGTTATTTACAAAAAAATATTATAAGACCCATTTTTTGTACCATGTAATGAAAAGTTATGTAAAAAAATGGATGGATTCTACACATAGAATTGTATAAATTCAAATAACAAGGATATACACAACTCCATATTCTAAAATCCATATGTCATATGATAACCATCATGAAATAATCGATATAATTAAATAATTTACATGAATAACCATCATTACAAGAATCAAATTTACCATTACATATGTCCAAATAAACAGTGTATACATATTAATAATGAAATACATAGAGTTTAAGAATTATTTCATAGTTGGATACCACTAAGAGTCTATAAAACAACTATCACCATACATCCATTGGATAATATTTAAAATATTTTTTATAAAAAAATTTCTAACAAATCAATTTCATAAATAATCTTATGGTTTTCATTAAAATATTTTATGATCAAGAAAAGTAGGGAATATGAAATGTAATCCGTGATATATAAATAGAATGAAATTTCCATGTAATACTACATCATAAAACTAGGGGGTATAGAATAGAATAAGTGTAAAAAATAATGTTTCCAACAATGAACCAAAAGGATGAGAAACCCAATTATGTACATAATGGATACACATAAGGAACACTAGAAGGAATAATCTTTGTAAGTCTAAGTGGGTCTCTACAATCATGGAGACTAAATATATCTATAACCCAATGATAACATACCCTAGAGGTCTATATATCCTAATTAAATATTATATATATAAAAGTATATCCACTTACCCCAAGGCACAGCCAATGTGTCATAATCATCCATTTTGTTCAAGAAACTACTCCCACTATTTAGAGATTAATTTTGTTAAACAATGAAATAACATTTCTAACAATGAAAAAAACATTTCTCTTTCAAAATCACAATATATCCATTTCATCAAACACACTTTTTTATAAAAATCAATGTATATTGAATTACCCATTTTTGAAACACATTCCATTAATATAAATGATTTATGATTGACCATCATGGAAATCAATGCCTTAAATTTAATAAACCAAAAAAAGGAAAAAAGGAATTCCATGAGAGAGTGAATTTTTTTGATTAAACAACCTTAACAACAATATAAATAACATATCCATTAAAAACTACATTCTGAAATAAAGATATCTTTTTCTAATTTACATTATCCATAAGAAACCTAATCATTTATCCTTCTAAACCCTATATATATCTATCAATTCCATTATAGGGTACCAACATGTGTATAATAAGATAGATCGAGGATAGATAAATAAAAGTATTGAGAAAAAATGAATAAATGTAAAAATACCAGGAAGATATTGACCATGATTGATATGAATTCACCACGAAATAAAGGGAGAATCCTTTTATAGTGAAATGGAGAGTTTCAGCTGAGTTGTAGAATAATTATGAATATTTTTATGTTAATAATAACAAGGGAATCTAAGTAATATCACATTATTAAAAACATTGGAAGGGTTGCACTATAAGGCTATACAGTTATAAAAATGAGTTCCTCTCATGTGGTCTCATTTTGTATTTAATTACTTACAAACATGTTATCCTAGTACTAACAAAACAAATAAGAAAACAATTTTTAGAATATATGAATTTATCTTAAAACTCAACATAATACAAAATGACCAGTATGATTGTCTAGAAAATTCCTTAAAAGAACAATTGTTGTCTGACTGATAAATATTGTTATAGGTATTCCCAACTATGGTAATATTCTATTTCTATGAACCACCAACGTCAACCAATCACGCATAAATAATATCTATAAGAGACTGGATAACATGTCAATCCTACCCTTCATTTTCATGTTTGTACATTGTGATCAGCTTTTTCTAAGAACAAACTACATCCTTCAGTCTTCAATAGAATTGGGATGAGAATTTCATGTCTCCAGAAAAGAATAATGATGAATTTAAACTATATAGTTTTATATAATCGTGAACATATAAATGACCATGATCTGTTTTCCTTATCATTTTCTAAATAGAAGGAATTATAAAAAGTTGTAACCAGATAATGATCTCATCTATCATATAGATTCAAATAGGATTCAATTATATTGCAGACAAGTATTCCATAGGTCCTTCATGACATCTACATCATGAAAATGATAATGACTGTGAATAAATTTTATGTATCTAGTGTTCCACTTTAATTATAAAACATGTAGGGAATCATGATATAATGTTAGAAATTATCCTTCTTATATCAGGCCACCAATATTGGCATCTTAGTACATGAATCATCTTGATAATACTAGAGTTCATGGACCAAATAGAGTAATTCCCAAAATACATAAACCTCTATCATAGATCAACAAAAACTACCATGTGCCTCGAAAATAAAAAAGATACCAACCATAGACATTGAATAGAAAACTGACATATCCCCACTACAAAAGAATCCACCAAAACAATGATAAGTAGTATATTCCAATAATTCACCACAATTATCAGGAGAAAAGAACAATTTCTAATCATTTTAATTCTAATGAAATAGAATCTTCTAAAATAGGTTCCCTAAGGACCATTCACCCCTACTAATTCTTTCACAACCATTGTTAGCGATTTCCCATCTCAAAGATCCGATGACTATATTCCTTTATTCTGAGAGCCTACACAATATTAAGACCACAAATATTAGGTTATTCAACCAATTTAATATATTTTAGGTTTATATTTATTTGGGTGAGAATATTATTCATGTTCTTATATGGATAGAATATATCATAATCATCCTTCGGAAGAGGTAATGATACCATTTCCTGGGATAATGTATAAATTCTATCTATTCAAGGTCATAGTGAGTTAAATTATATTGGTGAGGGTGTAATTAGAAAAATCATTAATCCATCACCCATATTTACGCTATCATGTCACATCCAAACCCCATTCCAGAGTATTCATGAAAAACATTATCAAAACTGAACCTTATTTTTTATGATTTAGTATCAAGGGTTATATTGACATCATATATAATTTGTTTAAGAATATTAGTTCTGAGGATAATGAAAATGTGGATCTTAAGGAAAAAATTCATTTCTCTGGTCTCCCTGCATTTTGAATTAATATTAATTAGTGAAATAATGAGAAACATCGTTGGTAAAGGATATCATCATCATCATTTTAACTGAGGTTAGACATTTCATCCAAATAAACCTCGAGTATTTCAATCAATACCCTATCATATTAGTATAATATCACATGGTAAATCCAATATATGGGGTACTGGATCAAAACTATAATTAAATTACCGACTCTAAGATATAATCTAAGGATTATCAAATGAAACCAACTCAATGATCATATAAAAAGTTACAATCCAAATCTCTAGATACAATTCATATCTCAAATGAATAATATGATAATATTAGTCATTAATAATAAATTACCTGGAACTACTCATGAGTCATGAATGCACATATATTGTGACTCAAAATAAGAAATATTCATCCTAATGGCTCTCATTGTCGAAAGTAGAAATAGAGTATCTCTAAGGTATCCCTTTTTCCATCAAGGTATCTTATCAATCATAATTACCAATGAACAAACATGAAGATCCCAATTTTCATCAAACTAATCCAAAACACATAGAATTTAATTCACTATAATGATGTCCTAGAAAACATTCTATATAGATCTAAATAATGTAAGGAGGAAAGAATAATCAAAATATGACAATCAATTTCAATGGGAAACCCAAAGAATATATCTATGATCTGCCTAAAAAAGATACCCAAAACCATAACCTCTTAAAAACTATTTAGAATGAATATATATATATTCTAGAACAAAACCATATAGTGTAACTAGGATTCCACTCTATTTAAAGAACACTGACCATTAGAGAAAACACGTCTTTATCGACCATACTTCCAAACCGATCCAACATATTTTACTAACTAGGAAATAATATAAATAACATATCCACTTATTTCAATACATTCCATTGATAATAAATCAATATGAAAAATAATCCTTTCTACTCCATTCATATTTTGGGCATGACTGAAGACAAGACAATGATACTAAACTCATGAAAAACATATTACCTTATAATAGATACCATTCCCGAGGGTTTACATGAACAATATAAGACATAAAACTAGAATTTCCAAGTATTCTTAGGAGAATAATATACTATTTAATCTTGAGGGATAGAAAAAGAAAGAATATAAACCATAATCACCTAAAAAACCTTTTGAATGGTTATTCAAGCTCACTTAAAAACAAGAAAATACCTATAGCCTTATTTAAAGAGATGATATGTGAAGAGGGAGAAGGAAATGAACATTTAAATACATAGAATGTACACATCATTTAAGAATACATTTATGTATTTCCTATTGACTTAACTAGACCTCTACCAGAATGAGAGGTTGATTTTTCCATTGATCTCATTCCAGGATCCATGCTTCTATCAATGACCCCATATAGAAGTGAAAATTTTGAGAAAGAGTAATTAATGAAACAACTTAAAGAACTTTTAGAGAAAGGATTTATCTGACCAACATTGTCTTAATTGAGAAAACCAATTCCCTTTGATGAAAAACAAAGGATTAATGTGGTTATGCACTGATCATAGTGAACCAAAGAGGGTCGAATTGAATAAAAAGTACCCCCTCATAAGGATTGAAAATTTATTGGACTAGCTTATTAGGGGTAATTTATTCTCTAAGAATTATCTTTGATCAAGTTATCATCATTTTAGGGTCAAATATAAAATATTTCATATACTACCTTCCAATAAAGATATAGGCATTATGAGTTTGTTGTTATACAATTTTCCTTGACTAATTCTCCTGTTATATTTATGTATTTGATGAATAGAGAATTTATGGACTACATTGATAAATAAGTTGTTCTTTATAATTATGATATTTTGATATATTATAAATGTTGTGAGGAGAATGTGGATCATCAAAGAGTTATATTGAAAACATCGATGAAGTATATGCAACTTGGAAAATTCATCATATGTGAATTTTGGTTACAAAAATATACTTTAATAGAGAAAATTATAATCAATTAAGGAATATATATTGATCCTTACATAAAATTGGTTGTGGATGAGTGTCCTCATGCAACAAAATTAACTGATATTCATAGTTTCCTTTGATTAATATGATATCATTGATTTTTTTAAATTAAATTTACTGCTTTCTAATCCACAAACCATGTTAACTTGAATGTGAGCCCTATTCATCTAAACAATTGACTGTGAAGAAAGATACTGTAATCTAAAGAAGAGATTGGTTACTATACCAATAATAAATATAAATTCTATTGGAGAATAATTTTATATTTTTATTAATGCATATCTGAAAGGTATTGGGTGTGTCCTCATGAAAAATGATAATGTGAATTATGATTCTCAATAGATAAAGCCTCATGAGAAGAATTATCTTACGCACGACATGGTGGTAGCTTCAGTTATTTTTATATGATGATATTGAGGCACTAAACTTATGTGGAAAACTGTAATATATATACATAGACAACCAAATTTTGAAGTATATATTTACAAAAAATGAATTGAACATGGGACAAATGAGATGGTCAGGACATCTTAAGGGCTAGGGTCGTTCAATTCATAATCACCCTAGGAGAGAAAACAATGTTGCTAAAGAATTATGTAGTAATGAACAAGTGTGTTTGAAGTGTTGAGAAATAAAGGAGATCAATTTATCAATGACCTATTAAGGTTGGACATGGGAATCATGAGGAAATGAACATCATCATCCCTATCCCTAATTATTTCTAAACCTTCATTATAGAGATGATCAAAAAAGTCCAAAGAGATTCTCCTTTTTTACAAAACATGATTGAGTATGTGATGAATGGAATTATTCATGAAAAAAATATTGATCTATAAGGTGTGATATAATTTCATGAAAAGCTATGTGTTCCATCTTTTCTAGAGATAATGAAATAACTTATGGTTGTATCTCATAGATCTACATTATATATACATCTTGTATGTAATAAACTTTATAGGTACATTAACTATCATTATTGGAGGTATATTATAAAAAGAGAGATTGTAGACTACCTATATGTTTCTTAAAATTTCAACGTGAGAAGGCGGGGCGAAAAAATCCTAAAGTTGTAATGAAACCACTACCCATACCAACATGGAAGTGGGACAATATCACTATTGATTTTTTGACAAGTATCCCAAGAACATCTAATGGAAACAACGTGAAATTGGATATAGTGGAAAGAGACACAAATATTGATGATTTAATCATTATACAGGAATATTCCTCTCATGACTAAAATGAAATGATATAAATAATTGAAGTGTTGAGTAAGCATGGGGTGGTACTTTATATCATTTTTTATCGTGATCTAAGGTTCACATACAAATTATGAAGAATTCCTCTATATGCTCTAAATACAGAATTGAATTTATTTACGGCCAATCAACATGAAAAATATGGCCAATCTGAAAGGAATATTCTGACACTTGAGGAAATTAGAAGAATATTATCAATGGAATTTTAATTTGGATGGTATTAACACCTCCAATATTTTTTTTTCTCATAAAATAAAATATAAAACTCTAGAATTAAAATTTAAAAATTTGAACTCTATATGGGAAGATATATTGAACTCAAAATTCTTGGGATGATGTTTGTGGGAGAATGATTTTTGGGTCTAATATTTTACAAGAGATGTCAGAAAAGGTTCCTGACATCCAACAATATATAAAAGATAACCCCAGTTGGTAGGGGATCGATGTTGACAACCATAAAAGTGAACTATATTTTTGTCTTGGTTGTAAGGTTTTCCTTCAAATATAACAATAAAATATAGTCAAGCAGTTTGGGAATAAATGAAATCTTTTACCCATATACATTGGACCCTAGGAAATCATTGTTCACATCAGAGTGGTGGATTATCTGCTAGCACTTCCAACAAATCTATCTCAAGTTCATGATGTATTCCACATATCTATCGTGAAGGTGTACATACCTGATTCCTCACTTGTAATGAATCTGGAGGGGGTAAAATCGAAAAAATACGTCTCTAATGAGGAGTAGTCGGTGATGATAATGGACTATAGAGAAATTTTTCTATGCAATAGTATTATCCACCTTCTCAAAATATAATGGGGGTACCATATGTTTAAAGAGGAAACAAGGAAACTATAGGAAAAAATGAAGTATATATACCTTCCCTTTTTCATGAACAAGAGAATGTGTTGAAATTTCAAGGAAAAAATTTCTATATGGGGAAAGAATGTAGTGACCTGATATTTTTTACATGAAACTTTTTTCTTATGAAAATTTGTGTCTTATTAAAATAAAAACAAGAAATCCATATCTATTAAATAATTATCAATAAATTGGTAAAATTATAATCTAATTAAAATTAAAAACATTACATCTAGAGAAAAATAAAATATCAAAATCCTTAATGGTAATATATGGATTTTTCCAATCCTTTATAATCATCACCCCAATGAAAAACACTACTGAATTAAGACAAAATATGTTTAAAAAAATAATCATCTTCAAAAATTATAATATATAGCCTTAAAAGTTATTGTAGTTAATATTGAATGAAATATTGATGTGGTATTTATAGAGTATAAAGGGAAATGTGAAAATCGAAATTTGACATCTTTATGTACATTGGTCAAATATTACCATTGGTTAATATGACCCTCAATGAATTTGACCATTAGGATCTATAACAATTTGTAATAACTCTATCATTATAATTAGTTTTATATATAGTAATTAAAATGGATAATTAATGCAGAAAGGTGAAACGATAGCCTTAACTAGTAGATTTATTCTGTGTGAAGCCCATTTTTTGAACATGGTATTGACTTAGTCTCACAATGGCGCTCCATTGACCAATCCCTATATGAGCTTAGACAAGTGATTCTAGAACGAAATATCCTACTGGATACCTTCATGTTAGTGGAAATTACCACTCTATCTATGTTAGCTGAGCCCCACCATAAATTAATCGACATCACACACCATAACGGTATGTCGTACGTGGGTGTAATAAGGGGTTATGTGCCTTGGCCTTAGATACATAACATGTAAATACTTTGTAAAAATATTTTCTATTCTCTTATTTAAATATTATAAATTGTTTTCTTAATATAATATATTTTTACTTGTGATGTATTTTCTAAATTCATTATTCCAAAAACAAATTTTACATTTCTTAAAAGATATTTATTATTATAATATACTATGATATTATAAGTAATATTTAATTTAATTAAATTTTTCATAATAAATACTCTTATTTAAACTGAAATGATAAAATATATTCATAAAGTTCTTGGAGAATATTATGTGTCGTAAATTTGACTATCCCAAAAAAAACCATTATTTTAAAAAAATTAATTATTATTTTATTTAAAAGATAAAATTACATAATTTAGAGAAATATTCTGATAAAATAAAAATACTTTTTTGAATCAAAACATAAAATTAGTAAGGGTGAATTTATGAGAATTTTCCAAAACAATTTATTTTTTCATGAATATAAAATTAAATATTGGGTTTCTCAATATGTTTAAGGAATTAATAATTATGTTATATTGATATCATAATTAATTAACCATAATAAAAGACCAATATTTTTTATTTTTATTAATATCATGTATTTTGATAGATTTTAATCAATTTTCAATCCTAAAAATGTCTTTTTGAAGTCTAAAATGGAAGAAAGAAATTAAAAAACCATTAAATTATAGAAACATTACTTTTCTGTGCCAAAAGAAGTAATAAAAATAATTTTCTATTCGGGTAGAATAAAATAACATAAATTGTGTCCAAATTTCAAAAACAAATTTCAAAAACCATCAGTAACCAATGGTTTTCAATTTTCCATAACCTAGGATTCTATGTTCTATATTTGGAAATTATTAAAAAATCTTGTTTTTCTATTAATACCCACCAATTTCACTATTTCATTTCACTCCCAATCCATCCTCCCATGAAATTATGGATTTTTTTCTCCTAGGGCCCCCAAGGAGTGCTCCATTTTCCAAGATTCTATTCCACAATATTTAGGAGTGACTCTTCCTGGTAAGGTAATTATCATTCCCTTATTTACAATTCAGGAAACACATTTTATATGTCTTATAAATGTTATGGTTAGTCTCTTTTATTACACTTTTTATCATAAACATGCTTCCAAATTATGTTTTATCAATAAGACACCTTTTTTCTCACTCTTTTTAACCATTTCTAAAACCCAATATATGCTTGTCATGTTACTGAATTTACTTCTATAATTTTTCTCTCTAATAATGAAATTTTATATTATTTTCATTTTTTAATAACCAAATCTCTTTATTTTATAAGGGTATAAACCTATAAGTGAAAACTATTTATTTTATTTCTGGATTTACATACTTGAAACTGGAATTCCCTTTTTATGGGTTAAAAATGTCACAATGATCATGTTTTTATGTACTTTTGAAATGACATTATTTTGATAAGAAACTTGTTATTTATTCTCTATGGATTATCTATGAAATAATTGTATTTGTTTTTTTATCATATTAATTTATAAAAATAATGGTCGAATCCTATTACCTAACAATTTCATTTTGTAATTAATTTAATCTATAGAGATGACATTTTTTACGATATGTTGGTAAATAACCTTGGTAATTTTTTCTATGAATCACTATTGAAAAACAATTATTATATTCATATGAATGTCTCATTTAAATGATGTATCCACATGTCGATGATATGGTTCATTTTGTTTTTATCATGATATGTCTAATGTTCTCTTGTTCAAGATATAATGATATTCGTTATGTTCTTATTGATTTTCCTCATGATCAAATGTAAATTGTTTCCCTTACATGTCCTCATGCTCACCCCATTCCTTTTATTTATATTCCTAGGTTATGAGATTCAATTAATATAACTTAGGATGAACCCATGAAGATTCGTTTCATATGGATTAGAATAATTTTTTATGTTTCCATGTATTATGTATGTTATTTCCCAAAAAAACTCATTATTAAAAGTCCCCTAATTTTACCAGTTAATGAAATTTTATGTAATGAAAATGATGGATACCACGCATGGAATTATATAAAGGTAAATAACAAGGATCTCCACAAATCCATGTCTTAAACTCTATATGACCTAACAACACCACCGTTAGAAACTAAATAGAATAAAAAAACATAAATAAATAAACATCATTACAAGAAACACATTTACCTTTATATCTTTCCAAAGTAACAATTTCTACATATGAACAAAAAAATATATAGTGTTTGATAATTAAATCCTAGTTGGATACCACCAATAATCTACACAATGAGTCTAACCAATCATCCATTAGTTATTATTCAAAATAATTTTTATGAAACATTTCATAAGAAATAAATTTTCTAAATATTACTTTTGTTTTTGTTTAAATATATCTTATTCAACAAAAATAAGGAATATAAATAAAAAAAATCAATGATATATAAATATAATGAAATTTCCAAGTAATCATCTATCATAAAACCCGGTGGGTTAGAATATAATATCCATGAAAATATCGATTCTAACATAGAACCAAAAGGGTGGGAGACATGGGGTTGTATATAATGAATACACATAATAAACACAAGGAGGCATAGTCTTCCTTATTCCATGAGGGAATCCCCAATAATGGAAAATAAATATCTCTAGATCCTAATGATCTCATAACCTAGAGGTCTATATATTGAAACTAAGGTATATATATGATAAAGTATATCTGCTTACCCCAAGGCCTTTACAGTGTGCAATAATCATCAATTATTTTGAAGAAATGATTCCCACTATTTAAAAAATATTTTTGATAAACAATGAAACAACCATTATAAAATTGAGAAAACCTTTCTATTTCATAATCACTATGGACTAAAGTCATCAAACACATTTTTAATAAAACAGTTTTCAATGAAAATACCATTTTTGAAACATATTCCATTACAATAAAAGATTAAAAACTGACCCTCATGGGAATCAATGCATTAAAATTTATAAACCACAAACTAAGGAAAATCATATGTTATTACATGGGAAAGAGCATTTGATAGTGAAAAATCCCTTCACAATAATAGAAATCATGTCTCCGTTGATAAAATAATTTGCAAATGAAGATAAAATATAATCATAATCAATTATCCATAATAAACTTATTTAGTTTTCATTTATACCCTAGATCTATTGATCTATATCTTATTAGAGTACTGCCATGTGGAGAAGATGATAGATCTGGGATAGATAATGAAAAATGAAGAGAAAATGGAAGAAATATAAAAATACCAACACGGTATTTACCATGATTGATTTAAAATCACCATTGAACCAAGGGAGAATAATTTTAGAGAGGCATGGGGAGGTTAATATGAGTTATAGAGGAATGATTAATAGTTTTATGTTAAATACGATCAAGGTAATATGAGTAATATCAAATTATAAAAAAAATATTACAGTTATCACAGTTAGGCTATGTATTTTGAATAAATTGGATCTAATCTGGCGGTCTCATTTTCCTTTTAATAACGAACATACAAAATATCCTAGGACTAATAATACTGATATAAAAACTATGGTCAATATATATAAAAGTAACTATAAAAATAACTCAATAAAAATAATAGACAAGGATTTCCATAAAATTCCTTAATGAAGCAATTACTGTCGAAGATAGATAAATATTTTGGATGGTATTAGAAACTATGGGATTTTTTTTGTTTCAAAGAACCACCAAATTCATCCAAATGTTCTTCAAGAATGATTATAATAGAACATATATCTTGTATAACCTATCCATGATTTTTATGTCAGTAAATCATTCCCAACTTTATCTTTGAACCAACAACATCCTGATGTCTTCACTAGAAATGAGATAAAAATTGCATGTCTCCACAAAAAAAAAAGAAGGTAAACTATATAGTTTCATATCCTCATGAACATATAAATGATTAGGTTCTTTTTTACTTATAATCTCATAAATAGGAAGGAAATAACAAAATTCATAAGTTGATAAATGATCTAAGGTATCACATGGGTTGTAATAGATCTTAATTTTATTCCAGACATGAATTCCATAGATCCTTCATCACATCTCTATCATGGAAAGGATAATGGATATAAGAAACCGGTAGGTATCTGGTGTTCCAATTGAATTAGATAACATGTAAGGAATCATGATACAAAATATGAAATTGAAAGTCTTACATCAGGCCACCAATATTTACATCTCATATCATGATATATCTTGTTAATTCCAGATTTCACAGACCAAATAGATCAATTCCCACAATCCATCAACCCATATCACGGATTAAAATAAACAACCCATTTCCTCTAAAAGGTAAAAAAACCATTATGAAACTATGAATAAAAATATTATGTATCCCCATTATTAAAGGATACACCAAAACACTAATAAGAATCATTTTCCAACAAATCACAAGCTTTCTCAGTGTGAAGGTACACATTCTTATCATTCTTGTGCACATTAAAGAGAATATTCTCAAATAGTTTTACTAATGACCCCCACTGATTCCATCATTACTAAGGTGGGTGAATTTACATCTCTAATATACCATGGCCACATTACTTTTTTCCTTGATAATGTACAATATTGAAACCATAAATATCAAGTTATTCAATCATTCGACTCTATTTTAGGTATATATTTATTTGGGTGTGTATACGTTTCATGGTCTTATGACTAGAATATATCATAACCCTTATTCTAAAGAGGTAATAGAACCATGTATTCGGAAAATGTATAAATACAATAAATTCAAGGTCATTGTGAGATAAATTCTATTCACGAGGATGTAATTGGAAAAATCATCTAGCCATCACCCATATTTAGTAGCTCAAATAACATCCACACCACATACTAGAGGATTCATGAAAAATATTATTCGAAATCGACATAGTTTTTGATGAATTATTACTGGTGATTATATTGACATAAAATTTAATTTTTTTAGAATATTAGTTACATGTTTAATTAACATGAGTATCTCAAGAGAATAAATACTTGGCCTAGGTCTCCCTGCATTCCATTTTAATCTTTAATTGGGAAATAATGGGATATAGCTTGGGTAAAGGAGATCATCAACATGGTAATGGAGGATAAAAATTTCATCTAATGAAACCTATAGGATTTTAATCAATAACCTAGGATATTAGTATAATATCACCAAGTAAAACAAACTTATGGGTTACCTGATAAACACTATAATTAAACTACTCAATATAAGATATATTCTAAGGTTTATCGAGTGAAACCAACTCAATGATCATATAAAAATGTATAATCCAAAACACTATATACAATCTATATATCAAAACCATAATATTGTAAAAAACCCTCATTAATAATAAATTACTAGGATATGATCAAGATTCATGAATCTATATATATGGCTACTCAAAATCAGAAATATTGAGATCGGTGGCTCTCATGGTAACAAAACACCAGAGTATCTATGATGTATCCCTTATTTCATAATGGTATCTTATAAAACCTAATTTCCCATACACACAAATCAGATTCCATATTTCTTAATAGAAGATCAAAACACAAAAAAATCATTTCACCATATGGAAACCCCAACATCAAGCAGACCCATATCTAAACATGGAATAGAGGAATGAAGAATACTAAGACAACCATCAATTTAAATTGGAAACCCAAAGAATATATCAAATATCATGCGTAAAAAATATACAAAACCATAACCTCTTCAAAAATATTTAGAATAAACAAAAATAGATCAAATACCGAACATATTGTGTAACCAAAATTCCCCTCATATTATAGAACCCTGAAAATTAGATAAAACTAGTAATTATTGATTAGACATCCAATACAAGAAAACATGGTTTACTAATAGAGATATAGTAGAAATACCATATTCACTTATGTCAATAAATTCAATTGTTAATACATTCAGATGATCAATAATTTTTAAAACACCATTCAAATAACGGAAAGACAAGATAATAGAAGACTATGATAGACTCAAGGAAAATTAAATTTTGATCAGTAACTGTAACATTAAATTAATGATAATTGTTCATTTATAACATCCCATGTCATCAAGTGATTTGAAAAAAATTATCCTAGAATCACCACTTCATCCTTAACACATATTCACTTTTTTACATTAAGTAAAACATAAACAACTATTTGGCTCAACAGTTCCCCTTTTTTTATCAATATCAACAAAAATCATTATTGAATATGTGGTGTAACCATTATCCCACTTGTTAATTATTAAATGAAATGAATAAGTGGGGTCTTATAATATCCCAATTAATCAAAAAAACATGTTCTCTTAATGTTAACGATTATTTCATGAACCTTTCAGAGAGAGAAAGAGAGATGATATCAAATGGTTTTATTTGAAAAGATCCATTAGTTAATCAACTATAATCTTACATTGGAAAAATTAATGTGAAATCTAATCATGTATTTCTTGAGCTGTAAATAAACAACCATGCATGTGAAATTATGCTCATAATTTCTAAATTATTTTATGCAGGTTTGAAATAATTAGATTAACCAATGAAATAAAATACATGCACACACATGAACAAACACATTGTAAATTTCAATTGAATATATATATATATATATATCCACCTTGTTCTCATTTTTTCATCAACCAAGAGCTCTACATTAATTGATATGATTAATATAATTATGAATAATTGATGAAAGTGTGATTGGAATACCATATCATATAATTTAATAAATATTTTCAAAAACTACACCTTCAAAGTAATTTCAATACTTAATATCTTAATCTCATAAATTTTACACCTCAAATGACGCATACATCTCCTTAAATTTGCTAAATATTAGTAAAAAAACATATATACACATATATAAGAAAGATGAGGGTCCTCTAGAATTCTCAAAATTAACATTTAGAATGAGAGCATCATCTTAATCCAAATTTATTTTTATTCTATGATTCTACATGATATGTTTCTCCTATATTTATTTTTTTTGTTTGTGTGATTGTTTTTCCCTCACTGGCTGACACTTTTGATTTTTCCTTATATGTTGACTATTCCTTATGATGACCTAATCCTTATCATGATGGTTATTGTCCCCACCATTATTTCTATAATATAATATTATAATAAATTATAAGGGTAGATACATTGTCACACCATATCCCTACTGAATCCTCATAGGTTTTTATTTATATCACTTCACACAATGTTACCAAAAGCCACATTAGTTAACACCAGAATCTGCACTAGAGACTACTCCTCCTAAATTACACAAGAGACTTCTTCTACTCCCATCTCTCCCTAAGCATCTTCCCCCTTTTATTAAATTATTAGTCTAGAACAATATTATATACATATCATACATTAAAATATCACTAAATCTAACTTTATCGTGTACCCTTAATGAACCTTTACACCTTAATTGTCTAGCTAAAATATATTTGATCACCATTATTTCATCGGTTTTTTTGTACAACTCTACTTGGTAAATTATTATCTATGATGATTTACTAGCCTCATTAAATTTGTTAAATGGGTGTACATGATATTATTTAATATATTATTCAATAAGGATCTTTCACAATGTCAAATCTGTCAGCATTATTTAATTCCAAACATTATTCATTCATGCATGTGATAATGCATAGTGCATGAAACTTGCATATAAAATTATTCATTATCAATATTTTATGTGGTTTCTCAAATAAATTCTATAATCAAAAAATTACTCATGAACCCTTCGATATTGATATTTCATTTTCAATCTTTTTTATTTAATTAATTCAGTGTTTTTATATAGGGTGCATGGTAGGTATTGTTTTCCTGAAACATCTTACTTCTCATTTGCAAAAAATGTTGACATAGCTAGTTATCTTCCTCCACATAACCCAAGTGTGGACCATGGGTTATCTTATTCCCATAACACAAATAGATAAAATGTTGTCCCACTTCCATCACGTATTTAATTTCCATGACCAAATAAATATCCATGGGTTCCTTCACTTGAAAAGAGGGGTGTTTGTGGGATCCTTCATGTAACCAATAAGTCTCATGATATTGTCTTTGAAATACAAGTGTATTTAGATAATTTAACATCAAATGATCATGAAATTCATGGGATACTCCTTTTCATGATTTAATTTCATAGTCATCATATCCTTAACGTCAATGAATCATTCATGTACTCTTTTTTCAAAATATCACTCATTTTTTTGTCAACAAAACATATTTTTGAGCACCAGTTTACATAAGAGAGTTAACACTTCCTATCTATGATTTTTATGTCATTTTTAAAACTCATTAAAAATCAAGAAGATATCAAGGTAACATTATTTATGATGGTTTTGTCTTCTTTAAAATCATGAGTTATCAAAGAGAAAAAGTAATCAAATTATCACTTCACATGACCATGAGGAACATCAGTGCATCTTGTTATATTCTTATCTTTATAAAAATACTCACTAAAAAGTATATATAAAAACTATTAACAACACATTATTATTTGTATGATAATATTAATAAAATATTAATGATTATTTCAATCAAAATTTTCATTATTTTTCATTCGATGACATTATGAGATTAAAATATTTCCATATGTACACCAAAAAGTATTATGTGATGCCACTGCTTCATGTAATGAAATCTTGTGTACCGAATTTTTAGTCATTTATTTTAAGGATTATCATGATTTCATTGTTCATAAAATATTCATCATTCATAAAATTTTATGTTTCATGGATGGATTCATTTTGATCAACCATGGTTCAATCCACCGATTTGATCAGTGGGGATGACCTTCTTGCGACTATTTTTCCTTTATCTTATTTGTATAGGCCTCTAAAAATAATTTCATATAAAATTTTTTTATAAGATCATCCAAATAAAACGAAAATAATTTTATAAGAATCTTTTTAAATATGGAAAAATACTAGCATTCTAACCATTCCCACATCAAAGTCGTGTCTGTGATGTGATATGATTTATAAGCCATCCCATGATAAAGAACTAACAACCCAAGGTAGTAGGGGATCAAAAAGTAGATCACTATATTGAAAAAATATCCACAAATGGTTATTTCCAATATGTATTTCTGTTGACCCAATCATCCATACCATCCCATCTGTATACACTCTCACACAAGTGTGTGCTTCTGATGGATAATACATAGTCCACTTCTCCAAGAATCCATGTGACCCGCATGGACTTTCTCCCCCACATGGTTTAGTTCCACCACCCATATGAGTGAGGTTATTATGGGTCATTTTTATTTTGGTGGTTTGCCATATTTTTTAATAATGACCAAATAATATTCTATAATAAAAAAATATCCCTTAACAATTATTTCATATAATATACCGAGAAAGAATTCAATACTTTTCAATAATTCATCATGTGAAATGTAAATAAAATTTTCACGTAATTATTTTAATTTCCCATGAAATAGAAAATATATATTACATGGCCTTCATTGAATTATTCACCAAAACAAATAGGGAATTATTTTTCTCAAAAAAGGTGCACTCACTAATTCATGTTTCACATGTCTTTGATAATTAAGAAAGGATAAAAAATCATCACATTTCAATATGGATAATCTTACAAGTATAACATCCAATGTTATTAAGTGAATACATAAAAAGTTTCCATGAATAAAAAATTTATAATTAAAAAATAACTACATATTGAAAAACAATGCAAAACAAATTCAAACTAGGTCATTATTAGAAAACAAAAATAGGTCAACCTAATGCGCTATCGAATTTCGCATTCCATATGGTATGAACCTCATTCAAAATTGGATTGGGATCAAAAAAGGAACATATAATCATTGGAATGATTTCACTATAAAAAGTAAGACATTACATAAACATATCATATCTAAGAATAGAATTATAAATAACACCATAATAACTCATTGGTGCATCACAACATATGTTGAATATAGATATGTAGAAATGTACATTACCCATAATGAACTAAAGACCAACAACCATGATATCCAAAACTCCATGATCCACAATCCTTGTAAATTATCAACACCCCTATCTCAAACTCATAGGAATTAAATGCATTTTCCTTCCCTTTACCTATGTCTAAAAAAATCACGTCTATATACGAACAATGGAATATGAAATTGAAAGTACTAAATTCTTATAGGGAAAGAAAATTCATATATAAAAAAGTGTCAAAATAATTCATTTAGTTACTCTTAAAATATTTAAATTTAAAAAATTCTAAATGAAATATGAAATCATTTTCACCACATAGAAAATGCATGTATCACAATAGGGTATGAAATATGAATATAACTATAATTTAAAACTAGTGTTGATAAAAATGCATTAGATCCCAATGTGATACTCTCATGATTTTCGAAGTTATTATAATTCCAATCACATGACATGAAAAAACCTCCCATGCATTGGTCTTAAAAACTATCATATAACCATTATTTATGCCACTAAGGCTTTAAAAACTCATGATAACCCCTCTAATAGGTCACCCTCTTATAAAAATTTAAGTACAAAGTCTCCCTAAGTCTATAGACTTATCTAATGGGTCACTGGAGTTTTTAGGGTGTCTTACCCAACACATGACCAATGTATTATAAGGTCTATATAAAAGAGGACGTCATCTATACCCCTATTTTAAGTATCACATGGATATCCTGATCCAACACACCTATCTCAAATAACTCACAGGTCCAGAACATGCATCATATGCCATGATCATCACCCACTCTAGAGAAATATCATATTTGAGTATCTATTTAATAGTCTAGTCCCTTGAAGATCAGGTCACCAATACTGATATATATATAAATACATACATGGTGATGTTTCCAAACCAATACTTCAATAGCTAAAATGTACCACCACCGTTACCCACCGAGAGCCTCGATAGGTAACACATATTGAACATATTGTAAACACCTACTTTGGTTATGTATAATTCCATTTAAGAATATTTGGGAAACAAAATATTTGTTTTTACTAACATATTAAATTATAAAACAATTTTGAAAACCACTAAAATGGGTTTAACATGAGGTATTTTTTCCTACATCAACCTAATAGGGTCACTATACCTCCTAGGAAAATTTTCTTCCACAACATTATCAATATCAAACATCACCTTATAGATATGAAAAACCATACGGTAGAATAAAATATGAAAAATAGTAGCTCTAGATGAGTAGAATTCCACTAATTTGTTATGTAAGAAAACACCATATGATAATTTGTTGACACATTATGTAGTTGGATTCACATAATAAGTACTAAAAATAGCACACTTATAGGAATACATGTCATGTGAATCCATCATGACTGATAATGATTCATGAGATGCCACTATACCTTATATTCAAGAGTCATAATCAATAAGATACCATAACAGACCATAATGTGCATAACTCAAAGTTAATAATACATTTGTAACATCCCACATCAAGAAAAATAATCCAATTCCTGGTAGGCTTAACATATCATGGGAAATGGTGTTTAGGAACCACTAATTTTTCTTCCTTTAGAATATCTAACACCTACCTAAAAATATTATCAACCTTTTCTAAAAATAATAAAAAATATGAAAAACCCATTGATAAACTATGTCTAATAGTAGGCCTTGTAACCATAGATCAATTATCACGACATGAGTCTAAATAGTCCCGAAGCATGCCTTTTTCACCCTAGAAGATTTTAAATAGAGGTCGGTATATAGGTTTTAGTTTAATGAAAATATAAACTCATATAAACATGAGTGATAACATATTAATATCAAAAAATGATAAAAATTAAATGAGAAATATGAGGATATAATGAATAAAAATAACTATAACAAATTTTAATGCATCATAGACAGGACCTGAAAAATATTGTAATCATATAAGAACCAATTTCCCATTAGGATGAACAAACATCTATAATAAAATAAAAGAAATTATTAACATTAGTCTTACTTCCATCCTTAGGTCATACCCTCTCCCAATCACCTAAATTTTCAAATTTATCCCACTGTATCATTTTATATACGGACTCGGCCAATAATTTTCCTATAACCATGTGGAGACCAATTGAGTATGCACAAGCAGTGGAAGCCCGAGCAGAGTGTGAGTGGAATGGTCAATAGGGAAAAACAAATGTGTTATATTACATAACCATTAATTTCCTTAAAATGTTCATGTGATATTAGTAGATGAAGAAATAAATATAAATTGGGAAAATATGAAAACTAATATGTGTTAAGGAATCCATCATCAATTATTAGTTCAATGACCCTTATTGAAGATACATGCTTCATCAAGTGACAAAATGTCTCTTAGAATGATGTATAACTAGAAATGGGATCTATATTCTATAATATTGTGACCATATCTTTATACAAAAACTATTACATTATTTTAATAATAATTAACAATTAAATACAATCCATCGATCGAAAAGTCTAGTGTCTTTAGAAGACTATGTACATATATAGAAAATTTGGAAATGTAAATAAATTTATTTTATTAATCTCTATAATGAGATCCTGACTCATTTTTAGCACTTATAACATCATAGGCATATTTTAGGTAATACATAATCAAAAGGGGTGAGAAAAATATCACAGTATGGGAATAAATAAGTAAATGAAACATGGTGGATCCGTCTGAAGGAATAACATGATAAAAAAAGAATGGATAATGATTAATAATATAGTGAAAAAACATAGAGAACATGGAATCATATAATCATGTTAATAAAGGATTTTTGTAAAACACACATAAAACAAGATAAACACGAGTCAAGGCTAACATCCACGATGATATCACATTGTCAAAAAATTCTTATAATGGATTAGGTATGTAGCCTAATCCCACACATAACTTATCATGAGAATAAAAAAATACCAAATCCATTAAACAACAATATATTAACACCCATAATAACATTTTCATGTATATTCAAGCCACATAAAGATTAAATCATAAGGAAAAAATCATAAGGGTTACCCATGGAAATAAATCGGTATCATAATCTTGTCACAAGACAGATGCAAAGGGTGTATAATGATGTTATTCATGAAATAAGGGAAATAAAAAATTATTTTCCATTCATAATAGAAAATTATAATAGCTCATGAATAATTAAGTCCATCTAAACTGAAATAAAAATAGAGTGGATTGGAAACATTAGAAATGTGGCACTTAAGTACGGTCTTATGGAAACGAATATAGAGTCATAAAAATGGATAAAGTATTATTTATTTGTATGAAACATGAAATGAACTAAAATATTTTTACACAATAAAATTATGGATATTATAAATTTATTTTTTCTTAAATATTTTTATGAAGTGTGCAACAAAATAGTTAAAAAGAGAGATGTTTCCCTTAATCATGTTTTCTAATAGAGAGATATTGAGAAGGGAACCTTTTAAAACATGTATTTAACAATAATAGAATAATGATTTTATAAGGATATATATGATTGGAACATTTTATATAATATGGATGGTTTATATAAGAATAATGGATAGGTTAATCAAGGAAAATTGAGAGATATCAAAACCCAATGAAAATATGAACGGTTGGAGAGAAACCTTACCCTATGTATGAATGTGTTATACATGTGAAGTTAATGTAAAATACAATGAAATTAGATTCATTATTTTTATAATTTAGAACATATTACACATATATTTTATTTATTATTTTTAATGCTTTTAAATGAACATTTGGATTAGTTATAAAGGTTATTTTCATCTCTTCGAGAGATTTTGTATCATGGTTTAATAGTTCTTTCGCCTATATATAGTTATGGATGTTTTTTTCAATGTGAATAATAATATATAAGTAAAATTAAATTTTATTCATGAAATTATTGATTTATAAATGGCCTCATATTTCATTTTTTTTCTCGTATGATGATGATTCCATTGATAAAATGTTATTGATAAACTTTTTTTATATTTGCAGGTTTTCTCACCATCTAGGAATAGTTTTGTTTTATTTAATATTATCTTTATTTATTATATATGAACATGAAATAAGTTATAATATAAATATTAAAATTTTATTCAACAATAATAATGGATTTATGACCCTCTTTTATGGAAGTAATGTAAAATAAAAAATTATTGTCCTTGAAGATGGTTAACTTCCATAATTTCGAAATTGGTTTTGTTTTTGTTTTAATAATAGATGATGAGAAAAGGGGTTTAAATAAATTAATTAATTAAAAATATAAAATTATTCTATATAAGGTATAATTTATATATTATTCTTTTATAGATTAAGGTTATTATGAGAAGGTAGAAGACAGAAATATTTTAATAGAAAACACTGGGGGGTTTTACCTCTTGAATGTCATCTTGTTGAAGATCATCTAAAGTCACAATGAATTGGTATTTTCATGATTCTAAAAATACCATAATATGGTGGATGGGATTGTTATGTGAATTTGGAAGAATAATTTCATGGATTAAGGTTTAGAATGTGTGAGGAATATGGGTGATGAGGGTGGTATTTATAAGGGGAGAAGAGGGGTGTCTTTTATTATTATATTCATTAGTATATTATTTTTGATCAAGAATATTAATAGTATTAATTCATATGACTATATATATTCAATTATGTATTTTTTCGAACAAATGGGTTCTTACATCATTCATGGCTTTAAAATACATTTATTTGGATTATAATGTTAAATACTGTAAATTACCGTATTTCACTATTCCCCAAAAAAACCAACTATTTAAAAAAAATCCAAATAATGTACCATAACCATTTGAAAACATGTAGATTTAAAAAAATTAATTCATTTTATGAAAATATTTATATATATATGATAAGATTAATTGTTATATAAAATCATCATTTATTTGGAGAATACAGATTTTAATATTATAATCGATTTTACAACATTTTCAAAACATCATTATGGTCTCATAAAATAATATTAAAATATAAAAATACATAACATTAATTTGTAAATCCAATTTACAAAAAAAAATTATCATTAAATTGCGATGAAAATATTTTTGTTTTCTAAAAACTAAAAAAGATAATTTATCATTTTTTAAATATTTAATTTCATTTACTATGGTTGAAATGTATTATAATTTTTATTGATATGATATTAAAATATTATGTTACACTTACATATGAAATATTTATATTCTATTATTCATATTACTATCTTTTATGGTAAAATTATTATTTCAATGGACATGTTATTTTTCCAATGGTCAGAATGCTTTTCTAACAGTAAGATTATTATTCCAACAATATGATTTACAACGGTCACATGGGTTTCCATAATCATATAAATACCTAATATTTCATTCATTAATCATTCAATTAAATTTTCTTCATGGTTATATAGATTTTAATTTTCCAAATACAAATCCCACAACTATCATTATGCTAATTTTCTGAAGTATTGTGCCTGAGTACAATCATTCTGGTGGGGAGATAAGATCAAAATTATTATATTATTATATTATTATTATCTATATATTAGACCATTTTTATATTTTAAATTATTATTGTCTTACTTTCATACTAATGTAACATTATTTATTTATTAGAATAATTTTTTGTCATTCTCTCTTAGTGATTTATGACACATTTGTAAGAATGGAAATTGCATTGATAAAAATATGGGTAATTACATTATTCACCACTTAAATAATTTTTTCCCAAAAAAATTAAAATTTTATTCTATGTTGATAATAGAGGACGTTTTCTATCCATCATCACTTCATTCAGTTCCCATGTTTCTAATTATACATAAGGTTTCGTTATAGTACATTGACCAATGATTGGTCTTGCTGCTTAAGACTGTGTCTCTAAGATCCACGATCTTTACTGGATTATCCACATATGAGAGATCATTTTATAAATATTACCATCTATAAATTTTGTACGCGTGATGGATCTAGTATGTAATTCTTGAAGATAGATACATAGAATAAATCATGTACATGAGAAATGGTTTATGGATGTTCAAATAGATATGATATAACTATGATGTAATCAATAATCTCAAAGTCGTTGATATAAAAGTAACATTGCATTCCATTATTTCCAAAACTCATGGCACTCCTCCATGGAGATATGTGATGGAATACCTTGTCCCCAACTGAAAACATGAGGTCCTATCATCAATTTTACGTATAGCTCTTTTAATGACATTGGGAAGCCTTGATATTAAATTGAATCATCTTCACTTTGTATACAATTTTTTCAACCATTTCAGATACCAGTAGATTTCATTCATTAAATTCATTACTTCATACATGTACTAAATATATTTCCCCATAAGGGATTTTTATGGAGCAATTTGGATGCATGAGTGAATACTATTATTGTATTATAAATCAATTTGAGTAGGATATGGATCCCCTTCAACATTTAATCCCATAAATCATTCCATCAAAATGTATTACACTATCAAGATAGTTCATTATATTAACTATAATTTTGAGGGTGATAGGATGTACTGATGTTCAACTCACTATATAGATCATGTTGGAGACTCTTCCATAACATTGAAGTGAATATTGAAAAACAATCAAATATAGTCAATAATATTGATAAATGAAGCATCATCACTTATCTAATGTTTATCTATGCAACTATATCAAGTTAAATATCATAACATATTAAAATTAAGTGATAATACATTATAAGAAGATCCACCACAACCCATATATCATTATTACCTCTTAATGAATTCGTAATAGCAATGATAATGTCCAGGGTAATATTTCCCAATATTAAGTTACATGTAATGGTTCCATTACCCCGTAGACTTTTTCCTTTCATCCGTATCATTCTAATATTCCAGTAATTTTGATGCATAACTTAAAATCTCATTATTTTTATTACTCCACTATTTTTCCCCTTTATATCTTGATATATATTTTTGTTACCTAGGTGGATGGATATGGTCAATAAATGTGAATCATTTTTGAAGAACCTTCTTTTTTTTATATATTTTATGGTACACAAACTCAGGAACAAAATCATACAAATCCTTCTTTATTAATTTGGAACTATGATTATTTATCCTTTTTGATAGCATGCACATTATTAGAAATTTACAAAGCAACACATTGATTATCCTTGATTTTAATCAAAAAGTATTGTTGAGAAGTCATTTTAAAATGGAAATATGATTTTCCTTGAATAATTATTCACATTTTCCATCCTTTATAGTCTATGAATATTGTATCGATCATAGTTTTCATCATTGACAATATTTCAGGATCCTTTCTACTTATATCATCAATAAAATTATTTTTATTTCCATGGGTGTTAGTTGATTGTGTAGTCACAATACATGATGATATATAACTATCTTCAATAGCACATATTCTTCTAATTAATTGTGAATATATAATAGAGTCTCTTTGATTAGTATATATCTCACAATTCATCCCATAATGAAAATTATACACGATTTTCAACATGAATATCACATATTCCAACTCTAAATCATGTGTGGGATAGATTTTATCAAGAAATTTTAAGTTCCATGAGGAATAAGCTATAATTTTATAATTCTCAATTAGTCTACAACCCAATACATTATTTTAAAAAACTGTATAAAATAAAAATATTTCCACTTGATTGATGTGTGACCACTACTGTAGTGGGAAACCACTTTTATCTCCTTAAATATTTATTCACAATTTTTGGTCTATACATAAATCACCCATATTCTATAAATCGTGTTTATTATGATTTTTAATCACGATAAGCTTCATCAATAATTCATACCTAGTCCATGGAAATTATGGATCTTACGATTTTCGTTTGTACCACTCCTAAATTTCCTTTTTTAAATAAGGGTCCACAGATATCCCTTTCAATGTGATTAAATTCCATAATAATGATAATTTCTCTATAAAAACATCATATTTAAAGTACTTTTCATATTTATAATCTTCTTTAAAAAACTTTATCACAATATTCAAATTCACTTCATGCTCTTCCTTGCATTGACAGAATATCAGAATACTATATATAAAGAGTACTACAAATTTTTCCAGAAATAATCAATTCAACATGACCATAAACATTGTTGGGTTATTAGTGAGTATGAAGGAAATATATATTAACTTATTGTGTCTATATATTGTTTTAAGGGAAGTATTGGGAATATCTTATTTATTCACATTAATTGTTGGTATCCTAACTGAAGGTCTAATTAATAGAAATATTGTGACCCATGTAATTTATTAAAAAAATAATCTATCTATGGAAGGTGATACATGAATTGTATCATGATTTTTTTGATATCATAATTATCAACATATTAGAGAAATTATCATTCTATCTTGATGAATAAGATGATGTTTTGACCCCATAGTGATGCAATCGATCATATAAAACCCTTTTACAAATTCTCTTGTTACAACATGTTCAGTTCATCCTTCTCAATGATGTCTATTCTGGAAGGATTCATTATTATATATAGATGTATAGGTACAACATTGATTGATAACATTACCTATCTACCATGTGAAACAACAAGAAACTCTTCAAGGAATATATTAGTATAATACATCAGAATTAACATGTTTTGAAGCATTATTCTATCATTGGCCTCATTAATTTGATTTAGATATGATTTTTCATAATAAAATAATATCCACACATGATATGTTGAATTTAAATGAGATTCATTTTCCTCCTTACCCTCAGAGAAAATTGGCGGGTGACTTTAGATGTGAAGAATGATATCAATTTTGTGAAAATAGATGATGAATTTATATATGTATTGAAAATACATTCCCAATATAACATAGAATTATAGTAATGGAATTATGAAACGTTTTTATGGTAGTTTCCCTAAAAAATCATTTAACAAGGAAATGTTATATACTAGGGATGTCATAAATTCCCAATTCAACATTCTCATAGATGATTAAACCTCCATTTTTTAGGTGTTATTTCAGTAGTTCTACTAAACATGAATGGTATGTAATAATGAATGAAACAAAAATTAAAATCTAAATTCCCAATTTTTGAATGATTAAACTACATACATGACACCACATAATTGTTGGGATCCACCTCAGCAGTAGTGATTGAATATTCCCTTCCTTTCTCTGCTGGACTAGGAGGTTGTTATCATTGATTGTGTTTGAAAACCAGTGGATGAAGGTGATTCCTCACAAAATGTATGTGCTCTATATAGTTGAAAAACTAGACTATATTCTGAGTGTTAATATGAACCTTTCTTTCCCCTATCACATTAGTTTCCTTATTCATCACTCCTCTACATTAATGGGCATGATTCCCTACTCCTCCAAATTTTAATCATCCCTCGGTGCACTATAGAATGTTTCTGGAATGCTTATTCCCACATTTTGTACATGTGGGATGTTGGGTTTTCTTTACTCAATGATCTTTATACCTTTATCCACCTATAGTAAAATCCAATTTATGCTATTATTTATGGCCCCATGAGACCACTGAGAGATACTGATATAGATCTCAATATGAAGGTTACAATAGACAGCTTCTCCAAATCTACCAATGACTGAAATATCTATGTCTTTTCATAGACTAGACAATAACATACAAAATATGTGGTCTAGATTTATTTTAGTGTTCATTGTAAATCCATAGTCAAAATAGAAAACACTTGTGATTTATTCCTAATATTCCCCATTAAACTCATCTTTTTTCTAATTTAGTCTTAGGAACTCCCTCTCAATTATAAGAGGTAGTGTTTTGGGAAATTATTTGTTGAAAAATATTTTATTAAATCCTCTCCACTCCCTGGAATCAATTTTCTATTTATACATCATATTATTGATCAGCATCTACCACTGATCGGCTCCCCCGACGAAGTGATAAAAGGGTTGTATGAATTTATCTTATTTCTAGAATTTGATAACAAGGAATATATTCTCAATAATGTTAATACGTTGACATGTGATGATGGTATCTGATGTTCCACTAAACATAGGTGGAGTTTGTCGCATAAAGGACTCATCTACAACATGATATTTCATAAGCTAATAAGGGAGTTCCTTGTGATTTAAATTTTCATTCATAACATGAGATAGTTGATCAATTACAACCATTATGTATTTATCCCTCATTCCCATCAGGATGGGAATATCATTAGGGAAATCATAACACTTCTTATCACATTGGATATCAGAACATGTTCTAATATTTCAATCCATTAACTATAAATGAAAATAAAATGGAATGAGAATACATTAAGTATTAATCATATAAGTTGTAACACATTAAATTTTATTTATATATTTTATCATTCTTTTTATCAATGATAATATCCCTATAAGGTCTTCCAATCTATTCATTTCTTCTTCTCCTTCAAAATGTCTCATAAAGAGATTGTGAATTTACAAAACATATCGCTTATGATTTTCAATCTGGGTGTGCATTAAGGACTATTTTTGAGAACCCATTCCTGATCATGTTAATATGAATATTGTTTTTTGGGGTTTTACCCCTAGTTTTATCCATTCTAGAGCCATATCCATTTTTAGTACCCGTACATGGATGTATTTTTCTAGAAACAACTCACTCAAAAAGTTTCTTTTGAGAAGTGCGGGATGAAGGTCATCCTACCACCCACTGTCGAAGAAAACCAAATGTGAAGGAGACAATGTTATCAAAACTTGATTATATGGACTGTGCCCTCCCCAAAGAACCAGCTTCTAGTGTGGCTGTTGGGTTGCTTTTAGGGAAGCCTGATTCTCAACTCTCTCTTTTGAAAGGAAAAGAGTTGATGATTGATGCCTCGCCTAAAAGAGTTCATAGAGTCCATTCTAATCTGCAAGATGATTTGGTTAAGGAGGATACCTTAACGTCGAATGTAAATTCTGCACCTTCCCTTGTTGATGACTCTCATCAAATTGATACATCGCAGAACGTTGATTGTCACCAGGAAATTCAGAAGCTCTTGCAGTATTCTAATGTTTCTGGGAAATGGGGGAATATCTCTGATGATGAAAGGGGAAACAGCAAAACCCCTACTCTGGGCAACATGCGATCTATATCCATTAAGGATGTTGTCTTGAGTGGTGAGGCAAGGATGACTAATGGTGAAGAATTTCCCTCTGTTCCACCAAGGAGGAGACCTCGCAATGTTTTTTCCCATCTTCCGAAGATCGAGTAGACTAGATTATCTTCAAAGGTGTCAAAAAAGATGTATGCAAATATTTTTATGATGTTCAACCAGGAGCAGTCTCAATCGGTGTGGGGGACTTCTGGTGAATCTGGTTACAGAAATGACATGTCATATTATGATTGTTAGTCCTGATTGCAGGTAATTATGTTTGTTTGACCCCTTTCGCCACTCTTATGTCCTTTTGAATAATAATTGGCCAGAATCATTGCTTATGGATGACCTTTTAAAAAAACCATTAAATAAAAATTAAGGATCAAAAGGTCTGGAGTCTCTGGATACTAGGTAAGTAATGAATTAATGAGAAACTAGAAAAAATATTTTACTAATCTCGTAAATGAGATCCTAACTATCTTTTATCTTCTATAACATCATAATAAAATCATGGGAAATACATACAAAAAAGGGGTGATCTATAAAATCCCAGTAATCGAATTAACAAGGAAATGAAACATGGCTCATGATTTAGAAGGAATAACATGATAACATAAAAGGAATGGCTCGTGAATCTGAATATTCCTGATTAAAATATAAAAAATGGTTTTATATGGTGATGGTAATATGGGAATGTTGAAACAACACAAAACATGACACAAACACGAGTCAAGGATAACTTCCAAGATGATATCACGTGGTGGAAAAAGTCCCACAATGGACTAGAGTTTCTCCATAATAACATAAATGCATATCATGAGACTAAAATATTACCCAATTTATTAGAGAGATATCTAGTTCCACCCATCATATCATGATAATTCATATTTCTTCCACAAAAACAATCAAACAGAGATAAAAGAATACATATTTCTCGTGGAATAAAATGAGTATTGTAATCATGTTATAAGTAATATCCAATGGGTGTTTAACAATCGTATCCTTGAAATAAGGGATTGAAATAATTCTTTTCATTAATAAAAATTAATAACAATAAATTATAAATAATTATGGCCAAATTAATTAAAAATAAGAAATATAGTGGTTAGGTAACATTAGAAGTGTACCACTTATGTCAAGTTTTATCAAACAGATTATACAATCGTTAATGAGGAAAAAAGAATAATTGTTTTCCTAAAACCAAAAATGAACAATAATAATTTTTTCATAAATTTAGTGGATTTATAAGAAATTCTATTTTGTATTGTTTTTGGGGATTATGTAACACCCCATGATTTTATAATACATTATCTCTTCTAATAAATTCAATAACTTGTATGACACACAAGACGGAGTTTGAGCGCACCACGACGTATTATACTAGTCATTTAAAAAGTGATTATGAATATTATTTTCTTAATTTTAAATTTTATATACTCTATATAATTTTATAATCCATATTATGTGTTTATTAGACATAATATAAGAACAGATTCATTTTTCCAGATAAAAAGAGTTTTTTTCAAAAAAAATGTAATTTTACCGCCTTTTAATTGATCACCTTTATTAAAAAACATATTTGAAACTTCTATATATTGAATTTAATTAAATTTAATTATTTTTCAGAATCTGGACATAAAAATTTATTTTGGATAAATTTTTGGTACTCTTATGATAACTTTCTTATTTTGATGAATAGTGAAAATACTAAATTTTAATTAAAAACAACTTTTTTTATCGATATAATTTATATTGTTAAATTATACATTTGAGTGGTTTTTTAGTATCATTAGATTATATTTTTATCATTTAATATAATTTAGGTCATTGTATTTAATGTCACATTTAATCTCGACATAAACAAGTTTTAATCTTTTAATAGTTATTATTTCTTAGAAACACGCTTTTTGTTTTGAATACAGGAATTAATTTTAAATTAATTTTTACCACATATGTGTTTTGAATTTGGAAAAATGGATTCCATATTTGGAATCTGGAGGTCTAAATTTTGAAAATAGGTATCTTTTATTTTTATACATTATGAATAATTATTTCGGTAAATATTTTATTTACCATGGTGAAATGGAAAATCTGGTAAATATGGGTAATCAAATATTATTATAATAATAATAAATTACCCTAACATGTGTATTATTCCAATTTTTTGATACATTCCTGACCATAGGCATCCTTGGGTCGATTTTGGGACCACTTTGTGCCACATGAGAGTGATAATGACACTTTATATTAATTAATTTAAATTGAAGACAAAATATGACATAAACACATATCTCTTAGTATACAATTTTTACATGGGGTTATATAAGTTATACTTTCGACTATAAATACTCATTAGAATGATAAAAATATTTCCTACTTAATTCTATTTTATTTATAATTTTTAGACATTACATAATTATATTTATTTATGACACAATGATGATGCATTAATTATATTATTAATAAATGAATCAAATAAATGGTATTGTAAATATTATAATAAATATAATTTGACAGTTTTTATGCTATAAACGAATTTTCTAGGTTCATATGACATGTTAGGATTTATTTAATGTATTTTGTTTGAATTAATAATGTTTTTTTGACATTGACACAAAACCAAATACCAAAAAGTTTCAAAATTGACATAAATTAAATTTTAAAACAAATACTATATTATTGGTTGATATAATAAACCTAAAAATCTAAAGATCTTAAAAATGGATTAAATAATATTATATATGTCATTAATGAACCACTGGTGGTTCTCTTGATTTTGTAGAGTAATTTTATTAATCATATAGTGAAAAAATAAAAGAATGTGCGGTAAAAGTTAAACTATTTAACTAAGAGCTAAATCTAAAAGATACAGTTAAAATGGTAACTTAAACATGTTTAAAACCTATTGGTTGAGAATAAATAGACCCATAACCACATAATTCTCTAAATAAATTCATTTGGATCAATTATAAACCGAAATTTATCTTATAATAAATTAATATTTTAATCTTTTCCTAAAGTGACCCACACCCCTCTTATAAAAGGGCACTTCCCCTTATCTCAAACTCACACCACCAAAGAAAGTTTTCTTGGAAAAAACCTTCCAAATATCCTCCCAACTTACCTATAATCAACCAAGAGTCCTTAATTTGATCATAAATCCAACCTATGGGGATATTTCGATCAACTTAAAAGGAAACTCCCCCAGAAGATGTAATAATTTCACCACCCTCTTTCAAGTTCATTTCTTCTTCCACTTCATCTTTCTTTGTTATTTCCAAACAAAAATAATAAATAATGTACCTCCTATATATTGTTATGGTATTATAAATATTTTACCAACAAATTCCTTATTCTATCTATCCTAAAAATGACAATGTCATCATACCTGCGTACGTATGGCTTACCGTCTCCACGTCATGGGGTAGTTTGTTATTCGAACACTTTATTATTTGTATGGGTATCATATGTAGTATAACTGATGTAAATAATAAATATAACATGTTAATTATTCTTTAAATATGATATAACATCCAATTACATATGATTTCACCATCAATATAATGATATTGTCTCTCGTGCGTACGTACGGATTACCGTCTCCATGACGCGATGAGATTCATTCCCACATTCAACATTCAAGGATGATTATAAAAAAATATATTATTAATATGTATTTAATATATTAAAAAATAATTCTAATTAATATATATATATATATATACTTACATATATCATATTCACCTACTTTCGTTCAATACGATATGAAAATGGAAACATCGTTTATGCGTACGTACGACCTACCGTCTCTATAACGGTGCCTTACATTTCAATATATATCTATTATAGATATTTTTATTCTAAATATATATGATATATAAATCATATATTGTATTATGGATGTATTTAAATCATGATATAAATGATACTATCAAGAATAACATGTTAAAACGCATACGATAATGAAAGCGATTTTTACCCAAAATGTATATTTAACATGGAAATGATTATTAAATGGGTAGTATGTACTCATAAATGAATCATGTATGTTATAATAAATATGAATTTGGTTCTGATATAATTTAATAATATACTATGGTAATTATACAGGGGGTTAAACATACCCTCTACCATAGGAAAGTGTAATGTAAGGGCTCATTCCTCAATCTCATTATTATTCGAGATTATTTATGGGTAAGTTTTTACTGACACATAATTATTATCTATGTCCATGTTTCATAAAATATTTTTCAAATGAATTATTTTTAAGGTAATATTTTATTAAAACATCATTTTAAATGTTTTAAGTATTTATTTTTCTAAATAATTCTCATTAATGTCTATGTTTTCAAAATGGTTTTTATGGATTTATTTATATGGACATGAATGTTTTTAAAATGTTAATTTCATTCAAATGATTTAGAGTGGTATGCAATGAATTGATTAAAAAAATATATTAAATGTCTTCCATTATAAATTCTGTGACTTTTAAATTTTTTCATGAAAAACAAAGATTTCTCTCAATGAGTATTACAAATCATTTTCATATATGTCAGCATCCTTTGATGGATTTTAAACATGTTTGAAGTTGATCTGTTATGATAAAAATATTCCATATTGTATTGTAGGTTTTGTGATATGTTTGATTATGGATGTGTTATTTTTATCCCATTAATGGTTTAGGTATAATATATTGATATTTCGCATGCCAGTTTTAGTATGAATGATATGTTATGTTTCAAGATTTTCATACGAGGAAAGTATTGGACATATTAAGTGATAGGTGTAGCCCGCTATAGCTCCTCGATGCCTCGGTATATATCCTTAGACAATTTGACATGGAATTGGTTGAGGCCATTCCCAATTTGATATATGGTTTTGTCTGAGGCCTTAACCATTTTTAGACGTCTTGGATGATGCATTGACAAAATGTTTCAAAATATCTGGAAATATACATTCCCTCAGTAAGAAAATAATATTGATGGTTCATGTGGTTATTCCACTAATATAATATTGATGATTATGTTCTATTATGGAATTATTTACTCAGCTAATATTTCTCTCATAATGTGTTCATGTTTATTATTTGTAATGGAATGTGTTTTCAATTATTCACCATGCCTATTTTTTATGTTATCTTCTGTTAAATTGTTTACCCATAGTGACCATCTGAGCTCACCCCTTTCTTATGTTTTATTTTCCTAGGATTCCCATGAAGTTTACTGAGATTTATATGCCGTGTTATGCTAAAAGGGAATAATGTCATTCTCAAAGAATGATCTATGTTGTATTTTGTGTTTGAAATTTTAATGTGAAGTTGATGTATGAAATATGTTTCCAAGACTACTAAAATGATCGGTCTATTGGGACATGACTTCCTTGTATCATGCCAATGAATTAAAATATTGCACTAACCCTCAGTAACTGGGGTTGGGGCATTGCATTTTGAATCAGATAAAGTTTATAAATATCCATGGAAACTATATTTAGAAAAACTGTTATTAGAGAACATTTCCCTACGATAGACTTTGACGATTATTATATAAGAACATCCAAAAATTTTGGTAATATAGATATTTTGTGGGTTTTCCATGCAATACATCCCTGTCTGGATACAAGAAGGTAGAGGCAGCTCTAGAATAGATGTACCTAGGGGTAAAAACTTTGACATGGGGTTTCGGGCTTGACCCTGGATATCCTAATACACGACAACTGGCCTTGATGAAATCTTCATTACAACACTCCTAGGGGATGTACTTATGATAATTCATAATTTATTTACAAACCATTATAAAGGATATATTAGTAAATATTCCAACAAAGAAACCATTTTAATTATTATGAGGCTATATGTGTTAAAATTTTAAATTAATGTTGAGAATTTTTCTAGTTTTTGGATTATATAGTATGATATGATCTAACCTAGTGTGTGTCATCATTTAGAAATGGCACCCAGTATAAGGAATATGAACTCCAGCAATATGCATGATCCAAAGGGATAGAAGGATCATATCAATCATATAATTAAGCCATCATTTATATGGGATATATCCACCAACTTATTCTCATCATATGAAAAAAATAGTATTAGGTGTTAATAAGATAAGTAATGAATTCTCTATGTTATATGGATTTGAAGGGAAGAAAGAGAAGAAAAGGATGGTATAGAGAAAGATAGATAATGGGAGGAGGGGAAAGAAGGATTTTACCATACGTGATAACTGTGGAATGAATCACCACATTAAATTATTGAAGGGAAAGAGAGTTTTTTATAAGTGTGGAGAAAAAGTTCACAAATTACATGATTGCATGGATAGAAAAAGAATCATATTTACAATGCTTCAACTAAAAAGAGTTGGGACACTACGTGAATCAATGTCCAAATCATTAAAGTATAACACAAATGCTTATATTAGATAATAATCAAGTTATTATAATACCGAAGATGATGAACAATGATTAGATTTATTATGTTGTTATTAATTTATTGTTTCATTTGAGTGTTGTATTAATTATTTACATGTTCATATAATTATAGAGTATACATGGATTGTACTATAGGACTATTTAATTAAGGACTTGGGATTGTGTGGAATCATGAAAAGTGACTCAATAGGGGGTTAAATTGTTTTGAAAAATATATGGTTGAGAGAATGAAAAACCATAATATGGATCTGATATTGAGGTAGAAATTTTGAAATATTGTAAGATTGATTTGGATAAATTATATTGGATATTTCTTGACTACCTTGAAACTGATTAATGATTTGTATATTCCATCACTTTTGGAGTTTACAACATTTTTGGATAGAATGAGTATATCCTGTATTCTATAAGGAATAAGGGAGCATGAATTTAATCAATAAGGTTTTATGGTAATTTAGGGTGTTACATTGTATTAAAAGAATACATGATGAATGTTTTCACATGTTATTACGTGGAAAAGGATATTCAATGTGTTTACCTTTCATATAAATTTTGGACTGTGAGTTTGGATAGAAGTATTTTGGACAATTCTAATGTTTGGAATGAATTATGTTAAACAATGGATACTATTGTTTAATTTTTAAAAAATTTCTTAATATTATTATTTTTTACTATTATAAAAATGACAACATGGAGGTTGGGAGACTACTCATCGTGTCTAGTAAGGCCATGAGACCTGAACCGACAATTGAAGGGCGACAAAGGTGCATCACCTACCACTGGCCCAAGTGATGTCATGGTTTTTATAATGATTTCTTTTTAAAATGGTCTGAAAGCTGAATTATGAATTCATTTTTTGCAACCATATACGATTAGGATAGATAGAATATTTTTGAGTTCTGTTATCTTTTTGAGTGAAATATGGGTTTTTTGTAGAAATTAGTTAACAAATGAAGTTATACTTGTCAAGTATTCTTACTCCTACTTATTATATGAATAAATTAATTCTTAACCATTAGGGAAGGTAACTTAAAACAAAAAATTTGTTATCCTAATACCTTATGTTTGGTTGAACCGATGATATTTTAAATCATCATAGTTTGATGGATTTGAGGCCTAAAATTTTACACTTGTTTGTGATTGATGAACTCAATCACTCCCTATAAATATTATGGTTTTCCTTCTAGTTATGTGTCTATAATTTACACCAACTTTCTCCTAATCGAGATCATAATTTGGTGGTGACATTTTAATTTTCTTTTCCATTTTATTAAAACTATTGTTTATTAAACCAATTTACGATGTAGGTTTTCCATGAAGGAATTACTGTATTTTTAACCATTTATTTGTTACGAACAATTTAAAATTTCTAGGAAGCAGTTTATTGATGGTGGGTAGAATGTAACACCCTAATATTTCAATGAACGTTATCTATTCAATGAAATTCAATAACATGTGTTACACGCAACACTGAGTTCGAGAGCACCACGACATACCAAACTAGTTGTTCAAAAGGCAGTTATGAATAGTATTAATTGAATTTTGAATTTTATATACTATATATAATTTTAAAATACATATTATATTTATATTGTACTAAATATAAGAAAAAATTCTTTTTTTAGATAAAAGAAGTATTTTTAAAAAAATTCAATTTTACCCCCATTTAATAGAGAACCGTTCATAAAACCAATTTTAATGATTTTAAATATTCAATTTAATTAAATTAAATTATTCTTTATAATCAGGAAATAAAAAATTAGTTTGGATAAATATTTGGTAATTTTTTGATAAATTTAATATTTTGATGATTAATGAAAAATAATATATTTTAATTAAAAAAAACTTTTTTAATCAAAATAATTTATAGTGTTAAATTAATCATTTGAGTGGTTTAATGTATCATTAGATTATATTTCTATCATTTAATATAATTTAGGTCATTGGATTTAATTTCACATTTAAACTCGACATAAACAAGTGTTAATTTTTTGATAGTTATTATTTCTTAAAAACATGCTTTTTTATTTTGACAACGGGAATTAATTAAAAATTAATTAATGCCACATATTTGTTTTGAATTTGTAATATTTATTCCATATTTGGAATTAGGAGGTACAATTTGTGTAAATATGTAACTTTTAATTTAAGGAAATATGAATAATTACTTCGGTAAATATTTTATTGACCAGGGATAAAAGGTAAATCTTCTAAATAAAGGTACACAAATATTATTATAATAATATTAAATTACTCTAACATGCGTCCAATTCATATTGGTTGATACATGTCCAACCATGTGCATTTTTGGGTCGATTTTGGGACCACATGGATCCACTTTAGAGTAATAATGACACTTTATATTAATTAATTTAATGTAAAGAAAAAATGACATAAACATATATCTTTTAGCAAAACAATTTCTACATGGGGTTATATAAGTTATAATTTCGACTATAAATAATAATTATAAATATGAAAATATTTCCTATATTATTAATTTTTTTTATTTTTAGACATTAGATACATAAATTTATTTATGACACAATGATGACTGATTAATTAACTTATTAATGAAAGAATCTAATAAATGGTATTGTAAATATTAAAATAAATATAATTTGAAATTTTTTATGCCATAAACTATATATATATATTAAAATTACATTTTAGTATTGATTTTATGTATTTTTTTGTCATAATAAAGTTTTCTTGACTTTAAAAGAACCAAATACCAAATAGTGTCAAAATTGACATAAAATATTTTTTTAAAAAAATATTATATTATTGGTTGATATATTATTCCTAAAAATATAAGGATCAGAAAAAGGGCTTAAATAATATTATATATGTCACTAATGAATCTCATTAGATTCTCTTATAAATTTAGTGTATGTTTATTAACCATATAGTACAAGAATACAAGAAGACACGGTAAAAGTTAACATACTTAACTAAAAGTTAAATCTAAATGATAATGTTAAAATGGTAACCTAAACATGTATAAAACCTTTTGGTAGAAATTATTTCCACCCATAACCACCTAATTCTAGAAATAAATTTATTTTGAGCTATTATTAACTGAAAATTATTGTATAATAAATTAACATTTTAATCTTTTCCTAAAGTGACACTCACCCATCTTTTAAAAGGGCACTTCCCCTTCTCTTAAAATCTCACCTCCAAATAAATTTGTCTTAGACAACCCCTAACCAAATATCCACCCATATTCCCTCACATCAACCTATATTTCTTACATTGATCTGAAATCCAACCTAAGGATCCGTTTGATCAACTCAAAAGGAAACACCTAAATAAGAGGTAATAATTTCACCATCCTCTTCCATGTTCTTTTCTTCTTACACATCCGATTTCTTTGCTGTTTCCATAAAAAAAATAACTCCAGTACCTCCTACATATTTTTATGTTATTTTAAATATGTTAAAACCAAATTCTTTATTATACCAATCCTATAAATGACAATGTCACTATACGTGCATACATATGGCTTACTGTCTCCACGTCGTGGTGTAGTTTTTTATTCAAACACTTCATTATTTAGATGGGTATAATAATTAGTATAAAAGATATAAATAATAAATATAAAATATTAATGATTATTTCTATATGATATACCATCCAATTATATACCATTTCACCGTCAATATAATGATATTTTTCTTGTGTGTACGTACGGATTACCATCTACACAACATGATGAGATTAATTCCCATGTTAACCATTCAAAGATGATTATAAAAATATATAATATTAAAAAGTATGTAATATATGAAATAAAAATGATACTAGATATATATGTGTGTGTGTGTGTGTCTGTGTGTGTGTGTATTTATGTTTGTACGTATGTAATTTCATATATCTTATTCACTTACTTCCGTTCAACATGATATGAAAATAGAAATAACATTTATGCGCACTTACGGCCTACCGTCTCCATAAACAATGCCTTCCATTTCAATATCTGTCTATTATAAATATTTATTTTCTAAATATATATGATATATAAATCAATTATTGTATTTTGTATGTATTTATATCATTATCTAAATGATACGATCAAGAATAAAAAGTTAAAATACCTACGACAATGAAAGCGATTATTACCCAAAATGTTAATTTAACATGGAAATAATTTTCAAATTGTTATTATAAAGGCATAAATTAATCATGTATGATATAATAAATATGATTATGGTTCTGGTATTATTTAATATTATACTATGGTCATTATACAGGGGGTTAAACTTTCCCTCAACCAAAGGAAAGTGCAAGGTAAGGGCAAATTCCTCAATCTATTTATTATTCGAGATTGTTTATGGGTAAGTTTTTACTAGGAAATATTTATTATCCATTTCCATATTTCATAAAAGAGTTTTCAATGGGATTCATTTTAAGGGAATCTTTTCTTAAAACATCATTTTAAATATTTTCAATATTTATTCTTCTAAATCATTCTCATTAATTTACATGTTTTCAAAATGGTTTTTAAGGATTTATTTATATGGACATAAATAAATTTATAATGTTAATTCCATTAAAAAATTTCCATGTTGTATGGGAAACATTGATTCAATAATGTCTTTAATTGTATTCCTTTCTAAATTGTGCAACATTTAAATGTATTCATGAAAAAGGGATATTTCTCTCAATGAGTTTTACAAATAATTTTAATCTATGTCAACATCCATTGACTTATTTTAAACTTGTTTCAAGTAGATTTATTATGATACACATATTCCATATTGTATTGAAGGTTTTGTGATATATTTGAAAATGGATGTGATATTCTTATACCATTCATGGTTTATGGATAATATATTGACATTTCGTATGCCAGTTTTAATACGAATGTTTATGTTATGTTTCAACCATTTAATATGATGAATGAATTCGACATAGTAATTGACCAATGTAGCCCACTATAGCTCCTCGATGCATCAGTAGGTCTCATGAGATAATTAGACGTTGAATTTTCCAAAGCCTCTCCAAATTTGATATAGGGTTTTGGATGAGGCCTTAATCATATTTAGACGACATGGATGAGGCCTTGAAAAAATGATTTATAATGTCTGGCACTATACATTACCTCATTATGAAAATAATTTTGATGGATCATGTGGTTATTCGACTAGTATAGTACCCGTGACTATTCTTTATTATACAATTATTTACTAATATCATATTTTTTCAGAAAGTGTTCATGTTTTTTTATTTGTAAAGGATTGAGTTTTCAATTATATACAATACCTATTGTTTATGTTATCTTCCGCTAAATTTTTTACCCTTACTGAGCATCTGATCTCACCCCTTATGTTTTATTTTACCAGGATTTCCAAGAAGTGTATTATAATTGATATGAAGGGATAATCTAAAAGGGAATAATGGCGTTCTCAAAGAACTATCTATGTTGTATTTTTTGTTTGAAATTCTAACGTGAAGGTGATGTTTGAAATCTATTTCCAAGACTGCTAAACTGGTCGGTCTTTCGTGATATGATTTCCTTGTATCATGCTAATGTATTAAAATAATGCATTGACTCTGGGTAATTGGGTTCGGGGAATTACAGTTTAATTTAAAATGGATAAGAAACAAAGTTGTTCTCTTTAATTAGGTCTTATTATAGAAGGAACCTATATAGACATGTATTTACCTATCAAATAATGTTGAATTTTGATGGATATATTTGTTTTGAAAATTTATAATGAATATACGATATGTATATAAGAATAATTATGATTTAAATGTAGGAAAAGGGTGGGGAAACATAACACCAAGTAAATATGAAGGTTTGGATAGATTCTTTAATATTTGTCTGAATATGATATGAATGTGAACATAATGACTATGGTAATAAAAATATATTTTTTAATTAATTTTTCCAGAACCTATTCCAAATAATTTTTTTATAATAATTTTAGTACATTTTTTCATTTTGATGACTTATAATTTTCAAATTAATCTTTCTGTGATTGTTTGTTTCATGGATTGATGGTCCCTTCACTAGTATATAATTATGTATTTTTTTCTAAAATGGGGATACATCTATAGAGGTGAATTGAAATCGTATTTATGAAATTATCGTATTATCAATGGATCTATATATTTTTTTTTCTTGAATGATGATGATTCATTTGACAAATGTCAAGGATAAAATATTAGTTTATTTTGGCTAGTTTTCTGACCATTACAAACTAGTTTCTTTTTATTTATTGTTATATTTATATATAAGTTATAGATAATTATATAAGTTATAATATATAAATAATTATTATTAATCTATAGATTTTTTTAGAAAAATCATTGAATTTAGTGATGGAAAACAAAAACTAATTGTCCTTAGAGATGGTTAACAACCATAATTTGGACAATGGTTTCATTTTTCTCTGAATAAGAGTAAATGGGAAAAGGGGTGGATATAAGATATTACATTATAAATTTAACATTAATGTATATATAGTATTTTGATGTTATTATGATTTCATGCCTAATGGATGTCATTATAAGGTAGATGATAGAAATAACCTAAAAGAAAAAGATGGATGATTTTACCTATTGAATGACATCTCTTTGATGATCTTATTAAGGAACATGTAATAATTCTTTTACTGAGATTAGAAATTTCAGAATGTGGGGAATGGATATTTTTTTAGAATTAGTAGTAATATATTCTTTTCCATGGATTAGAAGGTTTGACAAGAAGTGGATGTGAGGGGTTGTATTAAAAAGGGGAAGAGAGGGGTGTTTTTTATTATTATATTCATTAATTTATTATTTTTTGTCAAGACATTCAATAGTATTGATCCTTGTGACATTATAAAGTAAATAATTCTTGTTATATTTAACTAATTGGTGATTACATAATACATGTTCAAAAAATTCATGTATTTTGATTATTGTGTTCATTACCGTAAAATATAGTAGTTCATTATTCACCGAAAATTCAAGTATTTTAGTAAAATTGCAAAAACTCATACTAAATTTTTTTGATGATAAGATTTTAAAAAGGATATCTATTATATGAAAATAATTTTCTAAATATGTGAAGCTTAATTTATAAATAAAATAATCATTTATTAGATATATATTAATTTTAATATTATCATAGATTTTGTATGACAGTAAAAATAAATTACAAGGTCATAAAACTATCTTATAATTTTAATGAAAAATAATATTATTTTCGAAATCCATTTTATTTGCCTATATTTTTTCATTTTATTGTTATTAAAACATTTATGATTCGTAAAATTATAAATACATAATTTATTATTTATTAAAAACTTATTTTCATGTACCATGGATCAAATGTTTTATAATTTTAGTGTACTAATTAGATGTTAAGTGTTACTTTGTATGTGACACAACATCGGGAAACCAGGGATCAAACTGACAATGATTCAATGCACACCCAATTTTTTAGGGTAGTGGTCTTTTCTCTTATATCGGACATTAGCTAAAGCATGTTGATTGCATGATATATCTGTGGTGGTGTCATCAGGCTTTCCATTCGAGAATCATTCAATGGTGCATCATTGATGGGGAAAGGATGGTCTGTTATGATGTGATGTTGGCAGTAGGTGACATGCAATGCATGGATCCATGTGGTGGCAAGGTGCATGCATAGATGGAAATGTGTAGGGGATACATTCGATGAATTCCATGTCGATAGGAGATCGATGCACAAAGTGGGGATCCCAGAGGTGAAGAGGTAGCAAGGTGCAGGAATTAGTGACGATGGTCTAGGGTAAGAAACCAAGAGGTGTTTTGGTGGGATCCATTAGTGATGATGGGTGGTGGAAACATTATATGAAGCGATCTTAGTAGGAGTGTGACATGTTAGGCGGGGAACTTGGTGCACATGAATGTCGTTAGGGTCATGGCCAATAGGTTATATTATAATGGGATATTCATCTCCAATGGGTTTGCATCCCTTATAATGAGTTCCATATACCCAATATAGTAACATGGTTTGTTTGATTTAATAAAAAATGGGAATTCCCCCTACCTATTAAAAAATGTATTATATTTATAATTTTTATGGTACATAGATATTTTTTTAGAAGAATCCAAATGTGATATTACAATTTGATCAATCATATTACTACCCCTAAAGACCATATTACTAATCTAACAGTCATGTTACTATTTCAAAAATTATATTAATGTTACAATTTTCAGATTTATAATGGTCATATGGGTTCCCTATATCCTATAAATACATCATAATTTATGAAATAATAATTTATATCCATAATTTCTCATGGTTATATACATTCTAATTTTCAAAATTCATATTCCAATTCTATCTTTTAGTTCATGTATAAAGGGTTGTTCATGAGTGCAGTCATTTTAGTTGATTGGTAAGATGCTAAATATCATTTTCTTTTTTTCTTTTTTTTCAATTTATTATACCCTTGAAATATTTGGCATTCGTTTTTGTTTACATGATGAGTAGTGTATCATTATCCAATTATGAGAATAAAATTTTTTGGTTTCTTTATGTGTTGTATGGAATAATTAAAAAATGGGAAATTTCATTGATAAAATTATGGTTCCTTACACAGAATATTGGATCATTTAAACATGACATAATAATATTAGATTATCATAAACATAGGCATAACTAGAAATCCTACACATCTCATGCCGATTGGGTAAACCCCATGGTTGTAACTTGGGTGTTCCACACTGTCAGTACAACATCAAATTCCATGAGTGGGGGATAGTGTTCTTAGAAATTGACATGTTCAGAAATTTTTTACTTCTAGTTTAACCATAATAAATCCAATGGTAATACCCTCTTCGATATGAGGCATTTCACATGTGCATCTAATAATACATGGCTCCTCATCTAACCTCACAACCAGCTGCACCCATCAAATCCTAGGGTTATCCAAGGCATAATGTGAGGGGGTTTTTATATCACCATTGGTATGTGACAACATCTGTGCTCGAGGAAATGAACCCACCTAGCATATCATTTAACTATTATAATCCAAAACACCATGGGAATTCACAATGAACTCATTACCCACCTTGAATCACATACATCTTAGGCATTCCAAAGGTGATGTCTCAATAATGGAATCATGTCATTCAAGGTATTCTGGTTCACATCCCATCTTAAGAATATCAAGGAATAATGTGAATTTATATTCACAAATAATATCAATGGAAACCTAGTATCTCAATAATTTCAATTCCCATCATATATCATAGGAATCTCAGTAATCCTTGATAATACTGTATTGGGATGATGGATCTTAGTACCACTAGGAATTCCCCCAGTGTCATATAATATAATCCTAGACATCCTCGGATATCCATATATCATTATATAAAAATGATCATTGATATAATAAAAACAAGAAACAAAAAATAGCTAGTGAAATTCCCACACCCATCATCATAGTTCATAGACCCAACATACTTATTATGTTCACTCTAGTTTTAAAGGACACCCACAATAAATATTACCAAAAACTCAAGAATTTGATTATAATTCATCCATTATAATGAATATACTGAGGACCTAAAATGTCATTACATAATGAAACACCCTTCTGGTGTCTTTTATCACATCCCAGTCTAACGAAAATCACTCTCCCTATGATAGAAATTATTCCCCACTATATATCAAGGATCTCGCTTTACATTATTGGGCTCAAAGTGGTATGTAATATAGTAAACAGTCTATGTATTTATCATAGTACCCTCATTTATATCTTGTATCATGTAAGTTTTGTTCATATAGCCAATACAATATAATAATTACAATGGAATGTCCACCATTAAAAACTAGTCTAAATAAGATATCCTCCCTCCTTTACCACCTCACTAATTTTAAGGGTTCAATGATTTCACATGGTTGAAACTATCCCTCCTCTAACTGATCATCCCATAATCCTTGATTACCTATAATTATGTCATTATAGTGTCACATATGGGCCATAACACTTATTTCAATCTGATGTATCTTGTTATAGTAACCTTAAGTGTTTTTAACACCCATAAAAATATCATCATGGCGCATCGTCTAGGACATCAATGGTGGATAGAATTATTCTGAGTCCTAGGGTCTACATTAATTAAATATGATAACAAATTTAATTAAAAAACTATCTAATAATTTAAAAAATAAATCATACTAATTTAACCAGGTCAAATCCTTGAGAACGACGCCAGTTTTGACACAGGCCTGTCATGGGGCATGGAAAAAGAAATTTAATTTTCCTAGTGTAGCACAATGGCTGACCAAGCTCATCTCTATTGAGGATATTTTTTCATTCATTCACTAACATAATATAATTTAACTAAACTAATTATTTTTTGGTGTTTTTATTTAATCTAAGAATGGAATGAAATTTAATTTAAATGAAATATAAACCTAATTTGCAATGACAACATGCAATTAATTGAGAAAGAACTTGTCCTTTATGGGTTTGTTTGTGGGTTCCATCATTAACCTTATTGGTATTTAAATTATGTTTGATAATTCAATTATGAGATCTCATTCATGAATTACTATTATTTTATTTATTTTTGTGAAATATTGAATTCATTTAGCAATCTTAACTTCACCTCCTTCTTTTTGGGAATGAAGGGAAAGAGATGAATGTGCAACCAACCGAAAAGTGAATGTGCAATGGAAATAAAATAATTCCACCAAAATAAAAGAGGATGCGTAGAGACAAAAAAAATTAAGTACAGAAAAATTAATGTTGACACCAGAAATATTTATGTGGAAAACCCAAAAGGGAAAACCAGAGATCCTAGTATAGAAAGATGAATCCACTAAAATAAGGAGGTACATAGTAATGACTCCCCAAAATGGAAGGTATCTCAAATGTAATACTCAAGAATAAAATTGTGGATCAAAAGATAGAGAGCATGAATGAGGATTTTCAAAGAATGGAAATCACTAAAAGGGATTTTCTACTGGTTTTGTTGCTACTAGTGATCTGAAATTCTTTGCCACGGTCTCCTTATATAGGAAAAAGAATTAGTTTCAAATAATGTCACTGCCTCACAAGAGTGTCACCGTGTGAATTAATTCACACGGTCTTCGCCGGAATTAAAAACACCTATTTAATGAAGAAAACATGTGTTGCTTCAATTGATGAGGCGTTACGCGGTGTGCCAACCAGGAAGGCACCCAACAGACTCCCCCTATGACTCAAGTGGGGATCACCACCAACCCTGAAATCAGTTGGAAAGTCTCAAACATTCCTATGGGAAAACTCTTGGTCAACATGTATGAGCCGTTGTCATTTGTCTGGGTCTTCTCAAGCTATAACACTCTCTAATCAAGGACGTTGCAGATCCAATGATATCAAACATCTATATGTTTTTACCTATCATGAAAAGTGGAATTCTTTCCCAAAAAAATAGCACTCTTACTATCATAAAATAAATCCTACCTGTACGGATTTAAATTGATCTCTAGAATAAAAGTTTTCATCCATAATAATTCATTTCATGTCTTAGTAGTTGCAATAAACACTGATTCATTGGTAGATAAAGAAACACATCTTAGCAATCAAGATTTCCAAGATACAGCTCTCCTGACAGAAGTTATCAAATAGCATGAAGTTGACTTCCTTGAATCGATATCTCTTACCATATTTGAATCTGTAAATCCACAAAGCATAGGTTTCCCTTTGACAAAACACAATCATAGATCAGAAGTACCATAAAGATAATGAAAAATGTACTTCACTACTCTCCAATTCTCTCTACCAGGATTTGATAGAAAATTAATAACCACACCAACTGTATGATCTATATCAGGTCTAGTACATACCATAGAATACATCGAACATCCAATGGTAGATGAAGAAGGTATGTGCTGCAACTCCTCTCTCTCTTCATCGGTAGAAGGTGACTGACTGGTACTGAGATTAAAATTTAAATAAAGAGGATTACAAACCACTTTATCTTTATCCATATAAAATCTCTGAAGAAACATCTCAATGTATCTCTCCTTATATAACCACAACTTTTTGACTTCTTGTCACAAGAGATTATCATGCCAAGAATCTGTTGTGCAGGCCCCAAGTCATTCATCGCAAAAGACTTACAAAGATCCTTCTTCAATCTGTCAATTCTATATGTTTCATGGACTACAATGAGCATATCATCAATATAGAGAAATATTATAATAAAATAATCATCAGTAAATCTCTGAACAAAAACACAATGATCAGAAGATATCTTCCCAAAACCGTGATGATAAATGACAAACTAAAATTTCTTATACATCTACCTTGGAGCTTTCTTCAAACCATACAAACACTTCTTCAACCTACTGACATGATTTTCATTAACTATAAAAAAACATTTTGGATGCTCCATATAAATCTCCTCATCTGAATCTCCATGGAGGAATGTTGTCTTTAAATCTATAAACTCAATCTGTAGATCCAAACTAGAAGCCAAACCAAGAACAACCCAAATGGATGATATTTTGACAAAAGGTGAGAAAATCTCATCAAAATCAATAACTTTATTCTCACATGAGACTTTGACAACTAACCATTCCTTGTATTGTGGAACAGAACTGGATTCTTTATTCTTAATCTGATAAATCCACTGATTTTGCAAACCACTCTTCTTTGTCGGTACTTCAGCTACTCAAAAGTGTGGTTCTTGTGCAATGATGTCATCTCGTAATCTGTTACCACAACCCATTTTTCATACTGTTACCTCTCCATTGCCTCATAAATGATTCTGCTTCTCCCACTTCTGCAAGGAGCACATTCTCATTAGGTGAATATTGAGTAGAAGCAGTGCGATGTCGGGATAACCTCCAGAGTGGAATTGTGGGTTCAACAATGACCCCTAGAACCATATCATCAGAAACAAAAGGTGATTTAGAAACATCAACTCTAACATGTTCACCCTTAGTATCATTTTGTACATCAATTTGATCATCAGAATCAACAATATGAGGGAAATGTGAATTAGAACCTACCTCAAGACTGATAAAACCATCAGAAGCAGGAGGAGTGGATTTTTCTCCCCTATAAATGTATGGAATCGTATGATCCTCTGTAAATGCTGAATTGCAGCTTCTGAAATGTTTCATCAAAACAGGATCATAAAACCTATACCCAAACTATTCATGTCCATAGAAAATAAGAATACACTGGTGTGACTTATCACCTAGCTTGAATCTCTCATCTCTAGGCACATGAAAAAAAGCCTTGCAACCAAAATCACGCATGTGATCATACCGATCTCTTTGCCATACCAAAATTTTTCAAGAGTGTCTCTTTTCAAAGAAACCTCAGGTGATATGTTGATAATAAAAGAAGGAGTAAGTAAAGCCACACAACAAAATTTTCCATGCAACAATGATTCATTAAGAAAACAACAAACTCTTTCCAACAATGTCATATTCATCCGCTCGACCACACCATTCAGAAAATGGTGTCTTGGGAAGTGTCTTCTGATGCCGAATACCTTCCTACATGCAAGTCAGTTCAAACGGACCAAAATACTCTCCTTCATTGTCAGTGCGAATAAATTTCAATTTTTTTTGATTCCCTCTTACCAGAAACATGAAATTTCTTAAAAACACTATGGACATCACTTTTGAAATTCAATACATAATCCTAGAGATTTCTGAGTAGTCATAAATAAATGTAACATAATAAAGACAACCACTAAAGGTATTAGTCATTAAAGGACCACAACAATCAAAATGTAACAATTCATGTTCCTGTGACTTCCTCTGTGGAGGATGACTGCTGAAACTCACTCTGATCTGTTTCCCAGCCATGCAATGATCACATGTGTCCAATTTTACACACTTTAAATCTAGAAGAGGAATTTCTATTAGAAAAACAACCATTCCCTTTCTCACTGATGTGACTGATCCTCTTATGCCACAACATGGATGAAACACTACACTGAACAACACAAGAATTATCATAAGAAATAGAATCTCAAATCTAGTACAATCCGGATTGATTCTTCCCTCAAGGCACAATAAAAGAGCCATTGTAAATTTTCCATTGTAAATCACCAAAAGTACTAATAAACCCTTCATCCTCAAGAACGCTGGTAGAAATAAGATTCAAGAGAACCTCTGGCACTTGACAAACATTCTTTAAAATAACCTTACATCTTGTACTGGTCTCTAAACAGATAATCTCAATGCCTACAACGTCAGCGTAACCATCATTGTCCATATTCAAAATCCAAAAATTACTTAGGCAATAAGATATAAAGAACTCCTTCTTCAATGTCACATGAAAACAGGTACCACTGTCAACAACCCAACGATAATTATCAGAAGCAATGTTAATGAAGTCATAAAAAATAACAAGATCACCCCCTATAGAAGCCAAGACATGATCATCGCCATCCCCATTTTTCTCTTATGGATTTTCCTTAAAACTTTTCTCTCTTTTCAGATAATTAAAAAACTTGTTAACATGCCCCTTATTACCATAATTATGACATTCAAAATCTCTCTACTTCAGTCTATATTTGCTTCTGCCTCTACTTTCACCTTGATAGATATGCCCCCGGTCTGGGCTTCTCCCCCTGTTATCTATGACTAAAATCACTAAAGAAGATTTCTCCTAAGTGCATCTCCTAAACTATTCATTTAAAATAGCAGTTTTGAGAAAACTAAATGTCACAACACCTTTAGGATCAGAACCAGTTAGAGTAACACGTAAATTCTCCTGTGAATCGGGAAAAGTGTTAAGCAGCAAAAGAGCTAAAACCACATCTTCAAAATTGATACCTATTCTAGACAACTAATCAAAAATCCTTGATATTCACATAAATAATCAGAAATATATACACCTTCTCTTTACCTCATGTTCATCATTTGATTAAGAAGAAACGGTTTATTGTTTCCTATCTTCGAAGCTTAGGTCGTCTCAAGCCTCTCCCACAATTTTCTAGCATGAGAGATGTTGAGGATGTGGTTCATCACATTTTCCTCGACCCATTGGAAAATGAATCCCCAAACCATCTCATGCTCGAACGCCCATTCTTCGTCTGACATCCTCTCTGGATTTTGGGTACTAAACATTGGAAAATGCATTCATTTTACCAAAAGAAGATCCTTCATTTTATGTCGCTACTTATGATAGTTGATACCATTCAATAAAATCTTCCTACTATAATAGGCCTCCATAATAAATAAAAAACCAAACCCTCTAATACCAGATTTTGGGAAAGATGAGAAATCGAAGAATTCAAAAACAACTGAAAAGACAACGCGCAGTGGAAATAAAATATTTCCCCCCAACTAGAAGTGAATGCACAATGACAAAATTAAATGTTGAAAAAATAATGTTGATACTAGAAATTATTACATGGAATTTCCGAAAGGAAAAACCACAAGACCTTGTCTAGAAAGAGGAATCCACTAAAATCAAGAGGTACATGGTAGAGACTCCCCAAAATGGAAGGGCTCTCAAAAGTAATACTCAAGATTAAAATTGTGGATCAAAAGACTAAGTTTAAGAAAGATGATTTTCGATGAATGGCGATAACTGAAAGGGATTTTCTCTTGGTGTTGTTGTTTTAGGTTTTCTAAAATTCCTTTCCACTATCTCCTTATATAAGAATATGATTAAGCGTCAGATAATGTCACCACATCAAATGAGTGTCACAGTGTGTATTAATTCACACAGTTTTAGCCCGTTAAAAAAAATCATTAAAGGAGAAACCACATGATGCTCTAATTGAAGAGGATTTATGCAGTGAACCATCCAATAAGGTGCCCAAAAATCCTTTAATCATGGTTGATGACACACCTTGATCGAGTGTGTGACATCTTCCAAGAACTGACTCCATCGTATGCCATTTCCACCACTGAATGGCTCAAATCCATTGTATGAAGAGCTGGATTCCAATAGAAGGGAGGGAAAAGATTTAATAAAATAACAAAATTTAGTTTTAGATTAGTTACATGGTGGAAGATCTCCACACCGATGCACATCACTCTCGCTCATCAAAATCTTAATAAGACATAGGAATTTAAGAATAGAATAAATAAAATTTCCACATACCTTCCATGGGCCATGTCTCGGGTTAACCCTTAATTTTTTAGGTTAATAGGTTACAGTGGATAATATGAGAAGAATAACATAAGAAAAGAATGTGAAACGATGAATAATTAAACAAGGTGGATGGGTGGAAACAATAATAAAAATAATGCATGAATTTATATGAAATGAAAATTACAATTGAAAAGTAAAAAAAATAAAAAATAAAATAAAAAAGAAATGTGGAAGATTTTAGGCCATCCTCCATTGATGGAGACCTCCTCCTTGGTTCATTGAGTAATGGATGGAGAATGGGATGATTTGCGAAGGAGGCAAATGCCTCCTTTTATAGGCATAATTCGGTCCTCTAATAGTTTGCGCATTTCAGACCCATTAAATGGTAGTTTCACGCATGGACCGCTTCTTTAATGTTGTTCATAAATACGTTGGTAGTTTACCCTCCAAATTTGGGCTCTTTTTGACACCGGATGAAGGAGTTAGGAATTTTTAATTCACAATTTCTGTTTCTAGATGTAGCTTTCAGGAAGCTTCCTTAAAATATATAACATTAAATGGTATCATTAATGACTTAAAAAATCTTTATATTTTTTGTAGAACCAGACCTATGTTTCCTAGTTCTATCCTAGGTGGAATCACCTCAATTGGATGTTTTAATGCCCTTTTCATGGATCTGTTATGTTGGTGGTGTCCACAGTGTCATCCTGAAAAATTCATAAACTTCGTTGATTTTGAAGCACTTTAGATGGATGAATCAGCTCATGGTTTAGAAGACAAAGTTAAAGGAAATAAAATCAAGATAATAAGAAAAATTTATTCACAAAAGTTGGACATATATTTTATGATAAATGACAAAAATACCCCTCTGATAAAAATCTGTCAAAATTCCAGATTTAACAGCTTTTTTCATTTAATCTCAAATAACCACTATAACCTATAAATGGGACAATTACCCATAAAATAACACAATGGTGGGTTATAAAAAATTATTTAAAGTATAAAATATATGAAAATATGAGCATAATAGCTCCCCCAGACTTAAACATTACACTCCTGGGAAATCAACATACATCAAAATCAAAATCCACACAAAAATCAAAAATTGAAAAATATCGATGATCTTATCAAAAATATAATTCCATCATATATCATCTATGAAAAAAAATCTCTCCCATTTTCATTTCAATCATTAAATTTTTTCCACAATCATAAATCAATCTATGGCCCAATCCAAACCTACCTCAATTTAATTTTTATGTCACTCTTCACTCAAAGAAATTGAATCTACAGTTATGGTCATACTTGAAAATTACATGTATCACCATAGGTTTGTGGAAAGCAGTAAACAAAACAACGTGCAAAAATACAACTGAAACCAATGTACTAAATGTAAATAGCAAATCCAGTAGCATTGTGGGCCAAAGCCCGATCCCATGCTCTCCAGATCCAACCAGCAATCAAGTACCTAAGGTTGAAGGGCCATAATCCCTACCTATACCTGCAACCATATAATCGGTTTGGGCCGAAAAGCAGGACCCAAATAGGGTGTCAGACTTATCCCAGAAGGCAACCACGAAAATATTTGTGCCCTACCGTCTGTGAAGGATATACCAAAAGTAATGGTAAATAAATACAGTAAACAATTATACCAATTACCATTCACATTAATTCAATACACAGCCAGGAAAAACCAGAAAATTTTTCTATTCCAAGACAAGAAAGTAACATAGCAGGTATCTAAAAAGACTACCTAAACACAAGAAGTACAAAACCCAAGCTTGTTCTTTGTCTTGGTGGACTCATGACAACCAACTATCAAAATTCTCACTGACTCTCTAGATGTCTTAAACTAACAGACCCCTATAGTCCAGTAATTAAACAAGGAACAGACACTCTGGGAAGCTCCCACATCAATTCCCCTATGGTCTTGCAATGATAGCTACAGACTCTTTGAGTAAGAACTTAAGTCCAATTAAACCTATGGTCTCGATGCATATGTAAACTAAGAACACTCTTGGGAAGCAGAAATTCCAATTCCTGTAGGTCCTGCGTACAAAACTAAAACCAACAGACCCTCTAGAGAAGCACTTAGTCATCTATTCCCTCTTCGATCTCCCACACCAGGTTCTCACAGCCCTGAGCAGTCCAGTCATGCGTAATAGACTATTAGCAGCCCTAAGTAAGTTAAAAATATACATGGATAATAGCTACCATACATAAAAAGCATTTAAACGGCAGGCAGCACATGAAATCAGTGATAACAAGTAAACTAAAAATTGCAATAGGGTTGCCTCACATGCAACGGTGCCAAACAGCAATGAACATCCAAACAGGGGAAGAAAACACCAAAGGGGTGATCCTCAAACATGCAACCAAGCATATATTAGAAAAAATTAATCATAATCTAAAAATAAATAATTGACAATAAAACAATAGGATCAAAATCCTAATCCTGGGATACCCGACACATGGGTATCCCTCACTTTTGAAACCAAAACTCAAATAACTTCAACGTAGGAAAACAAACCACCTAATTTGATCCTCGATGATCGATATACTTGAACCGTGACCCGTGAATTGTCCTAGGACGGAGTAGATCTACAAAAACATCTAAAACGCTCAACCTCAGATAACCCATACGAGAGGAAGAATTAGGAAATGAGGCCATAGAAGAACCAAGAACTCATCGTTGTGATTCTTCTACAATCAACTAAGTTAGATTTGGACAACCGTTGATGGATCGGTGGCTCGTAGAATAATCGGCCTCCTTGGATGTTCTGGACGGGATTAGGCGGAGAAGAAGATGTTTACGATCATTAGGCGCGACCCCAGGTCGATTAATGAAATAAGAAAAGTACACAGCGTGTACTATTAAAGAACACGTTGTGTAGTGGGTTTTTCCATACTCCGCCAAAATCGGCATCCACATCACCCCTACACACCATGTGTGTGGCCCGGACACGGCCAACACAGAGCTTCAAGCGGCAGAGGAGTACAAAGAGTGTACTTATAAATTACACAACATGTACTCTGAAAATTTACAGATTCTCCATTTTTCCATAAAAAGCCGGTAAAAGTGATCCGTACCTGAAACTGAAGCTCCAGGTTCTTACAAACTTCCCCCATTAAAGAAAATCGCCCCTAAATTTCTCTAACGAGATGTATAAGAAGAAACCTCAAACAAATCTGGCCACTGTGATCGTATATCAGCCTCCCTCTCCCAAGTCTCGTCTTGTATACGGCCGTGCTGCCATAGCACCCGTACCAGAGGAACAGAATGGCCATGAAGTAATTTTTCACTATGATCAACAATCCTGATAGGATGCTACTCTAAAGATGCATCCTCCTCCAAATCAACCTCATCGGATTGAAAAACATTAGACGGGTCTAAGAAATATCGTCGAAGCTGAGAAACATGAATTATTTCATGCATAGCCTAGTACCTCTGAGGTAACTACATCCTATAAGCAACCATCCCAACTCTCTCAAGAACCTCAAACAGCTCGATGTATCTTTGTGAAAGCATACCCTATCTCTGAATCCTCTTGTGTCCCAACATCGGTGTGACACATAGGAAAACCAGATCCCCGACCTCACACTTCAGAGGTCATCTCCGCTGATCAGTATAAGACTTCTCCCGAGACTGTGTTGTAGCCATCCTCTTTTGAATCAACTCTATCAATTCTGATGTCTCCTAATGAAGATGAGGTCCCTGCAAAGCTACCTCTCCGGCCTCTAGCCAGCATAAAATTGATCAGCATGGCCTATCGTACAAAGCCTCGTAAGGTTCCATCTGAATAGTCACCTGAAAATTGTTGTTGTAGGAAAACTCCACCAGAGGAATATGCTTCTCCCAAGAACCGACAAAGTCTAGAATGCAAGCTCGGAGCATATCCTCAAGCACCTAGATTGTATGCTCAGACTGGACATCAGTCTAGGGATGGTATGTTGTACTCAAAAGTAACTGTGTACCCAAAGCCCTTTGTAGCCCCTGCCAGAATTTAGAAGTAAAACATGCATCCCTGTCTAAAATAATGGATTGTGGAACTCCATACAGACGTACAATCTCTCGGATGTAAAACTATCCCAGCTCATCAACACTGAAGGTCTCCTTGATCGGCAAGAAGTGTGTAACATTCATGAGCCATTCCACTACAACCCAAACCGCATCATTTCCTCGAGGCGATCTTGATAAACCCATCACGAAGTCCATCGCGACATCATTCCATTTCCACTCAGGAATGGGTAACTGCTGTAAAATCCATGCTGGTCACTAATTCTCTGCCTTCACTTGCTGACAGGTGGAACACCGCATAACAAAACCAGCCACATCATTCTTCATACCTGGCCATCAGTACTGACAGTGCAAGTCTCGGTACATCTTGGTGACACCAGGATGAACTACCCAAGTTGAAGCTTGAAACTCCCACATTATCTCCTCACGTATTTCTGATGAAACCCAAACACGGCCATGAAAAAGTAGCGCCTCGTCATCTCCTAGTGTCCATCCTGGTGTAGGGTCCCCATCTAACACACCCTCCCGTAGGACTAGGCCCTCAGGGTCTGATTGCTACCTCATTCGAACTCGATCAAAAAGGGTAGAGGTAATAGCTATATAAGAAAAAACCGTCTATCCCTGTATGTCATGAACCTTTAGATGCATCTCACAGAACAGATCCATGAGCTGCCACTAACTGCTGGCCTTTTGAACTGCATGCAACTAAGTCCTCCTACTTAGTGCGTCTTCCACAGTATTGAATTTCCCAAGTGTATAAGCAAGCTCGAAATCGAAATACTGTAGGTACTTGAACCACCTTCACTGTCTTAGATTCAAGTCACGCATCGTGAATATATACCTGAGGCTATTGTGGTCATTATATACCACAAAATGATCTCCCATGAGATAGTGCCTCCAACAACGCAAAGCATGAACAACAACATCCAACTCCAGGTCGTGCGTAGGATGGTTCTTCTCATGTGGCCTCAACTGCCAAGATCATTACGCGACAACACGACCTTCCTACATAAGCACTGCTCCATGCCTGGTGCTAAATGCATCACAGAAAACTGTATAACTCTTGCCCGACTCTGGAAGAACTAGAATCGGTGCTGAATTCAATCTCCCCTTCAGGTCGTGGAAGGCTGAGTCCCAATCTTCTGACCAAACATACTTCAAACCCTTCTTAGTCAAGTTGACCAATGGCACTTCTATGTTTGAGAAGTCCTGTATAAACCTCCTGTTGTATCCAGTCAGTCCCACGAAACATCATACCTCAAAGACATTATTCGGTGGCTCCCAGTTAACTACTACTCTCACCTTCTATGGGTCTACTAATACTGCTGTGTCTGAGATGACATGGCCCAGGAAGTGAATCTCATCCATCTAGAAATGGCACTTTCAGAGCATAACAGATAACTAATGCTCTCTCAGTGTAATCAAAACTATCTCAAGATGGGTAGCGTGGTCATGTCGAGTGTGAGAGTACACTAAGATATTGTCTACAAATACAACGATGAAAGAATCCAAGTAAGGATGGAAATACATTGTTCATTAGCACTATGAAAAATGTTGGTGCATTCGTGAGACCAAACAATATAACCAAATACTCGTACAGACCATACATGCTTCCGAAAGCCATGAGAGGTATATCATATGGTCTGACCCACAACTGATGATAGTCGGATCTCAAGTTGATCTTCGAGAATACCCTGGATCCTCGAAGCTGATCAAAAAAATCATCAATCTTCAGTGATGGATAACAATTCTTGACCATAAACTAGTTTACCATTCAATATTCCATGCAAATCCATAAGGTACCATCCACCTTATTCTAAAACAACACATTCAAACCCCAAGGAGTAGTACTGGGTCAGATGAAACCCTTAGCCTAAAACTCCTCCAACTGCTTCTTAAGCTCTTGAAACTCAAGCATAGCCATCCTATAAGGAGGTATGGATACCGGTGCTACTCTTGGATCAAGCTCAATAAGGAAGTCTACCTCACGCTACAGAGGAAACCCTGAAAAGTATTCTAGAATGACATCCGAGAAACGGTCGACTACCGGAGGAAAGTCCATCGCAGAGGTCCCCGGATCATCCAGATATAAACTAGAAATTTGGGCTATAACACTGCCCAACCCATGATGCTCTGGTCTAGCTCTTCTTTCCTGGACATCCCATTCTCCCTTGTGAAGAAAGGACCCACCCTCTGGTGACATGAAACTCACCTTGCGGAAATAACCATCGATAATGGCCTGAAAAGGAACAAGCTAGTTCATTCCGAGAATGACTTCATAACCCATCATCTCAAGTAAATAATGATCCCACACGAAGTTAGACCCACCAAACTCCAGGGGGCACTCCTTGCACTGACGCACACCAGTAGTTCTATGTCCCAAAGGAGTGTCTAGAGCCAAATTATCCTCACAAGTAAAGGTAGTAAGTCTAAGACTCTGCATAGTGTGCACAGAAATAAATCTATGAGAAGCACTGGTATTGAAAAGTGTAAAAGATAAAACTGAGGCAACTAATATCATACCTCAAACTGTAGAAGGTACAAGATCCTGCTCCAGATGAATCTGCTCTACTGCATATGTCTATCCAGTATCGCGGCCCTTTGTAGAAGCCTGATATCCCTGAGCTGATACCCCTTGAGCCTAACCACCGCGTCCATGACCTCTACCCTGTCCTGAACGACCATAAGAACTCTAGCCCCCAGTCTGCAGCAGAATTGGTAATCCTGCTCTTGTACGAGGAGTAGAAATAGATCCTCTTTCACTAGCCACTAGAATAAGAACCCTGCACAAACACTGCAGATGGCCCACTTTCCAAAAGCTCAGCACTCCACTGGAGCTCTCGGGCACTGAGGCTGCTTATGCACTTTTTTTCCGCACTAATACCACAACACATGGTTGCCAGAAGGAGGATCTCGTTTTCTAGAAGAATTACCTCGCTTCCTAGAGTCACCTAAAGTAGACTCTCAGTGGCGCTTCCTACTGTCAGTATGAAATGAATCTGCCTTGGATGCTGAATTGCGCTGGTCCACAGCTCAATTCTCCCTCAGATTTCTTTCCGTGATCAGGGCCTGGTTGACTATCAGAGTAATAGAAGTCAACTAGAAGACGTTCACCTACAATCTTATCTCTAGTTTGAAGACATCCTCAAACTTCCTTGCCAAAAATAGCTCGTCATTTTCCAGAACGGGATCGAAATGTTGTAACTCAGTGAATAGGGAGGAATACTCCATAATCGAATGATTACCCTGATATAGGTTCATGAACTCCCTGGCCATGTCAGCTCTAAGCGACACTGGATAGAAGTAGTCACAGAACATACGCTGGAATTCATCCCATGCCATATTCTGCTGGTGACCTTCCTGTGAGACTACATCCCACCATCTCTGGGCAGAATCTCTCAGCATGTAGGTCGCAAGCTTCACCCTTCTGTCTGTGGGGGTCTCCAAATGCTCGAAGATGGAAAGCATGGTTTCTAGCCATGACTCTACAACCTGAGGTCCTCCATCCCCTGTGAAAGTGGGAGGACGATGATGCTGGAAGACTCGCGTCAGCTCTGCCATAGACAGGGCAGGATGCTGAGCTCCCTAGAAGGTCTGCATGATCCTCATGAAGCCCTCTATGAACTAAGCATCAGCAACAGTTTCAATAATCACTGTAGGTTCTATGCCCGGAATAATCGGCGGAACTACTGGTAGTCCCTGGTCTGCCGTATCAGGAATACGGTCACTGCCTAGTTCCTGGCATGCAACGGGAGGACGTCTTGGTGCCATAGCCCTGAAAGGTCAAAACAACGCCTCAGATTTAGAATTAACAAGGAACAAAAACACAAGAGTACAAAATGGGAACGGGAGAGAGAAACACATAAGTATTTAAAACAAGACTACATGGTGTGTATTTAAACTACATGACATGTTTGTTGAATCCATTTACTTGGCGTGTAATTCTGCCACCACTGGTTGTGTAACATTCCGAACTACAAACCGTGTTGTCCCAAAACACGGCCTGTACTTGAACTCAACTCCCTTGCCCGAGTCTCTTTGTAAGGATAACCTACACAATCCTCCTAATTCTAAACTACATAGCATATCCACTAAGGACACGACGTGTACTAGATAGGTTTTGGTGACCCATGTAGCGGTTACTGGGCTGGATATATAGCTGACCCCTACACGGCATGTTCCGAACCAACACTACATGTATAAGGATAGATAACACCGACCCGTGTAGCTTGTGACATGGCCGGGTAACTAGAAGAAAACTACACGGTGTGTACTACATTATTTTCCCCGACCCGTGTTGTTAGTGACACGGCTGGGTACACGGATGACTACTACACGGCGTGTACTTATGGTACATGGCATTTCCCCGAAGAATTTCCGACACCCCATGTTTTTGTTCACACAGATAGTAACATGGTTTAAAAACTACACAACACCTATGAATAAATTACACGCCGTTTATTCTGGGTTTTTTGCAGGAAGCAGCTCAAAAACTACTCCGAAAACCAGAAACACTGAAAACCAAACAACAATGTCCCAAATTTCGATTCGTGGGGGGCCATACTACCCGTGAATCAAATCTTGGCATCATAACCATGCATACAACAAGTAAACAGCATAACAATTCTATGATTCGCCAAATTCCGATCCTCGAGGGCCCATAACACCTCTAAGACCAAATTTTGGTGTTCATGATAAATTAACTGTAAAATAAATGACACCCTATCAATATTGCGGTACCTCTATCACAGAAACTATCACAGAATCATACATAATATTTCACAACATCCTTCACAACAACATGTAATTTCTAATGCACCCTTGATGGAATTATATAATGCATTACATTTGATTTTCTAACCAGTGCCTATATGTTGCATGAGATGGCATACCCACATCTCATCGGGTTGAAACAGAATAAAACCACAATCATATAAACTGTAACATCACAAAACAAGTGCATCACCCAACGGTGAAATATAATAAACATTAACACTTGAAAAAACTGAAAATTGCAATTATAAGGTAATATGGATTTTCCCTGTACATAGGTTAATTACTCTCGGGCATTGTTAAGTACTAACTACCCATTTCTTCCAATCCATTTCTATGGTCGCAAAACAGTAAGGCAATAGAAAAGAAGAAAACTCTTTTGATACCACTTTGTAATGACCTGAGTCCGGAGCCACATAACTGTTGCCCCGTACCTGGTTCTCCACATAACCTCAAGCGCATTTCCCCAAACGCCAGAGGCTGCCGACTAGCAGCGAGGGCCTTTGTGAGTCAGTGGGGAAACAATGCCCTCATTTGGTAAAGTATGCAGTGGAAGAATAAATATAAATAATAGCAGAAGAAGTAAATAGAAAGCAACAACTGAACTAAAAGTAAAATCAATGTCTGATATAATAATGATGCAGAATGGTACATGTATCAATGGAAAGTAGTTAACAAAACAACATGCTAAAATACACCTGAAACCCAAGTACTAAATGTAAACAACAACTTTAGCAGCATCGAGGGACAAAGCGTGGTCCCATGCTCTCCAGCTCCGACCAGCAATCAAGTACCTTAGGTAAAAGGCCACAATCCCTACCTATACCTGCAACCATATAATCTGTTTGGGCCGAAAAGCAGGACTCAAATAGGGTGTGAGACTAATCCCAGTAGGAAACCACCACAACATTTGTGCCCTACCATCAGTGAGTGATATAGAAAAAGTAAATGTAAATAAATATAGTAAACAATTCTACCAATTACCATTCACATTCATTTAATACACAACCAGGAAAAACCAGCAATGTTTTCTATTCCATGATAATCAAGTAACACAGCAGGTATCTAAAAAGACTACCTGAATGCAAGAAGTACAAAACCCAAGCTTGTTCATTGGCTTAGTGGGCTCATCACAACCAACCATCAAAATTCACACTGACTCTATGGCTGGCTGAAACTAGCGGACCCCTATAGTCCAGTAATCAAACAAGGCAAAAACACTCTGGGAAGCTCTCACGTCAATTCTACTATGGTCTTGAAATGATAGCTATAGACTCTCTAAGGAAGCACTTACGTCTAATTCCTCATGTGGTCTCGATGCATGGGTAAACTAAGAACGCTCTTGGGAAGCACAGAGTCCTATTCCCATAGGTCCTACGTACGAAACTAAAACCAATAGACCCTCTAGGGAAGCACTTAATCTTATATTCCCTCTTTTAACTCCCACACTAGGTTCTCACAGCCCTGAGTAGTCCAATCGTGCATAATCAACTGTTATCAGCCCTAAGTAAGTTAAACAACTACTTGGATAATAGCTATCATACATCAAAAGCATTTAAACACTGGGCAACAAATGCAATCAGTGATAACAAGAAAACTAACAATTATAATAGGGTTTCCTCATAGGAAATGGTGCCAAACGGCGATGAACAACCAAACAGGGGATGAAAACACCTAAGGGGTGATCCTCATACATGAGACCAAGAATATATTAGCAACAATTAATCATAAGATAACAAGAAATATAGGACAATTAAACAATAGGATCAAAATCCTAAACCCAGGATACCCGATACATGGGTATCTGATACTTGTGCAACCAAAGCTCAACGAACGTCAACATAGGGCAACAAACCACTTATCTCAATCCTAGATGATTGATATACTTGAACCTTGGCCCGTGAATCATCCTAGAACAGAGTATATCTGCAAAAACATCTAAAAAGTTCAACCTTAGATAACCCATACGAGAGGAAGAATCAGGCAACGAGGCCAATGAAGAACCAAGAACTCACAGCTTCAATTCTTCTGCAAATCGATGGAGTTCGATTCGGACAACCGGTGACGGATCGGTGGATCGGAGAAGAATTGGCCTCCTTTGACGTTCTTGAGTGTATTAGGTGGAGAAGAAGATGTTTACAATCATTAGGCATGAACTCGGGTCGATTAATGAAATAATAAAAGTACACAGCGTGTAGTGAGTTTTTTCATACTCCGCCAAAATCGGCCTCTACATCACCCCTACACACCATGTGTGTGGCCCGGACATGGACAACTCATGGCTTTGAGCGGCAGAGGAGTACACGGTGTTTACACATAAAGTACACGGCATGTACTCTGAAAATTTTCAGATTCTCCATTTTTCCTTAAAAATCCCGTAAAAGAGATCTATACCTGAAACCGAAGCTCTGGGTTCTTACATTCATTAAGGCTCAAAATGTGTTTTGGACAAAAAAAATGAAAGGAGTTTAATTGATAATCCTAAAAAGTGAACTCCCTTTTAAATTAAATCATTATTTTTCTTCCTCTAATGCTCGGAGATTCCTTCTACCATTATGATCCTATAAAAGAAAAATTATCAATTAATCTAAAGGATAATTTCATTTATGCTCAAAATAAAAAGAGGGAGGGGGTGAATGCTAATCTAATTCCTAGTACTGAATTTGAAATATAAATTTTTAATATTCAATATTAGAGTACTAAAAAGAAATTAAAGGATAAATCATGGTATGATACCCCTAGTGGGCCCTAACATCTTTTACTGCCTCCATAGGGTAGTACTAGCTTTTTCCATAATCTTTCTATGGATGAAGCTTCTTTGATCTGAACCACCACATCTGGATCTTCCAAGCTCGTGGTTCCTTTTTCATGATGAGGAGGATGCCATGGACATAGTATACTAGATCCGCCCCTTTGCAATGTTGTACATCTTACATGGTTGGAGTAGGATGATGTATTTATCTTCCTCTTCTTTGGTTGCTACATCTACAACCTTCCATTTCCCTTCTAGTGCCCCCTCAAATAAATATTCAATGTTTTTAGGCAACTCTAAATGTTCCTCAACAGGTGCAATTTGTATTCTACAATCATCCTCTAGGGCATAATACGAGATGGCCGAATTGGATGAAGGTGGGTAGTCGGTCTCCTCCACATCAAGATTAGATTCAACTTCATTGATGTCTTCAGTGAAATCAGGGAAGACCAGTGAAACTTCCTTCTTGGACATGAATCTTTTTAAGTCAACTTAGAGTTCATTGACCATGGAAATCAAATATTACGATGAGATCCATGTTTCTATGACACTTTCCACTTGCTTGAACATTATCATCAATGCATTAGCTCTTCATTGGAGGGCCTCCTCAGTTTAGTCTATTTCTTATTCTTGTACCTATGAGTAATTGTTAGTCCATATAGAATAATAATCATTTTAATTCAACATGGAAGGTTTTTCATAAAAGATGAAATCTAACTGAGTTGCCAAAAAAGAAAACGTAAATGAACTGATGATTGGCACCATACCAATGGCGCCAGTTTTGACGCAGGCCTGTCGTAGGGCATCAAAAAAGAAATTTAACTTTCCTAGTGCAACATAGTGGCTGACTAGGGTCATCTCTTTTTGGGAGATTTTTTCAGTCGGTCACTCACTTAGTCTAGTATAACGAAACTAATTATTTTTGGTTGTTTTTATTTAATTTAGAAATGGAATTAAATTTAATTTAAATTAAATATAAAACTAACAAGCAATGATAAAGAGCAGTTAATTGAGAAAGAACTTGTCCTTTATGGGTTGGTTTATGGGTTCCACCATTATCTGTGTTGGTATTTAAATTACGTTTGGTAATTCAATTATGAGATCTTATTCATGAATTACTATTATTTTATTTATTGGTGTGAAATCTTGAATGCATTTAGAAATAGTACCTTCACATCCTCCTATAATCAAGGTCGATGGAACACCTCGATTGGGAGTGTGACATCTTCCATGAACTGACTCCATCATATTCCACTCAACTACTGAATGGATCAACTCCATCGTATAAAGAGATTGTATCCAGTTCAAGGGAGGGAAAAGATTTAACAAAATAATAGAAATGAGTTTGATATCATTGTCATGGTGGGTGATCGCAACACCCATGCACATCACTTTTTCTTATAACATACTTAATAAGAAATAGGAATTTAAGCACGGAATAAATGAAATTTCCACATACCTTCCATAGGAATGTCTCAGGTCAACCCCTCATTTTTTAGGGTAAGGGGTCACGGTGGATAATATGAGAAAAATAAAATAATAAAATAAGGAGAAAATACAAAGAAGAAACCAGAATGGATGGGTAGACGCAATAATAAAAACAATGCATTAATTTATTTCAAATATAAATTACAATTGAAAACTAAATAAAATAAACCAATTAAAAGGAAATGTGGAAGATTTTTGGCTGGCCTCCCTCAGTGGAGATCTCCTCAATGGTTCCTTGATGGAATGGATGGTGAATGGGATGATTTGGGAAGGAGCTGAGGTCCTCCTATAATAGGCATAATTCTGTCCTCCAAAGGATTTTGCGTTGTTGGCCCATTAAATAGAAGTTTCACGCATGGAAACCATCTTAAATGTTTTTGATAAATATGTTTTTTATTCACCTTAAAAATTCCAGCACTTTGGGGCACTAGATTATGGAGTTTGGAATTTTTAATTCTCAGTTTCTGTTTCTGGACGCAGCTTCCATGAAGATTCCTTCAAATATATAACATCCAATGGTAGCCTTAATGACTTCAAAACTCTAAAATATTTGGTGTAGAGATGGCCCTATGTGATTGTGATATATCAGGTGAAATCACCTCAATTGGATGTGTGAAGTCCTAGTTGTGGTTCTGTTATGTTGGTGGGGTCCATGCTGTCTGCCTGGAAAAATCATAAACTTCATTGATTTTTTAAGCCCTTTATATGATCGAATAAGCTCTAGGTCCCACAAATAAAGTTGAAAGAAATGAAATCAGGCTTATAAAATCATTTGAATCACAAAACATGGACATATATTTTATGATAAATTAAAAAAATACACATATGATAAAAATCTGTTAGAATTCTACATTTAATCGCTTTTTGCATTTTAGCTCAAATTACCACTATAAAATAAATATACGACAATTACCCATACAATAACACTATGGTGGGATTATAAAAAATGATTTAAAGTATAAAATATAATATAATGTGATCTTCATCAGAGTGAAGACCACATAGCTCATTCTATATTAAATATGGCATAATTAATTTTGGGAATATATATGAGAACACCTGTAATGACCCAAACTTTTATTAATGAAAAATTATCTTGATCTAATTAAATTTCTAGTAATGTATAATGGATATATTAAAAAATGAAATTTCTGTGTATTAAGTTTTATAATTTCGAAATACCGTTAATAACTGTTATCTTTACTAATATAGTTGTTGAACTGCAATCATATGATTACTATAAATATAGTGCTTTAACAAATCTATCTTACTCAGAAAAAGGAAGTGATGGCCCAATCCAATACAATTTCTCTATAGGAAACCCATTTTTCAGAGCATGGAAAGGAGTTAGCATCATTATTCTTATCCTTTGACCATTCCCATACCAGGCTTCAACACGTTAGGCTTGAACGGAACCCCCTACCGGAGAAGTGGAAGTTGATAGAAATTACCACCCGAACGATATTATATGATCCACCCCCAGAGTATGTCACCATCTCCCACCTTAAACTTAGGTCTTATGCAGCTATTATAAGGGGATATGTAACATGACCCTTTCACTATGATTATGTGCAATTTTATTGTGTAAAATAATTAATATATACTCATTTTATTATTGTTACTTGGTAAACACTTTTTAAAGCACAAATAGTTTTTTTAGTTAGTATTAAATTAAGAAATCAATTTTTATGAATTAATATATTTTATAATTAAATAATATTTTAATAAAATATTTTTACTATAATATTTTTTTATTAGATATAAATTATTGTATTTTTTTATGAATATAATTGTAATTATTATTACGATTTGAAATCTCTTTTTGTCAAAACCCATTAAAATTTGATAAATGTATGTTTTAATATTAACTATGAAAATTCAAATATTTAGAAAATTATATAGATAAAATGAATATTATTTTTAGATTTAGAATGTCAAAATTATCTAATAGTGAATTCTTTATAATTTTTATAGACAGTCGAATTTTGGGAAAATCACACACCATTAAAATATATATTTTGTTTTATGACATCATAGTTACCAAATAGTGATGTAATTAAATACAATAAAAGGTAATTTTGGCTATAATATGTTTTATCTATAAAAAATTATATTATATTTGTTGGATTTATTTTACAATGACTTAGTGGGCCCTCCATGACTTATAAAACATTTTATCTTTTTAAAATGATTTCCTTGTGAGTTTGACTCACCTCCACATAAAAAAGCCTAATATTTTAATAAGTTCATCCACTCTCCTTAGAAAAAAGATTTTTCTACTCCCTCTAAGAATTAACCATGGGAAAAAACCATTTGTTAGTTTATAGTATTGATTAGTTTAATATGTAGGATCCAAAACCTAAATAGTAATGAATTCCCACTCTTTTCCTATATAAACACACACAAGCTCCCACTTCACTTCACCAAAAATCTTTGTATCTTGACAAACCTCTTCCATCCTCTCTCTAGAATCTTCCCAAGGCACCCCAATATCCCTAGAATACTCTCTCAATCCTCTACCATGCCTTTGGGATCACACTTCTATGTAAGGGATTTATTCCTTTCTCATTTTGTCCAAATTTCTGAATGTTGTAATACCATTTTTTTAAGTTAAAAATTTTGAGGTATGATTTATCACATATCCCATAATTATATCCATATTCATGAATTATTAGAGACCCATTTATCTATCATTAATTCCTCCCATGTACACCTAGTACCATGCCAAAATTCCATGAGATATTTCTCTCTCTTCTTTCACCTTTCAATCAGTTCCTTAATATTATCCATCTAAATTCCATTACAAATGCTGGTAAATTTATCTATATAACCCCCTTACTGTAAATTCTATGTACATATGATGAGATAACCATTTCTCCCTCATCACCAATTTTTATGAATCCTTATGTACCGTTGTTATGCTACTGAAATTAGACTTCCATTTTCCAAGTCAAAGTCATCGTGTAGTGAATACCATGCCCATTTCTCTATCCCGAGTATTCACCTATTTGAATATTTCATTATTGGTAAAATATTTTCATATATGTATTCCACATTCCTTTATAATTTAATATATGTTCATGTTTCATTTTCCATGATGTATGATCCATGTGGCACAATTATTCAAGAAAGGAAATGTTTATAAAGGGTTCCCCATAATAGCGCTCCAATGCATTGGGTAAATATTAGTATCCTCATATGTCAAGTGAAATGATGTTTTTATCATGATAATTCATGTCAAATGAGGGTTTACTAATCATCCATTTGCAATAAGGTTTTACTCATGCTCCATGTGCAATGAGTCTTGGCTTAGGATGATGTCATGTTAAAGGTTGTTTTCACATTTCCATGTTATGATAATCATGTTATTTAATTCCTTTATGTTCATGATTATTTTGTGCTCCATTGATATTCCTATTACCTTGAATGTAAGATATTCTTCATGTTATGCATTGTTTACCACCTTACAGGTCTTTATAGCTCACATTTTTCTTATAATTGTCCTCAGGTTATGCGATGCAATGCTAAGTATGAAGGAATGTTGTGGTCATGTAAAGAAAGTTTTCAATAATGTTTTTGTGTTTTATATTATATGTTGTTATGTAATGTTCCTAATTTCCCATGACACTAGACCTATCAATCGTCATAGATTTCCAAAGAACAATTTTATGTTAAAAATCATGTTTAAGGGTGTAATAAAGAGCAGGGTTGTTATAGTTGGTATCAAAGGATAGGTTTAGTTATTGTTTGGATTATGAATAAAAAACCCAAGTGAAAGCCTTAGGGATAAGACTAAGTATACTGAAAACACCCTTAATTTTTTTTTGTATTGAGCAAGTGGTTTATCAATCAAATACATCCCTATCTAGATATGAGCAGGTAGAGGTGGTTCTACACAATTGTATCTAGGGGTAAAACCCAAAAACACCACTGAGAAGGAGACTCGAATTGGAAATGGTGCACGAAAATGGGCCTTGTGGCACTCTTGGTTACGAATATCCTTGTGGTTATTCTTTAGTAAATTCATGATCATAGTATGAATAATTATTAAGTGAATAAAAAAATTCCCCTAATAATATATGTTTTGATGTAGATCATGGATAACATATATTGAGGCCTATAAATTCATTAGTTAAGGAAATAAATTTAATTTATAAGTTATACCTTTTGTCTTTGGATTTCCCTTTATGTGTTACACCTAAAATTTCTTTTATTCCATCCAATGGATGGTAATAGGGGGGCCCTTACTAACAACTGACTTGATGATCAATGTAATGATTGTTCCAATTAGATTCCCAATCCCATGGGAGTAGGAATAAGAAATTTGTCACAATACTCTCTCACATTACTCCTATTTTGATTAGAAACATGGTTCAAGAGGAACATTAAACCCCCCTAAAAAATAACAAGTCAAAATCCAGAGCTTCATGAGAAAAATGCTACATAATTTTAATGGATTATCAGATACCTCAATTGTCGAACAATGGATCAACTTCATTGAAAATATCTTATCCATCCTTTAGTGTTCTGGAAAAGAGAATGTTTTTTCATTCTTCTTATTGTATAGAGGGTGAGGCTGATCAATGGTGTAAATTGATAAAAAATACAATGCCTAAGGAGAGGATCATGGTGTTGGAATGGATGATTTCTAAAAAATGTTTTTTGATAAATCTTTTTTGTGCACCCTTCGACATAAGATGAAAAGGGACTTCGTTTCCCTCAAGAAAAAAAAAGATGATGAACCCATCATAGGGTATAATGAAAACATCACATGGCTTTCATGATATGCCTCTAGCTTTGTCGTTACCCTCGAATGCAAGGTTTTCCGCTCATTTGGTGGGATAATACATAGCCTATGGAATGCCCTAGAGATCAGTGACTTTGATAGCTATGAAGAAATAGTATTATGAGCCCTTAAAGTTGAAATGGTTATTGGTGAATTTCAGGGGTATCATGGGGATAAGAAGAATAAGGTGGAATATAATTCCAACAGTCCAATGGATAAATAAAATAGTTCTATGAAATTATAACACCCACTTTCCAATAGTGAGGAATGAAGAATCGCATAAATTTCGTGAAGGGGACAAGGAAATTCATTAGGTGTGGAAGAGAAGGGCTCATGACTATTAACTGCTGACAAGAAAAAACCCGCTGCTGGAATAGTAGAAAGGAACACTCCGTTCGACCATCAGCGCATTTTTCACTGCTTAAAAAACAAATAACAGAGGATCATTTCAAAATAGATCACTAAGACAAGGGTTTTTGAAGGCAACAAATAATCTCCAATACAGTATGGCAGAGATTTTTCCTTCACAACTACAAAAGTAGACCCCGAAAACAATGTGGTGGCATGTATGCTGGTTATTCATTCATGAATAGAAAATGTACGGTTTGATTCTGGGTCTATGCATTCTTTTATATACCAATATTTTAGTAGAAAAATTACAAATCCATGATAAATCATGAATGTAATGATGTCAGTAAGAATGAAAAATGGGGAAATTATTGTATCCCATGAATATAACTCATCCCCAGTCATAATTTGTTGATTCAACTTCTCAGTGAACCTCTTCATACACCCTATGGGTGAATTTGATGCAATTCATGGCATGGATTGTATTTCTCTATATAGAGGAAACCTAAATTGTCGGGAGAGGGAAAACACTCTCCATATAGAGAATTGACCCCTGATTATATATAATTTCATGGAGGATGATAACTCTTCTTTTTCACCATCATCTCAAGCATGGATATTACTTCCCTATGTGCATGCAAATCTTGCTCAGATAATTGAGCCTATGGTAGGAACCATCCTTGAAGATATTCCTATTGTGAGGGAATTCACAAAAGTGTTTCCCAAAGAATTTCGTGGTCATCCTCCTATACGAGATGTTGAAATATAAATTGATCTTATACTGAGGGATTTGATAATATCCAAGACTCCGTATAGAATGGATATGATGGATTATGAGGAACTAAAGAAACAAATACAGTATAATCTTGATAAATGTTTTATACACCCATGTGCTTCACCATGGGGTGAACCGGTCCTCTTCGACAAGAAGAATGATGGGTCAATTCTCCTTTTAATTGATTACCGCGAGCTTAACAAAATCAAGAAAAATTGCAAGTATCCTATTCCACAAATTTATGACTTGTTCGACTGACTACATGGAGCATAATACTTATCAAAGGTGTATTTATGGTCTGTATATTACCATGTAATGTTGAAGAAGAAGGATATCCCCAAGACTACATTTTGTACACGGTACGGGGACTATGAATTAACAATAATACCTTTATAACTCACTAATTATCTAGAAATCATCATGAAAATGATGAATAGAGTCTTTTAAGATTACTTAGACAAATTTGTGGTACTATTTATAGATTATATTTTAATATACTACAACACCATGGAGGAACATGATGAGAATATAAGAATTGTACTAGAGAACTTGTGAAAGGATAAGCTCTATGCCATGTACAATAATTTTATGTTTTGGTTGAAGGAAGTCTCATTCTTGGGTCATATCATCTCATGAAATGGGATATTTATGGATACCTCCATGAAAACATTAATTGAGGGATGACTGAGGCCAAAATTGTTTATGTATATCCGTAGTTTCCTGGGATTCGATGGATAGTATCACAGATTTGTGAAATATTTCTCATGATTTTCAAATAACGTTATAAAGATAACTCAAAAAGGAGTTACATTTTAGTGGAGTGTTGAATGAGAAGATAGCCTCAAGGAGTGGAAAAGGGGCCTTATCACTGCACTCGTGCTCACAATAACCACAAGTGGTGAAATTCTTGTGGTTTTTAGTGATTCATAAAAGAAAGGACTAGGTTGTGTGTTGATGAAAAATGACAATGTCATTACCTATGCTTCAACGTAATTGAATGTTCCTGAGTAAAACTATCAAAAACATGTTTTGGAGTTGGCTATATTAATAATTGATTTGAAAAATTTGCTAAATTACCTATTTTTGGAGAAGTGTAAAAAATACACGGATCACAAAGGCCTGAAGTATATATTCGCACATAATGAGTTGAATATGCGCCAACAAAGATGGATAGAGCTGATCAATGTCCATGGTGTCTCAATACATTACCACCCTGGGAAAGTGAAAAAGGTGTCAGATCTTCTAAGAAGAAAGGTACCATCAATTCTATAATTGATGAGAATTAAAAAGGATCTAATCGTCTTAGATTTGACTAAGATGGACATGGGAATCATAATGAAGGGAACATCATCAATCCTTTCGCAAATGATTTCTCAGCTGTATATTTTGGAAAAGGTAATGGATTCTCCATAGGATTATGTGAGAATTTAGTGGAAAGGGGAAACTATAGAAAAAGGGATATACTTGGATTTCAATGTTAATGGAGAGTGAGTTGTGTTACTTGGGAAAATACTATGTGTTCCATCAAATCTGGAGTTAAAGAATGAACTTTTAGATGATTCATATAGTATAAATTTCCCTATCCACTCAGGAAACACAATGATGTATCGAGATCTATGAGATCATTATTGGGGGTATAACATGAAGAAGTTGATCGCTGGGTATACATCAATATGCCTAGTATGTCGGCAAGTGAAGGATGAGTGGAAGAAGTATAAGGGGTTGGTTCATCCATTACCCATACAAATGTTGAAACGGGAGAACACCGTCATGGGCTTTGTCAATGGACATCCAAATAAATCGAAAGGAAACAATGTTATTTAGGTTATTATGTATCTTATTACAAATATTGTACACTTAATTGAAATTCATGAGGATTTTTCATTGGATAAACTGGTTGGGACATACTTTAGAGAATTATTAAGGCTTCATAGAGTTCCCCTATCAATTATATCTGATTGAGATCCAAGATTCACCTATATGTTCTAGAAGAGTCTGTTACATGCTTTGAATACTTATCTGAACTTTAGTATGGCTTATCATCCACAAACTGATGGACAATCTGAGTGGACTATCCCACTACTAGAGGAAATGTTGAGAGCATGCTCATTAGACATAAAAGGAGGATGGTATTAACATATTCAATGGGTTAGTTCTCATACAATAAAAGTTTCAACTCAAGAATCAAAAATTCTCCTTATTAATCCTTTTATGGGAAGTGGTTAAAAACACTGGCATGTTGAGATGAAGTTTGTGAGGGAAAACTCTTAGGTCTATAAATGGTCGGAGAAATGGGGGCGAAGGTTAAGACCATCCAGTAGCATATTAATGCTACTCAGAGGTGACAAAATAGATATACTTATAATCAACTATGTGACCTATATTTTTATGTTGAGACATGTTATTCCTGCCCATATCATAGTGGAAGAGAGTTATGAGTTATGAGTAGAATGTAAATCATATTCCAAGGTACATCGACCCTTTTTTGATCTTCGATCGCATTGGAGTAGTTTCATATCGAATAGCACACCCACCGAACTTATCTCAAGTAGATGATGTATTATATGTATCACTCAATAAGAATTAAATATGTGAACCATCATATGGACTCAATCCAGGGGTGGTACCATCGGAGAATGACCTCTCCTATGAAGAGAATCTAGTGAGGATCTTATATCATAGGGAAAAAGTACTACGAAATAAGACAATGCCCCTAGTCAAGGTGTTGTGGAGAAACCACCAGTTTGATGAAGCAATGTGGGAAATAGTGGATGTGATAAAGAAGAGTTATACTCATCTATTTCAGTGTGAGAAAAAGAAATTTCATTGGTGAAATTACTTAGGCGTTATTTTAATGATCCAAACATTTATTAATGAAAATTCATATTGATCTAATTGAATGTATTATTATGTAAAATTGATATATAAAACATATAATCTTACTTGGTTTTATGTTTTTGGATTTCTAATTACTATTTATAATTTTTACCCTTGATAATACAGTCTCTTGAAAAGTGATCAGATAATTAGTATAATTGTAGGGCTTTAAGAAATTCAATTTACTAAGACAAATTATGTGATGGCCACATCCAATATAATTTCTCTATACGAAGCCAATTTTTCAGAGCTCAAAAAAGAGGTAACATCATTAGGATTATCTCTTGACCAAGCCCAAGACAAACATTAATACATTATTCCTAAACGGAACCGCCTATTGGAGAGGATGAAGTTGATAGATATTACCACCTGAGTGATGTTATCCATACCACCAAAAGAGTCTGTCACTATCACTCAACATACCCTTATGTCTTATATGGCTATTATAAGGGGTTAAGTAACTAGACCCTAACACTATGATAATGTTCATTATTTTTTATAGAATACTGAATATATATTAATTTTATTACTGGGACTTCGAAAATAGTTCTTAAATCAAAAATAGTGTTTTTAGTTAATATTCAATTAAGAAATCTATTTTGATGAATTATATATTTTTGAATTAAATAATATTTTAATAAAATGTTACTAATAAATTTATTTTTTATTAAATATAAATGATTATATAATTTTTATGTATATAGTTGTTATTTTTATTTTTATTTCAAAGATCTTTTTGTCAAAACCCATCAATTCTTGATAAATCTCTGTTTTTATTTTTAAAGTTTTAATTCAAATATATTGAAAATAATTTAGATAAAATGAATATTTTTTTGGATTCAGGAATTTGAAATTATCTAACGTTGAATTTTTCATTAATTTATGAGACAGTCGAATTTGGGGTATAAAATAAATACCATTTAAATATATAATGTGTTTTATGACATAATAATGGCCCAATAGTGATGTAATAAAATAAAATAAATAATTTTCTTCCATACTATGTTTTATCTTTAAAATAATGTGATTTTATATTTTTTGATTTATTTTACAAGGCCTTTGTGGATCAACCAAGACTTATAAAACATTTTGTCTTTTTAAAATTATTTCCTTGAGTGTGTGACTCACCTCCACATAATCGAGCCTAATATTTTAAAAAATCCAACAAATGGCCATATAAAATAGTTTTTTTCACTCCCCATTGGTAAAAATATTTTGGAAACCCATGGGATGGTTTTTGGATTTGATTAGTTTAATGTGTAGTGTCCAAAACATAAATAATAAAAAAAATTCCCTCTCTTTTCCTATATAAACCCACCCAAGCTCGCACTTGTCTTCACTCAAAACATTTGGATCTCAACAAAAATCTTCCCTTATCTCTCTACAATTCTCTCAGGGCACCCAAACAACCCTATAAGCCTCTCTCAACCCTCTCACGTGCCTTTGGAATCACACTTTCAAGTAAGGGATTTCTTCCATTTTAAATTTTTTCCAAATCTCCTTGTGTTGTTATACCCTTATTTTCAATTAAATATGATGGATAATGATTTATCACATCACCCAAACATCCATATTTATTTTTTATTGATGATAGACATCTTTATCTTTAATTAATTTCTCTAATGTACACCCATTACCATGCTAAAATTCTATAAGTGATTTCCCTCTCCTCATTTACATTTCCAGAAATTCTTTTATATTATGCATATATTTTCCATTAAATATGATGGGAAATGTATGTATATGATCACCTTAATGTCCATTACATATACATATGGTGAGATACCCCTTTATCTCTCATCAAACATTTTTATGAATCCTTATGTCACGATGTTATGTTGTAGAAAATGCATCGTGATTTTCCAAGACAATGTAATTCTATAATGAATACCATGCACATTTATCTATTAAGGTTATTCAAATCTATGAACATTTTATTATTGATTAAATAGTTTCATTTATGTATTCCAAATTTCATTATCATGTAATAAATGATGATGTTGAATGACCTATGTTGTATGAACCATCTGGCACACTTATGCATGAAATTAAATGTTTATAAAGGGTGTGCCCTTATAGAACTTTAATAAATTGGGTAAAGATTGGTATCATGATAAATTAAGTGAAATAATGTTTTACTCATGATAAATCAAGTAAAATAAGGTTTTACTCATTCAATATGTGTAATGTGGGTTTACTCATGATCCATGTGCAATGAGCCCCAGCTCATGCTGATATCATGTTAAAGGTTGTTGTCACATTTCAATGTTATGACTATCATGCAATATCCTGCCTTTATGATCATATTTCTATTGTGCTCTATTTATATGACTGTTACCTAAAATGTACTAAAATATTCATGTTATTACTTGTTTACTCCTTTGATAGGCTTTATAGATCACCGTTTTATTATGCATGTCCTCAGGTTTTCCCACGCAATGCTAAGTACGAAGGAATGTTGTGGTCATGTAAAGGATGTTTTCCATAACTATGGTGTCTTTTATGTTCTAAGTTGTAATATAATGATCCAAAATTTTCAATACTCTAGACCTCTCGATACTCATATTTTTCTTATGTGATTATTTTTGTAATAAATCATGTTTATGTTTGTAATAAGGATCAGGGTTGTTATAACACCTACTTCATTAAAAGATTATCCACTATTGAATTTCTTGTTAGGTAACTCCACCAATACTCAATCAACATCACCCATGATCAAATGGTAACCACCAACACAAATCATGTATTAATAAATTCCCAGACACAGACATAATGAAAAGCATCATTTATTAATAAACTATAAAATTTAATTAATTTTTTTTCATAAAGTCTAAATTCTCATTAGTTTCCTCATCACACCAGAAATACTGTAGAACACACGTTAAAGGTCATCAGTGGACCACCAAAAACACAATAGGTCAAAATAATAAAATACAGTGGTTTTTTCATAAATAATTTATATATACATAATTTCAATATCCCTAAATAGAAATTTTGTACAGTTTATCTTCAATGAATCAAATGACTATAGTACTTGTAAGTAATTTTGGGTATTCCATACGGTGCATTAAGATAAAGACTCTTGAAAATGGGTGCTTTAATAATTAACCTGTAAAATTTATTTATAATCCCTAATCAAAAACAAATTTTAATTTATCATCTAGTGGATAGGAATAGATGAAAGAAATGGTGAACCACACCATAATTTCCGACCAGAGCTAACTAAACCACACACAAAACATGGGGTAAAAGAGATGTGAGAGGGGGTTTTAACCCCCTACTATTACCATATATAATAATTCATTATGGGGGTAAACCTATAAAATAGGTGGATTAAAATGGTAGTTTTACCCTTTTAACTAGCCACTGGTTACCTGGTGGGATCCTGGTGGCAATAGGAGTGTTCGGCTACAACCACTACCCCTATACCTTCCACTTACTTTATAAGCTCCTTTAACACCACATAGACATCATTAATTTTCTAAAACCACCTCTATGATATATTAATACCATCATATTTTTGGTTTTATGTTCAATTTAAAAAAAGGACCCTCATCCAAATTCAAAAATAAAAAAACATAGGAATTTTCAACTCATAAGGAAACAATCTATAAATGGTATAGATGATAATGAGAGTCAACTTATTCTGAGGGTCAATTATTTTTTTTTTCATTTTTTTGTTTTATATTTATTAATTTTATGTATTTAAGAAAATAGAATTCACATAAAATTAATTTAATGGTTATTTATGGGATCACATTGTTGGATATTTATTGAGTTATCTACTCACACCCTAATCGGGTGGCAAAGGAACATCAGTACATGAGGATATTTACACTTGTTAATGGTCCTGGATGGGAAATGTATTGTTATTATATTATTTATATTTTTATTTCAAATGATATAATAATTTTTTTGGTTGGATTACGGCATTATTAGTTTTTTGGATTTTGTGTCCTATATTTATATTTAGGAATTTGTGATTGGCCTAGAATGATAACAGTCTTGTGTGGATGTATGTCACCATTGATTTATTATTTTGGATTATCAATTAAATTAATATTTATTTACCTTATGTAGGGTGATTTGTTATTTATTTATTATTTCACAATCTAATATTGGGGAATTTTCTTTATAATATCTTACCCTAGACTCCTACTACTGGTTGAAAACCTCCAACATACAGGGAAGTGTGACTGATGTGAATTTGAAACCAATAGTCTGATCAGTGTATAGTTTCATGATTTAAAGGCACTACATCATCTCACTATGTGTTCCTAAACTACTCCCAATTAAACCTCATTACTCAAACACGTTTTAGAAAAAAAATACAACAATGAATGGAGAAATGTCACGATTACATGGTTTGGACATTACATCTAACATCCATGGGAGAACACTTCAATTTTTTTTATTAAAATCGGAAGTTATAATTATTTTATATTTTGATTGAAATGTAATCCAATCATAATAATAACTTCATGTGATAATTCAAAACATGTTTAAGTGGTCTCGTACCACCCTTATATTGGGTCCGAACTAGTCAATTGTTTAAACCAACATCCAATATTCATGGAGGTAACACTATTTATGTTAGTTACATTCTCTCTCTTGTCCCACAATAAGATAACACCATGAAAACCCATTTAACCAACTTTTATCCCATAATATAATAACTAACTAACTTGGTGTACTAATCCATTAGAATATGTTATTTTCCGACAACTATAAATAGTCCACCAGAAGATGTGATCATTAAAATAATCAAGACCCTCCACAATTGAGAACCCCTCTTAATTCAAAAGTTGAGGTGAGAATAACCCCTATGACTAACTATAGTAGACCTATGGTTTGTGACTAGAACATGGGTAATTTTTTACATAATATGTGGCATCACCCGAGAATACTTACCTAGATCATCGTATAAAAAACTATCCACTATGATATATGAAAATAAACCAAAATATAATACAAACAGAACCACAATGAATGAGTATAAAAAAATTTAATCACCTCTAAAATAAAACCATACTATTAAAACAATCTTGTGGTGGTGACTCAACGCCTCCAAACTCGAATATTGTGATGTCCATTATGAAAAAAACGCCCTCCTATAATCCAATGAATGAAATATATATATATATATATATGGGTGATAATAATATTATAATCCGTAGGATCATACCAAAAGTATCTTGTAAAAAAGTTAAATGACCACACTATTTCTCTTGTTTAAAGAAATTAGAACTAATAAGAACCTGTCGGGTTAGATAATTTCCCCAACCTCATCGAGGCTCCTCAATAAACCCTGAATCCATGAATAGTAAATTATCATTATAATAATATACAATTGTTCTATTAAAAAAAATTTCCCACGAGTTTTCTTCCCTCACCTAATGATAATTTATCCATTTATCACATCCCTTCCTCAAATATCATCATTTAAATAAGAAATCCTTGCTCACAACCCATTAAATAAACCACATTATCTCCCTTGGAAAGACCAAATCTCATCTTAGGAAACATAACAAACCATCATACCATAAAATTGGGTCATTATGGTATCACCAATGTATTGTATATAAACCTTGTACTATCCTCCTACCATGCCTAATCCCCACACATATTTCCTAATCCTACACTAGGTACCACTCAAAATTATATATCATCGACATCAATGAAAATAGTTGTTGAAGAGATATTATGGGAGATTTTATTGTCATCTAATTGTATCATCCCCAGATTGGATGTTTGAAAAAATAGTACTCTCAAAAAATATACGTGTCTAGATATAGTACATAACTAAGATGGGGTTAATAATGAAATACAATAACACAACATCAAATAGTTTCACAGACTAAAATACACCCATGGGTTCATACTATCTTCATCGTATGTATATGATCACAAATAGGGTGACTCCCATACCTCTAAAACTATTTGAATTAATAAATGAAAACAAAAAATATCAAAAAAATACCATTTGGGCCACATCCCATCTTCCAATTTCCAGTTCAATTTCTATTCAACAATTTTCATTATTACAATTTCATCATATAATGAGTTATATTATTCAATCCATTTATTATTCCATTGATATTGAATGTATACCGATGATTAAACATATAAATCATTCCATCATAATCACACTAATCTGAAATAATCAAGGAAACTATGAAATAATAACTAAGGCCACCAAACCCCAACAATCAACCATGCCCCCAATCCACAACAACCAACCAAGGCTACTGAGGCAGAAACATCAACAATTCCCTTATACCACACACAACATAAAAATGAAAAGGAAATAATCTATGGTTTAGTATTTTAAAAATGCAGACTTTAAATATTTATCCAATTTAGGGTTATTTTCAATCAATCTATCACAATGATTCATAACCCTTAATACCAACAATAATGTAAACAACTACATAACTACTATAAATATGTGATTTTCACAATTAAAATGCAATTTCATTATTATAGACATTATTTATAGTTATTAAAATAGATAATATTCACCACATATAAACAAAAAATAATGAGAGTTTCATAAATTTTCACAATGATAGAAAACAATTTAATGCCCTATGTCAATTTTGATGCCCCAATGAATCAACACATTAGAAACAAAGATCATCCACCACTGAATTAGAATGAAACCCCACCTAATCATATTCACTGTGTTCTAGAATTTATTAATTATCCCAGGTAGATAATTTTCATCAATCAATAATTAGTGATAAATAATATTACGAAAAATGTTGACAAAATAGAAAAAAAGTACCTTGATCCAACAAACATTGATCTAGATGAACGAATGGGTTATACTATATAATGGGAATGATAGTGGAATGAATAGAGGTTGTAAAATTGAAAAATTAATGGAAGTTAATATAAATAAAATGAGTTCAGGTCACGTGTTTATATATAAATCATTTGTGGACATTCCCATGAAATTTTGAACTCTGACAACATTCTAGTTTCCTCTAATCAAACATGGAAAAAATCCATTACATGAGATCCTTAAATAACTGGTGTTTTAAAAGAAATTTAAACACACATTTTTTAGAACCAAACCATACAAAAAAATATATCTAAAATACCCAACCCATGACACCTCACCACAACAAGTACAATGGAGTGGTTAGATTCTTTCTTCTCAATTTCACTCTAGGGTTCCCATATGGTTCCATGCTGGGAACCAAAACATTCAAGGGTTTAATATATAGAACCCATTTTATACCGGGTGAAAACCATACCATAAAACTCTCCAAAACATCTAGAAAATATGGTTTACTAATAAATGTGTACTAATCACCAAACAACAAACTAAAAGGGCTAATAACACCCTCAAATCCATTAAAAAATCAAAACAGGGCCACTGCACCCACTAACATGTTATAGTGTACCGATAAATGGATAAAACTCAACATAGAGTTCTTAGAATACAACAATTATGCATTATATTTGTAATAATTAACAAAAATTATCATAAAAACTAATCATTAAATAATATGTTACATAATCTACGTAACATCAATGAACACCTCAAGAAGAAATGAAACCTTGGTACTGGTTTCACATATGTGACTCCTAGTCCTATGAAAAACCCTTCATACCACCATGATCTAATGAAACTCAAACTATGGGTATGAAAACACAACATAAAACCTTCTCCTTACAGTATTGGGTCTGGATTATATTCATCAAAACTAAACCATCATCCTCGATATTTAACAGTCATTAGACAATGAAATTTGAGTCATCGTGATGATAACAATGGAGATTTGACACATTAAAGACACCATGAATTAGATCCAACTATGGAGGATGTACCATTTGTTATTAAACCTTACCAATTTTACAGAAAACCTAAAAGTGTTCACTAAACATGGGTAAAATATTTATCCATCGATCAGACCTATACTTCCCATTATAATTGGAATCAAGTTGGAAATTAATGTCCCAAACTGATAACACCAAGTGCCTCCACCATCAATCAGCATAATCCTTATGATGTTATTTGCTGGAAACAATCCTCTCCCAAAACATCAGGATCTTATATGTCATGATCAACACCACATCCATAAAATTAATTATTATCTATCTAAAATTAGTCAATCACAATAGGAATTATCAAAACATCATATAAAATGAATCAAATGGGGTCATAAATAATTATGAATGACAACTATAATTATAAGAACAATAAAACAAATTTTTATGTAATATATTTGATAAATGTACCCTATTTTTCCTTACCACTTAGTAACCCAAAAGAAGAAAGGTTTAATTGTGAATATAGAGAATGTATCAAGGAAATTTATATATAGTTTGGGGATATATGTTTTTTTAAATTAACAGAGTTTTGGTATAAATGTATCAAATGTTTTAGAGTTAGAAATTTGTCTCTAGGTGGATTTAGATGATTTTTGGGTGGTTAAACCATGGTGATGGATTTTTTTTATGTGTGTATTATGTGGTGTCTTTTAGGTCATACAAAAATTCATTATGACTCAAATATCCCACCACCTAGAAAGATTATTTTTGTGGAATGTATTTTTTTTCATTCTACATGTTCCAACCTCTTGAACACTAGTCTTTCTCTCTCATGTAGTGAATTAATCCATCCATTCTAGTTGTCTATGTTTGGTGTTTGGTCTCCACTAAGTTTTGTTGTTTTGGGGTTCTATAACTTTTATCTATTAATCAATTACATCAATGTTATTTGAGGATTTCATATTGAATATGATTTTGATCTTGAGGGATTGTGATCTATGAATTCCATGTTTATTTCCTTAACCATTTTTCCTTATTAGTGTTTCATGTGGCGAGTGTTGATTTGATTGATGATTATAGGTAGGTGGTTATATAAGCGTTTACCCTAAAACTGAATCCCTACATTTCATGACTAGTTTTAAAATAGTTTTTAATGATTTGAAATAATATATATTATATGAATTGATGTTTGATAAAAAAGGGAATTGGAATTTTGAAACCCCATTAATTTCAATGGAAATTGAAATTGTAGAGATGATTTTGAGAAAAATTTCTTCATTATATTAATCCAAATTTTATGAGATGATTGAAATTAGATTCATTATAATGTAATGTTAAATTGAACATTTATTTTAAAGGGAATAAAATTATGTTAAAATATGATGTGGTTTTTAAATTAAAATTCATTTTGAAAACTAAAATAAAAAAAAATAAATTTGGTTTATGAAATGATTTGAAATGGTTGATTTTCCTTGATCGATTGGATGATTTATTGAAGAACATGTGAGACTAGGAAGTTATTGGTAACTAAGAAAAAAAATCTCAGAATCTACCAACCTGGAAATGTATATATTATAAAAAATCTATAAAAAACCAATTTCAATATGACTTTCCATATGGTGTCTACTATTGGGGTGTAGATGATTTGAGTTTGCACCCAATATTGAGTTATAATTATTATTAATATGAGTGGGAAACAATTTTCAAGAAACTAACGTACTTAAATTATTATATAAATGGTGATATTATTTGTTTAACTTTATTAAAAACATTTTTGATTTTTGAAATGTTTTCTTTTTTCCAACTATTTTATAAGAAAATTATCTGAAATTTTAAATGAATCTTATTTTGAAGTATTTTTTTATATATATTCCATCATTGGATAGATAAAATGTTTCTTTGAAAAATACATAAATGTGTTTAGAAACCATTTATTATTTAAATTGAAATCATAATTGTTTTATTGTTATTGATGTTCATATGGAACACTTGGTGAGACACTACATGGTTGTTTAGCTCACTCCCTACCTCCTCTATTGGGAATTTGTAGAAAATATTAATCCAAATCTGATTAAATAGAATGTTCCACATTGTGAAAGAGGGTGTTCCGGATGCATAAGACTGTGGAGTGTTGATGTAGACCATTGGAGATATTTTCTACTTCTCACAACGGGTTTTGATCTTTGTCATGGAGATAATTTGGCCTTTTTTATTTGATGTACTGTTTGGGTATATATCCACCTATTTCATTATGGTACTCTCTCCATTATGAGGGTTGATGTAATGGCTTGTAACTTTTATCATCCATTAATCCTGTGAAACCCATTCTTCTTGATTCTTGTATGATTCCTTGTTTTAGTTAAAAACTCACTAGGATCAGGAAGGCCCTTTGAGCAATGTTAGAGATGGATTGGGTATTAGTGTACCATGGATTTTCGGTTGGTGGTGATAAATTTGTATTATATGTGATGGTTTTTCACCATTCTTTGTTGTCGATATGTTGTTGGGTCTTCCTTAGTAGATAAAAGGTAGGAGTTTTGTGACTTATGGGGTAGTTGTGAGTGGATTCTTGTCCAAATCACATTATAAAGAGGCTTAAGCAAACATGGATGTTTAATAGAAAAAATTCAAGAATAATTTGATTTTATTCAAGTATTTTTTTTATTTTAATCTGAGTATGTGGAATTAATAACCTTGAATTCTATTTTATGGAATTGATATTCCCATATATATTCTTTGGGTTGTTGATCATGGTATCATTGATGATGGTTTTTTATTGTCTATTATTGTGGTGTATAATAATTACATGAGGGAGAAAAGTGAATAGGACATATGAGGAATCAATTATTGAAATATATTAAGAGAATCCTCCAATAGACTAGATTAATTTTCTGATATCAGTGTGTTATATCCGTGCTATTGTAAAAATTAGCTACACCAATTCTTATTCAATCTTCAGTAGTGGAAGGTTGAAGTTATTAATCTAGAGACAATTATCAATATTTTCATCACAACAAACTACATAAATTTCCATTTATTGAATGTTCCTCAAGAGTCTTAGTATTGATTGAAAAATATTGAACTAATTTTTGAGTTCTTGGAAACACCATCAGCTATAAAGGTGAAATTTTCTACCATCAGGTTTGAGGGGACTAGCTAAAAATTATGGGATTCAGTGGTCATAGAAAAGAAACGTAAGGGACAATATTGGAATGAATTTAGAGTTATTTCCATAGATCAGTTATACCATGTATTTATGTTGTTTAGAGTGAATTTGGAATTTACAAACCTCCACTAGCTCCATAGGACCATGATAAATTTGGGATCTATTTTTTCTATGTTTTTTTAGTTTTTTATAGAGGTATCAACTAATGCGAAATTGAATGATCAAATATTTTTTACAGGTCTTCATTCTGCATTGTGATCTATCGTTTTCATGCTGAATATGTTGTCTTATGCTGATGTATTGGAGAGATTTAATGGTTTATATTTACCTCATGGGTATACCATTGTTGACATGAGTTGTTTTTTCTCCGAATGGTTGCTCTTTGAGATCTATTAAAGGAAATAGAATGTTTGAGTATCATGGTGTTTCTAGGTAGAAGGAATCTTCTTTACCTTATGTAAATCCTACAAGAAGCCATATGACTTAGTTCTAGTGGGGAAATTTTGAGAAACATAAAAGTTATTTTGATGAGGTACCAATGATCTATTGTTCTTGTGATCCCTTTGGATACATACTAAAGTTATTCCATATCTTTTCTACTCTTCATAGTTCATGGGATTATCAGCACAAAAAATATCTATAGTGAAATTATACTCATCATTAACTATGAGGTTCCACTAATAAGAATATTAAATGATAATTATCAATTAATTGTATGAGTCTTGAGAGGATGTTGATGATGGTTTAGAAAATATAAGGGGAACCATCACTACAACATCATTTCTAGTGACTGTTTATTTTATACCGTTTAATATCACTCATTTCTATTGGCTTATATGGTGAACCTATTGAACCTTCATATAAAGATATTGTATTATGTGATGGACAATACTACCCCCTAAAAATGAAGAGATTGGAGGGTATCTACAATCCCTAGAGTGTCTTATATCTATAAATGATTGTTTTTACAATGGATTTTCTGTTTATCATCATAAAATATCTTGAATTAAATTTCATTAAAGATTGGTTTATTTATCATGAGAATCAGATTGAATATTCACCTCGGTAGGTCTCTATTACTACACAAGATGGGGTGTGGCATGTTTTTCAGGGAGAATGGTACCCACTATTGAGTAGAGATAGACAATATATTTAGATTTCAAACCAGGTAATATAGATGTTCACTTTTGACATATAGTGAAAATAACTCAGTGAAGATCACCCTCTAGATTTCATCGAGTTTATTTATGTGTGTCCATTTGATTTATATAAATTTAAACACTATGAGATATTGATTTCTCAAGAAATTTAGTACATGGTACAAAATCTATATTGATTTTATCATAACCAAGTATACATATATAGTTGAGAGAGTTTAAAAAATAGGTGTATGTTCTTATAGGGATGGGATTTAGGCACCTGACTAAATTACAATGTTCAATTCCTCTTAACTTTGAGATGAAACTTTATGGCACACATCAGCATTATGAGCATTATTTACAACTCATTTATTCTATGTTGCATAACATGTATCCATTACCAATGGTTGATGATATGTTATACTATTTGAAAGAGGTACAGTGGATCATGAAGATCAAAATTCGATTTGTTTACCAATAGTTGAGATTTAATGTATATGATATTCTTTAAATTTACTTGAAGAGTTGGAATGGACATTATGAGTATAATTTTATTCCATTTGGATGAACCAATGATCTATTAGTTTTTATAGATCTGATGAACATTATATTTCATCATTTCCATGGATTTTTTGTGGTGTTATTTTAGGAAGAAACCATAGATTACTCTTAGAATAAAGAGGATCATTTTTGTTATATTTGAACTCTTCTAGAAATTATGAGACATCATTGAAATTACATGAAAGATTAAAAATGTAATTATTGGATTTATAATTTGAAATTATTGGGACAACTAATCTCAGAACATGGTATTTTTTATCATCCTCAAAAGGTAGAAGCTATTATGAATTGGGATCAATAACATAATTCTTTCATGATTTAGTGATTACTAGGTTTGTAAGGATACTACTGTATGTATGTTAAGGATCTCTCCAATTTCAAATCACTAATTAGTTCTCTCACTCAAAAAATGATTGATGTTTTTATGGGATTAGTAATGATAGAGTTATTTTTTGAAGTGAAATTACATATTATTTCTACCCTATTGTTTCCTATACCAAAGGCTGTGAAGGTTTATGTTGACGTTAGTGACACATCAAGTTAGAGTTTTGGCCGCACCCTTATAATGGACGATGATGTGTTATTATATGATTCTAGAATGCTTAGGCTACAAGTGAAAAATTATGCCACCCATGATCTCAAGATCTAGTCTATGATCAGTTCTATTATGACTTGGTGGAATGACCCATTGTGAGAAAGGTTTACCACTTTTTCTAACTACAAAACCATAAGATATATATTTTAAAAAATTATTTGAACCTCTGATAGAACCTTTGCGAGGAATACTTACAATCTTTTTACATCACCATTTCAAACACATTGCATAAGTGGAATGCCATATTTAATTCTCTAAGCATGAAATTCCCAACCCATTCCATGAATGAATAATCTAAATTGTATAACATGATATATATTTTTTCACATTTTCATTTGGGTGTCTAGGTAAAAGAATTTTAGGTTGTTTTGGAAGGTATGCAGTTGAACCCCTCACATCATGAGATGATTATTCATTTTTTTTTGAATTAGGTTGAATTATGTGACTCTATTTTTGGTCCATAGACCACTAGTGGGTGGTTATTCTATTCAGATGTAATCCTATGTTTTTTGAAATAGTTCATTGTACTAATTCCCCTGAGAAATAACATAATTTGTGAATTTCATAATTCATAGTGAGAGGTGAACCCATGAACCATGAAGTGGTTGTATGATATGTGGGGATTATTTTTGTGGATGGGTATCATTTAGGACATCACTAAATATTTTTCTCATTGTTATCCCTAACAACATGTTAAAGATGAGGACCACAGACCATCAAGGTTGCTTCATCTACATCATGTGCCATCATGGTAAGGGCATGGCATTTATATTGACATTTTGGATGGGGTTCTATGTGCCCCTAAAGATAATAATGTGATATGGATGGTGATTTATAGGCCAAAAAAATTATATGAATTTATACATATTTTATTTATAAAAAAATTAGGATTTGTTAAGTATCTATGTTAATGTTTTTTTTTTCATTTTCTTGGATTTAATTCTTCTTTGTTCTTTAATAGGGATCCCTATTTTTCTTCTCTATTTCGTAGAGGACTCTATGAGGAAGTATGATATAAATTTTATTTGTGAATTACATAACATCCATATATGTATTCCAATACTAAACATGCAATATATATTTTGTATGACATGCTTCATGCTTTTATTCATGCATTGGTGGAGCTAACGATATCCCTTTGTTAATAGTTGATTTTTCCAAAAACAACAATTATATGTAATTTATTTTAATAGATTATTTTGATGTATAATTTGGTTGACCTTGTAGATATATGTTGTGTTGGAAGGAGATTGGTGATTGATCCTTGGTTGGACTCAGTGTGGTCTGAGAGACGACAACGATGATTTTAATTGATTGGTTGGAGAATTTTTTCCAAACATAGTATGTATAAATCATGTACCTATAATAATCATCAACCATTGGAGTATTAAGTTGGTGACATGATTTTCTTAATTGTTTCGCCTAATTTGGGGCATAAACATAATTGGAAATAGGGAAATCATGCATTTTCATATGTGGGACTTTTTTATCTTCTTGATAAGGTTGGGAATGTAGATTAAAATGTATCACTTCTACCATAATTGATTTAGATCCATAATGTGTTTCATTAATCATAACCTATAATATATCTTCTAACTCTTATTTCATGAGTTGGTAATACCTTAATGTTGAACTTCATATATCAATGAAATAGAATCTATTCAATATTTTTTATTTGAAGACAATGGTCTACATGGGATGGTGGTACCTTTGGCATTTGTGCTTTGGATGTATGGTTCTTATTCCCATGAGACATGGGATTGTGTGGAAATGATGAACTACTGCTGGACTCATCTCATTGACATGTAATATTATATACATGATTTGTGGGAACAAAATGTGGATACAGTAGGATGGTTTTAATATATTTGTTAGTGGTATTCTATTTTCTAACTACCAATTATCATCACTGAATAAAAGAAACATTGTTTTTGGAAACATAGAATTTATGAAAGAATATTACCTAATGTTTGGGGATGAATTTTATTTTATTAATGTAGTCTGAGTATAAATTTTTCAAATGTTTTAGAGGGTTTATGTTGGGTATGGGTGAATTTGGAGGCTTTTTGGGTGGTTCTATAGGGGCCTAATAATGAGCATCAAAATGAGATGAAATTTACACTATAAATAATTTGGTTTGTGGCCAAAATACAATAAACTTTCACATGAATTAACACCATTTATTCCATAAATAATGAACTTTTTCCCTAAAGTCATTGAAAATAATTCTTAAATAATGTTGAATACATTTTTAGATTATGTTCTAGGTTCGGTTTTTATACCCTAAAACAATTTCTTTTAATATGAACCACCCTATGGATATAATGTTTATTTGTTATAAGAGACTTATTTGTTTTCTAATTATTAACATTCCTCTCTCTCTCTCAACCCCAAGCCTTCTGTCTCTTATGCAGTGAGTAACTAAATTCCTTTTGAGAATATCTTTTTTTTTCATTTGATCACGACAAAGTTTTCATGTTTTGGTATTATTTTTCATTCCAACATCCTTCATATATAGATGTGTGAACTCATGATTTCTGATGGAATTTGATTATGATATTGATAAATCATTATCATGGAATTCCTTTATTATATGTTTATAATTTTTTATTTGTTTTCATCTTCCATGATGGGTGTTCAATTATAACTTACTAAAGGTAGATAGTTCCATAATGTTTGAAAAAAATTGAAATCCTATATTTCTATATTGATTAGAAATAATTTTTTAAATGATATATAAACCCATATTTGAGATTATTTTATATTTTATTTAAAATGGTCCTGTTAATTGTGAAAACCACCAATATTAATGGAAATTTAAATGCTGTGGTGAATTTTGAGAAAAATGATGTATTTATTTGATAGATAATTTGATGAAATGATTGGATGTTGATTATTGTGAATTTTATATTATATTAAAAAATTTATTGAACAGTCATGAAATGATGAAAACCTATGATTTGGTTTTAAAATGAAAATGCATGGTGAAAAATAGAATTGGTAAATTGAAATGTGTTTAATGAAATGTTTTCAAATGATTCATTTTCTCATATTAAAGAATATGTGATCATAGGAAGGTATTGGTAACTTGGAAAATCATGATTGGGATCTGACATTGAATCTTTGGATATTTTATAGAAACTGTAACTGAACACATGATTGGCATGACTCTTGTTTGGGTTTGCTTATTAGTTTATTGATGGTTTGAGTGTGCTCACCTATCATTAGAAATGATCATTATTGAGATGTGTGAGTATCCGATTGATAATAAACTAACATACAAAAAGGATTATATACATGGTTCTTTGAATTGTATGATTTGAATTTAGATGATATTGGTGATTGAACTATTTTTTCATCCAAACAGTTTTATATAATCATTTATGTAAAATAATATTTTATGCCTTATTTGAATCAAGATTTTGATATATATTCCAACATTGAATAGAAATAATGTTTCATAGAAAATATGTAAATCTATTTCTCTACCCAATCATATTTAAATTGATATCATAAATAGTTTTTCGTTTTTTAATTTCTTATAGAACAAATAGTTAGAAACTATTGGGTTGTTAATCTCACTCCATACAATTACATTTAGGATTTTGTATATTATATTATACCAAATATAACTAATGGGAAATCATTTTTTTATTTGAAGGTGTGATTGATTCGTGGGACTGTGGAGTGATGATTGTTAATAGTGGGGATGTTTTCTACTTGTTACATAGGGTTTTTTACATTGTATTTTACAAGAAGTTATATTTGTTAGTTGATTTAACATTTGGGTATATCTAAACATATTTGATTCTAGTATACTCTCTTTCAAAATTTTAAACATGTTTTCATGTATCTATTATCTTTCAGTCTGAATGGAAAAATTGTTTCCTATTGTTTTTTATGATGAAAGGGGATAGGCATTAATCTATGTAGATCTAGAATGATCTTTGGGGAATGTCAAATCTAGATCAAGTTTTAGTGTACCATGGTATTTGGGTTTATTACTGATATTGGGTGTCATACCAATGATACTAAACAATACATCAAATATTACCACAACATATCCCAGAATAAATGGATTCTCCTCTCAATCTGTTCATTAATTTGGAAGTGGAATGTAGTGTAATGGCAGAACTAGGATCCAATATAATTTCATAATCTATCACATTCCAATCATAGGGTGTGTAAAAGTAATTATTTACAGAGTAAAAAAATTATAGTGAACAACGTAGGTTGTCTCCATAGATGAGTGCACAATAATCATGTCTATTAATATAAATTAGAGGAAAGGTGGGTGTTGGAATTTTTTTTATTTTGAAAAAAAATAACGTGAGAGATTAAAAATATATTCATGATAAATGTGATTAAATATAGTGATATTATTTGGTATATCAAGTTAGTGTTGGTTTTCCAATTGAAATGATATCCTAGTTCCATGTGATTTATTTATATTCTACTAAATTGATTAGTGTGGGATTTTATAATCACTTCCTATCACTCGGTAAAATGGTGATGCTGAGAATAAGAACATTATTTTTATCAGTTTGGTCTACCCAACTTCCAATGTGACATATATCTGATCTGAATACCCTCATTTGGCTTATGCAATACATGATAAATTATTTTCCATTCCAAACATTCAAGAGTATCCACTACCCCCAACTCATGTACTTAAGATCGTCATGTACACCACCACTAAGACCTAGTCTATTCCATCATATATAAACTAGAAGCTATTAAAGGGATATAATTTTCATCAACCAAGGTAATAACAATAATAGAATGTAAAACCAAATACCATCATACTTGATAAAAAAAATTACTATTATAATATTGGAACAAACATAACAGAAGAATCAATGGGATTTTATTTCATGAATTAATGAAAATAACGCATTACAAAATGAAAACATCCCCTTCCCTAATCAATCCAATTAATACCCATTTATGGTATGGGTTTCCTATAATAAGTGACAAGAAGATTCCATTACAAAACGATGAATATAGAAAATTAAAATAAAAAAATTATAATATAGAATATATCTATTTATTTTTTTCATTTTTTATTCATAGCAGCCTATTAAAAACCACAATGTGGGACTCATAAGAGTTTTTGAGGATTGGGTTGGATATCAAACCTCAAAATTGAAATTACCTAATTTATTTTTACAATGTTAATCTTGAATTAATGAAACCATATTTTTCTAGATAAAGAGAATATTTACCTTTCTACACAATGATGGATGAAATTTTTTTAGTTAATAAATAATTTTTCCATTAATTCTATTATCATGAACTGTCCCTTGGGGGTTGGGTTGTGACTACCCCAAGCCCACCATCCATAGGCTTGGTGCTGGAGACAAGTACATGAAAGGCGTATCCCTGAAATGGGACGGCATTGCCTATTTATCCTTTACAAACCCAAAGTCCCAGAACAAAATAAGGAGAAACCCTGAAGTAAGCTGTTGTAGTAAATGTGTGCTGAAAGTAAAAGGGACCAGAATACAAACCCAACTATAAATTAAATGTACAACTGAAAATTACAAAACTGATCCTTGATCATCCTCTGATGATCCTACCTAAAGGGTAGGTACAACTCATTATCAGTAGTCCCTGTGTCACGTCACGCCAAATGGTCCACCTTTGAGTATGTCCAGTCCTAGCTCCCTCAGCCTCGATCAATGTTGCCTGTCATCTGCACCGGACATAATATGTTTCTGGCATAGCCCGTGCAGGGGTGAGTATAACAATAATTAGTAGGGACCCCAAGACCCCAGTAGGTCTCCCAGAGTTCCAAAAAATGAAATACCACAAAACAAGAAATCAACTCTACATAGGTATATGCCCATACATATATCTAAGTTATCATGATATACTCATCTCATACCTGAGGGAATAATATCACAAATGCAACACCACGATGGTAGAAATACCACAAACGTAACACAACAGAGATAGAAGTACCACAAAAGTAACACCGGGAAGATAACACCACAATGGTAGAAGTACCACACTGATAACACCAGGAAAAAACACAAAAAAGTTAGAAGTATAACACATGTAACACCACGAAGACAACACCAAAAATGTATAGGTACCACATAGGTAACAGACTCATCTCACAATTAGGAATAACATTAGTAGATAAGTACAGAGGATTAGTCTTAATATTGATCACCTTATTTTGTTAAGAGGCACTACTACTGACCCACACAGGATCGATAGGTACTAACCCCCACTGACCCACATAAGATATGATCCACATAGGATTGATATGCGATGACCCAGCCAGGATTTCTGAGCACTGATACACAAAGGATCAGATAGATGTTGACCCATATAGGATTAGTAGATGATGACTCACAGATGTTCAATGTTCTTTCCCCACGTCACAACCTATCACATGATTACTCGCACCTGGTGCACTCGAATTCTATAGAACCTCACCCTCAAGATATTAGTCATACCTCGACCACTACTAAGCTCCACAATGGATTAGCAAAAAGGACCACTATGTAGAAAGGGTTCCAATTCGATAGATAGTGTGAAAATCGAATGCCCTGTCTGTGAGTTATAAGGGTTTTAGTTCCGAGGGCCAGGTTGGATTCGAGTTCGATCCAACATGTTCGTACTACTACTGTCTCCAAAAATCATGTGGAGTATAAAAAATGGGCATTATATCTCCAAGAATCCTAGTGCCATAGATGGTTCATAAAAAAGATGCCCAGATTTTATGTTATAGCCCATTAAGTATTACAGGGCCCGATTGCGCTTAGGTCTGGTCTGACCTGGTTGGTCTGACCCGACCCGACCAGATCTGGGCTGGGCTGTGGCCAGCTCGGCCCGTCCCACAAGGAGGAATCCCGTTGGGCAGTGGCCCGGCCTTGGTGAAGCACAGACCACAGGGGGCTTGCGCTATGTGGCCCAATGGAGAGGCTCCCCCGACATCCCGAACGGCCCGGAGGAAGTTTGGGTCCTTCGTAGTGGCAGCACCACGTGGTGCAGCCAGGTAGCTTGTGGAACCCTCTTGAGTGGGTCCTGCCATTTCCATCGCGACCGGTCGGTGTGCCGGAAAACATCTCCAGTGGCGCGCTACGTCCCGCTGCTCCACCACCCGCGTATGCCTATAATCCAGTAGCCTTCCTCTGGACTGCCACAGCTGATGAGCTACAGCCCGACTCCTTAGGCAGCGCACTGGTCACACTGCCATCCCGTTCTGCAGCTAGCCAGTGTGTCGGCCACCACCCCCGACATCAGTTGCTAATGAGTCACAGCTGGTTCCTAGGGCGGTGTAGGCACACCGCCTCCTTCCCTGCGGTCGATCGGTGTCGACTGCCACCTTAGTCCCTACCAGTGTCGGTCATCAGTACTACTGCGCCGACTATCTTCCATGATGAAAGAAAGGCATATAAAGGTTGCGGAGGGTCTGGTCTAGGTTCTTTAGGCACGCTCCCTCCACATTAGATTGTAATCATGATGTATATAAATAATAAACAATATCTTAGAATCTAAATCAAGTTAAAACATTTCCTAAATATCGATGGTGAGCGCGCGTTTGTGGAAGCGGGTCGGTGTTCGGCATACCCGAAACAAGTATCCCACGATGCCACTCGAACCTCCTCCATTGGTTCGTGGTTCAGTGTTGCTCATCATCACTTGTTGGAACCGACTCTGTTCTCTAATGGTTGGGTGTCTCAACCCTTTTTTAGCACATTGTTTCATGGCAAAGCAGTGCCGGAACCTCTCCCCAAGATCCATATAAATAGGAGATTTCTAGGGCAAGAACGTTCCTAGAATTTATGGAGTCCCAATAATTTGGAACCTTCCTAAATCAACAACAATGCAGTTACATTGATTTGTAAGGTCTAGTTATATATTGGCATGGCACATCACTGGACCCACATTCCACTTTCCAATTGGACAAAAAGTTAAAATAGAAAATAAAAATTAACTAATTCATTTTTATTATTCTTTTAAAGGTCCCAAGACATAACTTTGTCTCAAGTCCTACTGCAGTAAATGTGAATCATATTTTAAGCGAATCTTGGCACATCAGATTAAATGTTTCCCTTTTATTTTTAATCTGAGCACTAGTTAAAAATATAGAAAACTATGCTCACACCTTTACTGGATGTACCTAAAAAAAGTTCAGAAATTCATTCCGGGAACACAGGACCTTGGAGTCATGCACATTAAATTTTCATAGACTCGTAATAATTCCATATAATTAAAAAAATTAAATGGAAAATATAAGTCTTTAAATTCTCCCCACCTTACGTCTTTTCTTCCCTAAAAGACACATCATAGACTAAGAAAACAAATGGGGGTACTGAGCATGAATCAGAGCCTCTTTCTCCAAGTTCCCTCCTGGAGGATCTTGTGATGTCAGTGAATGTTCACCAGAGGTACCAACTTCCCACGAAGGACTTCCTCCTATCGATCCTAAATATCCACTGGAACCTCCATAAACGTCGGTCCGTCATCAAAGTCTAGCTCTCCATAGTTGATGTTGTGAGATGGGTTGGGCATGTATCTACTCAGTTAGGATTCTTGAATGACGTCGTGCACCCTCTCCAATTACGGTGGAAATTCCAAGTTATATGCCACCTCACCAATCCTATTAAGTAATATAAATGGTCCAATAAACCTTGGTGATAACTTGTCACCTTGGCCAAACATCTATAGTCCCTGTCAGGGAGAGACTCATAAGAATATGTGGTCCCCATCCTATAACTTCAAAAGTCTCCATCTCCTATCAGCATAAGACTTATTTATACACTGTGAAGTCTTCATCTGCACCCGAATGACCTGCACCTTCTTAGTGGTATCATGTACAAACTCTAGACCCATAAGTGCTGACTCCCCTTGGTCTCTCTAGCATAGAGGTGATATTCATGGTTGACAGTACAAGGCCTAAAATGGTTCCATACTGATGGTGGAGTGATAATTTTTGTTTTATGTGAATTCCAACATGGTCAAGTGAACCTCCCAACTATGGCATAAATCTTGAATGCACGCATGAAGAATGTCTGGCAGCATCTGAATGGTCCCTCCGTCTTACCATCCATCTATGGATGAAAGGCAGTGCTCAAACGTATCGGAGTCTCAAAATCCTCCAATCTCATCCACAGTTGGGAAGTAACACATGTGTCACGGTGAGAGATGATCGTCGATGTACCCCAATGAAGTCGTACAATCTATTTTATGCAGAGGCTTCCCAAACCCATTACTGATCCCTACTATCAGATGGGTAGGATGTTGGCCGACATGCTGAGTCGGACAGTGATATATCAAATGGAATCATGTCCCATAGACATATGTGGAAGCCCTATCACAAATCCCATGGATATTCCATCCTAATTCCACTCTAGAACCACTAATTGTTGTGTTAATGCTGCTGGAACCTGATGCTCGTCCATCACTTGTTGACAAGTGAGGCTTCATGAATCAATCTCTGCCACTACCTTCTTTATCCCTGGCCGAGAGTGCTGATGTCAGAGGTCCTGATACATCTTTGACACGTCAGGATGTACCGCCATAGGGGACATATTGAACTCCCTCAACACCTCCTCCCGTAGCTCCATTTTTACCATGGTACATCCTCTGAAGAGGATGACATGCTCCCCACCTTTTGAATCTGCATCAGGTGTATGTCTTGAGGATATCTGATCACATAGAGCCTCCCAGTCAATATCCTCAAGCTTCGCCTCCTTGAATTACTGATGGAGTGAGGAGTAACTGTTATATCTAAAGGTATGCTTCTCCATCTATATCCATGAAGGATATATGCAACGTGACAAGGTGATCAGTCGCCTGACTCAGCATCTCCAGACCAGGCCTCTTGCTGAGTGCATCTGCTACCACGTTCCCCTTCCTAGGAGTATTGACTATGTCTAATTCATAGTCCTAGAGTAACTCTAGCCATAATCGATGTCCTAGGTTCAGGTCATTCAGTGAGAATATATACATGAGACTCTTGTGATCATAGTAGACTATAAAATGGTTGCCCATCAAGTAATGTCACCACATCATCAGTGAAAATACCACATATGATAACTCCATGTCATGAGTTGCATAGTTCTGCACATGTTTCGTAAGCTGTCATGAGACGTAGGCGATCACTGGTTGCTCTTTCATCATGAAACACCCATGTCCGGTCCCCGATGCATCACAGTAGACTACATACCCAGTTCCCACTTCTGGTAGCCTCAAAATGGGGGCACTCATCAATATCTGCCTCATCTTTTGAATGCTCTACTGGCATCTCTCCATCCACACAAATGGTTTCCCCTTATTCTTCAACGCTAACAAGGGTTCAATAACTCTATAAAAGTCAAGCATGAATCACTGGTAGTATCTATCCATCCCTAGGAAACTATGCTCTTTGGTCGCACTCCCGGGTGGCTCCAAAGAAAGTACAACCTCTATCTTCACTAGATCCGCTACAATTCATGCCACTAATATAACGTGACCCAGATAGTGGAGCTCTCATATCTAGAACTAGAAATTTGAGAGCTTACCATAAAGCTGGTAGTATAATAGTTTATGTAGAACTATCTGTAGATGATAGGTATGATCCTCCTCTGTTGCTGAGTATATCAAGATGTCATAAATGAGGACTACCACAAAGTGATCAAGGTGTGGCTAGAAGATCTTGTTCATGATTCCCATGAACACTGACGGATCATTGGTTACACTGAATGTCATAACCACGAACTCATAGAGTCCATACCAACATCTAATGTTCGTCTTCTACACATCCTCTTCTCTTACCCATAGTTGATGCTAGCCCGATCTGAGGTCTATCTTCCCAAACAAACAAGAACCCTTAAGATAATTAAAATGATCATCAATCCTTGGTAGTGGATACTTCTTCTTCACAGTCACCTGGTTCAGGCTCCAGTAGTCCACACAAAGCCTAAGACTCCCACCTTCCTTCTTGGCGAATAAAATCAGGGCAGACCCTAGAGAATCTCATATCCTTATGAGCCCGTTCCTCTATAAGTCCTCTAGCTGCACTTGTAATGTAACGACCCAAAATTTCATTAATAAAAACTCCTCTCGATCTAATTAAATTTCTCATTATGTAAAATGTGAACATATTTGGTTTTTTTTGGATTTTAAAATACCATTAAGAATTGTGATCATTGCTAATATAGCCTTTGAATAATGATCACCTGATTAGTATAAATATAGGGCTTTGACAAATCCAATTTAACCAGACAAAGGAAGCGATGGCCTCATCTAGTAGAATTTCCCCATATGAAGCCCATTTTTAGGAGCATGGAAAGGAGGTTGCTTAAATAGGATTCTCTCTAGACCAAGACCAACCTTAGCATAAATAAATTAATCTCGAGCAGAACCGCCTATGAGAGAAGTGGACGTTGATAGAGATTACCACCCAAGAAATTCTATCTGAGACACCCCAAGATCCGGTCACCATCGCACACCATACCATTCATTCATATGCGAGTGTTATAAGGGGTTATGTAACAAGACATTATCATTCTTAATATGTTCATTATTTTTTATATAATAATGAATATACGTCCACTTTATTATTGTTACATTGTAAATAGTTTTTAATGTACAAATAGTATTTTTAGTTAATATTAAACTATCAAATATATTTTTATGAATTAATATATTTTTGAATAAAATAATATTTTAAAAAAAATCTTATCATTTTTATTAAATTAAATTTTATTAAATATAATTTATCATATAATTTTATGAATCCAATTGTAATTTGAATTAAGGCTTGAAAGTTGTTTTTTGTCAAAAATAATGAATTTTTGATAAATGTCCGTTTATTTAAACGTAAATATTCCTATATTTAGAAAATTATTAAGATAAAATAAATATTATTTTTTGGAATCCGGATATCAAAATTATAAATTTGTTAATTTTTCATAATTATCTGAGACCATCGAATTTTATGGTAAAAATTAAATATCGTTTAAATATATATTGTCTTTTAAGACCTCATAATGAACCAATAGTGAAATAATAAAATACAATAAATGATATGTTTTCCCAATATATGTTTACTATTAAAATAATGTGCTTTTAGATTGGTTTGATTTATTTTACAATACTTTTGTGGACCCTTCAAGACTTAAAAATCATTTTACCTTTTGAAATGAATTTCCCTGAGAGTATGACTCACCTTCACACAATCCAACCTATTATTTTAAGATTTTCGGCCATTGGCCTTATAATATATTTTTTTACACTCCCCATTGGAAAAACCCATGGAAAAAAAACCAAGAGTTGGATTTTTCTTATTAGTTTAATGTGAGGTTTCCCAAACCAAAATAATAAAGAATTCCTATTCCTTTCCTATATAAACCCACCCAACCTCCCACTTCCTCTTCACTCAAATCCATTTTAGTTATTCCAAACTCTTCCCTAATCTCTGTAGAATCCTCCCAAAGCACCCCAGGATCCCAAAAATCCTCTATCAAGCCTCTCCCAAGCCGCTGAGATCACACTTCCAAGTAAGAGATTTCTTCCTTTTCATTTTTTGTCTCAATATCATTATGATGGTGTACCCATTTACATTCAATAAAAATTATTAGGGTATGACTTCACACCTCCCGTATACTGCCATTTTTATGTTTGAAATGATGAGTGACCTATTTCACTCTCATTAATTCCTTCCGTGTACACCTATTTCCATGTTGAAATTTCGTAAGGAAATTCTCTCTTCTCATTCACATTTGAGAAATTGTTTTTTTGTTATGAGTCTAATTTCCATTAAATTTTTTGGGACATATATATATATATGACTCCCTTACTTCCCATTTTACTTATATATGATGAGGGACCCATTTCTCTCTCATCAACCATTTTTATGAATTCTTATGTCACACCATTACACTGCAGAAATTGCACCGTGATTTTCCAAGCCAATGTCATCGTGTAGTGAATACCTTAACCATTTCTCTATCAAGGGTATTCAACTTTATTAACATTTAAGTATTTATTATATTTTTTATTGTATTAATTCCACATTTTTTTATCATGGAATAAATTATTATGTTTAATGAATCCATGTTATATGATCAATGTGGCATATTTATCCATGAAATCAAATGTTTATGAATGGTGCACCCTGATAGCGCTCCAATGAATTTTGTAAAGATTAGTATAATGATAAATCATTTTCAATGATGGTTTACTAATTCTAATTCAAGTTTAATGAGGGTTTAATCGTTTTCCATGTGCAATTATTTGTGGCTCATGCTAAATCATGTCAAATGTTGTTACCACATTTCCATGTTATGATTATCATGATTTTAAATTCCTTTATGTTAATGTTTCTCTTGTTCTCACTTGATATTCCTATTTTCTAACATGTAATGTATTCCCCATGTTATTCCATGTTTTTTCCCTTATTGGGATTTTTAGCTCACCCTTTTCTTATGCATGTCCTCAGGTTATCCCATGCAATGCTACGTACGAGAGAATATAGTGGTCATGCAAAGGATGTTTTCAATAAGGATGATGTATTTCATTATATAAGTTGTCGTGAAATGATCCTAAGCCCCAAATAAAGTAGACCTCCAGATATTATATGATGTATCAAGTTATTTTTATGTAATAAATCAAGTTTAAGTGTGAAATAAAGAGCAGGGTTGTTATATTTCGGATTAGAGGTTGGGTTTAGTTATCTTTGGGATTAAGATTAGAAAAACCCTACTAAAGCCTCAGAGAAAAGACTAAGTATAATAAAAACTTCCCTAAGTTTTGGTGAGTATTGTTTAAGTGGTGTATTAATAAAATACATCCCTGTCTAGATACGAGAAAGTAGAGGTGGTTCTGGCACAAATGTACCTAGGGGTGAAAACCCCGCCATGGAGTTTCAGGCTTCACTTGGGGTATCCTAGTACAAGACAACGGTCCTTGTTGCACTCTTGGTTATGAAACTCTCGAGGGATATGCTTTGGTAAATTCACAATCTTAGTTTGAACTCTTATAAAGGTAATTAAAAAAATTCCCCTAAGAATATATGTTAGTAGATCATGGATAACATAGATTGAAGCCTGTAGATTCATAAGTTAAGGAAATAAAAGTTATTTATAAGTCATCAGCTTTTTTCACTTGATTAACCTTTATGTGATACCCCTAACTCTCATTTTATTCCAGCCAATGGCCGTTAATAAGAGGAATCATGCTAACAATCGTTGTGAAGGTCAATGAGATTATTGTGCTAATGAGATGCCGAAATTGATGGGAGCGGGAATCACAAACTTTTTCATGCTTATATCTTAGTTAACTCAAGTTTTGAATTTGATCTTGGGTTAAGAGGAACGTTCAAGCCCCCAAAGCACGAAAAATTCTCTATCAAGAGCTTCATGAGACAAAGGCCTCCCTCTTTTAATGGGTCATCTGATCCCACAATCATCGAACAATAGATAAAATCCATTGAAAATATCTTCTCCGTCCCTCAATGTTTTGAACAAGAGAAGGTTATCCTAGCTGCTTATCATATAGAGGGTGAAGATTATCAATGGTGGATGTTGATAAAAAAATATGAAGCCAGATGAGGAGATTGAGGCTTTGGAATTGAAGGATTTATGGAAGATGTTTTTCGATAAATATTTTTCGCGCACCCTCTGACTTAAGATGGAAAGGGAATTCCTTGCCCTCATGAAGAAAGACAAATAATCCATTGAAGAGTATGAGGGAAAATTCACAAGGGTTGCACGATATGCATCTGTCTTTGTCATTGCCACCAAATTCAAGGTTGACCGCTTCTTTTGTTGGCTGAAACCTAGCCTCCAGAAAGCACTGGTGATCTGTGACTTCGAAAGCTATGAGAAATTTTTTTGAAATTCCATCAAGGACTAAATGGTGATCGAAGAATCCCAGTGGTATCAAGCGGATAATAACCACATGGTGGAATTCAATGCTGGTAGTCCGATGGATAAATCCAATGGTGGTAAGAAGATCCAGAATCCCACATGCCAAAGTTGTGGAAAGAATCACCCTAGAAATTTCTTGAAGCAGATGAGGAAATTCATTAGGTTTTCATGAGAAGGGTACCTACCAATTAACTATCAGCATGAAAAAATCTGTAGTTGTGATAAAGGATAGGAACACTACGTACAACTTTCTGCACACTGTTCATTGCATTAACTGCAAAGTTCTAGGGCACTTTTCAAATTAGTGCCCCAAGCCAATGGTTTTCGGAGGCAACGAACAACCTCTGAGGAAACAAGGGAAATCTTTTTCCATCACTACTACCAATGTGAACCCCAAAAATTATGTTCTAGAGAACTTACCTTTTGATCCTGGCTTTACAGATTATTTTATATCCTGAAAGTTTAGTAGAAAATCCGCAACACCACCACAAATCATGGATGTAAATATGTCGGTGAGTATGAAAAATGGGGAAATCATTGCATCCCATGAATATAAATCCTCTTCTGTTAGAATTTTATGAAATTTTCAGCATGTATTGGCTTTACTTATATAGATCCAACATAAATTTCTATGAGAGGGAAATCACTCTCAATGTGGTGAATTGACCATAGATTCTATACAAGTGCAAGGTGGAAGATGAATCTTCCTTAGCTACATCATCTCAAGCATGGATATTAATTCCCTGTGAGCATGCATATTTGGCTCAGAGGATTGAGTCCAATGAAGAAACCATACATGAAGACATGCCTATTGTGATGGACTTCGCTGAAGTGTTTCCTGGGGAATTTCCTGGTCTTCCTCCAAGAAGAGATGTTGAATTCTCAATTGACCTTCTACCTGGGGAGTTTCCAATATCTAATAATCTGAATAGAATGGCTGTTGTGGAACATGAGTAGCTGAAGAAACAACTATAGTAGAATCTAGATAAAAGATTTATACACCCAAGTGCTTCACCATGGGGTGCACCAGTCTTCCAAGTCATAAATAAAGATGGTTCGATGAGCCTTTGAATCAATTATCATGAGATTAAAAAAATCATGATCAAGAACAAGTACCCTCTCCTATTAATCGATGACTAGTTTAATCATTGGCATGGAGCACAATAATTCTCTAAGGTAGATTTGTGGTCGGGATATTATCAAGTAAGGTTGAAGAAGGAAGATATTCCCAAGACTTATTTTCGTACATGATATGGGCACTATGAATTCCTAGTAATGACTTTTAGACTCACCAATTCTCCAACAATATTTATGGACATGATAAATAGTGTCTTTAGAGATTACCTCAACAAATTTGTGGTAGTATTTATGGAAGATATTATAATATAATCTAGAACCAAGGAGGACCATGACGATCATCTAAGAACTGTACTAGAGACCTTGCTGGAGATGAAGCTCTATGTAAAGTACAAAAAGTGTGAGTTTTGGTATAAGGAGGTTTCATTATTGGGCCATATCATCACAAGAAATGGGAAATATGTGGATCCCCCCATGACAGATGCAATAGAGGGGTGGCTGAGGCCAACATCGGTAACATATATCCATAGCTATTTGGGGTTAGCTGGATATTATCAACGATTTGTGAGAAATTTCTTAGGATTTTCCAACCCTCTTACCAAACTGACTTGGAAGGGAGTAAAGTTTGAATGGATTGTTGAATGTGAAGAAATATTCAAAGAGTTGTAAAATGAAGCTTATCACTACATCCATGCTCACTTTGCCCACATGTGGAGAACTTTTTGTTGTATTCAGTGATGCTTAGAATAAGGTCTTGGGATGTGTGTTGATGCAAAATGAAAAAGTCATTGCCTATTCTTCATGGAAATTGAATGTTCATGAGAAAAATTATCCAACACATGATCTGGAGTTGGATACGGTGAACTTTTCTTTAAAAATTTGGCAGCATTATCTTTTTTGGGAGAAGTGTGAAATATATATGGACCATAAAAGCCTCAAGTATATATTCACACAGAAAGAGTTGAACATGCGCCAATGAAGTGTGTTAGAGATGATCAAATACTATGACTTCCCAATCCATTACAACCCTAGGAAAGCGAAGAAAGTGGTAGATGATCTATGTAGAAAGAACCAAGAGATTCTATGATTGATGAGAATTGAGAAAGATCCAATATTCATATATTTGATGAATATGGACATGGGAATCATAAAGAAAAAAACATCATAAATCCTCTCACAAATGATTTCTCAACCATATATTTTAGAATGATTAAAGGATGATCAAAAGGATGATGTCATAATTTAGAAGAATAGGGAATGCTATCAGAAGAGGGAAATCCTTGAAGTTCAATGTTAAATTAGAAGGAATTATAATATTTGGGAAAATAATATGTGCTCCATCATGTTCAGAGATGAAGAAGGAACATTTGGATGATGCACATAGTTAAAATTTCTCTATTCACATAGGAAACAAGAACATGTATCGAGATACTTGAGAGCATTATTGGTGGGATAGTATGAAGAATGAGATAACTAAATTTAGATCAAAGTTCCTGGTGTGTCATCATGTGAAGGCTGAGAGATAGAAGTATATGGGTATGATGTAAAAATTACTCATACCATCATGGAAATGGGATAACATCACCATGGAATTTTTCACCGGACATCTGATGACATTCAAAGGAAAAAATGCAATTTGGGTTGTTGTGGATCGTCTTATAAAGTCTGCATACATTATTGCAATTCAGGGGGATTTATCATTGGATCAATCAGCACTGATATATATTATGGAAGTGGTAATGCTTCATGGAGTACCACTATCTATTATATCTGATCGAGATCCAAGATTCACCACTATGTTTTGTAAGAGTCTTGAACATGCTCTGGATACTGAGATAAACTTTAGTATAGTTTACCATCCTCAAAATGATGGCCAATCTGAGTGGACTGTCCAAACACTTGAGGACATGTTGAGATAATTCTCAATTAACTTTAAAGGAGAATTTGATCAACATATTCCTCTTATAGAATTCTTATAAAATAATAGTTTCATCCCGAGCATCTAAATGGCACTATATTATGTCGTTTATGGGAAAAGGTGTAGAACACATGCATGTTAGGATAAAGTAAGTGAGCATAAGCTGCTTGGACAAGAAATGGTCGAAGAAATGGTGGAGAAGGTGAAAACCATTCAGCTGCATATCAAAGCAGCTCAGAGTCGATATTAGTGTTATTCAGATAGCTTTCGATGATACCTTGAGTTTAAAGTTGGATACATGGTGAATCTATGCATATCCCTAGAGAAGAAGGTCATGACATTTGGAAATAAAGGGAAGTTATGTCCTAGGTACATCACCCCTTCGAGATTCTTGATCGTGTCAGGGCTATGACCTATCGACTAGCACTTCCATCTACCATAGCCAAAGTGCATGATGTCATTCATGTATCCCTCTTAAGGAAGTACATACCCAACACTTCACATCACTCTCTTCATAGGTGGTACAATTAGAGGAAGATCTTTCTTATGAGGAGCAACCGGTGAAGATCTTAGAATGTAGATAAAAAGTTCTATGAAATAAGACAATGACCCTAATCAAGGTGTTATGGTGAAACCACATGTTTGAAGAAGGGACATCAGAATCAAAGGAAATGATGAAGAAATGTTACCCACATCAGTTTTAGTATGGCTAAAGGAAATTTTGAGGGTGGAATTTCTTAAGGGGGGAAGATTGTAATGACCCAAAATTTCATTATTGAAAATTCATCTTGGTCTAATTAAATGTCCCATTATTTAAAATTTGAACATCATTGGTTTTGTGTTTTTGGATTTCAAAATACAGTTTTGAATTGTGACAATTTCTAATATACTCGTTGAACTATGATCACATGATTAGTATAAATATTGAGCTTTAACAAATCAAATTTACATAGAAAAAGGGATTGATGGCCTCATCCAGTAGAATTTCCCATATGAATACCACCTATCAGAGCTCAAAAAGGATATGGCGTCATTGGGTTTTTCTCTTTACCAGGACCATTCTGAGCTTGAATGCGTTAATCTCGATCAGAACCTCCTACGAGAGAAGTGGAAGTTGATAGAGATGACCACCCGAGCAATGTTATTTGAGCCACCCCAAGATTCAGTCACCATCACACACCTTATCATTTGGTCTTATGTGGGTGTTATAAGGTATTATTTCAGAATACTTTAGCACTATTAATATGTGGATTATATTTTTATATAACAATGAATATACATGCATTTTATTATTGTTACTTTTAAAAAAGTTTTTAAAGTACAAATAGTATTTTTAGTTAAAATTAAAGTAAGAAATCTATTTTTATGTATTAATGAATTTTTTAATTAAATAATATTTTATTATTATTTTATTATTATTTTTAAATTAAATTTATTAAATATAAGTTATCATGTAATTTTATGAATGCAATTTTAATTTCTATTAAGGTTTGAAAGTTGTTTTTGTCAAAACCAATGAATTTTTGATAAATGTTGGTTTTTATTTTAAAAGTAAAATTTAAAATATTTAGAAAAATATTTAAATAAAATAAATATTATTTTTGGATTCAAGATGAATAAATTTTACAATGTTGATTTTTTCATAATTTTCTGAGACCGTCAAATTTTTTGGGTAAAAATCAAATACAGTTTAAATATATAATGTGTTTTATGACATTATAATGACCCAATAGTGATGTAATAAAATAATATAAATTATATGTTTGGTCAATATATGTTTACCATTAAAATACTGTGACTTTAAATTTGTTTGATTTATTTTATAATGCTTTTATGGACCCTTCAAGACATATAAATCATTTTCCCTTTTTAAATGAATTTCATTGAGTGTGTGAATCACCTCCAAATAAGCCACCCAATAATTTTAAGATGTTTGGTAATTGGCCTTATAAAATATTGTTTTACACTTCACTTTGGGAAAAATCATGGGCAAAACCATGGTATAGTTTGTAATTTTTATTAGTTTAATGTGAGGTGTCCCAGACCTAAATAATAAAGAAACCATCTCATTCCCTATATAAACACACACAATATCCCACTTCCTCTTCACTCAAATCCTTTGGAGTTCGTCCAAACACTGACCTCCTTTTTCTAGAATCCTTTCAAGGTGCCCCAATCTCCCATTAAGCCTCTTCCAAGCCTCTCCCAAGCCTTTGGGATCACACTTCCCAGTAAGGGATTTCATCCGTTTCATTTTGTTTCTCAATTTCATTATGATATTATACCCTTTTACATTCTATTAAAATTGTTCGGGTATGATTTAACACCTCCCATATATTTCCCTATTTATGTTTTAAATGATTAGAGACCACTTTATCTCTCATCAACTCTTTCTGTGTACACCCATTACGATGCTGAAATTTCATAAGAAAATTCTATCTTCTCATTCACGTTCAAGAAATTATTTTTTATTATTAGTCTAATTTCAATTGCATTTGTTAGGAAATGTATCTATATGACCCCCTTACCATAAATTTCATGTACATATGATGAAACACTCATTTCTCTCTCATCAACCATTTTTATGAATTCTTATGTCACGTCATTACGCTGCCGAAATTGCATCGCGCTTTTCCAAGCCAATGTCATCATGTAGTGAAAACCATGTCCATTTCTCTGTCAAGGGTATTCAACTTAATTGATAGTTACATATTTATTATAGTGTTTCATGTATTAATTCCACATTTCCTTTATCGTGGAATAAATTATGAGGTTTAATGAATCCATGTTATATGATCCATGTAGCACATTTATGCATGAAATGAAATGTTTAAGAAGGGTGCGCCCTGGTAGCACTCCAATGCATTGGGTAAAGATTAGTATTATGATAAGTCAAGTGAAATTATGGTTTACTATTGATAATTCATGTTCAATGAGGGTTTACTCATGATCCATGTGCAATGAGCATTGGATCATGCTAAATCATGTTAAATGTTGTTTCCACATTTCCATGTTATGATTATCATGCTTTATCATTCCTTTAGGTTATTGGTTCTCTTTTACTCCATTGATATGCTTATTTTCTAACATGTACTGTGTTCCTCATGTTATTCCATGATAATTCCCTTGCTAGACTTTATAGCTCACTCTTTTCTTATGCATGTCCTTATGTTATCCCATGCAATGCTAAGTAAGAGGGAATGTAGAGGTCATGTTAAGGAAGTTTTCAATAAAGATGATGTATTTCATGTTTTAAGTTATTGTGTAATGATCCTAATCCCCAAAGACACTATACCTCTCGATCATCTATGTTGTATCAAGTGATGTTTATGTAAAAAAATCCAATTTATGTGTGAAATATAGAGCAGGGTTGTCATAAGTAACTCACGAAACTCTGTGGGACACATCCGATATGTTGGGGTAGATATTAGTGTCATCTCGGGACACATGTCAATGTAAATGTCTACCTATCTTCATAGAGGTAGTCCCAGAACATCATCAATAATGGCATCAATATACTGGTCCACCACTAAAGGATAGCTCAAACTCTCAACATCTACTGCTCTGAGGGTAAGGCTTCCAAACCGGTGTGTGGTCGTCTGCACTCTCCTCTGGGTAATTCCATCATGTGCTGAAAAGGATCCCTTCTCTCCGATGAAGGAAAACCTGGTCCCATCTATGCGGAAACACTACAAATTGAGCCTAATACATTCAACCTAAGCATGAACCTTGGTTAACAAGTTCATACACATGATGACGTCATAAGGCCTCTAAGCCACTACTAGAAGATCCAAGCTGAAACTCTCGCCTTCCAGAGTAAGATTACACTACCGGAACAAGTGTGTAATTGTCAAATCCTCTCCCATAGGAGTCTCTAGCTGTAAGGATCGATCAAACAGCTCCACCATAATCTCCACGATCAGAATGACTGTCTTGGAAATAAAAGTGTTACTAGAACGTGTGTCTATAAGCACTATAGCTAAGGATGAGTAGACACAAATAATACCACTAATCATCTCCAGAGCGTCGTGGTGGTATGCCTCAGCTGCCTAGATAAATGCTCGCCCCTGTCCACCTGATCCCTATAGTCGGAGTGAACTAACTAGAGGTGGTGGCGGTAGAACCTCGAATCTCCACACACCTCCTATTGCACAGTCAGATCCTCTGCCACAATTTTTGGCTGCATGCAAACCTCCCAGATCAAACCTATCCCTCTTACATGGAGATACCTCGACCATCTTGTGGTCTTCCGTAAGGCAGGTCGGGCAGTCATGTGCCATGTGAGCCTGCTCGTCGCACGAGTAGCACTGCCTTCTCCTCAATGGTCTCCCTCTATCCTGAGAGCCCCGTACCACCAACCTTGTATCATGAGGTCATCCACCAAATGGTCTAGCCCACTTGGGCCATGGTATCGTCTATCTACTGCCTACCAAGGATGACTCTGCTACCTGATGCCTGGTAGTGGATCTCACTGTTAGATCTTCCTCAGCTAGGAAGCATTGCACCAACTCAAGCAGCCCAACCTCCGTCGGAATGCTGAGCGATATCATTGATGCTCTGATCTCCCATCAAAGACCCCCATCAATGGTCTGGGCCCTGATGAAAGGTTCTCGTACCATGTTGGAGGATTAGTGGGAAAGATTAGTGAACCTCATCGAGTACTGGGCCACAGTAATGATGCCCGGCTGTAAGTGCAGGAACTCTTGTATACGCACTAAGCGTAGAGTCGCTGGGACAAACTCTACCTTGAAAAGGATATAAAAGTCTAATGAGATTAGGTTCATCTCATCATGTATCTGGAGAATCATGCTCCACCATCTATCTACTACTATCTGAAAAAGATTGGCTTCTATGATCAACATCCGATCAGCTTGTGTCCCCACTAAGAGAAAAACTCTGTCCACAGACTCTAGCCAGTCCCCAACCTCCTGCAGGATCATCTTGTCTCGGAACCTCAGAGGCCTCTACTATGGAAACTCATGCAACATGATCAGTCGGCATGCATTTTCGATAGGTGGGTCTAGTGGAAACGTCTACCTAATGGGTAGTGTTGTTGTCTGTACACCAGCCGAAGGTGATAATTCCATAAGAGTCACCTGGACTAATGCATCATTGCTCGGTGGGATTTAATTGCATACTCTCTCAATAATACTGGATAGCTTTCTACGTGGTGGAAACATGAAATGAGACATGTGTTCAATGGTTAATAAGTTATACCATATGAGTTGAATCAAAGAGATCACAAGAATTTTTTTTCCAAAACACACGCAATCTGTGTTTCCGTGCACAGAGTTGGAAATCAGAATTTAGTAACCACGTGTATGGATACTTCCGCCACTACACCAACACTGGAATACACAAACTAAAAACCACACTCATAACACAAAACACTATTACCCCAAAGAAAAGACCAGAGTCATAGTTTTCTATAGAACTAAACTTTTCGGGGCCCGTTCCATAAATACCTGAAGCCCGCCTTCCATAGGACAGGGGTAAGAGAGTAGAACCTAAAAGGATTATCCCTAAAATGGTAAGGCACAACCTTCCTAACCTGTAGAGACACATAGTCCAAGAACACAACAAAGAGTGACCACAATGTAAACTGCTGTAGTAAAAGTGTGCTGAAAGATAAAGGGTTCTGAATACATGCCCAACTGTAAAGTACAAGTACATCTGAAAAGAAAAAATACAACTGAAAAGTACAAAACGGCTCCTAGATCAATCTCCAAGGATCCTACCTAAATGGTATGTATACCTCACGATCAGTAATCCCCACGTCATGTCACATCGAATGGTCCACCACGGAGTACGTCCAGTCCTGGCTCCCTCAGCCTTGATCAATGTTTTCCATCATCTGCACAAGACACAAAAAGGTGTGGGAATAACACGTGCATGGTTGAGTATTCCAATACTCAGTAGGGACCTCGAGACACCCGTAGGTATCCCAGAGTTCAACAATGAAAAACCCACAAAGCAAGACATCAACTCTACTTAGGTATATACCAATACATAAACCTATGCTATCAAGATATACTAATCTCATACATGAGGGAATAATACCACTATGTTAACACCACGAAGGTATAAATACCACAATTGTAACACCACTGAGATAGAATTACCACACATGTAACACCACGAAGACAATACCATAAAGGTAGATGTACCACACATGTTACACCATGAAGACACCACCACAAAGGTAGAAGTGCGACATAGATAACACCACAAAGACAACACCAAAATGTAGATTTAAAATAAAGGAAACATAATCACCTCACAATCAGGTATTACATAAGTACACAAGTACGGATGATTAGTCGTACGCTATATCATCTTATTCTGTTAAGAGGAACTGATGTGGAAACACATTGGATCGATTGGTACTAACCCCCGCAGACCCACAAATGATCTGACCCCTACAAGATCAGTATGTGTTGTCCCACAAAGGATCACTAAGCACTGAACTACACAAGATCTGATTGAAACATACCCACACATGATCAGTAGATGTTGTCCTACACATGATCAATGTTCTTTCTCCGAGATACAGCATGCCACAAGATTCTTCACACCTAGTGCTATCGAGTTCCATAGAACCTACACCTCAAGATATCGGTTGTTACTCGACTACCACTATGCTCAATAAATGAGTCACCAAAATAATTGACATGTCGTAAGGGTTCCAACTCAATATATGGGGCGTAAATCGGACTCAAGGTCTGTGAGTTATAAGCGTTTTACTTATGGGGGCACGGTTGGATATGGGTTAGATCCAAACCAGACATACCCCAACTGTCTTGAAAAATCATGAGGAGTATACCAAAAGGGCCATCTTGATCCATGGATCCCAGTACCAAATACAGTTCGTCAAACGGATGCCTTAATTTCTTGTTATGTCCCTTTAAATATTAATGGGTCCGGTTGGGTCTTGGTCGGGTCCGAAATGGCCGTTCTGACCCAGCATGACCCCGTCTGGGCAAGGCCATAGAGGGATCAGTGAACTGGGCCGAGGTCTAGTCCAACCCTTAAGGGGAGGAATTCTAGGGGAGACTGGACCGCAAGGGGGTAGCCCGCTGGGGGATCACGCTAGGTGGGACAGGGGAGCGGCAACCCCGACATCCTGAATGGCATGAAGGCCATTCGTCTCCTTCGTAGTGGTCGCGCCAAGCGGTGCTGGACGGTGGCTTCTGGGAACCAATGAGGATGGTCCTGCCATTTATGTCGTGGCCAGCTGGTGAGCTGGTCAGACCAATAAGAGATCTGTACTATATGGATGTATTTCCACATTGGTAAAATATTTTGTGCTATCTATTAAATAAATTCATTTTCCTATAATGGAAGAATAATGATGATTTATTTATTATTTAACACTTTGGTACTGGGTTATTATCTTCCCATGGTTTTACAGTATACTCCCACTACTAGTCAATAGTCTCCAACATAAAGGGAAGCACCCATGAGTTATAGTAGCGACCACCAATATTATAATATTATAGTGGCATGTGGTAAAATAAAATTGCATCATCTCATCATGTCATCCTTTCACACAATCCAAGTACTATAATGAATCACATTCATTTGAGAGACTAAAAACAGTGAAGGAAGACATGTAAGCATTACATGGATTGGAATTTACATTATTTATAATGGGATAAAACTATTTCACATTGTATCATAATCGATAGTTAAATGGAATTACAATATTAAATAATAATTCAACCAATCAGATCACTAATTTCATGTGATAATACTACACTTGGAAAAGTGGTCCCGCCCAAACATTAAAGTGGGGAATAGCTGATGAATTGGTTACACCAACATCTAAAATTCATCTAGGTCCTAACATTTACCTATGTGACTAACAAAAGCTTTTGGAGACCCCTTCTAAGGCCAAAACACCAAGTGAACCAACTAGCATTCCTTCATTTATGGATGAACTAATTGGTGGAACCAATCCATTGGAAGAAACTTTATTTTGACCAAAACATATATTTCATTGGAAGATGATAACATAAAATCTATATGAGCTTCCCTTATTTGGTAGGACTCATGTTCCGACAAATGATATGTTATATTCCCGCAAACACTACCTCTATAAGGAACTAGGTTATAGACTACCAGATAGGGTATGTCACACATAAGAAGAGGCATTACCCATAAATATTTCCCTATATCATATAATAATCAAATAAAAATTCAACTATGATATTTAAAATATTCCAAAATATCATATTCCCAAACCCTCATTTCAATAGTATAAGAAAATTATAATATCTCCAAAATTAAATTGTACCATGAAAACAGTCGGGTTGCAACTACTCAACATCTCAAAAGTCTACGCTGGTAATTTCCATCTCATTCTTAAATGAACTCCTAGAAACATATGAAAAATATTTTTATATATATTGTCTGATAATGACCTAGATACATCATAGGATAATACTTACGACCTACTGTGAAAAATGTAAATGGTTATAACTAATTCTCTAGTGAATAAACAATATACCAAGAAGCACCTAGCTGGTCATCTAATCCCCCCATACCCACAAACTCACTCTCACAAATTCATGCATCCAAGAAAAGTAAAATATTATTAGAAGAATATATAATGGTTCTTAGGAACAACCTCCCCAATTTTGTTTCTTCTCTCATCCAATGACAATATATAGTTTTACATAATGTCATCAACAAGTATAAATATCTCAATAGGCCAACCCAGCTAACATACCATTTAATAAACAACATTATCTATATAGGAAATCCCAACACTTAACCTGTTACATATAAAACACCATAGTAAAATAATATTTTGGGAGTAGAGTATCATTATTGCAAAGGATACAAAACTCTCTCCCTCTTCCTACTATGCATGAAAACTTATATATATATATATATATATATATATATATCCTCACCCTCCACTAGGTACCACCCCAATTATGTATCACATGAATCACCACAAACCACAGCTAATGACAGATCATGGTAGAGGGAGTAGTTATCCATCTATATACTCCAAATCCCCTATTTTCAAAAGTAACCCTTCCTGTAATGTCTATGTGTAAGTATGTAGTACTCTACTCTGATCGGGTTCATAAAAAAATACTATAATATAGTACATAATAAATACACAGGATCCAGAACCTATGGGTTCTACTAACATCATCATAATCCTGCGATTACCAATAGGGTGTCTACAATGCCACTAATACGTTTTCTATCAGTTTTGGATAAAATATAAACTATGAAACACATAAGGACCACATTCCATTTTCCGCTTTCCATTCTATTCATATACATCATTTTTTATTAATTTATTTTTACCTCAAAATTTACATTATATAGTCTAGTTATTACTTCATTAATATATAAATGATGCCAAGAATAATCCATAGGAATCAGTCAAAAAAATTCCACTACGCCACACTATCCAAGGATACAAGCCTCAAAAACTATTTCCATGAAACCCCAACAAACAACGAAGGCCTGGAAGACACAATAAACACCCAATTCCAACAATACAAAACAACAAACTAAACAACAAATCATTACAATTCAAACCAAAAAAAAGAAAAAAATTAATATTATAATTATAAATATTCCATATTGAATTATTTTACTATGGTAATGGAATACCCAATAAAGACATCACAACAAGGGATAACATGTCAACAACAACATAAAAATAAATGAAACCGGTAATATTATGCAATTTGGAATATTCCCAACCATTTTTTATATTAGTCATTATATTTTATATGGATAATTCATACCATTCACCTAATATAAATAAAAATATTGATTGAATCATAATTTTACATAAATAAGGAGAGAACTAAAATCCCATACATCAATTCTAATTCCCCAGGGATTCGGTGCACAAGAAACATTGATTAACCACCACCAACTTCAGTGCTCTCCACTGAATCCGATGAATAATGAACCACCATCAATAATTTCTCCCAAATAGTTGATTATCCCCAAAATAACCATAGTGATAATGAATAATGGGAACAATGTAAAAAAATTAAAATAAATTATGCCTTTATATAAGGGTAATTTATTTGGATGATACAAGGGGTCTAAATATCAATTGGAAATGGGGATAGCATAGAGGAGGGATAAATCACGGAAAAGGGTCAAATTAATTGAATATAATTCAATCCAATGGAGTTTCAGTCCCCTATTTATAGAGAATCCTTGTGGGTTATTCACTCTGACGATGTGACATCTGACCCTGTCATGGGGGCATGTAATAAAACCCAAATATGACTCCTTTGATTCTGATCCTAAAATATCATGTCTTTCTAAGACACCTCGAAAACTATTTTCACTGCCAAAAAATACCTTCCACCATGGTGTGGTGAAAAAAACCAATCCTTTTCACCTCACCAAGCTATGTACCACAGTTTAGTGAGCTAATTTTTTATCCATTTCACTTAGGGACACCCCTAGGGTTCCATGCATGGAACCATGCCAAGACATATCATTTTCCCTACAACTCATTTTAAAAAGGGTGAAACCATACCAAATCTCCTACTAAAATTTCTAGAAAAGTTGTTTAATAGGTTTTGGTGCCCAATGCACTGAACAACCAACTAAACATGGAACAGAATACACTCAAATCCAAAATAAAATCAAAATGAGTACCACAATAACCACTACCATGGCATGGTGAACCCTTAAATGGTTAAATATTAACTCCAAGCATCTGGAATAAAATTAAAATACACTATGATAACCCTACACCACAGAAAAATCCCAAAACAAAGGACATAAAGGTTGAGATTATTACATTATATTCCACTAAAACAATTCTCATCATCACGAATCAAAACAAAAGATACATGTAATCATCAACAAGTAGCAATAACCAAATAACCCATGAGAGTTACCACTCAACTATGAACATAGGTAAATATATCAACCCATCACCAACTGAATATTGTTACCATATAATCGAATCATCAATGAATATATTACAAGAAAAACATAACATCAGAAACCACATCACAAATCCTAAAACACAAGGTACTTTTTGTGAATCTATGACTACATATCCAAAGTAATCTCTTATAGACCACAATGTATAAGGCCCCAGCCTTAAACCTTACATAATCTTGAATTAATTTGAATATCTCACATTGAGGATCTTTTCAGGTTTAGAGTTTTGGAGAATTAGGTCCTAAATGTAACATTTAAAAGATTAAAAAGTAGACACATCTTCTCAGCTTCTATTTTTTCACAAAATAAAAACTCTTGAATAAAAGAGTCATGTCTAGTTCCTTGTTTTGGATAGCCTGACATTTCCTTGATCCCATCCTTGACCCTATTCAACATTATGTCCTGTGAAAAAAATTCCAAAAACTTGTGATGAAAATAAAAATCTCAGTAAGGTTTATAACAATGCAGAAAGAAAACATCATTCCATGTATACATAAGAAACAACGAAATCATACTTTACTCATAAAACATAAGCACTTTATCATACCTCATGAAATCATAAGATTTATGAATAACTCATAGAAATCATAATACATAAGGGTAACTTGAGGCATTAATAACATTCTTACGTAGAGAGTAACCCTCATGGTTACGTTTGGAATACTCATCACAGTATATTCCTTAAATCTCTTCAGTGAAACCTTAGCGTTTAACTCCTTCACGTTACCCAATGCATTGGAGAGCTATATCAGGCTCACCCACCATTAGTTTATCACGGAACCACCCGTCTTCATATACAATGCCCAAGAACCATAACATAATCATAGCACATAACGTAAGCATAAAGGAATGATAACATTCCTATATTGAAATAACAATATAACATTTTAATATATTGAAATAATGAATCCATTCTAAAAACCATTTTCAAAACCATTTAAAACATTTAATAAAGAGATATTTGAATCAAAGTGTTCCATTCCAATTTGAAGATTTTAGAATTTTAAACCATTAATATCCATATAAATAAATCCTTAAAACCATGATGATAACATGGACATTAATGAGAAATATTTATAAGAATAAATCATTAAATCATTTAAAATGATATTTTAGTTAACAGTTTTTTAACATAATGAGAGACACTTGAATACAATAACTGAGGAATAACATTTAATCAGAACCTTATAATATCATGAGAATAAAGGAATTCATGATATAATATTCCAATGTACAGTATATACACCATATAAGAGTGAATTGGTTCATAACAACAATGAAGTCTCAATAGAAATGTAAAATTATATGAAATCCCTTATAAAGAAGGTGTCCTTAAATTAAGGATAAATCAATCACATAATTATGGGAGAAAAATATAAATACACCGAATATAAGTGGATATTAAGTGTAAAACAGCAAAATATCATTCACACATATTCAAAGAAAGACATATTCAATAAATACATGTTGAACCCAAATAAATCAAAATTGGGTTAAGTAGTTCCCTTGTTAAAATTCGACAGCCTAACGGCGTCACATTAAAATTCATAAAATTAGTTGATGAGAGAGAAAATGGTATGTCATCACTTGGACATAAAATTTACATCAACAAGGATATATAAGAACATATCCCAACATAAAAAGATGTAAATTAAAAGACATAACAAAATAAGTCTTTTAAAAAGAGTGCTCTGAAAGGTTCCATTACTTATTTGGGAAACTTTCAAAACTTACACCCCATGAAGGAAGGGTCCTACAATGAAGATGAAAATACCAATAAATGAGATTATATCATAAAAATAGTAAAATAATTTTCAGTACATACACCACAAAAAAGGAAATAGGGTCCAATGTAGCATGAATCTCACATGAATAAAAAGCAAGATGAAAATCCCCTTATAAAAATTCGGCAGCCTAACAGGGCCACATAAAACATCCAAAAATGGATTGATGAGAACAAATAGGATCTATCATAAAATTAACATAAAATATAAAGCAATAGTAATATAAAAGAACATCCCCCAACATAATAAATATATGTTTAAATAAAGTTACATAAAAAAGAGTACTTAAAATGAAAGAGAGAGGTAGGATCCCTTACCTCAAGTCTGACATGTCTTGTTCTTGTCATTATATTCCGGAATAATAAACTTTTTTCAATTTAAAATTTCTTAAGAACCTCATTTAATGTTTATTATTCAATTAATATCACATATTATAATTTTATAATAATTAGTTAATTATGTAAGTTCATATCAGATGTTTTTTGTCGATGTTTGGTACATGAGTCAAAAACGAACTTGTTTGAAAGTAATTATCCATGTAGTTATAAGTAAATCATCTACAGAATAGTATTAATGATTTAAATATCATATATATCCTGTAAATATCCATTTTATACGATTCCATAACATTTGGAGATAAAACTAAATGAAATGAACCATTCATGGAGACGGTAGGTTGTACGTACGCATGAAAGCTACATCCATTTCTTTGTCATATTAATGGAATTTAAATAATTGAGAGATATATATATTATAATTACAGAATAATATATATGTTATATAGGTTAAAAATGTTCATTAATTTCATTCTTTATACATTCCATGTATTTCATGAACGAGTTACATCACTTGAGGGGGCGGTAGTCCAGACTTCCTCTTATGAAATTATCACATTTGCACAACATGCAAAGAATAAAGGTATATTTTAAATATAAAATACATAAGAATTTAGAAAACATAAATAACATAAATATCATATATAATATATAGTGACATCATATTGGGCACCTTTAAAGGTGTTAAAAAAATATTGAACAATCATCGTTTCATGAGGCAGTAATTTTCCATCCACAGAAACAGTATGTTCTTTAACCATTAGACGGATGTGTGTGTAAGTGTAGATAGAATAATTCTTATAAAAACATACTAGTATATTTAATATACTGGTGTTTTTACAAAATAAAGTAATAAAAATAGTTTAGGGGGTTGGAGAAGAAAAATAAAACAAAAGAACACTAGGGAAGAATTTACCTTTAAATCGGGTAACTCTTTTTTATTTGAGCTCAAAGGATTTCTTGAAAAGACTTCTGCCCAAAGTGAGGCTTCTAAGAGTAAGAGAGGGTTTTTGAGAGACAAAATGGGCAGGGTTTAGCTGAGACAATGGCCTGAGAGGTGTGGGTATGGTGGTAGAGGTGGGGGCCTTTTATAAGAGAAGAGGAGGGGCACTCTTGGAAAGTTATGAAATATTACATTATTATAAAATGATTTTCGGATTTTAAAGGTCCCAAAAGGATATATTTCAAGAATGTGGTGGTATGTTTTCAAAATTCACCCATACAAAAGGTTTGTGACATTTTTAAGACTTAGATGTTACCCTATCTTCTCATTTTTTTTGAATTGTTCATTTAAGAGGTAATCACTACATCATCACTGTGTCATAAATAAATTAATTTATGTAATGTCTAAAAATTATAAAAAAACTATCATGATGTAGGAAATCTTTTCATATTTCTAATGAATATTTATAGTAAAAAATATGACTTGTATAACCCCATATATAAATTGTTTTAGTAAAACCATACATGTTTTTGACATTTTCATTTTAACTTTATACAAAATGTTATTAATGTAATTTTCCTACCAAAGTGGCTCCATGGGGTCCCCAAGATGACCCATGGATTTTATTGGTCATACATGGCTCATAAAATAATGTTATGACATGTCTCAAGGTTATTTCATATTATTATAACATTATCTTTACCTTAAATTATACTTATTACCTTTAATCGCTATTAATAAAACTTAAAAGTTACTATTCACCAAAAAAACATTTTAATCCCATTGAACCACATTTTACATTCTAGTGAAAACCATCTATGTAGGATTTTTGAAAATCAAATCACAGATGTGGTAATGTTTCATTTAAACTATAAATCAGTTTTTTAACTGCCACTTAGTGGTTTCACTATTCATAAAAAATTGAAGTATTTCAGAAAAACACCAAAAACTCACCCTAAGCTATATTTGATATTCCAAATTCAAAAATGGTGTCTATTTTACAAAATTCAAAATATATAGGTTTCATTAATTAATTTAATAATTAATTCCCGCTGTCAAAACAAATAGCGTGTTTCTAAGAAACAATATCTATTAAAAGATTGACACTAGTTTAAGTCCAATTTCAAAGTGAAATTAATTCCAATGACCACCATTGGATTAAATGTTAAAAATATTTTCTAATTAAACATTAAAAAAAATTCAAAAGATGATCTAATCATATAAATAAATTATATTAAAAAGTGTTTTTTAATAAAAATACATCATTTTTTAGTTATTCATTAAAAATGAACTTTATCGTAAAAATATCAAAAATTTACACAATGTAAATTTTGATGTCCTGATTATAAAAAAAATTTATTTTATCAAATATTACACAAAAAATTGTCAAAAACAGGATTCAAAAGAGGGTCACCATCAAAAGGCGGTTAATCGACATTTTAAAGAATATTAGAGTATTTACGCTTAAAATTGTCTTCATTCACATTTTAGGCATCTAAAATTTATTGGATAACATTAAAAATATTTGAAAAACATATATAATAATTTGGTAGTTAGTTCCATTCATTCCCTCCATTACAACGGCTAGGAATTAACTACCATTTAAAATTATACTGTTTTATAATTAGAGTGAAGCGTAAGATTTCAAAGAAACTCGTTGTTGCGTATTGGGTACGCCATCGGGCATAGCCATCCCATTAATGTAATATTAATACTTTATTCAAAAATATTAATAAATATGAAAAGGTAATATTATTTATTTACTTGGCATGTTACATCCTTCCCCCCTTTTGAGAATTGCATCCTCACAATTTTAAAATTGGGCTTGGAAACTTCATTGAAAGCCCCACATCAGATAAGGAGTAAATTAAACTATCACTTTAAAAGAAAGAAAGGGATGTTCAAAGGTCCCACGAGTTAACCCATACTAGGATTCCATGTAGTAAAACATTGATATGGAAGAAAAAACAAAGGGTCGTGTTCTGAGGGAGAGTGGTAGAAAACATGTTTAGGAGAAATTTAACCACAAGAAAATCACAAACTTGTGATGGGTTAAACGGTATTCGATTCCCCAGTAGGAAAAGATAATAGAAAACATTTTTTATTTAAGTTACTTTTCATTGAGGAATTTATTTTTGAGCTTAACTAAATCATATGGAATCATACTTACTTGTCATGTAGACTTTCAACTTTTAATAGATTCCTTACTCAAACTCACATTTTCTCCAAAAAGATCAGTATTTAGGAAGCCTTGTTCGCATTAAGTGTACTATAATCATGTTCTTGAGAATCAGCTAATCCACAAAAGAGAACAATATATTTACCATGTCTTTAGAACTTAACCAAAACCAAACCAAAAAGTTTATTATGGGATCAGATAATACCCAAAGAGGATAATTTTTTTACAAAAAGAAAAACTACTCCTAATCTCCAAAATTCATCAAAAAAATCCAATGTTCAATAAAGACCACTCAATAAACATCTATCCATAAAATTCTTCAATGTAAACCAAACTAAGATTGAAACCCAAATCTATGAAGGATTTAATCACATAGTCTTCGAAGATAAATCTTAACATTTTTCTCCAACATAACATCAGTTACTATTGAAGTCTCATATTGAAATGTAATTAACCTAATCACATATCCGCCATGATAGGATAATAATTTCCATAGATAAACCAAAATCAAATTACTCTTAATTCAGAAAATCATATTACTAAAAAGAATCATTCATACTAACTAGGTACTTTACGTATTCCAGTGGTAGGTGATAAATAGCAGTTGCACTTCCGTTGTGGGTTCGATTCCCTCAGCTTCGTCCGACGCGATGGGTTGTCACACGGTCTGCATGTTGTCCTTTTTCCAAAACTATATAATTCATAAAACATTCCCCAAAAAGAGATAAAATCTTCAAAAATAACCATAAGATTATTTAACAACAAATGTTATATAATAACTTTCATTTTGAATCCCAAAATGTATTAACTAGTAATTGCCTCAAATTCAGGGATCATATAAATCCACATGGTCCTTTACAACTATATCCACAAAATAAAGGATAATTATTCCTTGAATAAAATTTTCATATATCAAACATCAGGGTTACATATACTATACAAATTCTTCTAATGTAACCCCATCATCAAATGAGTCTTAATACATTTAAGAATTTCACCATCCTAAAATCTACCATAACTCTTGAATCCCTTATATGTTGACTTCTTACTCATTCAACACTCTTCGTGATACATTAACCATTACATTTAGACTTATTCTAAAATACTTATTTCCTACAATCAAAATCATGAATCATATCATAAGATTTCAATAATAGGAAAACATATGTTAAGAAATAATCCATACCTTTCATTGGTCATTGTTAGTTTCTTCATCCTCTATCGGAATGGAATTGGATATTGGTAATTGAATATTTGTATGATCTTGGTGACCCCATTCTCGAAACTTCTTCATAGGACATGTGTTTTAATAATGAACACGCACACCACATTTAAAACATTAAATTGATCCTTCAGAAAGAACTTCTTTCCCTTTCCTAGAGTCAACTAGATGCTTCCTTTTTCTATGGAAGGTTCTTGCTTTATGATCTTTATTTCCACATCTATAGCATATTTCTGTCCCTTTGAAACATTTTCCTATGTTTTTATTTCCACATCTTTGACACATAGGTTTTTGAACACACATACCTTTATGATTATTACCTGAACTTCCGTATGGATTGGTTTCTCGCATATACGATGCCTTATAAAAATCAATAAGGGTCAGGTGGTCTATCATGACTCAATATAGTTGGTAGATAATAACCACAAGAGTTCTCATTGGAGCTCCAATATCATTCAGTTGTTCTCTCATAAAACTGTCACAGTTTTCTTCAAATCCACTACTACTTTGGTGCCTGCTAGATCCAGCCATTTACTAAAACCAAAAGGGTAAGTGTGAGTATATCAGTAAAATCATCATGTAATAAAGAGGAAGATAAACACCAAGATATTCTTATCCAAGTTATCTAAAACTCATTCTAACTTTCAAAAAAACAATGACTCCATCTAATATACTAACCATTATTGTTATACACAACTTGTCACTTTTTATTAAACAACATTCTAACCTCTAAAGTTATCTAAACCGACCATTGATACCAACTATAAGGCCCCAACCTTAAACCTTACTTAATATTGAATTAAATTGAATATCTCACATTGAGGATCTTTTCAGGTTTAATGTTTTAGAGAATTAGGACATAACTATTACATTTAAAAGATTTAAAAGTAGACACATCTTCTCAGCTTCTATTTTTTTCGCAAAATAAAAACTCTTGAACAAAAGAGTCATGTCTAGATCCATGTTTTGGACAGCTTGACATTTCCTTGATCCAATCCTTGACCCTATTCAACTTTATGTCCTATGAAAAACATTTCAAAAACATGTGATGAGTATAAAAAGCTCATTAAGGGTTATAACAATGCGAAAAGAAAACAACAGTCCATGTATACATAAGAATCAATGAAATCATACTTTACTCGTAAAACATCAGCACTTTATCATACCTCATGAAATCAAAATATTTATGAATAACTCATATAAATCATAATACATAATGGCAACTTGAGGCATTCATAACATTCTTACGTAGGGAGTAACCCTCATGGTTACGTTTGGAATACCCATCACAGTATATTCCATAAATCTCTTAAGAGAAACCTTAGCGTTTAACTCTTTCGCGTTACCAAACGCATTGGAGAGCTATATCAGACTCACCCGCCCTAAGTTTATCACGAAACCAACCGTGTTCATAAACAATGCCCAAGAACCATAACATAATCATAGCAAATAAATTAAGCAAAAAAGGAAAGATAACATTACCACATTTCAATAACAATATAACATTTTAATATATTTAAATAATGAATCTATTCTAAAAACCATATTCAAAACCATTTAAAACATTTAATAAAGAGATTTTTGAATCAAAGTGCTCCATACCACATTGAAGATTTTAACATTTTAAACCATTAATATCCATATAAATAAATCCTTATAACCATTTTGAAAACATGGACATTAATGAGAAATGTTTTTAAGAATAAATCATTAAAACATCCAAAATGATATTTTAGTTAAAAGTTTTTTAACATAATAAAAGACACTTGAATACAATAATTGAGGAATAACATTTAATCAGAACTTTATAATATCATGAGAATAATAAAATTTCTGATATAATATTCCAAAGGATAGTATATAGACCATATAAGAGTGAATTGGTGCATAACAACAATGAAGTCTCAATAGAAATGTAAAATGAGATGAAATCCCTTATAAAGAAGGTATCCTTAAATTAAAGATAAATCAATCTCATAATTATGGGTGAAAATTTTAAATACACCCAATATAAGTGGATATTAATAGTTAAAAAATCAAAGTTCATTCACACATACTCAAAAAATTACATATTCAATAAATACATGTTGATCCCAAAGAAATCGAAATTGGGTTAAGTAGTTCCCTTGGTAAAATTCGACAGCCTAACGGTGTCACTTTAAAATTCATAAAATTAGTTGATGAGAGAGAAAATGTTATCTCATCACTTGGACATAAAATTTACACCAATAAGGATATAGAAGAACATATCCAAACATAAAAATATGTAAATTAAAAGACATAACAAAATAAGTCTTTTAAAAAGAGGGTTGTGAAAGGTTCCCTTACCGATTTGGGTAACTTGCGAAACATACACACCATGAAGGAAGGGTCGTACAATGAAGATGTAAATACCCATAAATGAGAGTATATTACACAAATAGTAAAATAATTTTCAGTACATACACCACAAAAAAGGAAATAGTGACCAATGTAGCATGAATCTCACGAGAATAAAAACTGAGATGAAAATCCCCTTATGAAAATTCAGCAGCCTAACGGCGCCACATAAAACGTCAAAAATGGATTGATGATATAAAATAGGATCTCTCATCATATTAACATAAAATATACAGAAATAGTACTATAAAAGAACATCGCCCAACATAAAAAAGATGAGCTTAAAGTACGTTACATAAAAAAGAGTACTTAAAAATAAAGAGAGGTAGGATCCCTTACCTGAAGTCTGACTTGTCTTGTTCTTTTCTTTATATTCCTAAATAAATAATTTTGTCAATTTATAATTTCTTAATGAAATCCTTTAAAGTTTATTATTCAATTAATTTCACATCTTATAATTTTATAATAATTAGTTAATTATGTGAGTTCATATCAGATGTTTTTGTCGATGTTTGGTACATGAGTCAAAAATGAACTTGTTTGAAAATAATTGTCCATGTAGTTATAAGTACATCCTCTCCAGAATAGTATTAATTTTTTATAAATCATAAATATCAATTACATATTCATTTAATACTATTCCATAACATTTGGAGATAAAAATAAATGAAATGCACCGTTCCTGGAGATGGTAGGCCGTACGTACGCGTGAACGTTACTTTCATTTATTTGTCATATTAATGGAATTAAAAATAATTGAGAGAGATATATATTATAATTACAGTATAATATATATGTTATATAGGTAACATATGTTCATTAATTTCATTATTTATACATTCCATGTATTTCATGAATGAGTCACATCGCTTGAGGGGGCGTAGTCCACACTTCCTCTTATGAAATTATCACATTTGCACAAAATGCAAAGAATAAAGGTATATTTTAAATATAAAATACAAAAGCATATAGAAAACATAAATACCATATATATCGTATATATAATACAGTGACATCATAATGTCCACCTTTAAAGGTGTTAAAAAAATATTTAACAATCATCGTTTCGTGAGGCAGAAATTCGCCATCCAAAAACAGTGTGTTCTTTAACCATTAGACAGATGTGTAACACCCGAGACTTTTATGTGAAATATTTTGTTTTTATGTTATATAAATCATCAAAGAATCTTTTACTACACACAACACTATCTTGTCTTGCTTTACACGCAACCGCGTCCTTCCTCGATAGCTTGTGTTGTACGCAATACACAGTTTCACTAAACAACGATATGCTATTAAAATATTACTAAAACTAGCCGTTATAAATAGTAATAACCACTTTTTGAAATTTTATAATTTTTATTTTTCAAAATGGACTTCATTTTTGGATTTGGAATATCGAAATTAGCCTAGGGTGAAAGTTTGGTATTTTTCTGAAAACATTCAATTTTTTATGAATAGTGAAACCACTAAGTGGTAGTTAAAAAAACTGCATTTTTCATAAAACATAATTTTACCACTTCTGTGAGTGGAATTTCGAAAATCCGAGAGACACTGTTAATATCAAGGACTAAAATGTGGTTCAATGAGATGAAAATAATTTTTGGTCAATAGTAACTTTTTACTTTTATTTACCACGGTTAAAAGTAAATGGGGTAATTAAGGGAAAAATGATATTATAATTACCCTAACACATGTACTAATTCTATTGGACAAGTTTAATTCGACCAGAAACAACCTCAGGAATACAATATGACCATTTAGGCCCACTTGGATTAGATTAGGACATTTATTATTATTTATTTAAAGAAGGGTTAAATAGTTAAAATAAATGTTTAATAAGTAATTAATTTTTAATATGGGGTTATACATAAGATAAATTCGACTATAAATATTCATTAGAAAGAAAAAAATATTTCATACATAATATTATTTTATTTATAATTTTTTGACATTAAATAATTTAATTTATTTATGACACAACGATGATGCAGTAATTATCTTATTAATGAAATATTGACATAATAGATGTTATAAATACCCAAATAAATGTAATATAAGACTTTTTATGAATTAAACTAATTTTATAGGTTAATATGACATTTTAGTAGTGGTTTAATTAACTTGGATCGAACTAATCATTCTGTTATGATTTTTACAAAAATCAATTACTAAATAGTGTCAAAATTGACATAAAATAGTTTTTAAAACAAATATTCTATTATTAATTGTTATTTTATTCTTAAAAATAAAAGGTTCAGACAAATGACTTATATATGGTTATATATATTAAAAATAAACAACTTGGGGTTCGTTTGTCTTGATATAGTAAGTTTATTAACCTTATAGTATAAGAAAACAAGAAGACACGGTAAAAGATAAATAATCTAACTTAAAGTTAAATCTAAATGATAAGGTTAAAATTGATACCTAAAAATGTCTAAATTCTATTTGATGAGAGGATTTTGACCCCTACCCACCATATCTTAGAAATATATCAATTTAGAGCTATTAAAACCCGATTTTGACTTTATAATAAAATAATATTTTTAGTTATTCCAAAGGTGCCCCTCTCCTCCCTTATAAAAGGGAACCTCCTCACCCTCTTCCTCACACCACATTGAGCCTTCAAGCTCGGCCAAACCATTCTTATTTCTTCTCTCCACATCCCTAGAAACATCCCAGAGGTTCAGGTCTTCTTCGAAGACCTATTTTAGTGCCCTAAAAGGAGGTCTCAAAGAAGCACTTCAAAGAAGAGGTAATGTCTGTTACCGATTCTTTCATCTTTATTTCTTCTTCCACTTCTTCTTCTTTAGTTTTTTCATTATGAAGTAATAACATCAGTATCACTCACATACTGATATGTTATTATAAGTATGAAACAACCCTATTTCACCATCTATCCATCCTACGGAAAAATAAATCACCGCGCGTGCGTACGTACGGAATACCGTCTCCATGCCGTGGTGTAATCTATTTTCCATGACCACCTTACTTGGATGGGTATAATGGTATAAATAATGACTATATATGAATATTATAAAGTGATATTGATTCTCAAATAGTATACATACAATCCAATACAATTCCACGATCATAGGAATGATATCATCACTCGTGCGTGCGTACGGAATACCGTCTCCACGATGTGATGCGACTCGTTCTACATGATATTCATTTCATAATGATTATATAAATGAATTGAATGAATGAATATGATATATATTACACTAATAACATTATGGAAATGAGGTATCTATAACCTAAAGAGAATAATAAGAATTTATTCGACAAAACACGCATAAGAACAAAAAGTTATAAACACCCGAATAACAAGTGGCAATGAAATATTACTACTAAGAAGCTACGAATATGACCATATATGATATCATAACAATAATTATGATTCTGGAATAAGTCAATAACATTATTTAAATCATTATACAGGAGGTTCGGACACTTTCGAAGCAAATCAGACCTAAGGTAAGGGAAATATCACAATCTCATTTTTATCCGAGATTTTTTATACTATAGTATTTACTGGGGTGTATTTCATCATCCACATCCATGTTTCCTCAATATGTAATATATATATATCCTTCTACAAAATTTCATATCCAATGTTACCCTTCGGTGAGTTTTTAGTAAAAGATATGAAAGGAATCTTTTGTTGTATTTCGTATGAGGTACTTTTTGACTTTTCCGACAAAAGTACGAGAAGAATGTTTTCTTTTAACTTATACGACATGAATGGATTTTTAAAACATTATTTCCAAGAAGCTTCCCTAACAAGTTTTCAAGATTATTTTTAATCAACTTATTTTAGTTTAAAATTTTATAACATGTTAAATAAAGGAAAGTGTTTTTTAAGTAGAAAGGATATTTTCTTCAAGAATGGAGTTCAAGTGTTTTATCAAAATTATTTTCCATCTAAGATAATAAAGGGTTCTGTTTCTATCCCTATTATTACATTGATTTGATTATGTTGTGATGGAATTATTTTTATGAATTCCTTTATCTTATATGAGTTGTTTTATGATGTCATGATGATTAAGATTCACATTTTTACTACATGGGTTATGCAATGATGTATGATTTATGATTTTGTGGCACACATAAGAATGGTATCATTATGAGATGGGTGGGACCTATATCTCCCTCCAATGTATTGGGTAAAGATTTTATATCTCATGAGATAGACATGTCTGGAACGGTAGGTTATACCGGTTCAGTAAAACAGGACTGAAACGAGGAGTGAACTCGGTTAAAAAATGGACTTTTTCCACCACGATAGTCATGGCAATGAGTCTTGACTAATAAGAAATGATTTTCTATGGTTATGTGTGTATTCCAAAAAGTTTCATTTTTTAAGTTATGATTATTGGGATTAGATTTCACTACTATGATTTAACCCATGTTATGATATCTTTTGCAGGTTAAGATTTCCAAAAGTTATGTTCTTATGAATATAATGTGATTGATATTTCTTTTGTTTACCCTTACTGAGCATTTGAGCTCACCCTTTTGTATGTTTTCTTTCCCCAGGCCAGGAAGAAGGTTATTAAGTAATATATCCCAAAAGGGACTATAGATATGATGAAATAAATGAGAGACAGTGTAGACGCTTTATGAACCAGTTGTTTATGTTTCCCAGTTTCTAAAGACACTATACCTATACGGTCCTTTCATGGTTTTGTTATATGATGTAATAAGTACGCTTCAATTTTGAAGTATTAACAATGTATGTAATGTATGGGTCGTTATAGTTGGTATCAGAGGAAAGGTATAGTCAACCTTTGGAATCTAGGATGTGAAAGCCTTAGTAAGAACCCTAAGGATAATTCTAAGAATAGAACACAATCTTAGTGTTTTAGAAATGGCCATGAATAAACTAAGATAAGACCTTAAGTGTGAAATTTTATTATTGATTATGTGGTTTTCCTATTATAATCAGTGTTGCTCACACTATTCTTCTTGGTTTTAGTCAATGTCTACAACCCGAAGGAACTGTGTTTATGCGGAATGCGATGGGAAATGCAATGATTGTCCCCCTGAGCAACCAAACGTTATGGGAGCTGGAATGAAAAATATTATAGCAATGCTCACACAACTTTCTCAAGCTATGAATCATGCAGGACTTCCAAACGAGCAAAGGAAGAAGAAACATTCTGTTGAATCCTTCATGAGACAGCATCCTCCTTCATTCAGCAGCTCTACTGATCCATTAGTTGCTGAACAATGGATTAGTACTACTGAAAAGATATTTTCAGTTCTTCAATGTTCTGAGCATGATAAAGTAATCTTAGCAGTGTATCGTTTGGAGGGTGATGCTGATCAATGGTGGAATCTTATTAAGAATACGAGGCAAAGGGATGAAATTGAGTCAATGGAATGGGACGAGTTCAAGAACTTATTTTTAAATAAGTACTTCCCTCGTATTCTCCGAACAAAGATGGAGAAGGTGTTTTTTGAACTAAAGCAAAAGGATTATGAATCTGTTGGTACCTATGAAGTAAATTTTACAAGACTTTCAAGGTACACTTCTGGTATTATTATCCAACCTGAGAGTAAGATCGATCGATTCTTTAGTGTCTTTAAACCAAGTCTCTGAAGGGCCTTAACCATAAGGGACTTCAATAGATACGAGGAAATCGTTCGATGTGCTCTCAAAGTTGAGATGGAGATTGGAGTAACCAATCAGTCATATGGGTTTGATAAGAAGAGGAAAATGGAATTCAAAGGAAAATCTAAAGAGCACACTGAAAAGAAGATGAGCTTTCCCTTATGCTCAAAGTGTGCAAAGAAACATGGAGGGAGTTGTCTTAAAGGGACAAGTAAATGTTTCAAATGTGGAAAGGAAGGTCATCGGGCATTTGAATTCTGCGATGATGGGAAGAAGATGTCTAATGATGAAAACAAAGGAAGGGATACACAGAATGAGCCTACTACACTTCAATGTTTCAAGTGCGAGGATATGGGACATTATGCCAATAAAATCCCTAATCCAAGGGTTGATGATGATGGTCGACGTCAAAAAACTCTTAAGGCTAAAGGAAAAGAAAGTCACATGCAATTTCTATCAGCGATGTGGAGTATGATAACGATGTGGTGAAAGGTAAACATACCATCCACTCTAAAGTAGAAAATGTTTTATTTGATTCTGGATCCACCCACTGATTTATTTCTGATTAATTTTTTAAGGGTATCACCGTATTACCTCAACAATTAGATGTTGAGTTAGCTGTGACAACACCTAATGGAACAACAGTCGCATCAAAAGTTTATAATTCTTCTCCGATTGAAGTTTGTTTGAATGTGCTTCATGAAAATCTTATGGTCCTTCCTATAGAGGAATTTGATGTGATTCTTGGCATGGATTGGCTTTCTCTACATGGAGCTCATATCAATTGCCAAAGAAGGGAAGTCACATTTCATATTCCAGATCAATCTATGATCGTCTATCGATGCGAGGATGAACATAACCTTCCAGTGGAAATTTCCTCCATTTTATGGGTATTGATTCCACTAAATTAAGGTTATTTATCTCAAATGGTTGGTGAGAGACTCATGATTAAAAATATGCCCATTGTACGAGAGTTTTATAATGTCTTTCCGGAGGAATTACTGGGTCTTCCACCAAATCGTGAAGTTGAGTTTTCAATAGAACTCGTAACGGGTTCTTTGCCTATTTCAAAGACACCTTATAGAATAGCCCCAATTGAGTTGCAGGAATTGAAGAAGCAACTACAAGAGAATCTTGATAAGGGATTCATACGCCCTAGTGCGTCACCTTGGGGAGCACCTGTTCTATTTGTTAAGCAGAAAGATGGATCAATGAGACTTTGCATTGATTATCGAGAACATAATAAGATCACTATCAAGAACAAATATCCTCTCCCGCGCATTGATAAACTATTTGACCAACTACGAGGAGATCAATACTTTTCCAAGATTGATCTTCGTTCAGGGTATCATCAATTAAGGGTCAAAAGGGCCGATATACCAAAGACGGCTTTCCGTACAAGGTATGGACATTAGGAATTTATAGTGATTCCATTTGGTCTTACTAATGCCCCTGCTATCATCATGGATCTAATGAATAGAGTCTTTAGAGACTATCTTGATCAGTTTGTGGTAGTCTTTATAGAAGATATTCTTGTCTATTCAAAGAGCAAGGGATAACATGAAGATCACTTGAGAATTATATTAAAGACACTGAGAAAGGAGAAGCTTTATGAAAAATTTACCAAGTTTGAATTTTGGCTTCAAAAAGTTTCATTTTTGGGTCACATAATCTCAAAAGAGGGGATATCTGTGGATCCAGCAAAAATAGTGGTTATCGAAAGATGGTCGAGACCAACAACAGAAACTGAGATCCGATGTTTTCTTTGTTTGGATGGATATTATCGATGTTTTGTGAAATATTTTTCACGATTATCTAATCCACTCACCAAATTGACTCAGAAAGGAGTTAAGTTTGTCTGGACGGAGGAATGTGAAGAGAATTTCAAGGAGTTGAAAAGAATGTTATCCAGTGCACCTGTGCTAACACTGCCTTGTAGTGGAGAAAGGTTTCTAATCTATAGTGATGCATCCAAGAACAGATTGGGGTGTGTTATTATGAAAAATGATATCGTGATAGCTTATGCCTCATGATAGTTGAAAATCCATGAGCAAAATTACCCAACACATGATTTGGAGTTAGCTGCGGTAATATCTGCATTAATGATTTGGAGGCATTATCTTTATGGTGAAAGGTGTGATATTTATACTGATCATAAAATTTTGAAGTATATTTTCACACAAAAAGAGCTGAATATCCACCAAAGAAGATGGTTGGAGCTGATTAAGGATTATGAATGCTCAATCCATTATCACCCTGGGCAAGAAAACAAGGTGGCAGATCCATTAAGTCGACAAGAACATGCCAGTTTATCTATGATGTGGATCACAAAAGATCCAATATTTATGGATTTACAAATGATGGATCTTGGAATTATAATGGAAGGGGAAAAATCTTATCTTTCTCAAATGAATGTTCAACCATCTATACATGTGAATATTAAAGAGGTAGAGAAAGAAGATGTCGAGTTACAAAAGAATGTGGGAAATGTTCCTGAATTCATCCTTGATTGTGATGGGATAATAAAGTTCAGGAATCGGGTTTGTGTTCCTCCCATCCCAGAATTAAAGAAGGAGCTGCTGGATGAGGCTCATAGTTCTTCATTATATATTCATCCTGGAATCACGAAGACGAATAGGGACCTGAAAGAGTACTTCTGGTGGGATGGCATGAAAAGAGATGTTGCTGAATATGTCTCTCGATGCTTGGTTTGTCAGCAAGTTAAAGCTGAGAGACAGAAGTATAAGGGGATGTTACAACCATTACCCATACCCAAATGGAAATGGGATAACATCACTATGGACTTTGTCAAATGACTTCCTAAAGCATCCAAAGGCAATAATGCTATTTGGGTTATAGTTGATCTCCTTACCATGTCTGCACACTTCATTGCTATTAGAGAGGATTTCTCTCTGGATCAGCTTGCCAGGATATATGTAAAGGAAGTTGTAATATTGCATGGAGTACCACTTTCTATTATATCTGATCAAGATCCGCGATTTACCTCGATGTTCTAGCGAAGTCTTCAACATACTCTGGATACAGAGTTGAGTTTCAGCACTGCTTATCATCCTTAGACAGACGGTCAGTCTAAGAGAACAATTCAAACCCTAGAAGATATGTTGAGAGCTTGCTCTATGGAATTAAAAGGTGGTTGGGATCAACACCTACCTTTGGTGGGATTATCTTATAATAATATCTTTCACTCCAGTATTCAGATGGCTCCTTATGAATCTCTCTATGGAAAGAAATGCAGGACTCCAACTTGCTGGGATGAAGTTGCGGAAAGAAAGCTATTAAGACCTGATCTCGTTGATGAAATTGCATAAAAGGTCAGATCAATTCAACAACACATAAGAGCAGCTCAGAGTCGACAGAAAAGTTATGTCGACAACCGAAGAAAAGACCTAGAGTTTGAAGTGGGTGATAAAGTGTTCTTACGAATATCTCCCTGGAAGAGAGTCATGAGATTTGGAAAGAAGGGGAAGTTGAGCCCTAGATATATCGGTCCTTTCGAAATACTAGATCATGTTGGGAAGGTAGCTTACCGATTGGCACTTCCACCGAATCTCTCTCAAGTTCATGATGTGTTCCATGTATCTCTCCTGATAAAGTACATACCTGATCCTTCACATGTACTTAGCTCAGAAGTTGTACCGCTGGAGCAAGATCTTTCTTATGAAGAACAGCCGATAGAGATTCTGGATCGTAGCGAAAAAGTCCTACGAAGCAAGACCACTCGATTGGTGAAAGTTTTATGGAGGAGCGACCAATTACAAGAATATAAATGGGAGCTTGAGGATATGATGAGGGAGAGGTATCCTCATCTGTTTGTTACAATGTGACGAATTTCGAGGGCGAAATTCATTTTAAGGGGGGTAGAATGTAACACCCGAGACTTTTAGGTGAAATATTTTGTTTTTATTTTATATAAATAATCAAAAGAATCTATTACTACACACAACAATATCTTGGCTTGCTTTACACTCAACCGCATCCTTCCTCGATAGCTTGCGTCGTACGCAATACCAAGTTTCACTAAACAACGATATGCTACTAAAATATTACTAAAACTAGCTGTTATGAATAGTAATAACCACTTTTTGAAATTTTATAATTTTTATTTTTCAAAATGGACTTCATTTTTGGATTCGGAATATCAAAATTAGCCTAGGGTGAAATTTTGTTATTTTTCTGAAAACTTTCAATTTTTGATGAATAGTGAAACCACTGATTGGTAAAAAAAGTGATTTTTTCATAAAACATAATTTTACCGCTTCTGTGAGTGGAATTTTGAAAATCCTAGAGACACGGTTAATATCAAGGACTAAAATGTGGTTCAATGAGATGAAAATAATTTTTGGTCAATAGTAAGTTTTTACTTTTATTTACCACGGTTAAAAGTAAATAGGGCAATTAAGGGTCAAAATGATATTATTATTACCCTAACACATGTCCTAATTCTATTGGACAAGTGTAATTCGACCAAAAACAACCTTAAGAATAAAATATTACCATTTAGGCCCACTTATATTAGATTAGGACATTTATTATTAATTTATTTGAAGAAGGGTTAAATAGTTAAAATCAATGTTTAATAAGTAAATCATTTTTAATATGGGGTTATAAATAAAATAAATTCGACTATAAATATTCCTTAAAAATATAAAAATATTTCCTACATAATGGTATTTTATTTTTAATTTTTATAAATTAAGTAATTTAATTTATTTATGACACAACAATGATGCAGTAATTATCTTATTAATGAAATATTGACATAATTGATGTTATAAATAACCAAATAAATGTAATCTGAGACTTTTTATGAATTAAACTAATTTTCTAGGTTAATATGACATTTTAGTATTGGTTTAATTAACTTGGTTATAACTAATAATTCTTTTATTATTTTCACAAAAATCAATTACTAAATAGTGTCAAAATTGACATAAAATAGTTTTTAAAACAAATATTATATTATTAATTGTTATTTTATTCCTAAAAATCTAAGGTTCGGCCAAATTACATAGATAAGGTTATATATATTAATAATAATCATCTTGGGGTTCGTTTGGCTTGATATAGTATGTTTATTAACCTTATAGTATAAGAAAACAAAAGACACAGTAAAAGTTAAATTATCTAACTTAAAGTTAAATCTAAATGATAAGATTAAAATTGATACCTAAACTTGTCTAAATTCTATTTTATGAGAGGATTTAGACCCCTACCCATCTTATCTTCGAAATATATCAATTTGGAGCTATTAAAAACTGAATTTGACTTTATAAAAAAATAATATTTTAATTTATTCCAAAGGTGACCCTCCCCTCCCTTATAAAAGGGAACCTCCTCCCCCTCTTCCTCACACCACATTGAGCCTTCATGCTCGGCCAAACCCTGTCAATTTATTCTATCCACTTCCCTAGAAACATCCTAGAGGTTCTGGACTTCTTCAAAGACCTATTTTAGTGCCTTAAAAGGAGGTCTCAAAGAAGCACTTCAAAGAAGAGGTAATGTCCGTTACCGATTCTTTCATCTTTATTTCTTCTTCCACTTCTTCTTATTTAGTTGTTTCATTATGAAGTAATAACATCAATATCACTCATATACTAATATTTTATTATAAGTATGAAACAACCCTATTTCACCATCTATCCATCCTATGGAAAAAGAAATCACCGCGCGTGCGTACGTACGGAATACTGTCCCCTTGCCGTGGTGTAATCTATTTTCCACAACCACCTTACATGGATGGGTATAATGGTGTAAATAATGACTATATATGACTATTATAAAGTGATATTGATTCTTAAATAGTATACATACACTCCAATACAATTCTGCGATCATAGGAACGATATCATCACTCGTGCGTACGTACAGAATACCGTCTCCACGATGTGATGTGACTCGTTCTACATGATCTTCTTTTCATAATGATTCTATAAATGAATTGAACGAATGAATATGATATATATTACAGTAATAACAATCTGGAAATTAGGTATCTATATCCTAAAGAGATGAATAAGAATTTATTCGACAAAACACGCATAAGAACAGAAAGTTATAAACACCCGAATAACAAGTGGAAATGAAATATTACTACTAAGAAGATAAGAATATGACCATATATGATATCATAACAATAATTATGATTCTGGAATAAGTCAATAACATTATTTAGATCATTATACAGGATTTTCGGACACTTTCGAAGCAAATTGGACATAAGGTAAGGGAAATATCACAATCTCATTTTTATCCGAGATTGTTTATACTTTAGTATTTACCGGGGTGTATTTTATCATCCACATCCATGTTTCCTCAATATGTAATATTTATATCCTTCTACAATAGTTTATATCTAATTTTACCCTTTGTTGAGTTTTTAATAAAATATATGAAAGGAATCTTTTGTCGTTTTTCGTACGAGGTACTTTTTGTCTTTTCCGACAAAAGTACGAGATGAATGTTTTCTTTTAACTTATACGGCATGAATGGATTTTTAAAAAATTATTTCCAAGAAGATTCCCTTAAAATTTTTCAAGTTTATTTTTAATAAACTTCTTTTAGTTTAAAATTTTATAACATGTTAAAGAAAGGAAAGTGTTTTTGAAGTAGAAAGGATATTTTCCTCAAGAATGGAGTTCAAGTGTTTTATCAAAATTATTTTCCATCTAAGATAATAAAGTGTTCTGTTTCTATCCATATTATTACATTGATTTGATTATGTTATGATGGAATTATTTTTAGGAATTACTTTATCTTATATGAGTTGTTTTATGATGTCATGATGTTTAAGATTCCCATTTTTACTAAATGGGTTATGCAATGATGTATGATTTATGATTTTGTGGAACACATAAGAATGGTATCATTATGAGATGGGTGGGACCTATATCTCCCTCCAATGCATTGGGTAAAGATTTTATATGTCATGAGATAGATGTGGCTGGAACGGTAGGTTATACCGGTTCAGTAAAACATGACTGAAACGAGGAGTGAAGTCGGTTCAGAAATGGTCTTTGTCCACTAAGATAGTCTTGGCAATGAGTCTTGACTAATATGAAATGATTCTATATGATTATGTGTGTATGCCACAATGTTTCATGTTTTACGTTATGATTATCGGGATTACATTTCACTACTATGATTTAACCCATGTTATGATATCTTCTGCAGGTTAAGATTTCCAAAAGTTATGTTCTTATGAATATGATGTGATTGATAATTCTTTTGTTTACCCTTACTGAGCATTTGAGCTCACCCTTTTGTGTGTTTTCTTTCCCCAGGTCAGGAAGAAGGTTATTAAGTATGATATGCCAAAAGGGGCTATAGATATGATGAAATAAATGGGAGACAATGTAGACGCTTTATGAACCAGTTGTTTATGTTTCCCAGTTTTTAAAGACACTATACCTATACAGTCCTTTCATGGTTTTATTATATGATGTAATAAGTACGCTTCAATTTTGAAATATTAAAAATGTATGTAAAGTATGGGTTGTTATAATATGTGTGTGTAAGTGTAGCTCGAATAATTCTTATAACAACATCCTAGTATATTGAATATACTGGTGTTGTTACAAAAGAATGTAATAAAAAGAGTTTAGTGGGTTGGAGAAGAAAAATAAAACAAAAGAACACTAGGGAAGACATTACCTTTAAATCAGGTAACTCTTTTTGATTTGAGCTCAAAGGATTCCTTGGATAGACTTCTTCCAAAATTTAGGATTTTGAAGTAATATAGAAATGTGGAGAGACAAAATGGGCCGGTTTTTTTAGAGAAAAAGGCTTCAGAGGTTTGGGTAAGATGGTAGAGGTGGGGGCCTTTTATAACAGAATAGGATGGGCACTCTTGGAATGATATAAAATATTACATTATTATAAAATGATTTTCAGATTTTAAAGGTCACAAAAGGATATATTTCAAGGCTATTGTGATAAGGATTCGAAATCAACCAATACAATAGGTTTGTGACAAGTTTAATACTTATATTTTACCCTATCATCTCATTTTATTTAAATCGTTCATTTATGAGGTAATCACCGCATCATCACGGTGTCATAAATAAATTAATTTATTTAATGTCTAAAAATTATAAAAAAATATCATGATGTAGGAAATATTTTTATATTTCTAATGAATATTTATAGTCAAAATATGACTTGTATAACCCCATGTAATTTTTTTTAGTAAAACCATACATGTTTGTGACATTTTAATTTTAACATTAAATAAAAAGTTATTAATGTCATTTTCCTAGAAAGTGGCTACATGGGGTCCCCAAGTTGACCCATGGATTTTATTGGTCGGCCATTACTCATAAAATAAGGGTAAGACATGTGTCAACGTCATTTCATATTATTATAATATAATCTTTACCTTAAATTATACTAATTACCTTTTATCGCGATTAATAAAACGTAAAAGTTACTTTTCACAAAAAAAAATATTTTAATCCCATTGAACCACATTTTACATCCTAATCACAACCAATTATGTTGGATTTTTGAAAATCAAATCACAGAAGTGGTAAAGTTTCATTTAAACGAAAAATAAGTTTTTTAACTTCCACTTAGTGGTTTCACTATTCATCAAAAATTGAAGTTTTTCAGAAAAATACTAAAAATTCACACTAAGCTGTATTTGATATTCCAAATTCAAAAATGGCTTCTATTTTACATAATAAAAAATATATAAGTTTCAATAATTAAGTTAATAAATAATTCCCACTATCAAAACAAATAGTGTGTTTTTAAGAAACAATATCTACTACAAGATTGACACTAGTTTAAGTCCAATTTCAAAGTGAAATTAAATCCAATGACCACCATAGGATTAAATGGTAAAAATATTTTATAATTTCACTTTAAAACCAATTAAAATGATGATATAATCATATAAATATATTATATTAAAAAGTGGTTTTGAATAAAAATACAACATTTTTCAGTTATTCATTATAAATGAACTTTATCGTAAAAATACCAAAAATTTACACAAAGTAAATTTTGATGTCCTGATTCTAAAAAGAATTTTATTTTCTCAAATATAACACATAAAATTGTCAAAAAGTCGATTTAAAAGAGGTTATCCATAAAAAGGTGGTTAATCAACCTTTTAAAGAATATTAGAATATTTTCGCTTAAAATTGGATTCATTCGCATTTTAAGCATCTAACATTTATTGGAAAAAAGTAAAAATATTTGACAAACATATATAATAATTTTATCTTTAGTTCCATTAATTCCCTCCATTACAATATCTAGGCGTTATCTACGATTTAAAATAATATTATTTTATTATTAGAGTGCAATGTAAGATTTCAAAGAAACTCATTGTTGCGTATTGGGTACGCCATCGGGCATAGCGTTCCCTTTAAAGTAATATTAATAATTTATTCATAAATAATAATAAATATGAAAAGGTAATATTATTTATTTACCTAGGATGTTACATAATGAATTACAAGAACTCAATCTCAGGGGACTAGATAACATCACAACACCTCCTCTTACATGTATTGGTTGTTGATTAGCTACCCTATTAACATCAAATCATCCTTAATATCAAAATCTCCTTGGCTATTTACATCGGTGTCATCATGAAGATACCAATGAATTTGGAACACATAAAATAAATCAGGTGTATGATCCAATTGTAGAGGATGTTCAACCTAAAAATTCATTATAACAGTGCACCCAACACCTAAATGGGATCAATTAACTATGGCGAGAGCTTTATCGCTTGACCAAACCTCTACTTAATATGGTATGGAAAAACATTGTGGGTTCATTTTTCCCCGACCCAATATTATAATGGAATAAATCATTAATAAACATAATCCTTATAGCAGTCTTGATCAACCTTATTCCTCTCAAAACCATCTATATCTTCTCATTCACTCTCCTCACCACATCATGACCAATAATTATTTCCCCTACAATCATAGCCCAACACAATGTGAATAAACAAAATCACCCCTATAATGATTTAAATAGATTCACAAAAAAGTAAGAATGATATATTTTATTATAAGAATAATAAAGTATTGTTTATTTTCATACCCATGATCTCCAAAATTAAAAGACACTCAACCGCAACATTTCCTCCATAATTTGGATGGTCCATTCAGTCCTTTTGTTCTTAATGTTTGGATAGTAGTGTTAAGGACCAAAAGAGATCCAAAAACATGTTGTAATGTAAAATTATTCATTCATGTGGTGTATAACATATATTTATTTTTTCTGCTAAAATGAATTATAATAGGAAAAATACATTTTCTATAGGTAAGAGTTCAAAACAAACAATTTTATCCATTTGAATTGTATAAAAATGGGGTTTTTTGAAATTATTGTATTTTTAAATCATAAAAATGTAAAGAAACTATAAAATAATAATATATTAATGAGGAATGTGATTAAAAAAATATATGAGAATGGATATCATGTCAGTTTTGGTTTTCCAATTACGATTCTATCCCAGATTGATGTTGTCCTCTTCTTCTAAATCGATTAATGTGTGATTCCATAATCACTTACAATACTCCCTTGGTTAATTGGGGATGGTGAGAATAATCCTTATTATGATACAATAATTTTATACTCCCCATTAAATGTTTTAAATTTCTTCATCAGAGACACTAAATTGACTTAGGAATAAGCCAATCGAGTCTTGTTTTATCAAAACAATAAAGAGTGTTCCCTACACCTCCCATGAGTATTGATGATCCCTAAGTACTTCAACTCCAAAATATACTCCATTTAATCTTATATAATATATAAAATGTTAAATTATGGTAGTTATCATTGAACATGAAAATTATTATATAAAATCTAAAACAAAATAAATTTTTTAATATTAATAAATGTTTCTATGAAAATATTGAATCCAACATAATAAATAAAAAAATGGTATATCATTCCATGATGTAAAGGAACCATAGTATTAAAAAATTAAATTATTCCCATACCCAATAATTTTTTATTTTATCCCTCTATTTTATGTTCATCCATGAAGAATGAGGAAGAGAAATCCGTTACAAAACACAGAAAAGTGAAATTTAATATAAAATTTCTTTTCTCTATAATATGCAAGCCGTAATATTCTCCATTTATGCTCATCAACAGGATGAAACTCAACAGGTTGTTTTGTTAATATTTTTTCATATATATGTTCTATCAATCAGAAAAATATCAATGAATTTGGACAAGCGTACAAAAGAGTATTCCAAAATTACCAAGGCTGTGTTTTTTTATGAAGAGACTCTTCATTTTCCTCTATTTTGACCCCTGAAACAGATTCTTTAATGAGTGTAATTCTTTTTTTAATTTAATTTTCACATGATAATTAGATTAAAATGTCACATTCATCATGAATCGATAATTTTGGTTGTATGTATCTTGATATATTCCTCATCTAATTAGTAATGGTCAATTCATTCATCTAAAAATATTTTTTATGTTAACAGATTTATTTAGGCACCATGAAATTATAAATAGCACAAAAAATTATTGAAGAAGTTGACGTCCAAAGACAATGAAATATTAAAATATTTATTAATCAATTTTTATCATTATTTATAATTTCATACTCAATATAAAAAACTAATAACTATTAAAAATAATGAAATAACATATTTTTACATTTATGTACAAAATATCATTAAAATAAAAAATGATGTAGTTTAACAAAATTTGATAAATTTGGGGCGGTAAAATCATTAAGAAACAAAGAATAAATAATGAAACTATAATCTCTATTAAATCCTTGAAAAATAGTACTTGTTGTTCTAGGCTTTTAACGATAAAAATCAAGTCAAAATAAAATTAAAAACACATTCTAATGAGATCCACAAATTTAACACCAAGAAATAAAGGATATTACGACTCATCAATAACCAGTATTTAAATTTATCCATTTATTTAATTCAATCCATTTACACATTATTTTTCTTCCCATTCATAGAAAAAATGTACCTCACATTTATTTTCACTCCTAAAACAAATCGTTACTTAATACAATGATTTAAACCTCTAACCCTATATAAGAGTCACGATAGGCTTGATAAATTCCCACATATCCACCTAACAAATGTAAATGAAATATGCTGATCATGATAATTTTTTTTGAGTTGTTCAGTGTCTTACGGATGATTTGATTTTATTGTCAAAATTATTTGAGGTATAATAAATAGGATTCTAATCATTTTAAAAAAATTCTTATTGTAATTCACACTCAATTATGGTCTCCTACTCATCACTATTAATAGAAAATTGTCTCTATTGACCATTACTAGTTTATTTAATCTTCAAAACATTATGTTTTTATGTAGAACAATAATGACTTGCAATAAGAAACATAAAAAATAATTGATCTTTTGAATAATATTTCACAATTTTACACAATATATTTTTTGATGTTATTGAGGATGATTTGAATTTAAAAAGAACATGACAGGATAAAAAAATTTAGAATAATTATTGGAGTAGAAAAATAACATTCTAAAAATTTATTATTCACTGAAAAGTATCCCCATATGATGTATAACACCACAATAAACATTCCCCCAATCTAAAGTTCATAAAGCCCATGAATTTTACCTTATATTGTTGGCAGGACAGGGAAAATTATCTTGAAATGTGGATAAACTAATAGGATGTTCATATAATGGAAGGTTCAGAATGAAAAAAATTTAATGATAGGGTAGAAGAAAATGACTCTATTGAAAATTTGCCTTTTAAAATATACTGAATTTCTATATATTTTAAAACATGAGTAGATAATACGCGTATATTTTCATAGAAATAAATAAAATTTTTCCTATATTATGCATGTATTGATTCTTTCATGAAATGTGTTTAGTTTAAATAATATGTTTTAATTTTTTTCAATCTTACCATTATTGTGATTTTAAAAATAATAAAAAATATATGTGGCATGGTATTAAAAAATAAACCGATTTCTGTAAAATCTCAATGTTTTGAACATAATATAAATTATTTTTTAGCAAAAAATAATGATACATTTCATGGGATAAATTAGTTCACTCAATCAAAGGGTTTTTCAATTTTTAGTAGACAATCATTTGAGATAACATCTTTTAGAAACACAAAATTTTAAAAACATAACACACAAATATTTCAAATAGAAATATTAATTATTTAAAATAGAAATATTAAATAAACAAACTATAATTATTCCATATCCCATAAATAATTAATTGCTTTTTCTCAATAAATTCATTTATATTTAATATATAAGTATATTTACAATTAAATAAATAAAAAAATTCTAAGGAGAGGTAAAACATGACTTATTGGTTGTATAACATTGAATTAATCTCAAAGGTGGTGTTCACTAAAACCATACCTGAAAAAGGATAAAAAAACATAAGAAATTTAGTGAATGAGAATTAATTAGAAATAGAATGATAAGGGGAAATAAAATAATTATAGACACTAGTTTAACCCCCAAGTTGGCCATATGTTTTTACTACCTCAAAAAGGGAAGTACCGAATGTTATTCAAATTCTGATGGTGCATGGAGTTGATTTGATTTGAACCACTGCCACTTATTTCATACATCTTGAATTCAGTCATCATTTTTATTGAGGACTATATTGATTTATTATAAATAATCCACCCCATATCTCTATGGAAAAATTTCATCATTTGTGTATAATACATTAAGAGGCCATATAGATATTGGTTGTCACTTTCAAAACAAATTCTTCATTCCCCAATTATTTCTCTAGGTTTGTTTTGTAAATTTAATTATCATTTAGAAATATAGAGTGTAATTATATTTGAACAAAACATAGTGAATCAAATTAAAAAATGACCCCTTTAATTTTGGAATATTTTGTTTCAATTTCCTTAGGGTATAAAACATCGGAATTCCTATGAATTCCCTCTAATTAAGGATCAACATTTTTAGGGAGCTTAAAATGTTCCTCATCAGGTTTATATTCATTTACATCATCTTTCTCTAAGGAAAAAAAAGAGTTTTATGGATCTAAAAGTTCAAAATCAATGATAATTTATACTCAATTAAATTTTAATAAATTTATGGAAAATGAGAAAATTAAAATATCATCTCTATGTGTTTTTTCGTATTGAATTACTTCTTTAGATGAAAGTTCTTATTAGAGATTAGTGATACTTGTTAGAGGAATGTATAAAGGATCCTAAATTATTTATTAAAAATAAACAACATTTGTGTTTTTTTCTTCTTCTTCTTTTTCCAATTCTAGTGAAATATCAAATAGTGATATTTATTTTTCTTTTTTTTGGATGTGGAGGAATTATTTCATATCATATTCATTACATGGTGATATATAAATCAACATGATATCCTATACATACATTAGAAATAAAATATTTTACATAAATTTGTTCTATAAATGGTGATAAAAGGTTGAATTTATCCTTAATTATTTTCATCTTGACCTACTTGGGTTCCTGTACATCAAAAATAAGTGGGTAAATCTCTTCCCTATTTGGATTTTACTTTTTTCTCAAGTTTAGGTTGAGGTTTCACTTAATACTCAATAACTATTTGTTCTATTTAGCTATTCATTTTATGTCACTTATATCTTGGACATTTAAAGTCGTTATTTAAAACATTGTAAACCAGATGTTCTTACCGTTTTTCCTATTGAATTTTATCATAAAAATAGTTGGAGAGAATAAAGACTATTTTTGTTCCTTGGCCATTTCTAGATAAAATTATGGGAATTAATCCTTGAGATTAATTAATTCTTTATACAATCAATCAAATAATGGGTATTTTAGGGTCTCTTTAAGGTCCCAGATGTGATATATAAATTATTGCTGTATCAGTATCCTACTTAAGTCGGCCCTAATGAATGTATGAAAATAAAAGAACACCATATTTCATAGACTGTGAGGGGTAAAGACAAAAAAATTTAATTTTAAATTTTAATTTGAAATATATATATATATATATATATATAAATTTATTATTGAAACTGGTTCTCCACAAAAAATATTTCTTGACATTATTCTATCATTTGGAGTGTAAAAAAATATTATTTAATATGTTAAAATGTATTATAATGGTCAACCAAGGTTATCTTTACAGATATGTGCACACTAATCAAGTATTTTAAAAAGAATTAGTGGAAATGGTGGTGTTTTTTAAAATTATTGATTTGAAAAAAACAATATAATTAAGAAGTACATTAAAAATAAAACTTTTTATGTAGTAGATTAAAAATAGTGATATGATAAGGGAGATCATGTTAGTGTTGGTTTTCAAATTGCAATTATATCAAAGTTCCATGTTATCCAATCCAATTTTCCTAAATCAATTAATGTTTGATATCAAAATCTCTTCCTATCACTACATTTTTTAACTAGTGATGGATAGAACAACCATTAGGAAGATATTAACTTAATCTACCATTCTTCCAATGATTTAGAGATTTGTAATCAATACTCTGAATTTATATATGAAATCCTATATCAGGTCTTGTTTATCCCAAATAATCAATAGTGTAAACTTCCTATCCCATGCATACTAATGAAGGTAGAGTAAATTTCCAATAATCCATTATATGTTCTAAAATATATATACCAAAACATAGAATAGGGAGAAAATTATCATTAGGAAAAGAAATAATAATGACTAAATATCAAACTAAATATGATTTTAATTTATAATAAAATCTAATCTTAGAATATTCAACCCAACATAATAGTAGAAATAAATTATGGTTTTTACCTGATGTGTGGAAAATAAAACATTAAAAAAATGAAAAAACCCCTTCCCCAATAACTCATAATATTACACCACCATGTAATGGTTAGACTCGAAGAAGGGGGAATAGGAAGCCATTAAAAAAATAAAAGGGAAAAATAAAAATAGAAAACTTATCCTCATGAATATATCTACTAAAAATTTATTCTATTATTCCCCCTGGTCATATGAAACTCATTAAGAGGTATTATTATGATTTATTCTTAATTATGTATGAAATGTACTCTAAAGTTTTCAAATATGTTGGACTTGTGTAAAAAATGTACTTCTTAAATTACTGAATCAATATTTTTCTAGAAAAAGAGGCCCTTCATCTTCCCCCATATTAACATATGAAACTAAAATTTTAATGTAATAATTTATCCATTATTATTAATTTTAACAAGTTGATTTGATTCATATTTCACAATCAATAAGAACTTTTTAATTTTGTTACCTATAAGGCAAGATATTCCCCATTTAAGGATGAGTGGTCAATTACATCAGCTAGAATGATTTCCCATATTAATTAAATTATTTTTTCACCATGAGAATCTAATTACAAATTCATCTAGATCAATATGTTTAATCCCATATGAAAAATATATCATAAAATATAGTTAGTCAAATTTTTAAAAATTTGAATGAATTTTCTCAAAATGCATAAGTTACATAAAACAAATTAAAAAATTTAACTATGAAATATTCACAATAATGAAAATAATATCTGTAAAATAAAAAATTGATGAAATTCATATCAAATTGAGAAATTAGTGGGGATTAAATCATAGAAATAGACATCTAAAATAACTAAATTATTAGGTCAATCACAATGACCTCTTAACTCATGCTATAAAATTAGGGTATAATTTGGAAATAATGGTCATAAAATCTCCCTGAATCCCTAGCACATCATCCATGTACCATCTCCGCAAAATATATATGTTACTCATCTTTTAAATCACTTTAATGTGAGCCAACTATATAAGTTTTTACATTACCATTTATATAAAATCATATCCTCCCTGAGCTCTAGGTAACCCAGCGAAAAAATATAATGAGATGTCTTCCCACTTTCAGTCATGGATATCCAAGGGCAATAACAGACCATCAGGAACATAATTCTCTACCGAATCCTACTAACATACTAGAAATCATGTTATAAACTACATTCTAGACTACTTCATCCTTGGAGACCAAACATACCTCATACAACCATGATAACTATTTGTTATTGCATGATTTAAATCTATAAAGATCTATATAAGTCACAAAGGACTCCCTCACACACCACTGATTGAGAAAACATCTCTATATGGATCATAACATAATGATGGTCATGTTCTAAAAATATATATGGGTTATCTCTAGGAATTATCTCGAACCATACCATCTATACCTCTATGTGTTTTGACTGAGTCTCCTCATCTAACTGTGATAAAGATGAATCCAATGTGTTCTAAAATTATAAACCATTATTATAACCATTCTCTGCTCCAAAATTCGTAACTTCTAATTAAACCATTTTTATCCAATAATCATGTAACTCCGAATCTTATCCACAAAACATCATTCACAATTAACCTACCATGAAATATCATATCCATAATGTATATATGAATTGAAATACATTATCTTGGACAAAAACCTTCCTACATAATATTTTTTTATATTTAGGTCATGCTAAGAGAAAATATTCATCATGATATATTAATATATGAATAATATATAGTTTCCCATTGCTAAACAAAATTTCATCCTTCTATGGGACATGTGTATTGTATTTATGTAAATTAGGATGTGACTATGTGGACCTATAAGAGATCACTACCAACTACTACATCAAGACACATCCAGATACCAAAAGAGAAGCATTTCCAAACCACTTAATCACCAACCATCCATATGAAGCTGAATATTTAGTGAATTGATCATAATCTCTTTCAGGTATCTGAATTGTTATTACAACTGATGGGTCAAAATGATGTCATGTTATTTCTTATTTAGTAATTTTAATGTGTCATAATATGATAGAATACAAACACAAAAATATTTTAATAACCTACAAGGCCAAGAAGGATGAGAACCACTACACCTATTACGGGTAATTACAAGAAAAAAATTCTTTAAACTTCCCAAGATCAACTATCACTCCCTATAAAAACACTATATTACATTAAAATTCACCGCTCACATATAGGACATATACATGTGAATTGTCACATAAAATGGTGGTGTAAAATATTATGTAGAAAATACTCATGTCCTCTACATGCTCATCCTTAGACATCAACTACAAGAGAAATACGTCAATGAGTAAAACTACGAATTAATATAGGAAATAATGAAAAATAGAGTTAATGAACCCCATGATATTATGTTTTCCATTAATTTATGACATTAAACAACAATTATATTAACTTAAATTGTTTGTAGCTTCACTATAATGTAGTTTTCGATATATCCTCCTCCATTGCCGGAAATTGATGACATGAATACCATAGATCAATGTTAAATTACCTTATATCCCGTTTGATCTATTCAAAGATATAATCTATCATCAAGAAGATGGTGATGATTCTTGAACACCACCTGATTCATATTTTGGTATTCTATGAACAACCACAGATTACCCTTTTCCTTATTGCTGAAAATAACCGAAGCTCCATTAAATGATACACTGGGACAGATAAATCATTATTTATAAAAATATAAAAGATATATTATAAACTCCCACATATCTAAATATTATATCTGATAAAGAGTCATTGAAATCATTGAAGAACCTATAATATAACTCTATGCCAAAATAGAAATCACACTTAGGTGTAGGGTCACAACTTCCTTTGGGAAAACATTGCATTAATTTAAAAAACACTAAGATCCTCCACTAGAAGATCTCTCATAATCAAATTAAATTATTAATCAATAAATATGAAAATATGATCCCCACACCAATTTCTATCAACCTCCCCATTGGAGAACACTACACACCACCCTTTCCCATCAGAAAACTAAATTGTCCTTTGGAAAAACCTATAAATGCACATAATGAAAATTAAAAGTCCATGTCAATAATGAAATTTTATGGATTTATATATAGTAATAAAAAATTATCCAATGAATGATGTATCCACATCATTAGTCTATACCCCCTCACACACATAATAAAATCTAGCTCTCCCTCTATATAAAATCGATAAAACCAAAGGAATGTGAAGATTCTGTCTTTTTATTCCCAATTTATTGAAAAACACGAGTGAGAAAATGAGTGAAAAGATACAGAATCATACCATGTAGATGCCATATTTTCTGAAAAAATGACCTTACCCTGAAAAACATATGTTTCTCCTAGATTAAGCCCCTCATTCATATGCTTCTTCCCTGAATTGATTCCTCTACATGGTTATTGATTACATCTACATATTCTCTTTTTCCTGGGCCTTGTATGAAGAGATAAAACATGGAGATTACCTCAACCATCTCTACATAAAACTAGATTATAATATTCCCACTATATGAACTATTGAAAATAAATTAGTGGGTGACATTTCTGATATATCATAGTGGTAAATTGTAATTTTTTAGTGCTAAAAAGGAGCATGGAATCCCAACCCATAATGAATCCACAGTGATAATGGTAACTACCCCTAAAAATTTCCATGAACCGCACATACATAAAACATAACCAAATAACTAAATAGGCATATGAGAAAAACCATCAATGGATAAACTCTTGTCTAATTACTATTACCACATCACTACTAGCCAGGATCTCAAATTCCCTTACATCTATGTTCACTTATCGGATTAATTACTCCACAAAGGGTTATACTAACCCTCCAAGGGTGGGGATTCAGACCACTCATTCCCCCTATTACTCTCCTCACCTTTTTTACACCTAAAAATATGTGGGTAATATAAATGGAGAATTTGAAGAATAAATTTAGTGATATAGTACCTCTTTCGAGCGATGAACTTTTGTTTCCTCATTTGGAAATATCTCATGCGAAAATCTAAACATTTAATAAAACATAATTTTGAGATCACAAACACTCATGCTCCTTTATGAGGGAGAGATAAACTCTTCATGCTACCATACTATCATTGTCCTTGATAATAAATCATCCCTAAACTATTTTTGGAAATCAACCCTATATCACTTTGTCTTCCATCCGATCTGTGAGATACAATTTCCACCATTGGTGATCCTCTTCCGATAAAATTATGACTCTTATAGGAACCTGATACTCACATCATGCTCAAACATGGAAAAAATATATCTCTAACTACTTAATATAGTGATATTTCTCTAAAAACGATATTCTAACCTATAAATTAAACACATATACAGCTGAAAGGAATGCAATATCCACTACCACTTATCATCCTCGTGATTGAGATCGACCATTTTTCAATTAATAGGGCCATCCTTTCTTATCTTCCAACAGAACAACACACACACAATGACCATCCAAAATCATTGAATGTAATGGAAAACTCCTACATTCACAATAAAAATATTTATTCATATATAGTTTTATAATATCACTTATGCATCCCCTGAATCAGCTAAAAAATACACAAGAAATCATGATGCATGTAACTCTCCAAGGTATCTACCTCTCAAGTAGTATCATTTTACTTAGCATACATTAAAAGAGTAATATCCAGTCATTGATTCACATGGGGGACTCAAATTATATGTAAAATTAAGTTTATCATGTTTAGTTCTCATACAATGCTCATCCTAATGTAATTCCCTAATGACCCATATAATCCTCATTAGTTACTAAATCCAATCAAAATTTTATCTATCAATTGAGAACTCTAATACTAATATTTCATGACCCATCACAAAAGGGTCACCACCTAGGATGACAGCTAAGATGATGGTAACCGTCGAAGCCTGCCTCAATTATGCCCAATGTTGGTGAGTTTCACTATGGTTAAATCAAATATAATAGGATGCATTACCCTCAAATATTTTCCCAGACCATAGAATAACCCACTAAAGAATCCACCCTGATATAAAAAATAAACAATAATATAATTAAATGAAAATAAAAATTCATGAATATAAAAAAAATTAAGGAATATAAAAAATAAAACAATGCCATGAAAAAACAATATTTTTTTTTGAAATGATCCATATACTTAAAACTCCAAGGTGTTAGTGTTTAGCTCAATCACTGATGGCACCTATGAAACCTGTAAACCCCATATATATATATGTGTGGGGTGTGGATAATAAAAATAATTATTATATTCATACATAATGTCTCTTTTTTAAATCCAAAAAAAAATTATCAATGCCTAATTTTAAAAATAATATAACAAAATAGCACATATTGGGTCAGCTAGTTCTCTCAACCACACTAAGTACTTATCACCAAATCAAGCATCCAAAATAGCAATGTATTATCAAAAGAGAATAAAAAGGTTCCCCACCACCACTTTTACCTGAGGTTTTCCACTCTCACATGTTGATAAGACATCATTTTCATTATCAATTAAAAAACTATACCATTTAAATGGGAAATACCATCTCTCAAACAATTCCATAGACCATATCATCAGCAAAATAAATCCCAACACCCATCCTATGCCATATATTATACCATCATACAATAAGACTGGGATAGAAGGGTATCATGAATTTTTATGATATCAGCCTCATGACATCTTCCTACCCAAAATAACTTCCAAAAGATATATCCCTATCAACCCTTGGGTACCACACTAAATTATGTATCACCAACATTGTTTTAAACCACTTATAATGAGATAGTGGGGAAGAGGGGTGGTAAAATTTATGGATCCTTCCCAACATCAATGTTGTGAAAAAGACCCTACCCCAAACATATTAGTGTCGGTATGTAGTACCCAAATTGGGATTAGTGGGTAAATAAACAATAGAATACAACATGTAATGACACCGCACACAATACCAAACCTATGGGTTTGTAGCAACATAATAATAAGACTGTGATCACCAATTCAGTTCTATAAATACCACACCATCATATTCTTATACTAATGAAAAACAAAAAATATCGAGTTAATATCATATAATGGAAAAATCTTGTATTCCACTTTCATTTTCCAATCATGGATGTCAATTTTTATTAGTATAAGTTCAAACTATAAGAACGAATATTATTCAATGAAATTAGCTTCCAATTACTACCAAACCACTACAAAGAATCTACCACATCAACCACCACATAAAAACCCACTATCCATAATAAACAAGGCTACCAAGCCACAATTAACATCATAGTACACAAATACAAAAAAACTAAGACACCAAGGTACAAACAACATAAAAAATATAGGTAAATAACATCGTGTTTATTATTTACAATTAATTGATTTAAAAAAATAACTATTTTATGGACTTTTACAATTAATACATCAAAATAAAGTCATAAAATTGGACGTCAACATCAATAAAATATGTTATATTATAGGTTAAAGTCATTACAATCTAATTTCATTAATCCATTCACTATCATTTATTAGGAAAATTGACACCGTTCACCCAATGGAATAAAGTATGATAGTTTCATAATTACATATAAAAAAGGAATGAACTCAAACCCCCCTAATCAATTCCAATGCCCCAAGGAATCAACATTGAATAAACAAGGATCAACCACTACCAGTTTTGAAAGAATCTCCATTTGAGACTATGTGCAATGAACCACCATCAATAATGACTACAAAACTGTAGTTTCTAACCAAAAAAACCTTCAAAATAATGAAGAACGTGGACAAGGGAAAAATAATAAGAATGTGATACCCCAATATAAGGAACATAAATCCATGAAAAATGATTTTTAAAACACATTAATGGAAATGATAAGAGGATAGTGGATGGTCTTGAGGTTGTCCAAGGCTCGATGGAAGGAAATACTATTGAACATAATGGGGTTTGGGTCTCCTATCTATAGATAAATCTAATGTGGACTTCAATGCTATATTGTGACCATTGAAAATTAAATGGAGATTTCTAGTAAAGGGAATTACCCGATCATCACCCAAGATCCTAAAATCACATGTGTTTTAAAAATTACTTAAATTTTTTTTTACCGGCACCAATCCTTAATCAACAGAATGGTATAAAGTACTAATCTATTTCACCTCATGATATTAAGTACCATAGGATGGTGAACTCCTTTACTCACCTTTTTTACATTGGGTAAACTCTAAAGAATCGCTTTTAGTACAACACCCACATTTGGAATATGTATAGATCATGTTTTATATAGGGTGACCAAGATACCAACACCACCACTAAAATATATGGACAATTCATTTCACAGTCAATGGTGCAATAAAATTATATTTGAGGGTATGAGATATGTTATTTGTCATAATAATGATTCATAGAACCCAAATAAACATTATACCTACATATATATATATATATCATAAAGAACATACATATTTCACAATATCTATATTTAACTAGAACACATACACTACATAATATTAATATTTCACAATATATATATATATTTAATATATATATATATTTCACACAAATATACATTCGTAGTTAATATATATATATATATATATATATATATTTCACACACATATACATTGGTAGTTAATATATATATATATATATATATTATCAAATAAAATTCATAACAAACCCCAAATACACACACATTCGTATATAATCAATAGAACATGTATATATAGAGCTTTTGAGAAATTTTATATTCCAAATATAATTTTTATATTCAATAGATAATTAATGTTATTTTCTTATTTTCATTACACAAACACACACCACCACAATACATATTCAACGAATGTTTAAAATTTAAATGAAATGTTCACTGAACAAACACACACAAACACAATGACATTACCTTTAGAAAATATAATTTGTAAATATTTTATTTCTTCAAAATTCACAAAATTGTTTATTTACTTGTAGACTCTTAAGTAAACAATTCTATGGTATCTGTAGACAATCAATAAAAAATTTTATATATTTGTTTTTTATTCAAAAAGATCAAATTTAACACCAAATGAGTGGACATGATTAAAAAACACAAAACACATGTTCACATATACAAAACGTGAACACAAAACACATATAAAAATAAAAACACATGCACAAAAAAATATTATGAAACAAAACAAAAATTAGAATACACAAAATATAAATATCCCATTCTTATTGAGATTAAATCATATTTTAATTGTTACATAAATAAATTGAGTTTTACATAGTATTTATAAGTATGCAATGAAATTTATGGGGAACATAAAATTTATAGAATATATATATCTGATAGATTAGTCAATTTGTCTAATTTTTTTGGTTGAATATGAAATGAAGAAAAGTGTTTTAGTTGTACAAAAAATTGTATTTGAGATGACCTTAATCATGAATAATGTTCTCATGGGATATAAATGTTTCTTTTTGTATATTTATATAGTTTATAGTTTTTATATATTTTGTGGAAAACCAAAACCCCTATTTTACATGTTTAGTTATGCTATCATATGAATATATATTAACATGTGTGAAAAAATTTAAATATAATGTTATGTAATAATAAATAATATAAAAATATCATGTGAATTTAGGAATGATTATTATTACAATGAAACAATTAAAATATTTTAAATGACATAATATAAAATTTCTGGTATGAATATAAAATTACTTATATAACACATGCATATCTAGGGGCCGTAACCTCATTGGGGAATGAAAAGGAATAGAGACCAATAAGTTTCTAATAGAACAAATGATTTATTCATTTTCAATGGGGGAATGAAAATAAATCAAATTTATGGTCTTTTTAACTACATTACAACACACATCATCACTTAAAATAGTAATTATATTATTTTTTGTAAGAGAAAACTAGCCATAAATTTTATTGGTTCTATCCAAATGTGTGGTCACTGTCTCCGTATAGTTCCCAAGGAAAACATCTAGGAGATAGAGAACATTGTGAATTACATCATAAAGGACACACATCATTTGGAGAAGTGTAACTATTCATGTTGGTCAGGAATGGAAAACCTATTGTAGAGGCTTCCATTTACATGAAAATCATCAATGATACCATGCACTATAAATATGAGAAATTGTCCTAGGTATTCATCGAAGGGATTTCCCTTAGGTATATCATCTTTATGTAATTCATAATAAGGACCAATATTCTTTTTTTAACTAAAATTGCAATATCACTCCTATGGAACAAACTACCGGTGAACATGTTCACCCTCTAAGAACATGGTCAATGGATTGTTGTATGTGGGGAGATCATCTTCTAGCATGATAACTTTTATAGGGTTCCCCTATAATTTCATGTATTTATAATTCTTAAAATATCTTTATTGATCTCTAGTATGATTCCTAGCATAATCATAATATTTGATAAAATCGTGAATAAATATTTTTTAATGATATTCAACATATAAGATAACTAGGATGATGTGTGTTCAATAGAAAGAAATTTGGTATTTTCAATGTTTTAGATATTTAGAGAAGTGTTTAAACTTATTAAGAATTTATGTAATTTTGATGTTTTCTCTAGTGAAATAATATCCTAACGATGTCTAACTTTATGGTTCTGTGCATTCAAAATTATTCCATTCCTAGAGAAAATCCAGTTTAATGAAAACGTACATACATAGCTTTGAAATGTTTTTGTTGTGAGAACCTTAATGTGGAAACAATAATATATATGAAATTTAAATTATAGTACAAACTAATAATATGGAAAAGACATAGATACTAAATGGTAATTATGATCCAAGAAGATTCTATAAAAATAATTCCCAATATGAGGTTTTGAGGTTGTAATCAATCCTTTATGAAAGCAAGGGTGAAAAATATGGTGTTTTTTAATGGTTGTTTAACTATTTGGTAATAAAATAACAAGTGATTGAATTAAGGATGTATGGTTTCCTATCTATATATTAATTTGAAAATGAGTACAATCATCAAAAACCATAGTGGGTTTATTAATTTATGGTCGAATTCTGCTTTGAGGAAGAATATTATTCCAAAATTTCATTATCTCTTTGATGATGATAGTAATGTTCTGTAGTGTCAATGGGTCTGATGGAATCCTCCCAACACAGAAATGTATCTTCAAGTTGATGGCTCATGTGATCATTGTCTCATGAGAGTGGGTGGAACTGGTAATGATTTGAGGGGATCTATAGTGACAACGTTTTGCACCTTCATTGTTCCAAGATATTCTCTTACAATTTAATAAATAGATATTATCGATGAGTTTCATTACTTCATGTTATAAAACATTTTCATAATAGTTGTGGGAAAACACTCAACATTAGTGTTTGTGTCTTTTTTTTGTTATCTTCAGACACCATGATCTATTCATATAAATTTAGATATGGAAAATATATTTTAAATAAATATGTATAGATTTATCACTCATGTTGTGGGGGGAATATATAAGTTTACAATCCCACTTCAAAATTAATGAAGGGTAATAATGTCATCACAAAAACCATTACAGGATCTTTTCCTCCAGTTGATATGATCCTTGTTAGTGTGTACAACCTTTGGTTCCACCATTTCCTACTAATGTTAATCATTTCATGGTAATTTTTTTAGTGAAATATTTAATTTTGAATGTATTAGAAAATAGTTTTCATTCTTTATAAAATTTTATGTGTTGAGAACATCAACATATCATCACATTAAGAATATAGAAATTTATAAAAGGAAAAAATTAACAAATAGATATTTTATGAAAGAATACATGACATATTATATACTCACAAAACATATTATATTGATACAAATATGATGTAATAACGTAGACCATGTTCTAAACTAACTGCAAATACATTGGATGATATTTTTATGAATTAATGTTTTTTTGTATTATTATACATTAATATAGATACAAAAGATGATATAATAGGGGGATAAAAAATTATACCAAATATGCGACACCACAAATTTATGTTATCATATAACACATGAAATTTATGATAATGTAATTAACATAACATATGTTCATATAAATTAAAATTATTCACTATGGATGCTCTTAATATATTCCTTATAAATAGATTATTTTTGGGTGATTCATCATTTTACATGTAAAATTTATCATATCATTCATCTATTTGTTGAATATGTTTCATAAAAGATATAAAAAATTAATGATGATAAAGATATCATTAAATTTATAAATTATTCTTTTGGAACATTTATATATGATTATGATTAATTTCGTAGTTCCATGGTTCATTTTTTCATTTATGAAAAATATATATCTACTTTTATTGAAAATATTACTTTTAGACTATTTTATTAATTTTTTATTCTTGAAATAATGTGTATAAGTGGAAAAGCATATAGAAGAGATATAAATGTTTTATTTGAAATAGAAAAGATTTCACAGTGATGGATTATGGAAAAGCACCTAGAAAAATATGAATTTACACATGAAAATCTGAAATATTAACATATTTGTGAGGAATTTATGATTACAACAACACATTACATTTATTTATATTGAATAATTAAAAAAAGAATAATTATTTTAAAAAAATTCCATTTAATTTAAAAGGAATTTTTTAGTATATTGAGGGAATCTAGTTTTATGTATATAATAAATTGATTTTAATACTTGTTTCTGAACATTATATATTGAATGTTATAATCATGTAATGATATCCTCATTAAAACAAAATAACATTGTTTAAATTTTTTTCAGTGGACTAATTTTTATTTATTTGTCATATATAAATATTATTATGATATCTGGTTTGAAAAAAAAATTCATTATGTTGATATGATATGAAATATCACACGTTATATGAAAAAAATATTTAATATAATTTAAAAAAATCATAAAATAAATGATTTTTTTAATAAAATATAAAGAATAGGTTCTATGGTTATAAAACTTTTAAATAAAATTTTTCTATACATGATAATTATATATACATAAAATAAATGTTCATATGTTGTGGGTAATAATATCATAATTTTCATATATGTATTAATTCAAATGTAGAATGTGATAAAGTGGATAAAATTCAAAAGTGTTTGAATATAATTTATAACACCACATTTGTTTTTCACTACTAATAATTCAATATATTTATTTTTAGATATTTTTACATTTTATATATTCTTAAAATAACTATAAAAAAATCATACCTATTTCAATTTTGATATTTTTATGGAAATTAAAAAAAATTAATATATAAGGACAATTGTGTTTTGATAATTTCATGAACTGTTATGTTACAAACAAGGCTCTTGATATGATTTTTTATTATAATTTTATTGAAATATATATTTAGATTTGTATGTATTTTCATTTTTAAAATGATAGCCTCTATTCTAGTTTCATGGGTGCTATGTACATTTCTATTCTACATATCAAAATTGTAATATTAGACAACGTCGAAAGATTGAAAGTAACAATATTGGTAATAATGACATGTATTTTTCTAATGAATATAGAAATTTATTATTCACATACCCAAAAAAATTGTATATATTTTATACATGTAACAAACCAACCCTGGTCGACCTTGAACCGATAATCCGAGCAGGTCCGCGATATGGCCCGAGAGGTGTTCTTGATCCACCCTAGCTGTCCACAAGCACCAAGGGATCAACAGTGGTTCTGGGAATGATTTCACATAATAGAAATAAATAAAGTAGTAGAAATAATATATATCAATACATAATAAATAAACTAAACACACAACTAAAAAAGAGAAAAAGAAAATAAATCTTTCAAAACAAGACATACGAACTAACTCCGTGTGACCCTGTGGGACACTCTCTGACTCAAAGATCATGCATTTCCCAAGGCGATCACACTCAAGTTGTAGCCTAAAGAAACTATAAAAATATAAAAAACCTATAGGCATGAGTATTAAAACTCAGTAGTCCGACCCGATATTTATTCCCAATGCACTACCTTTAAAATAAAAGAAACACCATTTGAAGTTTGAACTACAATTTATAAAAGTATGTTTTTATAAATATTTTAATTAAATGAAAAGTAAAAACCATTTCACATAACCATTTTCAAATATTTGTTAATTTCATTACTGTCAATGGCCATTAAGAAAGGGAATGTGATTTTTATATTTTCAAATTTGTACAAAGGGGATTAAACTCTTTCATCCGAAAACCATTTTTAGAAACCTAATGAAAACTAGTTTACCAGATTCGAAGGAAAACATTACAATAAAAATGTACAAAATAAATCACACAGCAATGTCAATGTAGGTAGACATATAAGCATCATAATCACTACGGCAAGAAGAAAACCTGAATAGATATCGGTGAACCTAGGAGATCAAGAATAAACCAATAGAAAGTAATTCATGAGATATCATCCTCATTGACATGTCACACACGATGAAATCAAAATTATCAATAAACTCAACCATCCTTTCTAAAAAATGAAGAGTGAAAATCCAATTCTAATAAACCTAATATATCCACCTACTATGGGCCACTGGTCAGTCGCATAACCTACCAGTGCATCAATTATTCTTAGAATATTCTCTCAATTTGATAGGTTCTCATTTCTCAGGTATTTAAAAAGGGGGTTAGAAAAATGATGCAAGTCGAGCATCCAATCAAATATATATATATATATATATATATATATATATAGTAATAATGCACAAAATGCATCTCGCCGAGCCACTCCATGGGAAAACCTATATCCTTTAAACTAATAGAGAACCCAGGACCCTCTAAGAGTGGGCCTCCTAGTCAATCAGTTGTAACTTAGGAAGGAGAGTTATCCTAGATGGTTTTTCACCATAACTATTTCATCATTTTCAATAATGTTCCAAACGGTCATTAAAAACATTCTACAATCACCACTTTAATAAAATTACAACTTAATTATAAGAAAAAACCAATTTGAAACCATTTAAGAAGCCCAAAAATACTACTTCACAAGTTTCCAATATTTTTATAAAACCAAAACCCACTTTCAAAATCAAACACAAACTTCTTTTAAACACGCAACTACTTAAAGTACTTTCAGAAAACCCATGATCACTATTTTCTAAGTAAAATATTTATTAACTTTTCCAAACTAACATTTGCATGATAAAAAAAATAATTATACTTAAATATTTTTAAATTAAACAGGGTGAGAAAAGAATGAAATAGATGAATATATTATTAATGGAAGTGAAAAGCGAAATCCTACCCTGAGGTCAAAATGTGACGACAACACAACGTCATAACCATGGTGCGACGAGAAGGAAACTTTAGAAACAAGGTGTGACGGATATAACATCCCAAGTATGTAAAGAATTATAGATTTTCATATTTATGTCTATTTATGAATTAGGTAGTATTTAGAGGCTTAAAATGAGAATAAATCCAATCTTAAGCATAAAAAACACTAATATTTTTAAAAGATTTTTTTACTACCTTTTGATGGAAATCCATTTCTAAATATAACTATTGAGAATTTTATAAGCACTATTTGTCAAAATAAACATATATTTTAGAATTGGGACACTGAAATTTACTTTGGATAAATTTTTGTTATTTTTCTGATAATGTTCATTTTTTAATGAATAGTGAAAATGATGTATTTTAACTCAAAACCTCATTTTAATATAATTTATTTATATGGTTACATTATATTTTTAATTGGTTTTAAATTTCAATTAGAATATATTTTTCCCATTTAATCCAATGGTGGTCATTGGAATTAATTTCACAATGAAATTTGACATAAACAAGTGTCAATCTTTTGATATATATTGTTTCTTAAAAACACGCTATTTGATTTCACAACAGGAATTAATTATAAAATTAATTAATGAAACTTATATTTTTTTAATTTTGTAAAATAGATATCATTTTTAAATTTAGAATATCATATATTTCTTAGGGTGAATTTTTGGTGTATTTTTGAAAAACAACAATTTTTTATGAATAGTGAAACCACTAAGTGGCAGTTAAAAAAACTGTTTTTTTGTTTAAATGAAACTTTACCTCTTCTGTGTATTGAATTTCAGAAATCCGACATAAATGGTTGTCATTAGTAAGTAAAATGTGGTTCAATAAGATGAAAATAATTTTTGGTGAATAGTAACTTTTGAGTTTTATTAACCGCGATTAGAGGTAATTAAGGTAATTTATGGTAAAAATAATGTTATAATAATATGAAATTACCTTGACACATGTTCTACTCTTCTTTTATGAGTCATGGTCGACCAATACGATCCATGGGTCAATATTTGGGGCCCCATGGAGCCACTTGGGTAAGATAATGACATCAATACATTTTATTTAAAGTAAAAATAAAAAATATCACAAACATTCTTTGTTTTACTAAAACAATTTTTAAAAGGGGTTATACAAGTTATCTTTTCAAATATAAAAATTAATTAAAAAGCTAAAATGATTTCCTACAATATGGAAGTTTTAATATAATTTTTAGACATCAGATAAATAAAAAAATTTCTGACACAATGATGATGCAATGTTTACGTCATTAATGAATAATTTAAATTAATAAGAATATAAAGATTAAAACAATATCCAAAACATGTCCAATACATATTTGATGATTTTATTTCGAACATGGGACACCTTATCCTATAATTTAATAATTTTTGGTTCTTTAGAAATTTAATTTCATTTAATAATAAAATAATAGTTTCAAGATTTCCAAAAGAGCCCCTCCTTTCCCTTATAAAAGACCCCACTTCCTACCCATCTCTCACACTTCTCAACCCCTTTAGATCGTCCAAACTCTACTAAAATAATCTCCCAATATCACTTTCTTCTTCCTAGAAGCCTTACTTTATGCAGAAAGCTCTTCAAGAAACCCTTTTGGTTCAAACAAATAGGAGTTACCCGATTTAATGGTAATGTCATCTCTTATGTTCTTTTGTTTTATTTTTTCTTCTCCAAACCAATAAACTCTTTTTATTCTTTTATTTTTTAAAAACAACAGTATCTTCAATATACATGGATGTTTTTATGAAAAGGATTTGATTTACACTTACACACACACCCGTCTAATGGTTAATGAACATACTACTTCTGTGGGTGGTGAATTAATACATCATGAAACGATGATTGGTCAATCTTCTTTTAACACCTCTCATGGTGGCCATTAAGATGTCACTCTATTTATATATGATATATATTATGTTTATGTTTTCCTTATTATTTTTTATTTTTCATTTATGGCATACCTTTATGTTTTCCATTATGGGTAAACGCGATAATTACATTTTAGGAAGTGCGGACTACCGCCCCCTCAAAGAGATTTGAATCGTTAATTCCATATGTGGGTCGTACAAAGGATGTAGTTAATGATATTATATATTATATTATACTAGATTTATAATATACCTTTATATCATTATGATTTCATTCCATTAAAGTATGAAATAGAAATGAAAGTAGTGTTCATGCGTACGTACCGCTTACCGTCTCCATGAACGGGGCATTTCATTTCTTAGAACCAAATGTTATGTACTATTATAAGTACATATATATAATGGATGTATATGATATATATTACATATAAATTATTTATATAATTCTGTAATTATAATATATATATATATCTCTCATGTAGTTTTAATTCCATTAATATAACAAATAAATTAATGTAGTGTTCATGCGTACGTACGACCTACCGTCTCTATAAATGGTGCATTTCATTTTTTATCTCCAAATGTTATGGAATAGTATAAAATGAATATATACTTGATATATATGATATTTAAATAATTAATATTATTCTAGAGATTATGTACTTATAACTACATGGACAATTCTTTTCAAACAAGTTAATTTTTTGACTCAAGTACCAAATATCGACAAAACGACCATTATTAAATTAAATTATTACATAATGTTCATATCATTGTAATAGGTGGTATAAAAGGAATAATTAAATTGAAAAATTTTCTTATGCAAGTATAAATTAACACTATTTTATTATTCATGAGATTAAAGAACAATCAAGTTAGATCGAACACGAGGTAAGGGACTTCGTCTCAACCACCTTTCATTGAGGAATATTTTGTTTTATACACAGAATTATTTTATACGGTTTATAAACCCCTTTAACTTTTAGTTTTATTAAAAAGAAATATTTTTATATGAAGCGTTTTACTAAACGAAAAAAGAAATGTTTTGTCTTACGAATGCGGAGACAACGACTTCTCCGCCACCATGACCATTATTTGAGTTTTAGCTTCCTCTACAAGCCACAACATATTTTAAATGAAAAATAAATACCATGATTTACTTTTATTTTATTTTGGTATTGAAAATGGTTTTGATAAGGTTTTGGTTATATCAATGTGTTTTATTGATACCTTGTGATTGAAATGTGGAAATGTTATATTTCTTTTATTCATGTTTTATGTGATACGATTATGTTATGGTTCATGGGAATTGCTTATGAAGACTTGTGGTTTTTTGATAAACTAAGGGTGGGTGAGCCCGATATAGCACTTCAATGCATTGGGTAACTAAAATGGAGTTAAATGAAAATGTTTCTCTGAAACGATTTAGGGAATATATAGTGATGGGTATTCCAAATGTAACCATGAAGGTTACTCCCTGCGAAAGAATGTTATGAATGCTTTAAGTTACCTTTATTTCTTATGATTTCTACGAGTTATTTGTGAATCTTATGATTTCATGAGGTATGTTAAACTGCTTATGTTTTATGAGTGAAGTATGATTTCAATGATTCTTATGTATACATGGACTAATGTTTTCATTTGGTATTTTTATATACCTTACTGATCTTTTTATGCTCTTCCCAAGTTTTTGAAATGTTTTTCACAAGTAAAGGGAAAGGTACATGATGTGATGATAGTGTCGAGGAAGTGTCAATAAGGAATCCATGTTTTATTTTAAAAATGTTTCCTTGATTAGATAAAATGAATACAATATTTTATGTAACCACATTATTTAAATGTGGAATGTAATGCATGATTTATGATATAATTTTCTAAAACTCTAAACCTGAAAATATCCCCAATGTGTATTCTTGTAATAACTCTAGATTAAGTATTGTTTTAGGTTGGGGCCTTATAGTTGGTATTAGAGGGTGGTTTAGATAACTTTAGGACTTAGAATTCTATAAAATTATTATCTAGAAATATTATTTTTCTTTTATGGTCAAGTTGAAATGATATAGCATTTGAAGATTTTCATGATGCTTCATCCAAGACATGTTTTTTCAGAATGGTTTTTCGTATAGGAAATAGGGAACCAGTGCAAGGAAGGCATACAAAAGGAAATGACATTCCAAATCAGCATCCTGAGATGGTCAGAATTGGAACTGAACAGTTTGTTGCAGTAATGGCGCAGTTGAGTCAATCGATAAATGGTGGTGGTATCCATGCATGAGATCGGCCAGATTGACTACAGATGAACTTGTCAGTGGTGGAACATTTCATGAGGTAACATCCCCCATAATTCAGAGGATCATCTGACCCTGTGCTAGCTAAAGGGTTGATTAAAGCACTGTAGATGATTTTCAATGTCATGTGGTGTTCAGACAATCAAAAGGTTAGTCTTGTGGTTTACCATTTGGAGTGTGAGGTAGGTCAGTGGTGGTCGATGGTTAAAAATATCAGGGACTCAGATGAGATTGATACTCTCGACTGGGATGAAATCAAAGGTATGTTTCTCAGGAAATATTTCCTAAGGCTGTTCGACTTAGGATGAAAAAAAATTCATGGAATTGAAGAAATAAGATGACTCAATGGCTACATATGAATTAAAGTTCACTCGATTGGAAAGGTATTCTCCCAATATTATCCGTGACCTTGATAGTAAAATCAACCATTTTTACTCAGGATTAAATCCAAATTATCAAATGGAATTAGCTTCTCGTTAGTTCAAAATTTATGAAATTCTTGTTCGATGTGATGAGAAGGTGGAAATGGAGTTTTCGTATGATCAAGTATTCTACAACAACCAACAGAAGAAGAGACTGAGGTGGCAGAAGAAATGGAAGAATCCTTAAAAAATCTCTGATGGTAATAAAACTATGTTTTTATTTTGTGATAAATGTGGTAAAAATCATGATGGGTAATGTATTTTGAATTATGGAAAGTGCCACCGATGTGGTAAGATGGGACATAAGGCTCGTGATTGCACTGGAAAAGATTGGGGTGATGGTAAGACCAAATTTGATTTACAGTTAGTGAAATGTTTCAAGTGCAATGAGATGGGTCATTATGCAAACAAGTGTCCGACAAAGAGATCGAATTATGGGAAGCAGTCAGAATACACGCAAAAAGGTGTGGTGAGATCCTTTGCAACTACATTAGTAGATGTTGCGCCATCAAATAAAGTTTTATGTGGTACATTGTTTATTTTTGCAGATTACGCCAATGTGTTGTTTGATTCAGGGTCTACACATTCTTTCATCTCTAAAATATTTTCTAGTAAATTTGGAATTCCATCTCAAGAAATGGCTTCTAAACGTGTGGTAAAAACACCTGGGGGAAATTTAGAGGTAAAAAGATTTTATAATAATCTTACTATACTTATTCGTGGAAGGAACCTACATGCAAACCTTATTGTTTTACCTCTAGTAGAGTTTGATGTTATCATGTGTATGTATTGGTTCTCTGTTTACCATGCTAATATTGACTGTAGAGCTAATTATGTTTCTTTTCAGAAATACATTCAATTTGTGTTTTAGAATGAACCCTTACTTTTGATAATATATCAAGAGGTTGAAAAAATAGTAAAAGATGGTAATGAATGTTACCTTTCACATATTGTTGAAAACAAAGGAACCATTCAGATTAATGATGTGCCTGTGTTAAATGAGTATACTGATGTTTTTCTTGATTAGTTTCCTTGAATAATACTAGATCGGGAAATTAAATTTAATGTTGACTTAGTTCATGATGCTAAGGAAATTCCAAAACCCCTTATCAAATGGCCCAATTGAACATTTAGAGTTGAAGAAGAAATTGAAATATTTATTTGATAATGGTTTCATTCGACCTAGCACATCACTATGGGGTGCTGCTGTCTTATTTGTTAAAAAGAAAGATGGTTCAATGAGACATTGCATTTATTATAGATCTTTGAATAACATCACTATTAATAACAAATATCATTTACCACATATTGATGATTTTTTTGATCACCTCCAGGGAGCTCAGTATTTTTCAAAGATTGACTTGAGATCAAGGAACCGTCAGTTGAAAGTAAAGGAATCAGATATTCTGAAGACCGTGTTTCGTACAAGATATGGCCAATATGAATTTGTAGTTATGCCTTTTCCGCTAACCAATTCACCTGCTATATTCATGGACATTATGAATAGAATATTCGATGATTTTTTGGATATGTTTTTGGTTGTTTTCATTAATGATATTTTGGTGTTTTCTAAAAGTAAAGAGGAGCATGAAATTCATTTAAGGGTTATTTTTCAAACCTTAAAAGAAATGAAATTGTATTAGAAATTCAGAATGTGTGAGTTTTGGTTGTAACAAATTTCTTTCCTTGGCCACATTGTTTCTAAAGATGGGATAACTATTGATCCTGTGAAAACAAAAGTTGTTGAAGAATGGCCAAGACCCACAAATATTACCAAGATTCGTAGTTTTCTTTGTTTGGAAGGCTATTACCGAAGGTTTGTTAAAAAGTTTCCACGATTGTCCATCCAATTGACTAAGCTAACTCGGAAGGGAGTAATGTTTATCTGGACAAAATATTGTGATGATGGTTTTTAGGAATTGAATAGAATATTGGTGAATGCTCCAGTTTTGGAACTAACATCTAGGAATGGTGAATTTGTTATCTACAGTGGTGCTTCATTAAAAGGGCTTGGTTCTGTCCTAATGCAAAATGATCAGGTAATTGCTTTTTCTTCACGTCAGTTGAAAAATCATGAGGTAAATTACCCAACACAATATTTGGAATTACCTGCTATAGTTTTTGCTTTAAAAATTTGGAGGCATAATTTGTATGGATTAAAGTGTGAAATATATACCGATCAAAAAAAATTAAAGTATATATTAACTCAGAAAGAATTGAACATGAGACAGAGGAGATGGATAGAATTAATCAAGGATTATGATTGCACGATTTACTACCACCCAGGAAAAGAAAATAATGTGGCAGATGCTTTGAGTCGAAAAAGTAATGCTTCATTAACCATGTTACGTTTGGAACATGATCCCTTAGTTAAGGATTTGATGAATTTTATTGGAAGTTGTTGGTGTAGAAAATTGTTCTGTTTTGTTTCAATTATCAGTGAAATCTTCTCTATTAGATAGAATTATGAAAGCACATATTCAAGATAGGGAGTTGAAAAAAAAAGTTTGAGCTGGTTCAGAAGGGTATGTTACCTGAATTCAACATTAATAATGATTGTGATTTGATATTTGGGAAGATATTGTGTGTTACTTTTGATTCACAGTTGAAGAGAGAGTTGTTTTGTGAAGATCATAGTTCTCCATTTTCAGTTCATCCTCCCAACACTATGATGTATAGATATCTTCCGGAGTATTACTGGTGGGGTGGAATGAAAAGAGATATTGCGGATTTTACAATGAAGTGTTTGAATTTTCAACATGTTAAAGTAAAGAGGCAGTTACTAAAATGGATGCTTTATCCATTACCAATTCCAGAGTGGAAATGGGAGAATATATCCATGGACTTCGTTGTGGGATTAACGAAGACACCTCTAGGTAATAATGCAATCTGGGTTATTGTTGATCGCTTGACTAAATTTGTTCATTTCCTTGCTATACGAGATGCGTTTTCTCTAGATCAACATTATCGATTGTATCATAATTATATAGTCAGGTTACAAATATTTCCTCTCACCATTGTATCTGATCGTGATCACATGTTCACTTCTAACTTTTGGAAATGCCTTCAGAAGTCATTGGTTACTGAGTTAAATCTTTGTATAGCTTTTCATCGTCAATCAGATGGGTAGTCAGAACGAACAATTTAGACTTTGTAGGATATGCTACATTCTTTTTTGATGGATTATCAGGGAATTAGGGACCTACAACTTTCATTGGTTGAGTTTTCTTATAATAATAGTTTTCATTCCAGTACACAAATGGCACCATTTGAGGAATTATATAGGAAGCGGTGTCGAACTCTAGCTTTATGGGATGAAGTTGGTGAAAGGAAGTTGATGTGACCAGAATTGATAGAAGAGATGTCATAAAAAGTTCATCTAATACAAAAACACTTGAGAACAGCTCCGAGTAGGCAGAAAAGTTATGGAGACAACCGGAGGAAGGATCTCTCTTTTAAGGTAGGTGATCATGTCTTCCTAAAAGTTTCAACATTGAAAAGTGTGATGTGATTTGGTAAGAAATGAAATCTGAGTCCAAGGTTCATTGGACCATATGAAATTCTGGAGAGATTTGGATCAGTTGCATACTGAATGGCTTTACCTTCGATTTTATCTTAGGTACACAATGTCTTTGATGCTTCAATTTTAATGAAGTACTTTCCAGATCCATATCATGTTTTGAGTCCAGAGGTAGTTCGACCGGAAGAGAATATATCTTATGAGGAACAAATCATCCAGATTCTTGACGATAGGGAGCATGTATTGCAAAATAAGGTGATTCTTCAGGAAATGGTTTTGTGGAAAAACCACAATATTGAAGAGGAAACATGGGAATCTGAAAATATAATAAGGGATAAATACCCTCATTTATTCGATAAGTAAATAAATTGAGGGGATGAAATTTTCTAAAGAGGGGAAGGATGTAACATCACATGTAAGAAAAGAATTATAGATTTTCATATATATGTTTATTTTTGAATTAGATCGTGTTTTGGAGGCTTAAAATGATAATAAATCCAATCTCATGCATATAATAGACTAATAATTTTAAAAGAATGTTTTACTACCTTTTGATGGAAAACCATTTTTAAATCTTACTATTGATAATTTTATAAGCTCTATCTTTTAAAATATTCTTTTTCTTTAGAATTCGGACATTGAAATTTACTTTGGATAAATTTTTGAGATTTTATGATAATGTTCATTTTTTAATGAATAGTGAAAAATGTTGTATTTTAATTCAAAACCTCATTTTAATATAATTTTTTATATGATTAAATTATCTTTTTAATTGGTTTTAAAGTTCAATTAGGGTATATTTTTACAATTTAATCCAATTGTGGTCATTGGAGTTAATTTTATATTGTAATTAGACATAAACAAGTGACAATCTTTTGAAATATATTGTTTCATAAAAACACGCTAATTGATTTCACAATGGAGATTAGTTATAAAATTAATTAACTAAACTTTTATGTTTTGAAATTTTTAAAATAGACATCATTTTTGAATATTTAATATCATATATATCTTAGGGTGAATTGTTTGTGTATTTCTGAAAAACATCAATTTTTGATGAATACTGAAACAACTAAGTGGTGGTTAAACAAACTGATTTTTCATTTAAATGAAACTTTACTGCTTCGGTGTATTGAATTTCAATAATCTGACATACATGGTTTTAATTAGTAAGTAAAATGTGGTTCAATGGGATGAAAAAAATTTTTGGTTAATAGTAACTCTTGAGTTTTATTAACCGCGATTAGAGGTAATTAGGGTAATTTAAGGTGAAAATAATGTTATAATAATATGAAATTACCTTGAAACATGTTCTAATTTTATTGTATGAGTAATGGAAGACCAGGAAAATCCACGGGTCAATTTGTGGGACCCCATGGAGCCACTTGGGTACAATAATGACATTAATAACTTTTATTTAAAGTAAAAATAAAAATATCCCAAACATGCTTTGTTTTACTAAAAAAAAATTACAAGGGGTTATACAAGTTATATTTTCAATTATAAATATTAATTATAAAGATATAAAGATTTCCTAGAACATGGTAATTTTAATATAATTTTTAGACATCAAATAAATAAAATTATTTATGACACAATGATGATGCAGTGTTTACGTCATTAATGAATAAATAAAATAAATAAGAAGATAAAGTTTAAAACAATATCCAAAACTTGTCCAATAACTATTGGATTATTTATTTCAAACATGGGACACCTTATCCTTGACATTAATGATTTTTGGAGCTTTAGACACCGAATTTCATTTAATAATAAAATAATTGTTTCCACATTTCCAAAAGAGCCCCTCCTCTCCCTTATAAAAAGACCCCACTTCCTACCCATATCTCACACTTCTGAAGACCTTTGGATAGTCCAAAATATACTCAAATAATCTCCCAATATCCCTATACTCATCCTTTAAGCCTTACCTTATGCATAATGCTCTTCAAGAAACCCTTTTGGTTCAAACCAAGAATAGATACCCGATTTAAAGGTAATGTCTTCTCTTATGTTCTTTTGTTTTATTTTTCTTCTACAACCCCCTGAACTCTTTTTATTAATTTATTATGTAATAAAAATAGTGTCTTAATTATAATAGGATGTTGTTATAAGAAATATTTGATTTACACTTACACACACCCCCATCTAATTGTTAACAAACATACTGTTTCTGTGGGTGGTGAATTAATGCGTCACGAAACGATGATTGTTCAATCATATTTTAACACCTCTCATGGTGGCCATTAATATTTCACTATATTTATATATGATATATATTATTTTTATGTTTTCCTTAGGCTTCTTTATTTTTGATTTATGGCTTACCTTTATGGTTTCCATAATGGGTAAACGTGATAATTTCATTTTAGGAAATGCGGACTACCGCCCCCTCAAAGTTATTTGAATCGTTAATGCCATATGTGGGACTTATAAAAGATGTAGTTAATGAAATTATATATGGTATTATACAGTAATAATAACATACCTTTATATCATTATGATTTAATTCAATTAATGTATGAAGTAGAAATGAATGTAGCATTCATGCGTACGTACGGCTTACCATCTCCATGAACGGTGCATTTCATTTCTTAGCTCCAAATGTTATGTACTATTATAATTACATATATATAATGGATATATAAGATATAAATTAAATCTAAATGATGAATATAATTCTATAATTATAATATATATATCTATCATTTAGTTTTAATTCCATTAATATGACAAGTAAATTAACGTATCGTTCATGCATACGTACGACCTACCGTCTCCATGAACGGTGCATTTAATTTTTTATCTCCAAATGTTATGGAATAGTATAAAATTAATATATACTTGATAAATATTATATTTAAAAAATAATACTATTCTGGAGGTGATGTACTTATAACTACATGGACAATTATTTTCAAACAAGTTCATTTTTGACTCAAGTACCAAATATCAACAAAATGATCGTTATTAAGATAAATGATTACATAATGTTCATAGCATGATAATAGGTGATATAAATGGAATTATGAACTTGAAGAAGGTTCTTAATCATGTATAAATTAACAGTAGTTTATTATTCAGGAGATTAAAGAATGATCGAGTCAAGTCGGACACGAGGTAGGGGACTTCATCTCAATATCCTTTCATTGAGGCATATTTTGTTTTATACACAACTTTATTTTATATGTTGTATAAAACCCTTTGACTTTTACTTTTATTCTAAAAGAATCCTTTTATAAGAATCATTTTACTAAATGAAAAATGGAATTTTTTGTCTTACGAATGTGGCAACAACAACTTCTCTGCCGCCGTGACCATTATTTGAGTTTCAACTTCCTCTAAAAGAAATATCTTTTTTAAAATGAAAAATAAATACCATGTTTTACTTTTATTTTATTTTGGTATTGAAAATGGTTTTGATAATGTTTTGGTTATATCAATGTGTTGTATTGATACCTTGTGATTGAAATGTGAAAATGTTATGTTTTCATTATGCATGTTTTATATGATAAGATTATGTTATGGTTCTTAGGAATTGTTAATGAAGATGGGTAGTTTTGTGATATACTAAGGGCGGTTGAGCCAAATATAGCTCTCCAATGAATTGGTTAATGCGAAGGAGTTAAACACTAAGGTTTATCCGAAGTGATTTAGGGAATATACTATGATGGGTATTCCAAACGTAACCATGATGGTTACTCCCTACGTAATAATGTTATGAATGCCTCAAGTTATCTTTATGTATTATGATTTCTATGATTTATTCATGTATCTTATGATTTCACGAGGTATGTTAAAGTACATATGTTTTATGAGTAAAGTATGATTTCAATGATTCTTATGTATACATGGGATAATGTTTTCATTCCGTATTTTTATATCCCTTACTGAGCTTTTTTTTGCTCATCCCAAGATTTTGAAATGTTTTTCACAGGTCATGGGAAATTTAGAAGATGTGATGATAGTGTCGAGGAAGTTTAAAGAAAGAATCCATGTTTTGTATTAAAAATGTTTCCTTGATGGGACAAAATGAATATTGTCTTTTATGTAACCACCTTGTTTAAATGTGGAATGTAATGCATGATTTATGATCTAATTATATAGAACACTAAACCTAAAAATATCCTCAATGTGCGTTCTTGTAATAACTCATGATTAAGTAATGTTTAAGGATAGGGCCTTATAATGGTGACGCCCACTCAGAAACACCCCACACTATTCCTAAAAAGTCAAATAGACCCAAAACAACATTTAATTAATAAAACCCCTAACCAACCCAAATTATTATATATATATATATATATATATATTTCAAATAGAAATATAAAAAGTGGCATAATGAAAAGGGTTCCCTAATGGGAGGATTGTAACTAGAGACAGACCGCCAGAGTGCTAGTCGGGGAAACACCGACAGTGGAGGCATCGAAACAGGGAAATGCCGGTAAGGCGGGTTGCTGTGCTCACAATAAGAGGGTGTGCCGATGGGGTATGTGCCATCAGGGGGTGCGCTCTGGAAAGGGATAAGGTTGAAGGTCAACCGGAGAAGCTAATGTTCACCATACAAAATGTCTGGGGGGGTTGCGGGTTGGCCGACCGATGATGGGGGGCTGTAAGGAGTCAGGGCGTCGAGCAGTAGCTACTGCTGAAAGGAGCATGAGGCTGAGCCAGGCACTACGGATAATACAACAAGGGCCAAATAGAGAGGACTCGACCAGAGACTGAGCGTGCTAGAAGGGAGAAAGCAGGACTGGAGTTGCAGACTACAGGAGGAGGGAGGTGGCAGGGGTGCTGGTCGGGGAAGGACCATGCGGCAGGAGGCAGACCATGCTACTTCTAGGTCACATCATGCTGTGGCGGGGAGGGGGTGCACCGGGTTTCATTGGAGCTAGGGGTCGGCACTATCTTGGTGTAGTTACAGATGGACAAGGGGTGTGTGCCAGGTAGCAGGGGAGCCGGGGGGCGGCGTTGGCTGGGTACTGTGGCGGACAGAGGAGGGGTTCGGCTGGTCTGGTTCGTCACACATCGCAAGGAATGACTGGGAGGGGTGGCCCACCGCATGCAGGGTGCGCCGTTGGTGGGCTTCCACGCTGAGGAGGTAGATCCGGAGTGGGGAGAAAGGTGTGGGGCTTGTGCGCGCTGGGGATCAGGAGATGGGTCGCTGAGTACCGCGAGGGGAACACCCACGTGGAAGGAGGGAAAAGAGAGAAGAAATAAAGAATGGTAAATAAACAAAATAAAAAAATAGATGTAAAAATATATTAATAATAGTAATAATAATAACCATAATAATAATCATAATAATATTAATAAAAATAATAATAACATTAATAATAAAATAAAAAAAGAACTGAATTTATATCATTTTAATAATAATAAAATTAATGAAAAGGCCTTGTATTTGTATGGGAAAAGACGTGCAGCGTCATGCTTCGCCCATACATCCAACGATGTCGAACCCAAAAATTCATGCTTTTTATCAAAAATGTAGAAACCTCGTATGGGAATTACCTCAGACCCTATAAAAAATTATTTAAAGGTAAAAAAATAATTAAATAAATTAAACGCATAGGTCAGGGTGTGACAATTCTCCCAACCAGAATGCTTTCTGTCCCCAGAAAGCCATGATACCATCCAACTGATCGATCAACACTTAAGGATTCCACACAACACGATCCAACCTCCTAACACATGGTCACTCCATCGACCACCAATGGGACTTATCCATATTTCCATAAACAAATTATCTGCAGAGAGGAGGCCTGAACGGAAACCCCACCATAAGAATTAAACTAGTATCTGAAGAGGGCCTTACTCGAGTAAGAAAGAACACATGATGAAGAATTAAACCATTCAATTTCGTCCAAAAGGAATACAAGATTAACTAAAAACTATATACTAATGAAAAAAATCCTTGACCATGGTCAAGGAGGGAGGACCTAAGGATTAAATCAGTGAAACTATGAAAAAAAACTACTCACTAATCACTACTTCATGACAGACACAATCAAAGGCCACAACTGATTCACATGGTTGGTCCATGAAGGGCCACTAATCTGCAAATCGAATTCAAAATGTTACATTTATTAACATTGTGTGAGGGTTATGTCCATCTCTCTCTTTGAGACAAGAGGAGAATTACTACGACCATGAAACCACAACAGACACGCTAAAACTGCCTCACTGTAACGATAGAGGCACAACCTTGGCCAATTGTCTTAAAATTCCATGAGGATGCTGACTATATGCCAGCTTTAGTTCGAGGCCTTTTGGATGGAGCTCTGATGGATGAAGAATATATTTCCTTGCAGTCAGGTTCTGATGATCCCAATAAGAAATAGACAACTTTTTATTTGACAAACAAAAGGAAAAATTTTTGAAATAAAACCACATTGGCATTGAAAACCGGAGTTCATAAAAACCCACGACATTCCCATACATCTCCAAACCCAAAACACTATTAGTACACTGCAAAAAAATATATCACTTAGACTAGAAGGAAACATACATAAGAAACTTTAAACAAAACCCCAAAAATACATCACTTCTGAGAACTTCCTCCATGACATTTTCTAGCAACGCCATGACACAATCGTTGTAAGTGACCCAAATTCCCGCAAGTATGAAAGGGCTTTAGAATCCTTGGGAAGGATGGCTTCTTGTGACCCAGCATTCAACACTGATAACACACGAGGATCTCTCTCTCTGAAACATTGATGAAAGATCCTAAGGCCTTTTAATTCCATGAATTTCTCCATCCACTTCCAATCGCTTCCTCATCTCCTTTCCAGGATCTTTACCACTGGTCATGGGGGTTGAAGGAGGGAGGACTACATCGAGCACTCATGAATTATCAAGAAGATATTGTCTCTCCACATCGAAAAAAGAAGTTAGGTTTAGTGTCGGCACCTTCAACTGTAGATTTGGGTGGAGACCGGCCTTGAAGTGTCGGGCCTTCATTGAGTCATCTGTGGCATTCCATAAATCATAAGGGACTATCTCAACAACGATCTTGAAATATTCCAACAGGGATCTGTCGCCCTACTACAAATAACACATCTCTATCATCTCACTCACCATTTCTTCTTTAGATAAATACTAACAAATGAACAATGCCTTTGAAAACTCCCACGTAAACTCTTGAAGGGGATTTATTCGAGACACTGACTTTCTACCACATCCACAGTGAACCTTCAAGCATGAACTATGAAAACAAGACCATCAACGACTCAGGAAACTCAATGAGGTCGAAGTCCCTTTCAATCATCAGCATCCATTTCTCTGCTACGGAGGGTTCTGATTGGCCATAAAAGAGAGGTGGATCTAGCTTTCGATACTCAAGCATAAAATCCTTAGGTTAATCAACCACACTATGATCACCCATCTATGATTCAAGGGGATAACCGATGGAGAATAAAATTGAAAAACCCTATGAAGGACAACTAAATAAGTAAAATCAACAAAATAAAACACCGCATAGGTGACAATCTCTAAACACAAGGAAACAAGCTATCATAACATCAAAACATTACTTTTGATAAAATATTTAATTTCAAAAAAGCATGGTCGATTAAAAACTTTCCATTGGTTTTCTTTAGAGTCTCACTCACATGCATGTTTTTGTGCCACCCCGGGCATCCATCCGCTATACCAGACATCCGTTCAAATTTCCACGTATCACTATTCATGTGAGAACCCCTAGGAATATGAAGGCCAAAACAAAACCACCTCATTTGCCGAAAGCAATTCATTCACCACATTTCTAATAAAACAATTAAAAAATTAGACATGTCATCTCAAAAAGCAGTTTTTTTAAAAACAATTTTTTTGATTCAAACCACATTCAGAAGTCATAGGAGACTAAAAAAACTCAATAGGGAACTAGTTTCGGTGAGTGACTTGACCATATGGTTGGCAGCCATATGCCCAACACGTCACCAATATAGAGACCCTTTTAGGACCATTCCCCTAGCTACACATGTATTTCATGGCTGTGTGGATTAGGAGGAATATTATACCAACACTCTATGTCATATCCCAATAACAAAAAACCCCATAAAAACCTAAATAAACTAATAAAACCAGACCTCCCATGGAAACTCGAGGACCAGAATGAGAAAGAGTTCTCAACTCTCTTTTCACACCTACCCCTCGAGTCTCGACAATCCTACTCCATATACCTTGACATCCCAAATTACAAAGGGCGCTCTGAAAAGTGGGGTCCTCTAAGCGATAACCTCCTCTGAAACCATTTAGTCCTGAACCAACCCAGGTCTACCCTGAACCGATCACCCAAGCCGGTCCACATCATGGCTCGAGTATTGTTCCCAATCCTCTCATCCTGGCGACAAGTGCCAGGGAATCAACAGAGGCAGTGGGGATGATTTTTCCAAATTCAAATAAAAAAATCAGTAGAAATAATACAGTGCAGTGCAAAATAAATAAACTAAAAACACAACAAAACAAGAGAAAAAGAAAATAAATCTAACTGAACATGACGTACAAACTAACTCTGTGTGACCCCGTGGGTCACTCTTGGACTCAACGATCAAGAATTACCATAGTCGAGCACACTAATGTTGTAGCATGCACAAACACTAAAAATAGAAAAGAACTATAGATCTGAATATTAAAAATTATCTAGACCAATATCAATTCCCAATGCACTACCTTTAAAATAAATGAAACATCATTTCATGTTTGAACTATAATTTATAAAAGCATGTTTTTCTAAGTATTTTAATTGAATGAAAAGTAAGAACCATTTCCCTTAACAATTTTAAAATATGGGTTCATTTCATTTGTGTAAATGGCCTTCTAGAAAGGGAATGAGTTGTTTATATTTTCAAATTTGTACAAAGAGGATTAAACACATTCATCTGAAAACGATTTTTAGAAACCTAATAAAAACATGTTTACCACTTTCCAAGGAAAAAAATGCACCAAAAACATACAAAATAAATCACACAACAAGAGAAATGTAGATATAAAAATAAGCATCATAATCACTAATGCATGAAACAAAATCCGAATAGTCAAGGGTGAACCTAGGAGATCAAGAATAAACATGAAGACACTAATACATGAGACCTCATCCTCATTGACATGTCACACAGGATAAAATAAAAACGGTCAATACGCTCGACCATCCTTTACCATGCAGGCCGAGGGAAAATCTCATAGTAATAAACCCAATATATCCACCAACTATGGGCCACTGGACAGTACCATAACCTACTAGTGAAGTAATCATTCTCAAAATATTCTCTTAATATGCCAGGTTCCCATGCATAAAGTATTTAAAAAGTGGGAGAGCCAATCGATTCCAGCCAAGCATCCAATCACATACACATATATATATATATAGTCATAATGCACAACATTAATCTTCCCAAGCCACTCCATGGGGAAACCTCTTTCCATTAAACTACTCGAGCACCCAGGAGGCTCTAAGTGGGAGCCTCCCAAACAATCAGTCACAACCTAGACAGGAGAATTATCCTAGGAGGGTTTTCACCCAAAAAAATCATCATTTTCCATAAAGTTTCAAACAGTCATTAAACACATTTTATAATCACCACTTAAAAAAGTTGAAATTCTTGAAAAGAAAAAACCAGTTTGAATCCATTTAAGGAGACCCAAAATACTAGTTCACATGTTGCCAATATTTTTATAAAACCAAAAACCACATTGAAAACCAAACAAAAACTTCTTTTAAACACAAAAATACTTGAAGAACTTTCACGAAACCCACGATCACTATTTCCTAAGTAAAATATTTATTAACAAGTCCAAATTTTCCTTTCCATGCTAAACAATAAAACCAATACTATACATCAAAATTTATAAATTAAACAGGGTTAGGAAAGCATGAAATAGATGAATCTTGTATTAAATTAAGTGAAAAGGGAAATATTGCCTCTAGGTCGAAGTGCGACAACAACGCAACCTCGAAACCAAAGAACGATGACAAGGAAACTTCAGAAACAAGGTCTGATGACGACGCCCACTCGGAAAAGGATGCTGGTCAGCTGGAGAATCTTCTACGCATGAAACAGAAGGTTCGAGGGGGGGGGTCGGATGGGCAAAGAAGGGCCGCAAGGAGCCTGGATGCAAGGTAGTGGCTACGGCTGCATGGAGCAGGGGGCTGGAGAAGGAACTACATATATTGCGACAAGGAGCTGGAGGAGAGGTCTCGATCGGAGACCAAGCGTTCTGGCAGGAAGAAGGCATGATCGGGGTTGCAGACTGTAGGATGAGGGAGGCGGCAGGGGTGCTGGCCAGGGATTGTCCGTGTGGCCGAAGGTAGGTCGCACTACTGCTGGGCTCAGCACTGGCTGGGTGCGGCAGTAGATAAATGAGGGGTTCAGCTTGTCCGATTCAACACGCAACACAAGCAGGGACATGGACGGGGAGGCGCACCGCATGCAGGGGTTGTCGGCGGCGGTCTTCCGTGCTGAGGAGGCAAATCCAGAGCAGGGACCAGGGTCCAAGGGTAGTGCGCACTAGATACCCGGAGATGGTTCGCTATGCACCACGAGGGGAACACCCGTGTGGAAGGAGGGAAACAGGAGATGAAATAAATAAAGGAAAAAGAATAAAAAATAATAAAATTAAATAAATGTAACAATTAAATAAAAATCATAATAATAATAATAACCATAATAATAATCATAATAATAGTAATAAATATAATAATAACCATAATAAAAAAAATAAAAAAATGAATTCATATCATTCAAATAATAATAAAATTAATGATAAGGCTACACAGTTGCATGGGCGTAGCCGCGTGGTGTCGCGCTACGCTCGTACGTCCAACAACGTCAAACCCATATGCACACTTTTTATCAAAAACATAGAAACCTCGTTCGTGACTCAACCCAAACCTTAGAAAAAAATATATTTAAATGAAGAAAAATAATTAAATAAATTAAATGCATAGGTCGGGGTGTGACAATATATAAAAAATAAATGTTGATATAATTATTGATTTTGGATATTTATTTTTTGAGTAAAAGTTCTACATGGTGGCCCAAGTTTTCTGTAATGAATATTGCACCAACATCACCCACTAAAAGTATGTTCAAAATATCTACATGGGAAAAAATATTTCCAAATAGAAATTCTTTATGAAAGCAATGTATCAAAACACTGATGAATGAATCAAATTAATCTAAAAATTGAGTAACAATACTCTATAAAATTAACTCAAAAATCAAAAAAAATTCAGGAAAAAATAAGTTAAAATAAAATCAAGTAAAGAAACAAAATTATTTTCTTGGAATAGACATTGTACCCTATATCCATAGGAGAAGCACAACATCATTTCATTTCATTAGAAATATTAATGAATTTTATAATAATTATAACATGAATTCCATGTCAATCACCAAAATCAAAGATTATACAATACATCAACATATGGTCCCACAAAACTTTTATAACAATTTCCTACTTATCAACCAATTGAATCTACCTCAATCTTCCATAATAATCTATTTGTTGTTATTAGGGACTATAGATTCATTGTAGTATTCCTTATATTTTTTTCTTATATCGAGTAAATTAAACATATCACCCCAATCAACCCATATATATTTTTACATGTTACTCATTCCAGTGCACTGAATTCATGGATACACAAATCCCATCATATGATTTTCATCTTCTAGTCAAACTATCAAATCAAAAAATTCACATTCTATTAATGCATACATCTTCTGAGGAATATCTTCTATAGTCACTCCTTCTTATCGACTAAATTTGGGACATCAAGAGGATTAAAAATACCAAAAACTGTATATTTTTTTCTTATTTTTTATCCATTCTTATTTCATGTTTGGATTATAAATTAGATGTCAATTGATAAAAGAGCATGTTTAATCCTTGAAATTCTACCATGATTTAAAAATATGTCCATATTGATATGTTTAGAATTTTTTTATTATATAGAACTCTTAAAATAATTTATTTTTATTTTCATTTGATATGAAAAATTTACTTTATTATTTTTATTATGATCATATATTTTTATGTGAATATTTCCCAAATATATAATAATATATGTTATAAATTATATCGGTAAAAGTTGTAATAATGAGTAAATTATTTTCATTGTAATATAGAAGAATATTTAATATATTTTTTCTTTGTTTTAATTATTTTTTTATATTAACAATTTTCTAATTCACAAATTCAGGGAGATTTTAATAATGACCTAAACCTATTATATTAAAAATTTTCTCCTAATAGGTTTGACTTATTATATTTTTTAACTTCGTCTATTGTGACCTACTTTATTTTTTTAATCATTAAAATTACCATATAGCATTTATAATTATATAAATATTCAATTCGTATGTATAACATGATTATTTGTGTGTTTTTCTCTAGATTTATGAAAATTAGTAATTATTAGAAAACAATTGTAAATTAAAATCATTTCTATAGGATATTATGTGTTGGATTGTGGATATAGTTTTAATAAAACATTATTTTGAAATAAAGTCCAATCATGATGTAATATAATCCATCTATAGTGACCCATGCATACATAATGATGTATCAGGTGATGGAGATCATTTGGAAGTTGTTTGAAGGTGATTTTAGGAGTTTTAGATGTGTAATGAATCAACCCAGGTCAACCAAACATGTCACCTAAATTTTCTCTCAACATTTCCTAAATTGTGTTCTCAATCTCCACATGATAGAAAAAATACCTTGTTATTGATTAAGAAACAAGGGAAAAATATCACCCTAAAAAGAAAACATGTTATAAACATAATAAATCCTAACATTGTAGTTCCAAATTTATAATGAAAACACATGGGAGAACATAGATATATGATGATGATGTAAAAGTCCATATAGCTATGACATAGAATAATCCAATCACCGAAAACAAGGATCTTCATAACTCTTTTTTCCAAAATCCACACGACCTATTGTTACCACGATCCCAAAATTTTTGGAAGGAATAAATAGTCATGAATGTATACAATTATAAGAAAATCCCTTCCCATTACCTAGGTCCAACAGAATCTTGTTCATATATTCCGGAAGGAATATTCTGTGTGTTAGTACTAAATCTCAGTTGGATACCAAGATGAATCTATATAATTTCGTTAACCATACATCCATTAGTTCCTAAAAAAACATGTTTTATTAAACATTTCAAAAGAAATAATTTTCCTTAATTGTTATATATAAATAGGGCGAAATATACGTGTAATCATGAATCATAAAACAAAGTGGGAATGAATTGAATAACCGCCAATTTAATATTTATATCAATTAAATAAATTTATGAGAAACACTATAGTGTACATAATGAATACAACTTGGAACATTAGCAATCAAATTCTGTCCTATATCTAGGAGGGTCTCCATAATGAAGGAATCTTACTACCTCCATTTCCAAATGAGAACCTACTATAGAGGTTAAGATTCCCCAACTGAGGACTATATAATTTAATGTCTTACCAAGTACCCCAAGTTAATACGAATGTTTCATAAACAATATTTATATCCTATAAACTATTAAAAATGTTATATAATATCTTCTTTAAGAATTATATACCACATAAATGCATGAAACATAATTTATGTTTCATAATCACCTTTATGGAATTTCACAAAACATGATATTTGTATAAAATATTTTTCTAATAAATTCCCATTTCAAAAACACATTCAATTAAAATTATGATTAATGACTATCCATCATGGACATAAAAGCATTAAATTTCATAACCAACTCAAATAGATATAAATAGGAATATTTTTATTTCTAAAGGAATGTTTGTTTTATATAGAAAACTACCACAACAACATTTAAAAGCACCTCACCTTTGAAAACATATATTAAAAACAAATTAATCTTTTCCTCACAACCCATGATCAATAATAAGCATAATAAACTCTTCTTATAAACTATATATCTGACAATCAATCCAATTATAGGGTTCAATGAACTGGAGATGAAGTGATATTAGTGATAGATCATGAAAGATGAAGGGAAATGGTGATGAAATATATACATAACTCAAAGAGATCAGCCAATACCAACAAAAATCATGTAGTATTCAGGGGTGATTTATTATAGAGATACATGGGGAGTTTGAGTTGAGCTATAGTCGAATTTAGAGGTTTGGTATAGAAATATAATGGAAAAAAATAATATTTTTAAAAAATTATGGGTCACACAGTTAGTCCTCAAGGTTTTAAAAACCATGTAACAACCCTGAGACCCTATCTCCCCTTTAAGAATCAACTATTATGGTCACTTAGAAATTTCGTCATTATTATAAAATCATTGATCATTACATTCAAACATCACTATAAAATCAAGACCCTCCCTCACACGCTTACTAAATGGTTACTTCTGAACCAGTTCCCAAACCATGATCCAAACCATTCCTTTTTCTATTAAAAAAATTTTCGACTCCCAATCATGGAAAACTCTCTTGAAAAACATGTGACAAGAAAAGTCTAATATTTTATGTGCATGTGAAATAAATTGTGTCACAATTCTCTCCACCCTAATGCATTCTTTCTCCAAAAGGCCTCATGATCAAATAATCAAATTTAGATAATACCATTGATTTTTAAACAACATCGCATAGTCCCATGCCACGTGGATATTATTTTCTATATTAAAATAAAACACAGATCAAATATAATGTTTTCCCATGTATCCACACTTATTATATTAAACCAAAAACTGAACTAGTTATACAACCATTGAGGTATCTGCTTGAGTTCTACAACATGCCACCTAAACATGTTGATCCGATCATAATTGTATGACTTCTATTGGGAAACATGAAAAATTTATTAAAAAGTTCCAAATAAGGTTGTCTATACAATAGATATGTTAACTCTTTGAAACATTCAACATTCTAAACTTTTCTAATATACTATTGTGTCAAATTACCTAGCTTCTCCAGAAACAATGATCCAAGTGATACAAGACTCTGAAAACACCATTTCACCAATATCAACTCCAAAATATGATGACTAAATTATAAAAATTGTCTCTAGTGGAACACATCTATTTCCAATATATTTTAAGTAAAAAATTTTATCCCTTTATCCCACCAAAACGACTTTGTTCTAAGAGATACTATTCACACAACTATTCCCAACACAAAATTGATTAACATGGATTCCCATAAAATTCCTCCAGGGACCCATTGAGGTAAAATCCTTAAAACTATTATTATATAAAATATATAACATGGGTAGACACTATTACTATGAACTACCAATGTTATGAACTCCTTATCAGATAATATTTATATGAATCTAGATAGCCCATCTAATATATCATTCAATTTGAAGTAAGTACATCATGGTCAACTTTGACTGAGAACTGACCACATCTTATAAACCATAGAAGAATTGAGATTCAAATTTTTGGTCTCTATCAGAATAGAATTAAGAGGGCACACTATAGAGTTTCATATCCTTTTAAACATATAAATGTTCATGTCCCTCCACCGTTGTCGTCTACTCGATATGATGGAAATAATGGAATTCATAAGCTCGTAAATGATCGCTGGAATCATATATTTTTTCTATGAGTCTGTGATAATCCAAAAATCATTTCCATAGGAACTTCATCCATTATCCATAATAGAATGGATAAGGGATAAAATAAAAAATAAGGTATCTAGTTTTATTATTTAATTTTCACATATGTAAGGCATCATGTCATGAAATCTGCAATTGCCCATCTCATCTTACAAAATCAATATTTCAATGTCAGATCATGAAACATCTTTGTAACCACATCATGCATGGAACAACTAGGGAAAATTTCACCATCCATAATCCACTATCTCATATCAATAAAAAACAACCAATTTCTTCTAGAAACATGAATCCCCCACAGGAGACTGAGCCCAAAATATTAATGTCAAAGAACTATAAAAGGATCAACTAAAACACTACTAAGTAAAATATTCCAAATAAAAACAAACGTGAACATAATTTTTGTATACCTTCACATCATTCTTGTTCACATTCATGATAATTGTATTAGAAATGTTTACTATGGACCCTCCCCCCCAGATTACATTACATCCAATGTTTGTATTTTTCATGTTCAAAGAATCCATGAGTATATTTCTTTATTCCATGAGCCTATAAAATATTGAGAGAATATACTTCTGGATAATCAACCTAGAATATCTATTTTAGGTAATATTTCTATAGGTGAGAATATAATTAATGTTCTTATGAAATAAATATTTCATTAAATTCTCTCTAATGAGGAAATGGTTCTATCTATTGATATCATTTACAATTACAATCAAATCAACTTAATTGAGAGATAAATTCATTTCGTGAGGGTATATTTAAAAAACTCCTTAATCCTTCACCCATATTTCATTCTTTATAAAACATACCTACCCCATGACTAATGAATTATGATAAACATTATCATAACTAAACATGGTGTTGAATGACTCAGTTCTGTGGTAGGTGCTAACATCACTTTCAACACATTAAGGAATATTTTGTCTTGAGGCTATTCAATATTAAGTTTTCAACAGAATAGAGACTTTGATTAGGTATCCCCATAGTTAGACATAATCATAAATGATGAAACAATCATAAATAATTATAGTAAATGATATAATCATCATTGTATATATTGTAACAAATTTCAACAACGGAATCCTCTATTATATCAATTGATATCCAAGGAAATTTTTATTATCTCACATAGTAAAACAACCAATATGAGTCTAGATAAATCCTGCATGTAAAGTACCAAAAACAAGAGGTATTCCATGGATTATCAAGTGAAACCACATTAATAATCATATAATTAGGCAAAATACAAAACACTAGATCCAATTTATATCACATAACTATGAGATGTTTAAAAAAAATTTGAATGAACATGATATGACATTGATATTATGATGGATCCTAAAACTACTTATCTAGAAACTGAAGATTAGAATATTTCAACATGGTTGATCTCACAGTAAAAATAATAAAAATACAATATTTTTTACATACCTCTATCCATCAATTTATCAAATCAAGCCTAATTACCCATGCACACATGTGACGATCACCATGTTTAAAACACTATATCAAAACTGAAAATATTGAATTTACTATAAGGATATACCCCAGAAATAGTATAAATAGAGATAAATAAGGTAATGACACATGGATAAACTCATGATAAAACTCATATTCTATGGGGAATCCCAAAAAGGATATCACATATCACACCTAAAAAAGTCTAACCAAATCCATTCACAGTGCGGAAAGAGTGTCTCACCCACTAAAAACACAATTATCCTGAGAAATAATATAAAACTCACCGCAATGAAATGTAAAAATACTAAGGACCATGACGCGTGAAACTAATGGGTGATGTAGAAAAACAATATTTCCCTAATAACGACTTATGCGCTAAAGGTGAAAACAAGAATCAATTTTTCAAAGTGACTCTAGAAGATCTAGATGTTTCATTAGCCCTTTACATTAAAAAATAGATCTATGTGAGTAAACTGATGTATGTACTCAAAATATCATTACATGAGAGAGGATGCATCACATTTCATTGTTTCTCATCCATAAATTTATAGCAATGATATGGAGAGAATGGATCAATGATTCATGATCAATTGTAGATAAACACTATCGACCACCTTATTTGGATATAAATAAACCCCTGACCCCCCCCCCCAATTAAGGAATAGATCTCCAAAAGTTGAAGCATCAAATATTTCTCAAGAAACACATATTTTTGTTACATCACACAAGTATATGCCTCATGGAATTATCGAGGTTGGTAACTTACATGAATGATCTCTTATGGGCCCTAATGTGGTATCACCTATTGTAGTGATTTCCTCATGAAACTATAATTATTGGATCATCAAGAGAGTGTAGAGAATCCACCTTTATGCAACCCCAACATGCATGTTCCCCTTGATGTTTTATGTTTCTATGAATCTGATATCTATGTGGTCCCTATGATAGGTCACATGGATCACACAACCCAATTTCCATTCACAACAACAGAGTTCTGTGCGATAAGATTAGGGTCCTAGAGACAACACCCACTTTTCTTTATGCATGGACTGGATCACTGCATCTCCCTTTAATCATAACCATTAGTATTCCTCCCTGGCTATGTTATGACATATACCACCCATAGGATCATTGGTAGTAAATGACGAAACACCCAATTTGGAATCATCATTGGAAGCCACCCATATATTCTAATACAGGGTCATTCTGATGATTCTTCCTATATAACATGGATACATAAATATTTTTTATAGCTCAACCCACATCTAAGATACATGATTTAAAACTTCTTATCCCCACAGGATAATCTGTTTATACTGAACTACAAGACAATATCCTCCGCACATGACATTAAACAATTTTCATAGCCTATGTGATGATGATGGGATTCACATGTATACTCTTCCTGGGATGAAATCTGGAACCCCTTAATGGGATTATACACATATGGTTGGAATCCTCTATGAATAATCCACACATTTTTCTCCTCCATCATAGGATGAGGAACCTACCACAGGAATCCAAAATGCCAAAGCACTATACTATCCCTCATTAACAATTTTTTAATGATGCGAGCATCCTTACAACATGAAGTTAAACATCAAGTAAATTTATAATAAAATGACATTAAAATGTGACATCAAACTAGGTCATTTTTTATATCTATATCCCAATAGGCTTAGTAGGATTCCTCAATATGGTTCAATATAGACAACATGGATCTTCTGGGGAGCTTCCTGGAGGTAAAACCATAAAGTCCCGATGTCCCAATCGAATCTACATGCCCTCCTCTTAATAGGAAACAACCTCCAATATTTGATTATTTCCCCATGGGAGAATTATGGGATCCATCCATCCATCCCCATGAGAAATAATCAACATGACCAATCCATCCCATCAAGATATTAACCATGTGACCCATCCATACCTATAAGACAATAACCCTGCAAATGATATCTCTCTACAAGATGTTAACCATGTGACCCATCTATCTCCACATGATGTTAACATTGTGACCTATCCATCCACCAAAAAATATTAACCATATAACACATCCATAATCACATGATTTTAACCTAGGGACATTTCAATCCGTATAAGAGATTATCCCAATAAACCTTCCATACCCACAATACATAAATACTTCAACCCATCTATCCTTATTAGATGTTAACCATGTGACCAATATATCCGCATGAATATTTTAAACATATGACTCATCAATCCCAACAAGAAGTATGAACTATGACCCAACCATCCCCATAAGATATTAACCTTGTCGTCATCTTTCCCCAAAAGATGCTAATCTTAGGACCCATTAGTTCCCACAAGATGAAAACACTATAACCCATCTGTCTCTGCCAGAAGTTAACCATGCCAATTATTAGTCACTAAAAAATGTTAACTCCATCACTAAACTAACCCCAAAATATATTAAACCTATGAAATAATATAAAGAATTATATTTATGTCAAACATGGAATTAATGACATAAAAACTCTTAGATTCATTACATCCATTGAATCTACTACACCATGGTTAACCGGGGATGCCATGGGTTCCATACCTAAGATGAATCAAATGGGAAATGCCTATGATTCCAAAAGGGGAAGGATTTATAGATTTATAATGGATCAAGATCAAAATATGACCAAACATGACCAATATTAATTTCTTCCCAATCATATTGTTCCCACCCTTTCGACAATGTAGCGGAGTAATTAACTGATTTCCACCACAAGATTACAAGAAGGACGAGTTTCATGAACATGAGTCAAATATATGAGGGATTCAAGGACTAGAAAACATGATTAAAGGAGGAATACATCAAATGAGGGACGATAATCCCATCATAAATTTTTAATCATGAAACTTACACCACCAACCATGGTAGTTTATGACACCTGCCTTTAGAAAGAGGAATCATGGGGAAGGAGAGGTAGTGTATTTCCTCCATTACGATGATGTGTTCTCCTACATTCGAAAAGTGTAAAAAAGATGATGAAAAATGAATACTTCTTTCAATCAACTATGTGGAGTAGGAAAATTAGGGATGATTAGATATACATTTCACCTGATAAATATATTCGGTGCCAGGTTCCACTAAACAAATAGTGGGCCCGACAAGAAATGATCTTATAGCATGGGGGAGATAACAATGGGAATCCTCAATCTAGGACATTGCGAGTGCGAATCCTTTTTCTCTATTATAAGGAAAGGATGAAATAAGGGGATTGGGAATCACTTTCACATGATCTATACTGATGGATAATTCCATGAAACGTTATAGGAATGAAGATGTAGGAGACCGAAGAACTTACTCCAATAGGCACGGGGGTAGGAGGAACATTAGTTATGTAGTCAAACACAAATAAATCCCCATCAAAACCACCACCTCCATAGAACTTGGGTTCCCTCTCTCTATTTATCCCTTAGAACTCATCCAGAGGTGGATTATCGATGATATTTTTCAATGCTTCTAGCAAGTGGGGGTTATTACAATAAGGGATATTTCCCATGAAAATTAGGATATATCAACACCCTTCTAACACCGTATCCCATGATGGCTGTGTAGGGGAAAATCTTGTTACAACACTGAAACACTTTGAGATCATATTTTAGTTGAAATTTTATTACTCATTTCCCTATGTTTCAGAGGTTGGGGAGGCTCTATCCATGCCTATTATAGTCTCTAGAAGAGAGATGCATAGTTGGAATCACTAAAAACCCCTTTAGCATTAGTTAAAACTGACCCCATAGGCCAATGAGTAGGTTGATCCCATACCTTCTCAACCTACCCTAGTCGAAAATACTTAGCACTGATATAGAGGGTTGGAGTAATCTACTTCCCAGCATGATTCATCTTTTAATTATTAGGTTTCCAATGTAACTACAAATTATTCCCATTAAATCCACTAAATGGATGATTGAGGATGATTCCTCACTTTCTTGGTGTTAGGACCCTAGACTTCTTCTAGAACAGTCGGGTTTACTCTCACAATAACAGGTACCATTGGAATCCATCACATTCAATCCCTTAATGATAAAAATTTCAAGGGAGGTCCTCCCCATGTTTCGACGAACTAGAATGGATTTCCACCCCATGCCGGTGGTTTTCATATCCATAAAGATCAATTATAGGGAAAAAGGATGAACAACCCCCATGGGGTCATTACCTCATTACAAGAGGAAATGAACATGGGTGAATTTTTTGAAATTTATAGTGAATTTCTCTTGGAGAACTCCCAAAATATTAGAGTATGTACATAAAATTACAATGTCACCATCGATAACTCAAAATCTAATATGGTATATGACTTTTGGAATTTCCCACACCTCCACTACCAGAACTAGGGGAAGAATCATGTAAAATCTGGTTGGTCATAACTAAAACTAATGTACACAACATCCCCAAATCCAATATAATGTACATACAGTTGGAGGATGTTTTATACTGCTTAAAACATCTTATAGTGAAACCACCTTGATAGTTTCCAGCCTCCCTATCATCTTCTACATTAAAATTGGAGAGATGTTAGTGACTAGAATGACTCTTTTAGATGAAAGTTAAGCATTCACTAAGAATCAGAATATTATTTCCACTTGTTCTAATGAATTGGCAGATATCACCCTATCCTACTAGGATATGGTCATTAAGTGGTCCATTCCTTCCGAGGACAATCTGGTATTCTAGGTATGAATAGCTCTCACCACACCCCACCTTCTAGAGAGAAAAAAATAGAGTGGGTGCATGTGAATGCCAAAAATAGTTTCCCAGTTAGGACAAAGTGAGGCTTGACCAGATTAGGAGAAGTAAATCCTTTTGGGATATGTACAAGAGGAATTATTGAGATCTAGGAAGCGAACATGATATTGATTTCCTTATTTCTACCTATAAACCAATATAATGTTATCCTGAAATTCCTTCTGGAGGACTTGGTGGAATTCCACTTCTAGATTGTATGGGAGGCTCTCAACCACCTCAATGATTTCCAAGTAACCTTCCCATGAATCTAGGAACATATCAATTCCACCCCATGAATTGTGTAGGTGGATTGATGTCACTAAACAACAAGTAGATTGGAAACATTATTCTCATGGAAACTCCAAGACCTTCTAGAAACACTTGGTTATGATCCTCACTATACTAACAGATTTCATAGAAGAAGCATCCCTATATGTAAAAATCGTAGGATGGGGGTAGTATGATTCCCACCACATCAAATTGGTTCTACGATAGATGTGGCATAACCTGTGATTTCCAACCATTGATAATTAGTGTTCCTCATCAATTATAATTGTGAATTTTTTCACCATTGAACATCTAATAAGCCCAAAAACCAAACAAAGAATGAAGATTATAATAGGTAGAACCCATCCCAAGGGGTGGCATAATACCAGGTTGACATGATATATGCCCAAATTTGTTAGTAGAGACATGAATTGGTGCTAGGGATCACCACTATATAATGGTTGCCACATTCCCATCGACACACAAAATGGAAAAGAAAATTCCATACCTATTCTCCCCATTAATGATATACTATAATCCATAGAAGATTTCAGGATAGAATTATTTCACAAAAATATTGAGGGCAACAAGAACCTTAGTACTAATATTAATGAAGTCTAGTGCATGGGGCATGACAACATAATAGGGGAACTGGTCCCTCTAATTCAGAAAATAGTTATCCTAGGTTAGATGAATAGGTTTGAAATTTGTGGCATCATGCCTCCATTCAAGATAGAAGTCATGGTCTATGGTAAATGACTAAGTTGTGAGTAACCAAATCTGACCAAACCTCTAAGATTAGGGATGCCTCACCTCTCAAACTAGTGTCACTATATGGTAATTTGTTTCTAAAAACCATTGAAATGACTATATGATAATTTTTTATTGTCTTCTTCTTAAATTCCCAAGAAATGTATAAAATCATAATGTCTGCTGATGGAAATTTGTACCTGGTGTCAGTATATCATGAATTCAAATACACAAGAATGAAGAAATATCATTTTTTACCCATTTAACATGATATTATATCCAGTAAAACAATTATCCCACATCACATAAGGTTGTGGCCCTATGTTGGTGACTTCAAGTAAAAAGAAAGTTCCTAGATATAATGTGTTATCTAGACATTAAATGGTCTTACATTTGTCTCGTATGGCTTTCTACCAAGAAGAACATTATCTACTAGATGATTAGCTCCACAAAAAGATCATCTACTAGATTATATCCACCTAATGCAAGAACAATATTTATGTCATCTTTAAGGGTAAACACATTAGAATGTACTTCAAAAAGAAGGTACTCTAATTTTTACTCAATATGCTACTTTTATAAGAATATATCACAATTTTCATGGATAATTTCATAGATGATTTTTCCCTACCCTCATCTCATTGAATTTACTATGGAGGTTTCCAGAATTATCTAGAAATATTAGGGTCTCGAATAAGCCATACAATAGACCATGAAATATTAATTTACATTTCTCATTATGGATCCTATACATAATAATGTAAAAGAAATGACACCCATCAATTTATTGGTGATTCTTCTTGATAATATTTTCTTATATGCCCCATTTCAATATGGTTTTGGATAGGAATATCCTCACTATTAATATTCCTACCAGTTGCATCATCACCATGTGTAGAACTGGGAGGCCCAACATCATTAGTTTAATTTTCCCCCAACCCCGCGTCTTAGATAGGATCCCAAGGGCTCATTCACAGATATAAATAAAAAGGCCAAGCCCTTCAATGATGCATTTGTCCATGGTAATTTTATTAATGTACATTGAAAAGGGAGTCCTAAAACTACCTAAATATAATAGAACCCGGGACATTCCACATACCAATAATACCAACAAATACCCCATACGTAGTATTTATAGGAAAAATTAAATTAGTGATAAATATTAAAAAAAATTCTTCAAGATAAGGTGGATTAAGGCCTTGTTTTGTTCAAAAATTTGAAGACATCAGTGGCATGTGTCTCATATAACCCTAAAAGAGGAAGTGGGGACTCTTAGTAGAGGAAACAAATTCTCTATTAGGGAACTCAATGTTACAATGACTAGATATAAAATAAGGATACCAATCATTCCCATGGTATTATCTATTCCCAATGAGATAACTAGAACTTCTTACATCTAATATGTCCCCTTTGGCCACTACATCTTCATCATCATCACATCCTTCCATGCCATGGATGAATAGTCTATGGTGAAATATGAGAAATCATTGTCCATCACTATTGAAATAAATATACCACACCCATGGTGATTTAATTCTTCTTGAATGGGAAATTAAGCCAAGGTTTTGTCTAGTTTTTCATTATTCCCCAAATGAGAAGAAAGAATATACCTTTGTAAACACCAACGATTTGTTTAATCATTATATGATGTTCAGTGATGAAGGAACCCATGTGGACCACTCAATAACACATTCTAACATAATTAATAAAGCGTAATAGTAATTAATAGTTGGAATAGTTTTTAGGGTATAATTTTATATCATAATTTTCATTCCACTAAAAGTATATAAAAATACTTTCATATGGATCAACATTCACAAAACTCCCAAACCACTCTGTTTGGGATTCCTATATATCCTAATTTGTTTTTATAATAAAAAAATAATACATGATCTCTTCTTGATTTTCCCACCAAACTAGGGTCCAAACTTATCCTTCTATTTCCCAGCCTTCTGGTGGACATCCTATGCTGACTAACTAGGAGTAGAATATATTCATCTTTATGTAGGCCCCAACACATCATCCAACGGTACCTGTTATGCTTATTTATAATGGCTGATCTAATATAGGTATAAATATTCCCCTTAAATGATTATATGTTATGATTAAATACCATTCTATGACACCATATATATTCTTTATTCCAGATTCCCTCTGTATATCTATGAAGATGAATTAAGCCCTCATCCATGACCAAAATACCCCGGCTAGTGTGAGATAGAGGTACCTAACTATAAAGAATATCGCATAGAGGAGACCAATCAAGAGGAGTGCCAATCCTTCATCTCTTATTTTGAGATAGAAAAAGGTTCTATCATTCAAGATAATATATTCTCAATATACACAATAGGTCAGTTTAATGATATTTAAATCTAAAATTTCATAGTATATACTAGATCCAAGATCAATATCATCCTAACACAAACACTGCACAAGTTGGGGCTCATAGAAGTAGATTTGGATCCCCCTATCCTAAAAATACAGGGGTATGATTAGACTAAAATAACACACATAAATAAATTTGGATGAATAATCAATTTGAAGGTTTTGTAACATTCACAAAATATCTATTACTCTAATTGGGTACAACATTCAATTCATTACTAGGAATGTCATGGCTCAATTTACAAGCATTGGTCCCCACATTGTATCACCATTCACTCAAATAATATCTTTTGGGTCAGGTAGGGATACTCAATTATGATTTATCCACCCTAAATAATTTTGAATATAACTAATTAGATGTCAGTTACAAAGTGATGGGGAAAAATCAATCAAACGAGGCCATGTGTATTAATTCTATCAATGATCTGAAAACAACATCAATATATTTATAGGAATACCGAGGTGATAGCTTCATTTTTCGTATCCAATGGTTGGAGTAAAAAAATGGATTTGGGAAGCTATATAATAATGCCCAAAAATAATGAGTACTCTCATATCAACATATACTCTTACTGGGGACAACACTGCATAATTATGAAATTTTCCAAAACCTGTGGAGTACAGAGGGATCCATCCTATATATACTATTCAATCTCTTCAATACATTTTTAAAAATGAAGGGTCATACTAGTGGGAGATGACTCAACATTAGGGTTTAAATATAAATAATATAAATTATATTTATAATGTACATATTATAGGATTATAATCCCTTTTTATCCTGTATATCATGGATCATGAACCCCTAACTGATTATCCCATCTCTGTCAGATTATTTGATTGTTCCACCCCTGATTCTGTGAGTCTAAAAGAGTTTCCTCCTTCAGATACCTCGTATTAGATAATGAAGTTTAGTTTGAAGATTCACCTTCATATTTTGAACAATTAATCTCCACCACTATTGATGAGTTGATAATATTAATCTTAGTAACTACTCAGGATGTGAGACCGAATATGATCAACACAATTATATCACCAATTAAAAAATGGTAGTTTTCGGACCTCATAAAATAGAACTATGATGTGCTCATTTGGATCTATTATGAGATATCAGGACATGATTTTCGGGTACTTGTTTATCATCTTGGGCTTATCATGGGACAAATAGGGTTGGAAGAACTTCCTAAAATTATTAATCTACTCCATGGTTCCATGTATGATGCCTACCTTGAAAGCATGAAAAAATAATCCTTCATCAATGATATATAGTGGCCCAAGTGGATAGTTAAAATTTTCCCTTCTAGGAAGAATAATGGGTATAACATGGTATATATCAATTTTTAGAACCATAACCAAAATTTGACAAAGGTTTAATTTCCCCATATAGTAACATCGCTTTTTATTGAAACCATGACTGGATTTCAAGATCTCCCCCTCATGGATTTCTGTTTAGGTTTCAAATATATTCAGATTCCCCTTGTAGATGAGGATTCCACTACATTTAGGGATCCCCATGGAAATTTCTACTATAGATTGATGCACTTTTTCATGGTATATAATAGACAATCATACTCATGGGCTATGATCCACATCTTCAAACTGATCCTCTATACTCTTTTTGAATGTTACATGGACAATTTGTGGGTAAATTCATGCCCAAAATAAGACCATTTTAATAACTTTGAGAAATTTTCCAAACTTTTTTAATACCTTCAATTGAATATAATCACTTTGATGTGTTTGTTTGAGGATACCTTAATAAAATTTCCTTCCTTCATCTATAGATATGTAGTCATCTAGATTTATTAAGAGAAAATCAAGGCTATCAAGTAAATACCCCCCAAAGAAACATATGTGAATTGAAAGGAACTAAATAACAAATATCTTATATTCGAAATTTTTTTGAAATTCTATTAAATAGTGTAATCCCTTTTCAAGACTCATGATGAATGTATCCACCCACTGGTGGGATGAAAATTTCTAGATCACCTAATAAGAAATTATCTTTTATTTTCTATAGAATCTCATTCTAATGTTGACACTCTCTAGAAGAAGATTGATCCTATATGTGATAGACTATAGTGTCCCCTAAGTTCACTTATACCCTATAAGACAAATGATGGTAGAGAAAATATCATAGAGTATCTCAATCATGCACTTCATGAAACAGAGACAAGATAATCCTTGATCGATAATAGTTTCCTCATGTTGGTCTTCACAGTGTATATGTTTTAACCTTTTTAACAACACCATGAGATATATATATATTTTTTCGTGTTGACCATCTAATGTAAATTCTGAACCACCTATACTGATCGATCAAATAAATAATTGGGTTTCAGTTATATATAAGTTTACATTAGCATTGTTCTATAGAAAACTATTAAGGGCCAAATTATATAAGTGTTTATTGGCTGCACACCTAAGGCTTGAGAATCTACCACTAGACATTTATTTTTTAGATGAATGAAACCAATAATTTATCAGACTATAATTGGAATGAATATACATTTTTATGGATCCTATGAGGAATTAACTTATAGATTTTGGAATTATCTCAAACTAAACAGGGAAATATTGTGGACTTTTTCTTATTTTTGGAAAATACAATCTTTCCATACTCATTTATGGTGTCAAAGGGTTTCACAAAAAAAATTAGGATATCATTATGTTATAAGTTTTCTTAAGGAGACTCTCAAGATTGTTTTCACCTATTTTCATGTGAACGGGAACTCCAAACTGGTCATCATGAATATCAAAGGTGGTTATGAATTTAGAATAATGTATCATCTTCCCCAGTAATGGTGGAATAATCAGATAAATGATTGGTTCCCTTTCTAGTTAAATGGATCTCAAATTATTTTGTAATAGAATGGTCGAGATGAATCTCAAGAAATCATAGCTACATATCTTGAAAAACCTAATCCAGATGACATGGTCATTCACATGGAACATTATAGGGTCATGATCCTCTACACAACTGATGATAGAGAAAAGTAGGTAAATAAGTAGGACACCAGTACTTCTACACTAGAGACCTCAAATTACCATATAGTCATATTACTTCTTAGATAGATATCCACATTAATTGAGTTCCTCCACCATGCCAACCACTTATCCAAACGGGCCCATTGTAAGTTGGTTTGTAACTGTGAAGCACAGTTCACCCTCTTGAGGGGTCCTAACCATCGGGAGATTCTCTATAGAAAGTGGTTCAATATAATTCTACTCCATTGCATCCAGGGGAGAGAGATACCCTAGGTAATGGAAAAGTTTCATGCAGGATCCTTTGGATCCCATTTAGCATAATAGAATCTCTCTCAATAAATCCAACGGATTGGTTACTTCTGTCCATCCATTGATCATGACTACATCTATTTCACCAATAGATGTCATTCATTATAGATCCATACTAATTTTTTAAACCAGCCACTAGAGTTTTTTTATACCACTGAATATTCAAGGTCCTTTTCATTGTGGGGAATCGAGTTTTTGGGTTCTTACCACCAGTGAAACCTAGACAATGATGGTTTGTTATGACTAGAATAGTTTTATTCTCAAATTAGGAAGAAGTATCCCCACTCAAAGAAGTCAATACCTTGTTTATAATAGAGTTCATGAACTCCCACATAAACCATTAATTTTATGTTCCTCATACTATTCTAATTTAAAATATCCCTATCATCTAGGATTCCATTCTGAAGAGTCTATAAACAATGTATAACATCTGGTCCAATCATAATTCCTGCTGTTATGAACAGGAAAATGTATAGATTAAGGAATTTAATTAAAACCTATACAACATTTTTTTTGATGATTATATGTCAAAAAAAGGATTTAGCTTTATGAACATCCCACTTCTTGATGGGCCAATCATTAGAAGAATTTATGTTCCACACCAGTAACCCCATGCACCTTGGTGTAGGGAACATTTGTAATTTTACACATAGAGGACCAACTTACCATCACGAGGAATGACCACCTTTAACAAGATGACGTCAAAAAAATATAATTTATCTATCATGTAACATTGTAATAACTTGATTAAAATAGTTTTTATGTAATTTTAAACATAGAGAGGCAACATAATCGAGTTATAAAATTACTCAAAAAAAGGATCACCTATATTCCTTTATTCTTGGTGACATGGTTTTGGCCAACAGGCCACCGATGATACTTGAAAAAAACCACCAAAACATCATCCCTTTTTGGAAGGTATTTCGATTATTCATATGGGATACTCCAATTGTGCATAATTTTTTGTTACCATAGATGGGTATTATATTAATCCTCTAAATAGTTCCTTGATTATAATGTGGTAATTTTCCAATAATCCATTCTATGAGATCTCAAAAACCTTCAATTAAGAGTCCGGGTCTGAGCTACATGACTATAAACTAACAGCTAACATATTTTATGTTTCATTAACATAAAATAAAAGGAGTAACATCCATAGTATAAGACACTTAAATGTAGCCTTACCCTTTATATTGAACATAATATTTCTCATATTATAAATATGAGATGACACCATGTCTTGTCTAGAGAGGACGTCATACTTTCAGTATTGGTCACCAACGAATCCATTTTCCATAACTTTGTCTGGATTGATTCCCAAATTAACAGGATATATAGTGATTCATATACCCACTTTCTTTGAGTTATTTTAAAAATATTCCCACCATGTTTTCTACCATATCCTTACTGATGTTACAAATATTATGGCCTTAAGCTATACATAGACTGTTTGAGAAATGTTTTATTGTCATGCATAGACTCCTTGGATACTCCTTCATGTCATTTACTAACTCTTTTTCACCACCCAAACCAACTTTATGTACAAACTTACATTATTTTTTCATGTATTATGAACATAAACTACACGTGAAAACCACTTTTATTCCACATAAAATTATTTGAAAGAAGATCATATGTGGTCCCAACAAGAAGACATTATATTGTGTAAAAAATAGAACATAATCTTAGTTTCTTGATCTTAAGATGCATAAACATAATCTACATTTATTATTCATTTAAATACATAATTATTTTCCCCTCCTTTCCAGAGAAGATGCCCCCTCAAACTTCCAGCATATGTCTCCTTCCACAACATGTTTTAGAATTGTGAATTACATGATTCAAAATTTCATGGGATATGTGACACCCCGACCGCCTACCTGATTGTGTAGCTAAAAATCATCAAAACCCCGCCCATGGTGGGATTATGTGGCATTTAATCCACTATGGACCTATTACCCCATTATTAAAGGGACCAAGTTCTTCTTATACACCCATATCCCTCCAAATTCCCCGTTAGGAATATTTTTTAGGGGTAATATCTAATAACATTCCTTAACAGGGTAGTTAATCAAGATTCCATCAAGAGTAGATATGATGATAAATTAATAGGAAGCTCAATGTCAGTGTCCTGCAGTCATTCTCAACATATGTTTTCAAAATAAATCCTTAACCTATGTGATAAACATAGGATGCCTCATGTGAAAAATGTGGAATGAAAAAAAAACAACTTCCCAAGACGAAGACATTAAAATTGATCCTTAACCTATATAATAAACATAAGATACGTTATATGAAAAATTTGGGATGAACAAAACCAACCTCTTCTGCACAAAAGGTTAATACATAGCCTTACCATATGTGATAAACCTACAATTTCTCATATGAAAAATGTGTAATGAAAAAATCCAAAATCTTTATCCTAAGACATTAAAATGTATTGATACCCAATTTGATAAACATAATACTCTTCATGTAAAAAACATGAGATGAAAAAATAGATGTTCTCAAACCACGAATTTAAAATGTAACCTTACCCTACGTGATAAACATAGAATTCATCATATGAAAAATGAGGGATGAAAAAAACCAATATCCTCAGTAAGTGATGTTAAAATGTATTCATAAAATATGTTATAAAAAGTTGATGATACATATGAAAACTATGTTTTGAAAAAAAAGAAACATCTTTAGATGAAGATGTTGAAATTTTATCACACACCATGTTATAGCCACATGATTCCTTATATAAAAATGTTTGATGGTTCAATTCACCCTCTTGTAAAGGTACTCTATCTGAAACTAGTCATATAAAATGTGGAGTTAATCAACAAAGTTTGGATTGATTTTTTTGGTTTCATGACATACATAGGGGCCCCGAGACCTCATGTCTTGGTCCCATCCTTGAATCCATCACATTCAAGAGTCTCTGCCCTTAAGAATAATCCGAACTCACTGATGACTAATAGGATTATTCGGTTTATTCAAATGAACTATGGAATGACTCATAGGGAATTTAACTGCAAAGGGAGATCCCCAAACTATCACTTTCAAACCTTGTGATTTCTTCTAACTCAAATCCCCTTCTCCTTCTTAATCTAGATAGGAACCCTAAAAGAAATGTTGTATGTCCACACAAGCTAACCTACCACCCAATGTTCATGCATCAAAATATTTTTGAATGAATTTGGTGGCTGTTGTGTTTTCAGCATGGTCAATAGGTGACCCCATTACTTTTCTACCCCATCAAAAACTGAAGTTGTGAAGACATGGTAAAAAATTATTCCCCTCTAATTGGTCACTAACTTTCTTGATCAAAATCACAAAATTCATAATTATCCATCATTTACACCTCTATTCATTCTAGTGATAATTTAACCTCCCAAGTGTCATTTCCCCATGAATTTTTAACTCGATGGTCAATAAAGATGATATCAATTGGTCTTCCCGATGTCGGAATCATTACGACCCTTATCGATTCATCCCATGTGGCTATGGGACTACCTACCAGTCCTTGTTTCTAACACCGGGCAATTCTATTTTATACTTAGAAGAAAAATAGGTCATTTCTCAAGCTTTATTTACACCCAAAAGTGAACCTGATAAACATTGTCATAATTATTGTTCATTGGAACATGACTAGAAACTGTTTGCAAATTTTCAAGAGAATATTTATGTTGAATATGACCTCATGGGCCAAATCATCATGTCGATTTTGTAGCTATTTCATTTTTCATAGATGTATCCAATGGTATATTCTATTTTTCAAATCTACATGACCTTATAATATAGGAACTATTTGTGTATTAATTATGAACTAAAACAACTTGAAAATTATTTTTTAGGTGGAATAACAATGAATTGTCCAATATATTAGGTAAAAAATTCAGTCGTATTGAAAATCCTTAGGGGAAATATGAGAAATAGCTCAAATATTTCCTACCATGTCACCCTTATGAATTGTGAAAATTTAAGGGCATGGATAATTGAGGTATAACGATAGTTAGACATGTAAGACCCCTAGAATTTACAAATACATTTAATATATAATGTAAGAAACAATGAGTCTCTACAAAACAACACTTATTATCACCTAACAAATAAACATAAATTTTCCACTTTTGCAATTTGAATTTGAAAAAGCTGACATACATTGTTGTGTTCAGTAAGATATTTATAGTCTGAAAAGAAAAAAATAATTTTTCCTGAATAGTAAAATACCCTTATGAATAGTAATAGAACCTTATGAATAGTACTCAATAATAAATCGGAGAAAAAATATAAACATCACCCATGCATGTATAAATACAATTTCGTCATCATAGAAGTGAAAAAATGATCCCAATATAATTATTTGTATTTTTCCATGTAGTAAATATTTTAATAAAAAAATTTGTATTAATTTTATAATTTAAAATGGATATGTATTTTCATAAAATGTAATCATAAAATTTTACTTTATTGTATTATGGTTATAAGTTAATTTTATGGGACCTTGATTATTTTATCAAGGTGTTAGAAATCAAGTTATATTTTTAATGTTATGGTTTTGCAATAAATATATATTTTATTTAAAAAATAAATTACAAAAATTTTGTTTTTTTTTTCAAAAATTGATTTCATTTTTGAATTCTACACATCAAAAAATGGATGGGTAAATTTTTTGGATTTTTCTAAAATATTTGAATTTTCTGAATTGTAAAAATATTGTTTTAAGTTTTTAGTATTTTTAATGACATTATAACAATGTAATAATTAATAAAAAATTTTGGTATAGTTTTATATAGTAATATTTGACATGAGGTGTCCCAAGTGGCTAATTCTATGGACAAATACCATGGGCACACTCATGTTTTTGAAAAAACCACTAATGAGGTGTCCCATGAAATTAATCAAAAAAATCCATCTCATTTACTTTTAATACCCACTCATTCATTCGTTTTCATGCATTAATAACTCATCATTCTAGAAGATATATTGTTTTTACCTTCCTATGAGTCCTCCCAAAGAGTCCCCAAGCTCCCATCCTTCGTGTTTTCGGAGTTACTCAACAAAGTAATGGAATCTCCCACAGTTCTTTTTTTTTCAATCTTTCATTTTATGTTATTCCTTTTAATTTATTATGGATTATGATGGGATATTTCATTAGATATCCCCCCTTAAATTATATAGTATTTAAGACTAATTATTGACCCATTTGTTTCTCATCATCACATTTTATGAATTTATAAGCGACACTTTAGGCTGTTGAATTTTTCGTATGGGATTTCTCAACTTTTCTTTTATTTTGAGATCCCTTCTTACTATCTCCTCAGATCCTTTCATCCAGATGTTTTGAAGACTCTAGTATCATATATGTATTATAATATTTTCATTATAGTGTAATAATTTATCATCATATCTCCTTTCACATTTTTTATACTAAAACTGGAAACACCATCTGATATGTGCCAATTTACAATATTCAAGGATAATGGGTTTTCAATTTCTGTTATTGTCTTAAATAATGATAATTAAATAATTATTATGGATAAATAATATTATAATATATTTATTATGTCTCATATATGGTTATGGAATCTTTTTTTACACATGGATTTGATTTATAAACCAAAATTAGTTTGTGGTTTTCAAAAAATGCAAATTAACCCAAATAGTCATCATTAAATAACTTATATAACTATTCATCTTCACAATAATTAACTAAATGAAATTCACAAACATTTAACATTTTTATATTCACTAGTAACATATAACATTAATTCTAGACCACAATCCTCATTTAACATGATTCTTTATTCGTGTATATTAGTATACCGATCATGAAACAAACGAACCCGAACAATGAAATTGAACCTCTTATCCTATAAAAAAGGCCATGAATGAACCTAATAAGGATAAAATAAATAAATAAATTATAGAATATTCTCTATAAATATTAATTAATGAATTTAATTTTGTTACCTAGGACCCCAAGTTGATGTAAATCACACCATCAGACTGAATGTAAGGGTTTCTTCATCTCACTTCCATTTTTGTGAGATATTCTAAAATCATTACTATTAAATACGTATGACGTATTTATACAGAAAATTTATTATTCATATCATTAATCAATTTATTTTTATGATATTAAATGTATCATTTTATTATTATTAATTTTGGGGCATACGATTCAATTGATTACATGTTGTAAGTATATTCTACACGAACCACTATTTTCGATCAGCTTTCTCTGATTCTATACTCACCTCGATTATATTCTTCATTATTGATATTTAATCTTAATAAAATCTATCTGAATGTTCTATATATATATACCAACAAAAATCCTACTTTCAATTTTGGTTATTCATACAGGTTAAAAGGATCATTCAAAAACTCTTCCTGAAATTCGAGCCATATTCAACAAACTTCTCAAAATCGTACCTATTATTAAGTTAAATCTATAATATATTTTAAGCCATATTTATCAGTCTAAAATCACACATATTAACATGAAATATCATTTTTGGTTTATTTGTGTTTTGATAAAATAAAACATGTTTTTTCGTTATAAATTCTCTATAATGAATTCTTTGAACCCCAAAAAAAATGTTTTAATTCCAAAGCATCATTAAAAATATTTTTTAAATGATTTCACTTCATTGGGAAATCATTTATGATTAATATATAATCTAATAGTCCTTATGATTTATTTTATGGGAAATAATGTTTACAGTACGATTTCATGACAATTATAAAAGATTTTCCAAAATAACTCTTCTTTCTATAGAATAAATGAATTTTCACATCTCACATTAACATTTATGATATATATTCCTTTATCACCACTTACTTCATAATATTGATGTATGAAACACCATTTGGTCTATCATATCAAGAGTATCCTTATTCTCATGATATTCTCATGGATTGTGATTTTAATGTTTTAGGGTGGTATGTGACACTTTTTAATGTTTAAGGATTATTTCATCAATAATTTTTCAATGGTCTCATTTAAAATTATCTATTTATATGTCCACATCCATTGATGAATCTTGTATTTCATAGAGATTTATCTACTATGGTATCACCTACAAAATATTTCATTTTAGGGTTTTAGATTAGTTTTAATGTGGATGTTCAATCTTGATACAACTCCATGTTACTCTGAACGGTTAATGTTTATGGTTAATGATTGGGGAATGATATTTACATTTCATATGTTAGTTTGGATATGAATTTTTATAATGTTTATGTTTTTTCATATTTATAAGAGTAATGCATTGGATGTGATGGGTGGGGACCTCTATAGACTCTCGATGCATCAGTAGGTCTCATGAGAGAAACTACGTCATGGCACAAGGGAATTAAAAAATGGTTACTTATGGTCATGGAATGAGGATTTGATGGTATGGTTATGATGTCCAACATAAGAATTTCCTTGAATGTAAAAATGGTATTGATAGTTTATGTGAATATTCGACTAGAAGAATATATATGATTATGTTTTATTGTTTCATTAAAAATTCAACTCTTATTACTCCAATAATGTGGTCAAGAATATTTTTAAAGTCATGTGTTTTAGATATTCACCATACCTAATGTTTATATTTATGTTATATTCCATTGTATTTCTTACCCTTAATGAGTATCTGAGATCACCCCATTCTTATGTTTCATTTTCATAGTACATGAATATATTTATTATGAATGACTTGTAGGGATAAACTTAGAGTTGTGGATGTTCCCAATAAATCGTTTATGTTGTATTTACATTCACATTGTAATTTTGAACCTATGTATGTGTCTCAATTTCTAAAACTAATAAACTACTTGGTCATTTGGGATTTGATTCCTTATAATTATTCCAATGTATTAAAATAATGTATTGGATTCGTCCATCTAGGGTTGGGGATTTATAGTTAGTATCAGAGGAAGTATAGTAGAAATCATGGAAACTAGATTTAGAAAATATATATTAGTACAAAAATATGTAAGATAGTCTTTTAGGAAAAAAAATACATGAAAATTAGGGTATTATGGTAGGTAATGGATTATGTCAAACTTTCTACCAAATACATCCAATTCTATATAATACAAGTGTACGTGGTTCTGGTATAGATGTACCTAGGAGTGAAAAATCTAAAAAGGAGTTTTAGGCTTGACCTAGGTTATCCTAGTACAAGAAAATAGGCTTTACTATGTACATGGTTTGACACTCCAAGGGGATATGCATAGGATAATTCAAATATTCTATATAAGCCATTATGAAGGATTTAACCCCCCCCCCCAAAGTAACCAAAGTAATTGGTTCTAGGATTTATGATGCATAAATTTATTCTATGCGCTATACCATGATTAGAGTCATAGAGAGATCATAATTTAATGACCTAAAATATAATATGAAATTGATTTGAAATGTCACCATGATGTAGGAATGAGAACTTCACCAATGCATGTGAGGCAATGAGTAAGATGGATCATATCTCTAATGGTCTTAACCAATCATTTCAAGGAAGATACTCTCCCAAATATCCTCATCCTATGAGGAAATAGTATCATGTGTTAACAAGGTATGTAAAAATTCTCTCATTCATATGACTTTGAAAGTAATACAAAGACGAATAAGATGTTAGAGGAAAATATAGATAAAGGGGACAAGGGAAGGAAGGGTTCTCGCACATGTGATATCAATGGAAGGAGCCATCCTGGTAAATTCTTCAAGGGAATGAGATTTTGTAATAATTATAGGGAAAAAAGAAAACTATTTTGTGATCAAAAGGGTAGGAAAAAGGTTTTTAATGAAAAATGTTCCAACTTCAAAGAGATGGGATACTATGCGAATCATTATCCTAAACATCAAAGGAATATGCCCTAAATGATGATACTAGATAATGATCAAGTTGTGATATTTCCTCATATGAAGTGTAATGATTAATATGCCTCACTAAGAATCATTTCATTTGAATAGTTTATCAGCAATGTAATGGTTATAAGAATTATGGAACATAAGGGGATGTTACTACAATACTATTTCATTAGGTATTTAAAGACATATGATGAATTGTACAAATGATAAGTGACTAAGTAGAAAGTTAATATCTTAGTAATGTATATGGTTGATGGAAAAGAAAACCTTTGATATATATCTGAGGTTGAGATAATGATGACGAAATGATTGATTCCGATAAGTACCGACTACCTTGGAACTGATTATCGACTTATTGAGAAGTGTTCTATGCTACCATCGATGGAGTTTAAAACACATTTGGATTTACGGAATATATCTGATAAACTTTATCTTACATAAATAATATAGATAAATTCTTGGTTTTAATGCCAATTCATGTTATTAACTTATTTTTAAACGAAACATGATGAAGTTATTCACATGTTTGGAATGCGACAATTTAGAGCTTCTTAATGTTTATTGAGGGTTAATGATAAGTTCATCTTTGAAATTCAAGGACCTTCATTCTGAAGTGTTGAATCATTATATTTCAGGTTATTTAACCATTTATGAAATGGATTGAATTGATCATTATTTGAGCTTTTAGAGTTTAATGTATTACCTCAATATATGGCCTAACATGTGCTTAATGAAGAGTTATAGATGGTTCAAGGTGAAATAAAAGGAGGAGTTTTTAAATATAAATGTATATTTATAATCTTATTGAGTGAAATAATTCCTCAACACAAGGAAAATTGTTTTAAATATAATGTTTTCCTACTATCATAATCATTGATAATATTGATTAATTTTTATACAATAGTTTATTGTTTTTTAGAAATCAACATTAATCTAAACATGTTTTCTATCACGTTCCATCAGAACATTATAGATAGATTTTCCTTCCATGTCCATGTTTTTAATTCCCACTAATGTCACCCCATTCGAAAGTGTATCTTCTTTTGTGACCACCTCATTTCTCTTAACACACATTTAAGAGTATATATTATTAATCCTATTTACGATGTGGGTTTCCCACAAAGAAATTTTCAAGTATCAACTATTAACTTTTGAAGTTCAATTTCAAATTTCGAGGATGATATTTTTGTAAGGAGGGAATAATTTAACACCCTAAGAATATAAAAATTTATTTGATATAGAATGTATGAAACATTTATCCTCTACAAAATAACACTTTATTAGAACCTAACTAATAAACATAATTCTTCTACTATTGTACTTTGAATTTTTAAAAAATGACACACAAGGCTGTGTTCAGTAAGATATTTAGAGTCTGATGTGAAAAATATAATTTTTTATGATTAGTAACATACACATATGATTAGTTACATAAAATTATGAATATTAATGAATATTAATGATTATTAAATCGGCCAAAAAATAGAAACTTCACCTAGGAATGTATAAATACAATTTAGACATCTTATAAGTGAAAAAATGATCATTGTATAATAATTCATATTTTTCTTTGTCATAAATATTTTAAAGAATATTTTATAATTAATTGAATAATTTAAAATGTAAATTTAATTTCATAAATGGTAATTTTAAATTTTTACTTTATTTTCTTAGGGTTATCAGATAACATTATGGGACCATGATTAATTTCTCAAGGTGTTATAAAACGATTTATATTTTTAATGATTTTTTTGGAATAAATAAATATTTTATTTAAAAATTAAATTTACATTATTTAAGAAATTATTTCTGAAAAATGGATTTAATTTTTTATTCTACACATTGAAAAATGGTTGGGGTGATTTTTTGGGATTTTTTTAAAATACTAAATTTTGTGTGAATAGAAAAAATTAAATTTTGAGTTTTTGGTATGTTTAATGATATCATAATGATGTAAAAATTAATGAACAATTTTGGTCTACTATTTTATAGTAAAATATAACATGAGGTGTCCCGAATGGATAATACTATAGGAAATACCATGGTTTTTCAAAAACCACATTTGTGGTATCCCTAGAATTTAATAAAAAACTCCCTCTCATTTACTATAAATACTAACTCATTGCTTCATTGTTTTCAATAAAAACTCATCATCCTCGTTTATCTGGTTGGTTTACCTCCCTAGGAGTCCTCCCTTGTCATCCCCATTCCCCCATGGTCCCAAACATCATGTTTTATGAGTTACTCTATAAGGAAAGTAAATCTACCAACCTTATCTTTTTTCACGCTTTCATTTTATGTTATTATTTTTAATTTCTTTTGGATTATTATAAGGACCCAACCATAAACATTTCATATTCTTGAATTATGTAAATAATTCACATTGAGGATCTTTTTAGGTTTTTATTTTTATAGAATTAGGTCATAAATGTTACATTACATCCCAAAATTTACAAATTAGACACTTCTAATCAGATTCCATATTTGTCACAAAATAATTTTTTTTAAAGAAAGAGTCATTTCTAGTTCTATGTTTTAGAGAATATGACTTTTCCTTAATCCCATCCTTGACCCTATTCCACTTTATGTCATGTCTTAAACATTTCAAAAACATGGGATGAGCATAAAAATCTCAGCAAGGGATACATAAAGAAGGAAAATAATTAGTTTTTCAAAACAACATGTAAACCATGAATGTAACGTCCCCAACCTGGAAGCCACTATACCAGTACTCCGATTCGGGTGGTTACATGACGTTATGTGAGCCTCCCTGTATGAGAAAGGCTGTTGACTAGCAACGGGGGTCTATGTAGTCACGTGGGGAGACTATACCCCCTTTTTATTAGAGTAAGCCACAACAGAATAAACCAAATAGAGGAAACAATAACCAATTAACAAGGAACATGTATAACTACCAATTCCAACAACAAATATTCCATGTCATACTACAAGTGCAAGAGTGAAAAAAAGCCCAAAATAAATAAAACATCCAAAATCCCTAAAATGGTTCCGACTCCAAGTCTGGATCCTCCACCAAGTGCTACCTATGTTCACTCAATATCTAGAAATGATCCTTTCCCTTCTCCTGACCTACAAACATGAAGTCTGCTCAAGTACCCAACAGTGGCCCGAGCAGGGTGTGAGTACAACGTAGTAGGACACCACCAACGGTGTCTACAAAAAATACAGTATAAACATATTGTTCATGGAAAAGGAAATATGAATGATAAATTCCATGTAATTGATTAAGGTGACATTAACAATTTCAGAACCAAAACCATTGCCACTTCAATTACCATTCATTTGACACCAATTATCACCATTCACCAATTCATCACATTTCCATGGGTTAATCACATACATTATGTTACATGGGTCTAAGGCCAAAATTCACATGCAAGAGGGTAAACACATTGTTATCATATCTCACTAGGACTAACCCCTCATAGAAACCATAACTGCACCTCGAAGCCTCAGTCTGGGTGGATGCAACCATTAGGATAATAGACCCTCAGTCTCCTTTCTTAATCCGTGCATTTAGGGTGGAGTTTATAACCTCATTCTTAGCTCGACCCATGGGCGTAGATCCTCATGCCATACCCCACTCTACGAATCCATGTTCACAAGCTTATATATATAAGAAACCATCAACCATCCAAACCATTTCCCTATTGAAAAAACTATTCACAAAAACCCACCTGGGAATTCAAATTATGCCTTAACCCATCAACACATTAACATTTCACATCATTTAACCATTCAACCAATTCCCATGTGTTATTCCTAACTCAATAAGAATTTAGAACTAGACCCATAAACTATCCATTATGGTATTTAATCAATTTACACATTAACCCATTTAACCCATTCATCATTTCCATGAATCAACCATTCATGCCAACATGTTTATCAATGGATCTATAGTTTTCTACAACAAAGTCACTTGTTTAATGACATCCCTAATCCCTAGAAAATATGGAACATCCCATGGATGGCACCAATTAGGTCAAATCAATCCCAAAACATCCCATGGGGATCTTGAGGGTTCCCATTTTCCATTTTAAACACCATTATTATCAAACATGTGTAGGTTATTCAAAACATAACCAAGGGAAAACAAGAACACAACTAAAAAAGAACAAATACCCAAATAACCATGGGATATAGCTTTGTAGACCACCTACCTCAAAACCGCAGTTGAACGCACTCTCAATCGAGTCCTTAGACCTCGATCCGACCAACCTTTGGAGCTTCAACATAAAACCACCCAAAAGATAGGGTTTTAGAACTTCGGAACATGAGGGAGAGAATATACAAACCCTGATCCAAAAAGAGAATAAAATATGAGATTAGCCTTACCCGAAGCTTCGATCCACAACCAACGGCACCAAAAACTCTTTAGAATTGATAGATAACAACCCTTGGGAAGCTTGGGTCGGCCAGGTTCATCCTAGGGTTGAGAGAGAGGAGTATAGAGGAAGATCTCGAGTTTGGGTTTAAATGGCCGGAGTGGAAAAATTGTAATTTTTCCAAACATTAAGTGGCCACACAGTTTGTCCTCATGGTTTGGAAAAATCATGCACAAACCATGTGCATGCCACTGTCTAGAAGAGGAAGGGTCGCAAGGTTTTTCCTGGGCAGACCGCACATTTTTCCTGGTCATGCGCAGGCCATGCGCCCTGACCTGTTTTGCCCAGATCTCCCTTCTTCCCTGCCCCAAGCCCCCAAAACAATTCCAAGGCCTCTTATACTTTCAGAATACATCCCTTGAATCCCAAAACAAAAAATTTAACCCAATCATATCGAAAAAAAACCTTTCCAAAAACCAGGATCTTACAACCTCCCCACCTTATAACGGCTCATCCTCGAGGTGATTTCCCACACCTCATTGATTCACCGAATAGAAGAGTTCAGGCCACTAAGCCTGCATATCCGATTCCCACTCCCATGTTTCTTGCTGAAATTTTTCATTCTACCATAGTACTCGCACAAATGGCACAACCATGCCTCGCAAGGCCTTTTCACTACGATCCACCACACGAACTGGATGCCCCTCTAAGGATGCATCAGCCTGATGCTCCACATTCACAACATCAACCACGTGAGATGGGTCAGAGTGATACTGTCAAAGCTGCGACACATGAAACACATCGTGCATCCCATCATACTGCTGTGGAAGAGCCAATCGGTATGCCAATGGTCTGATCCACTCCACAATCATAAAAGTTCCCACATACCTGGGCGCCAACATACCCTGCTTCCGAATCCGACAGCGACCCAACCTTGGTGACACTTGAAGGAACACTTTAACACGCACCCCAAACTCAAGAGGTATACGCCTCCAATATGCATATGACTTTTTCCAACTCTAAGCTGTAGGCATCCGCTTCCTGATCAACTTATCATTCTCTATAGTCTCCTACACGAGACTTGGCCCCAACAAATTAGATTCACCAGCCTCTAGCCAACACAACGAAGATCGAAATGGCCTACCATAAAGTTCCTCAAACGGTGCCATCTAAATTGTAGCCTAAAAACTGTTTTTGTAGGCAAACTCAAATAAAGATAGGTGACTCTCCAAAGAACCACCAAGGTCCAAGACACAAGCTCTCAAAATTTCTTCCAATAGTTGGATTGTACGCTCTGACAGCCCGTCCGTCTGCAAGTTGATTTCCGTACTCAAAAACACCTGTGTACCTAGCGGCTTCTACAACCCTTTCTAGAAATGTGAGGTGAAATGCGGATCTCAGTCTAAAACTATGGTATGCGGAACCCCATACAACCACACCATTTTCCAAACATACAGCTCACCCAACTGGTCAACTGTAAAGGTCTCCTGAATCTGTAAGAAATGATCCACTTTTGTTAACCAATCCATAACCACACAAACTGATTAATATTTTTGTGCCGTACTCAGAATACCCATGAAAAAATCCATCATTACGTCATCCCAATTCTATTCTTGAATAGGAAATGGATGCAACAAACCACCTGGGCGTTGATGCTCGGCCTTTACCTGCTGACATGTAAGACACCGTGCCACAAAGACCGAAACATCTTTCTTCATTCCAGACCACCAAAATGGCCTTAAGAGATCATGGTACATCTTGGTCAAACCAAGATGCACTGCCCATTTGATGCCTGAATCTCACACATCAACTCTTCCTGCATACACTCTAGTACAACCACACGATCACAAACACAAACAACACCGTCCACAGCGACGGACCGACCAGAAGGTAGATCCCCTCCTTTAAGCTTTTCCTTCATGCTCAAACACTCAGGATCCTCAAGATGACCTTCCTTAACTCGTTTCAAAAGCATCTACTCCAACGTTAAACCAGAAATAGTGACCTGACCATTCTCCTCATGTACCTCCAGATGCATCTCCACAAACAAAGCCATCACATTCCACTCAATGCTATACTCCTAAACCACCTGATTCTGAACCTTCATGCTCAGAGCATCTGTAACATTGTTTCCCCTTCCTTGTGTGTACAACAACTCAAATTCAAATGACTAAAGATATTCAACCCATCTCTGATACCGAAGATTCAAATCCCATTGTGAGAAGATGTACTTTAAACTCTTATGGTCGGTAAACACGGTAAACCGTTGTCCCAACAGATAGTGCCTCCAACACTTCAAGGGGTACACTACTGCACCCAACTCAATATCATGAGTGGTATAGTTATGCACATGGGGTCTCAACTTCCTTGACCCATAAGCCACAACCCGCTCATCCTGCACCAACACAGCCCCACGTCTGACTCTGGAAGCATCACAAAACACGATGTACTTCTTACCTGGTTCAGGTAAGACAAATATAGGTCCAGTTTTCAACCACTTCATTAACTCGTGATTGAAATTCTCACAATCCTCAGACCACTCGAACCTGATTCCCATCTTTGTCAAGCCCGAAAGTTCAGCTTTTATGCAAGAGAAATTCTGAATAAACCTTCGGTAATACCCTGCCAAACCCAGAAAACTTTGAACATCAGAAACACTTTTGGGATGCTCCCATGATACAACCGCATGCACCTTCTATAGATCCACTAACACACCTGCCTCCATGATGATGTGACCCATAAAATGAACTTCATCTATCCAGAATTGACACATTGATAGCTTGAAGTGTAGCCGATGCTCTCTTAGCGAACCCAAGGAAATTTCAAGATGTTGGTCATGATCGTCGTGAGTTTTCAAGTACACCAATATATCTTTAACAAAGACAACCACAATCCGATCTAGATAGGGATGAACGATTCGGTTCATCAAAGACATAAACATCGCTAGTGCATTGGTCAAGACGAAAGGCATTACCACGAACTCAAACAACTCGTACCGACTCTGGAAATCTGTTTGCGGTATATTGGAAGACCTCACCCTCAACTGGTGATAACCCGATCTTAGATCAATCTCAGAAAACACCGAATAACACCTCAAAAGATCAAATAGGTCATCAATTCTAGGAATAGGGTACCGATTTTTCACTGACATCATATTCAACTTCGGACAGTCAACACACAGCCTCAACAACCAATCAGCCTTCTTTGAAAAAAGCACAGGAGATCCCCAAGGAGACTTACTAGGATGGATAAACCCTTTACGCTCCAACTCCTCAATCTGAACCTTCATTTACTATAGTTATACTGGTTCCATTCGGTATGGTGGAATAGAAACTAGCTCCGCTCTCGACAACAACTCAATTGTGAACTCAACATCCCTCTCAGGGGGTAACCTCAAGAAATACTTTGGAAACAAATCCTGAAACCAATACACCACAAGAATAAAGTTATATTGTTCCCCTCCCTAATCATCTTCATGAATGAGACATGCCACTTGAGTCGTGAGGCCACTCAACCGCTGACTGATCAGTCCTGCGTGACCTGCTCGAACATCCAATTCGCCACGATGGACATAAGTGTCACAATCAAGTGACCTGAACGATACACTACGACGATAACAGTCTATGTGTGCCCGATACAACACCAACCAATCCATTCCCATTATTAGGTCAAACCCTAACATCTCTAGAACGAAAAAATCCCATAGAAAATGATACACACCAACTTCAAAGGCACATCCCTTGAACTGCTTGATATCCTCAACCCTTACCCCCAACGAAGTGTCAATTGACATAACTCCACACACCCTCTCCACAGGTGAAACCATCACTGCCTCAAGTTGAGCAGAGATAAAAGAGTGTGTGGCACCTGTGTGAAACAATGCACTTGAAAAAGTAGAAGATACAAGGATCATACCTCGAATAGTTGATGGTCCGACCTCTCCATCACTAGGCCCAAACTGAACTGCCTGAAGTTGACCTGCCACTCTACCCTGGGATCCAGCCTAGGTACTCTGCGCTACACTACCCAGTTGGTGTGAGCGATATTTCCCTAGAGTTCCACGTCCACCACCCTGCCAGTACGGCCCATGGAGCTCCAACTACTTTCCTGATATAGGGCAACTGATCCCCTTCCCCTATCCAGTACCTGCCTTCCACCATAATGATCACCTGCCTGCCGAGGGTTCCTACTGAACATCTGCACATGCCCCATCCTGCCGCACGAATGGAACTCAACTGGAGGTCAAGAAAACTTGACACGCGTATGCCCCGACCTACTGCACTGATATAAAAACACTTGATTCCCACTCTGAGAGGATGACCCTCTCATCCAGCCACATTTCACACTTCCACTATGTTGTGAGCTCTCATGGCATCGCTTCCGACCCTCGGTAGCGGCATCGCTCGTCTTCCCTAATTGCACCACAAGCCCATCACTCGAAGCTCCCTTCAGTTTCCCTTCTGAGATCAGTGCATGATCTACTACCTTTGAGAATCTATTATAGTGGAAGATGTTTATTGAGATCTGATCTCATCTCAACCCATCCTGGAAATTCTTTACTACTACTACCTCATCCCCTGATAACACTGGGAAAAAGCGCCTCAAATCAGTGAAGCGACTGGCATAGTCAATCACCGATAGCGATCCCTGAGTCAGGCTCATAAACTCTGTAGCCCGCTCCTACCTCAAAGTCTCTGGATAGAAATTATCCAGAAACATTTCCTGAAAAACCTTCCACGACATTCCCTTATCATGCTCGATTTGGGCCTGAATGTCCCACCAACGCCTAGCCAGGCCTCGCATCATATAAGCGGCTAGCTTCACTCAAGTTTCAACAGGGGTCCTCAGATGGTCCAGTACGGTCTGGGCAGACCCTAACCAGAACTCCGCTGCATCTGTCCCAACCTCTCTGGTGAAGTTCAAAAGGTGCTGCAGCTGGAACTCCCTGGTCAGCTCAAACATACTCGGTGCAATCCGCCTTGGGTCACGATCCATCATATGTATAAGGCGAGCCATGTTTCCCCGAAACTAGTCTTCTCATCCTTCATTGATCACTATATTTTCATGCCCTCTACTGGAGGAGTGTTCTCAACAACATCCTCCTATTACCCAACTCGTACCCAACATCATGGTGGCATTCCTCTACAATTCCAATCATGAGATTTAGAACGCATACCATAAAACCTTTACGACTTAATCAAAATCTCTTTACTAGCTACAACAACCAATTTTCATACACTAACCCAACAACATTTTCCGATTTGTTTCAAACACTATTATTCATTAAACATCATTTAACCACTTGTTTTATTTCATTCTTCTCATTATTTTGTGGTTTCCTGAAATGCATGATGCTTCCTACTTTCCTATCTCACACACCCATCCAATGCGTGTTCCTAGTACATTGCATGTCACATATCTCCCTAGGTGCCTACATGGATATATGAATGCAATTCCTCGTGCCTTTAAGGCCACATGAAAAATATCATAAAACAGTCACATTAAACAACATGTATATCACCCAATGGTGAAATATCGTCAATTGTAACAACACAAGTCCAAGAACAACAATTCCCACCCAAGGGGACTTGGGTTTTCCCTCGTACATAGGGTAGATACTCCCAAGCATGATCTCATTTCCAATGCCCAACACGTCTTATCCCTTGGATACCAATCTCAAATAACAAGTCCTCAGAGAAGGAGAAGAAATACATCCTCTGATACCACTTTGTAATGTCCCCAACCTGGAAGCCACTAAACTAGTGCTCCGAGTTGGGTGGTTACATGACCATAAGCGTGCCTCCCCATACGCCAAAGGCTTCCAACTAGCAGCGGGGGTCTATGTAGTCATGTGGGGACACTATACCCCCTTTTTATCAGAGTAATCCATAAAAGAATAAAATAAATTGCGGAAACAATAACCAATAAACAAGGAACATTTATAACATCCAATTCCAAAAACAAATATTCCATGTCATACTAAAAGTGAAAGAGTGAAAAAAATTACAATATAAAGACAAATAGCCAAAATCCCAAAAAAGGCTTCGACTCCAAGTCAAGATCATCCAGCATGTACTAACCATGTCCACTCACTATCTAGAATGGACCCTTACGCTTCTCCTGACCTGCAAACATGAAGTCTGCTCAGGTACCCTATGGCGGCCCAAGAAGGGGGTGAGTACAACTCAGTAGGCCACCACCAATGGTGTCTACTAAATATCCAGTATAAACTGATAGTTCATGCCAAAGAAAATATGAATGATAAATGCCAAGTAATTAAATAAGGTTCCATTAACATGTTTAGAACCAAAACCATTGCCAATTCCATTACCATTCATTTTACACCAATTATCACCATTTACCAATTCATCACATTTCCATGGGTTAATCACAAACATTATGTTACATGGGTCTAAGGACAACATTCACATGCAAGAGGGTAAACACATCGTTATCCTATCTCACTCAAACTAACCCCTCATAGCAACCATATCCTCACCTCAAAGCCTCAGTCTGGGTGGATGCAACCATTAGGAGAATAAACCCTCAGACCCCTTTCTGAATCCATGCATTTAGGGTGGAGTTTAGAACCTCAGTCTTAGCTCGACCTGTGGGCGTAGATCCTCATGTCATACCCCACTCTACGAAGCCATGTACACATGCTTATATATATAAGTAACCATCAACCATCCAAACGATTTCCCTACGGAAAACACTATTCACAAAAACCCACCTGGGAATTCACATTATGCCTTAACCCATTAACACATTACGATTTCACATCATTTAACCATTCACCCAATTCCCATGTGTTATGCCTAACTCACTAAGAATTTAGCACTAGACCCATAACCTATCCATTATCGTCTTTAATCAAATTACAATTTATCCCATTTATCCCATTCATCATTTCCATGAATCAACCATTCATGCCAACATGTTTATCAAGGGCTCTACAGTTTACTACAACAATGTCAGTTGTTTGATAACAATCTCTAAACATGGGAAAAGATGACACATCCCATGGATGGCCCCAATTAGGTCAATTCAATCTTAAAACATCCCACGGGGATCTTGAGGGTTCCCATTTGCCATTTTAAAAATCATTATTATCACACATGTGTAGGTTATTCAAAAAATAACCAAGGGAAAACGAGAACACAACTAAACATGCACAAATACCCAACTAACCATGGAATATAGCTTTGTAGACCACCTTCCTCGAAACCGCGGTTGAATGAACTCTCCATCGAGTCCTTAGACCTCGATCTGACAAAACTTTGGAGATTCAACCTAAAACCCACCCAAAAGACAGGGTTTTAGAACATTGAAACATGAGGGAGATAAGATACAAACACTAAACCAAAAACAGAAGAAAAGACGATATTAGCCTTACCCGGAGCTTTGATCCACAACCAGCGGCACCAAAAACGCTTTAGAATCAATGGAGAACCACCCTTGGGAAGCTTGGGTCGGCCAAGTTTGTCATAGGGTTGAGAGAGAGGAGTAGAGAGAAAAATCCTGAGTTGGGGTTTAAAAGCCCGGAGTCGAAAAATTGTAATTTTTCTAAATTTTAAGCAGCTGCATGGTTCGTCCGCATGGTTTGGAAAAATCATGCGCAAAACATGCACATGCCACTGTCCAGAAGAGGAAGGGTTGTATGGTTTTTCCTAGGCAGACCGCATGGTTTTCCTGGTCATGCGCATGTCGTGCACCCTGACCTGTTTTGGCCAGATCTCCCTTCTTCCATGCCCCGAGCCCCCGTAACACCCCCAAGGCCTCTCATACCTTCAGAAGACATCCCTTGAATCCCAAAACAAGGAATTTGACCAAAACATAATGAATTCATACCTTTCCCAAAACCAGGATCTTACAATGAATACTTTATCACAAGTAATAATTTTCACCTTTATGAGGTTGTAAATACTCTTCACCGAATAAAAGATAATTGATTACCCTTTTTTAACCAAAACATTACCATAAAACCCAGATAAAGAACACGTATAATATAAAGGTAACTTGTGACTTAAACATACTTAAATTGAATAACCATACAGTCAACTTCTACACATATCAATAAATGGAATAGCCATACTGCTTAATTCCATACCCAATGCATTGGTGGTTATAATGTAACCACCCATCTTGGTTTATCACGACACTTTACGTCATTTGGTTTATCATGTATCCATCCGTAAAGTGTCCAATTACCATTATAAAATCATAACACATAAAACAAATATAAAGGGAAGATAAGATTTCTAGATTTCAATAAAAATATATCACCAAAATATATTGACATAACATATCCATTATCAATACTACTTTCAATAAAAAAAATACATAAAAGAGTGTAGCATATTTATTTTCCTTTTAAACAAATTACAGATTGTTAAGGACGCAAAATATCAAATAATACTCACGGTGGCAGAATGGTTGTTGTCACCGCTTTTGTAAAAAATAAACATTCATTTTTGTCATTTAGTAAAACAATTCGTAGAAAAAGATTCCCTTTGAATGAAATGAAAATTAAGAGGTGTTTATACAGTGTATTAAAGAATTACGTTCATAAGAAAATATATGCCTCAAAGAAAGGATATTGAGATGAAGTCCCTTAATTCATGTCCTAATTGACCAGTTCGTTCTTTAATCTCATGAATAATAAACTAATGTTAATTTATACTTTCTTAAGAACCCTTTTAAAGTTTAAAATTCCTTTTAAATAACTTATTACCATTTTATAAACATTATGTAATCATTTAATTTAATAATGGTCGTTTTGTCGATATTTGGTACTTGAATCAAAAATGGACTTCTTATAATTACAATTTGTTCATGTGATCAAAATTTCATTATATACATAATGATATCGATGATTTAGATACCATATATGTCATATATATCCAGTATAAAAATGCATTTATATTATTACATAACATTTAGAGATAAGAAATGAAATGCATCATTCATGGATATGTTATGTCTTACGTATGCATTAACGCAATTTCCATTTCTATTTAGTATTATAATGGAATGGAAACATAATGATACATAAGTAAATTAAAATTAAAATATAATACCATATATAATTTCATTAACTCTACCATTTATACAATCCACATAAGGCATGAACGAGTCATATCACATTGAGGGGGCGGTAGTCTGCACTTCCTCAAATGAGATTATCTTATTTAACCACTATGGAAACCATAAATGTGTTCCATAAATGAAAAATAAAGAATAATAGAAGCAATATAAATATATTATATATTATATATAAAATAAGTTCCATCATAATGGCCTCCATGTGGGGTGGTTCGAGATATTTGAACAATCATCGTTAGGTGGGGCATTAGCTCGCCATCTAGAGAAACAATATATTATTTACCTTGTAGATGGAGGTGTCTGTAAGTGTAGTCATAATACTTCTAATAAAAAAATCCTAGTGTATTTATGGATCTGTTTTGGTTATAAAATAATGGAATTAATAGAGTTTAGGGGGTTAGAGAAGTAAATTTAAACAGAAGAACTTAGGAGATGACATTACCTTTAAAACGGGTAACTCCTTTTGGATTGAAAGAAAAGTGTTTGTTGAAGTGACTTATGCCTAAGTTAAGGCCTATATGAGGAACATAAGGATTAAGGGAGCTTATTTAGGCAGATTTTGGATGATCCAAGTGGCTTGAGAGGTGTATGGAATGGGATACAGGTGAGGGCTTTTTATAAGGGGGAGGAGGGGCTCTTTAGGAAAGTGTGAAAATATTATTTTTTTATATACTTATTTTCGGTTTATAATAGTCAAAAACTAATTAAATATGAAGATAATATTAATCATGGTCGAAATAAAATCATCCAATAATAATTTGACATGTATTCGATATTATTTTAATGTTTATAATCTTATTTATTTAAAACATTTATTAATGAGGTAAACACGCCATCATTATAGTTTAAAAAATAATTTAATTTATTTGATGCCTAAATATTCTAAAAAAATTACCATAATGTAGGAAATATTTTTATATTTCCAAATAATATTTATAGTTGAATATATAGCTTAAATAACTCTTTTTAAAAATTAATTTACTAAAAGATATTTGTTTATGTCATTTTTGTCTTTACATTAAGTTAATTAAAATAAAGTGTCATTATCACTCATAAGTGGCTACATGGGGTCCCAAAATATACCCATGGATGACCATGGTCGGCCATGACTAATACAATATGTTTTGGATAAGTTTTAAGGTAATTTTTATTATTATGATATTCTTTTTACATTGAATTGCCCTATTTACCTTTAACCATGGTTAATAAAGTCAAATGTTACAATTCACCAAAAATTATTTTCATCTTATTGAACCAAATTTTACTTACTAATAATAACTATGTATGTTGGATTTTTGAAATTCAATTCACAGAAGCGGAAAATTTTCATTTAAATGAAAAAGTCAGTTTTTTTAACTACAACTTAGTGGTTTCACTATTAATAAAAAATGGATGTTTTTCAAAAAAAAATACAAAAAATTATGTCTAAGCTATATTTGATACTCCTAATTAAAAAATGATGTCTATTTCAAAAAATTCAAAAAATATAAGATGGATTAATTAATTTAAAATAAATTCTCGTTGTCAAAACAAATAGTGTGTTTTTAGGAAACAATATCTATGAAAAGATTGACACTTCTTTATGTCCAATTTCAAAGTGAAATTAATTCCAATGACCACCATTGAATTAAATGGTAAAAATATAATGTAATTAAATGTTAAAACCAATTAAAAAGATATTCAAAACATATAAATAAATTATATTTAAATGAATATTTGAATTACAATATAGTATTTTTCACTATTCTTTAAAAATAAATTTTATTAGTAAAACACCAAAAAATTAACCAAAGTAAATTTTTATGTCCGGATTCTAAATAAGAATTTTATTAGGTCAAATAGAACATATAAAAGTGACCAAAACTACATTTAATGAGGGTTCTCTATCAAAAGGCGGTAATTCATCATTTTAAAATAAATTATTCTTAAAATCAGATTCATTCAAATTTTAAGTCTCTAACATTAATTGAATAAATGTAAGAACATTTATCAAACATGTATAAACATATTTTTATTAGTTCTATTCATTTCCCACCAATACCATAACTAGGAGTTAACTACTATTTAAAATAATAATATTATATTGTTAGTGTGCACTACAAGATTTCAAAGAAACCCGTTTGTGTGTATTGGGTATGCCATCGAATGTAGAAACCCCTTTAAAGTTAAATTAATATTTAATTCAAAAAAAATAATAAGTATTAGAATATCATATTTTTTTATTTACCTGGCATGTTACATCCTTCCCCCCTTATTTAAATTTCATCCTCGCACTTTTATTAACATATGAAATAAATGGGGGTCTTTATCTCTCATTGCATTTTCAGATTTCCATGATGCTTCTTCAACCATATGGTTTTTTCAAAAAAACTTTACCTTGTGAATTACCTTATTCTGCCACACTTTCTCTCTATGGTCAGGAATCTAGACTGGTTGTTCCTCATAAGAGATATCTTATTCCAACTGAACTACCTCTGGGCTCAAAACATGATATTGATCTAGCATAAACTTTCTTAACATTGAAACATGAAAAACATTGGGTACCTGGGATAAACATGGAGGTAAATCCACTATGAATGCAACAGATTCAAATTTCTCCAATATTTAATAAGGTCCAATGAACCTTGGACTCATCATTCCCTTCTTACAAAAATGCATCACACATTTCAATGGAGACATTTTGACAAAGATATGATCACCTACCTCAAATATCCTTCCTCTGATTATCTGCATAACTTTTTTGCCTTCTCAAAGATGTTCTCATGTGCTTCTGAATCAATTGAACTTTTTCTTCCATCTCTTCAACCAATTCTCATCCCATTATCTTTATTTCACCTACATAATCCCAAAAAAACTCAAGTTTGAAAATGCTTTTTATATAATGCCTCAAAATGATCCATCTGTATATTCGAATGAAAGTTGTTATTATAATAAAATTCAACCAAATAAATATGTTGGTACCAACATCCTTGGTAATCAAGTGAACAATCACATAGAATATCCTCTATGTTCTGAATTTTTCATTCTGAGTTCCCGTCAGATTGAGGATGAAAAGCGGTACTAAAATTTAATTCAGTGCCCAACGACATCTGAGGCCTTTCAAAAAGTTAGAAGTAATCCTAGGATCACGATATGATACAATGGAAATGGGAACACCATGTAACCTGACTATATCATTATAATACAACCAAGAATGTTTATCAACAGAAAAAGTGTCTCTAATTGGAAGGAAATGAGAAGATTTAGTCAATCGATCAACAATAACCCATATTTCATTGTTACCTTGAGATGTCTTTGGTAATCCCACAACAAAGACCATGGATATATTTTACCATTTCCACTCTGGATTTGGTAATGACTGAAGCATCCCTTTCAGTAACTTTCTCTCTACATTAACCTGCTGATAAGTCAATCACTTCACAGTAAAATCACCAGTATCTTTTTTCATTCCATCACACCAGTAATACTCCCAAAGATCTCTGTACATCGTAGTATTTCCAGGATGAACTATAAACAAGGAACTATGAGCTTCACGTAACAACCCATTCTTCAGCTATGAATCACAAGGCAGACATAATCTTTTTCCAAACCTCAAAACACAATCATTATAAATGTTAAATTCATGAAACTTACCCTTCTTAACAACCTATAACTTTTTCTATAACTCACTGTCTTCTTTCTATTCTTACTTAATTCTTTCTGATAAAGATGATTCCACTAACACCTGAAACAATACATAGGAATTTTCTTCCCCAACAACTTCTATTCCAAATATCATCAAATCAATAACCAAAGGATATCATTCTAAATGTAGTATGGTCAGTGAATCATTACATTTTCGACTCAAAGCATCAACCACTTTATTTTCTTTTCATGGATGGTAATGGATCAAGTAATAATAATCCTTGATTAAATCAAACCATCTCCTCTTTCTCAGGTTCATGGATGGTAATGGATTCTTTCTTGACACTTCCTTGACACTATCATCATATCATGTACCTTTCCCTTGACCTTTGAAAAACATTTCAAAAAAACTTGGGATGAGCATAAAAAGCTCATTAAGGGATATAAAAATATATGGAAAGGAAACATGGGTACATATATACATAAGAATTAAATCATACTTTACCCATAAAACATAAGAACTTTAACATACCTCATCAAATAATGAATAAATCATAGAAATAAAAAGACATAAAGGTAACTTGAGGCATTCATAACATTCTTACGTAGGGAGCAACCCTTTTGGTTACGTTTGGAATACCCATCACAGTATATTCCCTAAATATCTTCGGAGAAACCTTAACATTTCACTCCTTCGCGTTACCCAATGCATTGGAGAGCTATATCGGGCTCACCCGCCCTTAGTATATCACAGAACCACTAGTCTTCATAATAATTCCCAAGAACCTCAACATAATTGTATCACATAAAACATACATAAAGAAAACATAACATTTCCACCATACAATCACAAGATATAAATACTACACATTGATATAAAAACTTTATGAAAACCATTTTCAATACCAAAATAATAGAAAAGTAAACCATGGTATTTATTTTTCTTTTAAAAAGAAGGTATGGCTTGTAAAGGAAGCTGAAACTCAAATAATGGTCACGGCGGCGGAGAAGTCGTTGTCGCCGCATACGTACGAAAAAACATTTCCTTTTGTCATTTAGTAAAATGCTTCATATAAAAAATATTCCTTTTGGATAAACGTAAAAGTAAAAGGGGTTTATACACAGTATAAAAGAAGGTTGATTATAAAACAAAATATGCCTCAATGAAAGGAGATTGAGACGAAGTCCCATACCTCGGGTCCGACTTGACTCGGTCGTTCTTTAATCTCCTGAATAATAAACTTGAGTTAATTTATATTTGTTTAAGAACCTTTTTCAAGTTCATTATTCCTTTTATATCACTTATTTCAATGTCATGAACACTATGTAATTATTTAAGTTAATAACGGTCATTTTAACGATCATTGGTACTTGAGTCAAAAATAAACACTTTATAATTACAAGTTGTTCATGTATCCATTATATCCAGAATTATAATCATGATTCATATATCATATATATCCAGTATATACATGCATTTATAATATTACATAATCATTTAGGGGTAAGAAATGAAATGCCTCATTTATGGAGACGGTAATCCGTACGTACACATGAACGCTACTTACATTTCTATTTCGTATTTTATAGAATGGAATAATAATGATATAAAGGTATAATATAATTCCAGTATAATATCATATATAATATCATAGTTCCATCCTGTATACGTCCCACATATGATATTTAACGAATCAAATCACTTTGAGGGGGTGGTAGTCCGCACTTCCTTAAATGAAGATATCGCGTTTACCCATAATGGAAACCATAAAGGTACGCCCAAAATGAAAAATACATAAGCTTAAGGAAAACATAAACATATTATATATCATATATAAATATAGTGACATCTTAATGGCCACCTTTTAAGGTGTTAAAAGAATGTTGAACAATCATCGTTTCGGGAGGCATAGATTCACCATCCACGGAAACAGTATGTCCTTTAACCATTAGATGTAGGTGTGTGTAAGTGTATCTCAAAAAATTCTTATAACAACATCCTAGTATATTGAAGATACTGGAGTTGTTACAAAATAAAGGAATAAAAAGAGTTTAGGGGGTTGGAGAAAAAAATAAAACAAAAGGACTCAAGTGAAGACATTACCTTAAAATCGGGTAACTCCCTTTGGTTTGAGCTCAAAGGCTTCCTTGGGAAGACTTCTGCCCAAAGTGAGGCTTCCAGGAGTAAGAGAGGGATGTGGAGAGAGAAAATGGGTAGGGTTTGGCCGAGACAAAGGATTTGGAAGTGTGGGTAAGGAGATAGAGGTGGGGGCCTTTTATAAGAGGAGAGGAGGGGCTCTCTTGGAATGTAAAGAAATGTTACTTTATTTTCAAATGGGTTTCGGATTTTAAAGGTCCCACATTGATATAATTCGAGGATAAGGTGATAATGGTTCGAAATATACCCAACAGATAGATTTTGGACATGTGGAGGTCTTAGATTTTAAATTATCTTTCCATTTTATTTAAATCGTCAAATAATGAGGTCATCGCTGCATCATTATGATGTCATAAATAATTTAATTTATTTAATGTCTAAAAATGAAAAAAAATACTATGATGTATAAAATCTTTTTATCTTTCCAATGACTATTTATAGTTAAAAAGTTTATTTATGTAGACAGAATTAAAAATATTTTACATAAGTGATACATTCTTTGTTACATTTAACATTCTTTGAAAAATAAACTGATAAAAAGTCACTTTCTCACAAAAGTGATTTCATGGGGCCCCCATGTTTGGCACAAGGCATCCCATTGTCGGCCACAAGACAAAAAATATCCTTAGGACACATTTTGGTGTCATTTTTTATTATTATGATATTATTTTATTATCCTTAACTACCCGATTACTCATTAATCAAGATAATTAAAGATAATTACCGTCATTACTATTCATAATGTCCAAAAACAAAAGAGTCTTAATTACATAATTTGGACCTTCTGATTCCAAATATATAATCCATTTTTCCAATTTCCAAACACATAAATTGCAATAATTGATTTAAAAATAATTCTCGTTGTCACAACAAATAGCGGGTTTTTTTGAAACAATATCTATGAAAAGTTTGGCATTAGTTTATGCCCAATTCCAAAGTGAAATTAATCCTAATGACCACCATTGGATTAAATGGTAAAAATATATTCTTATTTAAATTTAAAACCAATTCAAAAGATAATATAATCATATAAATAAATTAGATTGAAAAGCAGTTTTGATGTAAAATGCAGTATTTCTCACTATTCATTAAAAATGAACATTGTCAGAAAAATACCAAAAATTCACACAAAGTAAATTTCGAGGTCCCAATAATAAATAATAAGTTTAGTTTGACAAACATAGCTTATAAAATTGTCAAAATATTGATTTAAAAATGGTTTTCCATCAAAAGGCAGTAAAACAATTAGTGTATTCCATGCTTATGATTGGATTTATTTTCATATTAAGCCTCTAAAACACTATCTAATTCATTAATAGAAATAGATAAAAAATATATAATATTCATTACTTACTTGGGATGTTACATCCTTCCCCATTTAGAAAATTACATCCCCGCAATTTATTTACTTATCAAATAAATGGGGGTACTTATCCCTCATTGAATTTTCAGATTCCCATGTTCCCTCTTCCATCATGTGATTTTTTCACAAAACCTTTACCTGATTAATCACCTTATTCCGTAACACTTGCTCCCTATGGTCAAGAATCTGGACCGGTTGTTCCTCATAAGATAGGTTCTCTTCCAGCTGAACTACCTCTAGACTCAAAACATGAGATGGATCTGGCATGTACTTTCTTAGCATCGAAACATGAAAAACATTGTGTACCTGAGATAAACTCGGAGGTAAAGCCACCCGGTATGCAACTGATCCAACTCTCTCCAGAATATCATATGGTCCAATGAACCTCAGACTCATCTTTTCTTTCTTACCAAATCACATCACACTTTTCCAAGGTGATACTTTGAGAAAAACATGATCACCTACCTCAAAAGTTAGATCCTTCCTCCTGTTGTCTTCATAACTCTTCTGCCTACTCTGAGCTGTTCTCATGTGTTTCTGAATCAGCTGAACTTTTTCTACCAACTCTTCTACGAATTCTGGTCCCATCAACATCCTTTCACCCACTTCATCCCAGAAAGATGGAGTTCGACACCGCTTCCCATATAATGCCTGAAATGGTGCCATCTGTATACTAGAATAAAAACTGTTATTATATGAAAATTCAACCAAAGAAAGATGTTGGTCCCAACTTCCCTGATAATCCATCAAACAAGCTCGTTGCATATCCTCCAAGGTCTGAATTGTTCATTCTGACTGCCCATCTGATTGAAGATTAAAAGCTGTACTAAAATTTAATTCAGTACCCAACGACTTCTAAAGGCCTTTACAAAAGATAGAAGTGAACTTGGGATCACGGTCAGATACAATGGAGAGAGGAACTCCTTGTAACCTGACTATCTCTTTAAGATACAAACGATAAAGTTGATATATGGAAAAAGTATCTCATATAGAAAGGAAATGACCAGATTTGGTCAAGCGATCAACAATAACCCAGATTGCATTATTACCTCGAGATGTCTTCAGTAATCCCACAACAAAGTCCATGGATATATTCTCCCATTTCCACTCTGGCACTGGTAAAGGCTGAAGAATCCCTTTCGATAACTGCCGCTCTGCTTTAACCTGCTGACAAGTCAAACACTTCGCAGTAAAATCAACAATATCTGTTTTCATTCCATCCCACCAGTAATACTCTCGAAGATCTCTATACATCTTAGTACTGCCTGGATGAACTGAAAACGGAGAACTATGAGCTTCATATAACAACTCTCTCTTCAACTGTGAATCACAAGTCACACACAATCTCTTCCGAAATCTCAAAACACAATCATTATCAATGTTGAATTCAGGAAACTTACCCTTCTGAACCAACTCTACCTTTTTCTGCAACTCACATTCTTGCTTCTGTGCTTGCTTGATTCTATCTGATAGAGATGATATCACTGATACCTGAAACAAAACAGAAGAACTTCCTACACCAACAACTTCTATGTCGTAGTTCATAAAATCTTTTACCAAAGGATCACGTTCCAAACGCAACATTGCTAATGAAGCATTAGTTTTTCAACTCAAAGCATCAGCCACTTTATTTGCTTTTCTCGGATAGTAATGAATTGTATAATCATAATCCTTGATTAATTCCAGCCATCTCCTCTATCTCATGTTTAACTCTTTCTGAGTGAATATATACTTTAAACTTTTGTGATTAGTATATATTTCACACTTTACTCCTTACAAATGATGCCTCAAAATTTTTAAAGCAAAAACAACAGCAGCTAATTCCAAATCATGTGTAGGGTGATTTACCTCATGAGTTTTCAACTGATGTGAAGCATAAGCAATTACATGATCATTCTTCATTAGGACACAACCATGTCCTTTCAATGAAGCATCATTGTATATAACAAACTCACCATTCCTGGAAGGTAGTGCCAAAACTGGAGCATTCACCAATCTTCTTTTCAATTCCTGAAAACAATCAACACATTCTTTTGTCCAGATAAACTTAACACCCTTCTGAGTTAGCTTAGTCATTGGACTAGATAACCGTAATAAATTTCTAACAAACTTTCGGTAATAGCCTGCCAAACCAAGGAAGCTACGAATCTCAGTTACATTTGTGGGTCTTGGCCAGTCTTCCACAACCTTTGTTTTTGCAGGATCAACAGTTATCCCATCTTTAGAAACAATGTGACCAAGGAAAGATATTTGTTGCAACCAAAACTCAAACATGCTGAATTTCCCATACAATTTCTTTTCTTTTAAGGTTTGCAAAATAACCCTTAAATGTCTTTCATGCTCCTCTTTACTTTTAGAAAACACCAAAATATCATCAATGAAAACCACCACAAACTTATCCAAGAACTCATGGAAAATTATATTCATTAAGTCCATGAATATAGCAGGTGCATTGTTTAGCCCAAAAGGCATTATTACAAATTCATAATGGCCATATCTTGTACGAAACACAGTCTTCGGAACATCAGCTTCCTTTACCTTCAGTTGATGGTAACCCGATCTCAGGTCAATATTTGAAAAATACTGAGCTCCTTGGAGCTGATCAAACAAATCATCGATATGAGGCAAAGGATATTTGTTCTTAATAGTGATATTATTCAAGGCCCTATAATCAATGAAAAGTCTCAGTGAGCCATATTTCTTTTTAACAAACAAGATAGGATCACCCGATGGTGATGTGCTAGGTCGAATGAAACCTTTATCTAATAACTCCTGCAATTGTTTCTTTAACTCTAAAAGTTCAACTTGAGCCATTCGATAAGGGGGTTTTGAAATTGGCTTAGCATAAGGAACTAAGTCAACAGTAAATTCAACTTCCCGATCTGGTATTATTCCAGGCAACTCATCAAGAAAAACATCATGATACTCATTTACCACTAGCACATAATTAATTTGAACAGTTCCCTTGTTTTTAACAATGTGTGCATGGTAACATTAATTTCCATCTTTTACAAGTTTCTTGGCCTCTTGATAAGTTATCAATAGTAAGGGTTCATTCTTGTACACAAACTGAATGTATTTCTGAAAATAAACTTCTTTAGCTCTACAATCAATCTTAGCATGGTAAATAGAGAGCCAATCTATACCCAGGATAACATCAAACTCTACTAGAGGTAGACAAATAAGGTTTGCAAGTAGGTTCTTTCAACAGATAAGGATAGGAAGATTCTTATAAATTCTTTTTGCCTCAACATTTCCCCCAGGTGTTTTTACCACAAGTTCAAGAGTCATTTCTTGAGATGGTATTCCCATTTTACTAGAAAAGGTTTCAGAGATGAAAGAATGTGTAGACCCCGAATCAAACAACACACATGCATAATCTGAAAAAACAAACAAAGTACCTGATACAACTTCATTTTATGGCCCGACATTTGTTGAAGTAGTTGCAAAGGATTTCACCACCCCTTTCTGCTTGTTGTCTAACTGCTTCCCATCACTCAAGCTCATTGTCAGGCAAACATTTTCATAGTGACCCATCTCATTGCACTTATAACATTTCACTAACTGTAAATCAAATTTGGTCTTACCATCACCTTGATCTTTTTCAGTGCAATCACGAGACTTATGTCCCATCTTACCACATCGGTAGCACTTTCCAGAATTCAGAAGACATTCCCCAGCATGCCTTTTGCCACATTTATCACAAACTAGAAACATAGTTTTCTTACCGTCAGACTTTTTTGAAGAATTATTACCTTTCTCCTGCCACCTCGGTCTCTTCTTCTGTTGGTTGTTTTAGAACAATTGATCATCGGAAAAATCCATTTCCACCTTCTCAGCACATCGAACAAGATTTTCATAGATTTTAAACTCACTAGAACCTAATGCCCTTCAATATTTTGGATTTAATCCTAAGTAAAAATGATTGATTTTACTATCAAGGTCTCGGATAAAATTTAGAGCATACCTTGCCAATCGAGTGAACCTTTCTTCATAGGCAGTCACTGAGTCTTTCTCTTGCCTCAATTCCAAGAATTTATTTTCCATAGTAAGTCGAACAACCTTAGGAAAATACTTCTCAAGAAACATACCTTTTAATTCATCCCAGTCAAGAGCTTCAATCTCGTAAGCGTCCCTGATATTTTTAACCATCGACCAGCACTGATCTGCTTCACCCTCCAAACGGTAAATAGCAAGACTAACCTTTTGATTGTCTGAACACCCCATGACATCGAAAATCTTTTCCAGTGCTTTAATACACCCTTCAGCTACCACAGGTTCAGATGATCCTCTGAATGATGGGGGATGTTGCCTCATGAAATGTTCCACCACTGACATGTTCCTCTGCGGTTGATCTGGCTGATCTCGTGTATGGATACCACCGCCATTTATCGATTTAGTCAACTGCGCCATTACTGCAACAAACAGTTCAGTTCCAATTCCGACCATCTCGGGATGCTTATTCAGAAGGTTATTTCCTTCTGTATGCCTTCCTAGCACTGGTTCCATGTTTCCTCTGCGGAAAACCATTCTGAACAAACATGTCTTAGATGAAGCAACATGGTAATCTTCAAATGCTATATTATTTCAAAAAAAAATTTGGATAATAATTTAATAGAATTATAACTCCTAAAGTTATCTAAACCGACCTCTGATACCAACTATAAGGCCTCAGACTTAAACCTTACTTAATCTTGAGTTATTACAGGATTACACATTGAGGATCTTTTCAGGTTTAGAGTTTTAGAGAATTAGATCATAAAACTTGCATTACATTCCCCATTTAAACAAAGTGGTTACATAAAGATAGTATTCATTTTTCCCATCAATGGAACATATTTAAAATAAAATATGGATTCTTTCTTGACACTTCCTTGACACTATCATCATATCATGTACCTTTCCCTTGACATGTGAAAAACATTTCAAAAAAACCTGGGATGAGCAAAAAAGCTCAGTAATGTATATAAAAATATATGGAAAGGAAACATGGGTACATATATACATAAGAATGAAATCATACTTTACCCATAAAACATAAGCACTTTAACATACCTCATCAAATCATGAATAAATCAAAGAAATCATAAGACATAAAGGTAAATTGAGGCATTCATAACATTATTACATAGGGAGAAACCCTCTTCGTTACGTTTGGAATACCCATCAAAATATATTCCCTAAATCTCCTCAGAGAAACCTTAACGTTTCACTCATTGGTGTTACCCAATGCATTAGAGAGCTATATCGGGCTCACCTGCCCTTAGTTTATCACGGAACCACCCGTCTTCATAATAATTCCCAAGAACCTCAACATAATCGTATCACATAAAACATGCATAAAGGAAACATAACATTTCCACCTTTCAATCACAAGATATCAATACAACACATTGATATAAAAACATTATGAATACCATTTTCAATACCAAAATAAATGAAAAGTAAAACATGGTATTTATTTTTCTTTTAAAAAGAAGGTATGGCATGTAGAGGAAGCCGAAACTCAAATAATGGTCACGGCGGTGGAGAAGTCGTTGTCGCCGCATACGTACGACAAAACATTCCTTTTTGTCGTTTAGTAAAATACTTCGTATAAAAAAGATTCCTTTTGGATAAACATAAATTTCAAATGGGTTTATAGACCGTATAAAATAAGGTTGAGTATAAAACAAAATATGCCTCAATGAAAGGAGATTGAGACGAAGTCCCATACTTCGAGTCCGACTTGACTCAGTCGTTCTTTAATTTCCCGAATAATAAACTTGAGTTAATTTCTACATGTTTAAAAACCTTTTTCAAGTTCATTATTCCTTTTATATCACTTATTTCCATGTCATGAACACTATGTAATTATTTAAGTTAATAACGTTCATTTTAATGATCATTGGTACTTGAGTCAAAAATAAACCCTTTATAATTACAAGTTGTTCATGTATCCATTATATCCAGAATTATAATCATGATGTATATATCATATATATCCAGTATATACATGAATTTATAATATTACATAATCATTTAGATGTAAGAAAATTCATTTATAATATTACATAATCATTTAGATGTAATAAATGAAATGCACCATTCATGGAGACGGTAAGCCGTACGTACGCATGAACGCTACTTTCATTTCTATTTCGTATTTTATAGAATGGAATCATAATGATATAAAGGTATATTATAATTCCTATATAATATCATATATAATATCATACTTCCATACTTTATACGTCCCACATAAGGTATTTAACGAATCAAATCACTTTGAGGGGGCGGTAGTCCGCACTTCCTTAAATGAAGATATCGCGTTTACCAATAATGGAAACCATAAATGTATGCCCAAAATGTAAAATACAGAAGCTTAAGGAAAACATAAACATATTATATATCATATATAAATAAAGTGACATCTTAATGGCCACCTTTGAAGGTTTTAAAAGAATGTTGAACAATCATCGTTTCGGGAGGCATAAATTCACCATCCACGGAAACAGTATGTCCTTTAACCATTAGATGTTGGTGTGTGTAAGTGTAGCTCTAATACTTCTTATAAAAACATCCTAGTATATTGAAGATACTGTAGTTGTTACAAAATAAATGAATAAAAAGAGTTTAGGGGGTTGGAGAAGCAAAATAAAACAAAAGGACTCAAGTGAAGACATTACCTTAAAATCGGGTAACTCCCTTTGGTTTGAGCTCAAAGGCTTCCTTGGGAAGACTTCTGCCCCAAGTGAGGCTTCAAGGAGTAAGAGAGGGATGTGGAGAGACAAAATTGGAAGGGTTTGGCCGAGCCAAAGGCTTTGGAAGTGTGGTTAAGGAGGTATAGGTGGGGCCTGTTATAAGAGGATAGGAGGGGCACTCTTGGAAAGTAAAGAAATGTTACTTTATTTTCAAATGGGTTTTGGATTTTAAAGGTCCCACATTGATATAATTAGAGGCTAAGGTGATAAGGGTTAGAATTATACCCACCCAATAGGTTTTGTACATGGGTAGGTATTATATTTTACATTATCTTTCCATTTTATTTAAATCGTAAAATAATGAGGTCATCGCTGCATCATTATGATGTCATAAATAATTTAATTTATTTAATGTCTAAAAATTATTAAAAAAATACTATGATGTATAAAATATTTTTAGATTTCCAATGACTATTTATAGTCCCAAATATCATTTATGTAGGCAAAATTATAAATATTTTACTTAAGTGATATATTCATTGTTACATTTAAAATTCTTTAAAAAATAAAAAGATAAAAATTCACTTTCTCACAAAAGTGATTTCATGGGGCCCCCAAGATTGGCACAAGGCATCCCATGGTCGGACATGAGACAACCAGTATCCTCAGGACACATTTTGGTGTCATTTATTATTATTATGATATTATTTTATTATCCTTAACCACCTGATTACTCATTAATCAAGATAATTAAAGATAATTACCGTCGTTACTATTCATAATGTCCAAAAACAAGAGTCTTAATTACATAATTTGGAACGTATGATTCCAAATATGTAATCCATTTTACCAAATTCCAAACACATAAATTGCAATAATTGATTTAAAAATAATTCCCATTGTCAAAACAAATAGCAGGTTTTTTTTGAAACAATATCTATGAAATGTTTGGCATTAGTTTATGCCCAATTCCAAAGTGCAATTAATCCTAATGAACACCATTGGATTAAATGGTAAAAATATATTATAATTTAACTTTAAAGCCAATTCAAAAGTTAATCTAATCATATAAATAAATTAGATTAAAAATCATTTTTTGATGTAAAATGCAGTATTTTCACTATTCATTAAAAAATGAACATTGTCAGAAAAATACCAAAAATTCACACAAAGTAAATTTTGATGTCCCAATAATAAATAATAAGTTTATTTTGACAAAAATAGATTATAAAATTGTCAAAATAATGATTTAAAAATGGTTTTCCATCAAAAGGCAATAAAACAATTAGAGTATTCCATGCTTAAGATTGGATTTATTTTCATTTTAAGCCTCTAAAACACTATCTAATTCATTAAGAGACATAGATAAAAATATCTATTATTCATTAATTACTAGGGATGTTACATAATTATACATAAGTATATAATAATCCCAGTATAATATAATATATAATTTCATTAACTCTACCCTTGATACGTTCCGCATAAGGCATGAATGTGTCATATCATTTTGAGGAGGCGGTAGTCCGCACTTCCTCAAATGCTATTATCATATATAACCACTATGGAAACCATAAAGCTATTCTATAAATGAATAATATAGAAGCATATAAAAAATATAAATATAATATATATCATATATAAATACAGAACCTTCATAATGGCCATCATGATAGGTTGTTCGAGAAATTTGAACTGTCATCGTTTCGTGAGGCAGTAGTACGCCTTCCACAGAAACAGTATGTTCTTTACCCGTTAGATGAAGGTGTGTGTAAGTGTAGTTCAAATAATTCTTTTAAAAACATCCTAGAATATTTTGGAAAATAGTTTTCTTATAAAATAATGTAATAAAAAGATTTTATGGGGTTGGAGAAGTAAAATAAAATAGAAGAACTTAAGAGAATATGTTACCTTTAAATCGAGTAACACCCTTTGGCTTGAAACAAAAGGGTTTGTTGAAGTGCCCTTTACCTAATTTAAGGAATCTAGGAGGAAGAGAGGGATGTAGGGAGATTATTTATGTGGAGGATGGAATATCCAAGGAGCTTGAGAGGTGTAAGGAATGGGTTAGAGTTTAGGGATTTTTATAAGGGGGAGGAGGGGCTCTTTAGGAAAGTGTGAAAATGTTATTTTATTATATACTGATTTTCGGTTTCTAAAGGAAAAACTCTAATTAATGTTGAAGATAAGATGACTCATGGTCGAAATAAAATGATTTAGAAAAATTGGAAACGTTTTTAATATTATTTTATCTTTATTTTCTTGTATATTTAAATCATTTATTAATGATGTAAACACTGTATCATTATTGTGTCAAAAATAATTTACTTTACTTGATGTCATAAAATTATTAAAAAATATCCTAATGTAGGAAATATTTTCTGATTTATAATGAATACGTATAATTGAAAAAATAACTTATATAACCATATGTCAAAATTATTTTACTATAAGATATTTTTTTATGTCATTTTTGTCGTTACTTTATGTTAATTAAAATAATGTTTCATTATCAGTCTTAAGTGGCTCCATGGGGTCCCAAAATAGACCCAAGGATTCCCATGGTCGTCCATGAATCATCCAATAAGATTAGGACATGTTTTAGGGTATTTTTTATTATTATGATATTTTTTACATTGAATTACCATACTTACCTTTAACCGCTGTAAATAAATGTTCAAAGTTACTATTCACCAAAAAATATTTTCATCTTATTGAAAAAAAATTACATAATAATAACAAAAATGTATTTCGGATTTTCAAAATTCATTTCAAAGAAGAGAAAAAATTTCATTTAAAGGAAAATTTCGGTTTTTTAACTACTACTTAGTGGTTTCACTATTCATCAAAAAATGACGATTTTTAGAAAAATACAAATATTTTAGCCTAAGATATATTTGATATTATGAATTCAAAAATGAATTATATTTAAAAAAAATTAAAAACATAGAAGTTGTATTAATTAATTTAAAATTAATTCCCGTTTTCTTTACAAATAGCATGTTTTTAAGAAACAATATCTATCAAAATATTGACACATGTTTATGTCCAATTTCAAAGTGAAATTAATTCCAATGACCACTATTCTATTAAATGGTAAAAATATAATCTAACTACACTTTAAACCCAATTAAAAAGATAATATAACCATAAAAATAAATTATATTTAACATTATATTTGAATTAAAATACAGTTTTTTCACTATTCATTAATAAATGAATTTTATTAGAGAAATACCAAAAATTTTACCCAAAGGAAATTTTGATGTCTCGATTCTAAATAAGAATTTTAATTTGTAAAATAACACATATAAAAGTGACCAAAACCATATTTAAAGAGGGTTATAAATCAAAAGGTGTTAAATCTGCCTTTGAAAGTAAATTAGGCTTAAAATTAAATTCATTATCATTTTAAGCCTATAACTTTTATTAGATTAATGTGAAAACATTTTACCAACATGTATAAAAATATAGTTATTATTTCTCTTCATTCCTACCAATACAATATCTACACATTAAATACCATTTAAAAATAATAATATTTTATTGTTAGTGAGCAGCATAATATTTAAAATAAACTCATTGTTGCATATCGGGTGCGCCATCGAACATAACAACCCCTTTAATGTAAAATTAATATCTAATTCAAAAATATTAATAAATATGAGAATATCATATTTCTTTATTTATCTGGGATGTTATAATTATGTTGGGATATGTCATTACATATCCCCTCTTTCTATCAATATTATGTATTAATGATTATATATCCCATTTTCTCTCATCGAAATATTTATTAATTTTTAAGCGACACGATTAGGATGCCGAATTTTTTGTAAAGGTTTTCTCATATTTTATTTTATTTTGTGTTCCATTATTTATATTTCATCACATCCTTTCATCCATAAGTTGTTATGAATCTAGTATCTTATATGTAATAAAAAAATTTCTTGATAAAGGAATAATTCTTCTTCATCATCTCTAATTTCCCATTCAATTATACTAAAGATTAAACACCATCTGAGATGTGCTAATTTACCACATTCAAGGACGATGGGTTTTAAATTTCTATTACCATATTAAATTATGGTCATGAAACCATTATTATGTTTGAACCATACTAAAATATATGTATAATGTATCATTTATTAATTTTTAATATTTTTTACACACGGTTTTGATTTATAATGAAGAATAAGTTTGAGGTATTCAAAAACTGAAATTTATCCTAAATGGTTACCATTAAATAATTAATATAATGATTCATCTTCACACCATGTAAAATAACGAAATTTAAAACCATTTAAACTTTGGGATGTAAACTTTTTACATATAACTTCAAATCAATAAAACAATCCTCATTTTATAAGATTCTCCATTCATGTATATAAGTATACCGATCATGAAATAAACGGACCGAACAATGAAATTGGTCTTCTTAACCCATCAAAAAGGCCACTAATGAACTAAGTAAGGTTGTAATAAGTGAATTAAATTTACAATTGGTTATGTAAATATTAATTACTAAATTTATTTTGGTTATATATGACACTAATACCAAGTGAAAAACACTTTCAGGCTTATGGTAAGGGTTTTTTCATCTAACTTCTATTAATGTGAGATTTTCTATAATAAATACTATTACTTTTTTATGTTGTATGTATACATACCATTGATTTTTAATATAATTAATTCCATTTTTTCTTGATATTTACTATATCACTTGAAGATTAATAGTTTTCGGGCATACGATTTAGTTGTTTACAAGTAGTACGTATATTCTACCCAAACCCCAATTTTAATTCAGGTTGCTCTTATTACCTACTTACCTCAATGATATTATTAATTATTCTTATTTACTCATCATAAATTCATTTTAAATGTTATATATATGTGTACAAAACATAATAATACATTAATTTATTGTGAGTCATAATTTTTAAAATGATCATTCAAAAATTCTTCACGAATTGCTAGCCAAATTCAAGGAACTTCTCAAAATAGTACCCATATTTTGATGTTCTGTCTATAATATATTTTAATCCAAATTAATATTTCTAAAATAAATCATTTTAACCTGAAAATTATATTATATTTCATTTATGTTTTTTATTAATGAAATTATTCTTTTGTGCATTAAAATCTCTGTAATGAATTATTTAAACCACACAAAAATGTTTTAATTTAAAAGGATCTTTAAAAATACTGTTTACATTATTTCACTTCAGTGGGTTTTCATTTATGATTCAAATTTAATCTCAACTAACTAACCATTTATTTTCTTGGATATAAAAATTTAAAATATTATTTAATTACAATTACAAATTATTTTCCAAAATACCCTTTCCTTCCAAAGTAAGAAAGCTTTTTCTCGTCTCACTTTAACATTTATGAGATATATTTCGTGTTCACCACATAATAATTACTTTTAGTGTATGTACTGAACCTTGTTCTATCATATCAAGAGTCTCCATATTCATATGATATTCTATGGGATTATGGTTTGAATGATTCATGGTGGAATGAGACACTTCGGAATGTTTGAGGATTATTTCCTCATGAATTTTTCAATGGTTTCATATGAATGTATCTTCATTTATATGAACATAATTTGATGAATCTAGTATTTCATAAAGATTTATCTATTATTATATCATCTAAAAAATGTGTTTTTGAAGTGTTTCTAATTAGTTTGAATGTGGATGTTATATCTTGATACCATTAACCATATTACTACTCTAAATGGTTAGTGTTTATGTTTAATAACTGGGGAAAGTTATTTACATTTCATATGTTATTTTCAATATGTATTTATATAATGATTAAGTTTATCCCCTTTAATAATAATAATTCAGTTAACTTATAATGTGATGGGTGGGTCCTGTTATATCACCTTGATGCATCAATAGGCCACATGAGACAGACTAGGTCATGGCATGAGGCCTTGAGAAAATAGTTATTTATGGTCTTAGAACGTGGAATTAATGGTATGGTTATGATGTCCAACATATGAATTTTACATATTATGAAAGTAGTATTGATATTTTATGTAATTATTCTACTATTAAAATATTCATGATTATGTTTTATTATGGAATTATTTATTCATCTCTTATTCCTACTATATTCTGTTCATGATTATTTTTAATAGTTTGTGATTTAGTTATTCACCATGACGAATGTTTATGTTTGTGCTATATTACACTTTATATATTACCCATACAAGATATCTGAGCTCCCCCCTTTCTTCTGTTTCATTTTCTTAGGACATAATAAAATTTATTATGAATGACCTATAGGGATAAACCTAGAGTTTTGGATGTTCCCAATAAAAATTATTTTGTATTTCCATTAGTGTTTTAATGATGATCCTATGTATGTATGTGGTTTTCAAAACTACTAAAATACCTGGTTCTTTGGGATTTGATTCCTTGTAATCATTCCCATGTAATAAAATAATTCCCCAGCTCCGGGATTCTAAGGTCGGGGTGTTACAGTTTGTATCAGAAGAAATATAGTAGAAAACATCGATACATGATTTAGAAAACATAGATTAGGTAACAAATACCTAATATAGTAATTAAGTAAAATCATAGAAGAAAATCATAGTATTTTGTTATGGAATATATTATTTGGATATTTCTAGAAAAATAAATCTCCATTTGGATAATACAAGTGGAAATGGATCTGGAACAGATGTACATAGAAGTGAAAAATCCAACATGAAGTTTGGTCTTGACCAGTGGTATCTTGGTACATGGAAACGAACATTACTGCGTACCTGTTTTGACTCTCCTAGGGGATATTCTTAGGATAATTCACATATTCGTTACAAGAAATTATGAATTATTTCCCCCCAATGTAACCAAAGTATATAGTTCTGAGATTTACGATGCATAAATTTATACTATGTGCTATAACATGTTTAGAGTCATAGGGACTTCATAATTTTATAAGCTAATATAGAATATGGAATTGATTATAAATGTTGTCTAGAATAAGGAATGATGACTTCACCAATACACATGATGTAAAGAGTAGGAGGGATCATATCACTAACGACAATAAGCAATAATTTCAATGGAATATAGTCTCTCATGTATCCTCATAATATTAGGAAATAGTATGATGTGATGAAAAGTTATGTAAATATTTCTCTAAGTCTAATGTCTTTGAATGGAAGAAAAAGAAGAAGAGGATGGTAGGGGAAAAATGGATAATAGGAAGAAGGGAAAGAAGGGTTCTCCCACAAGGGATAATTGTGGAAAGAATCATCCTCTTAAATGCTTGAAGGGAATGAGAGTTTATTATAAGTGTGGAAAAAAGGACAATAATTTCGTTATTGAAAGGGTAATAAATTTTTTCTAATATACAATGCTTCAACTGGAAGTAAATGGGAAACTATGTGAAACAATTTCCCCATCATCAAAGGAATATTTCCCAAATGATGTTATTAGATAATGAACAAGTTGTAATATTGCCGCAGATCAAGTGGAATGATTAATATACCTCAGTCAGAATCATGTCATTTAAATATTTTATCTACAATGATCTAGTTATATGAATTATGGATAATATGAGGATTGAACTTTAATATTATTTTATTAAGTAGTTCAGGTCATATGATGAATTGTACCATGGATAAGTGACTCATATGAAAGTTAATATCGTGGGGAAGTATATAGTTGAGGGAAAAAAAACCATTAATATATTTCTTATGTTGAGATAATGATGAAGAAATGACTGATTCAGATAAGTATTGACTACATTGGAGAAAATTATTAACATGTTGAGAAGTGGTCTATGCTATAATCGATAGAGTTTACAACACATTTGGATTTAATAAATATATCCAATAACATTTATCTTATGTAAGGAATATGGAATAATTACTGGTATTTATTGTAATACAAGTTATTAGCATATTATTAGAGGATACATGATGATGTTAATCATGTTTTTGGAATGTGAAAATTTAGAGCTACTTCATGTTGATTATGGGTTATTGATAATTTCATCTTCGAAATTCAGAGACCTTCATTCGAAAGTGTTGAATCATTATTTTTTGTTTTTTAACCATTTATAAACTAGTTTAAGATTATCATTGTTTGAGATTTTAGAGTATAATTTATTACTTCCTCATATGGCTTAACTTTTTCATAGTGATGAGGTATAGATAGTTCAAGGAGAATTAAAATACATGTTTGTAAATAGAAACATTTATTTATACTCATATAGAGTGTAATAATACCTCAACTCAAGGAAAAGAGTCTTAAATAAAATAGGTCCTATTATCATAATCATTGATAATATTGATGATTTTTTATATCATTTTATAGTTTTGTGGTGATCAAATTTCATCTTAATATGTTCTCTATCATGTTACATCATAATGTTATAGTTAGATTATTCTTCCATATTCTGTTTTTTTACTTCCCACTAATGTCAAACCATTTTAATGAATGAATTTTTTATTGACCACTTCACATCCCTTAACAAATTCTTAGGAGGATACATTATTAACCCTATTTATGATGTTGGTTTCCCATAGGGTAATTTTCATGAATCAACTATTAAGTTTCGAAGATCAATTTCTAATTTAGAGGATGAAATTTTCATTGGGGGGAATAATTTAACAACATAAGAAATTAAAAATAGATTTAATATAGAATGAAAGAAACACCGAGTCTCTAAAAAACAACACATTACTAAAATGTAACCAATAAATTGTTTTCCAACTATTTTAATTAGAATTTTGAAACACTGACATACACATTTGTGTTCAGTAATATATTTAGAGTCTGATAAGACAAACATAATTTTTGATGAATATAAACATACCCTTATGAGTAGTAAAATAACCTTATGAATAGTAATTCATATTAAATAGGTCAAAATAATAGAAACCACACACATGAATTTTAAATACTATTTAGAAAACTTGTCAGTGAAAAAATGATTATAGTATAAGTATTGGTATTTTTGTATTCCATAAATATTTTAATTATAATTTTATTATTAATTTATTAATTTCAAATTGAAATTTATTTTCATAAAATGTAATCATAAATTGTTAAATTATTATCTTATGTTTATAATAAAATTTTAGGAGTCCTTGATTAATTTTTCAAGGTGTTGAAAGATAAGTTATATTTTTTGAATTTTTTTTGGAATAAATTATAATTTTATTTAAAAAATAAATTAAAATTATTTTTAAAAAATGGATTTCATTTTTTAATTATACATGTCAAAAAATGGTTGTGGTGAATTTTTGGGATTTTTCTAAAATACATGAATTTTTGTGACTATAAAAAATACAGTTTGCAGTTTTCAGTATTTTCATTACATCATAATGATGTAATAATTAATATAGAATTATGGTAACTTATGTACAGTAAAATATGAAATTATTTTTCCATAGTGGCTAATACAATGGGAAAATACCATGTTAAATCCCATGGTTTTTCAAAAACTACTAATGAGGTGTCCCTTAAAATTAATAAAAAAACTCCCTATCATTTACTATAAATACCAAATCATTCCTTCATTTTCATTCATTATAAACACATAATCCTTAGATATCTGGTGGTTTTACTTCCCTATGAGTCCTCCCAAGTTTTCCTCAAGCCCCCAAGGTCCCAACCTTAATGTTTTTGCTGTTACTCTAGAGGGTAAGGGAGTCTACCACCATCTTATTTTTCATGAATTCATTTTATGTTATTCTTTTTAATTTCGATTGGATTATAATGGGATTTGTCATTAAATATCCCCCTTACTCTCCATATTATGTAAGAATTATGAGAGAACCATTTTTATCTCAACAACATATTTTATGAAATTTTAAGCGACGCTATTAGGATGCCAAATTTTTTGTAAGGGATTTCTCAAGTTTTCTTTTATTTTGACTTCCTTTCTTTTACTTTGGAAACATACTTTAATCAAAATGTTGCGATGAATCCATTATCATACATGTACTGGAATTTTCTCATGATAATGGAATAATTTTTCATCATATCTTCTATCACATTCATTTATACTAAAAATTAACACACCATTCAAGATGTGCTAATTTACCACTATCAAGAACAATGGGTTTTCAATTTCTATTACCATATTATATTCAGGTCATGAAACCATTATTATGTTTTACCCAAACTCTAATATATTTATTAGTTCTCATTTATTGTTCAGGAATCTTTTTGTACACATGATTTTGATTTCTAAATCAAAATGAGTTCATGGTGTTCCAAAACTGCCAATTAACACAAACTGTTAACATTAAATAATTTATATAATTAATAATATTTACCCCATGAATCCTAATGAAATTTAAAACCTTGTAACCTTTTGGATGTAAAAAACTAACTTATAACTTAAATTCTATATAAGATTCCCTATTTTACGTGGCTCATCATTTATGTATATCAGTATACCGATCATGAAACAAACGGACCTGAAAAAAAAAATTGAACCTCTTAACCCATCAAAAAGGCCATGAAAGAACTTAATAAGGTTATAATAAATCAATTACATGTAGAATAGATTCAGGAAATATTAATTCTTGAATTTAATTTGGTTATCCAGGACACTAAGACCATTTGAAGAACACCATCAGACTTAAGGTAAGGGTTTCCTTATCTCACTTTAATTTTTGTGAGATATTCTTTAATCACTACAATTAAATGTGTATGGTGTATATATACATTCCATTTATGTTTCATATCATTAATCTCATTATGTTCATTATATTCAATGTATCATTTTACAATTATTAATTTTGGTGCATACGCTTCAATTGATTTACAATTGTATGTATATTCTACCCAAACCTCCATTTTGATTTGGGTTTCTCTTATTCTCTACTCACCATAATGATATTATTGATTATTATTATTTAATATTCATAGATTCTGTGATAATTTTCTATATATGTGAACCAACTATAACCATACTTTCATTTATGGTGAATCATGCATTTTAAAAAAGATCTTTAAAAAATTCTTCCTGAAATGTTAGCCGGATTCAAGGAGCTTCTTCAAATCTTAAATATTTTGATTTTCACACTAAAATATATTTTAATTATTAATTATCTTTATAAATTACCATATTTTAACATGAAATTTTTTTTTTGGTTCATTTCTGGTATTATTAATGAAAACATGGTTTTCACATTAAAATGTAATTAATGACTTCCATAAACCACTCAAAAATGATTTAATTCAAGAGCATCCTTAAAAAATATTTTACATGATTCAATTTTGTGGGACACAATTTATTCTTAAATTGTAATATCTATTTTCATACCTTTTATTTTTAGAGATATAAATATTTAAAATCTGATTTCTTACCAATTACAAAGGATTTCTTAAAATAAATCCTTTTCCCAAAGTAAAAAAGAAATTTTCTCATCCAACTTTTACTTTTATGAGATATATTCTTTGTTCCCCACTTACTTATTACATGTGGTGTATGTACTGCCCTTTTTTATATCCTATCTATAGTCTCCTTAATCTCATGATATTCTAAGGGACTATGATTTGAATTTTTTTCAAGGTGGTATGGGACACATTGGAATGATTTAGGATTATATCGTTACGAATAATTCAATGGTCTAATTTAAAAGTATCTTTATTTATGTAAACATCTTGTTATGATTCTTTTGTTACATAGTGATTTATGTCCTATGACATCATCTACAAAAAATGTTGTTGAATTGTTTCTGATTATCAGGAATGTGGATGTTCTTTATTGATACCATTTACCATATTACTCTTAATGGTTAGTGTTTATGTTTATTGATTAAGGGTAGTTATTTACATTTCACAAGTTAGCTTCAATATGAATGTATATAATTTTTATGTTTTTCCTATTCATAAGCGGAATTCATTAGACTTATTATTTGATGGTTGGATCCCATTATAGCCCCTCGATGCATCAGCAGGTCTCATGAGACAAACTATGTCATGGAACGAGGCCTTGACAAAATGGTTATTTATGGTCTTGGCACAAGGTCTTGATGGTATGGTTATGTTTTTCGGCATATGAAATTCCCTCATTATGAAACTCGTATTGATAGTGGATGTTCTTATTCTAATAGAATAATATCCATGATTATGTTTTATTATGGAGTTATTTATTCATCCTTTATTCATTCCCTAATGTGTTCAATTTTATTTTTGAAGGAATGTATTTTAGATTTTCACCATGCCTATTGTTTATGTTTATGTTATCTTATGATGTATTTTTTACCCATACTAATCAACTAAGTTCACCAATTTATTATGTTTCATTTTATCAAGACATGAAAATTTTTATTATGAATGACCTGAAGAGAAAAACTTATAGTTGTGGATGTCCCCAATAAATCCATTATGCTATATTTCTTTTAATGTTGTAATGTTGAACCTATTTGTGTATTTGGTTTTCCAAAACTACTAAACAACTCATTCCTTTAGGATTTGATATATTGTATTCATGAAAATTTATTAAAATAATGCATCAGCTCCAGGATACTGGGGACGGGGTCTTATAGTTGGTATCAGGGAGAGTTTAATAGAAAACATGGAAACCAGATTTATAAAATATAGATTAGGGGGAAAAATATCTACGATAATCTTGGAGGATACATATAAGGCCCCGACCTTAAACCTTACATAATCTTGAGTTATTACAAGATTACACATTGAGGATCTTTTCAGGTTTAGAGTTTTAGAGAATTAGATCATAAAACATGCATTACATCCCACATTTAAACAATGTGGTTACAATAAAAGATAGTATTCATTTTCTCCATCAACGGAAACATATTGAAAATAAAACATGGATTCTTTCTTGACACTTCCTTGACACTATCATCTTATCATGTACCTTTCCCTTGACCTGTGAAAAACATTTCAAAAACATGGGATGAGCATAAAAAGCTCAGTATGGGTTATAAAAATATGGAAAGGAAACATGAGTTCATATATACATAATAATGAAATCATCCATTACCCATAAAACATAGGCACTTTATCATACCTCATAAAATCATGAATAAATCAAAGAAATCATAAGATATAAAGGTAACTTGACGCATTCATAACATTCTTACGTAGGGAGTAACCCTCTTGGTTACCTTTGGAATACCCATCATAGTATATTCCATAAATCTCTTCGGAGAAACCTTAACGTTTCACTCCTCCACGTTACCCAATGCATTAGAGAGCTATATCGGGCTCACCCTCCCTTAGTTTATCACGGAACCACCCGTCTTCATAATAATGCCCAAGAACCATAACATAATCGTATCACATAAAACATGCATAAAGGAAACATAAAATTTTCACATTTCAATCACAAGATATCAATACAACACATTGATATAATAAAAACATAATGAAAACCATTTTCAATACCAAAATAAAAGAAAATTAAAATATGGTATTTATTTTTCATTTAAAAAAAGGTATGGCTTGTAGAGGAAGTCGAAACTAAAATAATTGTCATGGCGGTGGAGAAGTCATTGTCGCCGCATACGTGTGAAAAAAAATAGTCCCTTTTGTCGTTTAGTAAAACGCTTCGTATGAAAAATATTCCTTTTGGATAAAAGTAAATGTCAAAGGGGTTTATAAACCGTATAAAAGAAAGTTGTGTATAAAATAAAATATGCCTCAACGAAAGGAGATTGAAATGAAGTCCCATACCTTGGGTCCGACTTGACTCGATCGTTCTTTAATGTCATGAATAATAAACTTGATTTAATTTATACTTTATTAAGAAACTTTTTCCATGTTCATTAATCCATTTATATCACATATTACCGTGTCATTAACACTATGTAATTATTTAAGTTAATAATGGTCATTTTAACGATCATTGGTACTTGAGTCAAAAACATGCTCTTTATAATTACAAGTTGTTCATATATCCATTATATCCAGAGTTATACTCATGATTTATATATAATATATATCATATATATTCAGTATATAGATGCATTTATAATATTACATAACGTTTAGATGTAAGAAATGAAATGCACCATTCATGGAGACGGTAAGCAGTATGTACTCATTAATGCTACTTTCATTTCTATTTCGTATTTTTATGGAATGAAATAATAATGATATAAAAGTAAATTATAATTCCAGTATAATGTCATATATTTAACCATTAATTAAATCCTTTATACGTCCCACATATGGCATTAACGAAATCAAATCACTTTGAGGGGGCGGTAGTCCGCACTTCCTTAAATGAAGATATTACGTTTACCTATAATGGAAACCATAAAGGTATGCCCAAAATGAAAAATACAGAATCTTACGGAAAACATAAACATATTATATATCATATATTAATATAGTGTCATATTAATGGCCACCTTTGATGTTGTTAAAAGAATGATGAACAATCATCGTTTCGGGAGGCAGAAATTCGCCATCCACGGAAATAGTATGTTCTTTAACCATTAGATGTAGGTGTGTGTAAGTGTAGATCGAATCCTTCTTATAACAACATCCTAGTATATTGAAGATACTGGAGTTTTTACAAAAGAAATTAATAAAAAGAGTTTATGGGGTTGGAGAAGAAAAATAAAACAAAAGGACTCAAGTGAAGACATTACCTTAAAATCGGGTAACTCTCTTTGATTTGAGATCAAAGGCTTCCTTCGGGAGACTTCTGCCCAAAGTGAGGCTTCTAGGAGTAAGAGAGGGATTTGGAGAGACTAAATGTACAGGGGTGGCCGAGCCAAAGGCTTTTGAAGTGTGGGTAAGGTGGTAGAGGTGGGGGCCTTTTATAAGAGGAGAGGAGGGGCACTCTTTGAAAGGTATAAAAGGATACTTTATTTTAAAATGAGTTCCGGATTTTAAAGGTCCCACATTGATATAATTAGAGGATAAGGTGATAGGGGTTCTAAATATACCCATACAATAGGTTTTTGACAAGTGTAGGTATTAGATATTACATTATCTTTTCATTTTATTTAAATTGTTAAATAATGAGGTAATCGCTGCATCATCATGATGTCATAAATTGATTAATTTATCTATTGTCTAAAAATTATAATAAAAATACTATGATGTAGGAAATATTTTTATCTTTACAATGATTATTATTGTCAAACATATGACTTGTATAACCCCATTTAAAAATTGATTTAGTAAAACATCTCATGTTTGTGTCATTTTTACTTTAACATTAAATAAAAAGTTATTTATGTCATTTCCCAACCAAAGTTGCTCCATGGGGTCCCCATGTTTTCCAATGGATTTTCTTGGTCGTCCTTGAAACATCCAATAAGGTTAGGACATGTGTCAAGTTCATTTCATATTACTAAAACATTATTCTTACCTTAAATTACACTAATTACCTCTAGCCGCGATTAAAAACTTAAAAGTTACTATTCACCAAAAAAATTATTTTAATCCCATTGAACCACATTTTACTTCTTAATGACAACCATGTATGTCATATTTTTGAAATTGAAATCACAGAGGTGGTAAAATTTCATTTAGACAAAAAATCAGTTTTTATAAGTACCACTTAGTGGTTTCACTATTCATCAAAATTGAAGTTTTTCATAAAAATACAAAAACATTACCCTAAGCTATATTTGATATTCAGAATTAAAAAATGATTTCTATTTTAAAAAATTCAAAACATATTAGTTACATTAATTAATTTAATAATTAATTCCCGCAGTCATGACAAATAGCGTGTTTTTATGAAACAATATATATCAAAAGATTAACACTTGTTTAAGTCCAATTTCAAAGTGAAATTAATTCCAATGACCACCATTGGATTACATGGTAAAAATATATTATATTTACACTTTAAAAACAATTAAAAATATAATCTAACCATATAATTAAATTAGATGAAAAAGCATTTTTGATGTAAAATGCAGTATTTTTCACTATTCATTAAAAAATGATCATTGTCTGAAAAATACCTAAAATTTATCCCATGTAAATTTCAATGTCCCTATAATAAATAATATGTTTATTTTTAAAAATATAGCTTATAACATTGTCAAAAAATATATTTAAAAATGGTTCGCCATCCAAATGAAGTAAAACAATCTTTTAAAAATATTAGTGTCTTCCAGGCTTAAGATTGGATTTATTCGCATTTTAAGCCTCTAAAGCACTATCTAATTCATAAATAGACATAGATAAAAATATCTATTATTCATTACTTACTTGGGATGTTACATCCTTCCCCCCTTTATAAAATTTCATCCCCGCAATTTATTTACTTATCGAATAAGTGTGGGTATTTATCCCTCATTGCATTTTCAGATTCCCATGTTGGCTCTTCAATCATGTGGTTTTTACACAAAACCATTACCTGATGAATCACCTTATTCCATAACGCTTGCTCCCTGTGGTCAAGAATCTGGACCGGTTGTTCCTCAGATGATATGTTCTCTTCCAACTGAACTACCTCTGGACTCAAAACATGAGATGGATCTGGCATGTACTTTCTCAACATCAAAACATGAAAAACATTGTGTACATGATATAAAATTGTAGGTAAAGCCACTCGGTATGCAACTGATCCAACTCTCTCTAGAATTTCATATGGTCCAATGAACCTTGGACTCAACTTTCATTTCTTACCAAATCGCATCACACTATTACATGGTGAAACTTTGAGAAAAACATGATCATCTACCTCAAAAGAGAGATCCTTCCTCCTGTTGTCCGCATAACTCTTCTACCTGCTCTAAGCTGTTCTCATGTGTTTCTATATCAGCTGAACTTTTTCTACCAACTCTTCTACCAATTATGGTCCCATCAACTTCCTTTCACCCACTTCACCCCAGAAAGCTGGAGTTTGACATCGCTTCCCATATAATGCCTCAAATGGTGCCATCTGTATATTGGAATGAAAACTGTTATTATATGAAAATCAACCAAAGAAATATGTTGGTCCCAACTTCCCTGATAATCCATAGAACAAGCACGTACCATATCTTTCAAAGTCTGAATAGTTCGTTTTGATTGCCCATCTGATTGAGGATGAAAAGCTGTACTAAAATTTAATTCAGTACCCAATGACTTCTGATGGCCTTTCTAAAAGATAGAAGTGAACCTGGGATCCTGATAGGATACAATGGATAGAGGATCTCCATGCAACCTAACTACCTCTTTAAGATACAATCGAGAAAGTTGATCTAGAGATAAAATATCTCGAATAGGAAGGAAATGAGCAGATTTAGTCAAGCGATCAACAATAACCCAGATTGCATTATTACCTCGAGATGTCTTCGGTAATCCCACAACAAAGTCCATGGATATATTCTCCCACTTCTAATCTGGCACTGGTAGAGGCTGAATCATTCCTTTCACTAACTGTCGCTCTGCTTTAACCTGCTGACAAGTCAAACACTTCACAGTAAAATCAACAATATCTCTTTTCATTCCATCCCACCAGTAATACTCCCGAAGATCTCTATACATCTTATTACTGCCTGGATGAACTGAAAATGGAGAACTATGAGCTTCACATAACAACTCTCTCTTCAACTGTGAATCACAAGGCACACACAATCTTTTCCCAAATCTCAAAACAAAATCATTATCAATGTTAAATTCAGGAAACATACCCTACTGAACCAGCTCTACCTTTTTCTGCAACTCACTGTCTTGCTTCTGTGCTTGCTTGATTCTGTCTGATAGAGAAGCTTTCACTGATACCTGAAACAAAACAAAAGGTCATCCTGTACAAACAACTTCTATGCCAAATTTCATCAAATCCTTAAGCAAAGGGTCATGTTCCAAACACAACATAGTTAATGAAGCATTACTTTTTCGACTCAAAGCATCAGCCACTTTATTTTCTTTTCCTGGATGGTAATGAATTGTACAATAATAATCCTTGATTAATTATAGTCATCTCCTCTGTCTCATGTTCAATTATTTCTGAGTGAATATATACTTTAAACTTTTGTGATCGGTATATATTTCACACTTTAGTCCATACAAATGATGCCTCCAAATTTTTAAAGCGAAAAAAACACCAGCTAATTCCAAATCATGTGTAGGGTAATTTACTTCATGAGTTTTCAACTGTCATGAAGCCTAAGAAATTACCTGATAATTCTGCATTAGTACACAACCATGTCCTTTCAATAAAGCATCACTGTAGATAACAAACTCACCATTCCTGGAAGGTAGTGCCAAAACTAGAGCATTCACCAATCTTCATTTCAATTACTGAAAACAATCATCACATTCTTTTGTCCAGATAAACTTAACACCCTTCCAAGTTAACTTAGTCATTGAACTAGATAACCATGAAAAATTTCTAACAAACCTTCTGTAATAGCCTGCCTAACCAAGGAAGCTATGAATCTCAGTTACATTTTTGGGTCTTTTCCATTCTTCCACAACCTTTGTTTTAGCAGGATCAAAAGTTATCCCCTCTTTAGAAACAATGTGACCAAGGAAAGAAATTTGTTGCAACCAAAACTCACACTTGCTGGATTTACCATACAATTTCTTTTCTTTTAAGGTTTGCAAGAAATCCCTTAAATGTCTTTCATTCTCCTCTTTAATTTTAGAAAACACCAAAATATCATCAATGAAAACAACCACAAACTTATCCAAGAACTCATGGAAAATTCTATTCATTAAGTCCATGATTACAGAAGGTGCATTGGTTATCCCAAAAGGCATTACTACAAATTCATAATGGCAATATCTTGTACGGAACGCGGTCTTCGGAATATCTTCTTCCTTTACCTTCAACTGATGGTACCCCGATCTCAGGTCAACCTTTGAAAAATACTGAGCTCCCTGGAGATGATCAAACAAATCATCGATATGAGGAAAATGATATTTGTTCTTAACAGTGAAGTTATTCAAGGATCTATAATCAATACAAAGTCTCATAGAACCATGTTTATTTTTAACAAATAAAACAGGAGCACCCCATGGTGATGTGATAGGTCGAATGAAACCATTCTCTAATAAATCTTGTAATTTCTCCTTCAACTCTAAAAGTACAATTTGAGCCATTCGATAAGGGGGTTTTGAAATTGGCTTAGCATCAGGAACTAAGTCAACAGTAAATTCAACTTCTCGATCTGGTATTATTCCAGGAAACTCATCAGGAAAAACATCAGGATACACATTTACCACTGGCACATCATTAATCTGAACAGTTCCCTTGTTTTTAACAATGTGTGCAAGTTAATAGTCATTTCCATCTTTGACAAGTTTCTCAGCCTCTTGATATGTTATCAACAGTAAGAGTTCTTTCTTGTACACAAACTGAAAGTCTTTCTAAAAATAAACTTCTTTATATCTACAGTCAATCTTAGCATGGTAAATAGAGAGCCAATCCATGCCCAGGATAACATCAAATTCTACTAGAGGTAAAACAACAAGGTTCGCTAGTAGGTTCTTTTCACGGATAAGGATAGGAAGATTCTTATAAATTCTTTTTGCCTCATTATTTCCCCCACGTGTTTTTACCACAAGTTCAGGAGTCATTTCTTGAGATGGTATTCCAATTTTACTAGAAGTGTTTTCAGAGATGAAGGAATGTGTGGACCCCGAATCAAACAACACACTGGAATAATCTGAAAAAACAAAGTACCTGATACAACTTTATTTGATGGCCCGACATCTGCTGAAGTAGTTGCAAAGGATTTCACCACCCCTTTTTTCTTATAGTCTAACTGCTTCCCATCACTCAAGCTCTTTGTCGGACACTCGTTTGCATAGTGACCCATCTCATTTCACTTAAAACATTTCACTAACTGTAAATCGAATTTGGACTTACCATCACCTTGATCTTTTTCAGTGCAATCACGAGCCTTATGTCCCATATTACAACATCGGTATCACTTCCCAGAATTCAGAAGACATTCCTCAGCATGCCTTTTACCACATTTATCACAAACTGGAAACTTAGTTTTCTTACCGTCAGAGCTTTTTGAATAATTCTTTCCTTTCTCCTGCCACCTCGGTCTCTTCTTCTGATGGTTGTTATAGAATACTTGATCATCAGAAAACTCCATTTCGACCTTCTCAGCACATCGATCAAGCTTTTTATAACTTTTAAAATCACGAGAAGATAAATCCCTTCAATATTTTGGCTTTATTCCTGAGTAAAAACGATTGATTTTACTATCAAGGTCTCGGATAAAATTTGGAGCATACCTTGATAATCGAGGGAACCTTTCTTCATATGCAGCCATTGATTCTTCCTCTTGCCTCAATTACAAGAATTTCTTTTCCATACTAAGTCGAACAACCTTAGGAAATTACTTCTCAAGAAACATACCTTTGAAATCATCCCAGTCGAGAGCATCAATCTCATCAGCATCCCTGATATTTTTATCCATCGACCACCACTGATCTGCTTCACCCTCCTAATGGTGAATAGAAAGACTAACCTTTTGATTGTCTGAACACCCCATGACATCGAAAATATTATCCAGTGCTTTAATCCACCCTTTAGCTAGCACAGGGTCAGATGATCCTCTGAGTGATGGGGGATGTTGACTCAGGAAATGTTCCACTACTGACATGTTCCTCTGCGGTTGATCTGGCTGATCTCATGCATGGATACCACCACCATTTATCGCCTGAGTCAACTGTTCCATTATTGAAACAAACTATTTAGTTCCAATTCTGACCATCTCAGGATGCTGATTCGGAAGGTTATTTCCTTCTCTATGCCTTCCAAGCACTGCTTCTCTATTTCCTCTGTGGAAAACCATTCTGAATAAACATGTCTTAGATGAATAAACATGGTAATCTTCAAATGCTATATCATTTCAGTTTGACCAAAAGAAAAAATATTTTTGGATAATCATTTAATAAAATTCTAACTTCTAAGGTTATCTAAACTACCCTCTGATACCAACTATAATGCCCCGGCTTTAAACCTTACTTAATCTTGAGTTATTACAACATTACACATTGAGGATCTTTTCAGGTTTAGAGTTTTAGAGAATTATATCATAAAAAATGCATTACATCCCACATTTAAACAATGTGGTTACAATAAAATATAGTATTCATTTTCCCCATCAACAGAAACATATTGAAAATAAAACATGGATTCTTTCTTGACATTTCCTTGAAACTATCATCTTATCATGTACCTTTCCCTTGACCTGTGAAAAACATTTCAAAAACATGGGATGAGCATAAAAAGCTCAGTATGGGTTATAAAAATATTGAAAGGAAACATGAGTTCATATATACATAAGAATGTAATCATACTTTACCCATAAAACATAGGCACTTTAACATACCTCATAAAATCATGACTAAATCATAGAAATCATAAGACATAAAGGTAACTTGAGGCATTCATAACATTCTTACGTAGGGATTAAACCTCTTGGTTACATTTGGAATACCAATCATAATATATTCCCTAAATATCTTCGGAGAAACCTTAACATTTCACTCCTTTGTGTTACACAATGCATTAGAGATCTATATCGGGCTCACCCGCCCTTAGTTTATCACGGAACCACCCATCTTCATAATAATTCCCAAGAACCATAACATAATCGTATCACATAAAACATGCATAAAGGAAACATAACATTTCCACATTTCAATTACAAGATATCAATACAACACATTGATATAATATAAACATAATGAAAACCATTTTCAATACCAAAATAAAAGAAATGTAAAACATGGTATTTATTTTTCATTTTAAAAAAGGTATGGCTTGTAGAGGAAGCCGAAACTCAAATAATGGTCACAGCGGCGGAGAATTCATTGTCGCCACATACGTACGATAAAAAAACATCCATTTTTGTCGTTTAGTAAAACGCTTCATATAAAAAAGATTACTTTTGGATAAACTTAAAAGTCAAAGGGGATTATACACTGTATAAAAGAAAGTTGTGTATAAAATAAAATATGCCTCAATGAAAGGAGATTGAGACGAAGTCCCATACCTTGGGTCCGAATTGACTCGATCGTTCTTTAATATCCTGAATAATAAACTTGAGTTAATTTATACTTGAATAAGAACCTTTTTCCAAGTTCATTATTCCTTTTATATCACTTATTACCATGTCATGAACACTATGTAATTATTTAAGTTAATAATGGTCCTTTTAACGATCATTGGTACTTGAGTCAAAAACATGCTCTTTATAATTACAAGTAGTTCATGTATCCATTATATCAAGAGTTATACTCATGATTTAGATATAATATATATCATATATATACAGTATATACTTGCATTTATAATATTACATAACGTTTAGAGGTAAGAAATGAAATGCACCGTTCATGGAGACGGTATGTCGTACGTACGCAGGAACGCTACTTTCATTTTTATTTCGCATTTTTATGGAATTGAATCATAATGATATATAGGTATATTATAATTCCAGTATAATATCATATATCTTACCATTAATTAAATCCTTTATACGTCCCACATATGGTATTAATTAAATCAAATCATTTTGAGGAGGCGTTAGTCCGCACTTCCTTAAATGAAGATATTGCGTTTACCCATAATGGAAACCATAAAGGTATGCCCAAAATGAAAAATACAGATGCTTAAGGAAAACATAAACATATTATATATCATATATTAATATAGTGTCATCTTAATGGACACCTTTGAAGGTGTTAAAAGAATGTTGAACAATCATCGTTTCGGGAGGCAGAAATTCGCCATCCACGGAAACAGTATGTTCATTAACCATTATATGTAGGTGTGTGTAAGTGTTGTTCGAATACTTCTTATAAAAATCCTAGTATATTTAAGATACTGGATTTGTTACAAAATAAATTAATAAAAAAAGTTTAGGTGGTTGGAGAAGCAAAATAAAACAAAAGGACTCAAGTGAAGACATTAACTTAAAATCGGGTAACTCTCTTTGATTTGAGATCAAAGGATTCCTTCGGAAGACTTCTGCCCAAAGTGAGTCTTCTAGGAGTAAAAGAGGGTTGTATAGAGACTAAATGTGCAGGGGTTCGCCGAGCCAAGGGATTTTGAAGTGTGGGTTAGGTGGTAGAGGTGGGGACCTTTTATAAGAGGAGAGGAGGGGTACTCTTTGAAAGGTATAAAAGGAAACTTTATTTTAAAATGTGTTTCGGATTTTAAAGGTCCCACAATGATATAATTCGAGGATAAAGTGATAAGAGTTATAAATATACCCATCCAATAGGTTTTTGACTAGTTTAGGTCTTAGATTTTGCAATATATTTTCATTCTATTTAAATCGTTAAATAATGAGGTAATGGATGCATCATCATGATGTCATAAATAGTTTAATTTATTTAATGTCTAAAAATTATAAAAAAAATACTATGATGTAGGAAATACTTATATCTTTCCAATGACAATTTATAGTCAAAAATATGACTTTTATAACCCCATCTAAAATTGTTTTAGTAAAACATCTCATGTTTGTGTCATTTTTACTTTAACAATAAATAAAAAGTTATTTATGTCATTTCCCAACCAAAGTGGCTCCATAGGGTCCCCAAGTTGACCCATGGATTGTCTTGGTCGGCCCTGAAACATTCAATAAGGGGAGGACATGTGTAAAGTTCATTTCAGATTAATGAAACATTAATCTTACCTTAAATTACACTAATTACCTCTAACCGCGATTAAAAACATAAAAGGTACTCTTCACCAAAAAATTATTATTATCACATTGAAACACATTTTACTTCTTAATGACAACCATGTATGCCAGATTTTTGAAATTCAAATCACAGATGTGGTAAAATGTCATTTAAACGAAAAATCACTTTTTATAAGTACTACTTAGTGGTTTCACTATTCATCAAAAATTGAAGTTTTTCATAAAAATACAAAAACATTACCCTAATCTATATTTGATATTCAGAATTCAAAAATGATTTCTATTTTAAAAAATTCAAAACATATTAGTTACATTAATTAATTTAATAATTAATTCCCGCAGTCATGACAAATAGCGTGTTTTTATGAAACAATATATATCAAAAGATTGACACTTGTTTAAGTCCAATTTCAAAGTGAAATTAATTCCAATGACCACCATTGGATTACATGGTAAAAATATATTATATTTACACTTTAAAAACAATTAAAAATATAATCTAACCATATAATTAAATTAGATGAAAAAGCATTTTTGATGTAAAATGCTGTATTTTTCACTATTCATTAAAAAATGAACATTGTCTGAAAAATACCAAAAATTTATCCCATGTAAATTTCAATGTCCCAATCATAAAGAATTTGTTTATTTTGACAAATATAGCTTATAAAATTGTCAAAATATAGATTTAAAAATGGTTTTCCATCAAAAGGAAGTAAAACAATCTTTTAAAAATATTAGTGTTTTCAGGCTTAAGATTGGATTTATTCTCATTTTAAACCTCTAAAACACTATATAATTCATAAATAGACATAGATAAAAATATCTATTATTCATTACTTACTTGGTATGTTACAATAAACATATGAGAACATCTTGGTATTTTGTTTGGGAACAGATTATGTGGACATATATAGAAAATAAATCCCTGTCTATATAATACAAGTGGACATTGATCTGGGATAAATGTTCCTAGGAGTGAAAACTACAACAAAGTGTTTTGGACTTGACTCATGGTATCCCGGTACACGACTACAATCCTTAATGTTCACCTGGTTTGTCATTCCTTAGGGTTATTCTTAGGATAACTCACATAATATTTAAAAAGCCATTATGAAGGATTTATTCCCCCGAAGTAAGCAAAGTATATGGTTCTTGGATTTACAATTCATAAATTTATGCTATGTGCTATATAATGATTTGAGTTATACAGAGATCATAATTTTATTAGCTTATTTACAATATGGAATTGATTAGAAATGTAACATAGGAGAAGTAATGATAACTTCACCAATGTACTTGATTGAAAGGGTAATATGAATAATATCTATAATGGTCTTAATCAATTATTTTAAATGAAGATTTTATCCCATGAATACTTATCATATGAGAAAATTGTATCATGTGTTAACAAGTTATGTAATGAATTATCTAATTCTCATGGCATTGAAGGGTAGAAAAAACGAGGATAGTATTGGGAAATATGGATAAAGGGAATAAGGGGAAGAAGTCTTCTCCCTCATGTGATAATTATAGAAATAATCAACTAGGTAAATTAATTAAGGGAATGAGACTTTTTTATATGTGTGAAGAAAAAGGATACCCATTTTGTCATTACAAGGGTAAGAAATGTTTTTCCAATTTACAATGCTTCAACTACAAGGATATGGGATACTATGAAAGCCAATGTCCCAATCATCAAAGGAATATTCCCGAAATTATTATACTGGATAATGATTATATTGTGATATTGCATCAGATAATGTGGAATAATTAATATTCCTCAAAAAAATCATGTCGTTTAGAAATTTTATCAGTAATGTACTTGTTATAAGAATTATGGAATATATGAGGTTTTTACTTCAATAATATTTCATTAAGTGTTGGAGGTCTTATGAAGAATTGAACAAAAGAATGTGACTTAATAGAATGTTAATATATTTGGAAGCTATGTGTTTGTGGTAATGAAAACCCCATAATATATATTTTTTGTTGAGATAATGGTGAAGAAATGATTTATTTGGATAAGTACTGACTACCTTGGAACTGATTATTGACTTGTCGATATGTAATATATTCTATCATCGATGGTGTTTAAAAAACATTTTTATTTATGTAATATATCCAATAACATGTATCTTACTTATGTAATAAGGAAGAATGCATGGTTTTTACGCTAATTCTTGTTATTACCATAAATTAATAGGATACGGGTTGATGTAATTCACATGTTTGGTTTCTGAAAATTTAGTGCTGCTTCATGTTGACTGATGGTAAATGATAAGTTAATCATGTATATTTAGAGACCTACATTATAAAGTGTTGAATAATTATATTTCTGTCTTTTTAAAAATTTATTAAATGTTTTAAGTTGATCACTATATGATATTTTGGAGTTTAATGTATTACATCACCATATGGCCAAACCTGTGCTAAGTGATGGGTTTTAAATAGTTCAAGGTGAAATCAGAGGATGATTTTTTAAATATAATTTTATATTTATAATCTTATAGAGTGAACTAATTCGTCAAATCAAGGAAAATAGTCTTAAATAATTTATTATCCTATTATCAGATTCTTTGATAACATCGACAAATATTTTTACAATAGTTTATCGTTTTTTTCAAATAAACATTCATAAAACCATCTTCTCTATCACATTACATCAGAACATAATATTTAGATATTTCATCCATGTATAGGTTTTTACATACCACTAATATAACCCCGTTCGAAAGCATAATTTTTGTATTGACCACCTCACTTCACTAAACCTATTTTTTGAAGGATATTTTATTAACCCTATTCCTGATGTTGGATTCCCCTAAGAGAATTTTCATGTATCAAATATTAACATTCAATGTTCAATTTTAAATTTCATGGAATGAATTTTTATAAGGATAGAATAATGTAACACCCCATGAATTTAAAATTATCTTTAATATAGAAAATATGAAAAACTATGTCTCTACAAAACAAAACTTTATTATAACATTACCAATAAATAGAATATTTCCACTTTTGTAATTTTAATTTCAATAAACTAACTTACATAGTTGTGTTCAATATGATATTTAGAATTTGGTAAGATAAACATAATATTATATAAATAGTAACATACCCCAATGAATGCGAACATACACTTATGAATAGTAATGAATAGTAAAGAATAGTAAATCAGCCAAATAAATATCAAATTCACCCATGAATTTATAAATACAATTTAGACATCTTATAAATGAAAATTAAATCATAGTATAAGTATTAGTATTTTTGTATGTAATAAAAATTATAATTAAAATTTTATTATTAATTTAATTATTAAAAATGGAATTGTATTTTCATAAAATTTAATCATAAATTGTTACTTTATTGTCTTATGGTTATAAGATTTTTTTGGGACCTTGATTAATTTCTCAAGGTGTTATAAAAATATTTATTTTTTTTAAGTTGTTTTTTTGGAATAAATTATTATTTTATTGAAAAATTAAATTAAAAATATTAAAACAATTATTTTCTAAAAATGGATTAAATTTTTCAATTATAAACTTTGATAAATAGTTGGGGTGAATTTTTGGGATTTTTCTAAATTACATGAATTTTTTGTGGAAAGTAAAAATACAGTTTTGAGTTTTCTGTATGTTTAATGACATCATATTTATGTAATAACTAATATAAAATGATGGTATACTTGTGTAATGTAAAAAAATACATGAGTTGTCCCATATGGATAGTACCTTTGGAAAATACCATGGGAAAGCCCATGGTTTTTCAAAATCCACTAATGAGGTGTCCTTTGAAATTAATAAAAAACTCCATCTCATTTACTATAAATACCCTCTAATTCCATCATTTTCGTTCATTCAAACCCATCATAAACGAATATCTAGTTGTTTTACCTTTGAATAACTCCTCCCAAGGTGTAATAATGACCACAAGGTCCCAACCATCATGTTTTAGGAGTTACTATACAAGATAAGGTAATCTACCACCCTTCTCTTTTTCAAGAATTCATTTTAGGTTATTATTTATAATTTATTTCGGATTATGATAGGATATATCATTCCATATATAACCTTTCTATCCATAATATTTATGAATTATGATAGACTCATTTTTCTGTCATTAACATATTTTAAAAGTTTTTATGCTACTTCGTTAGGTAGCCAAATTTTTCGTAAGGGATTTTGGAACATTTCTTTTATTTTGAGTTCCTTTGTTTTTCTTTCCACCCCCCATTTCATCAAAATGTTGTGATGACACTAGTATATTAATTATTCTGGAATTTTTTCGTGATAATGAAATAAATCTTCATCTTCTCTCTTTTTACATTCTTTTAGACTAAAAATGAAAACACCATCCGAGATGTGCTAATTTACCACATACAAGGACGATGGGTTTTCAATTTAAATTACCATCTTATATTCATGTCAATAAACCTTAATTATGGTTGAAAGAGAATATAATAAATTTATTATGTCTCATATATGGTTCTTTAATCATTTTGAACATATGTATTTAATTTATAAAGATAAATGAGTTCATGGTGTTCAAAAACAGCCAATTAATCCAAACAGTTATTATTAAATAATTTATATAATGATTCAAATTCACCACAAGTAACCAAATAAAATTTATAACCATGTAACCTTTTGGATGTTCATTAATAAAATATAACATTAATTCTATAAAACAATAATCATTTTACATGATTCTCTATTCTTGTATTTAAGTATACCGATCAAGGAACAAATGAACACGAACAATGAAATTGAACCTCTTAACCCAAAAAAAATTCCACGAATGAACATAATAAGGTTATAATAAATAAATTACATGTATAAGTGGTTAATAAAATATCAATTAATGAATTTAATTTGGTTATCCATGACACTAAGACCATGTGAAGAACACCATCGGACTTAAGGTAAGAGCTTCTTCATCCCAATTCCATTTTGGTGAGATATTTCATAATCACTTCTATTACATGTGTATTTTGTATATATACTGACCATTGATGTTTCATATGATGAATACATTTATGTTTATTATATTCAATGTCTCATTTTATGATTATTAATTTTGGGGCATTGAATTTAATTGATTGCATGTTTTATGTATATTCTACTCGAACCTCTATTTTTATTAGGTTTCTCTAATTATCTACTCAACTAATAGATATTCTTAATTATTATTATGTAATCCACATAAATTATGTGTAAATTATATATATATATATATATGTGTACAAACCAGAATCCTACTTTCATTTATGGAGAGTCATATGTTTTAAAAGTATCATTCAAAAATTCTTCCTAAAATGTGTGTAAGATTCAAGGAACTTCTTGTAGTCTTACTAATTTTGTTGTTCACTCTATAATCTATTTTGAGAAATATTTATCTTTCTAATATAAATCTTTTTAACATGAAAAAAATATATTGGCTCATTTCTAGTTTTATAAATGAATATGTTTTGCGCATTAAAATCTCTTCAATGATTTCCATAACCTATACAAGAATGTTTTAAATCATAAGATTCATTAAAAACACTTTTTTCATGATTTCAGTGTAGTGGGACATCATTTATGTTTAAAATTTAATCTCAATTTCATTCCCTTTTATTTCCAGAGATATAAATTTTTACAATATTATTTCATGATAAGGACAAATGATTTTTCAAAATAACTATTCCTTCTTAAGTAGAAATAGAATTTTTATCAACTCACATTAACATTTATATGATATATTATTTGTTAACTAAATACTTATTACAGGTGGTGGATATACTACCCTTTGTTCTATCATATCAAGTGTATCCTTATTCTCATGATATTCTAAGGGATTATGATTTGAATGTTTCAAGGTGGTATGAGACACTTTGGAATGTTAAGGATTATTTCCTCAAGATTTTTTCTATAGTCTCATTTAAAATTATCTATATTTATGTCAATATCCTTTGATAAATCCTATATTTAATATATATTTATATCCATTGATATAATCTTCAAAACATGTTGTTGAAGGGTTTCTGGATTGTATTAATTTGGATGTGATATCTTGATACCAGTCACCATCTAACTTTGAATGGTTAGTGTTTATGTTTATTGACTGGGAAATGTTATTTACACTTCATATGTTAGTTACAATATAAAGGAATATAAGGTTTATGATTATTCCCATTCATAATAGTAATTCATTGTCCTAATTATGTGATGGGTGAGGACAACTATTACTAAATTGAGGCATCAGTTGGACTCGTGAGACAAACTAGGTTAGGGCACGAGGCCTTGACAAAATGGTTATTTATGGTCTTGGAACAAGGCCTTGAGGGTATAGTTATAATGCCCGACATATGAATTTCCCTCAATAGGATAACACTATTGATATTTAATGTGATTATTAGACTAATAGAATATCCTTGATTATGTTTTATTATAGAATTATTTATTCACCTCTTATTTCTGCCATAATGTGTTCTTGTTTATTTTTAAAGGCATGTGATTTAGTTATTCACTAGGCCTAATGTTTATGTTTATGATATATTATGTTGTATTTCATACTCATATTGAGCATCCAAGTTATCCCCTTTCTTATTTTCATTTTATTAGGACATGAATAAGTTTATTATGAACGACCTTCATGGATAAACATAGAGTTGTGGATGTTCCCAATAAAACATTAATGTTGTATTTCCTTTCATTTTGTAATGTTGAACCTATGTAAATATTTCACAAAAAAAACTACTAAAAATCTCATTCAATCAGGATTTTATTCCTTTTTTATCATTCCAATGTACTAAAATAATTTAGTAGCTCTAGGATTCTGTGGTTGGGGGAATTACCAGACTCATTTCCAAGTCCCAATAAAATAGGGCCACAGTCACCAGAAAATATTAGTTCAAGAAAATAGTTAAATCCCAATCATAACTCCATTTTCTTCATGAAATCTTCTATGAATTGATGAACATTATGTTTCCATTTAGTTCATCCCGTAGCCTCAAATTATTGAGATCTTGTCACATCAATTCACATGTTGAGGTCACATAATGAAAAACCGTGTATCACATTGGTTAAACCTATATGTCCTAAAACTCTAGAATCCTTATTTTCGCAGTCGTATGATTTTAAAATGTGTTTTATAAATCGTTCCTATAACATGTTACATTGAACGCACTTTATCCTCCTTTCATGATATGAAAAAACGATTCCCCCCTGGGCCATCACCTAAGAATACCCTTTGATTATTCAATATAAGTTACCTACAACACAGTTCAGGCCCCTTGACTATTTTTTGGAATCTATGCGAACTCGCTCATTATATTTCATTTATGGCCTTTTTCAGATAGATATTTTCACCAAATTTGTGTGTACATCCATGTGTCTTGAACCACATATTAAATTTTCCTTCATTCATCCCAATGATTCATGTAAATATTCTTTTGGGTAACCATATACATTTTCACCAAAAAGAACCCCACATAAAAGTAGTGGTTCGTAGCCATAGATGCTCACAAACCATTATAGGCACACGATATGAAATTATTACAATGACATTTTGATATGTTCCCTATTTACAAAATGGTCAATGGTTGATCCATATTTGTTTTTCCTCATTCATAGTGTATGGTGGTGTGATTTTTGTGTCTGAAACATGTTATAATTTCACCCCAACTAATTTTTCACCCTCTTAAATGTTCTAGATTTTGGGGGTCAGGATTCACATCCTTTACATTTACCCCGATATTTGGATATGATTTAACTCCCCCAGAATTACCCCACTCATGAACATGCACAGGTTGACAAAGAAATCCAGTTTTATAGAGAATCCCACTCTCCACCCAAATCATTCTTGGCAAGGTTACTTCTTATAGATGATGATGTTTTCAGATAGATGGTGTTAAATTCCTATCTGATATACTCATATATGTGAGAAAACACCTATTTTTCCATTTTTTCCCACAAAGATCATGACTCATATTGTATTAGGATTAAATTATTTATTTCAATCCTAATGTGATCAATTTACAGCTAATAAAAACCCACTTATTATTATGTGGAGTTTAACGGAAGAATACATGAATAGTTTGGTATGGTCATCCACACACTATATAATATCCTTTGTTTAAAAAAATGGTGCTCCCTTGGGCTCTACCTCAGCAACTGAGTAGTCCATCCTATATAAAAACAAGCATGTGGACTCTAGAGCATGTTTTGGCATAGTGATCTATTTTTCTTCCTGATCTACCACTAAGTGAACCTTTTCATCCTTAATTTGAACCCATACCATCTAAACTTATCAAAAAACCATCATGGATTCATCTTCTTCTATCATAGACCTTTCCTCCACCGATGAGACTATTAATAAGATAATGATCTATATAAATTCTCCAATGAATATTTTTTAAAAATAAACCTAATACTTGTACTGAAAAGGTTATTTTTCAGTCACATGGAGCTTCATGGGACCATCATATGGCACCTAGTTCAAGGTGACTTTAAACTAATGATCATGCATGTACACATTCTCAATGGGATAATTAGAGGCCAATGCATGAAGATCATGAGTGTTGACCCCTTTAGAGGCCTTGTTAAATATCCAGTGATGGATAAAAAACATCCAAATTAATAATAATTGCTTTAAATTGTGGGTGATAACTTGTTTCACACTACTCCAAGCCATGTACATGATGATGTGATTATATTGGGTGATGTCAGCTTTATAATATTCTAAATCCTTAGGTTTCATTAACTCATAATCTAGAAAAATGTGTAACAACAGTAGTGGTAGGGTCATCCACCTAGATCCTCTTGGATGGATCGAGTTCTAGTTATAGGGGGATAAAACATTAATATTAATATTAATTTATGGAAAACATCTATTCCAACCCTAGGTTCCATTCCACAAGAGAAATCATTCGCATTCGAAACCACTCTTGAAATAAATGCTGGTTTAACCTAAAAACCAACTCTTTAATGGTTTTCATGAATGATTGGAGAAGGAAACTGGTTCTACAAGTAAAATATTTTTTCTATCATCTCACCCTCTCAAAAAATATTTTAAACGAAAACTTAAAAGTTATTTTAACATGAAAGGCTAGTAAAATATTATTCGTGTAATGGAAAAGAACCCAATAGGGTGTGTTTGGGAGAAATTTGTTTATAGAGTCTTGAAGTGGAAATCCACCATTAAAGACCCCTCGAAATTGGTTTACAACTAATCAATTGTCTTCAGGACCCTCATAATTTTCCATCAAGGAGCTGCACAAAACAAACATATTTATGAAATAGAATCTAACAACACCATGATGGTTTTTAAAAGACCAGGCTCAATGAAATTGGGTATTACCATAACTGTAACATCACTGTTCCAAGTACCACCAAATGTTTCCCCATACTCGGTTGGTATCATGGACTCAATATCATTTCCATAAATGTGAGAGGCTACCTACTAGCAGTGAGGGCCTTAAGTTTGATGGTGGGAAAACTATTCCCTCATTGGAAATGTAACACAACAGAAAGAATAATATAAAACCATCGTAGAAGCATCAATACCATACAAAAAGGTAAATAGAAGAAGACTTAATGTAAAAAACAACTTGAGAACTTATATAAATGATTTTAATGACCTGAACTTTTGAATAATATTTGTTTCCAGAATATCTGTGTTATTTCATTTTATACTCCACAAACTATATCCTTTAATTGATGAAGTGATACTGATGGGTTTCAACTGTTATATGACCATTGGTCCATATGAACATTGAAAAAACCTCCTAACGTTACAATTATTGTGTATAAATACAAGTGATCTTAGTTAATTAATACTTAAAAAAGATTCGATGGCCTCACCAAGTAGACTTGGGTCGTACGATGTCCTTCTGATAGAGCTATGGAATGAAGTAGAATCTCTGGACCATGCCCAAGCTGAAATTCAACATGTGAATCTTGAACGGAATCGCCTAAGGGATAAGTTCAAGCTGATAGAAATCACCACTAGGGAAATTTTATCCCAGCTGCCCCAAGATTCTATCACAAAATCACACCTTACACATAGGTCTTATGTAGGTGTTATAACAGTCTGTGTAATGAGTCCTTAGATACTTTTTGTAATCCCTTGGTATAAATTAAATTGTTATTTATTATTATGGTAAAAAAATTTAATTTTCAAAGGTCTGAATAAATATAGGATGAATATTATTGATGAATATTGGAAAAATGTTATTTTAAAATATTCATGTAAATTTTAAATAATTAATAATATGAAATGATTTTCAAAAAATGGTCTTCTACAGTTGTAATAAATAAGAAATTTAGAGTCTAATAAGATCAACTTTTTTAGTGAATAATAATGTATGAATAGTAACATAACCCTTTTAATAGTAATGAATAGTGGTGAAAAGTATATCGGCCAAAAAAATAAAAACTTCACCCATGAATGTATATATACAATTTAGACATCTGAAAAGTGAAAAAACAATCATAGTATAAGTTTTGTTATTTTTGTAGTTCATAAATATTTTTTTTTAAAAAAATATAATTAATGTAATAATTTAAAATAAAAAATTATTTTCATTAAATTTAATCATAAATTTTTACTTTATTGTCATTAGGTTATACGATAATTTAATTGGACTTTGACTACCTTTTTAGGGTATTATAAAACGAGTTATAGATTTAATGTTATTTATAAGGAATAAATACTAATTTTATTTAAAAAGTTGAATTAAAAATATATAGAAAATATTTTTCATAAAATTGGGTTTATTTTTTGGATTTAGAGCATCGATATTAGGTTATGGTGAATTTTTGGGATTCTTCTGAAATAGCTGAATTTTCAGTGAATAGTAAAAATACAGTTTTGAGTATCGGGTGTTTAAAGACCTCATTAATGATGATGTAATGATGTAATAATTATGTAATAATTATGGTTGACTTTTGAAGAGTAATATATGCTATGAGGTGTCCCATGTGGCCAATACCATGAGAAATCCCATGGTTTTTCAAATACCACCGATGAGGTGTCCCTTGGAAAGTAAATAAATATTCCCTCACATTTTTTATAAATACCAATCCATTCCCTAATTAATTTCATTCCAAAACCCTCTTAAACTATGTTAAATTATTTCTACATCATAATTAGTCCTCCCAAGGTTCTCTAAATCCACACATGGTCCCAGCCTTCAAGCTTTCGAAGTTACTGTTCTTGGTAAGGGAAACATTCACCCTCCTCTTTTATTCATGATTTCATTTAAGTTATATCTTCCAGTTTCCATATTATTATATGGGTGTATGTTCTTATATATATCTTTCATATGTTACATTTCATTTCCAAATTATGATATTCCCTCTCCACTCTCATTAATTTATTTTTCTGAATTTTTATGTGATGCTATTACGGTACTGAATTTTCGTAAAAGAAATCGCATTTTCACTTTTCATTCAAGTTTACTTTTCATGTAGTATGTCATTCAAATATCTTAACCGTGATATTATTGAAATATTATTCTGTCCCTATACTCTAAAGTTATTTATTTAGGGATGGGATACCCTTTTCATGTCTGTTTTTATTGTTTTCTAAAACCATGTTATATAGCAGTTATGCGGTATAATTTTCATCTCGAAATCTCTCTCTATTTTTCTCAAGAAATTCTCTGGTTTTATTTATGTGAATACCCAAATTTATTTTCATTTATAAAGGTCTTCATAAAGAAATAAAATTTATCTATTCGATTCTAGAATTTTCATACATATAACCTTTACTCCCTTTCCATGGGTTATAAATGACATAATGAATTATTTTTAAGAACTTTATAAAGTGTCACGATGTTGAAATAAAACCCATTTCATTTATTCTCATTAGATTATTTGTGAAATGCTTGATTATTATCTAAGTGGTTCACATGAAAGTAAATACTTATTAACTGTGTTCCCTGATTGTGCTCCAATGCATTGGGTAACGAATTTAATCTCTAGATATGACAAGTTTCACAAAACCTTGGTGAATAACCTTGGTATTTTTTATGAAACCGTGGGGATGAACCTTGTTGATATATTCATTAATTAATAAATTAAATTTTGTAGCCACATAATCATGTTATGATTCATGTTCTTTTTATTTTGATATTACTCTACTTCCATTGCTCATTTCCTTTTTTTTATCATGTTCTTATTGATATGACAGGTAAACTGATTCCCTTGTTTACCCTTACTAGGCCTTCTGCTCACCCTTTATATTGATTTATGTCTCCATGTTTTGAGATGCAGTAGTTTTACGTAGGATGAACTTTTTAAGAGGATTTTAAAGGGTATTTAAAAGTGTGTTTTATGTTTTTATGTATTTTGTTTCTGATTTCCAAGACACTAGACTTTTATGATTCTCTGTCTGTAAGATGTTATCAAAAGTTGTGACATAAAAAGGCAGGATGCCATAATTATACACATCTTATATTTCTAGGAAATAAACCAAACAAGTTACAATGTTGTAATATAATACTATACCAATGTAAAAGAAAATAAAACTCCAACAACATCATAATCCTCAGCTTGGTCCCAAGCTCTCCAGCTCCACAAGAGTCATGTACCTAATGTAGAAGGGTGATTTCCCTTATCTATAACTACAACAATATAACTTGTTTGGGCCCAGAAGAGTGACCCATACATGGTGTGAGATGAATCCCAATAGGCAACCACCCAATGATATTTTCCTAACTATCAATGAAAATATATAGAAATAAATTTGAAAAATAATGTAATAGATAAGGAAGTACTCAAAAGTAAACAATCCTATAGTTTCAACTACATTCATTTACATTTATTTATTAATAAACTAAACATTCACAAGAAACCCTCTAGGAATTTCTCACAGCATGTCCCCTCTAGTTCAACTAATCAATCACATGTATCCCTCTGGGTATGTTCTCACATCCTAACCCCTCTAGTTCAACTTATACAAAAGAGATATAATGACCCTCTAGGATATCTCACATATTCTAACCCGTTTTTGGTCCCATAAAACAAAGACTCTCTAAGGAAGCAATCATTGGTATTTCCTCTTGTGGTCTTCTAATGATAAACTATAGACTCTCTGAGGAAGCAATCAATTTCAATTCCCCTCATGGTCTCGTAATGGTAAAATAAAGAGTCTCTGAGGGGGAACTCAATGTCAATTCTCCTATGGTATCCTAATGTGATAAGTATAACAGACACTCTTGGGAAGCCGTCAACGTCAATTCCCCCTATGGTCTCACTACACATGTTTCCCAAAACCCTATATAATGAAATCTTCCACAAATAATATTCAACAGCCAATGTAAATATCAAATACTACATTTCTACATAGCTATAAATCATATCACAATCATGTCAGATAATTTTAACTCGATCCAAATAAATAGGCATGGAAACAAAGCATCCTAACATGAAATTCTAGACCCAACATCCAATATCAAATTAAACATGGGAAAACACATCCATTTAATTGTAATAAACCATATTCATGATCATGAAACCATACTCATGCAATCAATAAATAGAAATAATCAATATCGTAAAATTCCCTTATTATGAAATACCCTGAACTAGAGTATGGGGTACCTTTTTCACATATAATTTACAGACATCTATGGAAAGGTACAAGCCACCTACCTTCATGTTGTATGATCTATATAGTTGAAAATCATCCTTTGAATCAACCTAGAATGGCGTAGACCAATAAAAATGTCAGAAAAATTTATCGTTGAATAACTCAATCAAGAGAAGAAATAAAGAGATGAGGATTTAGATGAAGGAATAAATCTCTATAGAGATTCCAAAATAATTGACGGTGTTCGATTCAGAGATCAGTTCGAGGGTCAGGGGCTCAGAGAAGAATCGACGATATTCATCACTCTAGGATGAGACAGGGCCAAAGTAAGATGTTTTTGTAAACAAGACGCGACCCCAGTCCGATATATGAATTAAAAATAAAAATACATATCATGTTTATTAAGGATACATGGTTTTTATAGGTCTTTTCTGGGCCTTCCTTTAGCGGCCCTACCAGATCGTCACATAGTCATGTATGTGGTCATGTCACAACCAAAAACAGCCTAGAATCAGTGCCAGAGTACACAACATGTACCAGGAAATACACGGAGTGTACTCCTAGAATTTTCATTCATCCCTTTTTTTCTCAAAAACAACCTAAATTAAAAAACATGCCTTAAAAGAAGATCCAGTTTCTTAAAAGCATCCACCCTCAAAGAAATTCATCCCTGAATTTCTATATCAAGGTGGAAATGAAAAAGACCCATTCAATAGCTCTGTCTACTACAATCATACATCAGTCTCCCTCTCCCAAGTCACATCATTTACTCACTCATGCAACCACAACACCCGTACTAGATAAACATACCTACCACGGAGAACCTTCGTGTTGTGATCAACAATCCAGATAGGATTGTCCTCGAATGATGAATCCACCTCCAACTCAACCTCCTAAGGTTGAATACCCTGAAATGGGTCTAAGAAGTAACATCATAGAAGAGAATCATGAAAGACATCCTGCATAGCCTAGTACCTCTGAGGTAACTACAACTGATATGAAACCGGCCTGAATCTCTCAAAAAACTCAAACGGCCCAACGTATCTTAGTGAATGCTTTCCCTATCCCCTAATCCTATTTCCCAACCATAGAATGACATGTAGAGAAACCTGATCTCTGTCATTGAAATCTAGAGGTAATCTCTTCTAATCAGCATTAGATTTGTGTTAAGACAGTATAGTTTCCATCATCTTCTGAATCAACCTCACCTACAATGTGGTCTCCTGGACAAGATGAGGTCCCAGCACAGCTGCCTCTCCTACTTCTAGCCATGATATCTGTGATTGATATGTTCTACCATACAAGTCATCATAATGTGCCACCTTAATAGTTAATTGAAAACTATTATTATAGAAAAAATCCACTATAGGTATGTAATTCTCCCAGAAACCTCCATAATCGAGGATGCATACTCAAAGCATGCCCTCCAGCAACTGTATCATATGATCGGACTGGCCATCTGTCTGGGGATGGTAAGCTTTACTAAAATGAATCTATTTACCCAAATCCCTTTTTAGTCCCTAACATACCTGAGAAGTATAACATGCATCCCTATCAGAAAAAATTGATTGTAGAACCCCATGAAAATGTAAAATCTGACAGATGTACAACCTTTCGATCAAATCAACACTGAAGGTCTCCTTTATTGGTAAAAAGTGTGCAACTTTCATGTGTCTGTCAATGACATCCCAAATTGAATCATTCTATCTAGGTAACCACGACAAACCTATCATGAAGACTATCATGAAATCATTCCACTTCCACTCAGGAATGTGTAACTGCTGCAAAATCCCTTCTGGTCGCTGATGCTCTGCCATCAGCAAACGAAAGGTGGAACATCTCATTACAAAACTAGATACATTTCTTTTCATACCTAGCCACTAATACTGACAGTATATATCTCGATACATCATGGTGATGATAGAATGAACTTCCCAAACTGATTAGTGAAAATCCCACCTCAGGTCCATGCATATGTCTGCTGACAACCATACGTGCACGTGAAAGCACATGACCTCATCCTCGCCTACGGTCCACCCAGGAATAGGGTCCTACTCTGGCACCCTCTCCCATAGAACAAGTACATTAGAATATATTAGCATCCTCATTCTCACTCGATCAGGTAGAGTATAGGTAACAACTATAGAATAAAAAAATGTTTTCCCCTTTCTGTCATGCACTTCCAAATGCATCCCAGAGAACAGAACCATAAGCCTCCACTCATAGCTGGCCTCAAGAAATGCATGTATCTGAGTCCTCCTGCTCAATGCCTCAGTCAGTGCATTGCCTTTCCCATGATTGTAAGCATGTTCAGAGTCAAAGGACTGAAGGTACTCAACCCATCTTCGTTGTTTGAAATTCAGATCGCACTTAGTAAAGATAGACTTAAGAATTTTATGGTCAGTGAAAAACCTAAAATGCTATCTTAGAAGGTATTTTCTATAGAAACGTAAAGAATGAACCACTATAGACAACTTGAGATCATGTGTCTGGTAATTAATCTTATGTGGAATCAACTGTCAAGACCCATACACAATGAATCCACCCGCTTCATAAGCACTACTCGCAGCCCAATACCTGATGAATCACAGTAAACTGTATAGCTTATGCCTGACTCTGAAAAAACTAGTATTGGTGCTAAATTCAATCTCCCATTCAACTTTAAAAGGATGAATTGTAGGTATCTGTCCACATGTACAACACACCCGTCTTAGTCAGGCCTTTCGGTGTCTCTTCGAAGCATGAAAAGTACTATACGAAACTTCTGTAGTAACCAGCCATCCCTAAAATACTCTATACGTCAAATATGTTCATCGGCTTCCCCAAGAAAATTACTTTTCCCACATTCTCTGGGTCTACAAATACTCATGTATCTATGCTAACTTTCCCTAAAAAGTGTATCTGATCCATCCAAAAGTGGAATCTTGAGAGCGTATCATATAACTGATGCTCTCTCTGTGTACTAAAAAAGATTTAAATATGGGTAGCATGGTCATGTTGAGTGTGGGAGTACACCATGATATATTCCACAAAAACCACCAAAAAGGAGTCCAAGTATGAATGGATCACTCAGTTCATCAGTACAATGAAAACTGCAGGGATGTTCGTGAGATCGAATGGCATAACCACATACACTAATAGACCGTACTTAATTAAAAATGATGTAAGATGTATATCAGATGGTCTAACAAGAAAATGATGATAAATGGATCTCATTTATATATGAGAGAACACCCAGGATCCACAAAGCTGATCAAAGATATCATCAATCCTCAGAAAGGGATATCGGCTCATGACCATCAACTTGTTTAGCTTCTGATAATCCACACAATGTATGAGGGTACCATCCGCCTTCTTCACAAACAATACAAGAAAACCCCAAGGAGAAGTATTGTGTTCGATAGACCATTTTCTTGTAACTACCCTAACTACCTATTGAGCTCCCGTAACTCTAGTGTAGCCATCATATAATGATGAACGGACAGCGGTGCCACTCTTTGCACAAGCTTAGTAGATAACTATGTCTCTCTCTCCAGAGGAAACCCTAAAAATTCCACTGTAAAGTCATCCCTGAAATGATCCACCACCATAAGAATGTCCATTTGTGAAGTCCGCTTATCATCCACATAAAAACTAGAAATCTGGGATATAACTCCTACAAACCAATGATGCTCAAGCCCTACTCTACTTGTCTGGACATCTCATTCTCTCTTATATAGAAATAGACCGCCCTCTAGTGATGTGAAACTCACCCTATGGTGATACCAACCAACAAAGGCCTGGAAGGAGACTAACTATTCCATTCTTGGTATGACATAATTTCCCATCATATATAAGACATATAGGTCCCATAATAAGTGATACCCACCAACATTAGTAGAGAACACCTTGCACTAACTTACCCTAGTCGCTCTATTCCCAAACGGAATGTCTAGAATCAAGATATTAGTAGAAGGATCGATATAGAGCCCCAGACTATTCAAAACAGCAAAAGATTTGAAACAATGGGAAGCCCATGTATCAAAAAGTGCTGAAGATAAACATGAGGTAACCAAAATTGTAACTCTAAATGTAGAGGGTTCATGATCCTACTCGTATTGGGAGTGATCCACTAAAAATGTCTGACTTGTACCACGACCCTATGACCCTGCCTAACCACCCTGAGTGGATCCACCCTATTGTTGCAAAAAACTTGGTGACTGGCTACCATGACCACGACTTCCACCTCGGCCTGAATGGCCTGAAAAATCATGTTCCCGGACTGATGATAAAGTACTAGTCCTTTTCTAGAACGCGGAGTCATAGAAGAACCCCTATCACCAGCTGGTGGTGAGAAAAACAAAATGAAAACCTGAATATGATCCATCTTTCAGCAAGATTGGCACTCTACTGGGTCTCTTAGTCATTGTGGCCTTGTAAAACCTCCCTTCCCACACTGCTAGCATTCCACCTGGCTACTTAAATGTGTGTCCCACCAACTCGGATATCCTTGTATAGACTCCTTGAGTCGCTTCCTACTATCAACCAGAGAATCACCAACCCTAGATGATGAACCTCCCTGGCCACAACTCTCAAATCCCTCAAGTTCCGCTCTATGATCAGTGTCTGGTTGACTATTGATGATAATGTAGTCAACCTAAATATGTTCACCAAAGATCAGATGCCATTCTTGTGACCATCCTCAAACGTCCTTTCCAGGAATAACTCATCACCCCCTAGAATGGGTGTAATGCACTATAGATCTATAAAGTGATAAGAATACTTCATAACACAGATTGTACCCTACTCCAAAAATAGGAACTCCAGGGCTCGATCAGCCCTCAAAGTCCTCAGGTAGAAGTAGTTATAGAAGTTATGTTGAAACCCATATCAAGCCATGCCCTACTAGATTCTATCCTATGACATCACATCCACCATCGTATGGAGGAATCCCAAATCATGTTATTGGCGAGCTTCAACCTCCTCTATCAAGGAGCCTCCAGATGGTTGAAGATCGATAACATAGATTCTAACCATGACTCTGCAGCCTATGTTCCTACATCCCTTGAGAATGCAGACGGATACTGATACTGAAAAAACCCACATCAACTCTACCATTGATGGGTATGGAGGCTGTGATCCCTCGAAGGATTGAATAATCCTCATGATACCATCTCTAAAATGAGCATCACCACCTGTATCCAGAATGAGGGTTAGTGATAAGACAAGAATGATAGAAGGGTCTACTGGTAGTCCCTGATCGTCCATGTCTAGTGTCTAATTGTTTCCCAACCATTGATGTACAATTGGAGGACATCTCGGTGGCATGACTCTACAGGGTTAAGCGCACACCTTAGGTCAAGTCTACCAAAGACTCAAATTTAGATGTGCAATAAAGGAATAATAGAAAGAAATCATTCATGTTTTTTTCTAAACATTGATACACCGCGTGTAAGACTCCTACACAGAGTATTACCCAAATCCTTTACATGGTTGTGTACGTTTTCCAAGCCAGGTTGTGTAACACCCCACACGCAACATATTTTCCCTCGACACAGAGTGTACTTAAATCCTCCCACTACCCGAGTTCCTCCACACAACTAAACCACATGGTTCTCTTCGAACAAGACTACTTGTTGTGTTCACCCTAAACACGGAGTGTAGAACTAAAGTTTCAACCACCCTTGATGTTAGTCACACAGTCAGAGACACAGTTGACTCTACATGGTGTTTTTGTGCCAGACACGGTGTGTACTAGCTAATTTTCTTCCACCCATGTCATTTGTCACACAGCCAAACACCCGGTCTCTACAACATGACATGTATGTCTAGTACACGGTGTGTCAAAAAAATGATTTCCCAACCCCATGTCTCTTCCCACACAGTCAATCACATGGATAAGATATACAAGGCATGTACATAGAGTACCTGGCGAGTACATAAGAAAAATAATTCCTTCTAGAACATAAAGACACATGGCATGTATTCACCATTACAAACCGTGTATTATAAGATTTCTCATACTGTAAGCCTCAAACACTACTCTGGAAGCCCATCAATCACTACAAAAATCTTAAAGTGCCAAATTTTTTATATGTGGGATCCTATACTCCCCGAGAATCATATCTTCACATCTTACTCATGTATTTTACAAATAATAATAGTCAAAGTTCAATATGATCCACTATCTTCCGATTCATTAGGGCCAATAACACCTCAATGACCACATTTTGGCATTAAATCAAACAATAACATACAAAACCCAATACCTAATCAAATAGATGGAATTATGTCAAGGAACATATCACAACAACATGCATAACTTGCTCAAAATATATCACAACATCTTTCAGATAGGTGATGCAACCTAAATGGCATGACAATAATGCATTGCATGTGACCTCTAGAAGGTTTATATATGATTCTTGACATGGACTAACCCCATATCATCAGGTTTCTATAGTAACAGAATCTCCATAATGTCAAAAATAACATCAAAAAACATTTGAATCACCCAGTGGTGAAATCATGTCAACTGTAAAATTGGAGAACTAGAAAAAAATGCAATATTGAGGTAACATATCGTTTCCCAGTACACGAGTTAGCTTCTCCCTGAAAAAACATATTACCAAATACATATTCCTTCCTATACCATTTTTTAGGCTCTAAATAGTTAGTGAAGAAGAAAAGAATTCCTCTCATAGCACTTTGTAACATCCCAATTCTTGGTGCCTCCCAAAGGCACCCCGTACCTGGTTGGTCACATGGCCTCAAGCACATTTTCCCAAATAGCAGAGGCTGCAGAACAGAAGCGAGGGCCTTGGGTGTGATGGTGGGGAAACTATGCACTTATTGGCACAGTAACACTGAAAAAGTAATATTATGCAACAATAAATGATGTAGAAATACCATACAATAAGGTAAGAAACATAAGAAATAAAGTAAATAAACAACTAGAGAACATATATAAATGATGCATGTCATATATGTCTTTGATTTCAACCAAACAAGTCACAATTCTAAAATATAGTACTAAACCAACGTACAAAGGAAAAAATAAACTCAAGTAGCATCGAAAGCCTTAGCTTCTTCCAATTGTCTCCAAATACACATTAGTCAAGTACCTGAAGTAGAAGGGCAATTTCCCTTTTTTATTCCTGCAATAAATAAATCAGTTTTGACCCAAAAGAATGATCCAAATAGGGTGTGAGACCAATCCCAATAGGAAGCCACCAAATGATTTGTTCCTAACTATCACTGAATATATGTAGCAAAAAAATTTCAAAATGAAGTAATACATAAGGAAGTACTTAAAAGTAGAAAATCATAGATTTTAAACCACATTCATTTACATATATTAATTCTTCAACCAAACATTGACAAGAAACCCTCTGGGAAGTTCTCACATCATGTCCTCCATAGTTAAACCAATCAATCACATGTAACCCTCTAGATTACTTATCACATCATAACCCCTATTGTTCAACTAATACAATAGAGATATAATGACTCTCTAGGATAGATCAGATAGTTTAATCCCATTTTGGTATCATCAATGAAAGACTCTTTGAGGAAGAACTAACTGCCAATTCTTCAAGTTTTCCTTCAATGTTAAACCACAAAATCTCTGAGGAAGCACACAACATCAATTCCCCTTGTGGTCTTGTAACGGTAAACTATAGACACTCTGAGGGATCACTCAATGTCAATCCCCCCAATGGTATCAAAATGTGATAAGTATAACAAACACTCTGGCAAAGCCCTCAACATCAATTCCCCCTATGTCTCATTACAATATGTTCCCACATCTCTATGTAAAGCAATCTTGTGAAAATGTTATTCAACAACCGAGGTAAATATTAAAGGCTACTTGGATAATTAGCCACAAAGAATATCACAAGCATTTTAGATAATTTCTACTCCATCTTAAGCAATAGGCATGGAAACAAAGCAGCCTACCAGGAAATTCTAGATCCAGTGTCCAATATCAAATAAAACATGGGAAAACACATCCCTCATAAGGTAATAAACCCTATTGTTGATCAAGAACAATTACTAAAGAAACCAAAGAATAGCAAGAAATGACATGGTTAAATTCCCTAAACATGCAATACCCTAAAAAGGTTATTGGGATCTTTTGCACATATAATTCACATACATCTATAGAAAGGAACAAACCATCTACGTAAACATTTTACGATTGATATAGTTGAAACATATATTTTAAATTGTCCTAGAAATATGTAGATCTACAAAAATGACAAAAATATTCATCTTGAAATAACCCAAACAAGAGGAGAAATCAAGATATGAGGCTTTAGAAAAAGAATGAACTCACCGTGGTGATTCCAACACAATCAACGATGTTCGATTTGAAGAACAGATGTAGGGTCAGGGGCTCAGTTAAGAATCTGTGATATCTATATCTATTATAAGGGAAAATCCAAAATAATATGTTTCTGTAAACGAGACATGACCCTAGTATGATATATCAATTAAAAAAATACATGGTGTGTTCCGTAAGGATACATGGAGTGTATATGCCATTATCAAGCCTGCCTTAAGAGGCCCTGCAACGTCGTCACACTTTTGTGTATACAGCCGTGTCATGGAAAAATGTTGTCGGGAATTAGTGTCAAAGTACATGGAGTGTACAAGGAAATTCATGGCATGTTCTTCAAGAATTATCCTTCTTCAAATTTTCACCAAAAACAACCTGAATTGAAAATAATACCTGAAAAAAAAAGATCTGGGTTTTTACAATCAGTAATGTGGATCTCAATTATAATTTATCATAGATGATCTTCCTCACTATCCATTGGATACTCCATCAGGATACAGAGGATGATTCCCTAATGAATGATAATGTGGAATATGATTTTTGCGAGAACCCATCCAACCTCCTCACTGTACACATCCTCCACAGTGTCCAATAGAAAATACTATGAGGTGAACTATCCAGTAACCATTAAGGACCTCTAATCCACCTTTATTGAGTAATAATGTATTTCCTCAGTCAGTTCCCATTCATCGATAATGACCATGATATATCCTATATGGGAAAATACTTGAGGATAAATAATGATGAACATGCTATAATTACCTCTCTAAATAGAATCTTAATCAAGACATCACCTTAAAGGATTATCTATCCACTCTCCTAGGGGGTTTATTTATATTATTTTATCCCCATGAATCCTCATCATAGGTACTCTATGTCTCCGGAGTAGGAATAGACTTATCCTCGATAGATGCCTTAATAGATGCTTTCATTTCATGATTTCCCCTAAATAAAAACCATATTCAAGCGGTGGGGGTATACCATTACCCATGATAGTATGTATAGGAATACATTTCTAGAAGGTAAAAGAGTCTCTCATAGAAGACCAACCACATAGTGAATCCGAAAATCCCATCATTTGGAACCTCTATTCCTTCCAGAGTCAGCCTCTAGTATAACTGATCTGATGATAATGTCATGTAAAACATTCCCTAGGCCGCCAATATAAAAGAAACATAATTTTAATCATATGGATGAAACAAATCCACAATTTAATTCATATATCCTTCCTAGTCATGCTTATCCATACATCAATGCTCTCATCTACTCTAATGTCTACTTTTGGGAAAGACAATCCCCATTAGAGGGATAGTTCAAGGCAGATCTTGGGGATACCCTAACCATTGACCATCATGTTCCCTTGAATCTTGATGATCAATTTATTGGGAATCCAATATTCCACCATTTACCTCCTACAACTCTACTGAGTAGACTGACTTCCCCACATGTCGATGAAGGATTTTTGCCAGATATGATACTACCCAAATGAAAATATAATTCCTAGAGTGGTCAATACTGATATTTGTTGGTGGAAACACAATTTCATCAATCTTACATGATTCCATCAATGTCAATAATAATTCATGTTTAATACAAGGGTTACATTCCTTAAATACCCCCATATAGTTTTTCTTCATCAGCTGCTATATGTTTCAAAACTACCAGGAAAATCGAGATGAAGTGTATGACTAACAATAAGTATTAAAGTGCATCCTAGGAACCAATATTATGCCTTAATGGGAATTAAGATACTCCCACCACTCTAGGGTCACATACAAGATTTAAATAATATATCTATAAGGAGTTGAGAATGGGTGAATATAGATGTTCTGAAGGATTACAATGATAAATCAAACCCCTACTTCATTAAGATTCACTCGTGAAACCTCAAATATGTTGAGGAGAAAGGGATGAAATATGACATTTATTGGTTAATGGTATTTAGTAATTTTAACCCCCAAAATAGTATGAAATCCACTTATATAATAATTGGAATATACCAAAGATACTCTTAGGAATTATCCTCCTATATACATGAAAAATTTTAATATAGAGCCTATAAAGAATTAGGGCATATTGATTTTTCGAGTTGTTGAAGACAAGGATCACATGCATCACAAATTTATTAGGACACAATACCATGTGTGTGTCCCTACTAGAAGTATCCAACCACTATAGAAGGTGGCCAAAATGCTGCATAATCAACCATTAGTTTCCAACCCTCCTTCATGAGGTATCCCCATTTCTGGTGTAGTCCTTATACTATAATTAGCCAATACGATAAATGTTTACTTTTATGTTAGACTAATATACAATATTTTTTCTACCATAGAATATTCTCATCTATAGTATTTAGATATATACAAAATCATATCTATAATAAAATATCCTAATGGATGGGAGGAAGAGGTTGTAATTCCTGAGTCAAACCATATAATAGAACATATATTGAGACGGGGGTTTCTTGCTATCTCCCCAAGTGTTTGGAACAAAAATTAATTTCTATTATTTTTATCCCATAAATTCAGTGATGTACACACAGGTATATACCTACCTCACTATGATGGAGGTTGAAGGTGTTAGTATCTGATGTCCGCCACTAGAGAAACACTAATAGCAGCTCCTATTGTCGGTAGATGTGAAAATAGACCAACCACACCTCTTCTTATAACCCTATGTGGTAAAAATCAACCCCATATTCATTAATATATGTGGAATACTCAGTACTCCCATGTCCAGTAGTCAAGGATCCCCCCCGCCAATTAAAGTCCTAGTCAACATACCAACCCATGGTATTATTCCAAATAATTTTTGTGGTGGATAATTACATAATGGTATGGGAACTCTAAATCCTAAGAATATTCCCCTATCACCACATTTTCCAACATACTAAGATTATAAAAAAAATCATGTTCTATTGTGGGATGCATGATATTAGATATGTTCTTGTAGTTTTTTTCTTCATCGTGAGTGAACAAGAACAATGTTATTTTCACTTCCATGGAGAGGTTTACTACTTCTTCCATCAATCAAATGTTGTAGAGGAGTAATTAATTTTTTATAATTTACCCCCTATTTTCTTATTTTATAATTCCAACTAGCTCCTTGTTGTTATAAATAACATTTTTGGAGTATGTAATTTCTAGATTCCCTATCATTTCTATCATTCAGGTCATGGTGGCAGTCTAGCTAATATCCAGATCACTAGGGTCAACTATTTCTAAAATGTTATGTTGATTCAAAACACATAGTTTTGAGAATATTGATCTACATTAATAGAATGTTGATGATTCTCAACATTTATGATAATTTCATCGTAAATAAATATTTCATAGTTCAAGATTCATCGTAATAGAAATGTTTCTATGAATGTGGGTGTAGAATGATTTGGAGTACTCAAAATGGATTGAGTTACTTACATGGATTGAAAAATATAATACATGAATGTCATGTGACTATACTATAACTCTATAATTATATTTATAGCTATGGTATTACCAAGATGTGATCATTTTAACTCATGTAGCACCCAAAAATAAAAATGGTGTATGGTATAGGAGGAAGCAGTCATAATAATTGATGCTTCCCTTAGAACATGAACTTCCAGTCCCTCATATGTCCCAACTCTGAGGGGAGGGGGTCTGTTTCTATAGAAATCATGTCTCACCCCTTAAAAAGTCAGTTCCCCCTAAAATTAATATATATCCTATCCCATGGGAACATGCATGGATAGGTTCCATGACACATTAAACTAAACAGTGATTCATGAAACAACCATATTTTCACACATATGACTTGCACCCCAATGGTGATGTTGAAAATAAATTTTTCATAGGGACACCAGAATCCTGAAATGGTTCTTAAATCCTTTTTTAAAAAAATAGATCTTTATGTGAAAACCTACATATGTGAAAAATGAACCATACAGGAGAATGGTGATGTAAAAATACCATGTTTCATAGTCATTGAAATGTGGAAAAGTTATGAGTATCGGATGAATATATTTTATGAACAATCATAGATTCATGCATCTGACCTCCAATTTTAGCTATAAATAAAAACTCATCCCCTATTTGGGGACAAATATATGGAAGTCGAAGTATTTTCTCTCTCTCTCACAACACATAAATTTTCAACATCACACAATTCTATGCCTCATGGACTCCCAATGGAAGGGAACATGAAATATTGACCACCCAGTTGACCTATTGTGGGGTTTCCTATGGTAAAGAGTTCATCATAAAAAATTATTTAATTCTCATTGATAGTGTTTAAGAGAATATGCCATTAGGAAACCCCAACATCCATTTGAACTAAAATGTTTTGAGAAACTATGCCTCCAATACCTATGCAATGTCCCCTTTCAATAGTCCATGGTGTGGGTAACCCCATTTTCATGCAAAAAAACTGAGTTGCATGCCCCAAACCTCGATTCCTAGCCCCAATTCACCCATTTCATCATGCATAGCCCAAATCACTCCATTTAACATTGATCATATTCATGGGTAACCTAATGCATATTTATTGTATTTATAGTAACTCTGTCATTGAGACAACTTATTGACAACTCCTTTATGGTTGTGTTACACCATGTATGACCCTGAGGTGCACATGACATATACACATATATCGTGAAGGTGAAATTAACAAGGGAAGCTACACACATATTTTGGTATAGATTCCTTATGATGGATCTTACTCTACTACATGGATATGGTTTCCCTAGTTATATCCCATCCAATGTTCGAGATACATGTTGAAAAACTACCTTGCACCACTTCCAATACCACAACATTAAACATCATGAAAAAATACCCATAATATAACATTAAATAATAGTTGTACCCCATGTCATGAAAATGGTTTTACGTACATATGATAATCATGATATGGAATCCTCTCCCCCATTATGGGATGAGACACCTTCCATTGGCATCCCACTTGTGTAAGCCTCAAAATATCCCTCTTGGTTACTTAATCCGGAATACGACCATCTATACAGAATGATGTTAAACTTCATAGACCGACCATGTTGAAAGACCATAAACTATGACTATCACAATTCATGGGTTTTGATCCTTTTTTCCCAAAAGGGTATATAGGATGCCTCTCTGAGTTTCAATCCAATTAATTTAGCACAACTAGGGTTCCTTCTTGAGGATCTACCATGATGTCCCAACATCCAATTCAACTCTACATGCCCTCCCACTTGGAGACAAAAACCTACATGATAGGATTATTTTACCCAAGGGAAAATTATAGTATCCATCCATCCATCCCAAAAATATGTAAATAATGATATCCATACATCGTCACTACACATTAACTCTTTGACCCATCCATACCCAAAAGATGTTGACCATATTACCCAACCATCCATATAAGACACTAACCATGTGAATCATCCTTAATTACAAAATGTAAATCAAATGAACCATCTTCCCCCCACGAGAAATTAACCCTATGGCCCATATTCCCTATAATACCTAAACAATATGTTCCATCCATCCCCATAAGAAGTAAATCATTTATCACATCCATTTTCAAAAGACGGTGAACCTATGAACCATTAATTCATCAATATATAAACATTGTGATCTATCATTATCAAAAATATGTTATCAATGTAACTTATAAGTTCCAAAAATATGTCATAATTGTGACCCATATACCCACACATGACATAAACAATTAGACCCATCCATCCAATCAAGATGTTGACCCTGTGACATATCTGTTTCCAAAACAAAATAACACTTTCACCAACTAGTCTCAACAATACATTAATCTCGTGGCTTATTCAATAGTATTTACCCTTATATTTACATGGGTTTCTTGACAAAAAATAATTAGATCTCTTATTTCCATTGTATACATTACCCCACGATTGAAATGAGATCCCTTTGGTTCCTACACTAAGATGCATCATATAAAAGATGTATCCTATTCTAGAAGGGGTATAATTTTAAGATTCCCAATTACCCAATGAACAATGATTCCCTGAAATTCCAAACATTACTATTTTCTCAAACTTATGGTTTTATAACTATAGAGATATTTGTAGTTTAATTAACTAGCATCCACATAGAGATGGTCAAATTAATCTGTCTAAAAAATGGAATCAAATTTTTGAGGGAGACCCACAATAAGATACAATCTACATGGATAAATATATTTAAGGTTGAAATTACATCCATTATAACATTTTGAAAAATGATATTTCACCATAAAAATGGAAGTGGAAGCCCCAACCATTGGAAAGATAGAACAAGGGGAAATAAAAGTTTAGGGTAACCTCCATGATGGTTACGCATTCCCCTAATAGTGATGAGAAGTAATAATAACCATAACCTCTTTAATACCATTGATCATTATTAAAAAATAATAAATACCCAATCATATGGTCAACCCAGGATTCCACTACACTAAGGGAATACTAAATATTTGAGAAAACATTTTTTTACATACCAGAATACTCAAACGAATATACATGGTTTCCTAATAGAGATATATGAGAAACAAATCTTGGATTATTTCAATACATTCAATTTCTACAACATTGAGAAGAATGATAATTATTGACACTCCATTTATAACTTGGGATATACTGAAGAAAATAGGAATATACTACCCTAATGGAATTCATTATACCATAAGTTAGTGACAATTAATGAAGGTTTACATATACCACACAAGACATAATCTCATCCTGGTCATGTTTTATGTGGTAAATAAAATAGAATCTTATCATAACAAAGGAATAAGAAAAAATATAAAGCATAAAATGATGAAAAAACAATATGAAAGGTTTCAACAAAATACTCACATCAGAAGAATAAACCAATGTTAAAATAAATTATATTTGAAAAACTAAAAAGTCCATTTAGAAAGGAGTCATATATTAATATTCAATGTCAGTTGTAAACATATTTTTTGACTTTATAAGATTCAATGTATGATAGATTCTCAATTCCTTAATTACAATATGGATTAACATATTTTTCAATAAATTGCATTAGATGAGATTCATTTTCCTCATGAATTTTATTAACCATGATGAACATCATTCAAAATATAACATCATTCATAGAGCCATTATGATTCATGAACTATTCAAATTATACAACTAGTATTTTCACACAAAGAAAATATAATTTTTGATTTATAATCCCATTTTTAAATACAATTTATCTTTTATATCACATGTTGTAAATAACCAAATATATTTCATAAAACTAAAACTCCCAAATTATAAATAAATTTTAAACATCCTTTTGATTGAAAACATTTAATCAATTTTAAGGAAACACTCATTTGTTGAAAAACTCTACAATATAGATCACTAAACATTATGAAAACAATTATTTTCATATTGTTCATAATAAAACAACCCTTTCTAAAATATTTTATACATTACAAGAATATTTTTATAATAATAACATAATCATCAGTTTTCAAACCCATGTCATTATAAATGAAATCAACTTTTCATATATAAAAAATTTTCTATCATACATTATTAAGGATAATCATGTTAAAACTATCAACTAAACTATTCCATTAATAAGAAATATATCAGAGGAAAATCCTTGATTGTATTCCAATTAATGTCCATAACATGGTGAATCCAATATTCATGTGTTCTAACTGACAAAAAAGGGGATGTGGATTAATGATTAACATAGATACATGGTTGATGGACATTAAATAATTATTCCAAAATCATATTAATGTATTAAAAATGAATGTTTTGTCACATCTTGGATTGTAAATCCATCCATGTAAACATCAAATATTTATTCCTCTTTATGTTTATATCCCCATGTTTAGAAAAGAACCACCTAGGTAATCGATTCCTTACAATGATAATCATATCCCAATTGATGAAAGCATATCCCATACTGGAAGTCAAATAAATATTGTATCATTAATGGACATGGTAACTCATGTTTCAGTACAATGATGGTGTTAAAGTACCTATAAATAACCTACCCCTTTGGTTTGGACATTATTTAATCTTTAAACTATCAAACATACCCAAATAGGAATAGTGTTATTTTTCAAAAGTCTTGACCTTATAATAATCATACACTCTAATCTAATTTTTTTAATGAGACAACTTTGTTCAACATCAAACATCCCCTAAAATAGAATTCTTCAAGATCCAAAGTGTGCTCCGTATCAAAATGGGATATCGAAAAGCACCTGAGTAACGATATAAAATATTGGGAAGGATTCACCCTTAAAATCAAAATTTTGTTAACATAACATATATGATCATGAAAATGATAATGATACAATAACAACTCCTGGGTGAGGTAAAAATAATAATGAATATGAACAAGGCCAAATGTAATTAACCTATAATGGTCTAAGGACTATAACGAGGATATCCAAAACTCCATGAGGGAAACTATATGATAACTATCACCACCACCATGAAATCTCATTGGAAAGAAACACTAGAAATGAGTTTTCATCATCACATGAAACACTCTTATATATGAATTTGACTTGAAAAATCATGACTTCACATGAATCAATGAATACATAGTTTTGTATAACTAAATAATAGTATTTTAACATGATGCTATAAAATGGATTTCACCCTAAATCTATTAGTTCTACATAAAATAATGTTTTATAAAACATTTCATAATATATAATATACATTGTGTTTCTATAAAATAATAAATATTAAATATAAAATAAAAATATGACAATAAATGAATGAGAAATAAATAATGGGAAATATATATGTGACGACACATCATGAAACCAAGTGAGAAAGAATTGAATAACTATTAAAATAATGCTATCAAAAATGAATAAAATGGTTTAGAAACATGTGGGAATAAATAATGAAGTCATGTATCAAACGCTAACTAGTATAATATATCATATATTAGAGAGGGGATCCTAGATCCATTATACGCACTATCTCTATAGACTCAGGATCACCTACCCTAGTGGTCTATATCCCCCAAATATGTCCTGTATATGTGATATTCTAGAAATGTGGCCCAATTTCTTCCAAATCATCTATATTAAACAATTAGATTTATTGAACTATTCCTATAATTTATAAAAAAAATTCTATTGTGATTCCATAATGGTTCATTTCATGAATAACCATTTCTTTTTCAAAATAACCTTTGAGGAATTAAATCAAACACATTATTTTAATAATTTTTTAAAGAAAATCCAAATTTGTTAAACAATATTCATTTCCATAAAATAATAAAGATTTTTTCTCATAGAAATAAAATCAATTTTCTTCAAAAACAAAAACCCAGGTAAATCATAAGAGAACATGGAATGATATGGGGAATTCGATTGTATGTCGATAATGATATAAATCATATCACATTTGAATATTCTTTATTAAAATGAAGATATATGGTCCTCAAAAGCCTAGATAAATATGAAACATAATATATTATCCATATAATCCCTAGATCCTATCATTGATCCCCCTATATGGTTCCATAATTTATTGTAGGAGAAATCGTGGGTTGATATAGAAAGAGGAGGTGAAAATAAATTGAAATATATAAATACTTCCAAGTGATACCCCAAAATAGATTATAAATCTTGATGGAACCAGGGTAGAATCCTCTGAGAATTCCATAGAGATGTTTGGTCAAGTAATTATGGAATAAGGAAGAGTTTTTGGTTGAAGATAAGAATGGTAATTGATATAAAATCACATTTTTAAAAATTTTATAATATTCACACAATTAGGCCACAACATTATAAAATTTTGAGATAAATTGTGAGAAAATATGGAATGCGTTTTTGGTTTTGAAGAAGGTATGTATCATAATTTGAATTAATAGTTTTAAAAATAAAATTAAAATTAATAAAATCTATGTTTATAGAATATGTTTCATATGGAAGATGATATATATAATTATTAGGAATCAATAACTATAAAAATATAAAAACATGTCAAATGAAATTTTTTTATGAAAATGAAATGTTATTGAATTGAAATAAATATCACAACTAATACCATAGTGTTTTTGATCATTACTGAGATAAGGTATAAGAAAAATATGGATTTATAATATAATTATATTAAGGAATAAAAAAGATATGTTACTATGAAGTTATATGTGGATAAGATTGAGGTAATGTTTTATTATTAATTTTTAATGGAATTACACTCCTAAATAAGATGAAACGCTATGATAGAGGTTCTCAATGTTAAAAGCAAATATGGAACAAAATAAATATAATATATTTATAATTCAAAAAGGTAATATTATAATCCATATGTCTCTTGATTAATATCCTAAATGTTATAGTATATTTCAATAAAAAATTAATCATGATTTTATATAAGAGTTAAATGATAAATATACATGTGTTTTTTAAAAAAAAATAAATGAGGGAAAAATTTAGTTTTTCTATATAAGAGGAAATTTAAATGTATAAATGTCGAGGAAATAATATTTAGATAGTTCACAAATAAAAAAGTAAAATATGAATGAGAAAATATTTTAAGGATATGATATAATACCCATAAAGAAGAACATATTGTGTTAAATAGAGAGAGGGATCCTTCGATGCTTCAAATATACTGATGATATTCGAAATAATGTATAATATAATGTTAAAAATCATGAAAAAATAAATATTAGTATAAATATGTAATACTATTTCATAAAACATGAATAAATATAATCATAACTCCTTTTTCAATTAGTTTGTCGTTTTTAATTTATAGTTTTTTTTTAAATTTACAAATTAAAAATTTATAAAATTATATTAATTACATATTATTTTTAATTATAATAATTGAATCAAATTATTTGAATGGTTTTTGAAAAAAAATTATTCTATAGAAATGTCTTCTAACATATGTTAATTCTATTTTTTATATTCATTTTCAGGCATATAATTTTTCATTCTTAACTATTAATTTTAAATTAAATAGTGGAACCACAATTGGTATGAATTATTAAATTTATTTTAAAGAATAATTTTTCATTTTTCAATCACTAAAATAATGTAATGTGCTGTATCAAAATCATTGGGTTAAAATAGATCTAAATATAAACACCATTATAAAATTAATATATTGACACTAAAAAGCTTATTAAAAAATTTTGTGACCTTACAGCCAATAAAGAGAATAAAAAATTTGGTCTATTATGGTGTATATTTAAATCTTCACACATGGTAATAAATTTTGAATTTCACTAAATATTCTACAGTGATTTTTTTTATTTTTTCAGTAAATGATTAGACATAAAATTGTTAATTGGTTACCCACATGGTACGTCTAAAATGTACTCACATATTTTTTTAGTAATAAATTTTATAATTTTAAAAATAACATTGTATTACATATTTATTTTGTGATTTTATGGGAAAAATTAATATTTATTTAATAATATAGAATAAAGAATTATCTTTATAAATATTGTTGTTCCAGTTTTAAGAATTTAAATAATAGATAGTAAAATTTAAATGTTGGACATTTCTGATGAATAAGATATATATAATGTTTTAATTAGACATTCAATTTGTATGGAGTTTCATGAAATAAAACATTTAAATTATGGGAAAATGATGTATTCACTTGGAATGAAATTGTGTGTAGAGCACCCACCCACACATTATAAATCAACATATATACCAATCATAACATGCATATTTAAAAAATACATTCATTTAGAACACATACACTCACACACTCCCTTGCTGTAAGTTATTCCTATTTGAAAAAATATATATGTATATGGAATATTTATATATTATTAACATATTATTAGTAAAAAAAAATTATATATATTGTCACATCACATTCACAATAAAAAAACACAATGACACACCCCATTACATGCACAAAGAGAGTTTTTATACATTACTTATATACTTTACTAATTATACACACACATATTATACATATATTGGTACATTTACATGTGAATATATTTTTTGACATGTTTATAAATAATTAATGCAAAATTCCATGCATAAAAAATAAATTTATATAATGTATTTGTATATATAAAACATACATTCTATTAGGAATACAAAAACATAAAGTAATCTATAATAAATAGTGAATTTAATAAATTTCATTAATAGAACATTATAACACTAATGCATGCATGTCAAGGCATGTTACTCCCATTTAGGAACAGTTGTGCATAAAGGGAAAGACTTTTCTGGTGGAATATCTAGAATCTCATCATTTTCATGAAGAATATGTATATGTCACATTTAACATCTTTTAACCACATTACACTACACATAAAATATTGGAAAACATTATTCTTGGGTTTGGAAGTATGATCAAAATAGTGAATAATGTTCTTGTATCTATTCCCATTCATGTTCTTATATCATAATATATCCCATGGAAATCGTAAGGGATACATATAACACTATGGATTCCTCTATCATGGACTCATATCATGTGGTTAACTATAAATGTGCCTTTGGTTAAGGATGAACAAACTAATTAAGGATGGTGACATCAAATTGACAAGCATATCTTAGACAATGAAATGAATGTCGGTGAAATTAGAATGGTAGATGCTCAAAGGGAAATCCCTTAGCGGTAGGTTCATTCATGGAAATTATCATAAGTATATATATTCTAGTTCATAACTGAAATGTTATATCTCCACGATATAGAGTAAATTATAGGGGAACCTTTTGACCCTCTAAAATCATGCACTATAGAAAATGGAATGTCGTGATATTAGATTCAATATTGATAAATGTTTTAGGGTTACCATCATTTTTTAATGATGTGATGTTCCAAAAATAACTTCTATATCTTTAGAATATATCCAATCTTAAACAAATCTGTCTAAAGCAACAATAAAAAGACTATTTGTGATAGTATTCAACTAATAGTAGAATCTGGCTAGATCTTGTTATTCAGAATAACATGAGGCATTTAAAATTATTTATATTTTCATTATATTTATCATTCAAATAAATATATTTATGAATGGTAAATTATTATCTAGTTTAATATACCAGATAATTAAAACTTTTTTATGTATTTGGAATCATTCCATCCCCATTTTCAGAGAAGATCAATGAAAATATTTATACATAGATTTGAAATTGTTTTTTGTAAAAAAAAATGTATAACTAAAATATATCACTTATTTAAAGTGGAGTGGGATAATATAGTTTTGATAATAACTAGAGACTAAAAGGTAAATATAATCTAGGGAGAATTTTTCCGGAACTTCCTCCCTATATGGTTTAGTGGTACGATCATATCTCAATCGAATAAAGGGTATACAATGTGGTGAATTGTATAGGTTGTTGGACTATTTTAGAATCCTTGAACATAGAGATGAATGATTAAATGTTCAACTCTAATTTTTACATGAAATATAATATCTTATAACTCATAATTAATCTATGTAGCTTTATTAAATGACGGGAGTGATCTTCCTCAGTCATAATCTTATGCCCTAAATCCTTGAGCACTTGTTGGATGACAAAAATATTTTTCAAGGCTACTGTGTTTTTTGGAATATTATTAAATCAAGGATTATGATCTAAAAATATGGATTGTATAGTTAGGATATCATTATATGAGGTGGATTCTCCTTCTAGGATCCATGTAATTCTATTACATCTAATAAAAGATAAATTTTAAATTGGATTTACTAGATCATGTTATTAAAAATTTTATTATATGTATAGAAAATTGTATAATATTTGGAATTTTATTTCTTTCATATCTTTCTCCTAAACACAATGTTGATTTCATAAATAATTATATCTTGTTGATGTCTTGTGAATCATAATGTGGTGATTCTTCCTAGATTGAGTGTTGTGGATAAAGCTACTAACCACCTCACATTTAATGGATTGTAGGATTAGAAAAACATTATCTACCCTAATACAAGATGCATTCTGTATATTTGTAATCCCATTATTAGTTGGTATTCCCTCAGGCACCACCATTTAGGATTAATGGGGTTCATATCATTTCACTTACGCCTAATAATTAATTTATTTTTGAGTGTATTAATCCTTAATTTTATTTCCCAAGAAAATATTATGTTCTAAATAAATCAATATGACACAAAATAATTCATAAAATTTAAATTAATATAAGAAAAAAACAAAAACAAAATATTTTAAGAAAGGGTTTATGATATAACATATTCTCAAAAGAAATTTTATGTGGAGAGAAAAAATTTAAATATATATAACTTGAATTATGAAAATTATAAAAAAATATGGATGATTTTTTTTAAGGATAGATTTTTTATATGATTATATATTTATCTAGATTTAAACAACCGGTATATTTACATAATAAAATTGAAACTACATATATGGTGAATTAAATATAAGATACGTCATCAAAGATCAAAATTATGATATGTTTACAAACACCCAATATGTATACATAAATGGAATGGATTGAAAACTGAACTTCTTTTTAGAATCATTACAAAAAAAATTTCAAGATGTCATTCCACATTTTACTCATTACATTTATGTTATAAATTATCTTAATGTCAATGATTTATAATAAAATATATAAATATTGGAAAATATTGAAGATAATTTTATTATCTAATTCATAAAGTATTAATTTGGGAATAAATAAATTTTATTTGGATTAATTTTTTAGTGGAATGACTATACATTTTTTGGGCATACAGACCACAATTGTTTATATTTTTTTGGAAAGTACTTCTTTAAGAATAACTTATTTTCTTTTTAAACCTAATGTTTTTTTGTTTGTAGATCTATATAACAATGTGGTATACGATATAAATAATTATAGAGTGATTGATTATTTATAAAAAGAACCTATAAAATATACTTTTTTCTTTTGATAATCAGAAATATTGACATATTTTAAATTATTTTATGGGTGTAACAACACATTATATTGATACATATTAAAAAATTACAAAATAATTATATCAAAATATTTACTGTATAATTTACATGGTTTTTTGTTGGTGAATTTTCTATGTTTTTATGTATATGGTAAATTTACTCAATTTGTTTTGTTACATTAGATATTATAAGAAACAATCTAGTGATTTATTCTTCATTGAAAAAATAGAATTATATTAGAAAAATAATTCGTGATATAGTATTTTTTCAAGATTTTTGGTTTTTTATTTTAATTTTTTTACAATATGGACTCAAAAAATTATTATGTTGATAGGATTTGATATGTTAAGGGATATATAAAAACAATTATTGATATAATTTAAAAGGGTTATATAATATATGAATAATTTATGTAGTTAAGTATAATAAATATGTTTTGAGATGACTATAATATAATATTTAATTTGTTAACCCCACTAGGTTAAATATACTATGAGGGAGAGAAATAAATAATTATATGATAGATTAAAACAATCCTCTTTTATTGATGTTGTTTCATCCTTAAAAAACACTATTTTATATTTCTCTTAGATGAATTAATGATGAAATGAAAAGAATGTAAGAGACAAAAAATTTACATCGTTCACCCCAACTAAGATAACCCATGGATCAAACAATGATATTTTTCAAATTTATTAGAATCACCAAAAAACACTATTGTCTTAAAATTTTAAGTGCAGACTCGATATCCCTCCTAGTTTACTAAAAATTCAAATGTTGAAAATTTATTGCTGTCAATGATAATGTGTAATAATAGTTCCAATGGTTTAACTTTAGTGATCTTAAAAATCTATTTTTATTAAAGCATAATATGCATTTAACTATGAAAATTCATCCAAATTATGAATTCCAAATTATGATAAAAATGTTGTGAAGATTTATACTAGACTCTTAAACTCCTATACTCACGAAACATTACCCTCCATGAAACATATTTTTATGGGATTAAACCTCCAGGAAACTCCCATCGTCGCACAACTATTGATAATTTAATTTATTTCATTGATGTAATATATTCATGTAACACTTTCAGGAATTGTGATATTTTGCAATATCTCCAAAATATAGTCTATAATATCTCATCATAAAATTGTGTAAGTATAAGAAATACAACGAAATTATAAAACTCTTCCACATGGACCTACTCTTGATGAAAATTTTCTATCATAAAAAATGTGTATCCTCAACTAATGTTTTTTCACAAAACTCTAACCCTTCTCCCCATAAAAGAAATATTCACTTTTAAATTTCCTCCAATCATTCATAAAACAGACAATATTCATGAAAATAAAATTTTTCCCTTATAAATACAATATCTACATTCCAAATTGACATCATGAAACCTTTTATGTTTCTATTGATTAATCGTTCATTTTAAATATATATTCAGTGTTGATTTTTGGAAAATACTGCGAAACAATTCTATTTTCACAATAGTCCACCTCATCCTTTCTCTTCATGGTATTATCCACTCTGGATATTATTTCAAATTTCATTTCAAAAACCCAATCTAGAATATTTTAATAGTAATCGTGATTATTTTTCAAAGAATATATCCCTTTGGGTTTTTTAAAAACTCCCCAATAAACTCATAATCATTATATTGAAAATAACATGTATAGTTACTACATGGATCATCATTCAACTTTTTCAGCCTATGATCTCACTCAACATGTTCCATAAGGCCACTTGAGTGTAACATAGTGTGTGAAACAAGAGTAACATTAAATCCCCTCAATTCATCACTACATTATCAACACTAATTATTGGATCCATTTATCCATCTCATAAGACAACTTTTCAATCCATATATAGTTGTACTCATTCATCATGAACTGAAATTTTATCATTCCATGATATGTATTAAATTACTGACAAAATTTTATATCATAATATTTATTTTATACCTTAATAACCTTACAACCTTTGAATCCACGCTTTTCTCCCCCTAATATGTTTGATAAAATATATACCCCCCATAAATGATACTTACCTAGAACATCATGATAATTATAATCTTTTGTCTATAACAGTATATTTCACCCATTTCCAGTATGCCATCTGAAAAAGAAAAATGATTCGAGTACATGGTAATTAATAAAAAAACCAAAGTGTTAAGGTTACACATCGACAATATCTCAACATGGAGGGTAAAATAGAATCAAGACCCATCTAATGCATCTAACAATATTTTTTAGGTATGTCTATTGTGAAATTATCTACTAATAGATGTTCTATAGGAACATAATTAAACATAACCATCTCATATTCAACAATATCTTTAACAATGTGATAGTAAATTTAATTTTTATTTATCCTATGGTGATGGATAAAAATTTTCATATGACTTGATGAACAAGAATTATCCCATTGGATTCCAATAAGAGTCTGAAAGTCAAGTCCCATATCATTAACAAGCTATTTCATCCATAATAATTACATTATATTTTTTTATTAAACCAATAAATAAAACATCTATAATTCATTAGGAAATGAAATCATTTATCTTTAATTGAAAATAAATACATATTACTCCATGACATAATTCACCATAAGATGTTGATTTTCTATCATCATCTAAACCCACCCTATATGTGCTTGTATATCGTAATAACACGTGGTATAATGTTTCAATTTGGAGAAAAACACAATTAACAGTGCCATTAATATTTGTAGAATTATTTTAACTATTGGAATCATGAATTATTTGGGATTACATTACTATTTAATCACTTGATAGTGTAAAATTTAACATCTTGTATCATTGTTGGTTTTTGTAAGAATATTACAATGATTAACCTATATTCAATTACATTGACTAATTTGCTATAATTATAACTAAACATCATCATTTGGGTATCAACTAGTGTTTTTTTCACCTCAAAATCGTTAATTATAAATATATAAATAACCAACATAAAATACATTCATTGAAAGATAAATTATCTATATATTCCTTGTGATACATAAAAACTAAGGAAAAATAATAATTCATTAATCATAGACACTTCAAACTCATAGATTATGAAATTTAAAATTTTCATTGATTTTTCCTCATCGAAAAAACAAAAGAATCTATCATAAATATAAAAAAGATAAATCATTGTTTTATCAGTCGATAATTTTATATAGATATTATAATCAACTCTGGTATGATGAAACTCGTGATTCTTCAGATATTAATCCTATATTGAATATCATACTCTTGGTGTTTACTATATACTATAATGTAATTTCATTACTTAAAAATCATTGTTCACATATTTTTGAATATGAAAACCATCATGATATTTAATTTAGGTTCATTCATCATGTAATACATTCTGAAATATAGACTTGATGTCAATTTGGAAGACCATAAAAATTTTAAAATGATATGGATAAGAATAGTCAATGGTCATATAGTCCTTCTACTAGGGAAAACAATTGATAAATATAGTGACCTTCTATCTGGGGTATCATTTTTATACACGTTGCATCTTGTTTTGAATCACCATGAACTCTATTTAGTTTATTACAAAATAATCATTTTTTTCTAATGAAGTTTTTAATTTTTACACTCAAAACAATCCCCAATTATTGATTTCTCTTAATTTTTTCAAGCTCTCAATTCACCAATTGAATCAGTTATCATCTTTTAGATTTTTTTTCAAAACACATCGGACAGTCTAATGATATGAATAATATTTTTTTACAAGTATTTATTCATTTTTTTCTCATTGTAGATTTATATTCACATTTGATATTCGTTGTATCACATTATGATATTCTCTTATGATTATGTGGAGATGAGGAATAACCACTTGTGGTTCATCGTCATTTTCTTCTTCATAATCAATATTATAAACTTGAAATTCCCCTAATATACTAAAATAACATTCACATTCATCACAATTCTTATCAATTTTTTGTTGTATATTACATGCATTCTCCACCACAACATTATTTTTTTCTTAAATAATCTTTAATTTTCACTTATTATAACAATTTTATATTTTGATCTTCCTTGAGAATAATATGAAAATTTATTCCTCTACACAAGGCTAAAACCTTTTAGGATTCTTCTTGCTAAGAATAAATGACTAGATTTGTAAATTTCTAGAGTAATTAACAATAAGATTCTATAGATATCACATATCATATAGAGTATTACCTTATCGTACACACTACAAATCTATATTATAAGTGTTGAATTCTATCTCAAATAACTCCTTTAAAATATTCTCTAGAATGTTTTTCTCTATTAGTATTTCCTTGAACTTGTTATTTATGATTATGTTTATTCTCACAACAACAATAATTTTATGAGGGTCTGTCATTATAGAGACTTTGATTCCAATCCCATTTTCCATAAGATAATACTCAACCATGTTCTTCACAAGATATATACCATTGTTTGGGGGAAAATTTCATAACTTTATATCCAAGAATAATTTCATCCCTATTATGATAATGAGTGTTGAATCTAAACTCTTAGAACATGTGTGTGATGACAATTATCTATGTTATCTTTTTATAATCATCAATATAAAGAATATAATAAATCTATTAATTAGTGAATCTTGTATATATTTTTATAAAAATATAACCATTATCTAATTCATGAAATATCTTCAACTTTTTTTCTTTTAAATTTATATATTTTAAGTAATTATAACTTATTGATGAAAAAACAATTGTGTAAAATCATGTGATTTGTTATTGTAGTCCCATGCTCCATCACTTTTCAAAATCTCATTCCATTATTCGGAAATTTAATGGAAAAATTGTTTGTTGCACAATTTTTTTTCTTCATCATTTTTTATAAAACACGTATATTCTACCCTATAAAAGTTATGTATTTCCCCTTGTCTGAATTTTCTATATAAAATTTTTTCCTTTATTTCCTGTGAGTATGATTATCCCCTAAGGATGTTTATTTCATATCCCAAGTCACATAGTTTAATGACACTAAGAATATTGTAACAATGTATTTGAAAAAAATCAGCATTGTGTCTCATATCATTTTCCTCAAATCGGGATTCACTAGCACCATGGATTTTCCCAACATTGTCATTTCAAAATATTAGGAAATCTACCTTACCATATTTGATTCCCATGAAAATGTCTTTATATCCTCTAATATGAGATGTACATAATTTATATATGATCCATTTTCTAACACGATGTGATAATTTTAAACAAATTATTAAAATTTTTACTAGTTTATCTGTTATCATTTTGATCCATGTCTTTTACATCATACCAAGTATTAATTTTAATTATTTATCTTTTTTAGATTATGAAATAACATCATCGTGTTCTAGACCTATAAATGAATAATTTTTTTCAACATAAGTTGATAATTCATTTAGTTTCTATATATGACCATCATGGGTCTTCATAAATGAAATTAATTATATTATCACCAAGAAATAACTTGACATATATCCAAATTGTTTTCACTATAAATAGAAAATAATTCTTAAAATATTGAACACTGCATGGATACCTTCATTTTCTAAGTGGCCTCTAGTTTCTAATCTATATGAAACATACAATTTGATAAATTCCAATAATTTTATAACACAAAATTGTGCTTTTTAGTTAACTTTTATGTTCCTTTTCTATCTCACTGTTCATATTATTAGCCAAACCCAAGACCACCATCATATTTGGTGTGGGAACCAGTGGTTTGGTATCAACCATCAATTCATTATACTTATTATGAGTACCCATACCATATATATTATTCTGATGTGCCTGAAGATTCTTTAGAAAAATAATTAATGGAATTTTTAGTCATTTACAGTTATCTTCAAGGTTTTCTTTTACATGTTTATTAATTTTTAATTTTTTTTACGTGATGAGTCAAAAATATCCCATGATCATCTATTTTTTCCAGATGCGGAAAAATTATTCCTCAAAATCTTTGACACAGTTGACCCTTTATTTAAGGTTTTATGTAACTCCACCGATATTCTGTGTATTTTAATTAATTTCTAGTTGGTACACAATTAAACAAATTGTTTTTTTATTTTTATTATTTCAGTTTTTAAATCTCTAACATGAACTCAAACATCTTATCTTATTACTAAAAGATTTGTTTTGAATCTCAAACCACCCCATTGGATTTATTTATTTTTGAACACAAACCATATATCAGGTAAATAAAATTTTCCAATTTATCTTGAATATCAACTCTCCCATCATATTCTTTGTTATCATGGTCACTATATTCTCATTTTAGGAAATACCTAAAATCATCCTTTTAAAATATCTTTGAAGTCATTATTGTGCTCAATCTGTTCGACCTCTATTTATATTAAACTATAACCCCATGTGGAATTATGTTTTTTAGGAAGAGGATATTCTGGTTAATCTTCCAACATTTCACGTTATACTTTTATTTAATTATACGAATTTCATCACCCTTATCAATATTAGGAACCATCTTCAATAAATTTTTTATAAGGTTCCCAACCATTTATAATCTAAATCATGAGAGTGGATGTTTCCATTTAAATATAACATTCCCCCTTTTGATATTTGATTAGTGGAATTTCATTAATCATCATTAACTTCTTTTTTTACATAATTATTTATTGTGTGTTTCTTAAATAGATTTAATTCCACATCATTTAACATTACCTTTTCAATAACATAATTATCATTATTATTAATTTCATATGAAATAAGAATACTATGAAAACTATAAAATGGTATCTCCATTGGATCATTATCTTCAGTCATAGGAAATTTTATATAATATATGGGTGGAATTATTATAAATATGTTTTTAGTTATTTTTTTATTGAATCAAGGGTCTCACCAGGACCATGCATGTCACATGTAATCACAGTCACCCAATTAAAGAATGCATTAACTGAATCATTACTCTTCATATTAAAGTCCACATAATTTTATAAAAGAACTATTATATTAGTAAATGTAACATTTAAATCACAATCATAGATGTTTAATATATTTTCCTACATGTCATGTGAAGATATAATAGAAAATAACATCATGTATATTTTATTTGAAAGTGTTCCTAATAAGTCATTGATCCCTCCATTTCCAACATCCAACTCATTTTGGGTTTCCTCTAATAAAGCTTCAATATTCATATTTACTGGAATAAAATGAAATGTAGCTATAAAAAAATCCATTACTAATGATAAAAAGTAGCAATTCCCATAATTAATATATAATTAAAAAAAATTCATCCATGATAGGAATGTATTTGAGATTAACTGTTATCATAGCTTCCATTTGGAGAGAAAAACCTATGACACTATATGTCACGACCCGACCCTACCCGAGCTCAAGCCGCAACTACCCCAAGCGCGCCTCCATAGGCCAGGGGCTGGCGACCAGCGCCGAAGGCACAACAACTCGGGGAGGCCTTTGACTAAGTACCTGTACACACACACGCAACACACACAGTGCAAAAGTGCAGTGTAAAAGAAAGAACAAGCAGAGTAAAAAAGAACAACTGCTATATATATACCACAATTGTGCATCAACCTATAAACAGTAAAAATTACAAACTGAAAAGAAAAGGGGAAAAACATGCGCCCAACAAAAAAGTGCCACAACCCAGCAACAGGTAAACAAAAAGAAACAGCTCACGGGTCTCCCACCTGGAACCCGGCCACGACCACCACACGCGGTCCAAGCTCCAGAGCTCCTACGCTCCACTGAAGTCACACTCCACCTGTCCGTCGTCTGTAAGGGCACACCAAGTGCGGGGAATGCCCAAGCAGGGGTGAGTATAAAAATACTCAAACCCTGAAGGCTCGAGGGAGCAACAAAGGAGGTACCGAAGGGCTGATCTGCAGAGTGAATAGGGAGAAGTAAAAGAGTACAACAGAGAGTGTAGTAAAGAGTCCAGCTCAACCCAACAAAAGGAAAGAAGGTAGACTCGTCCAGACACAAGGAGATGGAAGCGGTGATAAGATGAACTTCTCATCGAGTCTTTGATACCTATAGTAGGAGAGTAGACTCATCCAACCATGAGAAGCTAGACACGAAAATCACGTGGCATACCCCGCATGTCTTCGCCTCTCCTGGAAGGAGAGTAACCAAACCCAAGAAGGGGGTACTGGAAACAATGTATATTTATTTTTGTATGCTCAACAAGAAACCCAAACAAACTCGTAAGGGGATCTTCATCCCATAGCTCAGTCCAAGAAAAGAGCCTCCATTAGTCCCAGAAGCAACACCATCGATGCCCAACATCCCGCACGCCTGCCTCGAACGGAAAGCTAAGGGGCTCAATCACCACACCTTGACACTATCCGCTTTGGGCGGCAATGACTCGCCCACACGGTTTTAGATCGCGTCACAAGAACGTGTCTCGGTGGGGAAAGTGCCCCTCATACTTGAGAGTTCTAGGGGAACGTCATACCATAACTCGTCACTGCCCTGGGGTCGAGAGGTCTGCTCAAAGTCAAATCCCATCACATCACTGACCTGTATAACCAAGGGTCCCGCTCTGGTAATCACGGAGGAAAGCCACATGCTAGCCTAGTAGAAGGACTGAGCCTGGAATGCCAACAGGTGTCCCACTACACAGCCCTGCTGGAGGGTAATTCATAACCAGATATCGGGTGACCCACTGCCCAGTCCTACTGGAGGGTAAACCATAACACATCATCTGGAAACCCACTGCCCAACCCTGATGGAGGGTAGAACTTAACATATCATCAGGCGACCCACTGCCCAGCCCCGCTGGATGGTAGACCTGGAATAAGTCAACAGGCGACCCACTGCCCATCTGTGCTACAGGGTAGACCTGGAACTAGACGACGGGCGACCCACTGCCCAGCCCTGCTGGACGGTAGACCCTAAGAGGTCGTCGGGTGACCCACTTCCCAGACCCTGCTGGAGGGTAGACCCTAATAGCGTCGGGTGACCCACTGCCCAGTCTTTGCTGGTGGGTAGACCATAAGAGCATCGGGTGATCCACTGCCCAGTCTTTGCTGGAGGGTAGACCCTAAGAGCATCGGGTGACCCACTGCCCAGTCTCTACTGGAGGGTAGACCCTAAGAGCATCGGGTGACACACTGCCCAGTCTCTGCTAGAGGGGAAACCCTAGAAATCAGTGAGCAACCCACTGCCCAGCCCTGCTGGAGGGTAAACCCTAGAAGTTGATGAGTAACCCACTGCCAAACCCCGCTGGAGGGTAAAACTCAGAACTGCCCTAGCCATCCCCACTGGAGGGTACAACACTGGCCAACCGAACACGGAGTTGGTATCTCGCGACCACCCAACTCCCACAAAACTCACCAAAAGGGGTTTTAGTGCCTGTTCCGTCACTGGGTGTCACTAGCACCGCTACCGGACAATCCATCGCAAGCAAAACCAGGGGGAGACCACTCAACCCTACTGGTCAAACAAACAAGCACAAAGCCATGGGAAATAAACTCCACCGTACTAGCCAAACAAACAAGCACAAAGAGACCCTCTGCGCCGTGAGAGGTCCAAGTACGCAAAGCAGAACACGGCACACACGTGGGGCCGACACGACGTGTGGCCCCAAGTCAACCCCAACCAAGTGCACGAACGTCTCAGGTACAAACCACACATACCTCCAAGTGCTCTCATATACTCCCAGAGTACACCCCATCCCCAGCCATAAGGATATTGTGCACACGGCACCCAACGTCAATGCGAAGATGTAACATAAAAACTCCACCTCAAAGGCCCAGGTGTGGCCAACCACATCTCGTGAACCATTTACATCACTCTCCCAAGAGTGATCGATCACATGCCAAGGGCCTGCTACAAACAAGGTAGGGTGAACCACCACCGGAGCACCTTTCATGCTTCCACATTTAATAAGATCATGTATAAGGCTCCGCACAACCAAACGGATCTCACCGTTTTAATCCTCGTGGAAAAACACGCGAGATCGACTACTTACTCGCCTCCAATGGATATCTGACGGAAAAGGCCACCAACACCACCTCACGCCCGAACGACGTCCCGTGATCCTGAGCCTCAACCCCGAAAACATTCGGGCACATCGCACCATTGCGATCCACTCGGGAAAACATGTCAAAAGCACTATTCACATGAGTGCAACGGATATCCGGAGAAAAAGATGCATTCCGGCGCATCGCACATGAGCGGTGCCACGTGGGACCTGCATCCCGGTCCTAAAACCCCACGAACGGATTGCACTGTTGCGATCCTCTCGAAAAATCACACAAGATGGACTACTCACTTGTCCAAAACGGTCGCCCGACGATAAAGATGGAAAATCACCGTCAACGCCCAAACGGCCCTCGTGGGCCCCGCAACATCGTGCCGAATTAGGGTGGGCGGATTGCACCATTGCAATCCCCTTGGAAAAACACCCAACATCGATTGATCGCATGCCCCGAACGGACGTCTGAGGAAAAAGGCGTGAAACGCTACACGCAGCTCGAAAGACAGGTCGTGGGGCCCACGCCTCAAATCCAGTCCCAACGCCCGAAACCGCCCTGGAAACCTTTTCCCCTGCGCCAGGGTCCCAATGCAACTGACGGCACTCAAAGCGGACGTCGCATGCGTCCGCGCCGTCCAAAATAACATACTCGGGGAATACGCTCACCCACTTAAGGACACGTCGCACCTCCGCGGCCCCACATTTCGGGAATTAAAAAATCCCGAAACTGGCTCTAAAATCCCGCATCGACGTCAGGTCTGCACCGCCATAGAAGGAACGCAAAACAGACGCTCGTATCGAATGTTACGGGCATCAGAATACAGAGGGGCAAAGACCCTTGGGCTGGACCGGCTGGTCCGCCCAGCAAGGGCCGGCTCGCGCCGGCCGTCCCTACTCGCCGCGCGACGCGGGTCATTGCCTCCACACGGGGGGTCGCACGCCGCAACCCTGCCTCGCCATCACGCCGGCCATCGCCGACGGCGCCTCTCGCCACCTCGCCCACGGCCGCTGCCGTCGCCCGCATCTGCTCCGCTGATCACCCGCATCACTGCCGCCTCCACCAAGTCGCGCCGCCGCTCGAACCCCGCCGGACTGCTGGAAACCCGCCGGATCCACCCAAAACCGGCCGGAACAAAATCAAAAACCCGCAAATTTTGACGAGGTGTTGCGGGTTCCTCCAAACTCCGATTTCAATTCTGAAAGAAGTGACGGAAAGAGTAAAATGCGTACTACACGGCCATGGAATTTGTTCAAAGATTAAACAGAAAATAGACGCTAAAATTGGGGATCAAAGGGGGGTATGGGATTTAAAACTCAAACGAACACCACCTACCTCACTGGGCTTCGCCCGGAGCTTCGCGTCGATCCGTCGGCACCACCGCACCTTGTCGGAGTCGCCTCGCCGGAGCTCGCCTCGCCAGAGCTACCTCTCTAGAGGTGAAGAAGGGGGAGGATGGTTTGAGGAAGAAGAAGAAGAAGAAAGGGGGGGGGGGTGTTTATGTACAAATCACTTAAACGCCCGCCTGACTGCCCCGAACCCGAACTCCCGACGGGGTCGGGATTTATCCTCTCCTAGGCTAAGAACCACGCTCTGTGTGCAACGGCGGTCTTAGAATTTTATTCCGAGACCCCCTTCAAAAGTTATTAAACTTAGCGCCCGAGGCCGTCAAATTACGAAAACGCCCCTGGGGCCATTTTTCACAGACGGGCTGCGCCCGCAAAACTGACACCCCTCCTATGGTAAACGGCACGCTCCGAACTCAACGGTGCCCTCGATTTTCCAATCCGAGCCACCGTTTAAGAGATACTAGCATCTCGCCATTAAAAGAATTAATTAATCCTTCTAACACTCCAGAAGCGGGCGAGGGGTCCAAACGTCCCACCCCGACAAGTTTTATGTTGTTCCTAGGGTAAACACCCCATTCCGGAACCATCCGTACACTCGGATCTCTGATCCGGAACTCCGTTTAAGAGTTATCTCATTTATTTAGCGCTTCCATTGTGAACGCACTGAAAATTTAATTCCGGCCACTCTGGGGCTCGGAATCGCACGCCGTCTAAAGGCGCTGCCCTGGAATATCATAAACAATATTCCAAAGCTTTTCTCAGAAAAAATGGGTTCTTACATCATTACCTCCATCATGATTTTCTTCCCCGAAAAGCAAAACAAGAGAGCAACACATGGTACTAATCCCACGCCTAGCTTTCCCATACCCAGAAGAACCCACGCACAGCTCTGCGTCACCGCACACAGACCAGAGGATTGATCTGTTCACGCTAGGTCGGCACTTGCCGACGTCGTGCACCCACTCCAGACTTTGGGGTTAGGGAAAGGTGGTAGGGTCCCTCGCCATCCCCTTGCACGGTCTCAAACTGCCCGAAGGACCTCAAGGGTAGCTCACCTCCCCAATCCAACCTCTATGTCGCATGCCGCGACAGGAATCACCGCTTGGGCATGGGCAAGGCCCGGTGATTCCCTCCTTCATAATATCCATATGGTGAAGCACCCAAGGATATCTGGTCACGGAAGATTTCATAGCCGATGTCTCTCAACCAATACTCTCTTACACGCTCGGAAGCGAAGGAGTCAACACCGTTGACGAAAGGACAAGGTCTCACGCCTTTTTCCTTACCAACACAGGGTTACACCCGATGCCCTGCGTCACCCTGGTAACACCTCAAACAAGGAGTAGGGAGATAAGCCTTTCATACGGAGACCCTAAAAATTCTATTGCAACAAGTAGAAGAGTCACAAGAGGTACCTCTCACCATCCCATGCTCTTCCGGATCGTAGACATCCAAAGCTCGCGGCTGTCCGTGCTCCCAATCGTCATCTCCCAGAGCCTAATGTGGACCACCTAGTGGTGATCGGTAGATCTCGTAAAGCCATCCCACACTACCAGCTCCTCCCGCTCCTCTACTAGCACCACCTCCCTGGGTACAACTCTGGTCACGGCGCTGCCTCTACCGTGGTGGTGCGCCTGCTGCCTGCCTGATGCTCCCAGCAACTCAAGTCAGGCAGTCTCGTGCCAAGTGACCTCGCCCATCACAAGAATATCACTGAATCTCTTTGGGCTTCACTGGTGCCCTCCAGCGCCACTGTGGTGTACGACCACGCCCCTGAGTCCGGTTGTCAGAAAGCCACCTGCGTTGAGGTCTTGCTTGCTGACGCCCGCTAGATGCGGCAGACGTCTCGACTCCAACGTGCCTGCTGCCACCACCAACACTAGAACGTGAAAGGAATCCCTATGTCACCAACTCCTGCTCTAGAACCCCGACATATGTGGACAAGCCCAAGGGTACTATGAAAGCACGAATCTCTCGGCGGAGACCCTGCTCAAATTTTCACACTCGGAAGTTGTCGTCATAGACCATGTTCGGATAAAAGTGTGCACGGTCTGCAAAACTATCCGCATACTCGGCCACCATCATCCCTCCCTGCTGAAACTGCAGGACTTCTTGAATCCGAATAGAGCGCAAGCAGGAGGGAGAAAAGCTCATCACGGAACAACAACTGAACGTCGCCCCACGAAAGTGACGACTCATCAAGAAACTGAGTCACCAGACTCCACCAACGCCAAGCTGCTCCACGAAAAAGGGTGTCTACCAAAGCCACTCTCTGATCTGTCAGCGTCTGCACAAGCCTGAAAAGGCAAACCACTGCCTCGAGCCAAACCTCTGCTGCCTGAGGGTCTGGCTCACCACTGAACCTCAACAGTCTCTACCGCTGGAACTCACGGAACGAGCTCAACCTGCGCTCATGCTCAGCCTGCTCTAGTGAAACTGTCTGCTACTCAACAAGTGGGGGTGCTGCTACCGGCCCACCCGGAGCAAGGGGCTCACATGATGGGTCCTGGACCGTGGCATCATAGCTCATAGGGTCATCATCACGAACCAAAGCTGATATCCTGGCTGGCTGTCCTCGCGGAGACATCCTGATAATTATCAAGGAGTGTCGCGGTCAGATGAGCATATATGTATATACCAATAGCATCGATGGGGAGCTGACTCAAGAAGGACGGTAAAAGACTCAATCCTATGTGATGCACAATTCAATTTCCCTGCAACAAGTGTCTCATCATGACGAGACGACAATCGGGTTATCAGGGTCCTGGTGAATGGATACGTCAGCCGCCGCACCATCACTGGACTCTCTGGCCTGAGAGCCACTCTCGAGACACATTAACACTGTTGCCCTAAATCCCAACCAATTCCTTTTTTTAGGGACTTCCAAACAGTGTCCCAAGGAACGAACCACCTCTGATACCACTTTGTCATGACCCGACCCTACCCGGGCTCGAGCCGCAACTACACCAAGCCCGCCTCCATAGGCTAGGGGCTGGCGACCAGCACCGAAGGCACAACAACTCAGGGAGACCTTTGCATAAGTACCTGTACACACACATGCAACACACTCATTGAAAAAGTGCAGAGTAAAAGAAAGAAAAATCAGAGTAAAAAAGAACAACTACTATATATATACCACAAATGGGAATCGACCTCTAAACAATAAAAAGTAAAAAATGAAAAGAAAAGGGGAAAAAAACATGCCCAACCAAAAAGTGCCACAACTCGGCAATAGGTAAACAAAAAGAAACAGCTGACGGGTCTCCCACCTCGAACCCGACCACGACCACCGCATGCGGTCCAAGATCCCGAGCTCCTACACTCCACTGAAGTCACACTCCACCTGTCCGTCGTCTGCAAGGGCACGCCAAGTGCGGGAAAACCCCAAGAAGGGGTGAGTATAAAAATACTCAGTAGGATACCCCGAAGGCACTTGGGACCAACAAAGGAGGTACCGAAGGGGTGAGCAGCAGAGCGAACAGGGAGAAGTAAAAGAGTACAAAAGAGAGTGCAGTAAAGAGTCCAGCTCAACCCAACAAAAGGAAATAAGGTAGACTCATCCAGACAAAAGGAGTTGGAAGCGGTGATAAGATGAACTTCTCATCAAGTCTTAGATACCTATAGCAGGTGAGTAGACTCATCCAACCATGAGAATCTAGACATGGAAAGCAAGTGGCATACCCCGCGCGTCTTCACCTCTACTGGAAGGAGAGTAACCAAACCCAAGAAGTGGGTACCGGAAACAAGGTATATACATATCTGTATGCTCAACAAGAAACCCGAACAAGCTCGTAAGGGGATCTTCATCCCATAGCTCAGCCCAAGAAAAGAGCCTCCATTAGTACCAGAAGCAACACCATCGATGCCCAACATCCCACAAGCCTACCCTGAACCGCAAGCTAAGGGGCTCAATCACCGCACCTCGACACTATCCGCTTTGGGCGGCACTGACTCACCCACACGGTTTTAGATCGCGTCACAAGAACGCGTCTCGGTGGGGAAAGTGCCCCTCGTACTTGAGAGTTCTAGGGGAACGTCAAACCACAACTTGTCACTGCCCTGCAGTCAAGAGGTCTGCTCAAAGTCAAAGCCCATCACAACACTGACCCGTATAACCAAGGGTCCCACTCCGGTAATCACGGAGGAAAGCCACATGCTAGCCTAGTAGAAGGACTGAGCCTGGAATGCCAACAGGTGTCCCACTACCCAGCCCTGCTGGAGGGTAATTTATAACTAGATATCGGTTGACCCACTGCCCAGCCCTGCTGGAGGGTAAACCATAACACATCATCAGGCAACCCACTGCCCAGCCCTGCTAGAGGGTAGACCTTAACATATCATCAGGAGACCCACTACCCAGCCCCGCTAGAGGGTAGACCTGGAATAAGTGGACATGTGACCCACTGCCCAGCCGTGCTGGAGGGTAGACCTGGAACTAGACGACGGGCGACCCACTGCCCAGCCCTGCTGGAGGGTAGACCCTAAGAGGTCGTCGGGTGACCCACTGCCCAGACCCTGTTAGAGGTTAGACCCTAATAGCGTCGGGTGACCCACTGCCCAGTCTCTGCTAAAGGGTAGACCCTAAGAGCATCTGTTGACCCACTACCCAGTCTCTGCTAGAGGGTAGACCGTAAGAGCATCGGGTGACCCACTGCCCAGTCTCTGTTGGAGGGTAGACCCTAAGAGCATTGGGTGACCCACTGCCCAGTCTCTGTTGGAGGGTAAACCCTAGAAATCAGTGAGAAACCCACTGCCCAGCCCTGCTGAAGGGTAAACCCTAGAAGTCGATGAGTAACCCACTACCCAGCCCCGCTGGAGGGTAAAACTCAGAACTGCCCTAGCCATCCCCACTGGAGGGTACAACACTGGCCAACCAAACACAGAGTGGGTATCGCACGACCACCCAACTCCAGCACAACTCATTCAAAGGGGTTTCAGCGCATGTTCCATCACTGGGTGTCACTAGCACCGCTACCGGCCAATCCATCACAAGCAAAACTAGGGGATACCACTCAACCCTACTGGTCAAACAAACGAGCACAATGCCAGGGGAAATAAACTCCACCCTGCTAGCCAAACAAACGAGCACAAAGGGACCCTCTACGCCGCGAGAGGTCCAAGTACGGAAATCAGAACACGACACGCACATGGGTCCCACACGACGTGTGGGCCCAAGTCAACCCCAACCAAGCACATGAATGTCTCAGGTACAAACCACACGTACCTCCTAGCGTTCTCATATACTCCCAGAGTATACCGCGTCCCCAGCCCTAAGGCCATCATGCATAAGGCACCCAATGTCAATGCGAAGGCGTGACATAACAACTCCACCTCAAAGGCCCAGGCACGTCCAACCACATATCGTGAACCATTTACATCACTCTCCCAAGAGTGATCGATCACACGCCAAGGGCCCACTACAAACAAGGTAGGGTGAACCACCACCGGAGCACATTTCATGCTTTCACATTTAAGAATATCATGTATAAGGCTCTGCACAACCAAAAGGATTGCACTGTTGTAATCCTCGTGGAAAAACACGCGAGATCGACTACTTACTCGCCTCCAATGGATATCCGACGGAAAAGGTCACCAACACCGCCTCACGCCCGAACGGCGTCCCGTGATCCCGAGCCTCGGCCCTGAAAACAGTCGGGCACATCGCACCATTGTGATCCCCTCGGGAAAACACTTCAAAAGCACTACTCACATGAGTGCAACGGATATCTGGAGAAAAAGATGCATTCTAGCGCATCGCACACGAGCGGTGCCACGTGGGATCCGCATCCCGGTCCCGAAACTCCACGAACGGATCGCACCGTTGCGATCCTCTCAAAAAATCACACAAGATGGACTACTCACTTGTCCAAAACGGTCGCCCGGTGATAAAGATGGAAAATCACCGTCGACGCCCAAATGGCCCTCGTGGGCCCTACACCATCCTGCCGAATTAGGGCGGGCGGATTGCACCATTGGAATCCCCTCAGAAAAACACCCAACATCGACTGCTCACACGCCCCGAACAGACATCCGAGGAAAAAGGCGTGAAACGCTGCACGCAGCTCGAAAGACGGGCCGTGGGGGCCATGCCTCAAATATAGTCACAATGCCCGAAACCGCCCTAGAAACCTTCACCCCTACGCCTGGGTCCCAACGCAACTGACAACACTCAATGCGCACGTCACATGCATCCGCACCGTCCAAAACAAGAATCTCAGGGAATACGCTCGCCCACTTAAGGACACGTCGCACCTTCGTGGTCCCTCGTTTTGGGAATTAAAAATTCCCAAAACAAGCTCTAAAAGTCCGCATCGACGTCAGGTCAGCGCCTCCACAAACGGCGCAAAAAACAGACGCTCGTAGTGAAAGTTACAGGCATCGGAATACAGAGGGGCAAAGCCCCTTGGGCTGGACCGGCCTGGACCGGCCGGTCCGCCCGGCCCGGCTGATGCCCGTCGCCGCTCGACGACCCGCGCGACGCGGGTTGTTGCCTCCGTACGGGGGGTCGCGCGCCGCGACCCCGCCTCGCCGTCGCGCCAGCTAGCGCTGAAGGCGCCCCTCGCTGCCTCGCCCGCGTCCGCTGCCGTCGCCCCCTTCTGCTCTGCTGATCACCCGCGCCGCCACCGCTTCCACCAAGCCGCGCCGCTGCTCGAACCCCGCCAGACCACCGGAAACCCGCCGGATCCATCCAAAACCGGCCGGAACAAAATCAAAAACCCGCAAATTTCTACGAGGTGCTGCGGGTTCCTCCGAACTCCGATTTCAATTCCGAAAGAAGCGACGGAAAGAGTAAAATGCGTGTTAGACGACCATGGAATTTGTTCGAAGAATAAACAAAAAATAGATGCTAAAATTTGGGTTCAAAGAGGGGGTTCGGGATTTAAAACTCAAACGAACACCACCTACCTCGCTGGGCATCGCCCGGAGCTTCGCGTCGATCCGCCAGCACCACCTCACCTTTCCGGAGTCGCCTCACCAGAGCTCGCCTCGCCGGAGCTGCCTCACCGGAGGTGAAGGAGGGGGAGGAGGGTTTGAGAAAGAAGAAGAAGAAGAAGAAGAAGAAGGGGGTGGGGAGGTTTATGTACAAATCACTTAAACACCCGCCCGACAGCCCCGAACCCGATTTCCCAACGGGGTCGGGATTTAGGCTCCCCTAGGCTAAGAACCACGCTCTGAGCGCGACGGCGGTCTCATAATTTTATTCTGAGACCCCGTTCAAAAGTTATTAAACATAGCACCTGAAGCTGCCAAATTACGAAAACACCCCTAGGGCCATGTTTCAAAGACGGGCCGCGCCCACAAAACTGACACCCCTCTTAGAGTAAACGGCATGCTCCGAACTCAACGGTGCCCTCGGTTTTCCAATCCGAGCCACCGTTTAATAGATACAAGCGTTTCGCCATTAAACGAATTAATTAATCCGTCTAACGCTTCATAAGCAGGCGAGGGGTCCAAACGTCCCGTGCCGAAAAGTTTTATGTCATTCCTAGGGTAAACACCCCATTCTGGACCCATCCGTACACTCGTATCTCTGATCCAGAACTCTGTTTAGGAGTTATCTCATTTATTTAGCGTTTCCAGGGTGAACGCACTGAAAATTTAATTCCGGCCACTCTGGGGCTCGGAATCACACGCCATCTGAAGGCGCTGCCCTGGAATATCATCAAGAATATTCCAAAGTCTTTTGCAAAAAAAAAACTGGGTTCTTACACTATACATTGGCTCGGATTATAGTTATTATCCCCACAAGGTTAGATACCCTAGGGGTAATCAGTACATGAAATATTAATTCAGTATCATTTTCATAATCTTGTTTTATCATTGAAAATAACACTCTTCTCTAATTTTCCGATGGAAATGAATAATTAAATGAAAAGCATTGAAATGAAAACAAAAATATTACATAGTTTTCTATAACCTGGCTAATTTAAGGAGCATACAATGACAACGTTCTTTTGTACTAAAATCAGGAATGAAAATTTCTAATTTATAATAGTGATAGTGGAATCACTATCTATAATAGTTAACTAGTAATTCACATTTAAAAATCACACTTCTATTATAACTAAAGTATACTCACAATTCAATCGTTATAATTCTTTTGATCTTCAAAGAGAATAATTATTAAACAAAAATCTACGTGTCATGATGAAATTAAATAATCAAAATGAGGAATTCAAATTTAACACATAAATTATGCCTAACATTTTTAAGTTTCAAGAAAATACCTTATTGGAAAAATAAAACTCATAAAAAACATCCTTGATCATGGATATAATCCTTTATGAACATAAATTCTTCATGTAACTGCCCTTCAATTTAATTCCATGACATAAGAAATAAATTATTCTAAATCATTCAAAAATATAGATATTATTTCCATTATCAAAAATTTCTTCAACACATCATCCACTAGTAAATTGGTATTTATAGAAAATCACAAGCATTCTAGAAAATCTGAAACAAGACCTTAAATTTATGAAACATATATATTTCCCAAAACACATGACATTAAAATATAATTTTCAAATTAAAATATAATCCTCCAATATTTCCATGAAATTATCAATTTCAAAAGCCTTCCATTATTTCTTTAAACTGTCATTTTTTTTAAAATACACCCTTTTCCATAGAAATAGTTTTACTAGTTCCCTTACAGAGATTCATAAAAAATTGAACCTCCATCAAGAATCAAAACCCAATTTACATCATCATTTGGTAAAAAAAATGGAAATCCATGGAAATGTGTAAATTTTTCTCTAAACACATGGAGATCATATTTCTCATCATAGTCCCTACTTATGATATTTTTCAACAAACAAAACCTAAAATATATAAAAATTAAAGCATTTTTATTTTTGAAAATATAATCATCTTTGGAACAAACTCATATCTTTTCTTTCCAAGGGATTAGTGCACAGAGATCTCTTCCCTTGTCTATAACTGAATTTTTGATGAGGGAGTACATTTTGGATATATAATCTGTGACTGAATCTCCCCCATTATTGATGTGGGACTTAGGGTACATGTGTTCCAGTACAACATCTGTGGTAATTTTGTGCATGATTTAGCTGAGCGGAAGGGATGTTAAGCCCCTATCATAACAACATAGGGAATATTATAGAGATATTATCAAATAATATCCGACTTCTCATATTCCATAAGGTTTAATGTTACCCCTCAATCTAGTATCATGATCAAGGAAAAAATAGAACCCCACTATCACAATATTTTCCCCTTTATAAAAACCTCACCATTTTTCTTTCTAAGGGATCACTATCCGGGGATCACTAAACATGTTTAGAATATCCTTGTGAAGCTGTATTATATTAAACAATTATAATTGATTTCCATCCCTCCAATATTTCCAATGTGGAATATGGTGTATAATTGTGGTTGTGAGAGCTCATTGGTCATGCTCTGTAACTTTGAACTATGTATTAGGGTTGTTATTACCCTGTTACAACAACCTATGGAATGTGAGTCTTTTAAAATATAATAATAATCAAGTATTTTATTCTTAATAGTTCTTCTAAAATAACATGATTATATTTTGGGACAATATAATCATTATTATAATATATTTATTCTTTCAAATGATTAATAATAAAAATGTATATACAATTCAAAAGTTATTGAATCCTTTTTATTAAATCACCCATTTTTTATACTAACAATAATCCAATATCTAATATTTAATTTAGTTGTAATGAAATTTTATTTATTACTAATATAATTATGAAATAATTATTCCCATTTTGTGTAATATATCCTTGAATTCATAACAAAAATATTTAATTTTATTGGGACGATTATATTTAATTTATTTATTTTTTTATTTTTCTAGATACCTAAATAAATCTATGATATGTGGAGTATTTGTTTGTGATATATATGATCCATTAGATACATATTTTCATGTTTGGAATGGTATTTACTATTAAAATTATATGAGTATTATAAAAAAGACTCATTTTCATGTCAAACATATCATGTTAGAGAATATGAATTTAGTTAAATTAACTCGATTGAAAATGATGGTATGAAATTTAATGATTATATTGATAAATTCTTAAGTAAAAAATATATTTCAAGGATTGAAAAAATTTTAGTTTAGATTTTATTTGTAAGAGAAATGTTTCGATATATGTGTTAAAATTTTCATTTTAGATTTATTATGTAACATTGATGTACGGAGGCCTCAACATGCTATTGATAATATCATATGAACATCGCCCACTAGAAGAAAGGTCACTACTATAATAATGGGAACAATATATATTTGGATGTGATCCTCACCAACATCAATCTATCAAATCTAGGATGATTGAATAACCCCCATCACCTTAAAGAGTCATACTACTCTAGAATATTTATGTACAACCTATGAGACCAATAAAATACAAGAGAGAATAAATACATGTAAATGCATAAGAGGATTTACGTGCTTTAGTATTTAGGTTTTATATCAAGTGGAAATAAACAACATACTTTAATTTTAAAGAAATACCAAATATTTTTACAATCAATGTCACTTTTCTACCAATTAGACCACAAAACTCAATTGTCACATTACATATCAACATGTGGTCCAATTACAATTTTATAATGGGTCCCATCAATTCAATAGGTTTCATTAATATCATAATTACATGGATATACATCCATAGGACTTGGTGACAACCAATTCCCTATAAAAATCTGTAGGTGGACTTCTGATTTCATATAAATAGAACACATTATCTCTATCGTCCCATACGACTCCCAAATCAGTCGACCATATAGTGAACTATAAGTAGAGTATAAAAATACCATCAAAAGATCAGTATCATACTATAAATCTATGAAGCTATAGACATCACTTTCCTTTATTTCATTCATCTGATCAAAATTGTATTTCAAAGGTACTCTTTTTGATCAACTAAATCAGGTACTTAAAGAGGATTAACAATCCCAACATATAAAACGAAGGATTCTGATGTTTTTTTTTCTAAAATTGTAGTCTATATTATAAATTTTAAGATATATTTAAATATTATAATGAAAATTATTATTCATTTAATGGAATATATGTTAGAATACCATTCACACAATGATAATTCTTAAAAAATTATCTTGTATAATCCTGAAAATCCATTATTTTTTATATGTCAAATTTGTTTTATTTATTTTTTTATAGTATTTTAATTTATGTGTTTAATTTTCGAACATATCATGATTTAGGTTATTAAAAAAATTTTTTAAATTGAAATTAATGAATAGAATGAGTTGGATTAATATATATATATATTATTTAATTTAATGTTTATTTTTATTCATTGTTATTTCATGTTTATAGATTTTTTATTCAACAATATTTAGAGACACTAATAATTACCTAACAATATAATAATAAATGTTTTTATTTTTAATTGGCCTTAAAATATTTAAATTTTTTAAATATAGTTTCTGTGATATACATTTTATCTAATTTCTTAAAGAATATAGTAGTGAATTCATAACTGTATATGATGTCATGAAGTAAGGATACCATGAGGATACGAATCTATCAATGTGTATTTATGATTATTTGAAGATAATATAAAGATTAATAAATTTTAAACGGAAAAGGATTGTTCAATACAATATACTTCATGGATATAGATTATTAATTTAGTTTTCTAATTGATTGGTTTTTAGTATTAGATCATAAAATGTGGTGACTGTTGTGTTGGTATTTAGGTTAATGAATGGTATTTATTAATATTAAAAACTAATTTTAACTATTTTTTTATAAAATTTTATTTGAATTCAATGGTGATATTGTTTTAATAATATATTATTTTTAATGAAATAAATAATAATATATTAGAGAATCCATCCATGGTGCACCATGATTTTAAAGTGATTTATTAGGTAAATGATTCTATTGATGGAATTTGAAGATGATTTTTAGAGTTTGGTTGGACCATCAAACAAATTGATGGTGCTATTTTTTTCTTATAATAATTATATAAATTAATATTTGAAGCTGTATTTGGATTATGTAGTTATACATATAAGTTATTTCTTTGAGAGGTTCCAAGAAAATGACATTTTCATTCATACAGAAAATGTTATCTTATGATGAAAATAACTGTACAATGTGAGTATGGGAAATCAAAAAAAGGAATATCATGTAAAATTTAATTTATAATAAAATTAATTGACAAATGTAATTATGTTTTATATATACTAATGAAATCATTCCTTGATAAGGAAGGTATATAAAATCAGACATATGAAAATTATAAAAATTCTACATAAAAGAATGAAATAGAAGATGTTTTTCCAATACACAAGAAAATATGAAATAATTTTTTTCTTTATATAATATATAAAAAATCTTCAATATAAATAAATTGAAAAATTAATGTATTAAAAAGATTTTTTATAGCATATAAATGAGTTTTCTTGTATATAAAACATTTCTTGAATATGAAATTTATAGAGAGAAAATATATAATATGATTTGGTGTGGAACAGGACATGAATTGTTATCCATATGAATAATGTTATTGAGATAATATATTTATAATAGCTAAAATGATGATTAATATGTATTATATAGAATACATATTAAATCTTCAGAATAATTCAGTTCTTATAAAAATATGATTAATGTTTTAAACTAAATCAGAAAATAAAAATTAATTATTATTAAATTGAAATATATATCTCAATTATTCATAGTGTTTTTAATATATTAATAAATAAAATAAAATATTATTATGGTTCAATGATGTAAGGATATTCATTCTATAATAAAATATACTACACTATGATGATATCTGTTGACATGATTCAGCAAAAGTTGGAACTATCATTTTGAAGGGAATTATACCATAAGGTAAGTTTCCAAAACATGAAAGTGGTTATACATGATTAATTGAAATGTAAAAATGAATAAATATATCATATTTTTGTATGAAATTATGATTTAGTATTTTATATGTCTTATGGTGAACATCCCAAGTCATGTATAATATTTTAGTAGATAATTATACTCGATATAAATAAGAATTAAATTATAAATAAACAAGATATATGTCGACCAATTTAAATGAGATAAATATCTGATACCATGATTTATGATGCAAATTATATGTTTATATATAATAGTAACAATATTGAAATGGTTTATAAATATAAATTTTAGATTATAAAGAAGAAAATATTGTTGTGTATTTTATATAGTAGTCACAAATAAGAACTTCCTGTATTAACGAGATAGATAGAGAGAGCCTTTGACACATCTAAAATACAGAGATATTATAAAAAGTAAACGAATCAGTTAGATATGATAATATGAGTATAGAAGGGTAAATTTATGATTATTATAAAATATTATCTAAAACAATGAAGAATAAGAACAGAATTAATACGTTATCGACATATCATAGGAGTTCATTGAGAGGATTAGATAATTGATATAAATATTGACTATAAATTGAATTGATATAAATGATGATTTATATACCAGGATAATTTAATATTACAATGAGATTGATATTGAAAGAAGAGATGAATTTTATGGAGTAATGTTGATTATATGCTCGTAGTTGAAGTCCAATCTGTAGAGATGTGGGAGGATCTTCGAAGAATAGCGATACTAGTATAAACAATATCAACTAGTGAATTATTTATGAGTATGATAAGTTGTATATGGAATACCTAGAATTTAAATATAAATACATATTCATATAAGTAATACAATGACGTTTTAGAAGAAGATGCATCATGATTTATGTGTCTAGATAATTCATATAAAACAGTTCTGTGTGAATTTAATTTCTTTTTTAATCACTATAAAACCATATATCTAATAAAATACATTTATTTATGGGATTTGAACATGAAAATGGGTATTTTTACATTGATGGATGCAAAACATGAAAAAAATTTGCTATTAATTTAATATAATTCATTATTACATACATAGGTAGATGTTAAGAATGCATTTGTATATCCATTTCACTTAACCAATATAGTGGTTCAAATATTACGATGGATAATTAATAGGGAATGTAATACTCAATAAAATTAGTGAATGATAATTTATCCCCCTCTCAGTATCCAAAAAATTTTATATTGGGATATTAAATGGAACCAGAGATAAAATAGGTTATCCTATGATTGGATCCCAATTTTTCCAAATATATTGTATCAGATTTATATGATGTATTGATTTAAAGAAATCATAAAATTTACTTAGTGGAATAAATTATTCTTTATTCATACCATTAATGAGATAATAGTTTCTCCTAAAAACTATTTGAATTAGAACACTGTGAGTCCTGAAGGATGAAAAATATTTGAAATTTGATATTAGAGTTACCACTACATGAAGATAACTGGAGTGGTAATTGTTTAGTTTATTTACCATATCTCTAATTATAATAAATGTTCTTACTTTTATGAACTTATTATTGGAAATTCATTTATAAATTATTGCATTTATATAATATAATATTTTAAAATGATCCCTATTGTGGTAATTTTATACATATAAAATTTTTAAGGAGAAATAAGATGAAAAATAATAGATAAAATTGGAAGATGATTCCCTCTAATAAGCATCTCCTGAGTCATTAATTAAGTGTAATAATATTATAAAGGATGGGGATTATAAAGAATAATATGTTCTATTATATGAATAAAAAGTTAACTAGGATAAATAAAAAAATGTATATTGATGAGAAATTAGAGATAAAAATAAATTGTAATAAAAAGAACGAAATTTAGTTTAAATCAACAAAGAATCTATTTATATTAAGGATATAGAGTTGGAATTAAAATCTAATAGAATTATGAATCATGTAATCAGATAATAGAAAAAAATCATTAATATTAAATGATTTTTTTGAAAAATGAATATGAATTCCTAAAAAAATTATATGATAAGTAAAGGATCTTCCTTAATTTGTAGTATTATCAACATGAATCCAAACTGAGAAATTTGGAGGATGCACAATCTTCCAAATATGTTTATAAAAAAATTAAAACAAAAAACAACTAATTAGAGTTTTATCCAAAAAGGGACTCATACCTATATTGTGAAGGAATTTAATTCCTCTCATGATCAATATATAGGAATCTTATACAAAAAGGTAACCCACTATCCTACAAACCAATTTGTACTAGTATAATTTGGAATGGTATTATATATTTTATCGAATAACATAAAAATATATAGATAAATAAAAATTATAAGATAAATACCAAACCATAATGGGTGGGTTTTATAATACATATGATAAGTATCTCCCAATGAATATGATAGAAGGTTGTTATTTTCAATCCAAAATAGAATGGATTTTATTTTTTCAAAACTTCATATACATGTATGATAATGAGATTAATAGGCTACTATTAGTGCCATGTGAGGTTATGATATAAGGACACTAATTGAGGTGATAATGTTTGAAAATATTATGATATAATAATTCCTAGATATATTTAAAAAAATATATAATACGAAACCAACCAGTATTTCAAATAATAATTATTAAAATAATGTAAATATATCAATTAATAAATTATTTCAATACCCTAAACATTTATATGATAATTATTGAAAAGGGGATAAAAATTATCAATCATTCTTATTTTATCAAATTATTTATAGTAAATTTGTTGATATGATGAAAATACAATAAATGTAGAAGATAAAAAGGATGGTTCTTCCTGGCTGAGTGAGAAAAAAGAAAAAACTTAGTCAGAGTACTCCCAAGATGCTTTTGAAGGAAGCCAATAATTATTAAAATCCAAACAAAGATTCCAATATTGTGGAAGACTGGTCTACACCATTGAACAATGAATATAGTCTATAAAAATTAGTTTTATTAGAAGAATTATAAATTCAAAATGTTATTTAATTCAAGATAGGTAATGAAGAAATTGATTAGTGATGAAATCCTAGAACAAGTGTTTATGATGTTAATGATGGAGGTTAAAAAATAGTTATTAAACTATTCAATATATCGTAGAAAATGTAATATAGAATAAAGCTTTGTCAAGCTGTTTATCCAACCCAATTCTAAAACAACATATTTATGGAAAAAAAGTGATTCCGATAAAGGTAAATATAAATTTTCACATTATTAATAACTAAATATTAATGAGAGGATATAATATGGATAATCCCATATTTCATGAAATATTTTCTGGAAGATTTAATAAGCCTTCTCACTCTTCAAATAATTTTTTTGGCATAGTTACCTAAAAAATAGAGATGATGGAGAATAATTCTGAAGTACCATAGGATGAAAATTAATTTCAACAAAATGGAAAGAAGTATGTTATAATGAATTCACATAATATAGAAAATAATAGATCCATTTTTTACGAGGATTTATGGAATAAGAGAATCCATGTTGGTATAAACATGACTAATTTACTTTACTAAGGATATAGAAAGAGGAGAGTTATCAGATAGAGATCATTGTCTCAGCCTTGTTCCTATTAGAAAGGAGATTAGGTATAATTCACCTCATTCAGCTATGTTTATTTACATGTATTTTCTTCTATGTTATTGAATATGTTATTTGAAAGAGTATAACCAGAATAATATATATATATATATATTCATCTAAAATATTATATCCCTCTAGGATGTGATTAATGATTTAATGTGTAACACCCTCAACCCAGTTACCCAGAGTCGGTCCATTATTACATAACATTGTCATGATCATGAGGGATCAAATCCCAAAATCATGATCACTTTAGTATCCTTGGAAGTACTAAATACATTCATAAGTTTTACATTCAATAATAAAATAAAAAACATCATCAAATTTTTTTCCCCTTTTGGACACACTAAAATCCTTAGCCCATCCCTATAGGTCAACCATAAAATACTTCTTCACATCCTAGAAAAAATAAAACATAGAAATCGGTGAGCTTAGATGCTAAGTAACAATAACAATATAGCAGAAACATTCATAAATAAACATGAACATTGAAGGCAATGTAAAAGTATAAAACAAAAGCATTTTAAATATAAACATCAACATAATATGGTGAGGATAAAATCTAATAAGGCCATTTACTTATTCACATTGATATTCTACTTGTCTAATAATCACATGCAATATGAATAGCCACTTCCATAATGATGGAATTCATAATTCCAAACATCATAAGCATATAGTCAAGGCCTTATTCCAAGACTACAACTATGATTTTTTCAAGGACTTGTGCTGAGAAACTATTTTTTCTCATTAGACCTACCGATGCATCGATGAGCTAGAATGGGATCCACCCAACACATACTATGTCCAATGCATTCCTCATATGAAAAGATTTAAACATAACACAAACATTCGTATTAAAACTAGCATACAAAATTTCAATAATTTAGCTATAAACCATGAATGTTGTAAAAAGAATACATCCACATTAAAACATATCTCATAACCTTCAATATAATATGGATGTTTTTTATCATAATAAATCAACCTCAAACAAGATTAAAATCCATCAAAGGATGTTGACAAAGATGAAATCAAAAGTTTTTTAGAGAAATATCTCTTTTTATATTGAAATCATTTAAAAATTATATAATTATAAAAGAAAATAATTATTTTGAAAACATTATTATAAACTTGTATGGGAAGCTTTGACGATGATATAACGGTGGAAAATAGACACACTCTCCGTATAAGTTAAAAAAATACATTATTACCTTAATTTTGTAGAAAAGATCATAAAGTACCTTATTTGGAAAATGACGGAAATATTTTCATCAAAACATATATGGTCATATAAGGGTATAAATGACTTTAACCCATAGTATAGTAAATAATAAAAATGTTTTGAATTACATTTTTAAGAAAATATTAATGTGTATTATAAAGAGGTCCCGGTAGATACTTATGTAAAGACAACCTTAGATAATATAGATACTGTGAAATTAAACCTTACCATGTAGTTTTACTTAGTCGATGGTATGTTCAACCCATGTATATTAGTTATTTTTTATTAAATTATACATGAACTATATACATAAATATTATATCATATATGATCTTCTAATATTTCTTTGTTAACAATATTTCAGTAGTATCATCATTTCGTGTGTTAACTGATATGTTTTCCATTATATGGTTAGTTAAGTAAGACATATTTGTTATGGATAGGAAATATTTTATTCATTTAAAAACTTATATTACGTTAATAAACATTAATTTTAGTCATAAATTGAAAATTATTCTTGAATGATTACGATGTGGAATAAATCTCATTGCATTCGTGGAGACGTTTATCCATACGTACGCACGAGCGACAATATCATTATATTGATGGTGAAAAAATATGTTATTGGATGGTATATCATATATTTAGAATCATTAATATGTTATATTTATTATTTACATTATTTATACAAATTATTATACACATCCAAATAATTAATTGTTTGAATAACAAACTACACCAAGACGTGGAGATGGTAAGCCGTAAGTACGCACGTATGGTGACTTTGTTTTTAATATGATGGATAGAATAATGAATATGGTTGTCCCATTTTTATAAGTACATAACAGTATATATAAAATATTGGTGTTATTATTTAATAATGGAAACAACAAAGAAAGAGGAAGTCTAAGAAGAAAAGAACTTGAAAGAGGTGATGAAGTATTTACCTCTTCTTCAGGTTCTTATTTTTGATTTGATAAAAAGGGTTCTTTAAGATGGATTTCTGAAATAGAAAGGACTATCAGATGAATAGATGAAATTTGGGAGGATATTTTCTATGAGTTTGGCCGATACAAAAGGCTTTGGAGGTGTGAAATTAGTAGAAGGTGAAGTGCCTTTTTATAAGAGAGGTGAGCATAACTTTAGGAAAAGCTTGAAATATTATTTTATAATAAAATAATTTTCGGTTTCTAATATATAAAAATGATTTATTTAGAGTATATGGTGGATATGGGTCTAAAACCTCTCAACCAATTGGTTTTAGACTTGTTTAGGTCACCATATTAACCTTATCATTCAGATTTAACTCTTAGTTAAATAGTTTGTCATTTACAATGTCTCTTTGTACTTTAATATTAAATCGTTAATAATCATACTATAAACTTCCAAGAAAACCCCAAGTAGCTCATTATTAATATATATATCTTTATATAAGTCCTTCGGTCAAACCATATATTATTACGAATATTATATCTATTAATAATGTAGTATTTGTTTTAAAAACTCAATTATGTCAATTTTGACACTATTTAGTATTTGAATTTTTTGAAAATCATAACAGAATGATTACTTAGAAAAAAAATTTAATCAACCGTATTATGTAATATTATCCTATAAAATTATTGGAATTCATAAAAAGTCTCAAATTACATTGTTTGGATATTTATAATATCAATAATTTTAATCTTTCTTTAATAAGGTAATTATTTCATCATCATTATGTCAATAATAAATTAAATTATTTAATGTCTAAAAATTATAAATATATATCATTATGTAGGAAATATTTTTATATTTCTAATTAATATTTATAGTTGAATTTATATTGTGTGTAACCCTATATACAAAATTGTTTAGTTATTAAACATTGAATTTAACTCTTTTAACTCTTCTTTAAATAAAATAATAATAAATGTACTAATCTAATAAAAATGGACCAAAGGGGAAAATATTTTATTTCTAAGGTTTTTTTGTCAATTTACTTAAATAAAATAGAATTACATCATTTATTAGGGTAATTATGTTATCATTTTTACCCTTAATTACCCTATTTACTTTTAATTGTGGTAAATAAATGTCAACCGTTACTACTCAACAAAAATTATTTTCATCTTATTGAACTAAATTTTACTTACTGATATAAAATTTTTCTCTCATATTCTTGTAATTTAACTCACAGAAGTGGTAAAAATAAGTTTTATTGAAAATTTTAAATTATCATTGGAGGTGGGTAAAAGGCAGTAAAATGTTCAATAAAATTTTCATATATCTAATCTTACTATAAAATTAGTCCAATGAATTAAATTGAACATATATAGGTATTATCTATCTTATATGACCTAAAATACATATGAATTAAATAAATAATTATTTCAAAAAAATTCTGTTTAAACCAACAACGCAGTGCTTTTCACTATTCATCAAAAATTGAAGGTTTTCAGAAAAATAACAAAAATTTACCCTATGATAATTTTGATATTCCAAATCCTAAAATGTAGTCCATTTTGAGAGATTAAATTTATAATGTTTCCAAAAGTGGGTATTAATATTCATAATAGATAGTTTGATTGGTTGTGGTGTGTTTGAACTTGATGTTGCTTACAACACAATGTATTATATTATTAAAAGGGAAACATACCGTGAAAGATTGGGGTGTTACATTATTCCCTCAAAATAATTTCATCCTCTAAATTTCTAGAATATTACTGCATAAAAATATTTAGGTGGTTCTTTATAATATGTTCCTTGGGTTCCCACATTGCCTCTTCTAACTTATGGTTTTTCCATAGAACATTTAATAGACGACTCGTCCGATTTTTAGCACATGTTTTCTGGTATCAAGAATTTTGACAGCCACATCAAAATAAGATAGACCAAGTTCCAGTGCAATTTCTTCATATATGAGTACATGTGTTGGGTTAGGCAAGTATTTTCTCAATAGTGATACGCGGAATACATTGTGAACTTAGGTGAGACTTGGAGGCATTACAAAACGATAAGCTACCACTCCAATTCATTATAGAATTTTGAAAGGTCCGATTTACCTAGTGCTCAATTTACCCTTCTTATAGAAATTTATAACACCCTTCCATGGAGATACCTTCATGAAAACATTGTCTCCTACATGAAATTCCAAATCCATCCTTCAGTTATTGGCATAGCTCTTCTGCCTACATTGGGTTTCTTTGATGTGGGTTTTGATAAGCTTCACCTTTTACATTGTTTCCTCAACATGTTTTGGGACTACAAGTTTTCTTTCACCAACATCATCCCAACATGTTGGTTTGCGACATCCCTTTCCACATAATGCTTCATATGGTGCCATCTGAATACTTGAATGGAAGCTATTGTTATAGGAAAATTCTACCAGATGAAATTATTGATCACACATACCTAGAAAGTCATGTGAGCAAGATCTCAACATGTCCCTTAAGGTTTGAATAGTCCATTCTGATTTTCCATCAGTTTGAGGGTGGTAGGCAGTGCTCAAATGAAGTTTAGTATCCAGGTCCTTCTGAAGACTTTTCCAGAATCTTGCTGTAAAATAGGGATCATGATTAGAAACAATCTATAGGGGTACACCATGAATTCTTACAACTTCATTAATATATAGTCTTTCCAAACGCTCAAGTGGTAAATCTTCTCTTGTAGAAATAAAATGTGCTGACATGGGAAGACGATAAACAATGACCCATATTGAATCATTCCTTCTAGGAGTCTTTGGTAGCCCCATGAAAAATTCCATTATAATATTATCCCATTTCCACTCAGGTATGGGAGGAGGTTTCATGACTCCTACAAGCTTTTTTCCTTCCAGATTTCACTTGTTGACAAATCATACATCTTAAAAAAACAGCAATCTCCCTCTTCATGTTGTCCCACTAAAAATTTTCGTAAAAATACATATTAATATTTATTCTCCCTAGGTGTATAGAGAAATTGTATCTATGAGCATCATCCAAAAATTCCCTTTATATATCATGTATGTTAGGATGGCAATGTCTCCTCCCAAATTTCAAAACTCCAGCTTCATATATGATGTCATGAAATCTCCCATCATTTACAGCTTTAATCTTCTTTTGAAACTCCTCATCATCAGTTTGAGAACTCAGTATCCTTACTGGTAAATATCTTTTGGGAACCATTTGAAAAATTATTGATGTTTCACCTTACTATATCCATGAAAATAAGATCTATTTCAACTCTGATTTTGTTCAAAACTCGATGGCCCTTTCTACTCAAAGAATATGCCACCTTATTTGTTATCCTCAGGTGGTAGTTTATAGTGAAATTATAATCCTTGAGTAGTTAAATCCATCACCTTTGACTCTTGTTGAGTTGTTTTTGGTAGAAAATATTCTTAAAACTATTGTGATCAGTATAAATCTCACATTTTTCACCATAGAGATAGTGTCTCCAAATTTTTAGAGAAAAAATTACAGCTGCTAACTCAAGATCATGAGTGTGATAGTTTTATTCATGACTTTTTATCTGCTACGATGCATAGTCAATAACTCTATCATTATACATAAGGATACAACCATGTCCTTTCTTTGAAGAATAACTATAAATAACAAACCCATTGTTCCCTGATGGTAGAGTCAAGATAGGATCATTGAATATTCTTCTCTTCAGTTCTTCAAAACATTCTTCACAATATTTTGTACAAAAAACTTTAACCCCTTTACGTGTGAGCTTGGTTAATTGGTTAGCCAATCAAGCAAAATTCTGGATGAAACATCATTAATAACCTTCTAAATCAATAAAATAGTGTACCTTAGTTATACACATGGGTGCTGGCCAATGTTGGATTGCTTTGGTATTTGAAGGATCAACAGAGTTTCCATCCTTAGAGACAATATGGACAAGAAAATAAATCCCCCGAAGCAAGAATTCACATATGCTTAAATTTCCATATAATTGAATTCATATAAGAGTCCTTAACATAATGCACATGTTATTTTCTTGATCTTCATAGGTTTTTGAGTATATTGAAATATCATCAATAAATACCACTAAAAATTCATCAAGATGTTCCTTGAAAGCTCTATTCAATATATCCATGAAGATAGAGGGTGCACTAGTCAATCCAAACGACATTACTGTAAACTTGTAATTCTTGTACCTTGTTCGAAATGATGTTTTCAGAATGTCTTCCTTCTTCACAAACAACTAATGATATCAAGATCGAAGGTCAATATTTTTAAAATATTGAGCTCAATAAAGTTGGTCGAATAAATATTCAATGAGGGGTAGGGGATACTTGTTCTTTATTGTTATAGCATTGATCTCCCTGTAGTCAATGAACAACTTCATAGATCCATATTTCTTTTTAACAAAATGGACAGGGGCTCCCCATGGAGAAAAAATAGGGTGAATAAATCCCTTTTTACTCAATTCCTCTTGTTGTTTCTTTATTTCCACTAATTACATAGTCTCTATTCTATAAGGGGTCTTTGATATGGGCCTTGAACTAGGAATTAAATCAATGGAAAACCCAATTTATAATTCTGGATGATATCTAGGTAAATCCTATGGTAAAATGTCAAAATATTCCAGCACAATAGGTACGTCCTCTATTTGACCATTATTTTCCTCACCCAAACTTATTTCATTCTCTACTTACCTAATAATTGAATTTAGTAAAGCTACTGGGGGTGTATCTAGATAACAATCATTTGGTGATGTTTATTCTCTAATGATAAGGTACATCTTATCATCATCGAATATTGTAACCTCCTTCTTCTTACAATAAATTTTCACATCATGGTCTGAAATCCAATCCATTCCAAGGATTGTATCAAATTAAATCATGGGTATGATGATGAGAACATCAGATAAAGAACATTTATATGCCCTAATGAGAACTGATTCACAAAACATTGTTGCGATGATACTTCCCTTAGGTGTTTTGACTAATAACTCCCTTTTTAAGACAAATTGAAAATATCTAATTTTCGTAGAAAAATGGGAAGATATGAAACAATGGAATTATCCAGAATCAAATAAAGCACCGGATAGAAATGAGGAAACCATTAAATTACCTGCCAACACATCTTTTGGATCTTCAACCTCAGTTATAGTGATCGCATAAGCTTAGACATTCTCCCTTGGACTTTTATGAGGTAGGTTCTCTTATCTCTTAGTAAATTAAATTTCATAATGCCCCTTTTCTCTAAAATTGTAGCATTCATCATTGATAGCCACTTTCTTCCCCTTGCAATCATGATCTTGGTGTCCTTTTTCACCAAACTTGTAATAGACTCCCATTCCATTCAGGCAAGTACCGGGGTGTTTCTTCCCATATTTACCATTTGATAGATACCCAAATTTTCCATTCTTCCCCTTAATTCCATTTTAGAGTGTTCAATAGATCTCTTCTCCTAGAGCTTTTCTTTAATGTCATAATACTTAGAGAATTTTTTTTGTCTTGATAGCACATGAGACAATATCATCGTATGATAAGAAGGATTGTGAGACTAATTATTTCTAGAGAAAATGTTTTAAACCATAAAATAATTGATCAATATTACTCCTTGGGTTACAAATATAATCTATAGCATGCCTCGCAAACCTTGTAAAGTTATCCTCGTATTTTGTGACATTAACAACCTCCTTCTGACTATGACTCAGAAATTGTCATTCCATATCTGACTCGATAGTCATGAAGAAAGTATTTTTATAAGAAAATCTCTTTAAACACCCTCTATTCTATGTTCGATACTTCTTAATCTTCCTTTGTGTTTTGGATTAATGACTACCATTGATCCACATCTCCCATGAGGTGATAAACTTCCATGAAAACTTATTACCTTTCACAACTACCCAATGCATGAAATATTTTCTATATGGAATTTATCCATTTCTTAGATACTGATGGATTTTTACTGCCATTGAATATTGGTGGTTGTTTTCTCATGTAGCGGTTTAACATTGATCCTCCATGTTGTGGATTAGGGTGCTGTATACAGGTAAGGATATTATTCATAACCTCAGTGAGTTTTCCCAGTATGGTGAGATGCCAATTAGCACCCGTTGCATCAATGACTCCACTATAATTATCATGAGTAGGAGGGAAATTCCTACATTAATTATTTTCATTTATATGGTTTCCATTCCTTCCACTAGGTTACTTTTCTAAACTATTCGATACACTAGATTAGTTTATGAATTGTGACACATAATTCCAAACATGTAAGATATATTGAATATTTTATGGATATAATCCACAATAATAAGAAAATTTCATTGAGGCATTATATACTGAAAACCCTTCATAATTTTTAGTAATGAAAATGAGAATTATCCTATAAATATCCCCTGAGTGTGTCGTAACCAAGAGTGCAGCAAGGCTCATTATCATGCATCAGTTCCCATTCGAGTCTATCTCAAAGCGGTGTTTTCGGATTTTACCCCAAGGTACCTTTATGCCAAATCCACCTCTACCTTCTCATATCTAGAAAGGGATGTATTTATTAGAAAACACACAAAATCCTTATAGTACCAAAATTCTAGGAATTTCTTCTATACTAATCCTCAAAGTCTATCTTATGGTAATGTTCTCATAATCAGGGTTTTTATAAATCTAGCTTCCATGCATTTTACTAATATTCCTCTAATACCAACTATAATTCCCTGACCCCAGTTACCCAATGTCGGTGCATTATTATATTACATTGGCATGATCACAAGAGACCAAATCCCAAAATACCAGTTAGTTTAGTAGCCTTGGCTGTACTAGATACATTCATATGTTTTACATTACATCATTAAATAAAAACACAAACAACATTTTCTCCACCCTTGAAGACACTTAAATCCTTAGCTTATTCTTTTATTTCAACCATAAAATACTTATTCAAATCCTGGGAGAAATAAAAAATATAATGTTGTGATCTCATATGCTCAATAAGGATAACAATATAGTGGAAACATTCATAAATTAGAAAGAACATTTAAGGCAATGTATAAGTCTAAAAAAATCCTTTTAAACATTAAATTCAGCATAATATGAAAATAATAAAATAAAACAATGACATTTAATTATTCACATGGATATTCTACTAGTCGAATAATCATATGTAATATCAATATCCACTTACAAAATTATAGAATTCATAATTCCATACTTCATAACCACATAGTCAAGGCCTTGTGAAAAAAATCTACAAATACGATTTGTCAAGGCCTTGTGTCAAGAAACTAGTTTGTCTCATAAGACCTAATGATGATTTGATGATCTATAGAAGGCTCCAACCATCACTTACTCTGTCCAATGAATTTGTCATATAAAAAGGTTGAAACATAACATAAATATTCGTTTTAAAACTAGCATATGAAATGTCTATACTTTATCCACAAACCATGAATGGTATAAAAATAAAACATCCACAGTAAAAAATACCACATAATCTTCAATAAAATATGAATGTTTTGTATCATAATAAATCAAAATCAAACAGGCTTAAAATCCATCGAAGGATGTTGACATAGGTGAAATCAAAACTTTTTTTAGAGAAATATCTCTTTCAATTTAGAAATCATTTAAAAGTCATATAATTATAGAAGAAAACATTTATATTGAAAATATTCATATAATCATGTATGGTATACTTCAACGATGATATAATGGCAGAAAATAGCCACACCTGCCATATAAGTTAAAAAAAGTCATTCTATCCTTAATTTTGTCAAAAAGGGCATAAAGTACCTTGTTTGGAAAACAACAGAAAGATTCTTTTCAAAAAATATATGGTCAAATAAGGGTATAAAATAATTTAACCCATATTATAGTAAATAGTAAAAATGATTTGAACTACATTTTTAATAAAACATGGATTTGGATGACAAAGAGGTCCCAATAGATACTTATGTAAAAACAACCTTGGATAATAAAGAGATTGTGAAATTAACCCTTACCATGTACTTTTCCATAGTACATGGTATGCTAACCTGCTGTATAATATTTAAAACAATTTTATTAAATTATTCAATAACTATATACATAAATATGATATCATATATTATCCTCTAAAATTTCATTGTTAATAATATTTCAGTAGTATCATCATTTCGGGTGTTAACTGATTTTTTTACCATTATAAGGATGGTTACGTAAGACTTGTTTGTTATTTGATAGGATGTATTTTATTCACATATAGAATGATATCATTTTCATAAACATTATTTTTAATCATAAAATGAAAATTATTATTGAGTGATTAGGATGGGGAATGAATCTCACCCTGTTCGTGGATACAGTAATCTGTATGTACACACGAGCGACACAATCATTATATTGATGGTGAAATCGTATGTAATTGGATGGTATATCATATATATAGAATCATTAACATTTTATATATATTATTTATATTAGTTATACTCATTATTATACCCATCCAAATAATGAAGTGTTTGAACAACAAATTACACCATGATGTGGAGAAGGTATGCTGTATGTATGCACGTTTGGTGACTTTGTCATTCATATGATGGATAGAATAATGAATACGGTAATAAAATTTTTATAATAAAATCACAATATATATAATATACTAGAGTAACTATCTTATAGTGGAAATAACAAATAAATAGGAAGTGGAAGAAGAAAATAACTTGAAAGAGGAGATGAAATATTTACCTCTTCTTCGGGTTCTTCCTTTTGATTTGATCAAAAGGGATCCATAGGTTGGATTTATGTCCAAATTAAGGACCCTAGGATGAAGATATGAAATATGGGATGATATTTGGTTAGGGTTTGGACGAGCCAAAAAGAATTTGGAGGTGTGAAATTAAGAGAAGGGGAAGTGCCCTTTTATAAAAGAGGTGAGGGTCTCTTTAGGAAAATCATGAAATATTATTTTATAATTAAATAATTTTCTGTTTATAATGGCTAAAAAATGATTTATATAGAGTATAAGGTTGGTATGGGTCTAAAAAATCTCATCCAATTTGTTTTATACTGGTTTATGTCACCATATTAACCATATCTTATAGATTTAACTCTTACTTAAATAGTTTGTCATTTACCATATCTCCTTGTATTTTTATATTATATGGCTAATAAAGTCACCATAAACATCCAAGAGAACCCTAAGTGTTTAATTATTAATATATATTTCCTTTCTATGTCCTTTGGTTGAGCCTTATATTTTTAGGAATATTATATCCATTAATAATATAGTATTAGTTTTAAAACTCAATTATGTCAATTTTTACACTATTTAGTACTTAATTTTTTTGTGAATCATAAAAGCAAGATTACTTTGAGAAATTTTATTTAATAATCCCTAACATGTCATATTAACCTAAAAAATTATTGTAATTCATCAAAAGAGTCAAATTAAATTTATTTGGACATTTATAATATCAATTATTTTAATCTTTTTTTAATAAGGCAATTACTGTATCATCATTGTGTCATAAATAAATTAAATTATTTATTGGCTAAAAAATATAAATAAAATACCATTATGTATGAAATCTTTATATATTTATAATTAATATTTATAGTCGAATATATATTGTGTGTAACACTATATTAGAAATGGTTTAGTTATTAACCTTTGAATTTAACTCTTTTAGCTCTTCTTTAAATAAAATAATAATAACTGTCCTAATCTAATTGAATTGGAAAAAAGGGTATAATAGTTTATTCCTAAGGTTTTTTTGTTCTAATTACACATATCCAATAGAATTAGGACATTTTTTATGATAATTATTATATCATTCTTACCCTTAATTACCCTATTTACTTTTAACCGTGGTAAATAAATGTCAATAGTCACTATTCACAAAAAATTATTTCCATCTTATTGAACCACATTTTACTTAATGTTATTAACAAAGTATCTATAATTTTTTAAATTCAACTCACAGAAGCGGTAAAATTATGTTTTATGCAAATTTCTTAACGCTCCTATGTGGTGATTAAAAGACGGTAAAATGTTCAATAAATTTTTTATATATTTAAGATTATTATAAAATGAATCTGATGAATTACATTGAAAATATATAGGTATCATGTATATATTATTACCTAAAATAAATTTTAATAAAATAAATAATTATTTAAAAAAAAGGTAGTTTTAACCAATAACGCTGTATTTTTCACTATTCATCAAAATTGAATGTTTTCATAAAAAAACAAAAAATTCAACCTAAGATAATTTTGATATTCCTAATCCAAAAATGAATTCCATTTAGAATGATAAAATTTATAAAATTTTAAAAAGTGGGAATTACTATTCATAATGGCTTGTTTGATTGGTTGTGGTGTGTCTGAACTCAAAGTTGCGTACAACACAAGCTATTGTATTATTAAAAGGAAAACATATCGTGGAATCTTGGGGTTTTACATATTGTAAATAGAAATATTTCTGGTGTCCAACTTCAAAAGATAAAACTATGATGAATAGATAGTGATTTAACACCCTCAGAGGTAGAACAGTTAATGGTTCCAGGATAGTACATCATTAATGAATGAAATAGTAATGTATTCATAGTATATAAAGAGAAGTGAAATTGAAAATTTCTGATCTCAAATAATATATTTACTCTAAATATATAAATATAATTTTTAATGGGGAGTCATTATTGGTGAGAATCATGATTTTAAGGGGGAACAATATATCCTGTACTTTTATATTTTATTATAATTTTTTGAATATGTATATTATTATTGAGAAACCCATTTATATAGTCTCTTGAATATGAAATCTGAAAGAGTGCCACATATATAAGATTATGTTGATAGATTTTACTATATTGCTTATTAACTTTTGTTAATACCTCATATTATTCACTATAGTCTTAGAATTGAATAAATAATTGCTCATTACTATGGAATATAATATTCCAGAACTCTTTGGAATAATTCAAGCTGGAAAAGTAATCATGTGGAGGAGTTGAAGTTATATATTAAAATTGAATGAAGATGAAATTCCCATAAAACTATTAGCTTTATATTTCATACCAATGGGTGGAAGAGGACACATATATGAATCACATATATTGACATGAAATTTAATTTATGGTATTGATAAAATATCAAGTAGGTGAGATTGAAGAACTCAATATTGAGTTGATAATGGTATCTATTATCAAATGGTGAGGTTTAATAATGGTAGGAACTTTTCAACATATAATTGAGAGTGTGTAGGGAGATGGTGATGGTACATCAATTTTAAATACCGATGGATGATTAAAAATGTGCAGATTATTTGAAATATATTATGCATGGAGTTTCTACTTGGACAATTTATAGAAACTATTCACAAGATGTGATGTTCATAATTATTTTTGAAATTAATGGTTGTTATTAAAAAGTATGATCTTATATTTCTTACAAAAGTGATAATGTTTTTAGTTAGGGGAAATAGTATTATTAAGATGTTTTTTATAATATAAGAGATATATTTATATTGGATAACACATCCATTGAAAAAAAGCTACATATTAATGTATAAAGTGATGGAGAACCTTTAGATTAATTTTTATGATGATTTGAATATTTTTAAATGTAATTTAAATAAATATAATAATCCCTGCATTTATTTCAATAATTTTTAGAACATTAACTTAGAGAAATATTTTTTATTTTTCTTTGACACAGAATATATTGTTCCGATATGATCTATGAGAATGAAAAAATATTCCATATAAAAGATATTTAATAATATTGAACACATTAAATTAATTTTATTTAAGGAAACAAAAAATAAAAATTCATGTAGAAAATAAATTTTAATGGAGGTAACTGACTAGGATAGTGATGTTATCTTTATGAATAAGATACTTTCCCTTGATATGAATGTTTTATATTACTAAAATTTTAATATCACGTGAAAAAAAATCAACTAAATTTATACATAAGATATTTTGATACTAAAAATAAAATTAAGAAAATGTCTTTTGTATAATGGAGTTATGAAACCTCTTCCATAAGTCAATGTAGAAAATGGAAATCATGTGATGGATGATTTTATAGAATACAAAATATGTTTCTACCATACAAATGATATTATTTGCATATGGAATATGTAGTGAGAAAATACAAATGTTGTTTTCGTATAGAAGAAGTTATGTATCAAATTATATATAAAGGTGTTTATAAATAATATGCAAACATATGATATTTGAGTATACAACATATGTTTGATATGAATAAAGACATATATATTCCATACGAATCAATACTTATAATATTATAAATACCTGTAAAATTAAATCAGATACAAAAAATGAACCATTATTCAATGTAAATAAATATCACAACTATTCTGAGAGAGTTTATGATCTCTTATGTGATAAGATAACTGAAAAACCTGGTTACATGATTTGATAATATTCATGAAAAAACAAAATCTACCACATTATGATGTATTCTATAGAGATTATTATGGGGAAAAGGAAGCATGTCACATAATACCACATAAGAATAGTTCTTGACTTTTTGTAATAATTTTCATAAATAAATCTTATTGTCAATAATTTTCATACCTCATTCCATGAACCTGGTTTACTAACCATGTGGGTATACATTAATACCTTGGATTCCCATAATACCATATTCTATTAACTATAAGATATTACCCTATGAAGCATCCCTAGAGGTCACCATTGTTGATAACTACTCTCAGATAAGTATTCATAACAATAGTGTTATGATCATGTAGGATCCCAATATTGATTGTTTAACTTGTTGACAAGGGTGATTAAATTTATCCAATAAAACATGTGTTTTATATGGGTTTACTCATCACCCCATAAATCAAAATTCCCTCTTTTCCGACTCCATACCTCGAAGATGGATAGTACCTCTATAATTCTGGTTAGGTATTTCCTCTGATACTATTTATTATGTCTCATTCTACCTTGTGCCATGAACATGGGAAACTGACTGCATGGGTCTCATGTAGTGCCTTTGTTTCCTTCCCAGCACAACACATGCTATATCCTATCAGAGTTGTTTAACATTCTAATGACTTACATATAGGATAAGAAAAATTCTTATAATAGAGTTTTCTTACAAACACACGCCTTTTGAAATATCTCATGAGGTCACCCATCCTGATCACTACTCGAATACAATCACACTTCACTAATGATTTCGCATTTAATAGGCAACTAAAAATTAATATTCAACTTATTGACCTAGATAGAAACATTTAGTCATTTTTGTATCTATTTTCATGGGGTTTTTCAATTCTTCATTCTAATTTTTTATCTATTATAAATTTTTATTTCTCGATAAAGGTTTTGGTATATAAGGAACCATTTATGATTCAAATACTTTTAATTGTCCCCAATAAATGGTGCCTTCAAACATCATGAATTTTTTTTCCAAAAAGATAGTTTGATATAACCACTTACAATTTCCATAAAATAATTGTATTTTAATTTCAAGATGGATTTGTCGAATAATTCTATAATAATAGAAAGTCCATTTCAATTTTCCATTAAAATTCTTAATCATTAAATTCTATTGGTTTATTTTTATTGAAACATGTATTTAAATATAACTTTTTTGAATCTATCTAGTCCTAAATGGATTATATTTTATAATTACACTTTCAAATCCATTATTAATATAGTTCCTTTAAAAGTAACCGTAGATATAAAATATATATCATCTTTTGAAATTTTCATACCTTTTAATACAATTCCATTGGTAAGGATAATTACATTGTTTTCTATGACATCCCATCATTACTTTCTCACTACACACCTTTGTTGTCTATCCATTGATCCGAATTAAATAACCCTTCCCCAAAATAAAATTTTAGTCCATTTATCATTCCAAATCATATATTCAGATTACACGTTTTTAATAAATCCAAAATTGAATTCATTATCTATTAGTATTAATATCCACGTAATAAAATTTAATATTTGACTTTTCTATTATATTAATATGTTCTTTATTGTGCTCCTTAGTCTCAAATCCTACTTATTGAATTGATATATAAAATTCCAAATGTTGAAATTATTTTTCATATAAATATACTTCTCATAATCTATCATGTAATAATTTCAATCTTTATTTAATTTATATTTATATAAGATTAAATATAAATCATGAACAAGTTTTTCAATGATATCAATCTAATCCCTCATTATGTTATTCATTCTTGTGTTTTAATCTTATAGATCAATTAATACCTAAATCAAATTTGTAGTTAATTGTTTTAAATATTCTATATAAATAGAGTATGATTCACCATTATAATTAAATATTTGTATTTAAATCAATGAAACATTTTTATCCAATTGTTTGATGCAAAAAAAATCACTGGACTCACCACATGATGTGGTCGCCTCTTCGTTACCATTATTCTTCAAAAAATAGGCTAATATGAAACCAATTTCATTATACCTATTGAAAACCCTTGAAAAATAATCATATCATATTTAGATATACATATATAATTAATTATATTTACCTTATCAGGTATACTCACCTTCATAGCAATAATATCCATGATAATTTTTTGATATATGATACTCTTCAGCAACAAAAATCATTTCGTACAAAAAAATTTATTCACATTATTTTTTGGTATAGGTAAAATAATTTTCTATTCTCTAAATAGATTATTCAATATATATATATTTTAACATCAAAAACAATTCCGTTGAAAATTAATAATGTCATATTTTATTTAATATATCACATTTCAAGGAATTCTATAAAGCTTCATTATATTGAGAATTAATTTCTAAATATAATTTATCTATATCATATAGAATTATATAATATAATCTTAATAAAATCACATCTTTCAACACTTGTTAATTGATACCAAATTTTGTGTCCAAATATGACCTAAATAATTTATTTTAATCATATAAATGGTTTCCAAAATATATAAAAGTATTTATTAGAATGTGAATTTATTGAATAATCATAAAATTTTCAGAATATGAAAATTCTCATTGAGTCCAAAATAGAGCCTATTGACTATAATACCACTTGATAGAACCTATACAACATACTAGTGGTGAATTAGGGTGTTTAAAGATTTAAAAATACCCCTTTAGTCCAATTTTATTATGTTATTATTCCCATATTAGAAGGGGGAAAATTCAATATATATCATTATCGTGTTTATCGTTACAAAAATGCAAAATATGTTATTATTAAATGATTAAGTACGTAAAAATCTACGTGGTTACCCAAAAAATGATACTCAAAGAAGAAAATATCAATAATGTGTGGATATAATAGAAAATTATTGGAAGAAAAACATGTTATTACATCTTTTGTAAGAATTCACGACTCTTCCAAGGTCCATGCCAACTTCATCAGTTTCACTAGCAGATTCTAGGAGGGTTACTAGTATTAGTTCCTTGATGTATAGGTATCTTATATTTTCATTTTAATGATATTAACTTCAATATTAGTATATGAATCATATTTTCCCTAAACCATCATCTTGATATATATTATATTATGTATTCCATGTGATGATCTATAATCCACATCTAGAAATATTTTTGTATACAATTTGTATTCATAATGAAATAATATTTATACTTTATATATAATAATTCCATTAATTTAGTTCCACTTTTCAATTAATTATTTTTTCAATTATACTATGATATGTATAAAACACTTAGTTACTGTTGAACCACTACTAATTAATATTTTAAATCAAGACCATGATGATATTTGCATACTCTTATTTGAACACACCACTCCATTCCCTCTATAAGAACACATATTTCACTAACATCGTGGATAAAAAAATCATTCTTAACTATACTATAATTCATATTTTTTTATTATTATTCCAATTTATCATAGTTTACTTGATATATACATCAATCCATTTGAATGACATATTTTAAATTGAAATAAAATTAAAATTCCACTTTCCCCAATTTTAATCACAACCATTGGATATATCATAATTTATTCTCCTCCATTAGATTCTAATAAAGTAGATTAAGATGTTCTATAAATTTAAATCCACTAATAACTATCCATATCATCATTCATGTTTGAATAATTCATAAAGAATGTATCATGGAACATTATACTCTTTTTAGTAAAAGAAGTTGGTTTCCTCAAGTAAATTCTCAACTACCCTGTATATTTCGATATATAGTTTAACTTTATGATGCATTATCATGTAACCTTAGACATGATATTCCCATTGATATACTAGAAAAACATCCTTAATAATAAAGATACAATATAATATCATAGACATTAATGATCTAAAATAATCAAACATTCTTTATTTTTCATTTTAATTATATGTTTCTCAAGATAAAACAACCACTGGAATTCAAGAACCATTGTAATGATCCAATATTTACCATTGGGGAATAAAAAATATATATTTTACAACAACGTAAAAAATTTAAAGTCAAAAAGATATCCTCTAACTTCACTCTCATTGAAATATATAACTCATGATAAAGATATATTTATGGTAACATGAATAAAATCCATAATATCTCTCATGTAGCTTGAATTACAAATTATTGTGATGTGGGATAACAACTATGTTTTTATTTTATTGAAGATCATTGCATGAAACTCAATTTTGAGATGGTGGAAATGTAGAATTTTTCAATTTCATGGAACTGCCTTATATAGTACTATATAAACTTTGGCACACTTACCCCTACAACATGGAAACTAAGATGAAACAAAGAATAACTCTCATGGAACATAATGTCATATTTATAGTGATTTGGTCTCATAATTGCATTATAGAAGAAGTAAATATATATAAAAATAGAAGATAAAATATTATCATGGAATAGAATAATATTATTAATGTATGAGAATGATTCAATATAAGTCTATTTTACTTGAATTTGAATCCTTCTCAACATGGAATTTCTCATGCGTACATACTCCCTTATAAACCAAGAGGTTCTAAATTACCACTCAAGTAACTTCTTTCCCATGGTACTAACCTATTTTTGTGTCCTTACTATCACACCACTATCTGTGGTGGTTCCCCTTACCTTGACCCCTAAACACCTTCCTTTTGTGTTGAACCATACTTATGTATGCCTTTACATATTTACCACAATGTTTCTCACTCTTGTATTACATCCCTCTTGTCTGGTACACTCCTCTCTTAGAGGCTTGACAAGTTTTTTCAAATGAACTCATAATCAAACAAATCAATTTCTCCATATGCATACATACATAAATACATATATTCACACACGCACATATCATACTTTTTTCCATCAATAAACCAAAACCCCCTTTTTTCACTATTAAATTTTTCTTCAATAACATCCATGCCTAGTATGACAACCAATTATAATTCCCCACCACACACACACACACATATATATATATATGTATATATACATCATATTTCAAAACATCACCACATACGATCATCATATTATTTAATTTATTCTCATAAAAGATCCCCATGAATCATATTCACATTACGCATCTTACTATCCTCAAATGACCATAATTTGTGAATGAATTTATACATTATTCAACGTATCCAATAAAGGAATCCAACACAACCTTATGATTTGAAAAATTATATTTTATAATAATCATAAACATGAGTAAATTATTTTCCTAAAATATTCAAATCATTATTTAATGGTGAAAATATATAATAAATATCATTTCATTGATTATTTTGTCTAAGAATCATTAAAATAAATAAGATATATTTTATCAATGTATAAAGTATTTGAGATAGGTTGTAAATTCCCAATAAAATATGACATGAACTCTGTTTTCTACTATGGAACTAATATTGATACATTCCATCCTAGTATGGTCAAAGTATGAGATACATAAAATCAATTCTGATGATAGAAAACTATTGATCAATTTTATTCCATTATGAACAATAATTAGGATGATGTACCTTTGGAGTATATATTAAGTAATTAGCATGTCATCTAATCCATTTTCCATTATATGAATTTGAAAATATTATTTTATGTTCAGGAATCATTGGATGTTAAAAAAATTTAATTAGTATTAATATTTGTAATATCTAAATATACAAATTAATTTTAATTTATCTTATGTTTTAAAATACTATATTTTGGATACTTTGGAGGACCTTCACATTCCTTCCTATATAACAGTCTATCATTTGGGCTGGAATATAAATTCTTATACCCTAAACACATTGTGCATATTATTTTCTACACATTATAATTGCAATCAATGAAATCAATGTTTTAGAAGTTTTTTTATCTACAGGTGTAACGACTTAGTTAAACTCATGCCACTCAATCTATTGTCTCATTTTTTTAATCGATTTTAAGTCCATTTATAAATTTATAAAATATTTGAAATAAGTATATAATGGATCCCCATCATCACTATATATACACTCAAGCATTAGTTCATTCTCATTTACCTCCATTTCAATATCATGATTTTTTTTATTTTTTATGAATTATCAACTGACTAATATTGATCATCAACTGATCATGAATTATTCTAAATTTATCCATGGATAATATGAAGTCATTGATGTGGATTAAATCCATGAAAAAATAAGATTTCAGTTGATTTATATTATTTTCATCTTCTTTCTATTTAATCAATTTAGGAATAGATACAAAATTTGGTTTCTATAGTTATATTTGGTTTTGAAAATTCCAAAAAGAATCCTCTCCTTCCTCATATTCATGATGTGTTTTCATTGAAATAATTTAATAATGAATCATTATAAACGATTACAAATTTAGGGTAATTAATATCACTTAATTTATATTTATATTTAATTCCTTATTAAATTTTATAAATAATAATATAAATACTTAAATAAAAAATATTTATCAAATAAAATAAAGTGACCATATTTCATAAGAAAAATAATAACTTTGGACTTATTTAATTATCATTATTTTATAAATAATTCAAAAAAATGTAGAAAATGCATTAACAAATAATAAAAAATTATTTAGTAATTTTATTATATATTTTGGCTATTATATATATTCTTTTTATAATAAATAATGAAATATTATAATATAAATTTCCAAATAGTATTTAATTTAATGTTTTATTATATTTTAAATAAGTTAAAATGGAATATTTATAAATGAATTAGAAGAAAAATATAATATTGGAAAAAAATTAATATGTGTAATAGAAAACATATAAAAATAAAAAAATGTATATTGATAGATCCATGCACTAACTGATTTAATTAATAAATTCCTTATATAAATATAATTTAATGTTAACAAAACCATATTATACACATAATATCTAATATTATAGAGTAATAAAACATGTGATTTTAAAATGATAATTTCTATGATATATATAAAAATAAAAGATTAATAATAATGATAATAAATTGTTTTTTAGAAATATAAGTCCTACACTATATTAATTAGTGCAATATAAGGAGTTGTAATATAAATATTAGAATACAACTGAAAGCATTGTTTATGGTGTGGATATTAGTAGGATTAACTAAAATCCTAAAATATATGGTATATACATATATATATATAATTAAATCTAAACTAAAAAAATAATTATAAATGAAAATAAAAAATATTTAAAAACAATGGAAATATTTTTGAAAAAAATTATTTATATGGATGCAAATATGTTTAACAAAAATAAATTAAAAAAGTAACATTTTTGGAATGATTATAATGAAATTTATATAATATATATTCATTGAATGGTTTAAAATTAATCTTCTGTTATTTCTAGAAGATAAATAAGGAATAATAAAATTCATTTGAACCCCATATTTTTTTAAAAAGAAGTTTCATCACCTTTTTCAACATTACATTCAAATTATTTTTTTGAATTTTTATAAAATAATAGGAAAAATAACTACATATTTGAAGTTATATTTTTCATATTAACATAAGATTATTTTTTATTAATTTTTAAAGATGATAATTTTTTGATTAATATTGAAAAATAATGATTTTTTTTAAAAAACTATAATTTATTTTAAATAATTATAATTTTAATATTGTTTTAATATATTTTTAAAGATAAAATTAGTTATAATGTAAATATATGAAACCAATTTATGTTATTTTAATCAATTTCATATTATATATTTATATTAATACTTTAAAAACATTTGAACATTTTCTTTTTGGAAAACATTGTTATCGTTGTGTTTGTGGGACTGACATTAAATTAATTTTTTTATCTTCAATGAAACTAATTTGGAAAATTGGCATTAATATTTTTAAAAAGGATAATTCAATATTTTTAATAAGTTAATATTAATTTTTTACCTTAGTGAATCACAAAAGCAGTAAGAATTCATTAATGAGACAAAGGTAAAAAATGGGTTCACATGAGGATAAATTAAAATGGAAAGGGGTAAAAATGACCCAAAACATATCAAAAAACGATTTTAAAATAATAATTATACTTTATATATTTTAGGGTTGATAATGGAACATTTTTTTCCATTTTTCTTTGAAAAACCATGGTACACAATTTTAATTCAAAAAATTACATGTCTCCCAATCACCTCACTTATAAACTACCAACCCCTCTCCTCTACTCATTACAAATAGAAAACCCATTATTACTCCAATAACTAAAAAAATTAATTATTTATGTTAAAACATTCTAAAATTGATAACTTCATCACTAACCCATCCTATGACGCATTTTGGTGTAAAAAAAGTTGACTGAAGAAGAGGTTTGATTTTTTTAATTTCCCCCCCTAATTAAATTAATATTAGACCACGATGATATGATAATATGTGTATATTAAACATAGTGATATTTTATTTTGTTAACATAATAACCAAAATATGTCTCCCCTTTAGTCATATGGATCACCAAATCATTATTCGTGTGTACGGAAGACGACGGCCTCATGAACCGATGTTATTAGTTTTCTATCACTACCTCTTGAGGATGGATATAATGAAGTATATAATATTTATATATTATGTTTATTATAATATTATAACTCAAATATTATAATAAAACATCTACTTTATTACATATAAACCAGTTGGAAAACAATAATCTTCATCATGTGTATGGAAGACTACCACCATGTGAACTGATATGATGTTTTTTCCCTTTCAATTTTCATGGGTTCTAATATTCATAGAATAAATTAATATATATATTATATTGGTAAAGTATTTATATTTATTTAATTATTACATAAAATATAAATCCTTACTTTTTTTTATTGGATACGATAATGTCACTCGTTTGTACAACAGACTACTACCTTGCGAAGCGATGTGATTCGTTCTTCACATAAGCATTAAATTGAATGTAAAAAGGAGAGGAATGAATAAAAATATGTGATATAAAAATTAAATAAAAAGGATTCATTAATTTTAATTTATTATTTAACAATATTTCATTCAATTCATTGAGAAAATGGAAACACCGCGCATTCGTACGTATGACCATTCGTCTCCATGAATAGTGTGTTTCATTTTCAATCTCTATCTTTTACTGTATAATATAAATAAATATTTAATGAATATATATGATATTTATATAATATTTTAAATCAATAATATGATGAATCAATTATTAATGATATATTAAAAAAATTAAAAAAATCAAATCATACATGAAAAAAATGAAATTATAACCTAAAATGTCATTTTAATAAAGAAATATTGAAAAATGGGTAATAAAAGGTCATAATTAAGTCATATATGGTTTGATAAATATTATTATTTATATTCAATAGATGTATAAAAAACTAATATTTTTTACTAGGGGTTCAAATTTTCACTAAGGAATCCTAGACTTATGGTCTGGGATTTCCATCTCAGTTTTATTTTTTGTGAGACACAAGCCATAATCGCAACAATTTTATTTTATGTCATGTATATAAATTACACGAATATATTTTATGATTCAAATTTAAATTTTTTTAAGAGTTTTATGTTACAATATAATTTTTTATCAGGATTTTTTAGTATTACACTTCCAATAATAGAATGTTAAAACCTACCTCTTAATAATGTCATGAATTTTATTATACATTGGATATTTAATGAGAATACATGTTACCTTTACATTTTCTCTTATTCATATTGTAAATATTCTAAAATAATGTTTTTAATGAAAAATAAAATTATTTATCTTTTCAATTGAAAACCCTTATTATTCAACATCATTGTTTTGTAAAAATATTTTCTAAAATGTTTTGAAAATTATAAAAAGTATTTATTAAATAATTTCCTACAGATTTTTAAATTTTAACAATGTGTATTAATAATTAATGTTCATGTTGTTTTTTAAAAAATTCCAAATTTAGATTGTATATAAAATTTGAAATAAACCATTCCTTTAACATGCATTCCATGAATGGAATTTTTATATTTAGGAACATTATTTTAATTGAAATTTCATATATATTCTTTCAATGTTATGTTAAATGAAATGGACTTTTAAAATTATTTAATATTTGTTTGTTTTTTGTACTCATTATTTATAAATTCTTAAAAAATTAATTTGAATTATATTCAAATAAACTTTTGTAAGTTTTAATGTATATTTTCAAAGAAAATTATTTCGAAAATTTATATGGATATTTTCTTTTAAATATGTTATTTTAAATGAAAATTTATTTTTTTAGATAAATTCTCCAAAAGTATATTAAATATAATTTTACATATATGTTGACATCAATTGAAGTTACTTTTTCATTACACAGGATTTAATCCATGGATACTATTCTATTTGTATTCTCTCAATAGTTTACGTTAATTATGATGATATATTAATAATCCTATATCCATTCTCTGGGTTATACCATGATAAAAATCTTTTGAAACCCAATTATTTTTCAATTGATTATACCTATTTGAAATGAATAAATGATCCTTAAAAATATATATTTTCCATATGTTTTTTATGATGAAATTTATATGAAACCCATCTCATCTCATGGGATCTAATATGTTGACTGTTTTATGATCTGGTGGCACACATACATATGATTTTTATTATCTGATGGATGAGAAAAATATATCCTTCTAATGCATTGGGTAAAGGTCTATATTTCATGATATAATAGTGGGAAACATGTCATTTGTCTTGAACTGCTATGGGAAAAAAATGAGTATTGATCCACTATAGGAATGAGGTGCGTCTTGATATACTATGAGAAATAGTTCAATCTTGATCCACAATGATAAATATGTGATGATACATGATCCTTTTTTTGATAGTATTGGAAGTTAAATGTAGCACCCCCCGGTTTGAGGTATGTGGCCTTTGTTTATGATTTTTAATGGTTTTAAAGTGCGTGGGATCAGTTGGAAAGCGGTTGGGAGAGTTTGGAATGATTTTTAATGAGTTTGGAGGCTTTTCTTAGGTAGCACGGTTTGAGCAGAGTTAGGAGAAACTGTGTTGGTGCTCCCAGAAACCGTGCATGGGGAGACAGTAGGCTTAACATGGCTTTCAGAATGTTTTCCAAACTGTGTGAGGAAATCGTGCAGACCCTTGCTCTTGTGGAAGTATCATGTGCATGGTTAGCGCACGATTTTCCAAACCGTGCGGGCTAACCGTGCGTTCACTTAAAAAAGGGTTTTAAAACCCGGGGTCACTCGGGCTTACCTCATTCCTCTCCAAGATTCCTTCCACTCGAGCCTCACTCGGGATTTCGGGTTATAAGGTGTTGTGGGTGATCTCCCACACATTTTGGAAGCGATTTGAAGGGGTTTGAAGGTGATTTCTCCTGAGTAAGTTGGTCCCCTTGCTTTCCTTGTGTTTTCCCGTAGATCTACATCCCGCTCTTTCTTGGTTTTCAAAATCTAAAGTTGTTGTGTGTAGATCTAGGGTTGTGGTTTCCTTTGATGATGTTTTTAAGGATTGTGAATGTTAGGGAAGGGGATCAAGAGAGGTTTACGGCAGTGCGTTCACCAAATTGGAGGTGTTGTTGCCTGCGGGTCGATTTCTCAGGAACCCTAATGTTAGGTGGCTTCTCTCTCGACTAAAATTGGTTTGAGATAATGATTTGGTTACAATTAATTTTTTTTGCATTAAATTAGTTTTTTATGTGAAATGTTTGTTGGAAATCCATTTGGGGTTTTTTAGGAAAATGGGGTTTTATGGTTGATTGTTCTTGTATTGAAATTTTAAAATGTACATTTTCAAATTGGTTGCTTGGCATGGGGTCAAGGAAATGGTTTATGAAAATGGTTTTCAATAAAAGGAGTTGTTTTGATGAAATGGGATTTTTAATAGAAAATGATTTTCAATAAATGGGTGATTTATTGATGTGGATTGATATGCAATGGAAATTGGTTGATCAGATGATGTTGTGACCATGGTGGGTTATGTGCTTGGTTTGGCTTGTTTGAAATGCTGTGTGGAAGTGGGTGAAAAGTACCACTGTAATAATGGGGGATGGATTGTGGAAGGAAGGGCCACCATAATTGGTAAGTGGATGGGATGTTCCACTATAGTTGTGAATATGTGAACGGGATGGACGGAAGTTACACCATTATGTTTGTTTTGTTTGCATTGCTTAACAAGATGGATGTTGTTGTGCTAATGTGTAAATGATGATATGGTTTTTGGCATGTTTGGTTGAATTTCTCTTTGTTTCTTGGTTTGGGTGTGATGTCTTGTTAAGGACATGTTGGGATTATGGAAATGTTTTCCCTTGTAACTATTTTATATAAATCATTTTATATAAATGTGCTAACAGTTTAATCCTAGTGGTGTGTGTAAAGAAGTCATATGGGTAAATCCTACCGTGTTTTTGTACTCACCCACTTCTTTGGCATGTTGGTGTCTTTTCAGATGTCGTGTACCATGACATGGGCAAAGGTAAGGCATCTCCTTCCTTTAGTGGAGAATTGTGATGTCATGGTGGAGCTTGGAGCTTGGAGCACAGTGTGGAGCTATGGTGGTGTTATGGATTGTGGTGTTGGTTGTGTAGTTTCTGCATTGTACTCTAATGTTGTTGTACATGTTTAGTTGTATTGGTTTTGGGATGTATTGTGTAACAACTTGGTTGTCCTTTGATAATACAAGATTCAATGTTTTATTGTCATGCATCATGTAGTGATAGTTAATGGATGGTTTGGTTGGTATTGTCTTAAGGGAAAATCGTTCCCCAATTTTATCTTGAAGCCCTCGGTATTTATTGGCAACCTTTGGAATCTTGGGAACGTCGCTTAAGACCAAGTATCCCTCACCACATCCTCAATCCAATGAGGTAGGGGTAGGGGGTTACAAGTGGTATCTGTTTGTTTGGTCCTTTGGAGTTGATTCTCTGAAGGAAAGGTTCATTGAAGCAGGGTTAAGGCAAGAAATCTGTTCAAAGATAGTTGTGATATGTATAGATGATTACATAGAGATGGTGAATAGAGCCTCGGTGGCTAAGCGTGATCTGTTGGGAGCTCCGGGTAGAGGAAGCATGGTGGTACCCAGGGGGAATAGTGGGAACTCTATAGCTGGGTTCAAGCGAAAGAGGGAAACTTATTCCTAGGGCAGGAATATGGAACATAATCTGACGATATGATTGGTAAATCTTCCTCCAAAGCCCCAGAGAAAGTGGGTATGTTTTCAGGGTGGTTTTATGAGCCACATCAAGCAGGATTGTACGACACAACCTCAATCATGTCGTAATTGTAAGAAAATGGGGCATCTGCAGTGTTATTGTCAGAATGCTCCAAGGTCGGCTGCGCGTGACACATCTCAGGGATCGTAGACGTCAAATGATTTGACGGGATGGGGGTAGCATTATACCCCTCAGAAGTAATGTATAGTGGGTCATGGTGATTCTTGGAATACCACGATGCCTCAGCAGGGCAATAATGAGCAGAGCATGGCAAGCAAACACGTGTTTGGAGATCATCAGGCTGTTGTGGATAATTAGTCGGGACTATCCACAGTACGAGGTACTATTCTTTTAAATTCTACCTTGATGCAAGTGTTGTTTGATATGGGTGATTTACACTCTTTTTGTTGTTGCAAATGTGGTTGATTTGGGGGGTTTAATGGTAGAAATGATGCCCTCTGTTTGAAACTCCAAACTCCTCTATGTCGAAGGGAGCATCGAGCCTTATTGTGTAGAGAATGTAGTATCGTTGTGGGAGAGGTGGAGGTAGTGTGGAATTTTTCATTGCTTGAGATGGATGGGTATGATGTAATCCTGGGAATGTATTGGATGGTGGATTTTAAGGCTCACATTGATTGTGATGCACGAACATTGGGTTTTACGACACACGATGATGTTAAACATCTCTTTAGTGGAGAGATGCATGAAAGGCATGGTGCAATGGGTTTATTGGCACCAGCAGTTGGAACATTATCGAATCAATTGGCAGTGTTGTTGTTAGAATCAGTAGTGGGTGTTGAGAAGAGTTTTCTTCTGTCAGTGGTATATCAATTCATGGATGTTTTATCAGAAGAATTCCTTGGGTTAACTCTCGTCAGAGAAGTGGAGTTTACGATTGACCTCCTTCCGGGGACCAGTCTTATCTCACATTCATCTTATTGGATGGAACCAGCTGAATTGCAGGAATTGAAAATACTGTTGGAAGAGTTAGAAAACAAAGGGTTTATCCGGCCTAGCTTGTCTCCATGGGCAGCGCTAGGGTTGTTTGTGAAAAAAGGCAGATGGAACTTTGAGGCTATGTGTTGATTATCATAGACATAACCAAGTTATGATAAAGAATATATATCCACTTCCACGAATTAATTATTTTTTCAACAAGTTGACGTGAGCTAATTGGTTCTCCAAGATCTACTTGAGGTCAGGATATCATCAATTGTAGGTGAGGAAGGATGATATTCCTAAAACAGATTTCAGAAGTGGGTATGGCCATTATGAATACATGGTTATTCTCATTGGTCAAACGAATGTGCCAACGGTGTTTATGGCATTGATGAATCAGATATTTCAGAGATATATCGATTCATTTGTGGTAGTGTTTGTGGATGATATTCTGTTGTATTCAAAGACAAGGGTGGAGCATGAGATGCACATGGCGACAGTGCTGGGGATTTTGAGGGATCATCGGTTGTATACCAAATTGTCAAAGTGTGACTTTTGGATATAGTAAGTTCATTTTCATGGCCATGTGATTTCTGAAATGGGTGTTTCAGTTGATACGGGAAAGATAGAGGTTGTTATCTCATGGAAACCTCCAAAGAATGTTTTTGAGATACAGAGTTTCCTTGGTCTAGATGGGTATTATCAGTGTTTTGTTCATGATTTTTCACGTTTGGCTTCACCCATGATATCTTTGACAAGAAATAATGTTCCATTATAGTGGAATGAGCAATGTCAGCAGTGTTTCAAATAGATAAAGGGTTGCCTTACATCAGCACCAATCTTGGTTTTTCCAGAACCAGGAAAAGTGTACGTGGTGTATTGCGATGCATCGGGATTCGAGTTGGGGTGGGTTCTCATGAAAGGAAATCATGTGGTTGTGTATGGCTCACGAAAATTGAGGGTGCATGAGAAGAACTACCCAAATCATGATTTAGAGTTGGAAGCAGTGGTCCATGCTTTGAATGTGTGGCATCATTATCTCTTCAGTGAGAAATTCATGCTATATACAGATCATTAATGCTTGAAGCACATTTTATCACAAAGGGATTTGAACTTGAGTAAAAAGAGATGGATGGAATATCTCCAAATGTTTTATTTTGACTTAAAGTAAACACCAGGAAAGGGAAATTTGGTGGAGGATGCATTAAGTATAAGATCATATTCTTAGATGTTGAAACAGGCATCAGACCAATGGCAGTTGATGTCGGTTATAGCCAATATGCAGTTGGAATGTGAGGACAAGGGAGATAGAGTGGTCTTCATTCCAGTTTTGATGATTTTTGACTTGGTTGTCTTGGTTAGAGAGGCAAAAATATCAGATTCTGACTGTGTGACCATGGGTTAGAGACTCAATGGTGGGGAGACCATAGAGGTTCGACAACTGAATGGTGATTTAGTTTTTTATTTCTAAATTAGATAGTTGTACTAGTTGGTTTTCAGGAGGATCTTCTCATGGCGTATCACCATTCCATGTGGTCTGTGCATCCTGTAATAAAAAAATGTATAAATAATTGAAATCATAGTTCTGGTGGGATTGTATGAAAAGAATAGTGGATGAGTTTTCTTCTAGATGATTGAATTGTCAGTAGGTCAAGGCAGAGCATCAGAGGCCAGAACGAATGTTGCAGTCTTTACCAATCCCTGATTGGAAGTGGGAGTAGATAGCAATGTATTTTGTTAGAGCTCCCCTAAGAACGGTGAGAAATCATGATGCAATTTGGGTGATAGTGGATCGGCTAACGAAGTCAAACCATTTCATCCCAATTCGTGAATCTCATACAGTGGAGGATCTGTCCAATATTTATATCTGTGAGGTTGTAAAGTGGGATGGTATTCCAGTTTCGATTTTATCCGATAGTGACCCGAGGATTACATATCATTTCTAGAAATCCATACAGCAAGCCCTCGAAACTATGTTGACCATGAGTACGGCATATCACCCTCATATGGATAGTCAATTTGAGAAGAATATTCAAACTCTGGAGGATATTTTGCAGGCTTGTGTCATGGATTTTGGTGGCTTGTGGGAGGATAACTTGTCATTGTTTGAGATTTTGTACAATAAAAGTTATCAGGTATCCATACATATGTCTCCCTTTTAAGCATTGTATGGGCGACCATGTTGTTCTCTACTTTGTTGGGTGAAAAAAGGTGAGTCCTTAATGGTTGGACCGAGCCTTTTCTAGAAAACTATGGATAAGATCAAGTTGATCAGGAAGAGAATGGAGATGGTTCAGAGTCATCAGAAATCGTATGTGGATCATCGTCTACGGTCGTTGTCGTTCACAGTGAGTGATCATGTTTTCTTGAGGATCTCTCCTAGGTTGGGACATCGTCGGTTTGGGAAGTAGGGAAAGTTATCTCTGAGGTATATTGGGCCTTTTGAGATTCTTGAGTGGGTTGTTGAGGTGTCCTATCATTTGGTTTTTCAACCTAGGTTCAGTGCAGTGCACAATGTGTTTCATGTGTTGCAGTTGAAAAAGTATCAGCCTGATCATGACCATGTGATTTGATGCGACCATGTTGAGCTATATTCGGATGCTTTATTGGTGCACGTGCCAGTGCGGGTTGTGGATAGGCCGGAGAATTTCTTGCGTGGTAAAAGAATCATTTTAATTCAGGTTTTGTGGAAACATAGTCAACTTCAAGAGGAAACATGGGAACTGGAGAAAGAGATGAGCGAGCAGTGGCCCGAGATCTTTTGCCAAATGGCGGTTTCACTACATTCTGAGGTTGGAAAGTCCAATGGTGGGGAGAATTTAGCACCCCCGGTTTTAGGTATTTGGACTTTTTTAATGGATTTTAATGGTTTTAAAGTGCATGGGATTAGTTGGGACGTGTTTGGGAGAGTTTGGAATGGTTTTTAATGAGTTTGGAGGCTTTTCATAGGGAGTACGATTTGAGCATGGTTAAGGGAAATCATGCAGGTGCTCGAGGAAACCGTGCAGGGGGAGACAACAGGCTTCACACGGCCTTTACATGGTTTACCAAACCATGCAAGGAAACTGTACAGACCCTTGATCTCGAGGCAGTAGCGTGCGCACAGTTTGTGCACAGTTTTCCAAACCGTGCGGTCTAACTGTTTGACCACATAAAAATTGGGTTTTAAAATCAGGGGTCACTCGGTCTTGCCTCATTCCTCTCCAATATCCCTTCCACTCGAGCCTCACTCAATATTTTGGTTTCTCGGGGGTTGAGGGGGCTCTCCCACACGTTTTGGAAGCAATTCGATGGGGTTTAAAGGTGGTTTCTCCCAAGTAAGATTCTCTTCTTGGGTTACTTGTGTTTTCCTCTTGATATACATCCCTCTATTTCTTGGTTTTCATGATATAAACTAGTTGTGTGTAGATATAGGGTTTTGGTTTCCTTGGATGATGTTTTTAAGGCTTGTGAATGTTAGGGAAGGGGTTCTAGAGAGGTTTTTGGTGGTGCGTTCACTGGATTGGAGTGTGGTTTCTTGAGGGTCGATTTCTCAAGAACCCTAAAGGTAGGTGGCTTCTCTCTTGACTCACCTTGGTTAGAGATAATGATTTTGGTTAAAATTAATTTTTTATGATTTAAATTAGTTGTGTTTTGATGTGAAATGTTTGTTTGATGTCTAGATGGTGGTTTTGAGGAGAAATAGGGTTTTATGGTTGATTGTTCTTGTTGTAAAATTTTAAAATGGAGTTTTTAGAAACAATTATTGGCTTGTGGTCAAGGAAATGATTTGTGAAAATGGTTTTCAATAAAAGAGGTTGTTTTGTTGAAATGGGGTTTTGGCATGGAAAATGATTTTCAATAAATGGGTGATTTATTGAAGTGGATTGATATGAAATGGAAATTGGTTGATTGTGTGATGTTGTTACCATGATGGGTAATGTGCTTGGTTTGGCTTGTTTGAAATTTTGTGTGGAAGTGGGCAGTAAGTACCATTATAATAAAGGGGGATGGATAGTGTATGGAAGGTCCACCATCAATGGTATGTGGAAGGGATGTGCCACTAGAGTTGTGAATGGGTGAACGGGTTGGACGGAAGTTCCAACTTTATGGTTGTTTTCTCTGCATTCCTTTGTTAGATGGGTGTTGTTGTGGTAATGTGTAAATGATGATATGGCTTCTTACATGTTTAGTTTTCTTTCCCTTGTTTGCCTGTTTTGGGTGTGATGGCTTAGTAAGGGCATGTTGGGCTTATTGAAATGTTTTCACTTGTGACCATTTTTTATAAATAGTTTTATATAAATGTGCTAATGGTTTTATCCTAGTGGCATGTGTAAAGAAGTCATTTGGGAAAATCCTACAGAGTTTTAGTAATCACCCCCTACTTTGGAACGTTTGAGTCTTTGCAGAAGTCATGTACCCTGACGTGGGAAAAGTTAAGGCATCACCCTCATTTAGTGGAGCATTGTGATGTCATGGTGGAGTTCAGATCTTGGAGATTAGTGCGGAGATGTGGTGGTGTCATCGCTTTTGGTGTTGGTTGTATAGTTTCCGCATTGTACTCTAATGTTGTTGGACATGTCTAGTTGTATTGGTTGTGGGATGTATTGTGGAACAACTTGGTTGTCCTTTGAGAATACATTCTTGAATTTTTTATTAACATGCATCATATAGTGGTAGTTAATGGATGGTTTGGTTGGTTTTGTCTTAAGGTAAAATCATTCCACAATTTGATATTGAATCCCTTGACATTTATTTCAAGCCTTTGTCATCTTGGGAATGTCGCTTAAGGCCAAGTAGCCCTCATTTCCTCCTCAAGCCAATGAGGTAGGGGCAGGGTGTTACATTAAAAATTACATATAAATTTGGTTTCCAATATTTATTATGTTTAGAAACTTCTATGAAATTATATTACAATTTGTGATTAATTTATAAATATTTTTCACTCTTATAGAGCATTGTTTTTAAAAAATGACAAATCTCTCATGCCATTAATCATGGCTTTGATCATTAAAAGGGTGGAAATGAACATAATAAGTTATGTTAGTTGTCACATACCCTTATTAATAATCTATGGTTTCATATGATCAATGATTGTAATATCTAATGTTTCCACTTTCTGAGCATCATAGGTCACCATTTCTTATGTTTCCTTCCATGGGTTATGAAGAAAGGCCAAGATAGGGTATTATTAAGAGGATTACTATGTGAGATGATATTTTTTGGATATTTTGAATATAATTTGATAAATAATATTGGTTTTCAACTTTCGTATAATGATACTAATCTATTATGATAGTTCGGGGTGAAATTTTGTAATGAAAAAATATTTATATAAATTATTTAATATATATATATATATGAAAAATTTGAAATATTATTTTTATCTTAAATACAAAACTAATTTCCATAAAAATACTTGATTGTAAGGACTCCCACAAATCATTGTCTATATGGATTTATGATTATATTTTTGACCAAATAAAATATAATATCTCGAGTCTATACAGATGTGAAATCATCAGAGTAAATTTCAAAAATCAATTTAGTGAGGGTTTTTTCGACGAAAATCCTTTAAAAAAATTACAGGTTTGGGAAAATTATAAAAGAATGTATTTTGAATTGTTGTTGGGTATTGGATGATGAAACACATACTCAATGGAGATTCGGAGAAAGACTGAGGCTTGTATGGGCTTCCCTATAAACATTGACAAGCAGGTGGGCTGGGTAGCAGCCCAACATGCTACCTGGGATCACCCACTAGCTAATGGGGAGGCAGAAATAGTTTTTATTTGGGTAAACGTATCATTTTATAGTCAATTAACTTTATTATTAGATTTATATAGGCTTATTGGGGGGCATATTAGGCCGGTTGTATCCATCAAATTCTTCCATTCAACCCCATGATGTTAAGGTGTTTTTTGTAGGAATTTTTCATTTTTCAAGCTATTTTTCTCTATCCTATATATCTTATAATATTCTTATTCATAAAATCTAAATTTTTGTCTTCTAATTAATGATTTTAGTGATGATTCCACCAGATAATGATGGAATCTTCTAATTAAAATGGGAATTTAATCGGAAGCATTGGATGATGTATCATGATGAATTATATAAAATATTTCTCATATATTTTTTGTAGGAACATATGATAATACTTAAGAGTGGTTTTATTCATAATTAAATTAAATTTATGTTTTAAATGATGTAAAACATTGGTTAATTTTATTAGGATATGGATGTAATTACGTGATGTGACTTTGAAGAATTTTTTTTCCTGGTTTCAGTGTGAAATGATTTCCCAGTGATTATAATAGTGATGATGACTATTTTACTTTAGTTTTATTAATTTCATATAAAAATTATTATTCATTAATTAATATTTTATTGAATAATATATGATCTTCGGATAGTCATGTGAGCTTTAAGGACCCCATATTGGCCTAGGAAAAACTATTTAGTTGAGTGATAGAGTGGGATGAATCTTACTAGGGCATGTGTACTGATGTCCATGTACTATGATATTTTTATGATAATACATTGTAGGTGATAAGAGTGTTATTTCCTCCTAGAGGGTATTAACCGTATAATTAATAAGTGTTTTAGAATTAGTTGAATTGTTAATCTAATTTATAATTGAGTTTCTTTTTAATTATAATGATTTTTTCTTGGTTAGGACCAAATAGAAAGGATGCTAATGTTCATGTGCTATTTCTATGGATTAATCCACAAGTGGATGAGATTATAAATAAAAATGGTTCCCTTATAATTTATGGACCCATATGAGAGAAACCATATTGAAATGGAATCAATGATACTTTTTCTCCCTACTTTAGAACCCTTGGACACCTCATGTAGAGTTAGGTCATAAACTAGTGTTTTTGTAACTTGTATGCTTTATAAACACTAAAACAATCCATACAATGAATATAATAAATTAATAATGAATAGTGATTATTTTAGTAGTCACAATAGAACATGAATTGATGATGTGGGGTGGGTGGATATAGCAATGATAATGGTATTATATAGATGGGAATTAACTTTTTTATACTTTAACATGGAATGAAATTATTTTATTATGTAAATTTCCAAAAAATACAAATAGTAATGTCTAAAATATAGGTTATTGGTTTTGGTAAATGACAAAAAATAAAGTTAATTGATTATTTTTTTATGTATTTTGATTATGATAATACACGTGTTATGGAAAAACCTCTTGGATGGATAGAAAAATTACCTTGAGGCCATGTGATAATAAATGAAATCAAACAAATTGCTTGGGGTGGTCTTGAAGATTTACTATAAAGTAATCTATAAAGAGAAATTCCTTGTTATTATATATATATATATGAACTATATAGAGTTGGTTGTCATTAAAATTATGAAAATACCTTTTTATATTGTGGTCATCATTATTATAACAAAATTCCCTATATTTAAGAAATCATAATTATTAATAAGAAAATTATATATAAGGATGTGGTCATAATTTTATTATAAAAACACCCTATTAAGAGGTAGTGATAATCATTATAATAATGTAAAATATGGGGGAGGTCATTATAATTATTATGAAAATTAAATTTAAGGATGTAATCATCATTATTATTATTATAAGAAATCTCTTCATAAGGAAGTGTTCATCGTTATCATTATAACATAATCCCAATGTGTTAGTTATCATGATAAATAATAAACACCATTATATGTAGTTACAATATATGATATAGAAGAATTCCTTGAGGCATTTTTTCATATTGGATTACCTGATCATATGATATGTTTGTAGTATTTACATGAAATATCTACCAACTTGTGTGTTCCTTCAGAGAAATAAAAATATTTTTAATAAAGTGTTAACAATAGATCATATGTTATTTTCCAAAAAAAGATATCATTGGAACTCTACTCAATATGAGTGTGATATATCTATATACATATCATAATTTATTTTCATGTATTTTATGTGGAATTTTTCTAGTAAAAATGATAATGATATAATTCATTTAGTTTGGGACATTTAATTACTGTAGTATGCCAATATAGACATATGGTGACTTTTTATTAATCCAAGAGTGGGTGATTATTATAAAATTTAAATTTTGTAAAATGTAAATAACAAATGATATTGAGTCTAACCATATATACTATAATGGTACTATACATAACTGAACTAGGTGGCTTCAATATACATGGCACATATTACATATTGGGGATCAGAACAGGGTGCTTAGTTCGGTACATGGACTATGTTAGAGACTTGTGTATGAAACACAACTATATTTGTATGCTTGTATCTGGGACCCAGTAGTCCTAAGATATTTCATATAGTATATATAATCTTATAGGGTGGGTTTCTTATTAGAAAAATGATGTGGCATGTGATTCCCTGTATTTATAATTGTGTCCCCGGAGAGGGTAGTTTTACATGTTTGGTATTATTAGATATTGATATAGGAACACATATGATTCCCTATGAGATGTTCTGATTATTATAAATTAGATATTATCTATGTGGGATACCTAGTTAACCATGAGATATGCCATATAAATTTCGGGGTTAATTTTCTAGTAATTCTGTGAATAATGACTTTGGTGTATTATTGTAGTTCTAGTGACATGAAACACATGGGTTGAGAGTTTTTTTTGTATCTGGTCACAAGGGATCATGTGACCTCTTGTATTTTAAAAGATCAAGGGTATTAATATTATTTATGCGTGAGTAATATAGAGTTATAAATCTTTTATGTTCATATGTTTGTTGAGGAATGTTTCGTTTTAATGGGTTTCCAATATACATGGTAAACTAGAACATTTATATGAATTGAGATGATGCTGATATGATATGATGACCCAATGAATGGTCTGATGTCAGGAGCTAATGATAGATGAGTGTAGATCATGACGAGTGGTTTTAATGTTGTGAGTAAGTAACTATAGAAGGACATGCTTAGGGAGTGATATATGTAAATCCATATGATTGGGAGTAAACTAGTGTCAATTTGAGGGTATAGACCTCGTTATGGTTGTTTTTCATTGAATGTTTTGCAGTTATTTCTAACGAACAAATAATGAGTGTCTCCTAAATATTTTTTATTTTCTCAGTTATAAGCTAGGTGGCCTACTCCGTTTCTCATTTTTTGTGATGGATAGAAAAATTGTCATGGAAATCCAAACATTAGTTCATAAAAAATGATGACAAGACAACCCCTATGATGGGGAGTTTTTTATCGGTAATGGGAAAATGAACATGTATTAGATGGTTTTTTGTTATGTTTTCATCATCAAATGTAATGATGATATTGGAATATTATGAATCCGGTTAGGGCCCACACTTGGAATTAAATATTGATGCTATTGGGGAATTTTGATAACAGGCCAAGATTTCTCAAGGAAGGATTAGTTTGTATAGCATATGTCATTGTCAAAGGATACACATTCATTTTGGATTAGAATTTTCAAATATGTAATTTTTTCATGGATTGACCCTTTTTTATTGTTTAATATATTACAGTAAGTCATGAATCACATTGGGTGCATTATATGATGCTCATATTATGTTTTGTTAAATGATTATGATAGTGCAGTATATCATGGGTTGAAATCAATCATTATCCATTGAGTTGTTTGGTGGGGAAGGATACAAATATAAGGATTAATTATAAAATAACACCATATTATATCATTATAGTAAAATATTATTATATTGTATCTTTTTTAATTGGATATAAATTTTAGTATGACACACATGTTTTAAAAATGGATTTCCTCATAAGTGGAGTTAGTCGATGGAAGTTGATTGGAACTTGAAGATTGAATATAGATTGTTAGAATTGAATTGAAAATAGATGGTTTTCTAATGGAATGATGGTATTTCAATATAATCTTTTTAGGATGACTAGTGATATGGTGGTGAGGTTATAATACCCAAAGTCTATATGGGTGTGACTGTTTTTGAGTAAATTCTAACCTTCCATTTTTTGAGAGGTTTATATTGATAACTAAATATCAGGATGAATATTATGTTGGGTAACAACCTAAATGAGTTTTTTATTTATCCTAGTGGACTCATGTGCTAAAAAAATTATTGCACTTTCATCTAAGTAGGGCCATGGATTTTTAGAAGAACCCTATAGTGACTAGTTCACTGCTAAGCAAGGTAGGATCCCACCAGGCTGCCTGGGTGCACCAACTCACTAGTGGGGCTATTGGACCATTTCATAGTTGTGTAAAAATCATATTTACAGGGTATATCCCCTTTTGATAATGATGATAGAGGATTATGGGGGTAGGGGCAGTTTTAGTGGTTGTTTTTCCCTTTCTTCCTTGCTTTCCCCCATGACACTGTGGTGTTTAGGATGTGTGTTTAGAAATTTGACGAATGTTTTTTCCTCCTCACAGAACATTCATTATAATATTCCCCCTCTTGATTTTTCATCTCTATTTTCTTTATTTACGTATTATTCTACTCATTAATGGTGGAATCATCCGTATTCTATGGGGCCTTTGTTCGGCACCATTAGAGGATGTCTAGTGACGATGTATGTGCATTATTTTCTATGAAATTTGGTGGTGGTGTATCCTGAGATAAATTTATTAATGTTTCGATTCATATTTAAATTACATTTATTATAGAATTTAATTTTCACATTATATTACTTTCTGGGATATGGCTGATAGAGTGTGAAAGGTTTCATGATTCTTTTTATCATGGTTCTGGCATGAAATGATTAGATGATGAGTATAATGGTGATTATACCTTTCTTAATTTATGTTTTTCAAATTATTATAAATATTTGAATTTATTTTCGGGACTTCATGTAAAGATATAAGAGATATGGACTTCAATATAACCTTGACTAACCTTGGTAAATACTATTATGAGTTATCAAGCAAGGTGAAAATTTGAAATGAAACATCCTATTGCAGGTGGTCTTATATTCACACCTTACTATAATTTTATGTATATATGTGTTATATTATTTGAGTGATATCATCACCAAGAGATGATTAAAATTAAATTAAATAAATTTATATCGAATAAGGTAAATTGATAATCAAATTAATAAATGAGTTTCTTAATTATTTTAAAAAGATATATCATTGGCTAAAACAAAATACTGATATTAATAAGATCTTTTTCCTTTGTCTTGTTGTCTCTAATTTTAATATATAAGTCTTAAATTATATAATCTTTACTTGTAATGTATAGAATGACGTGGGTGAAACCTCAATGCAAAAGAATTAATGAAACATAGTGGCTCTAGTGTACGACCCTCAGACACCTCCATATAGTGGTGGGGAATAAGATAATGTTTTTTGGCCCTTTTAGGCTTAATTTTACATAAGATATAAACGATTAAACCATAAATTTGATTAATATGATAAATCAATAATGGGTAGTGATGATTCTAGGTTCACCATAGAACCAAAATCAAAAGATGTTTGATGGTCTGGCTATTGAAATGCTGATGAATACAGATAGATGTATAACCCTTGTGTTTTATTATAATATAGAATGAAATGATTCTATTAAATAAGAAACATATAAAAATATATAAAAACCCTTAAATTATGGATGGGTGGTTTTGGTAATTTTTAAAAATGGAAGTAAATTTATTATTATTTATGGGTTTGGAATATAATAAGATAGATGGTGTGGTAAACCCTCAGAGAGGGGCTAGAAACCAATCCTGATATGATGTTATAATAATTGAAATTGGAATAAATCATTTAGTTGGTCTTGCTAATTTATAATAAAATACCCTATTAGGATGCATTCATTATTATTAATATTGTTATTATTATTATAAAATTCTATATAATGAGATATTCATCATAATTATTAAGAATATTCCAATACGATGGTTATTATTATTATAAGAAAACATACTACAATAATATGGTTATCATTACTATTATTAAATGAAATCATAAGGACCTAATTATAATTATTATAAGAAAATTGTATATTAGGAAGGAAACATTATTATTAATAAGAAAATTCTCCATAATAAGAATATTATAATTATTATTATAAAACTCATTACACGGTTGTTATCATGATTATTATTAATAAAATTCCATATAAGGTGGTCATTATAATTACAATTAAATAAAATTCCTTATGAGCCAATTATCATGGTAAATAGTACATTCTTGCATAGACAGTTTTGATACATTATATGTTATGTTCCCTTAGTGTGTTTTTAATGTTGCTTAGAAAGATCATTAATGTTCTCAGAGACACCATGTCTATAAAGGGAGTAGGTATGGTCAATTATGGGATTCATGTTTTTGTAAGGATCAATGGTGTTTATTTATTTTCTTTTCTTCCAAAATTTATTATTATTTTATTTATTTTAAAATTATCATATTCAGATATATTTTTTACAGGTTTTGTATAAGACCACATTACTTGTGTGCTACTGAGTTATATACCCACACCATTCTTGGGTGGATATGGAACAATAGTAGCAGAGAATTCATACAATTGATTCTGTTGAAGGTTAGGAAGATGAAAAATATTATTTGATCGAGTGAGATATATTAGATGATATATAATAATTTATTTATGGTGGGGTCATAGTGATGAAGTATGGCCTTAATAGTGTTTTAACTCTCTTAATTTGTTTATATTCATTCACACTATTTTTTTCCTATTTTTATGATGATAAATGTCTTCTTTATTATTTCATAATTATATAGGGGGTGTAGTCTCCCAATAGTAATACCCTAGAATCCCATTGTTCAATAGAAGTAATTGGCATATGGTGATGCACAATTATGATCAAGTAGGAACTACGAGCCTATGAAATGTATAGTGGAATGTTACATAACCAAAACACTTCATCCTCATACCCAATCCATGTAATACCATGAATCTCAAAAATTTGAGAAAATTGAAAATAACGGAAGAATATGTGATGTCCCAATCCTATATACCTATCAGGGATACCTAAGAATGGTGGTTCATTTGGTCATAATAATGTCTCCTTGAATAAAAGAGGCTTTCGACTAGTAGTATAGGCCTTGGTTGTGTCCATGGGGACAATATTACCTCACTAAAAAAGTGTATAACAGTTGGTATGTATGATAAAAATAGGTAAAAAGTGGAAGTAGTAATAATAAATAGAATTGAATCATTCGGGAAGACTAAACAATATAATAACACACACTTATATAAAAAATATGATCCTGATATATGACATGTAATAATTAAGTTGGAAAACCATGATTAAAGATAGAGGGTAGTAATTCAATAAAAAATAAGAAAAAAGGAATAAAAAACTATCCCCATCATTCCATGATCCACCTCAAAAAACATGTACTACATCCATCCTAAATGAGTATGAAACCATTTTTCTGAAGTGGTACACATTCCATTGTCAAAAAATGCGTATAGGCAGTCTTCCCATGTACGAATGGCTCCCATATAGGGTGTGAGATAAATATCAGCTTTTCCCCACCAATAGAATCTATAAAATTTAATCAGTGTAATATAATCTAGAATAGCATGTAGGAAATAATATAAAAATGTAAAACATTAGAGTAACATAAATACCCAAGTACCTGCTTTAGCCCTCGGCTGGTATCAGAATAAGTGGAAAACTCATTACTTTAGTTTTTTCTAGTATATATATTTGTGTGTGTGTGTGTTCAGGTCATGTGTGGCATATAAAATATTGAAATCCTAACATAATGGTGATTGAAGACTGTTCAAGATGTTATAAGTCAACTTTTGTTGATATTTATAATGGAGAGGTTTGAAGGTTGTAACCAAGAAAACATTGACCTCAATGGTTACCAGCATAGAAGTAACAAGACACAATCTAAGGGGTAAGATTGTAATCTAAGGAGAGTTGACCAATGTAATCCAAAATATTATAATTATTTCTATGTATAAGGAATATGTCTAATAAAAAATAGGATAATCTATGGCTATGTGAAAGGATGTAACCAAGGAACCTCATTTCCATAAAATTCTCAATAGATCCAGGTAATGTAACCAAGGCATCATATAATGATAATGTACGGATCTTATGGTGTCATACCACTCAACCACAAATAAATAAGGACTAGGTTCTAAGGTGGGTATCAACCAAGGCATCTAACATCCCAAAATTACAATGGTTCCCATGAGTGATAAAGTAATTCCATCTGGAATCCAATTGCCGACTCATGCCTTTTCACTCATATAATTAAGTAAATGTCCATATACAATTAGGAACCTTACATTTAGTTTAGTTAATTACATAGGTCATGTAATAGTCAATCCATTTAATAAAATATTATGGTGTAATCCATTTCCTCGCATTAGTGTGAAAATGATTACTGGGCTTGATATAATTGAATTAATCTATTTATATCATAATTAATTAATATGGATCACTATTATAACTTCCATTAAACATAGAAATGTGTTCTAAAATTTTGTTACTAAACCATTATATTACAATCCACAAGGACATGTAATTTATATTCCAAAAAATTTCAATTTACCTTTTATCATTGATTAATCATGTGGAAGCAATTATCTTATGTAGATCAAGTGGTACTGACAAATTAAAGGGATAAATATTTTAATTTCAAAATATATTTATTTTAATATGGAAAACCATTAGCAAGGTCAATCCATACTCCCAAACGGTGGAGAAAAAATCATAATGGACAACTAAGGGAAAAGTAAGGAACAAACTATACATGTGGTAGTTGTCATTGATGGAGTTTCCTCTAACTATGAATAACTTAAATTTCATGGATTTTATAACCCAGTTCTAATGACTACAAGAAAAGAGTATAAATTATACAAGTGATGCCTGATGAAATCAGTGTGACCACATGACAATTTATAAAATGATGAGAATTCAAGGATGAGTTATATAAAACCTACCTTGTACTCATATGACTCTCCTCATCCTGTATCAACTGAAAGATTGGCCAAGATTAGAAGAGATGAGAAGAAAATATAAATGTTATAAAATTGAGTGATATGAGCCCCTATATAAATATCATCAATGATAGATAAATGAAAAATGAATGATTAAAAAGTAATTGATGTATTACTGGTGTATATCCAAAAAGAAAACAGAACTTCTATTGGACTCTAGATATATTGGAGATATCAACTCAAATATTAGGATTTAATTTGAATTCTACATAGAGAAAATTGTGGCTTCCATAAATTTAAATGAATAATAGGAGAATAGGGATGACTAATTAAATAACAAAATATGAAAATAATAAAACCACCTAATATTGGAATTCACGTAGTTTGGCTGCATGGTTTTCCAAATAATGCCACAACCATGAACTATCTAATATAGGAATGGGTTACCCACATGGTTAGACTACATGGTTATAGAATTTGTGCACCAACCCTGAAAAAATCCTCTGCTAAAAACTGTAGATTATTGCATGGATATTCATTTGTGAGAACAATGTTAAGGAAAACTATACACCCTCCACCTTCTCTCATTACACACCTTTACTGTGATAACTAACCATGTGTCATATCTCTCATGGTTTATAATAAACTTGAGATATGCCTTTTTCTCAAAAAAAAAATAGGTTCTATTCTTTAAAAATCCCCAAACACACTTGAGACCTTAGTAAACCCTTTTTGAATCCATATTAGGTCTATATGTAAGAATATTCAAAAAATAATAGATCCATATATTATTCAAAAACCATGTAATTACTGTTTCCCCCCCATAATGGAACTTTTCCCCGTGTTCACCTTCCAGGGGTGGATAAAAAAAATTTGAGGACTACTCTAGACTCTGGCCCAGTACACCAGCCTCCACTTCCCATGTCTGGTCCTGTACATGGTTGTAATTCTAATGCACATGTACTAGAGGCAATGATATGATTTAAAAAACCATCATTCTCTGGTAAATGATTCTCATAGGATACTCCAAAAATGATTCCTCTAAATGTAACTCTTCTTCTTGAGGATCAAATGCATGAGATGGGTCAAAATGATACAATTGAATCAATGAAACATGTATGACTTCATGTATAGAGCGATAACTATGAGGTAGTAGAAACTAATTGAAAAAATTCCCAACACTCTCCAAAATCTCAAATGACCCTATGTAATGAGGTGGTAGCTTTTATTTCCTCCATATCATTCAATTCCTTATCCTAGATAATTCTTAGTGAAAAACAATATCCCTAACCACGAATTTCAGATGTTGTTTGTGATTATTGGAATATTATTTATCTCTAGAATGATTAGTATACATATTATTCAAGATCAGATGAACCAAATTTGAAATCATCCATATGAGAAAATGACATTGTAGGAAAACCTCTTCTTCCTCAAGAAAGCACTATGGTGAGCTATATAGGGTACCAGACAAGGCCTCAAAAGGTTCTAACTGAGTTGTAAACATGAACCTATAATTGTAGGTGAACATGATGATAGGGATATTATTCTACAATGAACCCCAAAAATTAATGATACATGCTAAGAGCATGTCTTCATAACTTGTATCATTCTCTCTGAATGTCCATTACTCTGAGGATAAAAGGCTATACTCAGAGGAACATGTGTACCGACAGATTTCAATGACACTTTCCTGAATTGTGACATGAAAAAAGTATCCCTATATGAAATTATAGTAAGAGGGACCTGGTGTAGTCAAATAATCTCCCAAAAATAAACATCCCTTAATCATCAACTGTGAATTTATCTTATATAGGATGGAAGTGGTATAATTTTATTAGTCTTTCAATTACAACCCTTACAACATCCCCACCTCAAGGGGACAAAGGTAATCAAACTATAAAGTCCATGAAAAAATATTACCATTGCCATTCCAAGACTGGAAGTGGCTATAACAGTCCTACAGGTCATTGTTTCTCATCCTTTAACAACTAGTTGGTGGAAAACCAAGTGATAAATCAAGCTATCTAAATATTCATCGTAGACTACTAATACTTATATCACATAACTCGATTCTTCTGGGAGATTCATGGATAAACATCCCACTATGAAGCATGGTACTCACACAAAATCTCTTGTCTAATATATGTATGAACCTAGACATGTCCAGGAATAAGTAGGATTTATTTTCTGTCCGAAAACCAATTTTGAGGTGGATCATCTCCTAAAAAACTATCATGGAGAACCAAGACCTCTTGATCTAAAAAATTCTTACTCATTACCTTGCCTAGGAAGAAAGTGGAAAATTTTATAGAAGTGATATTGTAATTATCATGACATGCATGAAACTACAGATACAACTAAAAAATAGGGCTATCAATTTCTTATCATCACTGGCTTCTTATATAGAATGTTCCAGACATATTCGGCTCAGTACATCGAAAACTAAATTTCCTTTTACAGGCGTACATTAAAGATTGAATTCAAATAATGGATGATAATCGTCCCACCACTAAGGTTATGTTCATTCTGTGAAAATAAATATTATTTTCTTTTGTGGTCTGTGATCACCACAATCTAATCACCCAATAGATATGGTATTCTACAATTAATTCACAAACAACTGCTGCCATCTTGAGGTAATGCATCAAGTAACTTATCTCAAAAGTTCCTAACTGACAAGATCTATACAAATTGACTCTGTCCTCCTCCATTATCACTGCTCAAATGTCGATGCCTGATGTATCATAGAACACGATATAGAAACTTCAAGGCTTGAGAAGTATCAACAAATGTGTTGAGAAAAGCCTTCCATTCATCTCATGAATGTATTTCATGCACGATTTTGACCATAGGAACATAACAACCTTATTTTTAAGACTAGTCAGAGGTGCAGTTAGGTGTGATAAGTCATACATGAAAAGTAAATATTATCCATCCATCCCTAAAAATATTCATATATCAAACATGATCTATGAATTCTCCCTTGGAAACCACAACACACAACTTCTTGGGGTCAACATAAACTCACGATTCTAAGACAATATGACCCATAATGTTAATTTTGGAAGTCCAAAAGTGGATAATTGCAATATTTTCAAACATATGATGTTATCTATGTATAAAAATAATGTTCTAAAGGTTATTATCATTTTCTCTATGACTGTTACAACACACCAAGATGTATTCCACAAATATAATGGAAAATGAATCTAGGTATTGTAGAAAATTATATTAATCAAAGCCATGGAAATATTAGAAAATTTCGTGAGATTGAATTTCATAAAAATATAAACATAAAAACGATACATTCTATAGAATAAATGTCAAGGTATCTATGCTGACATAAAAAATACCTAATGAAAGATCAATATCAAGTTCATCCTAAAGAAAGTAGATATCTCTTTAGATCTGGTGTAATATATCATATATTTTAGGTAGTGGATACTATTGCATCACTATATACTAGTTCAACCATATGTAATCAATTCATTGGTCAAGGGTCCCATTAACCTTCTTATAGATGAGAATGTGTAAACCCCAAGAGAAAGTACTATTCACTATAAAATATTTTTCTTCTATGTCATCCAACTACATATTGATCTCCCTAAGCTCAATAGGTGCCATCTAGTATAGAAATATGGCCATCAGAGATGTTCCTTGAATGTTCTTGATCGAAATCATTACCTCTCTCTCGTGAGGTAATCCAAAAAAATCATAATGAAGGCCTTCTATAAAATGATCCACATTTAGATAAAATTAGACCAGATGTAATACCTGATCCTCTATTAATATATTATAAATAATATTATTCACTTCACCTAGCCCATGATGGTCTTTTCCGACTCTACTGTCCTTTCCATCTCACATATCCTAGAGTAGATAATAGATTTAATCTAGTGATGAAAATGATACTGTGCAGTGATCTCTGTATACAAAGGCATGGTATATAACCAAAAAATCAATTCAGAGACTGAAATCAAAACATGGAATCTCAAAAATAGAGAGGTCTCACTAGAATGGGTTACTACTTTCCACATTGGGATAGTAACTATATTGTTTTATGCCCTCTGAACATATTCCAAATAGTGTATCTAGGGAAATTACACCATAGTAATACTATATTTCTATCTCTAGACTTCTCTTAATAGATAACAAGATAATGTACTGTGATGAAGATATATCAAACAAATATGATAATATACTTGAGGATACTCTAATAGTACCTCATACAATAGATGTTGATGTATCCTGATCTTTGGGTATCATATGTAATGCATGAAACTGACTAGATCCACTACCATGTTCTATAGATACTCTATCATGACCAGGACCACTCTGCTGGTGCTACTGGTAATCAAATGTCGTGCTACTACATCCCTGACATCCTCCTCATTGATTTTGACTGATTTTATTCCAAATACCCTCCTAAAAAATTTAAAAAACATGCTTCTGAAGGTGGATCTTGTGTGGATACGATTCCACTAGAAGCTGATGGAATGGTCCAACCAAATAACAGATGATTTCTAGAACAGCCGCAAGTCTAGCACTCCAGAGTGTGTCTATCAAAAAAATATTTCATATTACCGTATCTTCCACAATAATAGAATACTATATGTCTTGATTTATGGTTAATATGGTTTCAACTTCCCTGTTGAGAAACCATGATGAAACATTTCATGCTACCAGAATTACTACTTTCCTAAAGGGGCACTGATCCTCTAGGCCCCGGACGGTCACCATACCTCAGGCCATGCTCCATGATAATAACCATATTTTCAATATTAAAAATTGTTTGTAATAGAATTAATTTACCTATGATCGAATTCCAAAATTTATCCCATCCTCAAAACATAAAACTCAGGAAATCTGTTCACCACCTAGAAGCATTGTGTAGCAATGCAAATCAGTAAAACACACTAAATATTATGTAGATAACAAAAAAACCCATCTCTAGATGCATGAAAACTATGGATCGCTAAGATATTGTATCTAAGGAATTAATTACTCATAAAAAATATTTTTGAAATCATCCTACACCATTCCCTAATGATGACCAGTAGGGGTAATGACATCCCACTATTTCTTGAGTGAATCACATGACATGTAGGCAACATGTTTGACCCTCATCTCTAGTGGTTTCTCTGGATTCATAATGATAGAAAGAGTGTCCTACAGAAAAAACTCAACATCCTATAAACCGATATCCCCCAAGAAGTTATGAGGATGCATCTACTGGAAGTCATAGGTCAGATAATCCATTATTGGTGATGGTTATGGTGCACCTTGCATGAACTGCTTTAAATGTAGGAAAATATCATGAATATTATTGTATGTTCCCAGATCAGGTATAGTATTTTGTTCTTCAATTAGCACTCCCAGAAGTATCACTAGTGGAATAGGTCCCAATGCATATATATTATGGTCTTCGCCACCCTCCAGGAGCATGAAATGAGGAAATTGTTGTGGTATTGGATGAAATATTCAAAGTAAACACCTCATAACATTATTGATAGATATAGATAAAAATAATAATGGATAAATAATTTAAGTAATGTTATCCCCTCACATTGAATACTACCCAACTACATTCTTCAAATTCTAGGTATTAATATTTTCTATAGTATTATTTAAATGGGTTTTAGTAGATGAAGTGTGAATAGTACAGTTTATCCTCATTTACTAAAAACCATGTCATTTAATAAAGTATTGTTCCACCATTCAGTTGTATATTCATATTTCTATATATGTGTATGTTCACATAAAATTTATCTCCATTTTAAATGAATTTAGTCCCATATTCCTAAAACTAAGAACAAAAAAAATTAAATTTTAATCTACTCACTCGACTCGAAATATTAGTCATTACAAACCATGGGGTTCCATAATACCTCATGAATTTAAACTAGTAATCACTCAATCACAAATAACAGAATCACAAGTTTATATATATATATAAGGTGAACTCAACAATCAAAATAATATCAAGAAAATACAAATAATGAAATGCAACAATATGGTATTGAAATAACAATAGAATGTGAATATTGGGTGCCTATGATGATTCATTTAACAATACTAATATTCATCATATCTTGGAGAAAATTATGAAATAAATCCTCAATAAAGATTATTATGGAAACCACAAAATAACATGTGTGTCACCCAATGGTTGAATGATATGAACTAGAGTAGGTAAAACAGAACAACAATTATAACTCAGAAAACTCATCTTTTACCCCAAACATGAGTTAGATACTCAAAATAAATACTTAAATCAATGTTCCAAATTTTTGTAATATCTAGTCCATAGTCTCTAAGTAGTAAATAAATATAGTAACCCCACTGATACCACTTTGTAACTTCCCAAATCCATATGCCACTAAGGGCTTCCCTAAGCCTGGTGGGTCGTTGGGACTCAAGCATATCTCCCAAAATGATAGATGTTATCGACAACCAGTGAGGTCATTGGGTATGTCAGAGGGGGGAATATTCCCTCATTACTAGATTTTAGTATATTGGGTATGTAATATATCAATACATAAACATAAGAATAAGTAATATAATACAACACAACCATAGAATACTTGATGAGTAAATAGTAGAACAACTAATACTCATATATAGAATATGATGATGATATATTTAATATCAATATAAAGTTAGAAAACAAGTATAAATGGTATTTGGATGAAATAATATAAAAATAAAAGGGGTCCAAAAACTATACCCAGTGTCATAATCCCAATATCTATCATCTTTGACCATATCCATCCCAAAATATCAAGAAATCACGTATCTGAAGCAGTAGACTTCCCTTTGTCAAAACATGCGTACATGTAGTCTACCCAGTTACTAATGGTACTTGGATATGTTGTTACAAAAATCTCATTATTCCTCCATAAAGGGGGTCTATAACATCCATTTCATGTAATATAATCTAATATAGTGATAATTCATGGATATATATACTTAAATCCATTCGGTAATGTAAATACCCAAATGCCTACTTTAAACCTAAGTTAGTGTCTAAACATGTCACCAATTATGTAATTAATTATGTTCTAGTTTATATATAATGGTCACATGAGGAATATCCATCAATAAAATCCAATGATAATGGTGATTTAAGAGTTTCTATGATGTAACAAGGAATCCATTATTGTTATTAACATGTAGATGTTCCACGGTAATAAAAAAGACATCCTTAACCCCACTGGTTTCTAAATCAATAGTATTTATAGCCTCGTAAAGTGGTAAAAGTAAAATATACGGATTATCATCTATTAAATTACACAATAGTGTAATTCCAGGTGATTCCAAATCATACATCCTTGGTAAAACATGATATGATATGGCTAGGCCCAAGTATGTAAAAAAGGTAGATCAAGTCCATATAACCCATGTTGGATATATGGTTGGTATCCAAGTAATATTATAGTGAAAAAGTAGGGATCCAATGGTGCCATGTAGGGAATCCCCTGATATATGAGTACCACATTTGAAGATGTGCATCAGCCATGGAAATCGACATTCTAGAATCGGAATGTCATCCATGATTTCTCAAGTGATTCCATTAGGAATCCAAAATCTAAATCCTGTTTGACAACTCCTTTAATTGTGTCATGGTTCATATATAGTTAGGCACCTTAAATATTTATCATTTAATTATTTTGGGAAATTAATATTCAATCCATTCAGTATGTTTTTTTGGTCCAGTCCGTACCATCTCATTAGTGTTACAAGTCTTACTGAGAATGAAACCATTAAATAAACAAATTTATTTAATTATTATGTATTAAGTATTTATCCAATAACATCCATTAGACATGGAAAGGGGTGATACAGACATGAAACTGAACCATTGTATTACAATATCCGATGTGTGGCAAATTATGTACAATATACTTGAAAATTTACCATTTATCATTGATTAATCATCGGGATATGCATACCTTATGTGGGTATTGATGTAATATCACATTCAATTTCAAACCATTAGAGTTTCGGTAGTCATTTAGTTTAGGAAGACAAAACATTAGAAGGGTTAATATGAACACATGAAAGTTGGAGGAAAAGACATAACCAACCATTAAGGAATAAATAAGGAACTCAACGCACACACAATTTTTTTTCATTGAGGGATTAAACTTGTATAAAAAATAAAATTTATGTAATGGTTCTTAGAAAACTATTCTAACAGGTACATGCAACACATATTTATTAAATATAATATTCCTGATGAAATCAGTGCAACCACATGAAAATTTATAAAAATGAATAGACTTGAGGGATGGGGAATAAACAACATAACTTGTACTAATACATATCTCTTCTTCCATTATCAGTCTCTAATTTGGATTGGATTGTATGAGATATGAGGAACTGATAAATTCCCTAAAATAGAGTGAATATGAACCAACATGTAAATAGAGTCAATTATATATGGAAGAATGATGATAGATTAAAAAGTAATTAAGATCAAATGAATATGATTCTAATGAGACTGATAGGTCTTCCATCATACATTGGTTGGAAATTTGAGAACAATTCCTAGATTAATATTCAAGAGGGATTCAAAAGATAAAAAAAGGTTGATTCCTCCACTAGAAATGAATAATTGGAGATAGAGGTGTTTAATTTGATAGCATAGTGAATACATTTTAAAATCCCAAAAAATTGGCCATGACATGGTTTGGTCGCACCGTTCACCAATCATGCATGATCTAGTGTAGGAATGAAGTACCCATTTGAAGACCATGTGCCAATTACCAAAACCCCCTCTTCTAAAAAATATAGAGTGTTTCAAAAAAATTTGGCTCCTTGGTCCCAATTAGGGAAAACATTTCACCATCCAACTACTCTTTGTCCACCGAAGGCATTGTTAGAACTAATCATGTATTCTTCCCAACATGGATTTGTTTAAACATGTGACATTCCCTTTTCTCCCCAAAAACTAGCTTCCAGGATCTTAAAAAAACCACGAAAACCCATGATAACTTTTTGGGCTCTTTAGGAATTCATGTTACATCCGTAATAGTGAATTGGACCCAACTTTAGAGGTTCCATACCGTTGTCAAACATCGAGTTCTTGCAGATGAAATATAAGGATTTCCTTGTTTGAAAACTACATCCTACTTCTACTAGTTAACACTACAATATATTCAATTACAATAATATGTTATAAGAAATTAAATTCATGATTTTCAAGTCATACAATAAAAATACTAAATGAAAATGATAATTAGACAGTTGTATAAGTTATCCAACCCATCATTTATAGTGGGACCAAATTGGTCAATTATATTCATTGAATCATGTCATTCATAATGTTCCAGCCATTTATGTTGTGACTATCGATATCATCTGGAATCCCCTAATAAGACCACAAAAACCTAATTAACAATATTTTGGCCCATCATTTCTTATCAAATAGACCTCTTACATATATCCATGTAAAGATTCCATCTTTTGAGCACACCAACTCATTTATTAGAAGATTAAAGCATTAAATAAATCATGAACTAACCCCAATGTGAACGCTTCCTAGGATGATAGTTATGATGAGAGTGGCCCTTAAAGCATACATTTTATGGGACTAGGGTTAGCGACTAGCATTTAGGGCTTATCACAAATTATTTGGGTCATTATAGTCAAATATTTCAATGTATCATAGAATAAACAACAAAAATAATCCACAATGATATATAAATAAAATCCCATAAATCCAAAACCAAAATTCATGTGTATATAAAAATTTATGAATGTTAAAAATAATTCCAAAAAATAATAATCCTATAATATTTACTCAACAACTCTAACCATCGAACTAGTAATGTATAGATAAATCAGCAAGACCCTCCTAGAATCCTATAAAATATATATATATATAGTGTGAAAATAACATGTATACTCAGTATGATCTTAACCAAGGACTCCCATACAATTGTGAAATGTGTACAATATTTTAATAGTGGAAAAATAGAACCCAAAACCATCTAGTATGCCAGGTTATATATACAGCCTCACGAGACTCTATCACCAAATCAATCATCCAGGAGTAGTAATTACATAAAAATGAATATATAAAGGCACATAATGAAAACTTTCCTCATTGCTTTTCTGTTCCCAAAAAATGTGAATAAATTATTATCTACCGAATGGTCAACCTATATAGTAAACTGCATCATCATTATAGGAAAGAACAACTCTAAACAAAGGCCACATTATAGACAATCATACCATAAAACTATGGTAAAAGGGAAATATGAATATTTAGGACGTCAACCTAATTCAATCCTCCTACCATTTATGGAAACTACAAAATGTATCCCCATCCACCACTAGTACCACACTAACTATGTATCACCATCAACATCATGAACCACAGATGAGGAGAGAGTTAGAGAGAGGAGGTAGTCAACTATAAATATCATCCCCATCCAAGATTATTTTGGGAAAACACTACAAAGACCATATGGTTGTAGGTATATAGTACTCAACTCAGATGGGGAACATAATGAGACATAAAAACACAACATATAATAATATCATTTTGATTTGTTTATACTAAAATCATCATAGAACTGAAATCGCTAATAAGGTCTCTAGATTTCCACTCTACCATTTTCCACCAGTGAAGCAGAAAAAAATAATATCAATAGAGAATTACACAAGGGCCACATACCATGTTCTACATTACATTACTGGTAATATATATCTATTTTTGGTAGTAAAATTTATTCCCATAAAAATTCACTTTATTTAATCCAATTAGCTTTTCACTACAATCATAATAATACCAAAAATAAACTCCATCAACTTCACCATTAAAAGGCCACCGAGACCCAAACACTATGGACATCATTCCAAAAACTCAAGTCCATTGAGCCATAATTGTAAACCATATCCACAAAGACACAGAAACCAACTATGTTAAATAATCCACAACAACCTACCAAGACACCATGACTCTCACAACAAAAAACATAGAGAAATGTAATGGTTACAAATATATCTAAAAAATTCATTTTAAATTTTGGATGTCTTGTCTTTAGACAGAAATTTCGTTAATTCTATATGTCATTTAAAAATGATTTTTATTTTATAAACTTTATTTAATGTGGTTCATCAAATTATGAATTAAATTATATATTTTTTATAACCTTATTTGAAAATTCATTTGGAGGTGTTAAAATAATTCTATAGTTATTGAAACCTTTTTGGTATTTTAGAAGTAATTATAAACAATTTCATTAATTATATAAAATCCTATATTTGACAATATGGTTTTTAATAAATCTATTTTTACCCACAAGTAATATCATATCAAATAGTAAGGGTAACTCACTTTTTTAAGGGTCATGTAATGGTAATCCGGTTCATTACTCTCTTGGTATGGGTATCCTAGACATTAAATATTATTAGTAAGGTTACTGGTGAGTTTCTTATGTTCTTAATAAAGGAAGAATTGTATCATTTAATGGTAACCCTGATTTCTCTAACCTTGGGGAAGGTATCTATGGGTTCCTTCTTCATTTTTAAATTTAATCTAATTTTATAAATGGATATATAATGGACATATTTTTCTCTCATTATTGTACTAGTCCATGTAAGGTTATATGGATAAGGAAATTATCCTATGTTAGGATACCCTCATCACCATACCCCAGATTGTATTCTACATTCATTTGGGTAGAATAGATTACTGTTACACAAAGCTATGTTATCACATAAGGGAATCCATCTACGTAAAGGTAAAATTATTGTACCCATATTCTAGGAATTCTTCTTATGTAAGGGTATCATATGTTTTCCAAAAAAACTTTTTTCTCTACTTGGAACCCCCAAAAATTACTTTTCAACACTATTAATGGGATACTAGTGGATTTTTAATATATTAATAAATTCTAACATATAGTATAGTTAAAATTAATTTGAATTTTATTTAATAATAAATAATGTGAAATAAAATATCATGTTGATGGAGTAAGTTGAGTATCCAATTGGAGACTTTATTAGTACATTCAAAAAATATAAAATCTTTCTCATTTGAGTCTTTTTTCCATTTCTTAATTATAGATGATCTCAATGTCGCCTATGGACTCTAATTAATCCATATGTAGTTCATCAAGTCTCTTCTTCATGTGTATGACATGTGGTTTCAGTGATTAAAATATAATCTCTCTCTCTCCTATCTTTCATGTTATGACATCTAAAAACATCTTCTCTGGGTAGGGGTCTTTGAAATCTCTTATTGTATAAAATGTTGGTATGGGAATATAAGTCTTTAGCTTTTTGGTTTAAGTATATGTGATTAACCTTAATCATATATGAGTCATAAAAAATTTTCTCATGAATAATGAATATGTGATAATATTAAAAAAAATAAAAGTGGAGGGTCGATTACATTTTATGTAATTTTTAATAATTCCATAATTTAAAATGAACTTATAATTTCTGTTTTAGAATTTTTTATTCTAATGATATTGGAATTTGTATGAATAATATTTATGTGTTATTATAAATCGTAGTAGTGTAATCTAGTTTTAATATATTAAAAAATTGGTTAATGATTTACTGTTCAATTTCCATAATTGAATTATAGATAATACAAAATAACATTGTTGATTATAATTATCATAGAATCTCGAATTGTGTGTTAAATAATGTCTATTACAAACCAAAGATATGAATTCCATGATTTTAATTTAGAAAACTATCAAGTAGAAAGAATCATAATAATTGATAATCTAGAATATTATCTTAACAATTATAAATAAATTTTTCATGTTGTAAAATAATGACATTTTTTTGAAAATCAATTAAGTGAGAGGAATAAATAATTTTAAATAATTTATCTAAATTATTATTTAATAAATAAATAATATCAACATGCTACTGTTATAAATTTTATAAATAATTTTGATGAGAATTATATTTCTAAATATGGATATTAGAAGAATATAAATTATGATTATCACATGTTAAAATTTATTTCAATTCAATAACCATAACTATTATTTCATGTTTGAATATATATATTCATGATGAAAAATTTTGTATGTGTGGTCAAATACATTTGAAATATATTTATTAAATATTATATTTTCTGGATAGTCTGCAATCTATTATTATAAATGTTATGGATGGATCAAATTCCTTGTAATTTTTTGACATATTACTTTTGGAAATGATTTTGATATATTTAAGTAGACATGATTAAATAATACCATTGAGATTATTGATAAATATAAATATATATTTACGAAGATAATTGGATAAAATTAATAGTATATATCATGGTAAATTCACAAATCTAGAGATAATAATATTTATTATTAATTAGTTTTTTGATTAAATATAGTTTTGAGAAGATAATAATTTCATGAATTAATGATTTTTGGTAGGGTCAGCCTGACATTGTTTGATGATGGATGAGATGATTTGTTTATTTTGTCAAAATATTCTATTAATTTTTTGTGTATTACTACATTGAATCTTTATTTGTTTAAAAATATATTTATAGCCTTAATATTGTTAAATATCAACCATATGTGGTAAGAATATTGGTCACTAATGTGCAAGGAAATGATGGTGCGGTGAGATAGAAGTTATGGTGATGATATTGGAAGGGATGTCAGAGGCCGTGATCGTGGAACAAGGTATCATATGAGATATTATGTGCATTGATGATGCGGATGGATCTAGAAAAAAAAGAGAACAACATAAAGATAATATTTTCTCATTTTTGTTTTGCTGAAAGATGGGAATACATTTCAATGATCAATAGTTGTTTGATATTAAAATAATCAGTTTCCAAATTTTTGGAGAAGCATTATTTTTATGAAATGAATTTATTCTTTTACATGGTATCAATGGCTGTGTCATAAATTAACCGGATTATTATTAAATTATAAATTAGTTAGGGAATGAAAGAGGTCGGATCTTGATGATTTCAATACGATGATGACATAAACATGAATGTAATCATAAAATTAATAGTTATATAAATAGTTGAATCAAATAATTAAAATGTTCATCATAGTAAGGAAAAATGAATAAAATTAATTAATAGATAATTTTTTAATTAACATTAGGATTGATGGTTTTATGGTTTTGATAAGGAGGTATTAATATTGGTAGTCGAGAGTCCTGTGCGATGTTAGTGACATATGAGTTTATGGGTCAGTAGTTTCACATATTATGGCTGTGATTATTATATATATTTTGGATGTTTTGGGATTTTAAACACACCCCACCAGAGTTGAGACCCCTGTTCTAACACCCATATGTTTCACAGGGATTTTTTTCCAATATCTATATGGTGGGGATGGCAGGATGTCTATATATTCTTTATGACTATCTTTTTATATCACTTTTGGGAAAGGATCATATGTATAGGATGTGATGGACTGTGATTATAGTGAACTTATTATTTGGTTTAATAAGAGGATGATGTGTTTAAAAGTTATGGTTTTCATGGTGGTAGGAGGTCACCAGGTTGATTTAATATTTTCTGTTGATACCCTAAAATTCCATCTATGATTGTCATTGTGATGTGATAACCTAAGAGAATTTGAGTGAAATTTGATGTAACAGACGTGGTGTATTAGGGTGAGATGTGATATAGTGATTCATTATTAACATACATGGATATTACATCATTTTTATTGAATATTCAACATATAAGAAAAATACAAGTTCCATGACCATAATAGTATACAATCATAGGAAACATGAAAAAAATCATCTAAAATGGTGAAATATCATTAATGTTACAAACAATTATCTCCCCTATAGTACTTATAATTAAAACCATTCATCATAACATGATGAATGGAACATAAGACTATGGTGAGATCAAATACTCAATAAGGGTAAAAATATAGATACATAACTATAACATGATCATAAGGGTGTGAGAAGATGATCATTATAATAAAAGATCACAGCCAACATATCAAATATCATAAACTTGAATTATGGAATAGATATTTTATATTCAAAAGATAAGAATCATAAGATAATTAAGAGTGTAAGTCATGAAATCATACCATTGGAAAATGAAATTGAATTGTACAAGACACACAAGCATATAAAATTATTTCCATAGTAGTAAAGGAATCACTACCAAGGACATATTAATTAGGCATGTTCACTCCTTATTCAATATTGGTAGTCATCATTCACTTCCCTGGACATCTTTGATGTATGTGTTCAATACTCATACCATGTGGATGTGATAGTTCCCTTCTAAAACCATCTTCATAGTCATGGTTCACTCCTGATACTATCAATGTTTATCCCATGACATATAAATAATTACCCAATGCAATGGAGGGAGATATAGATTCCAAAAATATCATTTTGAAATCATATGTACATGTTCCATAAGATCATATACAACAATATAATAACCCAAAAAATGAGATGGGAATCATAAACAGGCAATGATATAAAAATCTACAGAAAAAATATAAATTTCACAATCATTTCCTAAAATCATAACATGTGAAAAGAAGTGGGTTTCGTAAACATATAAACCATGAAAGGGGAAAGATTATAATAAATATTATTCCATTAATAATAATATATTCAATGAAATAATATGAATAAAATCATTTTATGATTTCCCTATAAATAAATGAGTAACACAAAAAGATTTCATCATGGATATGAAATAATTTGGATAGATCAAATAAATTAATTTCAGGAGGAATAAATCCTTTCATATTTTAAAAATTATTTTTAATACATAAAACATTTATAAAACATTTCCCATGAAGAATATACTTGAAAAAAAACAAAGGAAGCCAAAAAATATTTTTAAAAACTTATTCCATGAAAAACTTTTATGAAAATCATGAAACACATAGAAATGAATTTTCCATTTAAAATTATAAAATAATGTTGAAATAGTTTCGAGAACCATTTTACTTTCAAAAACTATAAAATTTTCAGGAAAATTTTTTCAAAACTATTTTCATTCAAAAAATATAAATTATCATTTAAATCATTTTGGAAAACAATATTCCATGAAAAAATATAAAAGAATCTTGAAAACATTTTGAAAACATTATAATGTGAAATATATACAAAATTGGTATAAAAATATTTTCAAAACCTTTCTACTTGATAAAATAATAAAATAATATTTAAAACCTTTTGAAAACCATTTTTTAAATCACCGTTTTTAAGAACACAAATTTCATAATAGAGAAATAAAGTCATATTTTATTCGAATAAATTTCCATGTTATATAATTTAAAAAATATTATAAAAAATATAATAATGAATTAATATATCATGTAAAACCATATAATAAGGTAATTAATTCATTTTCTTGACATATGGATCATAATATTTCATCATTGTAAGAATAATCATAAACAATGTCCATAAGTGATGAGATTGATTCAATAAACACTTACAACTTGGTAACATTGAACCATGATCCCATGTAAGAAGAGAAATATAATGAGGCTTAAAATATCATTAAATGAAGGATATTCATGATATAACATGTCAAAGGGGAAGTGACTACACCTCATCGAATAACATAGTTCCATTATATAGAATGTGTCTCAAAGAATGAAAATTGAGGAAAAATTTATTTTATTGATTTGGGTAATAAAAACATAATACACCTAAAATAAAAAAACCAAAAAGTGGTTTCATAAATAAACATTTATTTAATCATAAAAATCATGTAAAACATATATGTTTATTATAAACAGAACAAATAACAATAATGTTGTGAACAAGTCTTTTGTCTGACGAAAAACAAAGTGGGACAAGAAAACCCTTACCTTCAGTATGACATCCCGTATGTGCCTTTATATCCCTAGATAATAAACATATGTTTCTTAATTTCATGAATCATAACATCATTCTGGTTTTTATTAATTTTAATTCAGTTATTACCAATTTTTATACAACTAATTAAACAATTGTGTTTACATTAGTTTTTATTACTATATTCGATTCATGTGTTAAAAAAGACTTAGGTTGGTCGACTATGGTCAAATGGGGTAATTATATAAACATATCTAGAATAATAATAACTACATAATTAAAATATTTATAAAAAAATTAAACATATATAACTAATCATGATTTATAGTTAGAAAAAATGATTCAACATTAAAATTATGGAGATGGTAGGTCATACATACACAAGAGTAACATCCCCAATTTTCAAGGATCAATTTGGAATAATGGTATGTAATATACTATATTTCCAGAATGATAACTATATCATAAATACAATTTTTTTTATTTAAAAATATTTACAAATAGTATTCATTTGATGTAAAAAGAATCACCTCATGCTGAGTAGTTGATAGTCCAAATGTCCGTGAATGGAATTATCACTTTTTAGTGTGTTAAATGGAAAATAATGAAAAAAATATATTATATTTAAATAGATTTAATTATGTTATTAATATAATATATAAGTTATTTAATGTCACATATTTATATTTAAATCAATCCTTAATACATTCTATGTAGCGTGTAAGTCTATCTCATCGCTTTGAGGAGGTGGTTGTTCACATGTCCGCAAATGATGTTATAGTATATAAACCAAAGAGAACACATAAAGTTATGTATCATATAACAATGAAAATTGTATTAAGTAAAAATTAATATCATACATATCCTATAAAAATAAATTTTACATCATAAATCTTACTCATTAAAGGTAGAAAATGAAGAATGAACAAAATCGTTTTTCTAAGCAGTAGTTCACCCTACATGAGAACAGTATGTTTGTTAAAAATTAAGAAGGATGTTTTTCAAAGTGTTTTTAAGAAACCATAATATAAAAAACTATTATTATGTTGAGTATGTGGAAGTTATTATGTAATACTTTAATAATAAAAATTGAGTTGGTGGAGAATGAAAATAAAATAATGGAGCTTGAGAAAGGATGTTAACTCTTCTTTATGTATCTTTATTTGGTTATATCAAATAGATTACATGGATTTATTTCATCCAAATAATACGATTTTATGTGGAAGTAGGGGATTATGGGAGACTAATTTGTTAGAGGATGTATGAAAAAATGTGTCATGATAGGTGTGAGGAATCGAAAGAGTGAATGCCTTTTTATAGTGGGGGAGGAGTGATACTCTTATTAATAAATCTTTATTACAATTACTGGAGGAATATCTATGCTAATGTGGCTAAAAAATGGAAACATAAATTTTTAAAGTTGAATCATGGTCGAGAAAAATCTATACCACAAAAAAAATTAATTCATTGTTTAATTTTTTTTCTTAACAACAATGTTTCCTGAATTATATAATTTAGTTTTTAATTTATATATTATTATAATATAACTAATTTAACCATTAAGACTAAAATACATCGATAATTATTACAAAAAAATAACAAATGAATTATAGTTATGATATCTAATTTAAACCATGAAAAACAATGTTTCATGAAAATTAATTTTAATATAAGCACAGGTAACGTAGAAAAACATTTCTTTAATCAGGACTTTACAAACAATGTTTTTACTATATATGAGTCATCATGTTTATTATAAAAGATAAATTTGCCCATATATGGACAATATATGATATTTATTAACAAAAAAATTATCATTGAATATGGTTTGAATTTTATTTATTTTAAATCATTAAATAAAATATCATTTATTGTAATATAACATTAATGTTTATTTTGACATTATTTATTTGATATAAATTTCGAAATTATCAAAAAAAATTGAAATAAATATATTAACATCACAAATTTTTTACATGATATATTCAAATCCAAAAATAATTAATGAAAATAAATAAATAAATATAAATGAATTTTAATATTTATAGTTTCATTTATTTTTGTTAATTATTAACTAAATTATCACATTGTTGGTGTTTCCAATGAATTTTAAGTAACTGAATCATATCCTAAATTATTGATAAGTAATGATGATTAAAATAAAATATTTATTTTTCAAAAGGATATGAACAATTGTTTTTTGTTTTTTTCATATGTTAATATTTTATAAATATTAAAAGTGAGGAATATTACCTTTTTTGACGTTTTCTGTACATATAATATAAAATATGAAATTTTTATTGAATAGTATCCCAATAAATAATATAATTATATATTTTAATTTATATAGTCAATATATGTGCATAAAAGGGTTTTTTACATATTTCTAGGATATTTTGGCCCTTATGTTTAATTTTTAGTTGCTTATTATGATTAATTTTACCTTAATCGTAATTATTATTTATCATAAATTTTACTAATACTTTTGGTTAAAAATTATTTTTTTATACTTTGACTAAAAATTTAATACCTAATAAATCCATGTATTTCCATTTTTTCATATTGAAATAAAAAATGTACCTAAATTAAGATTAACTCTAATTATGGAGACATGGCGAGAAAGAAATATATTAATGTAAAAATAGTTAAACATTCAATATGTTTTTATATCAAAATTTAATAAAAATTATTATAAATACCTTAATTGTATTGATATATTTATTATTTATATATTTTTACTTTAAATATAAATTTAAAAAAAAATTATCCTTAATTATTATAGAAATGAAAAGTTATTTTTAACTAAAATTTAATTTTTATCAGTATTCATTAAAAAGGGAAACTTCTCAGAAAAATTCCAAAAAATAAGAGTAAGATAATTATGAAATAAAAAATTAAAAAATAATGTTTATATTGAAAATCAATATATATATATATATATGTGTGTCAAATTATATTTTTATTTTTATGTGATCCATTAAAAAGTCGTAAAACATGGCCATCCATGTAGTGCAAGCTGGCTCTGTGTTGCATGTACCACCTTATAATCTAAATGTTCCATATAGTGAAAGATTAACTTGGTGTTGCATAAAATGAAATAAAAAAGTAATTATTTAATAGGTATATAAAAAATATATAGTTTTTTGTGAAATAAAATATATGAAATAAATTAATTAAATATGAAAAAAGAACAAAATCTTGCGGTGTTACATTCTACCCTGTTTAAAATGAATTTCACCATCAAAATTTGTTTGGATTATCAAATATTTAATACAAAAAATTTACATTAATAGAAACACACATTATAAAAATTAATACTAATTTATATGTTAAAATTTAATGGTTGGAACTATATTAGTTATAAATATAAATCCTTAACTAGCTTTCGATGTGGGAAAACATAGGTTGAATGTAAAAACATGGATATGAAAGAGAAATAAAATCATCAACTCTTGTAGGATAGTTTTTGATAACATGGTCAATTGAATTATAATAATCAAAAATAATTAACACTGAGAGGGTTGAAAAAGGTCATTGATATCATAAAAAATAATGGTAATAGGAAAAAATTATTTCACGACCCTTTTACTAAATTTGAAAAATTTGCAAAAGAAGATATAATTAATTGGTCATTTTACAATATCTCTATTTGTTGTTTCATGATCAATTTACACATCATCACTTATTCATGTTTATAATGTAAATTCTTTATTCAGTAATCCCTAACAGATCATAGGACCTATAATAAGTCACCCTATGTGCCTACATTTATCAATATAACAATGTGGTTTGAACAGTTAATCAAATATACATAAATCCCCATATAATTTAATCTCACAAACTTATTCCACTAATGGATAACTATATAATCATTAAGAAATATGAAAATACCAAAAATTATAAATATTTTTACAAAATTATCTTATCATTTATCCACCATATTAAAAATATATGAATACCTTTATCATGTAATCTCTTGAAACATGGTAATAAATAGAATTACACTACATCCTTATTGAAAACATGCATGTTTCATTATTAAAAAGTTAATTTTTTATATTATTTAAATCAAATATTTTTTTAATCCTTTTCAAGGATAATATAGACCACCTTATTAAGAAATCATTTATTATATAAAAGGTAATCATTACCATCAAATTTACTTATTCATATCCAACCTAACCTTATCAAATAAATTATTTTAATATAAGAAAAATATTAATGTTTATATTTACAATAATAGTTTATTCTCCAAAAACATAAACATTCCATTAAATCACTCTTTTAGTTCATCTGAACTATTAAAAATATTATTTTAGATCCATAAAAAACAAAAATTTAGCAATACTTATATTTCAAAATCCATAATTATCAATTTCAAATACATAAACACTTTTATTATTATATTTCATTATTTATCCATTAAAATGGAAATATAAAAAAACTTATTAATACTTATTCTATTCGCATTTCATCTTTAGTCTCCTCATAATTATCCATTTAACAATTACTAATACTTCATTTTTGATTCCCTTCAAGATATTTTCTCTTTGAGCATTAGTTTAAACAATTCCCAATAATTTTACACAAAGAATATATCCTTTGACGAGCTTTTAGGGTGGCCAATATTCACATCTATTGATTTAATTTAACTCTTAATTTTTCCTTTTCAGTTACGTGATTGGTTTCATTATTTTCCAATGTCAATACATTGTCTTATTCTTATTAGAAATTCACCAGAGTTATTCTTTCTTCCTTCTTAACAAAAAATAATTTTAATATTCTTTTCACAATGATATCGACTACATTAACTCTCATAAAAACCTTTCCTTATCTTCTTCGGTGATTCATATGGTTGGATAAGGTACAAGTTTTTAGTTATGTTCCATGATAACTAATAAGGCATGATCACAACATCCTTCACTATTGTGATCATCCGATTTTATTTATCACTAAAAAAGTATCCATCACATTTTACATTATACATGTTCTTTCTAGTTCCATATATAGAATAAAATTAAAAATAATAGTGTGACAATAACTTATTGTTTTGGAAAACCAGAAATTCTTAAAAACCTACTTATTGGATGTCGAAATTATAACACCTTCATGTGACACCAAAGGCGTGTCCATAGAGACATCCATTTATATATTCATAGAAATATCCATATGAATGTCACTAAGGATATCTAATCCTAGTTTTCAATGGTTTATTAGACCTTTCCTTTTATTTCAACTATATTTATCTATGTTTAACATACCAGTAGATTACATTATTTTTATGAATATTCATCCTATTTGAAAAATGCATGTCTGACGACCATAATAGAATTGGAACAAAATCTTCTATATTGGTGAAATATATTGAATGTTTCAAAAAAATAACTCCTCCCTTAAGTAAATATACATAAATCCTATCTTCATAACCTAGGGAAAATAAAACATAAAAAATGGGTGAGATATAATCCTCAATAACGGTAGACAAAAGTGATACATAACCATAACATTAGTATAAGGATATGATAAGATGGACATAAAAATATAAGATCATAATATTTACATCAATTATCATAAACATGAATCATGGAATAAAAATATCCATTTCATATGGTGTTAATCAAAATGAAATTATGCGAATAATTCTTTAAATCACAATTTAGGAATAAGACCTGGAATTTTTGAAAACACATAAGCATATAAAATAATTTCAATAAAATTCAAGGAATTGATTCCATTGATAAATTCATCTTATGGGTTAACTTCCCAAACCATATTGGAATTCATTGTTAATTATCATGGTTATCATAGTATAATGTGTTCACTACCCATACCATCTTGGTGTTCATGGTTCACTACCATGGCCATCTTGGTATTCAAGGTTCAAATATAGACCATGTTAGTCTATCTCATGAGATATAAATCTATATCCAATTCAACAGAGGAACATATATGTCCCAACCATTTCATAATGATATCATACATACATTTTTCAAATGATTGTAAACAATTATATCATAACTCAATAAATGAAATTGGTATCATTAACATGTAATAAAATCATAACCTGTGGAAAAGTGAGAGGTTTGAAAATAATTTCATCAAATTATAATGAGGTAAATTAAGTGGATTTCATAAAAATATATCCCATGAAAGAGTAATTTGTTTCATAAAAAACATTGAATCAAAACATAAACCATTCCCAAAAATAATATAATTGGAAACATTGGAGAAATTCCCTATAAATGCTTGAGTAACAACAATGGATGTTATCATACATGGAAAATAAATTGGAATGATATTATCAAAACATTTATTAAGGAAAATACCATTTCTTAAACAAAAAAAATTATTTTTAATACATAAGGCATTTTGAAAACAATTTTATTTTAATCTGGACTTGAGAACATATAAAGGATGCTCAAAAAAAATTGATATCCTTTTTCCTTGAAAAACTTATTAGTGTTTCTTGATGAAAATTTGAAATCAATTTTCCTTGAAAACATATGAAATAATATTGAAAATAATTGAAACCATTTTCCATGAAAAATCTATTATTGAAAAAAATATGATAAACATTTCCCTTAAACGAATTATAAAATATGATTGAAAATATTTTTGAGAACCACATTCCATGAAAATATATAAATGAATATTAAATTCATTTTGAAAATATTTTTCATTAAAAAACATATAAAGTAATATTGAAAAAAAATTAAAATATTTTTATTTGATTATATTATAAAAAAATCTTGAATTTTTTTGAATATTTTTTATAAATTATAGTCTTTAAAGAACAATGTCTTCCAACCAAATAGAGAAATCAAGTCTTATTTTAATAAAATATATTTTCATAATTAACAAAACTTCCAAATATTTTGTAAATGGTTCTAATACATGAGGATATAATCTGAAAATATAGGATAAGATTAATTATGTGTTTTATTGTGTGAATTATTTTATAATTTAATCAGTGGAAGAATAATCATAAACAATTTGAAAAGGTGATGAGATTGTTTCAATAAACAATTACAACTCTGTAACATTGAACCGTAATAAAATGTAAAGAAATTTAATTAATTGGGGCCTAAAATATAATTAATATTAATATATTCATGATATAACAAGTAAAATGTTAGTTTTTACACCACATTGAAGAAAATAGGTGCATAATATTCAAAGTGTCTCAATTAAAAAAAATTAGAAAAAAATATTCATTTACCGATTTGGAAACTTTTGAAACATAAACACTATGAAATAAATATCATCAAATGTATATATAAATCTATATAAATTTATGTATAATAATAATTGAATACGTCAATTGGGTGTATAAACATATCATATAAGAAATATGAGGTCAACATTTCTTCTATCTCACTAAAAATAAAAAGAGGCGATAAAACCATTTCCTTGAGTCTAATATCTCACGTGTAAATTTCTATCCATTTATAATAAACATATATTAATTAATTAATTTCATTAAAACATTTTTCCCTTTTTTATTTCTTTTACAACACATATTACCATGTTTTATACAACTACTTAAAATGATTAGGTTTTTTTGGTGTTTTGACCAAATTCAGTTCTTGTGTTAAAAACAAATTTTGTACGTCAAATATGGTAAAAATAATCATTAAATATACATATCAAGAAAAATAATTATGAAATAATTACTATATTTATAATTTATTCATAATTTTAAAACCAGTCATGATATATGGTAATGAAAAATGAACCAACGTTGCAATCATGGTGTCTATTGGCCATACGTACACATGAGTGTCTATCCAATTTTTCAATTATCATTATGTAATGATATTAAGTAACATATTTTAAATAATCATAATTATATAACAAATATTATTTTATTTAATCATATATAATTATATATATAATGAATGTGATTTAAAAGGAATTGGGTTGCATCTTTTGGATGGTACTCCATACGTCAATGAACGACGTTATCACTTTTTAGTGTGTGAAAAGGGTAATAAAAAAAATGATAAACTATTTTTAAATAAATTTAATTATATCATAAATATCGTATATATTTTATTTATTTAATATATATGTATTTTAATATATCCTTAATATATTCCATGTAGTGTGTGAAAATACCAGGCTACATTGATGTGTCGGTAGTCCACACGTCCACAGACAATGTTATCATGTATAAACCAAATAGAATGAATAATGTGATGTGTTATATAACAATTGCATAACTATTAATATAACATACATATCATAAATATTATTGAAAAATATTGTTTCAGTCATAAATAATACTCATTAGAGGCGGTAAATAATGAATGAACAACATCATTTCACTAAATGGTAGTTGACCATACATGATAATGGTAACATCATAACTTGTTCGATGGAGGTATGTGTATGATTAGGTATAACCATTAATATAAAAAATATCACTATAATTAGGATACTGATGTTATTATATAATTATGGAATAAAAATAATTGAGGTGGCAGAGAATGAAAATAAAAGTAAGCAGCCTTAGGAAGTATGTTACCTCTTCTTTGGGTAACTCCTTTTGGATTGCACCAGGGGATTACTTTGATATATTTATTCCCAAAGGGTTCATTATAGATAATGGTGATGGATTTTGGGAGACTATTTGGTAATATTTTGGATTAGCGAAAGAGGATTTAGGGTTTTAGAAATTTAAAAAGTGAATTTCTTTTTACAGTAGAGGAGGAGTGGCACTCTTATAAATAAAAAATGGAATAAAATAATTGGTGGAATTAATAACCAAATGTTCCTAAAAATGAAAAAGTAATGAAGAAAATGTGAATAATGGTCTAAAAAATCCACCACACATAATAATATCTTCTTTTTTATAATTTTGTTCCATAAGATCTATGTTTCCAAAATATTATCATATTAGTTTATATTATTGTATTTAGTATTATAACGTATGAAATTTAAAAAATATATATTAATGTTTTATTTATTAAATAAATATAAAAAATTATTTATAAATATGATATCTAATTTACATGATAAAAATACCATGTTTGATGGAAATTAAATCTAAAAAAATGAATGTAAAACGCAAAAACAATTCTTTTATTGAGACTATGCTTCCAATGTTCATAACATATATGGGTCAAAATGATAATTATAAAAGATAAGTTTTTTACATTGATGTAAAATATTTTATATTTATTAACTCTTATTATTAATATTAGAAAAGGTGGTATTTTAATTAATTTTAAGTTATTTATTTAAAAATAACATTAATGACAATTTTGAAATAATATATTAATTTTAATTTAGAAAATATAAACAAAAACATTAAAATTAAAATATATTAATTTCACATATTTTTAACAAGATATATTAATCTAAAAAATAATTAATTTCAATAATTATATCAATTAAATTCACTTTAAATATTTATAGTGTCATTTATTTTTATTAATTTTTAACTAAATAATCACTACATTGGCGTATCTTAAGCATTTTATATAACTAATTGAAATCTAAAATTATTGAGAGATAATTATGATTAAAATATGTTATTTATTTTTAAAAGGATATGTACTACCACAATTATTTTTTCACAAATCTGAATTTTTTCTAAATGTTAAATTTGAGGATAGTTCACATATTTTTATTTTTCCATAGTAACATATGAAATAAAGATATTTTAATGAATAATGTCCCTCTAACACATAAAATTAAACCATGGAAAGAAATAGTAAAAATATTTGCATCCAATGACTTTTTGACAAGTGTTTAAGAAATTTATTACATTGAGATTATGGTTTTGTCCCATCTTAGGATTAATTTTACATTAATCACTATCACAAATTTTAATCACTTTTATTAATATTTTCTGGTAAAAAATTAAGTGTATCATATAAAAATAAAAATATGATACATATTACAACTATTTATTTCAATTTTTCAAAATTCAAATAATAGAAGTGGCTAAATTAATTTTAGTACTAATCGCCCAAAATTTTTTGGAATATAGGGTTCTAATGTAAAAACATTCCAATTTTAAATATGTTTTTATATCCAATTTCCATAAAACTAATTCAAATGACCTGCATTGTATTATTATATTTATAATTAATCTATTTTGACTTTAAATTGAAATTTTACATATACCAAAATATTAATTATTATTTAATTGAAAAGACCGTTTTTAAGTAATATATAATATTTTCACTATAAATAAAAAAATAAATCTTCTCAGAAAATAAATAATTCACCGTAAAATAATTTTGACATTAAGAATTGAAAAGAAATATTTTGAAAAAAATTAATTATAATAGTTTCAAAATTTTGGATTAAATTATGTGTTCCACTAGATGAAATTAAAACTCGATCATACATCTAGTGAATTCTAATATATGTGTTTTGTGTAGTGAAAGGATGATTGGTTTTTCGTATAAAGTAACCTAAACTTATATATTTTATATTTAAATGAAATAATGATATATAGTTCTTTTTGAAATTAAATATATCAAAAAGATTAATTTAGATTTCAAAAAATGCATAAAATTTATGGGTGTTACTTTTAATATTATGGGAAATTTGTCTTTGGGAGGGATATAATGTCCAGTTTCATGAAAGTTTCATGGAACTATATCGTATTTTAGTTGTTTATGGAATGTGTTATTCCAAATATATTGGATCTCTATAACATACAACATTGGGGTGTGATAAAAGAAAACTAGTTTGAAAGTGGTAGCTGGGTACCCACTTTTTTATTATTTTATATAATCACTTTTAAATAAATAATAATGGTGTAGTTTGGAAAAGAATAGTAAACCTATTTAATTAAATAGTTGGATTAATTTGGTTACTCACTTGGATTTAGTATGATTATTTCTCATTTTTCATGAGAGTTTACGGGGAGGATCATACTATGTATACATTTTATACTCATCATATATATATAAATTATTGTTTGGTCAGCATGAGATAATCAATTATCAATATTTAATTTTCTAGTCCAAGTATTTGTTCATGTGCTATTTGGGATTTGAGGTCCCCATCAAGGATTTTCATTTTTTTAATCATTCATTAGTTGTTGATCAGTTTTTTAATACATATCATGTATATACATGATATATTTCTCTACATTTATCTGATCATGTGTTGTTCGGAGTTTCTATCATATCTCAGTTTTTTATATCATATGGTTAAAGCCTCTAATATGGGTTTATGTGATACCCTCAGTTCCTATTTCCAACCCATTTCCTATTGGATACGGGATGCAATCATCATTATCTCTCTTCACCCATTATCGGTCTATGAGGTGTACCTATGGAGGGAGGGGGTGATGATAGAGTGATACAACAAGTTAGGAATGAGAGATGGAATTTAGTATAATGTTAGGAACATGTAATTTTAAATAGTTTATTTGGTAAATATTTTCTTCTAGATTTTTACATGTTGTAAACAAGGGAGACTGAATATGATATATGAGTTTATGTGCCCCCAAGATCTAACATAAGGACCTTTTTCTACTAGACAAGATAAAATAAGTTATACTAATTTCTGGTAGAAACCTAGGAAATGATCTTGAATCATTTCAGAATGTACATGGTCTGAATGGGGTAGTCAATGATAAGAGGTTAAAAAGTTATAAATTTACATAATGTAATATTTCCACTGTTAGTGGTTCTAATTTTTTTCTTATGATAGAGCATATCCAAGTGGATATCATCATCGAGTTCCTACTAATTACATTCAATAATATGTTTCAAAAAATCACAATAGGGTGGAGTAAAATAATGAAAATGGTTAGAGGTGAACACTCCTTGAGTTCCAACACTAGACTATATATAATTCTGATGTCTCAGCATCAGATTGGGGGACAGAAGTTGGTTTAGAGGATTTGGATATAACCATCAGTTTGAATCATTATTGGAATGATAATGGTTATTGTTTGAAATTTTGATACAATATAGGTAAGACCTGCATAAGTAGATCTTACTCATTAGGGTTTTCGAGGATTTTGAAATTATGGGGGGGCGGGGGGGCTCTGAGAATACCTTCTAAGAAGAGTTTTATTCTTTTGAACTAAAATTGATGGCTTCTTGAATTGTGATGTTTGCCCTCCCTTATATTAATTTTTATCTCTTATCTTGATGTGTTTCGAGACTATTGAATTACCATATTGAGATTGAAACCCTATAGTTGTTATCCCCTTTAATTAAATGACTAGTATTATCATCATTTTTTAATTTATATAACGTTAAAATGTATTTAATTAAACTACCTCATTTGATCATCCAAAACCCAACAAATAAATAATTAATCCAGGATAATTGGAATCATCTAAACCATTAGCTTCTAACCCTCTCTAATTTCCCTAAATTGATGGTTAAAATAACTCATTCCTTAGTCTAAGTGGTGAGATTGGGATGTGGTATGTGAGTGGATTTGTCTTACCTTGTTCATGTGCATCCTATAAACTTCACATAGGCCTAGTGTGGTAGATATATTATTATGGGAATGTGTTATAGTATGTTTTTTATAGTTTTAAATCATTATAATATTATCCTATTAGAGGTGATATGGGCCTTGGTTTAGATAAAGGTGAATATTTAATGTAATGTAGTTGAGTATATTAAGATAGGGGATACTTAACATATCATGATATTTTATATTAAAATACATTTAAAAATCATGTGGGTGAATAACTTCCGCCTAAAAACGATAACATCATGGTATGGATGTTGGGTTCCCATTATTTTTCTAGTTGTAGAAGCTATGTTAATCTTGGTTCATGTGGTGGCTGATAAATTCTATGTGATGTTGATTGGAGAAAATTGATATAATGGAATTAACCTGTGTTAAATGTAATTTTCTACATTATACCTTTTTTAGTATTTTCATGAATTTTCTCATGGAAAATAATGTTTTGCAAGAAAAAATGAACATTTTTAAAGCCAGATAAGGTGAATTGTTTAAACATAAATTTTTATTATAATTCATGTGTCATGTTGAATTGATCACTAAATTTTTACATGTTATATCTATTTATATTATTATGGTAAATATCATGGTTCAATTTCATTATTTGGATATTTTTTTGATGAATGAATGTTTTCAATTTTGAATATGTATGACTTGGTTAACATGAATGATGTTTTTAAATTGCAGAAGTGGATAGATAAATTAAAATTATATATTATAAAAGTAATTGAATTTAATGATTTTTCCCATTGATTAATTTGTTTGATCATTATTTATTTTCTTTAAAATGAAATGATTATGTGGTTATTTTTGCTTCAATAAAAATTATTAGTTTTCGTGAAACTTTTATTTATTTTAAAATTAGTTTTAAAATTTTTTAGAAGTGTTTTTATAAAATGTTTTTTTAAATAACTTATATATATTTAGATTTTAAAAAGGGCATTCATTTGAAGTATTTATTAACCTCTTGTATTATAAACAAAAGAGACATGTTCGATAGTTTTTTTACCACCATATTTTTATAATTTCACTACTTGTAAATATGAAATTTTTGAATTCCTCTCAAGAAAGGCTTGAATATTTTGAAAAAAATGTTTATAAATTTTGACATTTGACCAAAAATATTAATTAAATTAAATCCAAGAACATAATTCTATTGGAGGTAACAACTAAGAAAAATTGTTGATAAGTTAGAAATATAGTTGTTTTCTCCCAAATAGAGTTATGTGATTTTATTTTTAATCAATTTGATGTGTTTTATTCTGAATGTGTGTCTATATGTAATTTTTGTTTAAGGGAATATATATATATATATATATATATATTTCTGGATTTTATATAAAAATATGTGTGGCCTATTATTTTATCTTATGTGGGAATGAGAGTCGCAAACATGTACGAAAAATTATATATTCATTAACAATTTATTTTTATGTGGATATGTATTTCATATAATGTTGATATATGGGGTTTATTCTACTCTTGATGTAATATTTTATTAATGGGTTCATTCTATTCTGTGATGTCTCTCTGTCATGATATTCTTCTGAATATTTTTTAAAATGTTTTGTAACCTTTTTCTTTGAACATTTTAAGTGGTTTTTTGTTTGAATTATACCAAGAACCTTGAGAAGTATCTCAACTTGTGGTTAAATTCTTCACTATTATTTTCATATTCCATCTGGGTTATATTTTAATTCCTGGGGATGTGAATATTCTAATTGTTGACTAAAAAGGTCTATAATAATATTGAGTCTTCCTTTTTCATTTAGGGATGTATAGGGGCTCGAGTGTAATTTCAAAAAATTTCAAAATTGTTTAAATGGTTTTTTTTATGAGTTGTGTAACGGTGATCTATTTTATTATTGGTTGTTTAAGGGTAAACTAGATATTAAATTGGTTGTGTAATAGTAAGGGTGAGTATATTAGGTCATTTGTAAGGGTTCCCTAATCACACACAAAGGTATCTCAAATTTACCTAACCATTCATAAAGGTGGATTTAGGTTCCATCTTCCACATAATAGTAACATTGTTTTATAACTCACTATACAAGGGTCTTCATCCGCTCATATAGGGGTACCATCCAACCTTGTGGTTCGAACATAAGGGTACCATCCTATATATGGGTACATACATAATGGTATCCTTGATTATCATCTACCAACAAAAGGTTCAAATAAGTTACCCTTGTGTAGATCCATGTTATCTTATAAGTCTAATAGGATTCATAATGGTAAATGTAGATTACCCTTGCACAACACATGCTTCTCACATAACAGTATAATATTTTTTTATAAAATACCTCAGTCTTCCTTCTTGAAAACCCCTACAATAGGTTTTCAACATAATTATTGAATTTTAAATAGGTTATTGGTGGATTTTTAATATATTATATGATCATAATATATGGTTTGTTTAAAATGAAATGGAAATCAATTTTTCATTAATTTATGTGAAATAAAATATAAAAGCTGATATAGTTTCTTACACTTCCACATGGAGATTGTATCTCTATATAAGAAAATATCAGATCATCCACATTGGATTCATTATTCCTTTTTATGTCTTGATGATCTAAAATCTTCATATGATGTATTGGGAATCCCTATGTAGTCAATTGAATATTCTTCATTGTGTTCCAGACATGTTATTTTTTAGATGAAGAATTCATCTATATCCTCTAGTTGGTGTTGCGACATGTGAAGCCTTATCCTCATGGTAGGGGATCTTTGACTTCTCCATTTTTATACTATGCTAGTGCTTAATTTTAATTTGTTTGTTTCTTTATTTAAATAAATATGATTAATCATAATCATAAAACTATATATGAAAATAATTCAACGAAAAAATAATTTGTGATAATATGTGAACTATAAAAGGGGAGGATATATTACATTATGGATAATTATAATAAATAATTAATATAAATTAAGTAATTTTAAATAGATTACTTATTTAGTTAGTATAATGTTTCTTCAAATGGTGAATTAATTTTCATTGATTAGACTTAACATGTTGATATTATTTTAAAATCGTGATAGTGGTTTATTGCTTGTTGAAAATGTTTGACCATTTATATTTCAATTTCTAGAATTGAATTAGAGACAATTCAAAATTATATAGTTTCTTTTCGTTATCATAGATTATATAATTTCTTATTGAATTTAGTATAATAAATACTAAAGTTATTAATTCCAAGATTTCATTTTAATACTTTATCACATATAGTGGATAATTATATTTTTTAATAATGAATATTATCAGAAGCAGATATAATAATAATTATCTTGTAATAGAATACTGGTAATTATTCAATGAATTATTTGGGAGAATAAAATGGAAAATTTCAAGAAATTTTATAAATTATTATTTGATAAATTCATGATGAAAACATTCTACAGTGTTAAATTTCAAAAAATATTTCAATGTAAACTGTGTTTATAACTCTAGAGATTTGAATAATTAAAATTGAAATGTTTACATGTTAGAATTTAACTATATTGTGGAACTATAAGTATTATCACATATTAAAATATTTATAACTAAGTTAAAATAATTAGGATTCCTGATTTCTGGATTTTGATATACTTTTGTTCCCTTTGAGATTTATAGGATAGTAAATTATCTATTAATATTGTCGTTAAGTATTGTTCGGATTCTTGTAAATTTTTTTACATCATAACACAGGTAATGAAATTGTCATATTAATTGAGGAATGATGAGAAAATAATAATGGAGATTATTTTTAAATAAATACGATTATTATAAAGGAATGTTGGATAAAAAAAATATTATTTAGCCAGAGAAATTTACAAGGCCAAAGTTAATGATTTTTATTGTTAATAAGTTGGTTAATAAAATTCCACTAAGAAAAACTCATAATTTCTTAAATCATTTTTATTGGCCTAGGTGAGCCTGATGTTGTTTGAAAATAGCCAAAATTCCATTCATGTTTTCTCTATAGATGCCTCTGAATTTTTTATAATAATTTTTTAAATATTTCTTATTGATACATGGATTTATTGCCTTGATGTGGACAAATATTGACCACATGCATATGGAATATTGGTTTGGAATTTATGAGGTTGTGATTGTGGAACAAGCTTCATGTTATATTGATGATATGGGTTGGGATACCTAAGGCTATGATAGTGGGAAAAGATTATATATGTGATAATATGTGATGTGGTGATGGGTATGAAACTGAAAAGTTTTGAAATGGTTGATGTTGGTCTTCCAAGTACTTTTATTAGATGAAATATGGTATGTGAGTTTAGTGGATTATAGAATGTTTAAATTAATATAATTAGTTTCCAACACTGATAAGATATTTGATACAATGCACTATGAGTGCATAATTTATTTGGTGCTTGAGATATTTACTATATTTGTTATATTATTATAAAATTATTAATGAGATCAGGAAATAATAATGTTTTTCTTGATGCTTGATTTATGATGACTACATACATGAGAATATTGGAAAATGGTTCATAGCTCCATCAACATATTATAATAAATAATGAAATTTCAGTACTGTAATGAAAATGGAATAATAATAATTAATGGATATTTAATTAATTATTTTTTATTTTGATGATTAAATGTTTTCGATTCCTAGTCCTTACTAGTGGCAGCTATGATTCCCATCTGATGATAATAACGAATGTTTTTAATGCTATATAGTTTCTTTTAGTGTGGTAATGATAACTAATGATATTATGTATGTTTTGTAATTTCATACACACCCCCATAAAAATTGAGCACTATGTTCAAACACGGATATGTTTTAGGGGTAGTTTCTCCACCGTCTAGATGGTGAGGAAGGATGAATTACAACCTTCTCTTATAATTGCTCTCTTCCAGATGTGATTACTACACATGGGTTATGATGGATTGTAGAAGTAAGGAAATTATTGATTTGTTTGGTCATAGGATTACATGAATAATATTAGGGGTCATTCATGGTAGGATGAGGGAATGAGTTTAATGTAATTTTGGTTCACGATACCCTATTATTCTGATTACGGTTGTTGTTATGATGTGATTCACCATGTGTCTTTGAGAGATATGTTATTTTATAGAATAACAATAATTGGATGAGATGTGTTATGACTAAATATTTTTCATCATGTGAGATGTGATTTTCAGTTTCACATGGGGTTCTTGGCATAATGTTGGTTACAATGTTTTTTTAGTATGATTTATAAAGAAGAGATGATAGTTCCTTGATGTATGATGAAAGGATGTGAGAGAGAAAAACTATTAACAAACTGGTAGTGGGGTATACTATATTGTTATTATAATATATAATATCGTATATATGATACATTATTATAGATATCTATAATGGGTCAATGAAAAAAAGAGTAAACTGGTTTAGGTGATGAGTTGGTATCAATTATTTAATCACTCATGTTTAGTATTCTTCTATCACAATTTTCAACAGAGGTTGTAGATAAGATTATTCTGAGCATAATATTTATACTCGCCCTATGTATATATAAATTATTTTTCTAGTTAGAGGGAGATGGTTAGTTATTGATCTAGAATTTTCTAGTTTGATGAGCTCATCATAAGTTATTTGGGATTTATGGTAACTCATGAGGATTTCCATTTTTTTTAAATTCCTTACAATTTTATTACGTTCAAATGAAATTCCATATATTTACATAGGATATCTATATAATTTTACCTGAGCATGTTTTGTTGGGTGTTTGTATCCAATATCATGAGTAATATATCCTATAATTTAATTTCTCCCATTTGTGTCAACATTATACCATTCGTACTTATGTCCAACCCCTGGCCTATATGAGGGGGTCTTCATATGTAATTATCAATATTTCTCTCAGTGATGACCCTAGAGGGTTACCTTTTTTGTGAGGGGATTTTTATATGAAAGAAAATCAATCCTATTATTTTACAATTTATAACATTAATATTTTAACCAATAATTTTTTTTCAATTCAATCCATCACAATATTGTGTAACATCATATATCAATAACAACAAAAATATCAATAAATCATGTAAATTTTTTGATGAACAAAATTACCTTCTAATTTGATTAGTCCAGTCATTATATTGGAATAAGAAAATTTACAAAATTTACCTATTTGGAAAAAGTATGGTAGTTTAACAATTTCACATAAAGAAGGTGATAAATTGAATCTCCTACCACAATTCCAAATCTAAAATGTATCGTCACACAAGAAACAAAAACTGACCACAACTATATTCGAAGGAAACACCTCTTCATCCAATGAACATCAAACTACCATCAATACAAACTCCAAATGATCATATTCTCACAAATCAAACCATTGAGGGAAGGAATAAATCAATTAATAGAGATAATGTATAATATAATAGTACTAAAATATAATTAACTTTGTTCTAAGTGAACCAAATAGTTATACTCTCCAAAAGAAAGGAAGTGAGGATGGAGGAACTGCTCGAGGTCATCCAAGGGTTTATGGGAGGTAAAATAAAATGAACCAATGGTGGCATGTCACCTATTTATATAGAAATATTATTCAGCCTTAAACATTGTGTGGTGGCCTATTACCATACAATGGTTGATTCTTCTCAAATAATGACCACAATCCTCAAAGAGAGATCATCAAACCTCATAAATTTTAAAATTTCCAGAAAAACCAATTTTACTATCTCCACACCTTACGACACAACATGGTTAAAAGACCCATGACATTTCACCTCACCACAATAAGTACCATGGTGTGTTGAGAGCCTTGATTCATAGGTTCTCACAAGTACACCCCTGAGGATCTATGCATTTCTACACTCCCATTCAAATTATTATCAATATAATATGATTTACACAGGGTGACCACTACACTAACACTCCCAAAAAATAGATATAAAATCTATTTCACTATCCATGGTTAACTAAAAACCATATAAACAACTCAAAATGGTTAGGAACACTGTAAACATCAACCAAACATGAAGATGTCAACCACCACATCTATTAAAAAAAACATTTTGTTCCCTTATATAGATAAAAATCCTCCTCAAGAATTAAAAATTCCATACAAACTCCCTCAAAAGAACCAAAATCCTTTAAAGTAACAAAATGGATGTGTCATAAAGGTTCATTCCAATGCATGAGATACCACTCAAGTTATTCACATACATAAGAATCAGAAACAATCATATATGGAAAAATTAACCATAATAGACCACCAAACATTACCCCTAATATATTCCACATAAACTATAATGAATCTAGATCCATAAAAAAATTAACTTAACCTCATCATTATAAAACCAAACATCAATGAATCCACTACAACATCAATATAACATCATAGAACACATCAATATGTTAAAAATATCTAGAACTATGTGTGAATATGTGAACTCCAACTCCCTTGTATATTTCTTATAAACCACCATGAATCTATTTAATTATAAATAAGATAATGATATTCCATTACAACCCCTTCTCTTAATGTTGTTATATCTCAACTGACCACACCTCAAAGGTTTCATCTTCCTTGATATCCAAGTCTCCATAATCAATGAAATGGTTGTGATCATGAAATAATGAATGATTTTAGGGTATCTAAAACAATACATCAATCTAATCCAACTACATGGGAATCACTAACTAGTTTGACACTATTCCAACATGCCTAAAACCCTCAATGTGTCCCTGAAACTTATATGAGAGAACAAACCCCTGAACAAACAACCACATCACATTATGAGGTGATACCCTTAGGAAAATATGGTCCCCAACCTCAAAATCCATGTACCTCCCCAATAAAGTTGCATATAAAATATGATAAGCCCATTACACTTTCATCCTATTAGAAAACATGTGGATATTATCTGTCATGTTGTGAACTATATTTGGACCAAAAAATGATGCATAAAAAATAATGGCCAAACAAAATGGGGTAGTCACAACCTCTCATATAATTCAATAGATATATCCATACCTATGGATGTGTTATATATATTTTTTAATGAAAATAAACCAAATCTATATTTCATAACCATGATTGATAAAAATCCATGAAAAAAACATTCAACATATCATCCAATGTTTGAATATCCCTCTTTATCCACCCATCCATCCGAGGGTGTAAACTATTGCTCAGATGAAACTGAGGAAAAAAATCTCAAATCATTCAACCCCAAACTCACAGTGTAAACAAATAATTTTTATAATGGGAGTTCCATGGAACTCCATTAAACTATAACTCATTACCCATATTCCATTTAAAACAAAAATTCCTGGTATTCATCTCCCATATGACCAGAAATTGACCGAACATCATAAATAGATTCTTGATAACCTATATATATTCATATAATTTTTGATGATTGGGTATTAAAGGAATGAATTCCATTAATATATCTTCCAAATTTTACTTGGAATCCGTTAATGGCTGTAGAAACCCATTGTAAATACAATTATTATATTTATCCTTTTCAGAGACTAGATGTCAAAACATAAACTCCACCGCCAAACACTTTATACCTAAAAAAGCGATAATCTATTCTAATACCTAGATAAATATTTGTTATTCCATGATTTAACAGAAATAGTGTGTTATGGAACTCATAGTGTATCCCCTCACCCATTCCTAATAGAAAAAATTATTTCTTAGAAAAAAACCCAATGCTAACCATCCTCTATCCATCCCTTTGGGTCATGTCTGTGAAGGAGTAGGTCCCACATTACCTCAACCTCTAGGAATCAACACATAGACCTATATACCTACTATTATAATATAGGATCCATTTATTTGTAAAAATAATATTTTACCATAATCTTCCTCTACTATAAGATGAACAGATTCTTATTCCTCCACCACTATTCAAGATTACTGTGACTCCATACTACTCCACGTGAAATCCTTATCAATTCATATTCTAGGAAATCTCCATTTCCCATTCTATAAGAAATGTTATATTGGTAGTCCTAGAGAAACTCTATATATAATTTTAATTATTGATTTAGTTTTTTTATAATAAATAATATACTTCATGGTCATGTGATTTAGGAAGACTGTAATGCATTCAATGATGAGGTAATGCCACTAAGTCCTAAACTCAAACAACACTATTCACATATCTTGGTCATTGGGGGTATAGTTAAATTCTTTATGAGTTAAATATATATAACCATAAGATACAAATTCTCGCTTCTACATCATTCCTCATTCTAATCCCAAAAGATATGTATTGAAGAACGAATCAAACATTATACCTTCCTTTGGCTGTGGGTGAACTATGGAAGTGATTAGTAGATATTATAGGTAGTCGGACACTACCTAACACTGGTAAAAAAATTAATGAATTTTATTTCTTCCTCAAGGCTATTAATTGGCCTATTATATAAGAATAATCAGACACAAACATATGATAATAACTAATGAAACCAAGAAATAATGTGAACATATTCCTCATTCACGCATATTACTTATAGAGAAACTAGAATAACAATAACTAAATCCACTTCCACTCTTTTTTAATTCAACACACATATAAAAAATTACACTTTCTACATCCATAAAATTCACATGAAAATTTTCCCATAAACAAGGTGATGTCATAGTGTGTAAATATTATTCCTCAGGTGGCCGACATTATCCTCATAAGACATTAATTACCTGAGAATGTCATTGATAAACCTGAGTATATAAAAATCCAGGAACACATAGCTTATCAAACTCTAATATGAATCACTGGTCCTCATTTTATGTTCTACATGAGCTCATGTTCTACTCACCATATATATGAGATTTCAAACTATAGGTGGGGGTTTGAATGGTGTTTGGTGAAGACTATGCCCTTGGTAATCATATATATACATAAAACATACCATAATTACATAGGACACGATAATATAAAAACAATCTTTTATCTAATTTTAGCCAAGTCATATAAGATACATATGTGTTCCCAAAAATGGTAGGCCAACCCAATGTAATAACACATGAGAAGATAAATTATAGAAGACACAATGACATCATCTGGGAGACCATTCCGGTATCTCCACCCACAATATGTTCCAAAACATCAGTTTCCTAACATTGTCATGTTTTACATCTTTAAATATCATATCAGGATGTCTTCACTTGAAAAATGTTACTCATGTGGTGTTGTAACAAATTAAACAATGTAGGACACCACCAATTATATTTAAAATAATAATAAATTTTTAAAATGTGTGTGAAAAGATAAAAATAAATTAAATATACTAGGAATAAATATCTAATATGAAACAACAAACCAATAAGTACCTAAAAAGTTCTAATCATACCCTCTTTGATGCTATATCATAAGAACATCAATATCAGAAGTAAATCATGATTGTAAATATACTAGAAGTCCAATGTGTATTTCTATGAATTTAAAATTCCATTCAGCATAGATAGTCCACATGGCCATCTCACCCTATCTCTGTCAAGGATCATGCCACAAGGCTATCATATATTATCTAAGTCAATGATGAAGAATCTGGTCCATCATATCATTTCTCTTTCCTAGGTCAATAAATAAGGTTTACACTCCATATTTATGTCTCATGTTTGGCCACTTGTTCTTTACACCCCTAACTTGTGTATGGATTTGACATTCCAATCCTAAAATATTGTATGACCCCACCCTCATAGAGATAACAATGATATAGTGGTCTATATTCTACTATGTACCTGAGGAAACCTCTAAAGTAAATTCAATCACACATAACAATGTATAACACATAATAAAAAAATTATATCAACATGTTTCCTAGAATCCACACTCATAAACATGTGTTCATAATGAAACATGGGTTTAATGGGATAAAAAAAACACAATCTTGTAATGAATATCACGGAAAGGCCACATGAGTTGGATTCACACACAAGTTATCATTATGAATTATGGTAAGGAAAGAGATGATTAAAAATCAATCATATAAATGGAAAAAATTCACACAAGGTCCATAGATGGTAATGAATTTCATACCTCAATGAATAAATTTCCATCACTACGATATGACAAGGGTTCAATATCTAGATCATTCTCATGAACTAACCAAATAAATCTTTATACTTTGGATTCCTGGAATTGATTCCATTCCCCTAAGAAAGTGGTTCAAGAATGGGATGTCATTAAATAATAATGATAATGATGTATAACTAAATCAAATTTCCATGAAATATTGTGAAAGGTATCTAACCCACTAGATTCAATGATGCTCAATAAATATACTAACAGTTATCTAAGAGATCTATCCAATATACCATGGATCATATGGTAAATTACCATTATAGTATTGGATTTTTTGTTTGATGTAGAAAACAATCCAATGGAAGGATTCCATGTTGATCCAATCCATAAAGGGTGATGAGAGGATAATGAGAGAGAAAATGATACCAAAAATAATCTTTTTCAAGAGTTCGAGTCATGTTTGGATCAAAAATGAAGAATAATGATTTTAAAAGATGAATATGGGAAACAATATTACCTACTTTTAAATTTCATTCAAAAAATGAAATATGGTAAGTAGAAAGCCTATGTTTTCCTGGTGATCCACTATAGGCTATCTAGTTGTGTCTACATATTTTTAAAAAACTACTTAAAACCCCATTGAATAGAATGTGGATTACTACTGGCTATCTAGTGAGATTTTTGTTGCAACAAAACAGTCCATTTAATACATTTTTTACATTATAATTGAAACACGTGATCCCCAAACACCTCTATTATTCATCATAATTGATTAAAATAGAATGAAAATACTAAAACATAAACATGACCAGCCTTATAATTTTGAGGCTTTTACATTTATCACCCTATAACTAGTCCTAATCATTGAGAAGTGTTTTTAGTAATCCCACACAAATAAGTAGAACCAAATTTCCTAAACATTGGACTCCAGCTCTAATGATTCCTCTTGAATCTCACCATGATACCTTGGATATGACCGATTTTCACTATTTTTCACTGTAATACAATCTCACATGTGTTGATGATCTGGAATGGCCTCTCCAAAAATGATGTGTCAAGTTCCAAATCAGCATCATCAAAGCCAATAACATATTGGATATTTGGATTTTACCTCTAATGGTACAAAATTTGTATCAAATCATTCAACTAACAACCCTCCACATTATTACATACTATTATATGATTTATTATATAGGATTACACTTAATAAAACATCAAATTTTTTTATAATTATAGTTACCACAGGAATTAGATACCATATATATTAAATGAATACCTAAAATATAACATTATTATTAAAAAAGTACTTAACATGATCGCACATAAAACCGCATAGGATAACCTGGGGACATTCATATGAAGGGTGAGCTACGAAACCATGTAAGGGAATAGACATGGAATAAAATAAAGGAAACATTTCATGTTATAAAATAGGCACATAAATGTTTCATTAAAGGATTATGAATCATATAAATGAATAATGAGGCATTTTACATCATGGTAATCATACATGAATTATGGTAATTGTATAAAAAGCATAAAACACTGCAGTATAGGTCATGGATAACATCCAATACATCATAATAGAAAATAAACATAATGGAATCAGGTTCACCCACTTCACTATCATGACATATCAGCATACTAAACATTACTCAATCCGTTGTAGCGATATATCATTTCAAGGGCACCCATCACTTTCATATCATTCTCATTCTTAAGTGATCCACATAGATCATACAACATGGATTAAATAATCATTATATTAAATTCCATGATCAGGGAATGTGGAATAAATAGATGTATGTCATTAATGAAAAATTATATATTCATAAAGGTATAAACCATTGATAGGAAATGGGTATGGTATTCAATACCCAATTGTTTTTGCATTAAAAATTTGGGTGTAATTTCAGTAAAATAATGAAATCGCATCGAAATTCATAAAAATTGGTATATGAGATATAAAGGGGTATCTAATCACATATACATCAAATGGGGTGTAAGGGATACATGTAAGTATATATCTAATTATAATAAAGTCGAAATTATATGACATAACATAAAAAGAGTGTTATAAAAAAGAGGGAGTAGAATCTCCCTTTTAGAATTTCCGTATAGTAACAGCTAATTAAATGGTCAACATTATAGAGTATAAATGATATCTCATTTAAATAACAAAAAATGTACAGTGATGGGATGATTATAAATTAATGAATGAAGATAAATTCCAATGGAGGTTCTTGAGATGAAAGGAGAAGAAAGTCCTTCACTATAGTGTGTGACTCCAAATGATTTGGAGGGGCTTCTTGACGTCATGGGGAGAATTTATAGGAATATAGAGAGTATAGGTCATAGAATGGATTTTCTCTGCATAGTTTTAGTTCATGGAAAAGGGTGCATGTTTTTTATTATATTAGACATGAGGGGGAATTCTTTATTATTCTTGTTTTCAACTCTACATAATAAAATATCAAAAACCAAAAAACATACCATTTTTTACCCATGGTTTCATTAAAATGGTAGTGGTTCTAATTAGTTTATATTTTCCAGGGCCGATCGTATTAAAATAATTATCTTGCATGTGTGGGGGGGATTCACACTCTTCAATAAATGATTTTAAAATCCTAAAAGAAGTTATATGTTTGGGAAGATTCATAATGGCTTTGTAACATTAATAAAATAAACATTAAATTACAATATTCGATATTGAAAACATATTTTACCAAGGAAACCATTTATTGTATTTATTACATCATCGTTTTGTCATAATGATTTCAAAAAACACATCTTATATTTATAATGAATTTAATTTTTTCTCACAAATTTGACATTCTCAAAAATTAAGAAAACTTCAAAATTGGATAATTTTTATATAATGATTCCCGAAATAATTTTCCTTTTATGAAAATAATTTTCTAAATATTTTTATATATGATTTTAATGTAAGAGTATCAATTTATTAAGAAATATTAGTTTTAGAAAAAATAAATGTTTTTCAATCCTTTTAACAATTATATTTTACATCAAAAAATATATAATAAATTATATAAAATAAAAATTATTTGATAATAATATTTTACTAAATTATTATTTAATTCAAAAATACAAAAACTCTGGAAATAATATTCTTAATTTAAATTTAATTTTAATTTAAAATACATCTTATTTTTATCAAAATCATTAATAATGATTCAATAAGATGAAAATATATTCTCAATTCTATATACATAATAATATCATTAGGGTATTGATAAATAAGCCATTATTACAATAGAAAACACCCTATGAGTATGGTGCATGGTTATGAGACTATCATGTAGTGGTTTAGAATACATGGATTGGGTTGTGAAATCAACAAACATGGACTTATACCATAAATTATTTCTCTCTTCCTTAAGTTGTTGAATACCAGCTTCGTATTGTTCAAGGGAAATCCCAATGATGCTATCTCCATCGAAATATGTAAAAAATGGGAATCATAGGGTAAGATCCTACTGGTTTAGGCGATCACTTCCTTTATTGGTGTCAATTGGATTTATTAATCCAAAATATTTATAATAGTCAGATGATCACTATTCAATGACTATATTATCAACAATAATGTATATTAAGATTAATTTTAATCAAATTGGATATAATAAAAAGAAATTTGGGCATGTGTTTTCAATAATCATATCACATAATAAGAATTTTAATCAAATCACATGGTATAAATTATTTATAACGTTTTAGGTTGTTAAAATTCCTACCTATATAACATGGATGAATATGAAAATGTTAGTCCGTAGTTCCAATGAACTTATTGATCTCAATGGTTATACAATTAATACACAAAATTTTATTTCTTCCACTATCACCAATGACATAATAGAGGAGTCACCCATAAGAAAATCTAGTTGCATAATGAAAAATTTGATTGTTACCTCTTCTAATTGGTATAACATCACATCCTTCTCTGAGTGTAGATAATCCTATTTTTAATCAGCTACACTCTCTAAATGGTCTACTATTCCATTCTAGGCCAGAAAAAATATGCCACTCCTAGATCCTTCATACCCAATGGTGATAGAAAAATCCTTACATAAATATCCACATAAAGTTCTATCATAATTGAATATTGAATGAGATTTTAGTATGTAGAATACATCATGGAACATGGCTCATCCTAAGATTCATATAATATTAAAAAAAGATCTGAAATTGGATCCTCTAATATTTGGATCAACTACTTTAATTTTCCATTTCTATTAATATTATCCTCCTCAATTAATTTTAGATGAGTCCCCAAGGACTTCTACAAGATCATCCTAAAATGATAGGTGAAATGAGAATATATATAATATATGATCCTCAAGGGAAATCTGTAGAGGTTTACAATATCATGAAAATATATATTACCCAAATCATTCATAGAAAAGGTCTCCCTATTTAGTAGAAAATGAGCCTATTTATTTATCCATTCCACTATAACCTAGACATCACTATGACTTCTAAGGGATCTAGGATACCTTGTTATGATTTCCATTATCTCATAATACCACTTCCACATTAGTACTAAATCCGGATGAATCAAACCATTATAATACTTATTCGTGTCCATTATTCATGGATTTGTAAGAAATATTGAAACTAAAAATTTGTTTTACCTAAAAATACTTGACACCAAAACTATCATATATAATCAAAGAACATTTTAAATTATAATGGGTTCACTTCTAACTAAGCAGAATATGAGTAACTCATAAATAATTAAATTTTTGAAGCAGGAAAAAAAATCTAACATGGACATGAATAGCATAGTTTTCATCTAGGTAAATCATAGTACTTGATCACACTCTTCCAACTGTTCGGATATCACATAACCATCATGATCAAAATCCTAGCTGGACTTCACCTATTACACCAATATAGATGTGATATACAAGGATGAATATGTCATTAGACATCGATCCATAGAATAATCCACCATACACACTAAAAACATCTTATCAGATATCCTTACACCTCTAATGGACTTTCTCTAGGCTCATTGGTCACCTAGGTATTACTGTCTAAACATTAAGAAACAACATTAAATTTCATTGGTGCATCGGGTAACTCAAGGTTTAATGTCTATAGATACCCAACTCAATGAATCTACCTCATATACATATCCCATGGGAGAAGATATATTAGAGGTTCTCATATTCTGTATAGATAAAAAACTCCCTCAAATGATATAATGTTTCAGATATTTTATTCTATGGTGCCTAGAATCCAATTCCAAGTCATTCATTTACTAGTTCCTTTCATTGAGATACCACTAACATAAAACATATGCCAATTAAGGGTCCATATGGGTAAGAACAACACCTAATCCCATATATTCGGTATCAAATTACATTTCATATACAATCTTGGGCACTAATAATATAATTACTTGAGCTATCATCATCCAACTATTGAGATATAGTAAACCCTACTCACTCTAATTAATAAATTAAAACATCACCCCCTTCTTGGAAATTCAAATAATTATAGATTCTAAATGATATAAGACTTAAGTTGACCAACTATTGTGCCAATCCAACCCGAGGCACCTTTTAATCACAATATCTCTCTGGAGACATACCCAATGCATCATCACCTCAACCTTCTCCAAGTATAAATAAATTTATAACTGATAAAATACATTCCTAATAAAACATGCATTAGAAATCTTGAAGTGAAGCATCAAAATATGTTAAAAAAGACGACATGCTAGACATGTACTAATTAAAATATCTAGGTGTTTGGAACGAAACTCCATGGTCCATGAGTATAGAGGCATATAATCCATGAACACCACATTTAAAGAGTGCAAATATAGGAGGAATGTGTTTTTCATGAGATCAATGAACACTACTATGACATTCATTAGACTAAATTATATCATTAGAATGAATATAGGTTTAGGGATGTCCTCATATTAGTCTCAAAATTAGTGGTATCCTAAGAAAATATCAATCTTATGGAACCACAATGATCCCTAGAACTCGTCAAACTAATATTCAATTCATTGTAAATGTTGCATATTTATCATTGTAATCGGTTTTAGTTTCCTATTGTATATATTTATCTAAATAATACCATTTATCTTCACAATTTATAACACTAAATCATGTTTGGTGTCTTTATTGGATGGATAAAACTATTCACCTCCATGTATTCAAGAATCACATTTACTTCCATTAAATCAATTAATTAAATATGCTAAATGAGAAATCATATACGCTACACTAATGGTATGAATTATATATCAAACTCAACACCCCTAGAAGTATGAAGACCTAAAATGTAATTTGGAATGATAAAAGAATAGATATCCACTAATGGAGGAAATAAACTTGAGGCCACAATTGATTCCACATCAACAACTCAGTCTTCCACCTACACCGTGACAGCTCCAATCTAGTTCAAATTAGGTCCCACTGTACAAGGTTAAACATCCTAGTAACTAATCGGTGTGAAATTATCTTCATGGGTAATGGATGAGTATACAAATATCTGATATTAGTCAATGTGCAGCAAATAACATTTCACCAAGTTCATTCCAATGACTATATCGTATCTAGTCATCTCAAGGATCATGAAATCCTAGAACGTTTTGTAGTTATAAAAAACTATTGGATATTTTAGTCATATCTGAACAAAATAAACATCATGATGAATAATGTATTGATAGAAAAAATGTTATCAGTCAATTTGATAGGCAAGTTAAGGGAACAAAGAACATGTGAATATATTAAATAATGAGAAGATCATGTATCAAATTATAAAATAGGAAGCATAGAGGTAATAAAGACCATAACTAATACTTTCTATGGTCTCTATCAACTGTCAACTTGTGGATAATCTACTACATATACGAAACCATCCTTATCTCAAAAACTGTATCCCTAGGGTGTATGACTAGCTAGATTCATCATCATATGAGTGTCCTAAAGTTACTACAAAGGACCCCCCGAACAAATCCTTATGTCACGACCCACATCTTTCATGAAACCCTTTCTAAGATGACCTTAATGATATAGAGAAGAACTGTAGGGGATTAAATCACATTTCATAGTAATGAATCCTACTCCATGGTATTGTAGAAAACATTTGGTGGTGTATGAACTATCCAAAGATGAAATACTACAGAACTCCTCCTTTAAAGGTAGATTGGGAAACTCTGATCTACTCTTCAAGACCATCACCACACTTTTACACCACATTTATCTTCCTCTTATTACTTTTGTAAGTGACACTCACTAAAGTAATAGGTGGTCCAATTTCATATCACTAAAGGATAATAGGATTCTGTTTCCTCAATCCTACTCACATCCCTTCTCTATCATTAAGATCATTCAAAAATTATTCAACTATACCGACTGTTAAAAGCTCCAAACATGAATCTTTATCTTTGGGAATAGGCTAATACCAATCATCCTAATCACATTCACCTTATTCAATACTAAGAGGGTAGAAAAGAACAGCTTCTCAATCAGCTGAGTATAGTAATCTAAAATATTCATGGATCATTATACAAGCTCCAAAAAACCCTATGTTCAGTCTATTGTCTGTGTTTCATGAAATCATTCCGCATAGAATAATTTCTGAAGTCCTATCAATTCATACCCTCATTTCAACCCACCTATTAGATGACACCACACTATCTCAAAATGAGGCCATAATTCATAAATATTTCTATTTTTACATGTTTGTTCTCTAGTGCCTCAAAAAATAAAATATACTATCAGTGATTTCAATCCAATTTTCATCTTCCTAAGGTCTTCTACTTACCAGGAAGGATTGTGGATACTGAAGAAAAAGATTGCACACATAACTGACCATGGTAATGTGTTTCTCTTTACCCAGAATGAGTGTTAATGGAACACTTTTGGCTATATCAATACAAAAATAATTTTTATAAAACATATTAAAAATTTTATATGATTTTACATATGAAACTAATAGGCACACATAATGATTTTATATAGAAAGGGAAAAATACATCAAGGTAACCATCTTCATTAGGTATATCCCTCAATGTTTTACCAATGTTTTGATGCATTTACTCCATAACATCTAGTTAGAAACAATCATACGTATACAATAAATAGGCATTATATTATTAAATTACATAATTCCATTATAATGGTATCAGATATGAATTGATAAACTAATATTACAGATAACAAAACAGAGATAAATCTATTTATTTATTTGAACTAAAATGAAAAAAGGCACATATATGGTATGTGATCCTATATTCCAAGCCATGATGCATGACACACCCAAATACCTTGAATTGTAACAACACAACATACTCAAGATCAAAATAAGACTATAATAGTAAAACATAGAATAATAAATATATCACCAAGAATGTATATATAAACTACATATATTCTATATGGCTCACACATAACTCCCCTACACATGTGCTAAAAATCAAAACTCATTTCTAAATTGTCCCAAAAAATAGGAAAAAAAATATAAAAAACCATGGATCTGATACCGTTTTGTAACACCAAATGAAAAAACACAAGTCCTAGTTCCAATTTACACATTGCCTCATATATGTATTCCATTATGCCAGATGATTCTGACTAGGTGTGTGGGTATTGATGGTTTTGTAGGGAGACTATACCATCGGTAATCATAACTATAAACTAAAAAGATAATAAAATATAACATCCCATACTAACATAATGGAAGATAGTATAATAACAATTACATATCACATTTCAACAACCTCACAGAAGATCAATTGTTTCACCCAAAAGGGGAAGTCCAAACCAATGTAATAATGTTACATCATATAATAGAAAGTTTATACTGTGAAATCATATTATATTATATTATGATTCTAGAACCAACATTATGATAAAAAAAACTTGTTACCTTATATGGGACCCTTTCATTTTAGTAGATTCCTTGTCACGATCTTTCTACATGCATCGAGGTGCTTATGTAGGCTGTGAGTAAAAAAACCTAGAATTACACCAATGATTCATAAATAACATTTGATAATATGTATAACATATGTATTCATTGAAAAAAATAAACTACTATAATTGTTAAAAAAACCCCATGTTGAGAAATCATGAACTAACCAATCCATTACGAGCTCTGATAGTACCTACCTCGAATCTATAATAAATGAATAGACATATCAGAAGTCATTCATGGTAAAATATAATCCCAAATTAAAATAGTTATCTATGAGTTGTTGTATGGCCCTTGAGATGGGTTGGTCCACATGGTTGTCTCAACCAATATTTATCATGGATCATTCCATAAAGAAATCACATCCTAAAATATTTATCGGAAATGACTCACAACTATCATATCATTTCTCTATCATTGGTTAGGACACATGTCCATCACACCCTGTTGTAACCTCACTTCCGGAAACATGGTTGTCACACCCCTTCCCCAGGTTGAGATTCATTGTAATTTTTATCATAATTTGTTTACAACCCCTATAATGGCTATCCATTCCACAATATTCCCCATGACACTCAGTAGGGGAAGAAAACTCCAACTAAAATGAAATAAAAATAATATGGAATATACCATAAGGAAAAAAATTATATAAGTAAGAGTATCAAAATAAACACAAAAACTAATGTGATCAAAATTAGTCATTTGCCTCATAGACTCTGTACACACACTCATGTAATGAATTTCATGTAAGGGTATCATGGGTTATAGATGCACACACATGAAATCAAAATTATGAACAGACATAGAAGATATTACTACAAATAAATCATATAAAGGCTATATGGTTTCCCAACATACCATATTTTTATGTAATTTCCAACTATAATGAGTAGGTGGAAATGACCAAGACCCATCATGTGGTTATTATATGGATCACACCTGTGCACCAATCTGATGAATTCTTATGGGAAGGATTCTGTTAATAAATTCATATTCACAATGTGAAGGATTCCATAAAATTATATTCAATACTAGTATCATGACAAATATGTTTAACTATATCAAAAAACCAAGATAGACCCACTGTCAGTGGTAGATCTAGAAATGCTCAAGGGAAAGGTCACCAACACACTAGATATATAGATCAACTATGAAGAAACTGAGAATTATCTATAAGGTTAATATGGAAACCATAAATCCAACCAAAATGTCATGGATAATTGATATATTATCAATTTATAATAGGTTATAGAATTATATCTAAAACATTTCACAATTTTATGTTTACATAATGATTGTATCTAACCATGAGGATGATTGGATAATTCAAGATCAAAATAATTCTAAAAAAATTCTTTTCTCGGAGTTCTAGTTGAGATAATATTGTATATATGAATGAAATAAGATAAAATAAATTTAGGGAAAATATAATTAGATGACCATGTTAATTAATATAGTCATACACAACTGTAAACAACACCGATGAGCCAATGGCCTTTTTAGATACACCAAACATTTCTTTTCGTATATATCATTTGAAATTCAAATACATAACCCTAAAAACATCCATCATGTTTAAAAACATTATGATACATTATTGGGGTTTGGCTTAGTGGTAAGCACCCTATAATCCTTCATGAAAAATGGGGGTTCATAACCTATTGGGCGGATGCACTGTAACAGTACTATATTGTATTGTAGCAACGGTAGTACTGTAGCAACAATATGTGCTATAGCGGCATAAGGTCATTGTAGCAGAAGCAGAGCACAATAACAGCAGTGGATCATGTGTGGCACTATAGTATGTGGGTATTGTAGTAGTTCTATTCAAAAAATGTGCCTTGGGCCAAAAATTTCGGCCTATGGGCTATGTAATGGGTTAAATGCCCACTGGCCCATCGAGATATATAATGGGTCTCCCTCTACCTAGTTAAAGGAGGTATTTTATTTTATTTAATAATAAATGATGGTTCGACCCCAACTTAAAAAATTAAATAGAATTAAATAAAAACATTAGACCAGAATCGATATGCTAAAACATAAACATTACATAACAAATAATTATTTTTATGTTTCAATGTTTATAAGTCCCATGAACAAAACTGGTGCATTTGTGACACTGAACAACATATATATTCACTCAAAATAGCTATAATAGTATAAAAAAGGTCTTTAGGATATCCTTCACCATTACTCATAATTATTTATATTTATACCATATATGATCTTAAAAATAAAATTATTCCATCCCAAATGGTCAATGATAAAATAAAACCTTAGAAGATAAATAAAAATATGTATCATATCCTATTCTATCCTTTGATAGTCTATACATTGCCTCATACAACTATAGTTTATTTTGGTTAAAAGAACATTATCTCCTTACTATGATGCTTTGAGTCGGAAAATACCATTCTTAAATAGGATATAAATCATGATTCTCAAATCACATTACTCTAAATGTACCATATGACAAAGATCAATTGAAATTAGAGAATTAACTTTCTATATCATTATCCCAAATCCAACATCACACATACGGGGTAGGTCCATAACCTCCTCTTGGAAAATATAAAAATAATTCAAAACAAGAATAAGTTCCTCCACTACCTAAGATCTTGCTCACTCTATTAGTGTTTCATCCACCAAAGTGTGAAGGGGATCTTTATGCCTCCTACCTATCTGAAAACCCCACTCAAAGGAAAACACCACATTTCACCCATCCACATTAGAAAACTAAACAATCATATAAAAAATATTCTATGACTATATTTATACAATATAAACAGCTCATGATTAGAATAAGATCGTATGGATTTATCTGTATCATTAAGAATCACCCAAAGGGAAATTCTTATACATTATTACTCTAAATTCTTTGTGCACATCAATGAATATGGCCTAACCACCTTATGGAATCATTAACACTATAGACCTATGAATCCACTTAACATTGAGTCCCAATGATTGGATAAATTTTTATTTAACGAAGGAGTGAAATGCTTCATAATAAATAAAACTATAAACCAAGGTATATGATAAATTGATAATAACTCATATGACTTAATACTTCTCTAGTGTTGGCCCCTCGATCACATGCTTCTTCTCTTATCCAACTCATATAACACACCTCTAACAACCTCTAAATAATCACTATTCCATGGGCCCATAATGATGAGGAACATTATGGGGTGTCCCTCTACCAACTCCACCACCTTTATGCTGATCATAAACCTGATAGATGGGTTTTTAATCATATGACGGAGGACTATGCTACCAATACAACCTTAGGGAAAAAATTCTTCTACTGATTCTCCATTAATGAATCTTAGAAAACCAAACTATATTGACTCCATGAAGTTTAGGGTAACTACTAATGATGATTTATATAACCATCAAATCCATAAAACTAAATATAATACTTCATAGTTGACATATATAATTTTCCATCCCTAGATATATGTGATAAATATTGATGAGGCTACTTCCCTACCAGTTGGAATCATGACTACCTTAACATCTGTGACCATCCATCTGCACCCTTACTCCATAGAGGATATTACTGAACCTCTAATAAGGGTTATTAAGATCTCTCATTCACCCTCTATATAACCACCAACATCATTTGAACCTACAAACAAATTCATAACATCAATATATAAACAACATCATAAATAGAGGGATGTCGAACCTCTTCCAAAAGATATGCTCAGGACTCCTCACATGAAAATTCCTTCAGGTAAAATTGTAATAGATTATTAATCATGTAGTCTAGTCATTGATTGGTCATTATAATAGCTCAATAGATATAAAATAATGTATTTGTAGGACCTTCACGATCATCAATAAGACTAAAACCATAAAATCAAGTTGGACGTAAGACAGTAGAACATCGAACTCTTTATGATCCATGTGATAAAACTTCTATCATTAAAGAACTACTACACACAACCAAGAGAATACCATGAAAAGTCTATACTCACCTCATGATAAAATAGTCCAAAAATAAATCTCTAAATCCACCCATCATAATTTCATCTCCAAATTGGAGATACATCCCCTATACCAGACCAAACATTGATGGTCAAAAACATGTAACACATGATGTAACGTCTCATACTCATTATTAGGATTGACCCTTCGATGATTAATATGGACCGCATGATGAACAAATCTATTATAAAAAACAGACAATCTATGACTAGTAGACATCTCCAAAAGGGAGAGAGAAACTCCCTAGTTTAGTAGCATTGGATCTATATAGATTTATTTTTTCACTTATCTTTTTCAACCCCCAAACATCATAGAACTCAAATAGGACTGAAAAATGATTTATTCATGTACCTCTCCTATGTCTCCACCCAGTAAAAAAATTAATGTCACTTGAAAATCATAGAAATCTAATATTCTATACATCAAATCAAAAGTCCCCTAAAATTGTATGAATTATCTTATTCCACATATATACATTATGTCCTATGCTTAGTTAATAAGGATCCCCCACTAACACATGAAATAATAACCAGTGCATAAATGAAATATTCATTATCTCTATTAAATAATAGATCTAATAATACTTTTTCATGACACACCCCTCATGTTAGCCCTCTTGGTCTAATAGATGAGGTGAGAGTGGCCCATTATACCCGGCATAAGTGGGACCCAAATTAGAAACTAAAACCAAGGGTATATCACACATAATGTGAGGAATTACCATTAAATATTTCCTAATATTATAGAATGATAAAAAAAAATTATATATAAAATAATCCAAAATTCCATAAAAATAATTCTATAACTGATTAGTATAATCATTTACAAGAATCTATAAAATAAAACAATTTCAAAAAACAATCATGTGGTAGAGGCTCAACAACTTCAAACTATAAGGTAGTAATATCCAAACCAATCACCAACACCATCCTTGAAACTAGTATATATATATATATATATGGTGTGAATAACATGTAAACTCAGTTGCATCATGCCCATGTTCTTTCATGAAAATGTTAAATGATCATATTAATGCCCCGGTGAAAAAACAACATCACCAAAAAGAACGAAGAAGGTAATATAATTACCCTATCCTCACTTTGGATGATGAACCAAATCATGAATCGAAGAATATTAATGTAGTATCAAAATAATATATAAATACACCCTGAAAACACATACCCTTAGAGTTTTAAACATTCACCTAATGAGTAGACATCATTTTCTATGATTTTTTCCACATATATCACCATATCAATGGGAATGACGAGCTATCAATCTATGCTATAAAACAAATAATCTCCAAAATCATTCTAAAATATCAACCCGTGACTTATCCCACACCAAACATCCACAAAATTTTGGATATAGGTTATAATGAACATGTATGACATCAACATTGTTCCCCACTCATGTCATGCTTAACCCTCATGACATATATCACCATCCAAATTTGGGTTCCACTCCCAACAATGTACCATTGATATCATAATGAAATGATTCTAATGATAGAGTGGGTGGAGGAAGATTAGTTAGATATATATCTTCTCTATTCCAAATTATAACAAAACACCCTTCCTAGAGTATATAGAAGTTACCATGTGACACAAAATGTTTATGGGTTGTGTAAATAAACACCATAAGGCAATATATAATAGTTTCCCATACATTCACCAACCTATGGGTTAATATAACATTATTATAAGAATTTTTTTCACCAATAATGTTTCACCAATACCACTCAACCATTTTATTCGACTAATGAAAAAAATATTAAGCAAGCATTAAATACGGGGCACATACCATGTTATAGTTTTCATTTTTATCCATATACATCAATTTTCTATATTTTATGTTTATTCCATAACAATTAATATTATTCAATCCGATTATCAATAAACTATTGAGTAACCATTAACAAGAATCAACAACATAAACTACCAGATCTCAAGGGTGTTGAGCTACAAACATAATGTTCACCAAGCCATAAGAACCAAGGCCACCAAGACAAAACTATCAAGTCCCCCATTACAAACCATCAATTTAATTCTACCATGCCACAAAAACTAACCATGGACACTAAGCTATAACAACCAATAAAACCACCTATACGCATAATAAAATAAAAAAAATTGGAAAATCACCTCAATATTATTATTTTATAATTTCTAAAATTAAATATTTAAATAATTTATGGGTGTTTAAAACCAATAAATTCAAATAAGGAATAACATGGGATATAATTAATAACAACAACATCTCTAAAACTGGAAACATCTTGAGATTCACATGATTGGCATCCAATTTACATATTTTGATCATTATCCTTGATAAGAAAAATCCATACAATTAACCCTATAGAATGAAAATGTATGATATTTTCATAATTTTATAATTGAGGAATAGAACTCGAATACCATTCCATAATTATAAATACCCAAGGATCTTAAAATAAGAAAAAAGGATCAACTGCATTCAATTTCATTGGAAGACCCACCAGTTCCGTTCAATGTTAACCACTATTAATACTCACTCCCAAATAGAGGGTTATACTAAAAAAATCTTTTATAGTAATAACAATTGAAACAACGAGGATAAATTAGAATAAAGTGTTACCATAATCAAAGGATCCTTAATCGAGATGAACCAGTGGGTTATAATATCTAAAGTAAATTATGTGATGATATAGAAAGGGATATAGGATGGATAAGTGTCAAAGGAATGTAAAATAATTTGAACTAAAGAAGGTCAGTTCCCCAAATTATAAATAAATCCCTCATGGAATTCATGAGAGAATTATTACCTCCTAACACAATCGGTTGGCCTTTGGTCAAATGCATGGCCAACTACACAACATGAGATCCTTAAATATCATGGTTTTTTTAAAACATTCAAAATTATTTTGACGAACACCACACCTTTCACTATGGAATGGTGTATATACCCATGACTATTCACCTCAATACACCATTAACTATAGCATGGTGAGCGCATTGTTTCACTATTTCTCACATGAGCACCACTAAGGTGCCACACCCTATAATACACCCATTGATGGAATTTTCTATAGAACCGATTTCTAAGAGGGATAATAATATTACAATACACCAACCAAAATATCTATAAAATTCAATTCACTATACTCGATGTACGAACCATCACACAACTAACTCAGAATAGACAGGCAAACACTCAACTCTAACCACACTCTAAAACAGATACCACCACAACCAATACTTTATCATAGTTCACCATTTAATTAAAAAAACCAACATATATATTTTATAATCCAAAAAAACATCCTCAAGTGACCCCTAATCCAAAGAATAACAAAATGTAAAATACAAAAATGTCCATTCCATTACACAATGATCATGTTTACATTTATGTACCATGATTTCACCTAAAATAATATTAAGGTTTACAAAACATCGTATATTTGTTCTTTCAGTTCACTCAGTTAGTACATAAACAAATTAGAAGTTTTAAAGTTTTAAAAAGGAAATATTGGGAATTTATTGATTAAGACCTGTATATAACAATAAATTCATCGGGTATTTAATGTAATTAACAAAAATTTAAAACACACAACTAAAAAAATTAAATGAAGTGCCATCTGACAAGAAAAACATTGATAATAAAAACTTAAAATAATTATTTACATTGTTAGTTAATATAAACAAAGAGAAAGAATATGGTAATGGTAAAGGTCCTTATATTTATCATATATTAAAAAAATTTAGAAAACACTTCTAAATTTTTATAAAACACATTTCGAATGTTATTTTTTGAGGATAATCATTGTCAATAATATTTATGATTTATTATTCTCTAACTTCAAATGGATTAAAAGGAACTTAAAACCACTCTTTATGCTCAAACATTGTGTTCCCGTTGAAAGTAATGACTTATTATAATATACCCAATGGTATAATGATAGTATTTCGATCTAGAAACTTATTGTCAATAGCATTGTATTAGGAATGTGTTAAGTTATTATTGAGTATTAGTAAAATGATCATAAATTAATATAAAACCCTATTTTTATTATTTCACTCTTAATTCATATTGTACAAATTTAAATATTTAATTTTTTTTAAATCTTCTATTGAAATAATGATACATTATTTGTAGACTTGATAACAAAAAAAAAAATAATGTAATATACTAAAATATTATTTTTTAAATTAAATTAAATAATTTATATTAAATTAAAACTAATAATAGTAAATAAAAAATAATGTTATAATAAATAAATAAATATAATTTTTTTTTTCAATCACATTGAAGACCAATTGAAGCTGCATAGAATTTCAAAACAATAAATGTGAGATTGATTATAGGATATTTGTATCATTGAAAAAAAATTTGGTGAATATTTTTCTATCACTTATAAATGAACTATGGAAGTAAAAATATTAGATAAAGAGAAGAAAAATAGACCATAACACAATTTATAGCCTAATTTCATCTTTTCATTACATTTTCCATATATATATATATTTATGATGGAATTTCAAAGGAAGAAAAAATAATTAATGTTGTCCATAATAAGTGGAATTTGTTAATATTTTTGATTCATTGTTATTATCATTAATATGAAATCCATTAAATAATTTTTCAGAACACTACCTATTGGATTTCATAAATTCATGGAATCTTATACAGTATTAAACTAAAAATTATATGTGAATAATTTTTTATTCCAATGTAATTCAATTTCACGTTATGTTTACACATTAAAAAACATAATAAAAACCCTATTTGAAAAAATTGATGAAAGAAAAAATTCATTGTTCCACCCCCATAATAATGTTACTTAATTTTGACTCCATAACATAAATAAATATTTAATTATACAATTTAGACTTGGGATGAAAACTATATGTCATAATGAATTTTTTCATTGAAGGTTATAACTATTTAAGAAGGTCAATCGTTTCAATTAATTATATATATCCATAATAATTTAGAGCATAGACATGGATATCCCATATGATGTATTATTTCCGGATTAAAAACGCATTAAGGAAAAAACCTTGCGAGGAAAACCCATTCAGTAGGAAAAAATATTTCAATGATATAGAGATCATGTAGTGTTGCCTAATTAAAATCATTATCATGAAATCCAAATGATAAAAAAACTAAATTGGGAAAAAATATTAAAATGGTTACATCTCCGACTCATTTTTTCGTGATAAAATTTATAGCCTTCGTATCAATATTTTTAAAGACAATTTATTTGTTGGTATTGAATATAAGGGAGAATAATCATGATTATCAAATGTATTTATCTACTTCACAATAATATCACCATTATTTTTATGTTCAAGACTGAAAATATTTTTAGTGAGCACTAATATAATACCCTTTAATAATGTTATACAATAAAAATTATCCTCATATAATATTATAGGAATATAATTTATCAGGGTTTATCCATAATTAGGTTTGATATATCAAATTAATTGTCTCATTCAAATACATTCTAAACATGCTTCATGTATTGTAATAAAAAATCAATGATTTGAGGATGTGACGAAAATGTTTTATTTTCAAAAAATAATGATAAATAGAAGCTCCAACATAGGTGAATAAATATCTAGTTTGGGATGAGTATTTATATAATCTAGAGAAATATATATTACTAGAATAACTACAAATTTTTTGTTCTAAATTTTATAATAAGTAATTAAATATTTCCATTTCATCTTAATGAGTTGGTAAAGAATTTTAAATTTCATAAAATTCATTATAAAATGATTTTATATTATTCAAAAGTTATATTTTTACATGAACATATGTAAATCCGTCATGGATTAATCAAATATACATTAATATTTAATCATATAGGGATAAATATATTTTTCATCACCCCTCATGTATGATATACATCACTATTGGAAGAAAAAGACTGAACTGCTATTGTTATTTTTATGAAAATTCAAAATTATTTGAAACGTTAATATTTCATATTCAGTGTGATTAAATTTAATAAAAAAAATATTTTATGTCCATGATAAGATAATTCAATGTTTCTCTAAACTCCCTCAGATTTTTTTTGTTTTTTAAAATATCTAGAAAAAAAAGATAAATACAATGATTAATAAAAACCTTGGGATGAAAAAAATTAATTTTATATTATTTGTTATCATAACACAGATTAATAAAAAAATATTCACTTTACCCCATAATTTTTCATATTGGGTGAATTTAAAAAAACATGAATCAAAAATTTCGATCCATTTATGGATTCATATATAGATGTTATAGTCAATAAATAGTAAAAAATTCAATTATAAGTAATTTGAACATATATAAATATAAAAATTTATATGATATATCATTTCTTATAATAATATCATGTATTTTCATTATTATAGGTTGTTTGGATAGAAAATCGAAATATTTTCATGATAAACCGATAGAATTATAAATATTTTTTGCAAATTATTTTGATGTTGGAGTTTTCCATAATACATTAAAATTGATGTGTTTGAAAATCATTTAAAAATATAAATATATCATTACTAAAATTTTATGATATATCATACTTTATCTAGTATGTCTCTTATATTTGTTACAATATATAAAATTATATATTTTTTTGTATATTCACATTCCACTCCAAGGAAAAATATTTCTATAGTTTTTTGTTGATGATGAAAGGTGATTAATTAAACCACACCTCTTGTGAATATATGAAAACTAATGATTTTTAGAACTTTATAGATAAATTATTCATGTAAGTATTATGACCATCTCATTGGTGTCACAGTTGGGACATTTTATATATGGTATAGTAATATATGTTTTGTAATCCACCATCATGGAATGTGATATATACTCACATGAAAATTATAATATATGTGGACATATAGTATATGTATATTTAATGTAATATTTAAAAAGATCATTTAAAATTTTTACCATAAAAAATTATTCCATGGTAAATCATCATTTAGACAACATTCATAGTAATATAACGAGAATGAAGAACTCTCTAATAAGAGATATTTTAGTAGACATAAATCAATAAAATAAATTCACCATACTCTCAAATGTATCCATATGATATAAATTTTTGGAATATAACTGATATATCTTATTTATACATAAGATATTTCAAAATATTATAGGTTAATTTTTTATTCTTCTAGGTAGGAGAACATCCCCTCTTTTGGACACACAAATTATTTTTACTGTCATTAAAATTACTAAAATTTGTATATACTGAATCTATCATAGTTCTAACATATAAGAGTTATTTTGTATAATTTTATACAAAAAATCATTAATATTAACATATATATTATCTTTAGGATCATCCATTATGATTACTCATATTTAATTTATAATATCTATATATAGGGTTTGATTAATTCATAATAAATTCACAATTGTCTAGGACCATAATAAAAAAGATTAATATTGGTTTGGAACTTCTGGAATATATATGGTTGTGTGTGTGTTTATATATATTACAATACATTTACATGGGAACAGAGACCCGTCTTTTTAAAGCTATTGAATATGGTAGGGAGAATTAATGTTAATTAATACCCTATAATCACAACACACACCTAATATACATCGATGTTTTTAATACATACAATACTTTTTAAGGTAAAATTCCCTTTATAAAATGAAGGATAAATTATTTGACCAAATTTCAACAACCCTCAAATATCCATGATAAAATTTTACAAGTAACAAAAATCAGATCAAATTATTCATGAATAATTTCTTATATTCTAGGAATTAAATAACGAAATTGAAGTTATATTATTATTTTGGAATTCATTAATTCATTAAATCTCATTAAAAATAAATAGAAAATAATTATTTATCAATAATAATCCTCTAGTGTGAAAGTAATATATTTATTTATTATGATTCCATTTTTAAAAAATATATACATGGTAAAGTCATTTTAATAAAATATATTTTATTATTAATGTTTTATAAATCCATCATATCATTTATAAATAAAAAAAATAAAAAAACCCCTTTTGAGAGAAAACTAAATTAATTTTATTAGATAAAATTGATAATCCAAAATCACATAATAAATAATATAAAATTATTTCTTTGATATTGTTAATATAGATGATATAATTCATAAATGAATATTTTCTTCCATATACCATCAAAGGAAAATATTTTCATGTAATACTTCAAGGATATTGTAAAATTTATTGAAATCCATTATACAATATAAATAATTATTCTCATAAGTAACTTCAAATTGTTACATTATTGATTTTTAATTAAAATTAAAGGAAACTTATCATTTTCAGAATATTATAATTTCATTAACATTTATTTAAATTTTAATGGCATATATTTTCATTCACGTTGAAGAATGAAATATTATTTTATGAAAAAATATCATTCACTTCATGGGATAGAATAAAATTGATCGATATCTATGATGTCTTTGTGACAATGACAATAATAATCTATTCAACGTTTTCATAAAATTTAATAGGTGAATATCAATATATTTATAAATTTGATTGAGAAAACTCCTTTTATTTCAAATTTATTATATCTATAATGTGTTTTGATTATAAATAAATATATATATAATAATAAATATAAATCTAATATCAATCATGTTAATTTATACATCATAATCAAGCTCTACACCTTCAGTGTGTAGAAACAAAATAAGATATGGTAAAATATTTACATGGTACTATCATTTTTTCTAACAATATTATAGAATTATTATTGAATTCTTCATCATACAATAGGTACAAAAAATTAATCATTTTACCACTTCTGATGGGGTTGTTTCATTATTTATTTGATGAGTGATATCTTTATCAATAGTGATAACATTAAAAGTTGACATAATATTTATAATAGAAAATCTCAATCAATTATGGGAATGGAAAAGAATTTGATAGACATTAGACATTGAACCAAATTAGGTCCTCATTATTGTTCATATAGTAAAATATTAATAAAATAACATACTATTTTCAGGCATTTCATACTGGTGAAAGTATGTGTAGTAATATCAGTAATTAAAAATAAGAATTAGTTATTAATATAGCTCTTATATTGTGTGGAGGAAATGTGAAATTGAATGGTGGACAATATTTGGAAAAAATAAGAGACAGACCTGTTCATGAAATATTTACATTAAATTAATAAACTTTATTAACCCCAAATCATCCCGATTCCAAATTCATTCAAGATAATTATGATCATAACAGGTCATGGAACTGATAGAATGTCAATTTAATCCTTAATTAATTTCAAAAACATAAATGTGTGATCAATTATAAGAGAGGAAAATCTTTGATGAAACATGTATTGAATATTCATATGTTCATGATGAATTTATATGGATATAAAAATATAATAGAAATACAAGAAATATAGAGAAGAACTCAATTTAGAGACAAATTAAATCTTCCCATTATATTATTCCCACATATATATTGTGTATAATTCCATTTGAATAAGAAAACATTAAAGTTAATTGTTATAAAATGAATTTATTTGGAATTTGGGAGTCATCATTATTTTTATTATTTTAAAATTTAATAAATATTATTTCATAAAAATAATCATTTTCAATATTTTAAATAATAATTAATCATAAATAATTTATTTGATTTAATTATTTTATACCCATTATTTCACACACTCTCAAATGATTCACTCCATCGTCATATAATCTTCTCATCAGGTGCATCATCATCACCATAAGGCCTTCAATTTCAATCCATTATTTCCTATGTTTTTTCCTATATTAATTCAATTAATTCCTATTGATTTCTACTGCGTGATGCTCCATGGATTTAAATTTTGGATCCTTCATAGGTTGTATCTATACTATTTCTTAATCCTATTTCCTTAAACAATGCACCATCACTCAAATATTATATCTTGAAAAGATCAAGTACATGCCATAATTGTTCATTAGATGGGAAAAAATATGAATTTTTTTATACATGTATTATCCATGTTTATTAGAAATTTTTTTATTCTTGGATTTTCTTTGACTACCTGCATTCTACTAATTAATATTTACAACTATTTTGAAACATTTTATAATATCATTGATGAGTTTATTAACCTCTTTTTTATTTTCGTGTAGTGATGATTATTGGTATTCTTTAGATTCAAAAAAACCGGAATGAAAATATACTTGTATCTACATAATTTTATTATATCTAATTGTCTAACCATTTTATCATTCATGCTCATGTGTTCAAACACATAAACACATTTATTCACAAATATTTTCAAATTTCTACTATTCTTGAATGGCACTACATTTCATTCTTTTAATCCACAGTGTATTTGGTGTTCTCTTTTTAATCATTCAAGTGTCATCCCATCATTTTTTTTAACCAAAATGGTTCAATTTAATTTTCCTTTTATTATATGGACTATTATAATTTAATTTCCTTGAAAATTTATAAAAAAATCCTCTACATCACTCCTTATTAAATTATATTATTAATGTGAATCAAGGTTTAACTCCTAGTATTGAAAATAAATGGATATCAGGTTGTTAGTAGTCTTATAAATGTTATTATGCAAACAAGGATAAAAGGCTTAAGAAAAATCATTTTGGATATCCCACAATATTTATAATAATACTTATTGTTTCAATCTAATAGTTAATTTATCATATATACATTTGATAAATCTTTTTCTTAATAGTGAGGATAAATATAAAGATGTAGAAGTAAGGATGTATTATATGGAAATAGACAAGAGTGTTTGTATTTCATTTCATAATGATGTTTATCATATTCCATGTTCATTATAGAAATTATATCATAGTTTAGTGTAATGATATTTCATCTAATTATTGTGAATAACACATAAGAAGTATTTCATAAGGTGACCCGAATAAGGGATAAATTCATGACATGAATTTCCTTGTAGAAATTGAATATAACCCAAAACATATAATAAATATATCAGATAATAATTGTTGAGAAACATGATCATTTATGTTGTTCATCTAAATTTTTACCAAACCCATGGGATGATTATTTCTACACTAATGATAAGAATAATTAATATGGTATTCGTAGAGGGTGCTTGTTTTTTTCTAAAAAGTATAAATTTTTTGGAATCTATTAATTTATAGACATGTTAAACACTTTGATAATTGTTTATAAAAAACTATTATGTTAAAAGATGATCATATTACTTTAGAGAAGTCATATAAATTAAGAACATTTTTTCCTATTATTACCATTATATCAAACCTTATGCCTCAATATATGGTTGTTATACTCGCATTTATGAACATGAATTTGATTATCTTGTGTAATGGAATTGTACTTTGTAAGAATATAGGCCACAAGAATTATTTTACCACTAAATCGACAAATTTTTGTTATTAAGGGTTATGTATACATTGTTCAAAACCCAGTTTATAACTTGTAAATGTGTTTTTCTTCAGCATTGTGTGGTAATTTTTCTCCCTCCCTTAAATTTAAATTTGAACCCTCTCAGTTTATTGGGATTTTGAATATTAATTGCTGAAAAATAATTCATTGTTTATAAAAAAATAGAAACCAATAGTCATTTTTTTTAAACAGTCCATTGGTATGTCTAAGATGGAGAGGTCGGTCCTTATCTCTTTTTTTCAGTAAAAAATTGTTCATATTTTAAATTTAGATGAGAGTAATTTTATAAAATGAATATAATTACCAATAAGTTATATATTTTTATAGAACATGAATTGATTACACGATTACATATATTTAAATTAAGTTTTGATTAATTCTTCATTGCGTAAATATTTTAAAAAAAATTAAAAATATCATAATTTTAGGAAAATTAGTTAATATTTTTTATATAATAAATCATATTCAAATAAGTTGAATCCATTTTGAGAAAAAAAATATTCAATAAAAATGTGCTCTAACATACATTTTGTTTATATTGTTGACATATTTCCTTTTTGAATATATAATTTTTTATTCATATTTATTAAATATAAATTCAAAAGTGGAAAGAAAAATGGAATTCAATATTCATATTATGAATTAAACTTGTTATTCCTTTTTCAATCAGTAAATTTTACACCACGAGTTTTATGAATTATTATTAGTATGAATAAATTAAAATTAATTTATTGTTTGTCTTTCATACTATAACTGGTATGTGATGATTTATACACAACACTAAGACAACCTTTTATCATACACAACACTATGGTTGAATTGTGTTAATAAAATCAATGAGTTTCATTGAATGCCTTTTCAACATGCAAGATATAGTTTTACCAAACTACAATGCATTATTTATATTATTATTTAACATGATACTTTTCTCATATCCATTATATTGGAGTAAATAAATATGAATAAGTAATTTATGAAATAAATCTAATGGTCCTAATCAATATGAATTTAATATTATTTTCATATGTTAATTTTTAAATAATGTTTTTTAAAATTACTCAATTATTTAAGAAATATGTATTCTTTAAAAAAGAATTATTCTTCTTTTTAGGATTTAATTCTCATTTAGATATGTTATAGAAAATTAGATAGTTTTTTTTATTTTTCTTCATATTTAAAAATAATCATAATATTATTTTGTTGATAATTTTATGAGAAAATTTATTTTTCTTGGAATAGTGAAAGATTTTGAATTATATTGAAAAATGTATTTTATTTAAAAGTATTTACAAGTAAAAACTATTTTTTGGATTAGTTTTAAATTATATTTAAAAAACTATAATTTAGGATATTATATTTATTTTTGTTTAAATTCATTTTATAGATTATTTTATTATAAAAAATTTTTATGTTTAAAAAGTAAAATGTTCTCAAATAATGTTTTCCTTGGCGTTTTGTCGGTTTCAATTTTATTTAAATTTTGAAGCTTAATTGTATGGAATTTTTAAAAAATGGATTCCATATTTTGATTCAAATTATATAAATTGATTTATTGTAGACTTTTACTTTTAGCCAATAGGAATTGTATCCTTGGTAATTTTTATTACCATGGTAAAGGGTAAATTGGGTAATTCTGGTTAAAAATAAAATGATAAGGACTACAAAATGACTCTAACGCATGAATAATTTTAATTTTCAGAGTTTTAATCAAACCTTATCACATAGTTTTATAAGTTTTGTTTTTTAATGGACACATTCAATGAAAAGTATTACTATATTAATTAAATCAAAGTAATTAACAAAATGTCACTTTCATTTCCTTAAATTTATCTAATTTGTACACATGGGGAAAAGGATTGTTATGATTTATTATTAGTGTCCATTTTAACATTATTATACATTTTGGAATGACATAAATTTATTTATTACTGTTTGGTCCACTTGGATTAGATTCATATTCTTATAATATTTTATTTTATAAAAAGGCTATGATGTCTATTTATGTTAATAATAACTATATAATTTTTAATATAGTGTTGTCTATAATATATGATCAATTATAAATATTCTTATAAATGATATTAGTTTTATATAAATCATTTTATTTTACTTTTTATTTTCATTGAATAAATAATTACCCTGTATAATTACTCAATGATGAAGGAGTTATCATTCAATTAATGAAGAAATATAACAAATGATTCAAATATTTTTTAAATTAATATTATTTTACTAATTAAGGTCATCTACAAATTCTATTGATTATTATCACGTATTATGGGTGTTTAAAATTCATTTTCTATGTTATTTCATTCTTGATTTTTTAATTTTAATGTTATCAATAGTGTAAAAATTTAGACTAATGATATTTTATCAAAATAATATTTTATTAAATTGTTTAAAAATATTTAAAAAGATATTTAAAAATAAAAATTGATTTATTTAGTATAAAATTTCATTTATTGTACAGTTATGGTTCAATTTCTATCAAATAATTCAAAATAATGACCTTCTATTAGTGAGAAATTTGTTATCGTAGTTAAATTTAAAAACATTAACTAAGGGTTAATCAAAATTATATAGTTTAAAATAATTACAAAACTTGTTTGGAATATATCAGTTAATGACTTTAATACCATAAAATATCATATCATAAAATAAATTTCCATTATGGTGGTATTTGGATAAAAATTTAATTTATTGTAATTTTTTCTTTTGAGAAATTCCTATAGTTCCCCCACCTAAATTATTAAAGGGAACATCCTCCCTCACTTATTACCATTACATTTTGTCCTCTATATGGACCATACCCTTCCAATTTCTCTTTTAAAAATCATTATTATTTTCATATCTATATTCATCTTAATAAGATACCAAACCTAGAGACCAATGGAGGATATCCAGTTGATATGTTTCGAAGGAGAGGCAATCTATCTAACTAATCTCTTTGTCTTTCTACTCTAAATGACTCATATAAATATATGATGTTTTAAATAAAATAATACATTCATTATAAAAAATATAAATAAATATTATTCTGATTATTATAACACCATTAAACACCGTCTTCTTCATCAAATAAGATGTGAATGTATCGCAAATGCGTATGTATGACTTACCATCTACACATAGTGATACAACTTGTTTTTCATCACCGTATTATTTGGATGGGAATTATGAGGTCATTAGTTATTATATATGATTTTTATAATAAAATTATACTTTTTTAAATACAATATTATTTCCACTATATCTTTATCAAATATTTTGAGAAACTATAACGTCGCTAGTGCGTACGTATAGACAACCACCTCCATTATTTGTTGTGATAAATTTTCACTTATATTCAACATGTTTGATAATAGGAATGAATTTTATGAACATATAGAATATATATGACATTATAATGCTTATATAAAGTATTATTATTATTTACCTTTCATTTATTCCATTATATGACAAAATAAAACAACATCCATGCATATATAGGGCCTACTGTCCCTATAAAAGAATTGATTCAATTTATAATATATAATATTTAATAATGTGTTTAAATATGTATAAAATGAAAAAAAATTATTTTTAAACCATGATTAAATTTCTAGAATTCATGTTACCATGAGAATGTATATGTCCCAAGACTACCAAAACGAAGCATTATCACCCAGAACAACGATTTTAGTAAATAAGTTTTAATAAGAGAGAGATAATATGATAAAAAAATTAATATGTGTTATTATAGATTTTTGGATATGGAATATATTTTTAATAAATTAATATTTATTATACTTTTGATTTCAATATGAAAAAAAATTCAATATTTGTGGTAAGGGATTTTTGTATCATATTTATTTATGTAGGACACAAGCCGTATACAAGTACTTGTTCCCATTGGGTTGTGTAAATACTACCCATGAGTGTATTATATGATTTTTATCATTATTATTATGTTTTTTTAAATATACATATAAATTTATTTCTTTAATTGGACATTTGAATAGATTGATTAAAAGTGATAGTGGTCTATTTCACAATGTCATCATTATTTTGGATTATTTAGTTCTACGGTTGCATTGAGAATATTTATCTATCATTTAGATAATTTTAGAAAAATTACAAAGGATGTTAATTTTATCCAATGATATTTTGAATTTATTTTTACTAATTTTATCCTTTTTTCAAAATGGTTTGAATAGAGTTAATTATTTTATTTTATAAAAAAGGATCTTTGTTACCTTTCTATCAAAAATAAAAATGAAATGTGTCACTTAACATATATATAACTAACATATTTCTCTATTTTCAGGAATCCATAATGTTCTAAATAATCTATTAATATATTAGATGGTTCTTTACATAGAAATTTTTGTCCACTTTAATTATGTTGACTTTTAAATAAACTATTTTCAATATGAAATGGATATTTTTCACTAGAATTATTTCAAGTGATATTTGAAAATTTCATTCCATAAAAGGCAACATTATTTTTTTTACTTATGTTATATATAGAGATATTATCCAAATATTAAATTCTTATTATTTCTCTATAATGTTTATCGTTCGTATAGATTGATGTTTATGAATTTTTTTTGTTTTCCATGAGTTATGTTATAAAGAAATGTTTATGGAACCGATTTCCTTTTAAGGTTTCTGATATTATGAATGATTTATATTCTTATTCGACTCTTATTTATGTTTTTTATTATATGATTGGTGGGGCCTATATATCCCTAAAATTTATCATGTAATTAATTATATATGATGATATAGTGAAGGGAAATAATTTGTTGTGATTGATCTGTTACGAGAAGCAAGTTGATGTGATCGATCCAATATAGAAAAAAAAGATAAAGAGTGTAATTAGTTATGAGAAATGGGTTTTAAGGCATAATATTATGAACATGGTAATTATCCTTTCATATGAAATTATTACTATAATAAGAATTATTGCACAGAATTTTATTACATGAACTTATGGTTTATGATTCAGTCATTATGAATTTTTAATCTAATTATTAATGTTATTGAAATGTTAATGTTTTATAATATAACCCATGATTATGATATTGTTTGTATTTCAAATGAAATTTCAATGTTATGGGTATGATCTCATTTAATTTTGATCTTATTAGGTTTTTATACGATCGTCAATTGATATTTTTCATGTTTACCCATACATTGATTCTATGGTCAACCCATTATTTTGTTTCCTTTCCTTATGTAATGAAGAAAGGATTTAAGTAGGTCTTCTAAAATGGAAGATATTATTACAAAACATTGAAGATTTCTAAAATTACTATAAGACTGTCTTCCATTTTTTCAAAGTCACTAATCTATAATGGTCATTTGGCATGTGATTATGTAATTTAATGAATATTCATCTAAAATAAATGTAATATCCACCCATGAAAATCATGGGATATTATAGTGGGAATCCGATGAATGGTGTAGTTTTCCATTGGAATCTAGGATGAGAAAACATTAGTGATATCACGTTGAATATTTCCATGGATTTTTCTGGGAATGTATCTCTATATATGTGTAAGGATGATTCAATGTTTAGGAAAATGTTGTCTAATTTTTGGTAAATGATTGAGGGAATGGATTACAAAAAACTATATCCCTATCTATATAAAACATTTGGATGTGGCTCTTTAGCACTTATATTCCTAGGGTTGAAACCCATGAATACTATATATTGTGCGTGAATATATAGGAATTAGTGCATGATGATTTTCAATTATGTCTACCTAGTTTAACACTCCCAAGGGGATATGCAATCAAAATCCCCAAAATCCTTACCACCCATAATGAAGGATTTAAACAGAATATGACATTGAATATCATATGATAAAAATTATGTATTATTTATTTTAAAAAAGGTTTAATGTTTAATACATCCTATTTTTAATCATTCGTGATTGTTTGGATTTCCACTATGATAGTTGATGGTCACACAATGCTTTCTTTTTTAGATAATTGAGTGAACTAGAAAGAACATGGATAAATTTTAATGTGAAAAACAATTTTTTAAAGAGTATTAAAATGGGATAATAACTACATTAAAGAATGTTATGATTATTTTTAATTATTTTTAAAATTTTAATATTGACAATGTACACCTTATCCAAATCTTATACACACTGAAAAATATAATTACATTCTAAGAGTTATAGTAGTGGAGAAAATTTGGAAAATTTGATTCAGTTACCTATGTATCTAGATTGTGGGAAGAAGTATCCAGATGAATATGTCTAAGGAACATGAAGTTTTTTAGGATTATGAAAATAAGGATGAAAGGAAAATAATTTTAAAGGAAACGAGGAATAATTAAATTAATTAAATAGATGAAAATATTGGACTTGATATGTTGTTATGAATCGATGAATTTTATTAGTGTGGAAAGAATGTGTATTATTCAAATTTATTTCATATAGGTAAATCTCATGAAAAAAATCATCAAAGTTATATGAGTAGTTGTCACATATCAAATTATGAATATAAAAAAGATGACATGTGAAATGACTGAAGTGTCGAAGAATAAGATGATTAAGCATTGTTAATTGTTTGTGATTGATGTGGGATAATGGTGGTATTTATGCATTGTATTTCAAATACTTTATTATCTAAATTATGAAATATATAAGGACAATTTAGAATATTTTTTTGATATGAAATTCTATGATGAATTTTTCTAATAACATATAGATGTTATTTAATCAAATGGTTATATGGAAAACATTTGATTAATGGATGCCAACCATTAATTTTTTCCTAATTTATAGGAAATTGTGTCTTGTATAGATAATGTTTTGTTGGATGAAAATAATTTAAATTGGTTATTATTAAATACTTGTGAAATATATCAATGATTTTTTGATGATCTAGATTATTTTTTCCTGGATATAGTCTATAAAATTTTTAGGATTTAATGAATATATCGAATAATATTTATTTTTTGAAGTAAGGAAGAATGCATGTTTTCAACAATGTTTTATGGTAATTTTGGGTTTTACAATGTCTCTATATAATACATGAAAAAGGAATCTAATATGTGGAATGTGACAATCAAGAGAGACATTATTCTATATTAGGGATTGATGTTTAGAGGTTTTGAAAAATTTATTGACCTTTTTTCAAAAGTTATTCATTTTAATAATTTGTATGGTTCATATAATTTATGAAATAGATTATGTTAAATTTTGGAAGAGGATTTAACGATTAATGTATTAATAGAATATATGAATATTTATGCTTATTGGATAACCAATTGCAAGAATTTTTTATGGCGATAAATAGAGAAATAAATAAAATACTTGTTATCCAATTTTAGTTATTATGATCCACTAGTTCTTCAGCCATTTTAATATTTTATTAATTTATTAGACTAATACATGAATTATAAATTGATCAAGGAATAACCAAATAGTTATATTGTAATTTTGAGATTAAATAAAGCATTTATATCTTCTCAAAGGATTATTATAAAAAATTGATCATTTTATCAACATTTTTTATGATATCAATAATATTTTCTGTAAATATATATTTTTCATTAAATCTAACAAGATCATGTTCTTTATCACTCATTGAAAGCTCTTGGGGGTTATTTTCCCCTTCCAAATCCATCTATTAATGTTTTTCTTATGTGGAATCCTAGTAATGTTTTACAACTGGTAACCATTATGTTTCCTACTTTACAATTTAATAGAATTTTTATTATTTTTTTTATGATGTTAGATTCTCTGAATGAATTAACAAATATTAAATCTGTAATGACCCATACAAATTTTTAGGGATAAATTTTTATATTTTGAAACCTCGAGTTTTTAGGAATTTTTTTTCCAATAAAAGTAAAATTTTCTAATGGATTTCATTTCATGCTACACCAAGTCAAAAATTATTTATATAAAAAACCATTATAATATTTAATTATGTGTAATTCTATGTCTATCAAGTGTTATACAAATAAACGAGTTTCTTCTATTGCTTATTTTATACGCAACACCGAGTTTTACTAATGTACAATATACTATTACTATTATTATTTAATATGATATTTATCGCATAGTTGTTAAATTTGCTGGAATTAATATCAATAAATAATTAATAAAATAAATAAAAAAGGTCGAGATAAATATGAATATATTGGTAAGTTCATAGAACAATTATTATATAATTTTTAGTGAAGTCACTTTATTCTTCAAAAAATATATTTCCATTACAATGTGTTTTTCTCCTTTTTATGAGTGAATATTAACAACTAGATATTCAAGAAATTTCACCCTTACTATTAAATAAAATATTAATTCTAAATTTTAAAAATATCATAATCATGGGTTCTCTCCTATAACATTATCATTTCAAAAAACATGAATCATAATAATGATAATTCATTATAACTCAATAATGAACCAATTCTTCATGTCATTAATTTGTGTGTCATCGTCATAATTATAGAAACCATTTCATATATCAAGATCAATTACCAATAACACTAGATCATGACCTAACACCTATTTCCAATAACGTATCAAGCACTTGGACTTGTTTCCCATAATAGATCTAGAAAATATATTTGTTTCGTATATTATATCATGCACACGGACTTGTATCCTTTAACTATATCATGAGATATATTTAATTACAAATTTCAATGGGGTTAGATATGGATACTACCCATCACATAATGAAAACAATATATAACTTGATGTTTTTATAAAAACATATTATGAATAAAATGAAATTTCGTCAAAAAACTATTCAGCATGGAGTTTTTTCATTTTAATTTAAATTAAATTATGGAACCAATATACCTTGAAGTTTTTAAAAATTGATTACATATTTTAATTCATAAGCTTTATATTTCATAAATAGGACCCTTTTTGGGAAATATTAATAGTTTCTTTGGTAATTTTTGGTACCACTGTAAAGGGAAAATTGGGAAATTTATATAAAAAATAAAATGATAAGAAATAAAAAATGTCCTTAGATAATGGAAAAAAATATTTCGAGAAATTTATTGTACCACTAACATATAATTAGAATCATTTTGTTGTTTAATGGAAACTTTTCCATAAATTTTTTTTATATATTATTTAAATTAAAGAGAGTCACAAAATAAAAATTTCTTTGGCTAAAATATCTATTGTTTGTCCACATGGGGAAAAAACTATGTTATTAATAAATATAAGTGTCCATGTTTATCATTAATAAACTTATTGTAATCGTATTATTTTATTTATTACTTTGGGGTCCACATGGAGGAGATTTTTATGTTTATAATATTTTATTCAATGAATGGTTAATGATGTCACCTTCGTGTTATAAATAACTATATCAATTTTGATATGATGTTATCCAGAAGATATATTTGAATGAAATTATTATTCTGAAATATAATAGATGTATTTATATCATAGATATATATTTAAATTATTAGTGAATAAAAAATTATATTAAAAAATTATACAACTATGATGTTGTAATTAATCAATTAACGAATAAATTGTAATAAAAATTATTAAAATAAATATAATTTTAATTTTCTAAGGAGATCCATGAATATATTATGTGATTATGAAATATGAGGAATTTATTAAATTTTTTTTGTTATATTGCCATAGATATCTTTATATATTCAATGTTATGAATAATATAGAAATTTAGAGTAATGAAATCTTCTCAAAATAAAAGATTATTAAATTATTAAAAAATTATAAAAAATTAACTCTAAATAAAATTAAATTTTTATATAGTCTAAAATATTATAAATTTTCTTTATATGTTCCAATTTTCATCAAATAAATACATATTAAAACATTTTAATGTTGAAATATTTCTTACACAAGTTAAATTTACAAAGGTTAACTAATGATTAATAAAAATGATAAGGTTTACAATAATGATAAAAAAATATATAGAATATATTGGATTATGAGATTACAACCTTACATGTTCTCATATTTGATAATATATAAATTTCATGGAATTTGGATTGAAATTTAATTTAGTATATTTTAAAAAAATTTAAAATTCCCAAACATCCCCTCACCTTAATTGTAAAAGGACACTTCCTACATCACTTCTTCACATAACTATGAGCCTTATTGATCTACCATACCATACAAATGTCTCATATAAACATCTATTGTTATGATCTAGATGTTATATAATTTTAAAATCAGAGACCCCAAATCCCTTTAGAGGAGATCTAAAGGAGATGTGTTGTATGATAGGTTATCACCCTAACTGATCACATTCTCTTTCTACTAATCTGTATCCCTTCTAAATGTGTGATTATTATTATAAAATAAAAACCTCAGTATCCTAAATATACATATATGTTATTATAATTATTATAACACTATTATACACCTTCTTCCCCATCAAATAATAAGTGATAGTATCACTTGTGCATACACAGAACTTACCATCTCCACATAACAGAATGATTATTTTTTCATCAAAATGTTATATGGAAGGGTATTATGATGAGATTAGTGATTATTATTTTTTCATCAGCATCTTCATGGTATATATTGTTTTCATTATTTTATGGGTAAGATCTATATCTAACCCCATTGAAATTTTTAATTAAATATATCTCATGATATAGTTAAAGGATACAAGTCTGTGTGCACGATATGATATAAAAAACAAATCAATTTTCTAGATCCATTATGGGAAACAAGTCCAAGTGCTTGATACCTTATTGGAAAGAGGTGTTATGGCATGATCTAGTGTTACTGGTAATTGATCATGACATATAAAATGGTTTCTATAATTATGATGATGACACACAAATTAATGAAATTAAAATTTGGGTCATGATTGAGTTTTAATGATTTATCATTATTATGATTCAGGTATTTTGAAATGATAATTTTATAGGAGAGGACCCATTATTATGATATTTTTCAAATTTGGAATTAATATTGTATTTAATAGTAAGGGTAAAATACAATTATGATTTTATTATGTATTATATGATCGTCAATTAGTATTTTCCATAGTTACCCACACTAGGAATATAATCTCATCCCTTTCTTCTTTTTTCCTTTCATCAGGTTATAAAGAAAGGTATTAAGTATAGGTACTAAATGGGGAAGATCCTTGTGTGATAAATTGATGTTATTTCACCACACTACAAGTTTGTGACCATTATTTCCAAATCAAATAATATATTATGGTCCCCGGTCTTGTGATTGTGCAATGTAATTAATATTCATATAAAAAGAGATACTGTCAACGTAGGAAAACCCAATATTGTTATAGTAAAATCCTTTTTTGTTATAAATATTGTTGGGGTGAAATATATTTCATTTTAAACACTACTATATCTTAAATATATCTACATTGATTTTTTTCTTCTATAACCACAAAAAATATAATTCACTAAATGTATGTTTACTCTATGTTGTTGCTATTAATTTTCATGGATGGTAGTGTTGTTGAGAGTCTAATTGAAAAACATTATATTTTGATAATTATGAAGAACTATTTTTTATTCCCTTTAATAATATTGAACCATTTTATTTTCAAATGATTAATTTATTTTTTACATTGATTATATCTTATTATTCTTTGTAAAACATATCTTTAGATTTCTTGTTTTGAATGGTGGTAACATGTTCTACATGTTTTATGTTATTTTTCTAAGATAAATAATCCATTAAGGAAATTAAAATTTAATTTTTTTATGTTTTTTTATTATTCAACATGCCTCCAAATCATAATCATTGTAGACTATTATAAATCCCCTAACTAATGGGTGAAATATATATCTGGTTTTCTAGAATCGAAAACCTTTTATATCTTGACCATAACATGATCTATAAAAGTAAAAATTGAGTGATTTTTGTTATTTTGAAAGGAAAATAAATTCTATTCATTAGCATACATGAAATGTTTAATTAATCTTAATAATTACATAAATTTTATTAAAGCCACTATTTGTTTTCAATTAGAAATATATATATTTTTAGAACAATTTTTTCTACTATGTTTTATGAAAATATTAGTTATAAAATTCTACTTAAGTTGATTCATTATTTTTTAGGAATTTGAATGAATTTTTTTAAATATATGTTAACTATTAGAAAAGTTGATTTGATCATTTATTAGGTCTATTTTAGGATTAAAATATTTTAATTCAATATGTTTTTCAAATTGCCTAATTTAGTTACCTAATTTTTCTACATGATTAATTTTCATAATTGATAAATGGATATGTGGAGATTTATTATTTTGATAAATATTTACTTACGTAAATTGGTTGCATCAATTCTAATTTATGAATTCGCCTATATTGATTCTCTTATGCAATTCAGCTAGGTCGATTCACTTACCAAAAATGGATTTTTTTTAATTTACTTATGTGAATCAACTACGTAATAAACTAAAATTGATTTGTCTATGTGATTCAAAAAAATTATAATGGTTATTATAAAAAATTTAATTTTTCTCAATTTTACATAACAAATAACGGCTAAATTTTTTACATGTTTATATAATGTATTTTTTATTTTTTATTTTTTCTATATTTAGTCAATAATTATTTATAACCCATGTGAATGGGTTTAATGTTTTTTAATGATGGATTAAATTTTATTTAAATCAGATTATGTATATATCAATATTCATGTTCAAAATTATGGAACCTGAAATATTTTAATTCAAATCACCGAAAATATGAATTGTCTGCCTCAGTTATCATCTAGGGAATTTCCAATGATATAATAAATTCTTATTTACATCTATATTGATATTTATAATGAATTACACTTTTAGGTTTTATTTTATTACCTAATTTTATGATTAATTTTAATACATATTGTTTTACATTTATAAATGATATACGTATGGAATATCAATTGTGAAATAGGTTTGGGAAATGCTCATGGAGTTTATTGAATCGACATGAATGATTATTTCTTCTAGAAAATTAAGGCTATAGTTGTCTTTGGATTTTAATGTCGTTGTGTAATATGAAACTCTATATATTGATTTTAAAGAAATACTATAATAGATTATAACATAGGTTAAGGATATTCTTAAACTATGTAGAAGTCACAATTTTTTGTGTTGAACAATAACTACTCCTACCATAATTAATTCAATTTGATCATATTATACTAACTTTTTTTCTACCTTATAACTTAGACTACAATACATTTTACATGTAATATGGTTTCACTTCTTTCAATTATTTTTATATTTGTGTAATTTTGAAGGGTTTTTATACCAAATAAATTTTAGCTAATTGGATAGTGACTCCCAAAAAAAGATATGAAATTGTTTGGGCCTCTATGAGAAAAGGGATGGATGTTAGGGTAGGGAATCCATGTTCAAAAATGGTAATTCCTATTTATTTATTCATATACAGAAAAAAGTATTATAATTGGGTAGTGAATCTATGTGGGGAATAGACATTATGAAATTTCATTATTTTGGATATAGTGGGTTCCACCTCAATCTATTGTTGAGAGGGGAGAAGAGTAGAGTAGTAAAATTTATATATGAACCACTATAAAAATCATGACTTTTAATTTTCATTTTATCTTCCACAACATTTACATCAAAATTATCATATAATACCATATAACGTCAGTAATAAATTTTAAAAGTCCAATTCACCCCCTCCTAGAAATTTTCCCATCATTTCTCTAGACAAGTAATGGGTATTAGAGGTTGAAATGTAGCTCTTATATTATATAATTATTTTTTATAATAAAATTATTATATAACTATTAAAGGGAATATATCATTTTACGTTGATATGAAATAGCATGAATAATGGATGGATGACTCAAAACCCGCCTCAATTTGATGGGAGTGGTTACGGCTACTTTAAATCACAAATGATATAATTTTTGAAACAAAATAGCATTGATAAATGGATAAGAATAGAAAATCGATACAAACTGAAAGATGGTGAACTTGAATCTCCAGTCAGTAAGGGTGTGGTGAAGTACATTTTCAACAAAAATATAGTTAATATTTTATATTATTCAACAGATAAGAATTTTTACTTTTTTTATTTTAAATTTCAATACTCTCAATTCATCTATAATTTTTTTTCAAGATACGCATCTTGGTTTAGATAGGACTATTAGGAAAAATTTGGGTATGTTAAAAACATAGTATCAATAAAATAAAATTGGAAGATAAGAAACTATTACTAAAATGTTTCATATATTTATGAGTATTTTAAATGGAATTAGTTTGTTATATACTCTTGAAATTCATATTATTTTCAAAGGAGTTCTTAGAGGAAACTTGATGACGTGTCATGCTAAAACGTTTTCTATAAATGAATTTAATTATTTCAAGTAATATACTCTTCATGAGACTATTAAAACATTATTATAATATTAATTATAGGTCAATAGTCTTACTGAAGAAGATAACTCAAGGAAAAAAGTAATTTATTATAGATCATTTATATCTGCTTACTCATCTGATTTTGAGTTATGGACATTTGATAGTAATGAAACTAATAATGTTCCAAATGATAGATATAGAGGGTGTAAAGGGTAATCTAGTAGATCCTCCAATATCTATTTTATGGATGATAAAAAAGAAAAATTATAAATTAAATTCTAAATCTAATGATTATTAAGATGTAATTTTTTATGTGTTCTAGATGAGATCTCATGTCACGCTCAATTAAAAAATATTAAATAATGAAAACAATAAGAGAAAAAAAAGTAAATAAAATAAGGAAATGGTATTTTGATAGAGTTTTATAGACCATTCAAGTACTGTATAATAATTTAGTTCCAAAAATTATATTGAAAACATTAAATTAATTTATTCATCAAATCATGTAAGTGACACTACTTATTATTAATCTTATGAATCCGATAATAAATAAAATATTGTGGAGTAGTTATAAAATAAAATTAAAAAACTGAACAAAAATATTAAAAAGTATATTTTTTATAGAATAACATTAATATACAATATAATGATGTTATTATGGAGAGTGAAAATGTGAGGAAATTAATCTAGGATGATGAATAATCTTCTCTTACATATTTTAAAATTTCATGGGAAATTTAAAAAAATGATCCTTATAGAAATGATAAATTTAGTAGAGAAGTATATTTCATTTTCAGAACTAAATAATTAAAAATATGTAATTTTGATGTTATATTTAAAGAGAATTGATAGGTAAAAATAAAATTGAATGTTTAAAATTAAATATATCCATTTTAGAAATCTAATATATATCTTTGTCAAGGTGATGATTTTTAATTAAATAAAAAAGGGTAATGGTCATGGATATGATAATAATTTACAAAAAATGTAGAAGACCTTGTTTATTAATATATCTTATAGAATTTTATGTACTATCACATATTTTATAACTCAATTTAATGAAAACTATGAAATTGAGTGTTCTTTAAGGTCCTCAAAATCTATTATACATGCTAATTCTAGAATATTTAAATCACTATCCTATAGATGTCCAATAAACAAGTGTTTTAAATCTATATGGGATCCAATGAATTTGTGTACTAATATCATCAATCCAAAAAATATATGGGTACACAAAATTTCAAATGTCTATTTTTGTAAGAATTATATATTATAAGTCTTAAAAAGGATGTTTGTTATGTGAATTGTGGATGCTCAAAAGATATGATAGGTTAAATTTTAAATTTTATATCATTCCATCAATTTGATGGTGTTAATTTGAATATGGGATGTAATTTTAATGGGATGTTAAATGGATTTTTTGAGGTTGAAATTTCATATTCAATAATTAAATCTAATTTATAATACAATAAAGGTTTGAAAAATAATTATATAATAATTTCAATTCCATGTGATGGTTACATGATTAATAAATTTTAAAATTATAATTTCATTATTTTAAAGGATTAATCTATTTTATATGATGATAAAAGAAAAGATAATATTTTTTCAATTAATATTTCTGCATTAAATGATCAAAATTTCATGTACACATATTCTATACAATTTGATAACATTTTGGGGAATATGAGGATAAGACATGCAAATTTCATGTTGATTCACAAGCTGTCTAGAAACCATACTATTCTATAGCTACAAGAAGAAGATGAGGACAAAAATATTGAATATAAGGCCCCAGCCTTAAACCTTACTTAATCTTGAGTTATTACAATATTAAACATTGTGGATGTTTTCAGGTTTAGAGTGTTAGAGAATTAGATCATAAAACTTGCATTACATTCCTCATTTAAACAAAGTGGTTGCATAAAAGATAGTATTCATTTTTTCCATCAATAGAAACATATTTAAAAATAAATCATGGATTCTTTATTGACACTTCCTTGAAACTATCATCATATCATGTACCTTTGCTTTTACCTATGAAAAACATTTAAAAAACATGGGATGAGCATAAAAAGCTCAGTAAGGGTTATAAAAAATATGGAAAGGAAACATGAGTTCATATATACATAAGAATGAAATCATAATTTACCCACAAAACATAGGCACTTTAACATACCTCATCAAATCATAAATAAATCATAGGAATCATAAGAAAAAAAGGTAACTTGAGGCATTCATAACATTCTTACGTAGGGAGTAACCCTCTTGGTTACGTTTGGAATACCCACCACAGTATATTCCCTAAATCTCTTTGGAGAAACCTTAACCTTTCACTGCTTCGCGTTACCCAATGCATTAGAGAGCTATATCGGGCTCACCCGCCCTTAGTTTATCATGGAACCACCTATCTTCATAGCAATTTCCAAGAACCATAACATAATCATATCACATAAAACATGCATAAAGGAAACATAACATTTCCACATTTCAATCACAAGATATCAATAAAACACATTGATATAAAAAACCTTATGAAAACCATTTTCAATATAAAAATAAAAGTAAAGTAAAACATGGTATCTAAATTTTTTAAAAAGACGGTATGGCTTGTAGGGGAATCCGAAACTCAAATAATGGTCACGGCGGCGGAGAACTCATTCTCGCCGCATACATATGACAAAAACATTCCCTTTTGTCATTTTGTAAAATGCTTCATATAACAAAGATTCCTTTTTGATAAATGTAAAAGACAAAGGGGTTTATACTCCGTATAAAATAAAGTTGTGTATAAAACAAAATATGTCTCAATGAAAGAAGATTGAGACGAAGTCCCTTACAAAGATGGTATCCTTGGTTTAAGGACAAATCAATTACATAATTATGTGTGACAAATGAATACACAAAATATAAGTGGATATTAAGTGTAAAAAAATCAGAGGTTATTCACACATATTCATAGAACGACATATTCAAGGAGTACATGTTTATCATAAAGAATCAAATTTGGGTTAAGAAGTTCCCTTATAAAAATTTGACAGCCTAACGGTGTCACTACAAAATTCAGAAAATGAGTTGATGAGAGATAAAAAAAGGTATCTCATCCCATGGACATAAAATTTAAATAAATAAGGATATAGAATAACATATCCCAACATAATAGTATGTGAATTAAAATACATAATAAAAGAAGTATTTTAAAAAGAGGAGAGTGAAAGGTTCCCTTACCGGCATGGGTATCTTTCGAAACATACGCCCTGTGAAAGAAGGATAATAAAACATTGATGTAAATACTAATAAATGAAATTATATTACACAATGAGTAAAATAATGGGCAGTACATACACCACTCAAAGGAAATTGTGGCAAATGTAGCATAAATCTCATGGGAATAAAAGTGAGATGAAAAATCCCTTACGAAAACTCTGCAACCTAACAGCGCCACTTAAAACATGCGAAATGAATTGATGAGAGTAAATAGGGTCTCTCATCATATCAAAATAAATTTACAAAAAAAGGAATATAAAAGAACATCCCCCAACATAACAAAGAGGAGCTTAAAAGAAGTGACATAAAGGAGAGTACTTAAAAAGAAAGAGAGAGGTTGGATCTCTTACGAAAATTTGGTAGCCTAACGACGCCACTCAAAACTTCCAAAATGGATTGATGAGAGAGAATAGGGTATCTCATCATATAAACATAAAAATTACAGTAATATTAATATAAAATAAAATCCCAATAACAATAAATATGAGCTTTAAAAGGAATGACATAAAATAGTGTACTTTAAAAGAAAGAGAGGAGTCGGATCCCTTACCTCAAGTCCAACTTGTCTTGTTCGTTTCTTTATATTCCATAATAATAAACTTTGGTAATTTTATAGTTTCCTAAGTACCTCCTTTAAATATTATTATTCAGTTCATATCACATATTATAATGTTATAATAATTGTTTAATAATGTTAGTTCATATCAGACATTTTTGTCGATGTTTGGTACATGAGTCAAAAATGATCTTGTTTGAAAAATGATTGTCCATGTAGTTATAAGTAAATAATTTCAAGAATAGTTTTAATGATTAAAATATCATATATATCCATTACATATTCATTTTATACTATTCCATATCATTTGGAGATAAAAAACGAAAAGCATCGTTCATGGAGACGGTAGGCCGTACGTACGCATGAACGCTACTTTCATTTTTTCTATGTCATATTAACGGAATTAAAAATAAATGATATATATATATATATTATAATTAAATTATAATATATATGTTATATAGGTCACATATGTTCATTAATTTCATTCTTTATACGTTCCATGTATTGCATGTACGAGTCACATCACTTGAGGGGTGGTAGTCCACACTTCCTCATAAGAAATTATCGCATTTACACAACATGGAAAGAATAATGGTATGGTTTAAATATAAAATAAATAAGAATATAGTAAACATAAATACCATATATATAATATATAAAATACATTGACATCATAATGGCTACCATTAAAGGTGTTAAATGAATATTGAACAATCATCATTTCGTGAGGCAGAAAATCGCCAACCACAGAAACAGTATGTTCTTTAACCATTAGACAAAGGTGTGTGTAAGTGTAGCTCTAATAATTTTATAAAAACATTCTAGTATATTGAATATACTGGATTCTTTACAAAAGAAATGAATAAAAAGAGTTTTGGGGGTTGGAGAAGCAAAATAAAACAAAAGGACACAAGTGAAGACATTACCTTAAAATCGGGTAACACCCTTTGGTTTGAGCTCAAAGGCTTCCTTGGGAAGACTTCTGCCCAATGTGAGGCTTCAAGGAGTTATATAGGGATGTGGAGAGACAAAATGGGTAGGGTTTGTCTGACAAAAAGTCTTTGGAAGTGTGGGTAAGGAGGTAGAGGTGGTGGCCTTTTATAAGAGGAGAGGAGGGGCACTCTTGGAAAGTAAAGAAATGTTACATTATTTTAGAATTCATTTCGGATTTTAATGGTCCCAAATTGATGTGTTTCGAGGATAAGGTGATAAGGGTTCGAAATCCACCCATCCAATACGTTTTTTACATGTGTAGGTCTTAGAGTTTACATTATCTTTCCATTTTATTTAAATCGTTATATAATGAGGTCATCGCTGCATCATGATGATGTCATAAAAAATTTAATTTATTTAATGTATAAAAATTATAAAAAAACTTCTATGATGTATGAAATCTTTTTAGATTTCCATTGATTATTTATAGTCAAAAATCTGACTTGTATAACCCCATGTAAAAAGTGTTTTAGTAAAACATCTCAAGTTTGTGTCATTTTTACTTTAACATTACATAAAAAGATATTTATGTCATTTTCCAACCAATGTGGCTCCATGGGGTCCCCAAGTTTACCCATGGATTTTCTTGGTCGGACATGACACATCAAATGATGGTAGGACATGTTTCTAGGTTATTTAATTTTATTAAAACATTATTCAAACCTTAAACTACACTAATTACCTCTAATCATGATTAAAAACTTAATAAGTTATTATTCACCAAAAAATTATTTTAATCCCATTGAACCACATTTTACTTATTAATGAAAACCATGTATTTTGGATTTTTGAAATTAAAAACACAAAGATGGAAAATTTTCATTTAAACGGAAAATCAGTTTTTATAAGTACCACTTACTGGTTTCACTATTCCTCAAAAATTGAAGTTTTTTAGAAAATTATCAAAGATTCACCCTAAGCTATATTTGATATTCCGAATTCAAAATTGATGTCTATTTTAAAAAATTCAAAACATATAAATTTCATTAATTAATTTAATAACTAATTCTTGATGTTAAAACAAATAGCGTGTTTTTATGAAACAAAATGTATCAAAAGATTGACACTAGTTTAGGTCCGATTTCAAAGTGAAATTAATTCCAATGACCACTATTGGATTAAATGGTAAAAATATAATATAATTTAACTTTAAAACCAATTCAAAAGATAATCTAATCATATAAATAAATTATATTAAAAAGTGGTTTTGAATTAAAAGACAACATTTTTCACTATTCATTAAAAATTGAACTTTTTCAGAAAAATACCAAAAAATTACACAAAGTAAATTTTGATGTCCCGATTCTAAAGAAGAATGTTATTTTGTCAAATATAGCACATAAAAATTTCACAAAGTGGAATTACAAGAGGTTCTCCATCAAAAGGCGGTTAATCGACCTTTTAAAAATATTATAATGTTTACGCTTAAAATTGATTTCATTCGCATTTTTAATCCTCTAACATTTATTGTAAAAAGTAAAAATATTTGACAAACATATATAATCATTTTTAGTAAGTTCTATTCATTCCCTCCATCACAACAGCTAGGCGTTAACTACCATTTAAAATAATATTATTTTATTATTAGAGTGTAACATAAGATTCCTAAGAAACTCGTTGTTGCGTGTTCAGTACGCCATCGAGCATAGCGTTCCCTTAAGTTATGTTAATATTTTATTCACAAATATGGATAAATGTTAAAATGTCACACTCTTTATTTACCTGGGGTGTTTCACCATTCCCCCCTTTTGTGAATTGCGTCCTCGCAATTTTAAAATTGGGCTTGGAAAGGTCCTTGAAAGTCTCACATCGGAACAAGATTCAGTAAAACAATCACTTTAAAATAAATATAGATAAGTACAGAGGTCACCCGAGTTAAGCCATACTAGGATTCCATGTAGGAAAACATGGACATGGAGGAGAAAACATAGGGTCATGTTCTGATGGAGAGTGATAGAAAACATGTTTAGGAGAAAGTTAACCATAAGAAAATCACAAACATGTGATGGGTTAAACGTTATTCGATTCCCCAGTAGGAAAAGTTAATAGACAAATTTTTTGTTTTAAGTTACTTTTTATTGAGGAATTTATTCATAAGGAAACATAATCACTTATCATGTTGAATTTAAACTTTTATTAGATTCCTTACACAAACTCATATTTTCTCCAAAAGACGAGTATTTAGGAAGACTTGTTCACATTAAGAGTACTATAATCATCTTCTAGAGAATCACCTAATCCACAAAAGAGAACTATATACTTACCATGTCTTTAGACACTAACCAAAACCGAAACCAAAAAGGTTAGTACATGATCAGATAATCCAGAAAAGGATAACCCTTTATAAAAAGAAAATCTATTCTTAATCTCCAAAATTTATCCAACAAAACCTAAAGTTCAACGAGGACCATTCAATAAACAATTTTCCATAAAATTCTTCAAAGTAAACCAGAATAAGATTGAAACCCAAATATTTGAAGGATTTAGTCACATATTCTTCCAAGCTAAATCGTAACATTTATCTCCAAACAACGTCAGTTTCTCTTAATGTCTCGTATTGAAAAGTAATTAACCTAATCACATATCCTCCATGATAGGTTAATAAATTTCAATAGATAACCCAAAATCAACTTACTTTTAATTCCTAAAATCATCTAACTAAAAAGAATCAGTCAAACTAACCAGGGACTTCATTTAGTCCAGTGGTAGGCGATAAATACCAGTCGCACTTTGGTTATGGGTTCGATTCCCATAGCTTTGTCTGATGCGACGGGTTGTCACACGGTCTGCGTGTTGTCCTTTTTCCAAAACTACATAATTATTAAAACATTCCCCAAAACGAGATAAAATCTTCAAAAATTATCATAACATATTTTAACCTCAAGTTTATCTCATTCCTTTCATTTTCCATCATATCATAGAGTAACCCATAATTACCTAAAAAGTAATGATCATATAAACCCTAATGGTTACCTTAATTATTATTACCTGAACTTCCACATCAAGTTGGCCATCTTGTGCATGATGCATTAGATAACTCACCAAGGTTGAAGTGGTTGATCATGACTCCTTGACAGTTGGATTAGAACAACCATGAGATTCTTCTTTCAATCCCTCATTTCATCCAGTCTCTTAATCAGAGATCCACCACAGTTTCCTTCAAACCCATTGTCACTATGGTGCCTGTTAGATCCAGCCATTTACTAAAACCAAAAAGGTCAGTGTGATTATATCAACATAACCATTATGTACTATTGAGGAAGATGAACACTAATATATACTTACTCATAAACATTATCTAAAAACTATGACTCTTTCTAAAATCCTAGCCAATATGGTAATGTAACTAATGCTTAAAGAACACCCTAACCTCTAAAGTTATCTAAACCAACCTCTGATACCAACTATAATGCCCCAGCCTTAAACCTTACCTAATCTTGAGTTATTACAAGATTACACATTGATGATCTTTTCAGGTTTAGAGTTTTAGATAATTAGATCATAAAACTTGCATTACATTCCACATTTAAACAAAGTGGTTACAGAAAAGATAGTATTCATTTTTTCCATCAACGGAAACATATTTAAAAATAAAGCATGGATTTTTTCTTGACACTTCCTTGACACTATCATCATATCTTGTACCTTTCCCTTGACCTGTGAAAAACATTAAAAAAACATGGGATGAGCATAAAAAGCTCAGTAAGGGTTATAAAATTTTTTGAAAGGAAACATGAGTTCATATATACATAAGAATGAAATCATACTTTACCCATAAAACATAGGCACTTTAACATACCTCATCAAATCATAAATAAATAATAGGAATCATAAGACAAAAAGGTAACTTGAGGCATTCATAACATTCTTACGTAGGGAGTAACCCTCTTGGTTACGTTTGGAATTCCCACCACAGTATATTCCCTAAATCTCTTCAGAGAAACCTTAACATTTCACTCCTTCACATTACCCAATGCATTGAAGAGATATATCGGGCTCACCCGCTCATAGTTTATCACGGAACCACACGTCTTCATAAAAATTCCCAAGAACCATAACATAATCGTATCACATAAAACATGCATAAAAAAACATAACATTTCCACATTTCAATCACAAGATATCAATAAAACACATTGTTATAAAAAACCTTATGAAAACCATTTTCAATACCAAAATAAAAGAAAAGTAAAACATGGTATTTATTTTTCTTTTAAAAAGAAGGTATGGATTGTAGAGGAAGCCGAAACTCAAATAATGGTCACGGCGACAGAGAAGTCATTGTCGCCGCATACGTATGACAAAAACATTCCCTTTTGTCATTTTCTAAAATGATTCGTATAACAAATATTCCTTTTGGATAAATGTAAAAGTCAAAGGGGTTTATACATCGTATAAAAGAAAGTTGTGTATAAATCAAAATATGTCTCAATGAAAAGTGATTGAGACGAATTCCCTTACAAAGTCTGTATCCTTGGTTTAAGGACAAATCAATTACATAATTATGTGTGACAAACGAATACACCAAATATAAGTGGATATTTTGTTTAAAACAATCAGAGGTTATTCACACATATTCATAGAACGACATATTCAGGGTGTACATGTTTATACCAAAGAATCAAATTTGGGTTAAGAAGTTCCCTTGCAAAAATTTGACAGTCTAACGGCGTCACTACAAAATTCAGAAAATGAGTTGATGAGAGATAAAAAGGGTATCTCATCACATGGACATAAAATTTAAATCAATAAGGATATAGAATAACATATCCCAACATAACAGTATGTTAATTAAAAGACATAATAAAAGAAGACTTTTAAAAAGAGGAGGGTGAAAGGTTCCCTTACCGACATCGGTATCTTTCGAAACATACGCCCCGTGAAAGAAGGACAATACAACATTGATGTAAATACTCATAAATGAAAGTATATTACACAATGATTAAAATAATGGGCAGTACATACAACACTCAAAGGAAATTGTGGAAAATTTAACATAAATCTCACGGGAATAAAAGTGAGATAAAAATTCCCTTACAAAAACCCAGCAGCCTAATGACGCCACTTAAAACATCCCAAATGAATTGATGAGAGGAAATAGGGTCTCTCATCATATCAACATAAAGTATAAAAAAAGAGGAATATAAAATAACATCCCCCAACATAACAAAGAGGAGCATAAAATAAGTGACATAATGGAGAGTACTTAAAAAGAAAGTGAGAGGTTGGATCTCTTACGAAAATTCAGCATCCTAACGGCGCCACGCAAAACCTCCAAAATGGATTGACGAGAGAGAATATGGTCTCTCATCATATCAAAATAAAAATTACAGTAAGTGTAATATAAAATAATATCCCAATAACAAGAAATATTAGCTTTAAAAGGAATGACATAAAAGAGTGTACTTTAAAAGAAAGAGAGGAGTCAGATCCCTTACCTCAAGTCCAACTTGCCTTGTTCGTTTCTTTATATTCTTGAATAATAAACATTGATCAATTTATAATTGCCTAAGGAACTCTATTAAAGATTATTATTCAGTTCATATCACATATTATAATTTTATAATAATTTTTTAATAATGTTAGTTCATATCAGACGTTTTTGCTGATGTTTGGTACATGAGTCAAAAATGAACTTGTTTGAAAAATGATTGTCCATGTAGTTATAAGTAAATAATTTCCAGAATAGTATTAATGATTAAAAGTTCATATATATCCAGTACATATTCATTTTATACTATTACATATCATTTGGAGATAAAAAACGAAAAGCACCGTTCATGGAGACGGTAGGCCGTACGTACGCATGAACGCTACTTTAATTTTTTCTTTGTCATATTAACGGAATTTAAAATAAATGATATATATATATATTATAATTCCAGTATAATATATATGTTATATAGGTCACATATGTTCATTAATTTTATTCTTTTTACGTTCCATGTATTGCATGTACGAGTCACATCACTTCAGGGGGCGGTAGTCCACACTTCCTCATATGAAATTATCGCATTTACACAACATGGAAAGAATAAAGGTATGGTTTAAATATAAAATACAGAAGCATATAGTAAACATAAATACCATATATATCATATATAAAATACAGTGACATCATAATGGCCACCATTAAATTTGTTAAATGAATATTGAACAATCATCGTTTCGTGAGGCAGAAAATTGCCAACCACAGAAACAGTATGTTCTCTAACCATTAAGTGAAGGTGTGTGTAATTGTAGCTCTAATATTTCTTATAAAAACATCCTAGTATATTTAAGATACTGTATTTGTTAAAAAGGAATGAATAAAAAGAGTTTAGGGGGTTGGAGAAGAAAAATAATACAAAAGGACACAAGTGAAGACATTACCTTAAAATCGGCTAACACCCTTTGGATTGAGCTCAAAGGCATCCTTGGGAAGACTTCTGACAACGGTGAGGCTTCCAGGAGTTAGAGATGGTTGTGGAGAGACAAAATGGGCAGGGGTTGGCCGAGCCAAAGGCTTTGGAAGTGTGGGTAAGGAGGTAGAGGTGGGGGCCTTTTATAAGTGGAGAGGAGGGGCACTCTTTGAACGTAAAGAAATGTTACTTTATTTTAGAATGAGTTTCGGATTTTATTGGTCCAAAATTGATTTGTTTCGAGGATAAGGTGATAAGGTTTCTAAATACACCCATACAATAGGTTTTGTACATGTTTAAATATTAGATTTTACATTATCTTTCCATTTTATTTAAATCGTTAAATAATGAGGTCATCGCTGCATCATCATGATGTCATAAATAATTTAATTTATTTAATGTTTAAAAATTAAAAAAAAATACTATGATGTAAGAAATATTTTTAACTTTCCATTTATTATTTAAATTCAAAAATCTGACTTTTATAACCCCATTTAAAATTTTTTTTAGTAAAACATCTCATGTTTGTGTCATTTTTACTTTAACATTAAATAAAAGGCTATTTATGTCATTTTCCAAGAAAAGTGGCTCCATGGAGTCCCCAAGTTGACCCATGGATTTTCTAGGTCGGCCTTGACACATCCAATGATGTTATGACATGTTTCTAGGTTATTTCATTTTATTAAAACATTATTCATACCTTAAACTACACTAATTACCTCTAATCGCGATTAAAAACTTAATAAGTTACTATTCACCAAAAAATTATTTTAATCTCATTGAACCACATATTACTTATTAATGACAACCATGTATGTCGGAGTTTTTAAATTCAAAACGCAAAGATGGCAAAATTTCAATTAAACGGAAAATCAGTTTTTATAAGTACCACTAATTGGTTTCACTATTCATAAAAAATTGATGTTTTTCAGAAAATTACCAAAAATTCACCCTAAGCTATATATGATATTCCAAATTCAAAAATTATGTCTATTTTACAAAATTCAGAACATATAAGTTTCATTAATTAATTTAATAATTAATTCCCGCTGTCAAAACAAATAGCATGTTTTTATGAAACAAAATGTATCAAAAGATTGACACTAGTTTAAGTCCGATATCAAAGTGAAATTAATTCCAATGACCAATATTGGATTAAATGGTAAAAATATATTATAATTTCACTTTAAAACCAATTCAAAAGATAATTTAATCATATAAATAAATTATATTAAAAAGAGGGTTTGAATTAAAATACTACATTTTTCACTATTCATTAAAATTTGAACTTTTTCGGAAAAATACCATAAATTTACACAAAGTAAATTTTGATGTCCCAATTCTAAAGAAGAATTTTATTTGGTCAAATATAATACATAAAATTTTCACAAAGTGGATTTAAAAGAAGTTCTCCATTAAAAGGCGGTTAATCGACCTTTTAAAAAATATTAGAAAGTTTACGTTTAAAATTGGATTCATTCGCATTTTTAATCCTCTAACATTTATTGTAAAAAGTAAAAATATTTGAAAAACATATATAATTATTTTTTACTTAGTTATATTCATTCCCGCCATCACAACAGCTAGGCGTTAACTTCCATTTAAAATAATATTATTTTATTATTAGAGTGCAATGAAAGATTCCCAAGAAACACATTGTTGCGTTTTGGGTACTCCATCGAGCATAGCGTCCCCTTTAAAGTTAAATTAATATTTTATTCACAAATATGGATAAATGTGAAAATGTCATGCTCTTTATTTACCTGGGGTGTTACATTGTATGTGATTCATGACTGAAAGGAAAACAACATATAAATATATTCATGTAAATTAAGAAGTATAAATACTATGGAATCATGGTCATATTAATTTATATTTGTTTTAAATTCTCAATACTTCTATTTTTGGATATTATAGATATTCTTTTATTATTTTTGTTAATTTTATAAGATATATGAGGGGTTTTTTCATACTCTTAAATATGAAACATTATTTGAGTTTATATATTTTTGTATAATGATTGAAAATTATAAAAATGACTAAATTATATCAATTTGAAGCCATGATGGTTTAGAAATTCAGAAACATTATTTTATCTAGTTTTTTGAAAAAATATGTATTTCATACTTTTTCATCTCCAAGGAAACCAAAACTGAATGGTGCAGTTGAATAGAAAAATAGAACACTTCAAGAAATGGGTACATACATTCTAAATGAGTTTAATTACCTAAATATTTTAGGGTATAAGCATTGAATATTTCCTATAATGTTACTAGTAGAATTATTTTAATACCCATGTTGAAAAAGGAACCTTGTGATTTTTTAATGAGAAAGAAACCAAATTGGAAATTTTAACGACTTTGGGTGTAATGTTTTTATTTCTAATAATAAAGATTCTATGGAAACATATGATGTAAAATATATTGACGGAATATATTAAGAAAAAAAGTGATATAAATATCATATATAGTATGTAATAAATGAACCATGGATCTTAATGAATCATTTTTGGTTTTTTTTACTGAAAATTCATTGAAAAAAATAGAATGTGATATTGATCTCCATGATGTATAATTTAGATACAAAAATTTTTGAATATGAAGAAAATATAGAAAAAATGAACATAATTATGGAGATAATATTTCCTCTCAATTTTAGCCTAATCATGATAAATGTTGGAAACCCATAGATATCAACCAATAGATAATATAATTTGAAATGATTAAAAAAATTAACGAACAAGAAATATTGATCTAAATGTTTTTGTTTATCATGATTTTATTAATGATTTTTTACTAAATAATACTAATTAGGCTTTAATGATTCTAATTGGATTGTGGAAAAAATTTAATAAATTTAATTATAATAATGTTTTAAATTTAGCTTCTCCACAAAATGATCTTCATTTTATTTGAAAAAAATGGATATTTAGAAGATAAATTGGTGATTCTAGAAATACATTTTAAAATAAATATTGTTTTCTATCACATGTAAATTAAAAATAAGAGGATATTGATATTCAGGAATCCATTTCATTTGAAACTAGGCTAGAAGCAATTAGGATTTCATTGGAATATGCTTCATTACATGTTTTTTAATTATTTATTAGGGATATAAAAAATGTTTTCATGAATGGAAATATTTTATAAGAAGAAACAGTTAGATATCCCCAGATTTTTGAAAATGAAAAACCTTTTGATCTTGGTAATAAATTTTCATAGGATTTATATGGCCTGAAACAGGATCCCCAAGCATGGTATGAGAGGATAACCAGTTTTATTTTGAAAAAAATTGTGAACTGAAAGGTTAATCCTACATTGATTATTGTAAAATGATATTATTATATTTATATTATATTTTTTTAATGATATTATACTCATATAATAAAATGTAAATATTTGTAATGAATTTTTAAAATTAATGACTTCTGAATTATATATAAGTATGATGGGAGGATTAAAATTCTTCCGTAGTTTACTAAATTTTCAATGATATAATAGTATTTTCTAAATCAATAAAAATATGATAATAAATTAGTTAAGAGGTTCAGTTTGGAATATTATAAAAGGGAAAATACTTCCATGATAACTTCATGTACATTAAATTTAGGAATGCATTGAAAATTTGTTGACGTTACAACCTAAATAGCACAATTGGATATTTATAAAAATTAACCTCTTTTAGGATTTATTTAATGTTATCAATTTTCATTTTTTCTTAATATCAATGGGACTTAAATAAATTCATATTAAATCTTTTGAAATTATCATTATAAAAGTTAATATTTCATTAAATATATGTATAGTTTAAATATTATGATGGCTTGGTCAAAACTCAGAAGCAAATATATATATATATATATAATCGTTCTTTGAATATCATATTATTATACCCTACTGTAATTACCATTCATTTAACAAGCTATTGTGATTCTGATTTTGTTGGAAACATGGTTGATATATATAGTATATTAGTTCTGTAACATTTTCTTACTAAATATTTTACCTAAGGGATTAAAATAATCAAAATTGTGTTTCTCATTCAACAAAAAAAATCATAATTTATATTTCATGAATAATGTTTTTATCAATCATTTTTTATTAAGTAGAAACATTCAAATTTTATTTTTAATTATCATAATATTTCTATTTTATTGAATATAATACTACTATTTATATTTAAAAAATTACATTACACCATTTTAGAACTAATAACATTAATGTAATATTTCATTTTGTTAGGGATCATTTTTAAAAAGGAAATCAATATCATGAATTTATTTCTAAAAAAACTCAATAGTAAATATAAAAATGGAATTTATATCTTCAAAAAATAATTTTTTTATATATTTAATAATCCATTGAATTTTAGTATGTTTGATAAAATAATTTTTTAAATTGGAATAATGGATATTTAAATTTGAATTTATATGGATTGAATTTAGTGGGAGTTTAAGTGTGTTTCTGGGATGAAATTTTTAGAAATGTATGAAATCATGGTGATATGAAAATATTTTTTTTGAATTCCTAATACTTAATTAATATACATATTTATAAATAATATTATTATTTAAATACAACTCAAACCGAATAGATTATTTTCAATTAATTTTTAAATCATTTACATAAAATGTTTATTTTTTTAAGCGATTGTCATTATTTTGTAACGACCATATTTTACGATTCTACTCATTTTATAGTTTTTATTTGATGAATGTTTTGAAATATATATTTTAAGGAAATATATGAACAATAAATTCTTGTAAAAACATTCTTCTATTTAAAGATAATAATTTTATTAGTTCAATAATTTTAATGATATATTATTTCTATTATAAAATTATGTTTTTGATAATTTTAAAATGAGGGAGAGTTTGTTCAAAATATTACCTAGTTTTGTAATTTTCAATAAGATAGAGATTGTTGAGTTGATATATGAAAAAAATTATGATTTGATAATTACAGAGAACAAATTTTTTTCCTTTAAGAGACTTTATAATTTGTTTTCTTGGATTCTTAAATTGTAATTTTATTGGATTATATATCATTATTGTTTGGGAAAAATAACTTTCGACATCCTGCTTTTATTAGTCATAAAATGTTCTAAAAGATTCATGTTCTATTCCTATGAAAAATAAGTCATTTATGAAATTAAATTATTTTTTACTTGTTTTTATGTTGTTCAACATCTATCCAATTCATAATCATCATAGCCTATTGTATGTACATTAAGCTGATTTGTGAACAACATAGCTGATTGGCTAGAATCTTGAAACTTATATATTTCAACCATAAAATGAGCAAATGAACTCTAAATTGAGTCATTATTGAAGAGTTTTAAAGATAAATAAATTAATATTCATTTAAATTGATGGAAAGAAAATCCAAACTAAATAATATATTAATGTAATTAGATTTAAGGAACCATATAATTTCATAATAAAAACTATAGTTTTTCAAAATTATTTTTTATAGAATCATGATGAATAAATTACTTATAGAATTCCAAATAAAGATATTTTTAATAATTTTTAAATACAAATAAATTATCTATATTTAATTAAACTATTAAAAAATATTATATCATTAATGAGGTATTTTTTGCATTGAAATTTGTTAAGCTGTTCTATTTTTAAAAATCTAGAATCAGTTATATAATTTTTCAATGTTTTTAATTTTATTATGTGAGAAACAAATATGTGGATATTATGATACTAGGTACATATAACCATATATAAATCAGCTACATTGATACTACTATGTTAATTTTCCTACATTTATTCTCTTAAAATATTCATCTATGTTGATTGACATTCAAAAAATGAAAAAATGAATTTATTTATATGAATTAGATAGATAAAACACTTACATGTATCGGGTTGTTAGATTCTAAGAAAGTCTATTGGTTATTCTAAAACATGTATGTTTTCTCTATTTTATGTAGTAATTGACATATGAATTTTATTCATGTGTAATTTAAATTTTTTTTATACATACATATTAAATATTTAGAGTTAAAGTGATTAGGTTTTAAGTTGATTAATGATGAATTAAATAATTTTTACAAGGGATTATGTTTATACCAAAATTCATGGTGAATATTATGGAACTTGAAATATTAAAATTCAAATCAACTCAAATAAGAGGAGTTGGACTCCATTATTATTGAGAGAATTTTCAAGGATATTAATGCTTATTATTTTCTTATACATTAATTTTTATAAAAAATTACTCTATGAAGATTTTATTAATGAATATTGACGTGAATTTTTATTAGTATTTTTTCATTTTTATGTGATATACATATTAAATATAATTTGGGAAACTGGAATGGAAAACTCTACAGTGGTTAATTTAAGAAGCATGCATGATTCATGCTACATAAAAATAAAATAGTCTATGGTATTATGATTATAATGTCTCTATTCATAATGAAACACTATATTTCATGTTGGCAGTACAATTAAAAGAGAAAATTATGTATCTTGAGGTTATTATTTAGATATACATGTTCCAAATTTTTTTCTAGAGACCATCTACAACTCCTAGATGAAATGATTTCATTTGATCCATTAATGTAGGTTAAGTTCTTTCCACGACAACACTCACACTATGATACATTCTTCTAGATCATTGGGTTCACATTATTCCATTATTTTTTTTCATAATTGTAAGGGGTTATACTACCAATTAAAATTTAGCTAATTGGGAAGCGAATCCTAAAAAAAAGTCAGGCATTGGGTTGTGCCGCCATAGGAAAAGGATGGTTGTTCAAGTTGTGACCCCATGTGCAAAAAATAAATTTTGTTTGGGTATAATCTGATTTCATTTTATTTTTATTTACTGATTTATTTAAATTAAAACATTGACATAGGAATATATAACATCCATAATTACTTTTAAAAGGCCAATTTACCCCCCAGGTTCTCTATTTCAACACCATAACTCTAGAACAACATGTAAAATATTTATTCGTCAAAATGATTTCAATTTTATTATTATTTTTTAATTTAAATTATTAGTTGAAAATGTTTAATTTGTTTCCAACTTGGAATATTCTAAACATATTACTAATCATCATTCACTAGTAATATCATTCATATTAATTTTACAATGAAACTTTTCCTATTTCTTTCATTAATGTTTGTAGGAAAAAATAAATATTTTTTTAATAAATGATTATAAAAAATTAACTTGACCATCACAGTCATATAATTGTAGAGAATATTAATAATATTTCTAAAAATATATCTACATGTTTTTTTGAATATTAAAAGGTATACAATGTTAATTGAAAAAAGTGTTTTTAGAATTCATAACATTAAACATTTTAATCATGGGAATGTTCTAGGGGATAATAATTTTGTATTGAACACACACACACACACACAACATCAAAATACATTTTTCATGTGGAACATATATATTTGAAACAATATATAAACATTTAGAACACACACTCTCTCACACCCACACAATACATAATATTATAATTTCAAAAAATATATCAACACACATATATATATATATATATAGAATATATATACATATTTATATATATATATATGAAACGCATATATATATATAAAATTAGTGGATATTTATATATATAATCCCATTAAAATCATAACATAAAAAAAATAAAAACTTGACCACTCCACGTAACACAAACACACATAGATAGATGTAAATATATAATTTTAGAACATGTCTATATAGCGTGTGTGGGAATTATTTATATTTATAGTTTCACATTGATTTTACATGGAGAATTTATGTGATATTATCATTTACAGCACACTCATACACCAAAAAAAATTCAAATGAACACCGACCATTTTCAACAAATGTTCCCATAACACACACACACACAAATTCACAAAACATTTATAAAACATGAAATTTTAATTTTTTATTTATTCGAGGACACAAAAACTTTTGAAATTTTGGTTGTAATTTTATGCTATGTGTTCTTTGATATGTGTATGTAATAAATATATGAAACATGTACAATATTTTTTATTTTACACAAAATTAACTGAACACAACAGGATTGCATGTTCACACATCACATAAAACTTATGTTCACATGAACACTCAATGAGAATGTATAACACACACACAACACAACACACAAATACATTAATAAAACAAAAAAAATATTAAATACGAAAACAAAATTAAATAATTGAAATGTACATAAAAATTGTAACGACCCAAAGTTTCATTAATGGAAAATCACTCTTGATCTTATTAAATGTCTCTTTATATAAAATGTTTTTATAAAATGTCAACTTCATTGGTTTTATGATAGTAATTATGACTGTTACTTTTATAGCCGTTGAACAGTGATCACATGATTAGTATAAATATAGGGCTTTAACACATCCAATTTTACTTAGACAAAAGAAGCGATGGCCTCATCTAGTAGAATTGCCCCATACGAATCCCATTTATCGGAGCTCAGAAAAGAGGTTGTGTCCTTAGGCTTCGCACTGGACCAAGCCCAACCTGAGCTTCACCATGTCAAGCACGAACGGGATCGTCTACAGGAGAAATGGAAGTTGATAGAAATTACCACTCGAGCAATGTTATCCGAGCCACCCCAAGAGTCTATCACCATCGCACACCTTACCCTTAGGTCTTATGTGGATATTTTAAGGGGTTATGTAACTAATCGATAGTACTAGGTTCATGTACATTATTTTTTTATATAATAATGAATATAATTTCTTGTCGTTATTGATACATTGTAAATAGTTTTTAAAGTACAAATGGTGATTTTAGTTATTATTTAATAAAGAAATATATTTTTTTAATTTAAGGGATTTTTTAATTAAATAATATATTAATTAAATAGTATTATTATTATTATTATTATATTAATTTTATTATATATAAATGATCATATAATTTTTTGAATGCAATTATAATTTTTATTAAGGTTTGAAAGCCATTTTTGTCAAAACCCGTGAATTTCCGATAAATGACAGTTTTTATTTTAAAAGTAAAAAATAACATATTTAGAAAAATATTTAGATAAAATAAATGTTATTTTTGGAATCAGAACGTCGAAATTATCCAATGCAGTATTTTTCTTAATTTTCTGAGACAGTCAAATTTTTGAGTAAAAATTAAATACCATTTAAATATATAATGTGTTTTATGCCATCATAATGACCCAATAGTGATGTAATAAAATAATATAATATTTATGATCGGACATTATATGTTTTAACATTAAAATAATGTAATTTTGGGTTTTTTTGGATTACTTTTCAAAGCATTAATGGACCCCTCAAATCTTATTGAACACCTTGTCTTTTCAAATTAATTTCCATGGGAGTGTGACTCACCTCCACATAAGCAACCCTAATATTTTTAGAATTTCGGACCTTGGCCTTATAAAATAATGTTTTCCTATTCACTTTTCCAAAACAAATGGTCAAAAACCATGGTTTGGTTTGTGGTTTGGATTAATTTAATATAAGGGGTCTGAAACCTAAATAATAAAGAATTCCCTCACCTTTCCTATATAAACCCACCCAAGCTCCCACTTCCTCCACACTAAATGCCTTTAGAGTTCTTCCAAGATCTGACCTACCATCACTATAATCCTCCCATGGTGCCCCAAGATCCCAAGAATCATCTCACAAGCCTCTCTATATCCTTTGGAAGCACACTTACAAGTAAGGGTTTTTCTTTGTTTCTCATTTTTGTCCAATTTTCATTAAGTTGTTTTTCCCTTTTAATTTCAATTATGAATATTGAGGTATGGTTTTGCACCTCCCACATACATCCCTATTTATGTTTGATTTATGGGAGACCCTTTCTCTCTCATTATATGCCTCCCATTTAAACCCATTACTATGCTGAAATTCTGAAAGGAACTTCCCTCTCCTCTTTTACATTCAAGAAATACTTTTGTATCATGAATATAAATTCCATTAAAATTGTTGGGACATGTATCTTTATGAACTTGTTAATGTCCATTACATTAAAATATGATTATTAACCCCTTTCTCTCTCATAAACGATTTTTATGAATTCTTATGTCACGCCGTTACGCTGTTGAAATCACATCGATTTTCTAAGCCAATGTCATTGTGTATTGAATACCATGCCCATTTCTACATTTAGGGTATCCACCTTTATGCACATTTACTTATTGATTGTAAACATTCATTTATGAATCCCACATTCCTTTATCGTGGAATAAATGATTATTTTTTATTAATCAATGTTTTATGATCCATGTGGCACACTTATGCATGAAATGAAATGTTTAAGAAGGGTGTGCCCTTATAGCGCTCCAATTCTTTGGGTAAATTTTCTTATCATGATATGTCATGTTCAATGAGTGTTTACCCATGCTAATTCAAGTGAAACTAGGATTTACTCATGCTTTATGTGCAATGAATATTGACTCATGCTCCATGTGCAATGAGCCTTGGATAATGCTATTTCCAGGATAAGTGTTGTTGCCACATTTCCATGTTATGATTATCATGCTTTATCATGCCTTTATGTTCATGTTATTCTTATGCTCTATTGATATGCCTATTTTCTAACTTATATTTTACTCCTCATGTTATTTCATGTGTACTCCCTTACTGGGCATTATATCTCACACTTTTCTTTTGCATGTCCTCCGATTATCCCATGCAATGCTAAGTACGAAGGAATGTAGTGGTAATGTAAAGGAAGTTTTAAATAAAGATGTTGTATTTCATGTTTCATGTTTTTATGTAATGATCTTAAGATCCCAAGACACTAAACCTCCCGATCATATATGTTGTATCAAGTAATGTTTTATGTAATAAATCATGTCTAAGTTTGTAATAAAAGCTGGGATGTCATAGCTAGTATCTGAGGATAGGTTTAGTTATTTTTGGGATTAGGATTAGAAAAACTTAGTAAAGACTTAGAGATAGGAATAAGTATAATAAAAACATCCCTATGTTTTGGTATGTACTTAGTAATTAGTTTATCAAAAAAATACATCCCTGTTCGGATACGAGCCGGTAGAGGCGGCTCTGGCCCAGATGTATCCTAGGTGTAAAACCTGAAAACACCACTTTGAGCTAGACTAGAACGGGAACTGGTGCACGAAAATGGGCCTTGCTGCACTCTTGGTTATGGCACTCTTGGGGGATTTGTTTTGATAAATTCACAATCTTAGTATGAACCCTTATTATGTTAATTAAAAAAATTCCCCTAAGAATATATGTTATAAAGTTGATCATGAAAATCCTAGATTGAAGCCTATAGACTCCTGAGTAAAGGAAATAAAAGTTTATTTATAAGTCATCAACTTTTTTCTTTGGATAACCCTTTATGTGTTACCACCTAGAATTCCTTTTATTCCAGCCAATGGCTAGTAATATGAGGACTCGGGCTAACAACCGATGTGAAGATCAGTGTGATGACTGTACTAATGAGATGCCCAATACTATGGGAGTGGAAATCGAGAACTCTGTCATGCTTCTCTCTCAGCTAACTCATGTTTTGAATAGAAACACGGGTCAAGAATAACTTTTAACCCCCCTAAGAAAGAACACGTAATTATCGAGAGCTTCAAGAGACAAAGGCATCATACTTTTAGTGGATCATCTGATCCCACAATCGCTGATCAATGGATCAACTCCATTGAAAAGATCTTCTCCATACTTCAATGTTCTGAACAAGAGATGGTTCTCCTGGCAGCTTAGTGTATGGAGGGTGAAGCTGATCAATGGTGGAAGTTGATCAAAAATACGAAGCTAGAGGAGGAGATCGAGGCGTTGGAATGGAAGGATTTCCAGAAGATGTTTTTCGATAAATATTTTCCGCGCACCCTCCGGGATAAGAAGGAAGGGGACTTCCTTACCCTCAAGAAAAAACACGAAGAATCTGTTGGAGCGTACAAGGAAAACATCACAAGGCTTTCATGATACGCTTCCGGCTTTGTCATTACCCCCGAATGCAAGGTTGACCGCTTCTTTGGTGGGCTGAAGCCTAGCCTGTGGAAAGAATTAGCGATCTGTGACTTCAACAGCTATGAGGAAATTGTCCGATGTGAACTCAAGGTTCAAATGGAGATCATAGAATCACTGGGGTATCATGGGGATAAGAAGCGTAAGATGGACTTCAATGCTGGAGGTTCAATGGATAAATCCAATAGTGCTAAGATGATCCAACACCCCGCTTTCCAAAAGTGTGGAAAGAAGCACCCTGGGAATTTCCTTAAGGGGATGAGGAAATGCTTCAGGTGTGGAAGGGAAGGGAACCTAGCTGTTAGCTGTCGGCAAGAAAGACCTGCGGCTGCGACAGAGGAGAGGAACGCTCCGTTCGAACCTCAAAGCGTTGTTCAATGCTACAAACGTAAAGAATAGGGTCATTTTACAAATTAGTGCCCGAATCCAAGGGTTTTAAGAGACAACCAAAATCTTCCAAGGCAGCAAGGAAGATATTTTTCCATCACTTCTGCCGAAGTGAACCCCGAAAAATAAGTGCTGATAGGTACGCTAGTTATTCATTCATGAATAATGAACATAATTTTTGATTCAGGTTCTACACATTCATTTATATCTCGAATGTTTAGTAGAACAATCCCAGCACCCCCACAAATCATGGAAGTGAAGATGTCGGTGAGTACGGAAAATGGGGCAATCATTGCATCCCATGAATATAAGTCCTCCACTATTATAATATGTGTATTGAATTTCCTAGAAAACCTCGTCATACTCCCTCTGGTGGAATTTGATTCAATTCTTGTCCTGGATTGGCTTTCCTTATATAGAGCCAACATAAATTGTCGGGAGAGGGAAATCACACTCCATATGGAGAATTGACCCCCGATTCATTACAAGTGTAAGGAGGAATATGAATCTCCTTTATCTCCATCATCCCAAGCATGGATATTACAACCTTATGAGCACACGTATCTATCTCATATGATTGACTCCAAGGCCGAACCCATCCTTGAAGAAATGCCTATTGTGAGGGAATTCGCTGAAGTGTTTCCTGAGGAACTGTCTGGTCTTCCTCCTATAAGATATGTTGAATTCTCAATTGAACGTATACCTAGGGATTTAGAAATATCCAAGACAACATATAGAATGGCTGTTGTAGAGCTTGAAGAGCTGAAGAAACAACTACAGGAGAATCTGGAAAAAGGGTTTTTACGCCCAAGTGCTTCACCATTGGGTTCACTAGTCCTCTTCGTCAAGAAGAAGGATGGGTCAATGCGGATTTTCATCGATTATCATGAACATAAAAAATCACAATAAAGAAAAAGTATCCTCTCCCAAGAATTGATGACTTGTTCGATCAGCTGCGTGGAGCACAATACTTTTCCAAGGTAGATTTGCAGTTGGGATATTATCAAGTGAGGGTGAAGAAGGATGATGTCCCCAAGACTACATTTTGTACAAGTTACAGGCACTATATATTCATAGTAATGCCTTTCGGACGCACCAATGCTCCAGAAATATTCATGGACTTGATGAATAGAGTCTTTAGAGATTACCTAGACAAATTTTTGGTAGTCTTTATAGATGATATTCTAATATACTCCAAAATCAAGGAGGATCGTGAGGAGCATTTAAGAACTACAATGGAGACTTTAAGTAAGGAGAAGCTCTATGAAAAGTATAGCAAGTGTGAGTTTTGGTTGAAGGAGGTCTCATTCTTGGTCCATATCGTCATAAGTAATGGGATATCTGTGGATCCCTCCAAAACAGATGCAATTGAGGGATGGTCGAGGCCAACATCGGTAACAAATATCTGTAGCTTCTTGGGGTTAGCTGGATAGTATCGACGATTTGTGAGAAATTTCTCACGATTTTCCAACCCACTTACCAAGATAACTCGAAAGGGAGTAAAGTTTTCTTGGAGTGATGAATGCGAAGAAAGCTTCAAAGAGTTGAAAAGGAGGCTTATCACTGTGCCCGTTCTCACTTTACTGACAAGTGGGGAACTTTTTATGGTATTCAGTGATGCTTCAAAGAAGGTCTTAGGCTATGTGCTGATGCAGAATGATAAAGTGATATCCTATGCCTCAAGGCAGTTGAAAATCCATGAGTGAAACTATCAAACTCATGATCTGGAGTTGGCAGCGGTGATCTCTGCCTTGAAAATCTGGCGGCATTATCTCTATGGGGAGAAATGTGAGATATATACTGACAAAAAGAGTCTTAAATATATATTCACATAGAAAGATCTTAATATGCACTAGAGAAGATGGATAGAGCTCCTCAGGGATTATGACTGTTCAATCCATTACCACCCTGGGAAAGCGAACAAGGTGGAAGATGCCCTAAGTAGAAAGGATCCAGAGATTCTATCAACGATGAGAATTGAGAAGGATCCAATCTTCTTAGACTTGATGAAGATGGACATGGGAATCATAGAGAAGGGAACATAATCAATCCTTTCACAAATTATTTCTCAACCATCTCGTTTGGAAAGGAAAAAGGAATCTCAAAAGGATGATGTAGGAATTCAAGAAAAAGTGGAAGCTATCGAAAATGGTAAATCCTCAGATATTAATGTTAATGAAAAAGGAATTGTGTGGTTTGAGAAAAAAATATGTGTTCCATCAAGTCCAGAGCTGAAGAATGAACTTTTGGATGATGCACATAGTTCAAATTTCACTATTCAGCTAGGAAGCACAATGATGTATCGAGATCTCTAAGAAACCTTTTGGTGGGATAATATGAAGAAGTAGATCACTAAATATACATCAAATTTCCTGGTGTGTCAGTAAGTGAAGGCAGAGAGGCAGATTTCTAAGTGGATGATGCAACCATTGCCCATAGTAGAATGGAAATGGGAGAACATCACCATAGACTTTGTCATCGGACTTCCAAGGACATCCAAAGGCAACAATGCAATTTGGGTTGTTGTGGATCGTCATACAAAGACTGCACACATCATTGCTATTTGGGAGGATTTCTCATTGGATCAACTGGCACAGATATATATCAGGGAAGTTGTAAGGTTGCATGGAGTACCAATAACTATTCTGTCTGACCGAGATCCAAGATTCACCTCTATGTTTTGGAAGATTCTTCAACATTCTCTGAATACTGAACTAAACTTCAGTACAACCTATCACCCTCAAACTGATGGCCAATCCGAGCGAACTATCCAAACACTTGTGGATATGTTGAGAGCGTTCTCAATGGACTTTAAAGTAGGTTGGGATCAACATCTTACTCTGGTTGAGTTCTCTTATAATAAATATTTTCACTCAAGCATCCAAATGGCACCATATGAAGCCCTGTATGGGAAAAGGTGTAGGACACCGACATGTTGGGATGATGACGGTGAACGTAAGATTCTTGGACCAGAAATGGTTGAGGAAATGGTGGAGAAGGTGAAAAAGATTCAGCAGCATATCAAGGCATCCCAGAGTCGATAGAAGAGTTATGAAGAGACCTTGAGTTTAAAGTTAGAGACATGGTTTTTCTATGCATATCATCGTGGAAGAAGTTCATGAGGTTTGTAAAGAAAGGGAAGTTAATTCCAAGGTAGATCGTCCCCTTCGAGATTCTTGATAGTGTTGGGGCTATGGCCTATCAACTAGAACTTCCTCCACAGGCTATGCCCGCAACTCGTTGAGTTAAATTCAGACGACAGATAGTGCTGACCGAGTCTGATTGTACCAGGACTGGTCGGTACCTGGTGGTGGACAACATGGAGTGACGGTACACGGAGGATACAGATGGACATGGAGTGATGTGAAGGCTCTCTGTACCATCCCTTCAGGTAGGATTTCCAGGTGGACAATCAAGGACATGTTTTCCCTTTTTGTAATAATTGTAATTTCAGTTTCCTTGTACTTTATAGTTGGGCTTGTATTTCATGCCCCTTTTTTCTTTTCAGCACTCCTTTTTTATACATTTTACTTAGTATTTATTATCCATCTGTGTGCGCCACCTTCCTTCTTCAGACTGATGGTAAGACTAAGCGGACCGTTCAGACCCTCGTGGACATGTTGTGTGCTTGTGTTCTCAACTTTAGCCGTAGCTGGTAAGATCAAATACCTTTGGTGGTGTTTTTATACCACAAAATTTATCACTCCACCATAGGGATGGAACCTTTTGTGGCATTGTACATGGGACGTTGCATATCACCTCTATGCTGGACTCACCTAGGGGAGTCAGCACTAGTGGGGCCAGAGATGTTATAGGCTACCATAGAGAGAGTGGAGATCATCTAGGAGTGGATGAAGACTACACATAGAAGGTAGAAGTCGTATGCCGACAAGAAATGGAGACCTCTAGAGTTTGAGGATCGTGATCGCGTCTTCCTATGGGTCTCACCCTGAAGAGGTCTACGGAGATTTTTCCAAGGTAGAATGTTATCTCTGATATTCAACGGACCTTTTTGAGTCCTCAAAAGAGTTTGTGAGGTGTCATACCGCTTATCTCATCCATCATAGTTTCATTGGGTGCATGGCGTCTTCCACTTATCATAGATGAGGAGATACGTGTATGACCCTTCTAACATCATCGACCATGGAGAGTTGGACGTCGACGATTGGGAAACGTTTATGGAGGTTCCAGTAGAGATTGAGGATTGATAGGAGTGGGTCCTACGTGGACGGTCGATTCCTCTTGTGCTCATTCACTGGCAGCACGGGAACCTCCAGGAGAGCACATGGGAGTGGGAGGCACATATGCGTGCTCATTACTGCCACTTGTTCCCTTAGTTCGAGTAGTAGCTTACGAGTACATAAATCTTTTAGGTGGGCAGAATATAAAGACCTGAAATTTTTGTCTAATTTTTTTTCTTAAATACATGGAAATTTTATGATTCCTTGAAATTTACGGTGCATGATTCTAATGCCCAGTGTGACGGGAATCAATTTCTGGCATTTTGTTCAGGTATATTCTGTAAACATATGACCTAGTTTCTATATCATTTGAAATGGTGCTCGGAATTGAAATATGAGGTCACCGCTAAACTCATAGTGCTGGTATACGCTTAAGAAGACTTTCACCTCAACGATATTTGGTCAAGAATAAAAGTTATTTTTTGGGTTTTTAAGGAATTAATTAAATAAAAATACGGTTTTCTAAACATTATTTTTATTAGTTGGTTAAAACCTCCATGTGGAGGTTGGAGGTGGGGAGCTCCACACCTTAACCTTTCATGAGAGGTTATAGAGGTGGGGCCCACCCGAGGTCTAAACCTCTTCTTCTTGTTTATTGTTGTGGGGATCACTTGAAGTTTAAACATCTTGAACTCCCCCACTTTAATGGTGCCACCCCCTTTTAATTTATTATGACAACACCTCTCGAATTAATGGTGCAATTCAAATTAAATTAATAAAACAAAATTTAATTTATATTGGATATTCCTTTTTGGGAGAGGGGTTTGAAGAGAACTTTGAGAAACTTATTCTCTCCAATGAAGAATGATCTTCCCAATGATGAACGACCATTGATGAATGAATAACACTTCATTCGTCATCGACAAACATCATCTTATTTGATCTCCAACTGGAACAAGGGAGGAAGAATCATCCTTGATGAACGTCGGTGATGTCATCCTCAACTTCTTCATCTTCTTTCCCAACGTAAATGAATCTAAGTTAGGGGTTCGAACATTGTTTTTTTCTTGTTCTTCATTTTACATCGAGGATTATTATTCGAAGTCGCATGATATCACTCCAACGCAGAGGGTGTGGACTGAATGAACACGGCCCGAGTCCTCCAACTTCTTTGTGGAATTTGACGCTAAATGCGGTATGAGTCCCGGATGGGCGATTCTCGTCAACAATGGTTTTGGAATGAAGGTGACGTCCCAAGGAGTGTGCTGCTACTTCTGGAATGACATTTGGCCCACTTTAACTCATCCTATGCCTGTGGAAAGTTTGATGGCTGTCGGAACCGGTGCACGACACTGGTAGAATGAAGGAAGGGAGGTCAACACTCTAGATTTCCATGTGGAAAGCGGCAGCACAACCACGCCACTAGAGGAGTGGGCCATGACTGACTAGCTGTGGCGGTGTAGTTGCAGCCAGCACATTGCTGGCCGTGAGAAGAACTAGTGGCCCGAGCCGCTGGGATAATGAGGAAGGAACGGCGTAGCGTGTGCCTCGTGGTGGAAGAACATGCTGCGACCTTGGAAACGGTGGTGTGGGACAGACAGTCAGCTCCACCAGCTGCCAGAGGAGGCGTGGAACAACCACACCGCGTGGGAGGCAGCTGGCCGCTCGGCCAGCTGGGAAAAGTAGGGCCCACTCATGGGTCACACACGATATGGACCGGTGCCAAGTGGCGCCTGTTTTGTTTCCCCCATAACGGCTAAGCTGTTTGGGAAACCATATGTGTGGCCTCCCTCCTAGACGCGGCTAGGGCAGACCCCATGGGCCGCCAGCCATGGGCCAGACCCAGCGCGGGCCGGGTGGCCCCTATGGGCCGGGTCAGATCCGCAGACATGTTCGGATCCCAGCCCAGACTCGGGTCGGGAGGGGTCAGTCTAACTGGGCCAGACCTGACCTAGACCCATTTAACATGTTTCCACTCTTTTTCCCGTAACATGATCTACGAGCGTCTGATTTATGAACCATCTGCGGAGACAGAATACTTGGAGGAATATGGTTCTTTTGGTATACCCCACTCGAGGATTGGACATATTTGGGGTATGTCCGGGTTGGATCTAATGTAAATCCAACAAGGCCCTCGGAATGGAAATGTCAATAACACTCTGACCGGGCATCCGATTGTTGTGCCGTATATCATGTTGGGTATCTTATGATAGGACAGATCTTCTAGATACATCAAATTGGGAATTCTTGGAAGTTGATGTATCGACACATTTCTTGAGGAGCGGACCCTCTTGGAATCAAGAATACTTTTGTGAAAACCTTGTGGTTGGCTGCGCTCTGATGACTATTCTTATATCCTGTGTGGGTTCGACAACTCGGACTACTCTTCCTGAATCCTATGAAGGATCGACAACTTTTTTGATTGTTCTTGGATACTGTGTGGGTTTGACAGCTTTTACTACTGTTCATGGATCCTATGTGGGTTCGACTGCTCTGACGACTATTCCTGGAACTAGTGTGGGTTCGACAGCTCTGACTACTGTTCTGGGATCCTGTGTGGGTTCGACAGCCCTGATTTCTGTACCTGGATCATTTTTGGGTTCAATGGAATAGAAGATGTAGTGGCTATATCTAATCATCTCTAACTCTCTACAAAATTTGTATACCTATATGAGTTGAGTCAGAAACTTTTTTGTTTTACTCATGATTGAGATGGATTTCTTGATAACATAGGTATATGTATGGGAATATACCTAAGTGGGTTTATCTGTTGATTTCTTAAGTGGTGGTATATCCTTGATAGAATTTGATAGACCTTGAGGGTCTCAGGGTCCCTACTGAGTATCGTTATACTCACCCCTTCACGGGTCATGCCTTTACCTCGTCGTGTTGGATGCAGACAACGGACATCACTGACTGAGGTTGAGTATATGAGGACTGGTCAGTACCTGGATATGGAACACAAGGCGTGACTATATACAGAGGAGATGGACAAATTTGGAATGCTGTGGAGGCCATCTGTACCTACCCTTCAGGTAGGATTTCCAGGTGGACGATCTTGGAGCTGTTTTCCCTTTTTCTTGTACTTGTACTTTCAGTTTCCTTGTAATTTACATTTTTTATTGTATTTCCGGCCCCTTTTACTTTTCATAACTTTTTTTTAAACACTTTACATAGTTTTTTTATCTAGATGCGTGCTCTGTTGTGTGTGTTTACAAGTTATAAAGGCAATTCCTTCCCAGTTTTAGGGAATTACGCCTTTGGAGCTAGTCGCCAGCCCTTGGCCTATGGAAGGTGGGTTTGGGGTAGTCAAGGAACGGGCCCTAGGGGACGGGTCGTGAAAGATTAACTGCTACGATGTTGTATAAACATACTCACACTGTTGGGTCTAGACGATTTCTATCATGTAATTGAATCAAAATCCGATATTATTTATTATTTTAACATATAGAATTTAATTTATGTCTTTCATTAAAAATATATTAATTTATGTATATATATATTTTAAAAATTTCATTATTTATTTTATTGATAATGTTGGTGAAAGTATAATTGATGAATAAAATGAGTTTTACTATAATATGAAATCAATAATAATTTATAATTGTTTTGTATTAATTATTATATAATTTTCTAATTTTCTCTCTCTCTAATATTTTGATAAGGTACTCATTTCATAATCCTATTGTAATCATTTTTTCCTTTTTATAAGTTATACATAGTGTATATAATTTTATAAACTATTCTAGTTGTGGTATACCTTATTTTTTATCATAAAGCTCTCAATGGTGAAAAATAATTGTTTTGATTATCAATTAATAAGGATATAGTGATGATATGAACCTATAAATATGTTTCTAAAAGTGTATAAATAGACAACAAAGATGTTATCATGATAATTGAAATAGGGATATTGATGATGCACTGTATATTGGAGGCATAATCATGTTAGAGTTCTTTCATGGACTCATTAATAGAATGGTTTCCAAAAAATAGATCATTGGTGATTTCCCCCATGTCTAATAAAACTACTAAATATTTTTAATAAGTATGGTATATTTTAGTTTCTATATGAGGTGATCATGTTGGATAAGTTAAACAATTTGAATAAGTTATTATTTAAATAGAAAAAATCATGTTAATGTGGTTGAATCCATCCATGGTTCACCAAGCATACATAGTAATGCATTGGGGGAAGGAGAATGTTTTGAGGAATATTTTTGTTAATTTCGAGAGTTTTAGAAGTTCAACAGACCCTATTAGGTCAACCTAACACATACCCTAAATCATCTGCTATATGGATGGAATCAAATTCCTGATCACCACCACCAATCGATTAGAATTTTTTATCGATATTAAAACATGGGAAAAATTTAACTATAAAGACAAAAAATGTGATAAACATATTATGTCATAGAATAATTTCACCAATGATACCACAACAATGCATGGATTATCTAGTTTATATGATTAATGTTAATGAGGCCAAATGAATGAAATAGTGAATATTCTAAAGACTTATAATAAGGAACCCCACAAATCCATGAGCCAAAATGTAAGAACCCGAACCATCTTTTCTAGTATGTTTTTACCTTATCTAGAGATTTTGAGAAAAGAGGAGTTTCTGGATATTTTTAACGTACACATCGTGTACTTAATGAGTACACACCCTGTACTCCTTCATCACATGAGGTTATGTGATGGCTGTGTCTAGGCCACACAAATGGAAATGTAGGGGTGATGTGGAGGCCGCTTAAAGCGGAGTATGGAAAAGTCAAGTACACGCTGTGTACTCAAGAAGTACATGTCGTGTATTTTCATTTTTTTTCATTGAATGGACTGGGGTCGCATCTAATCGATAGAATTGTCATCTTCTTTAGGTTCTTTGACCGAGAGCATCCCGTATGACCGAAAACATCCTCTGAGCCCCCGATCATCCACCTTTTTACTGAATCGACTTCCATTAATTGCATTGGAACCGCAGTGGTGAGCTCTGCCTTCTTCTTGAGATTCATTTCATTATTTTCCCTCTTTCTCAAGATATAATGGTTTGAACGTTTTGTGCATTTTCATAGATCTATGTCGTTCTATGGAGAATGAACCTTCATGGTTCAATTATATTGATCTCTTGGCATCAAGGTAGGTGTTTTGTTGCCTTACATTGAATTTCTTTGAGTTTTTGTGAAAAAGTGTCGGATACCCATGTATCGAGTATCTCAAGTTAGGGGTTTGAACTTGTTTTATTATCATCCCTAGATTGCTTGTGTGCTTAGGGATATTAGTTAAAAGATGGTTGGTTGTCAGCATGTTCAAGGATCACCCCCATGGGTGTTTTCCCTATTTGGATATTATTAGCCATTTGGATTAGGATGCCTATGAGGAAAACCTTATTGCACTGATATCTTGCCTTGATATGAATGATTGCATGTGTTTCCTACTATTAAAATTCTTTTGTTGTATTTCACCTATTATCCAAGTAGTTTATTGAAATTACTTGGGGCTGCTAAGAATCTTTACGTATGAATGCTTTTACACAGGGCTTCCGGAACCTGGTGTAGTTAGACCATAGGGGGAATTGATGTTTAGTGCTTCCTCAGAGGGCCTGTTTAATTATTACCACTATGAGTCCGTAAGGGGGATTGACTTTGTGATATCTTAGAGGGTTTGATAGTTATCTAATTGATAATAAATGTGGAATTAGATGCAAGTGCTTCCTCAAAGAGTCTGTAGTATCACTGCAAGACCATGGGGGGAATTGATGATGAGTGCTTCCTCATAGTGTCTTTGAATTTGTTTGAATACTTGACCTTAGGGGTCTGCCTACATGAGCCACCCGAGAGTCAGCTCTATAATTTATTGTTTGGTTGGTTGTGACGATTCCACCAAGACAACGAACATGCTTGGGTTTGTACTACTTGTTGTTTAGGTAGTCTGATGAGATACATGTCCTGTTACTTTCTATTCATTTGTATTATAGAACTGGTTGCTAGATTTCTTGGTTGATAATTAAATGATTGAATTTAATCAATATTTAGTTGTGAATGGTGATTTTTAGGATTGTTTACCTTAGTGAACTCTTGTTTCTCTACTGCATTTATTTCTATACTTTTTCTATATTTCTCACTGACAGTGGGGCAGAGATCTTGTGGTGGATGCCTACTAGGATTAGACTCACACCATGTTGGGTCCTGCTTTTCATCCCTAGAGGTTATATGGTTGTAGGTGTGGATAGGTATTGTGGCCCTTCTACCTCAGGTGCTAGATTGCTGGTTAGGGCTGGAGAGCATGGGACCTAGCATAGGCTTGAGATGCTGCTAGATTTTATTGTTTACTTTTAGTACATGGGTTTCAGTTGAATTTCAGCATGTTGTTTTGTTTACTGCTTTCCATAGATACATGTACCACACTGCATCATTTTTATATTATACATTACTTCTACTATTCGGTTTCAGTTGTTGTGTGTTGTTTATTGCTTCCAATATTGTTTATTATTTTCCTTCCGCTACATACTTTACCAAATGAGGGAATAGTTTTTCCACTGACTGACCAAGGCCCTCGCAACTAGTCGTCAGCCTATGGCGTTTGGGGAAACGCACTTGAGGTCATGTGGCGAACCGAGTATGGGGGACTAGTTGAGTGGCTCTGGATTCGGGTCATTACAAAGTGGTATCAGAGAAGGTTTTCATTCTTTTCTATTTCCATACTATTTGGTGACAATAGACAGGGATAAGAAAGAATGGGTAGTTGGTACTTAAATATTCCCGGGAGTAATTAACCCGTGTACAGTGAAATTCTATATTACCTCATAATTGAAATTTTTAGTTTTTTCAAGTGTTGCAGTTGACTATATTTCACCGTTGGGTGATGCACTTGTTTTGTGTTGTTACAGTTTAAATGATTGTGGTTCTATTTTGTTGCAACCCGATGAGATGATGGTATTCCATCTCATGCATCATATAGGCACTGGTTAGAAAATCACATGTCATGCATTTTACCATGACATCTGGGGTGCATTATAAATTTCATGTTGTTGTGATAGTTGTCGTGATAGATTATGCATGATGTTATGATAGTTTCTGTGATATAGATACCTGTTATGCTGATAGGGTATTGTTTATCTTATAGCTTATTTAGCATGGATACCAAGCATTGGTCTTATAGGTGTTATGGGCCCTTGAGGATCAGAATTTGGTGGATCATGGGATTGTTATACTATTTATTTGTTATATGAATTTGTTATGATGTCATGCTTTTATTAGCGGGAGTATGGGCCCTGAAGGATCAGAATTTGGCACATATATGCTAGTTTTCAGTGTTTTTCCGTGGTTTCGGGGAGTTTTGTATGCCTACTTCCCAGAAACCCATGTAACACGGCATGTGGCCTTCTGAACACAGACCTTGTGTTCTTCTATTCAGGAGGAACTACTTTTCACGGTTACACGCCATGTACTTTTAAGTACACGCCGTGTACCTTCCTTCCGTGTGACCCAGCTGTGTAGTCAAATACATGGGTTGGAAATCTCCAGACCAACATGTTGTGTACCTTGTTGACACACCGTGTAGTATAGGTCTGTGTACTAGTCCGTGTGACTAACGACACAAACAGGGGAAAAACATAATGACATGTCGTGTAGTAGAAAAAGAAAACATCAGTCTTTGGCTGGAACAGCCTGTATGACATAGTCATGTAAGAGTAATCCGGCAGGTGAAAAAATATAGGTACAAGCCATGTATATATAATGAACACGCCATGTAGTTTGGGTCTACGCAGCCAGGTAGGACGGTGTACATGCCTAATTAAAAAAATTTCTAGAACACATCGTGTATAGGGATTTCACGCCGTGTAACCATGTTTTTGCAGTTTTAAGATTTTCTCCTCTTCTATTGTGTTTTCAATATTTTAAGTTGCAAACTATGCTCATCGATGATAAAGTTGTTCTTGACCTTGCATAATCATGCCACCAAGACGTCCTCTCGTTGCACGGTAGAGATATGACAATGATCGTATGCCGGATATGGCACCGGCAGTTATCCCAGACACTGGTGTGGACACATAGTTTCTTGAGGGATTCATGAGGTTCATATAGACCTTTCAGGGATCTAAGCAACCTACCCAATCTATGGCAGAGCATACGTGAGTCTTCCAGTAGTTGCATCCTCACACATTGTCATGGGATGGAGGACCTCAGGCTATTGACTCTTGGCTTGAAGTTATGGTTTATATATTTTATCATCTCGAGACACCCAAAAATAAAAGGGTGAATCTCGCGACATACTTGCTATGAGATTCTTCCAAGAGATGGTTGTATGTAGTCTCTCAGGCAGGGCAACAACAGATAGTTACATGGGATGAGTTTCAGTGTACGTTCTATGACTACTTCTATCTGGAGACGTTGAGGGCCGATATCGCCATAGAGTTCATGAACCTGCAGCAGGGTACTCTATCAGTTATATAGTTTTCCTATCATTTACAGAGTTATAGAGATTCACTCTCGTTTTGGGGAATGATGAGTTGTTCTTAAAAAAGAAGATTTAGGAGGGACCCAGACCATAGATCATATCACAGGTGAACGTCTTCTAGTTGACTTTTATTTCTTTGATAGTCAACTAGGAGTTGATCACGGAGAGGGTTCTAAGGGATAATGGAGCAGTGAGCCAGGGCGGTTCACCATCCAGAGTTAGTACTCCTCCTACTGATAGCAGGAAGCACCACCGAGAGTCTACATGAGGCGACTCGAGGAAGAGAGATGTTCCTTCAGACAGTAAGGATGTGTACTACTAGTGTGGGAAGGATGGGAATAAGAAGAAACAGTTCCTGAGAGAATAAGTCGAGTGCCGATCTAGCGGCAAGATGGGTCATCTGCAGTGGTTTTGCAAAGTTCTTCTTACAGCGGCTAGTGAAGGAGGATCTGTTTCCACTCTGTATACAAGAGTAGGGTTACCAGTTTCACAGCAGACTGGGGGCTGGAGTTTTTCAGGTTGTTCAAGATAGAGTAGAGTCCATGGACGCGATGGCCAAGCTTAGGGAGGATTATATTAGGGTTCTCAGCCTGCTACATAGGGCTGCAGTACATGCCAGACTTTTGCAGTAGTGCTGATTCATCATGAGTAGGATCCTAGAACTTCTACAGTTCGAGGTACAATTTTAGAACCCTCAGTTTTATCTTCTGCACTTTTCGATACAGTAGCATCTCAAATATTTATTTCTATGCACACTGTGGAGAGACTTAGACATTCTATCTTTACCTCGGAGGATATGATGACACTAGACACTCCCTTGGGACTTAGAACTACTATTGGGCGTCAGTGCATGGAGTGACCCTTGAGGTTGGTGGGTTTCACTTATTGTGGGATATTTATGTCCTAGAGATGATAGTTTATGATCTCATTCTTTTAATGGACTGGCTAGTTCCTTTTCAGGCCTTTGTCGATTGCAATCGCCGCAGGGTTTGTTTCACATCAAGAGAGGGCAGATATTTTCTTTACAAGGGTGAATGGGATGTCCAGGCAAGCAGAGCTGGATCAAAGCATCATGGTTTTGGAGGTGGTACGGCCCAGATTTCTAGTATATATCTAGATGATCAGGGGACTTCTCAGTTGGTTTTTCCTCCGGTAGTTTATTGTTTTCTCTATGTCTTTATAAAAGACTTTTCAAGGTTGCCTCCAGAGCAAGAGGTAAACATCACTATTGACCTTGTGCCAAGAGCAGCACCGGTGTCCATACCACCTTATCGGATGGCTATCCTTGAGTTTCAAGAGCTCAATAAGTAGTTGGAGGAGATGTAGGAAAAGGGTTTTATCTGACCCAGTACTTCTCCTCGGGCTTCACCTGTTTTGTTTCCGAAGAAGGCATATGGTACTTTACTACTTTGTGAGGATTATCGGAAGCTGAACCAGTTGATAGTCAATAACCAATATAACTTGCTGAGGATTGATTATCATTTTGATCAGCATATAAGATCCATGGTTTTCTCGAATATTGACTTGATATCCGTCTATCATCAGTTGCATGTCAGACCATCTGATATACCTCTTACAGCCTTACAGAGCAGGTATGGTCATTATGAGTATTTGGTTATGCCATTCGGTCTCACGAACACGCTAGCAGTTTTCATGGTGCTGATGAACAGAGTTAGCCATCCTTACATGGATTTATTCATGGTGGTTTTTGTGGACGATATCTTGGAGTACGCTCACACTCAAAACAACCATGTTGCCCGTCTTGAGATCATACTGAGTACACTGAGAGAGCATCAGCTATATGCTATGCTCACTAAGATCCACTTCTGGATGGATGAGATTCACTTTCGAGGTCATGTCATCTCAGAGACAGGAGTATCAGTAGACCCATACAAGGTGATATAATTACTTACCTAGAAGTATCCAAAGATTGTCTTCGAGGTACAGAGTTTCTTGGGAACGGCTGATTACTACAGGCGGATTATACAAGACTTCTAACTATTATCAGCACATTTTATGGGCCTGAATAAGAAGGTTGTGAAGTACGTTTGGTCAGAAGCCTGTGATTCAGCCTTTCAGGAGCTGAAGGGGATATTGACTTCACCACCAGTCCTAGTTTTTCTAGAGCTGGGCAAGAGTTATATAGTTTTTTGTGATGCATCTGGCATAGGGCTTGGAGTAGTTCTTATGTAGGATGATCATGTTGTTGCATATGGGTCTCGGCATTTGAGGCCACATGAGAAGAACTATCATATGCATGACCTGGAGTTGGCTGCAGTTGTTCATGCTTTGCGTTGTTGGAGAAATTACCTTATGGGAGAGCATTTTGTGGTATATACTGCCCACAAGAGCCTCATGTATATTTTCACATAGCATGACTTAAATCTGAAATATCTGAGGTGGTTCGAGTACCTACATTCTTTCGACATTGATCTTGCTTATACACATGGGAAAGGAAATTCTTTAGCAGACACACTAAGTAGGAGCACTCAGTTACAGGCAGTTCAGGAGGCCAGCAATGAGTGGCGGCTTATGACTCTATTATGTGAGATGCATTTGGTGGTGCATGATATATAGGGACATACAATTCGTTCTTATATAGTTGTTACCTCTACTATTATGGATCAATTGAGAATGAGGTAGCAATCAGACTAGAAGGCCTAGTCATATGGGATGGTGTGTTAGGAGGAAACCATACAATGGGGTGGATAGTGGGCGATGATGAGGTGTTATGTTTTCATGGACGTATATGGGTTACAATAGACATTCATGAGGAGCTGATGCAGGAGATTTATGCTTCAGCTTAGGCAGTTTATCTTGGGTCACAAAGATGTATCAAGACTTAAGTTGTCAGTATTGGTGGCTAGGTATGAAGAAGGATGTGGCTGGTTTTGTTAAGCAGTGTTCCACCTGTCAGTAGGTGAAGGCAGAGCATCAGCGACCAGTAGGGCTTTTATATTAGTTACCCATTCTTGAGTGGAAATGGAATAATGTCATTATGGACTTCATTAAAGGGTTACTGAGATTGCCTCGAGGAAATGATGCGGTTTGGGTTGTAGTGGGCAGGCTCACGAAGGATTCACACTTCATGCCAATCAAATAGACCATCAGTGTTGATGAGCTACAACATTTGTACATATGAGATATTGTACATCTGCATGGACTTCCAAACTCCATTATTTCAGAAAGGGATTCCCATTTTACTTCTCGGTTCTGGCAGGGGCTTCAGAAGGGTTTGGGTACATGGGTACTTTTGAGTATAGCTTACCATCCCCAGACAAATGGACAGTCCGAGCATACAATTCAGGTGCTTGAGGATATTATCCGACCATGAATTCTAGACTTCAAAGGTTTGTGGGAGAAGCATATACCTCTTGTGGAGTTCGCCTATAACAACACTTCTCTAGCAACTATTCAGATGACACCTTACAAGGCTTTGTACGGTAGGCCATACCGATCACCTTTTTGTTGGCTGGAGGCAGGAGAGGCAGCTTTGCTAGGACATTGTCTTGTTCAGGAGACCTCAAAGTAGATAGAATTGATTTGGAAGAGGATGTATAGAGAACAATCTCAACAGAAGTCTTATGTTGACCAGTGGATATGACCTCTGGAGTTCGAGTTCGCGGATCAGGTTTTCTAGCGTTTCACACCAAGGTTGGGACACAAAAGGATCCTAAGGTAGGGTATGCTTTCACCATTGTATGTCGGGTCGTTTGAGGTGTTGGAGAGAGTTGGTCCGGTTTCCTACTAGTTGCAGTTACCTCATAGGTACTGGGGCTATGCATGATGTCTTCCACATTTCTCTGCTCCGAAGTTAATTTTTAGACCCGTCTCATGTCTTTCAACCTAAGGAGGTTGAGCTTGAAGTGGATGTGTCGTTCGAAGAGCATCTTTTCCGGATTTTTAATCGTAGTATGAAGGTTCTCTATGGCAGGTCTATTCCTCAAGTATGGGTGTTATGCCAGCATGAGCGTGTATAGGACGAGACTTGGGAGAGAGTGGCTGATGTACGATCGCAGTGGCCAGAGATGTTCGAGGTTTCTTCTTCCACACCATGATAGGAAAATTTGGGGACTAATTTCGTTAAGGGGAAAGATTTTAAGAACATGGACCTTCTTTTCAGGAATATTTTTTCTTTATCTCGAGTTTTTGAGAAAAGAGGAGTTTTTGGAAATTTTTTAATTACACGCTGTGTACTCCTTTGTCGCGCGAGGCCGTGTGCTTGCCGTGTCTGGACCACACCCACATCCATGTAGGGGTGATGTGGATGCCTTTTAAAGAAGAGTACAAAAAAGTTGATTTCACACCGTGTAGTCAATAAGTACATGCTGTGTATTTTCTTTGTTTCATTAAATGGACTGGGGTCGTGCCTAATCGATATAATTGTCTTCTTCTTCAGGTTCTTTGACTGAGAGCATCCCGTACGGCCTGAAACATCCTCTAAGCCCCCGAGCCTCAATCTATTTTTCTAATTGACCACTATCGATTGCATTGGAACTGCAGTGGTGAGCTATTCGTTCTTCTTGAGTTTCATTCCATGATTTTCCCTCTTTCTCAAGATATCGTGGGTTGAACATTTTATGTGTTTTCATAGATCTAAAATGTTCTATGGAGAATCAAGCTTCGTGGTTCAAGTATATTGATCTCATAGCATCAGGGTAGTTGGTTTGTTGCCCTGCATTGAATGTCTTTGAGTTTTTGTGCAAAAGTTTATGATACCCATGTATCTGGTATCTTAGGTTATGGTTTTGATCCTATTTTATAATCTACCCTATATTTCTTGTGTGCTTAAGGATATTATATAAATGATGGTTACTTGTTATCAGGTTCAAGGATCAACCCATGGGTGTTTTCCCTATTTTGGATGTTATTATCTGTTTGCCTTAGGTTTCCTATGAGTCAATCCTTGTTTCATTGATTGCTTGCCTTGGTATGAATGATTGCATGTGTTGCCTTCCGTTTAAATTCTTTTCTTGCTGTGTAGCTATTATCCAAGTAGTTTGTTGAACTTACTTAGGGCTGCTAAGAATCATTACTTATGACTGTTTTTACACAGTGCTGCGGGAACCCGGTGTAGTTAGACCATAGGGGGAATTGATGTTGAGTGCTTCCTCAGAGGGCCTGTTTAATTATTACCCACTACAAGACCATAAGGGGGATTGACATTGTTCTCTCTCAGAGGGTCTGATAATTATCGAATCGTTACTAAAGGGGGAATTAGACATTAGTGTTTCCTCATAGAGTCTGTAGTATAGCTTCCAGATAATAGGGGGAATTGATGATGAGTGCTTCCTCAGAGTGTATTTTCAATTTTTTGAATACTTGACCTTAGGGGTCTGCCCGCGTGAGCCACCTAGAGAGTCAGCATGATAAACTATTGTTTGGTTGGTTGTGACGAGTCGACCAAGCCGAAGAACAAGATTGGGTTTGTACTTGTTGTTGTTTAGGTAGTCGGATGAGATAACTGTCGTGTTACTTTCTATGCCTTTGGATTATAGAGATGGTTGCTATATTTATTGGTTGATAATTATATTATTGAATTATATCAATAAATAAATATGAATGGAGATTTTTAGGATTTTTTACCTTAGTGTACTCATGTTTCTCTTCTGCATTTATTTATATACTTTTTCTATATTTCTCACTAATAGTGGGGCACAAATCTTATGGTGGATGCCTACTGGGATTAGTCTGACACCCTGTTGGGTCCTGCTTTTTAGCCCAACAGGTTATATGGTATCAAGTGTGGATAGGGATTGTGCCCCTTATACCTCAGGTATTGTCTAAATCTCGCCATAAATTAACATTATTCATGATAATTTTTCAATACATGAAATGAAATTACCATTACACATGTCTTAAAAATAATGTATATATCCGGTCGAATGCATTTGTTGGGTGTGATCACTAAATTGATATTGGATACCAACATTAATCTATATAATTAATATCACCATATATCAATTTGTTCTTATTCATGTGAATTTTTAAAAAACAGTAATAATAAATCATTTTCATATGAATCATTTTCATAAATGATTCATTATTTTATTAAATAGTCCTCATTCAAGATAAACTGAGAATATGACATTAAATCCATGATAGATTAGTAAGAAGAAATATACATCTAATCATTCCTCATAAAACCATGTGGAAAATCATAGGATATCCATCAAAATAATGTTTAAATCAAAAAATCTAATGGGAGAGAACCACGATTGTGTACATAATAATTACACATAAGGAAGAATAGTGGTCATAGTCTGTCCTATGTATACAAGGGGATCCCTAGTCAGGGATATTAACCAACTCCATAACATCATGGAAACCTACACCTGATGCATATATATACCAAAACAATGTTCTAGATAAGTGAAGGTCAAAATACATACCACAAGGTGTCCCCGTGTTCTACAATCACCCTTTATGTTCAAGAACCTATGACAAAAAATTTATAAATCATTTCCCATCAAGAATTCCACACTGTCCCTTGTAGAAAATGACATTCCTTCAAAATATATTTTGAGCCAATTTTTTAATCATGTTAGGTGTATAAACATGTTTTCAATGAAAATACAATTTTAAAATCACTTTCAATTGCCATCGAAGTTCAATGATTATCCCACATGCACTATTAATAATTCAATATCATAAACCAAAACTACTAGAGACCATAAGGACATATAGTATTCCAGGGAAATTTATCATTGATAGGGAAACCATCCACTATAATGATTTAAATCACTTAACCTTAAAAAATTTACATTTTAAATGACTAGATTTAGACCCCAAAATCCTAGATCTAAAAAATCATAAATTCTCCATTTAATCATTGGATATAAACATAAATAAAATTATGGGGTTCGATCACATGGAGAACAACATTGATTAGGGTTATATGTAGAAAGTGTAGGACGAATGGGGTCTAAATCTATAGGTACTATGAGAACATTTTACAAAGATGGATCTTGAATTATCAATAAACCAAGAGAGAAGACTTCTAGAGATCCATGAGAATATTGGTCCTATGCGTGGATGAATGAAAATGATTTTGGGTAAAAAAAAGTAAGGGATTCTGGGAAAATTCAAAATTTTAGAAAGATTATAATGGTCTCATGGTATGGATACACGGTTATAAACCATGATTTCACCACGTAACCCTGCTATGAATTTATAAATTGAATCTAATTGTTATGATTGAATATCCACAAAGTCAGAAAAACCATGAACTAGTCATTGAACAACCTCTAGTCCCCAATGTCGTCTCTCACATTTTTTCCATGATAATTAACATATTTTTGATACCATTATCGGGTCATGAAAAAACCACTAGAAACACAACAACCTCACACATTGTTTAACTATATGGTAAATACTACCACTATTCTCAAACCACACACCAAACCAGATATTTTTTCCATGTTTTGACACCTAGATAAAAAATATCTAAAACCAAACATGATGATTTCACACCCTAATATGATATATAACTATGATATAATGGGTGTGTCAATTCTCATAAGAATAAAACATTATCTCCTCAGAATGTGTTTGAGACCCAGATTCACGTTTAGAGATGGCCATATCTGCATCACCAACATCTCACACTCCCACACCTCACTGTTATCCATGTCTGCATTTTCATGATAGATATATCAATGAGAAAATATTTCCACGAATTCTCCCATATCCTATCAATAAACATCCCAAAATAATCATACAACTACTGATGTATCGGATCATTTACGATATAATCACACATCAACATATGGAATATATCTGAATGGTTTCATTTGTTTTGAAAAATGAAGCATTATATAGAATGACATCAAAAAAGATAGATTTTTCATCAATTTTTTTTCCTCTCATTGACATTAATTATTATAAAAAGATCGAACATAATATGGAACCTTGTTTCCTTACTTCACACACAATGGTTTCCAACTGAGGTGAAACTTTGATAGAAACATAATCCATTTTCTCATCTCTAATAGAAGATGGTTTTCTTACGAAAATGTTTTTTAGTGGATCTGAAATTTTTTCAACCTCTTTTGAAGAATAAAAATTATCTCCATTTCCCAAGGAAAACACTCAATCCTAAGAGATACTGTTCGGCCAAATTTTTCCAACACTAAAGATATCAACAATACTGATCATACAATACCTAAAAGGCACCATTCTAGAAAAATCCAAAAAAATATTTTTATTGAAAATCCCAACAATGGGTAGAATATATTCCTAAGAACCCGTGATCTTTAGAATGAAAACCTGAATCATATTCTAGTAAAATTATATATATCATATAAACTATAAATATATTTTATGTTAATATACCATGATCAAATTTCAATGAGAACCCACAACACCATACAATCATAGTTAGAATAGAGATGAAAATCATGGGTCTTTACTAGAGATGAAATCATAAGGTAAACTATCGAGTTTCATATATTTGAAAAATATACATTGTCATGTTCCTATGTCGTTATCATTTAATCAATATATATGAAATAATAGAACTCATAAGCATTTAAATGATCACCATAATCATATCATTTATTCTAGGAGTCCACCGTAGTCCCAAAAACAATTCCAAATGTTATTCATCTATTATTCATCATAGAATGAGTAAGGGATACAATAAACTATAAGGTCATCTATATGACAATGTGACAAGAAGTCTAAAATTTTTTGATAGGTAAAGAGTAATGAAATAATGTATTCAATTCACCACCTCATATCATGCCCCCAATATTTTTGTCCTTGATCATCAAAAAACATGGTAACAATATACTTCATTGACTACCAATAAATATGTTCACCATCCAACAAACCACTATCAAACCGATCATAAAAACCAGTTACCTATATAATTAGAGTGTACCATTGGGTGATGAAGACAATAAACTCATAGTCTCCCTACTATAAAAGGATTAACTAAATAATTGATATTTAACATCATACAATGAAGAACCATATTTTTCAAAATATATGCCCCCTGATCATTTGTCTCATTCACATCCAATAGAATCATTGTAAACAATTATTCTAAGGTACATTCTAATAATGGCTCCTTAATAAAAAATTAATATTTTCCTTTATCAATGCTTTTGTGTCTATATTCTTTTATTTTTGGAGATTATATAATTTTGTGATAATTGATATTAGAGTATTCCATAAATAATCTCTATCATAGGATTTCATTTATCTTTGTGTTAATATACTTTTGGTTCTTTTGACATGAATGTATCTTAAAATGATGCGAGAAGACGTAAACTTACCCTATCTTGAGATCAAGTATAATTTTATTCAACTCAGGGTCATGCATAGATAAATTCATTTCATTAGGGTTTAAGTGGTGAAAGATTTAATAAATGGCCCACATTTCCTTTATGAATTCAACACCTACAAACATTACTATGTATATTTAGTAAAATTATCATAACTCCACCTAACATAGCATGAATTTTTTTGGGGGATGATGTTTAACTCACATTCGTCTCATTAAAAATCATTGAACCTATGCTATTTAACATGATTATCTAATGATTATAGACACACGACCTTGTTATCCCCACAATTTGACTTTACAAAAAATGGTGTATCCATATTACACTTCTTTAGTAAAATATAACTTCAATAATGTAACTGATGTTATACATTTATCCAATGAAAACCTCAATCATATCAAATGATAAATATGAAAATTGATATTCAATCAGTGGGTAAAACCAACCAAGGCGAGACTAGATCAATCCTTAAAAAAGATACAACTCCATGATATATTCCAAGTATTACAAAATCAAAAAAATATAAATGATAATATAATATGGAACAATCGAAAACACTATATTCAATTCATCTCTCATAACTAAGATACGATTCTAATGAAGCATATCTCAATAAGAAAAGATAATCCTCTACTCATATGTCATGAAACTACATATACGATAAATGAGGATTATAAATTTCTATCCTAGTGTCTCTTAACATCAAAAAAACAATAAGAGAATCTACAATGTGTCCCTAGGCACATCCGGTCATAAAATAAATCCTAGTTACCCAAGAATACAACTATAGATCACCATGTTCTAAATGTACGAAAAAATATTATGGAATATATTTCACTAAAAGGCTTCCCCAACAAAAATATACATTTTCCAAAATCAATAAATTACGTATGAAGAAACATAAGATGCCCACCACTTTGAATTGGGAAACCCAAAGAAGTTATTAATGATCATTCATAAGAAGAGGCTCCATAATACCATAACCACTCTAAAACTATTTAGTAGGAATAAAAAAGTTCAACTCTCCATAATATTGTTTAATAATGATCCCAATCCTTTTAAGAAAAATTCAAGGAAATTGGGCATTATTTTTACATCATGACCTAGTTTCCAAACACCTGTACCCCAATCTAGTCTATTAGATGACCAGAAGTGTCACTCCTCATACACTAGAGGTTGTCGACTAGTAGAGGGGGTCTGATAAGACATTCATGGGGAAAATATTACATCATTTATTAGAGTAATAAACCATTATAATTAAAAAAAAATATAGGATGAAATATACAAAAATAAAAAACACCAATATTTCTTGGTAAAAAATGTATGAAATACAATATCCAACTAAAAACAGAAATAAGTCATGCTATTGTATGTGTTAGGTTTCTAAAATGAAAAAAAATAAAGACACCAAAAACTCAAAGTGGATATGAAACAACATTTAGTTCCCTCATCCTTGATAAATCCATAAATTTTCTATCTAACAAAGGGATATTTCCCTTAACTATTCCTGCTACAATAAAGTCAATTCAGTTACCGATCTGGTTTCCCAAATAGGGTGTGAGTAAAATCAAGTGGACCACCACCAATGGTGTATAAAAAAATATCTAGTCATATAGTTGTGAATGCAGTTCTATAATGATATAAAATAAAATGTAGAATTAAATAGTTTTCTCATTATAATATATTATTTATTTTACCACATTAACTACATGGTTATTGAGGAAGCCTATTCATCATGACATATTTGGATCATGTAGGAACCTGATGAATTAAAATGTGATATCATATCTGAGTACCTGTTTTGGCTTAGTCCTGAGCTTGAAGTATTCTCAGTGAGGTCATATCTCAAAGTACCTTTGTGATCATTCATTAGTTCACACGTGATTTCCAATTATACAAACATTAAATACATTCATGAATTACCATCTTACCATTCAAACATCACCAAAAATGACCATGTTTCCATTGTTTTATTCACAAGTATAATGAAAATGTTAGCACGTATACATATCAACTGAATGATCACTTTACAATTCCATTACTCATAAGTATAATTTCCATGTTATCATGTATAAATCTCAATCAACGTAATGATTTCAAATCCTATACTCATATGTATAATGAACATGTTACAATGTATACCTCACAATCGAATGATCATGTTACCATTCTATCTAACATAATTATTTCAATAATTTTTATTCACCAAAAATATAATTACTAATTCAAAAAAATTATCAAATTATTACCCTTAATTAATTATGCAATTAATTAAGTTATCAAAATTCCTTGATTTATTTAACAGATATTTTATCAATACTCAAAAATCAACCACATAATTAATTTTAATAAATAATTATTTCATTATCAATAAAAATTCAATATAATTTATTCTATAATTAATTATAAATATCAAAATATCACTAGCACATAATTAAAGCTAGAATTGTTAATATTGAATCAATGTGTTCCAAATTTCAATATTAGTTCCCCATTTAATTATCTATGTCACAATAACTAAAACTCATACCCAATTTTCTCAAGTAATTAACACATTTAACAATCTCAATATGTAAATTGGACATGTTAGTTAACTAAATTTTTGAATACCATTTTCAAAATAATTGTTTAAAATCTACCATTGGAATTCATGTATTATGTTTATGATTATGGTATTTAAAGGACAGACAACAAAAAATTAACCAATGATACAACATTACTTCCAAAGTAAATCACCCATGAGGAAAATTTTATATATATTAGAAGAGTTTTTAAGATCATGATTGATCATCACCAATACCAGCAATGCAATATTCCATGGGATTTCACTGTAACATGTATGAAAAGAAAGAAGTGTTAGAATAAATCTCACCATGATAACTTACCAGGGATTGATAATGTAAAAAAGTTGTCCAAAAGGGGTTTTGACACTCTAAAATTTCATCAAGGGTTTCCCTGTGTTGAGATGAGAAGTGTTGCAATGGGTTAAAAAAATCATCCACACAACAACTTAAAAACTAAAGATCAGGCATTTACATGACATACAATTCAGTTACACTTTTTGTAATTAATTTAAATGGTTTTCACTAAAAAATATTTCCCCTTCGAGTTATTTTATAAAAAACCATGAACAATTACATGATTTTGAATAATTTTAAGTGATGGTTAAAAGTTTTGATTTTGAGTTTTCAGCCCATTTTCCCTTTCAATAATGTCAACTCAAATAAAACCAATTTTTAATAAAAAAAAATTCAAGGACTCCATTAAATCATCCAAGAATACAAAACCAAGCATTAGTTCTTTTTCTCTACTATTGGATCTCCATATATGAACATTACTCTGCCACTAAGGATCAAATGAAAAATAACATAGTGGAAGAAGTACCTATAAAAGTTGGGATTTTACAATATCCCCACCTTATAACAAATCATCCTCATGCTGCACATATAAGAATCACTATGATTCCATATAAAAATATTGGTCCTTTAATCTCATATATATACTTACCATTCACAAGTTTCCTCCTGTAAATACACATGTTTCCACAATACACGAACTATAGGCACGATATTTCCCAGCAAAATATTCTCACAATGATCCAATACACTTCTGAGATGCTCATAAAAGGACACATATATCTTACGATAAACATCGTACACCTAAATCACATGTTATGCATCCCCTTAATACCATTGTACTTGTGATTTGTGGAAAATGACATTTATATCACTATATTTCCATGGAAGGTCCAATCGGTACGCCATTCGCCAGATTCTCTTCACTACCTCAAACGATCCAATGAATTGGGTCAAAAATCATCCATACATCTATATCCTATGGTGACCCAACCTTTCAGACACACAAATCAATACATGGTCACCCTTTGTAGTCTATAGTGGTCATCACCATCTTTCATCATAGGACTTCTTCAAACAATGAGACATAGCCAAATGTTTCTAAATTAGTTGAACATGTTACGACATCACCTACACCAAACATGGTCCCAACAACTCTGAATCACCATTCCCCATCTAGAATAGCGTTGATCATATTAGGATACCATAATTATCCCCTTAGGGTTCCATCTGTATAGTTTACTTGTAATAGTTTTTATAGTCAAACACTACAAAATAATAATGTTTGACCCAAAATCAACTGAATTCAAGTTGAAATGGTAATAATATATCCTAAAGAGCCTATATAGTATGATTCAAAGGCCAATATGTCTGTAGGTGGAAATAAATAATCAATAATACATGTGTACCCATCAGTTTCTTCAATACCTTTCAGATCCATGAAGTGAAACATAAATCAAGATATAATATTATAGTCCATAAAACCCCATAAAAATGGAATATATCCCAAACAAAATAATCCCCTATCTAAAACACTGATAATGTATCATGTATATGCATTAAATTCACAACATGTGATAGTCAATCCATAAAAACTTTGCAATAGTCATTATTCCTTGGAATCTTCAGGAGACCCACCAGAAAACATATTATCACAATTTCCAGTTTCCATTATAGAATAGGTAATTACTGTAGAAAACCTCCATGTCATTGATTCACTACATTCATCTATTGAAAAGTGTATCATCATGATACCAAACTCACTATCACGTTTTTCATGCTCAGAAACCAAAATTGTGGTCATAGGTCACGGTACATTTTGGTCACACATGGATTAACCACCCAATTGGAGACATGAAATTCCCACATGATCTTGTCTTTCGTGATAAATGGAAAAAAATAAATTAATAATATAGATGATATTATACTAATATATTCTCTAACCAAATGGTGACTCCTCACATTCCTGGTATTACCTTATTGTCAAACTCTCTGAATACTCACACAGCTTGTCCCAGATCTATATCAAAAGTGTAGACTCCACTGTAACTGATACTATAGTAACTTTTTCTTGTTCTCCAAAACCAACAATAGATTATCAGTCTATAAATCCATATTCTTACACTCTGTACATGACTCCTAAACCATCTGAGTTTGTTTCTTCCTTATTAATGAGTCAAACACACTATTTCAATTCCCAAGGATATATTCTATCTAAAAATAAACAGTCTATATGTATTCAACTAATCTACACAGTCGAAGATTCATATCTCTTTTTAAAAGGATATACCATATGATATTATGGTATATATTTACAATAAAAATTTCTCTCAATATATAATCTCTCTGTCACTTTAAATAAAAAACCATTACCACTAGCTCAAGGTCATTTGTAGGGTAATTCCATTAATGTGTCCTCAGCTACTGAGACCCATATGCCAAGAATCTATCTCACTATATAATCATAGCTCTGATTCCAATCAAATAAGAATAATAATACACCATATACTCCTCATCAGTCATAGATAGGATCGATATTGGTTCCAATTTCAAGAGCTAGTCTAACTCTTATAAGGCATTCTAACAAGAATTTAGCCAATCAAATATTAATCCCTTTTTGGCCTTGCATGAATGTGGAACATCCACGTGTGAATATTTATGGTTGAACATCTAATAATATCTAGATTACCCCAGAAGGATGTGGATATCGAAAGTTTACTTGGGATGATCTCAAGAAACCCATACCTAAACCCTCTCTAAGTCCACTTCCACATAATTATATAAGATAATTATTCCCAATAAGTGTACCTTACCAATCCAAAATTCACACATAGATAGCCTAGCTTATAGATGATTCCCAATCTTTATACTCCGGATGATTTCAAGATGTTGGGTATGATCCTCATGATTCATGTAGTACTCCATGATTTCATCTAAGAACACCATGAATGACTGATCCATGTACATATTGATGGTTTTTTTCATTAAGTCCATAAACATTGTTTGTGAGTTTATCATCCAAAATGGAATTATAACTATCTAAAAAAGGATGTATCTTTTTCTAAACATATTATTTGGTATTTCATAATTAAAAACTCTCAACTGATGATAACCTAAACTCAAGTTAATTTTTGAGAAGAAAAAAATCCCCTCAAATGATCAAAGTGATCAAAAATACGTTTAGAGTATATCAGTTCTTCACAATAATTAGGTTGAACATGCGGTAATAGACACACAATTGCAAACTCCTGTTAGCCATCACTAGAAACACACATGTGATCCACAAGGGGATTTACATTAATGGAAAAATCCCTTTTCCTCTATCTCTTCTAGATATGTATTGAACAATTGACACTCTATCTATTCCATTCTATATAGTGGAATAGACACTGGATCAACTCGTTGCACAAGATCAATTCTAAATTCCACATCCCTCTCAAGTGGAAAATCCAGATATGTTTTTAGGAAACACATCCTAAAAATATTCCACTACTTGTGGAAAGCTATCACGCTATACTTCTCCATCATATATAAATAAACTAGAAACCTCTATTGTGATATCTCTCGGTTGCTGATTAGTTTTGTCTACTCAGTCTGGCTGGATATCCCACATCCCAAGGTGAATATAAGGGTCACATTTAAGATACATAAAAGTCATTCTCCTCTAGTATAAATCTATGTGGGAATGGTATAATACTATCCAATCAATACCTATTATTAGGTAAAATCCTAATATGTCAATAATATATAGATTCCACATAAAGTGACACTACTCAACTTTTAGTTAACATCCCACAAATATATAGATATATCGTGAAAAAATCTCTATGGTGTGTCTATAGTCATTAACCCATTCAAAAACTAAACCACTAGTAACAGACCAATTACAATCTTCACATATATAATGGAATTAGAGTCACCATTTTATAATAAGGAAATAGATAATTAAGAATCTATAATAATAATACATCTCACTATTGATGGTCCATCCTCTCTACCCATAATTTTAGGATGAACTGTGTATAGTTTTTCTGACCCACTTTCTCTATGATGTTATCTTACTCCTTTGAGTTGCACCACTCTGCTAATATGGGTGTGCATTCCCATGACCACCACATCTACTACCTCTACTTCCTCAGCTAAAACAAATCAAATTTTAAGTCTAAAAAGTTTTATAAGGTCCCAGTCCCACACCAAATATCTATATATATCCTTCATCATTAATCGTGTGTCTCCAGTTCATGTAGAGAAACTATAGATGCCCCATCATTCTTCAAGACTATCATTATACAAAGGTTGGGAAAATGTCTAAGATAATGACCCGACCAACCACATTGTTGGTAGATAACTCTAGTAAAGACCTATATAACTAATCCTCTTATATAACCACTTTTTTTCCACTATCCCACCATATCCATTGAAAGATAGAGGGTACTACAGCTGAAAGACTCTCATCCATTTTTAAATTATTTTCATAAACCTCATTGGGCATCTTCCCATGAATTACATGAAGAGAGAAATTTTCTCTCTGAATTTCTCCCATTCTTCCCCACTTGGCACTATCAGTACCTCAAGATCCACTTCTGGTGTAACATTTCCTAGTATAAACACTTAACATCCATTCAATAAGATTTTTTGTAATGGCATATATCTATAATTAAAAAATATTTTTCTAGAGTCATAAATGATCATTATCACATTTATGTAAGAGGAAGTAAACACAAAAAGGAATTTCTGAATCCCCCCCACACAGTCAGTTCAGAGGCACCATTACTACCCTTATGAATCCTATAACTTGTCCTTGGATCTTTATGGTATTATCATTAAACATAGTTCTCATTTATATAACCAATTCCTCACATTATTTCATCATTTTAAAACTTCCATTTTTTATTAGGAACCATCTTCAATTCTATTTCACATTTAATAAAAAATTGTTGACGTTCAACAACATGACCTAAAATCCATTTTCTGATGTGTTCCTTGAATGATTCATGTCACAATATAATCCTAATGGCATAAAATGGGAATGCAGACTCAAATCTCATGCCATTTCCTTCCATGATATAATTTTCAGAAAATAGAAAAAATCACAACACACACAATTTGCATCAGCAATGGTGAAATAACTTTCAACTGTAACAAAAAACAACAATAACAATCATCCCACCATTAGTACTTGTTTTTTCACCTATAAATGGGTTTTATTCTACCATACACATTCTCATTTCCAAGGATCAACTTTTCCTAGCCTATTTTTGACCTTTCCTAAATAGTAAGGAAAATGAAAAATAAAAATAAAACATGGATCTAATGCAACTTTGTAACATCTTGGGTTAGGTTCCACACACAGGTTCCCCGAACTAGTCAGTCACATGACCTCAAATGCACCTACCTATATGCTAGATGTTTTTAAGTAGTAATGAGGGTCTAGTAAGACAATCATGGAGATATTATAATATCTTGGATCATAATAATACACCAATGGAAATAATAAACAATATCGAAAGAAATATATAAAAACAAACAACACTAGTATCTAATGGTAATCAAATAGAAAAATATAATATCCAACTTAAAATAAAAACATTCATGGCTAATGTACAAGTCAACTATCTAAATTGAAAACTGAAAATAAATACACCAAAAACTCCCAAGGGGGTCCCAAACCATGTCTGGATCCCCTCATTCAAGCTCAATGTCAAAATTATCCATATAACATAGGGTGTATTCCATTAACCTGTACTATAAAAATAAATTCAATTTCAGTTCCAATTAAGAAGCCCAATTATGTTGTGATTAAACCTTAGTGGGCCCCGAGAAATGATGTCTAAAACAATATCCATTTATATAATACCTCATTTAGTTCTATAATGAAATAAAATATTATTCATAAGTAAATAGTTATCACATTATAATTTATTCTTTATTTAACATCATTAACTTTTGGGATCCCAAGGACACATGTACCTCATCCCAGCTTCAGATCATGACAAATCCTGATGTGTTATAGGTAATATGATATCATAACTCATACTTCAGATCATTCAAGATCATGATATATTCAATGGATATATCATATCTTTTACTTATTTTCAACTAATGATGAATCTAGAAGTATGATCATGTGACTCCATATCTTTATGTACCATTGTTATAATTATTTTGTTCACAATTGATTTCCCTTGTTTCTAATATTAAATCCATGATGGAATGACCTTGTTACCATTCATACATCACACAAATGATGATCATGTTCCCATTCATTTATTCAAAAGTATAATAACCATGTATCGATGTATACTTCTCAACTGAATGACTATGTTACCATTCAATTACTCATAATTATAATGTCCTTATTACCATGTATACTCTCAATTGAATGACCAAGTTACCTTGTATACATCACAATCAAATGACAATGCTACCATTCATTCTAACATAAATAATTCTAAAATTAATTATCAACATAGATACCATTACTAGTTCACAAACTATTTTATCACATAATTACTCTTAATTAGTTCACTAATTACATAATTTATCGAAATAAATTTATTAATTTAACAAATACACAATCAATAACCCCAACTCAACCTCATATTTTATTTTCAAAATTAATTATCTCATTCTTAGTCTCAACTCTTCAAAATTAATTTAAAAATATATTATTAATATCACACTATCAGAAGCATATAATTAATTCCGCAATTAACTATCTAAAATTAAATAGTTAAATATTTTATAATTATTCCCCCAATAAAATATCTATTTCAGAATCCCTAAAACTCATAACATGTTTTCTGAATTAATTATCTATTTCAACAATCCCAATAAATAAATTTTCCAAATTATCAAACTCAATTTAGGAATCCAAATTTCAAAATAATTCTATAAATTCAACCATTGGAATACAAATATCATTATAATGACTATGGTATTTTAATTTTATACCACATACCTTAAACTGATGATCCAACAATAATTACAATGGCCAATGCCCACGATTGAATATGTGTATGGTTTCCAAGAGGTATTTTGATCATGATTGATGATGATAAAAACCAACAAGGTAATTTTCCATGCTATTTCACTACAACAGGTTGAAGAAGAATGAAGAAAAAGAAAAAATCAGACCATAAATACATACCAAGGATTGATCACATAAAATGGATGCACCTAAGGGGTTTTGGCACTCCAAAATCTGATGTAGAGTCTCTCTAGGTCAATAGGAGAAGATATATGGTGGTTTGCAACAAAATTCATCTGCACAACCACATTAAAACTATAGGATGGGCATTTACACAATGTTTAATTTAATTACACATGTGTAATTATTTTTAATGTTATTCACAAAATAAAATACATCACATAATATTTAATTTAAACAATCCTATGAACAATTTCATGATGTGTAGGACCCTTACAAGACATGTAAATATTTTCCAGTTTAAAATTCATCACATTTTCTCTTTAAAGACTCTCAACTCACCAAAAACCCATTTTTAACACTTAACCAATTTGTACTCGGACCCGAAAAATTCAAACTATCATACATCCCTGTACATTATGTCATTTTACCCAACAAAGACCCTCCATAATCGAAGAATACTGGGCCACTAAGGCTCAAAAAATAACTTAGAGAGAAAAGTACCTAGAATATATGGGATATTATAATTATCGACCAACTATCAAACTGAAAATACATGTATCAATAACTGGGGTATTAGAGAAACATTTTTTAAAATTATTTAAATACATTCCTTCACTAGAAAATCATGAGTAATTATAAATATTTCCTCTACATTAATATAATAATAAAGACTATAAATAAGTGAAAGAAACTAACTGCATGGAAAACATCTTACCTTAAAGTATAGAGTATTTGTGAAGGTTTACATAAACCCCAAAATACATGATCCAAATATGGTAATATATTTTTAGGAATGTCAAACAACCTCTAAAAGTAAAAAATGGATAAGTTAAAAATATAATCCATCTATTGTGTAAAATTATTTTTTAAATGAATCAAAATAATACTCACTTGAAAATACAATAATTCATTCAAAAAATTACTTTTTTTTAAAAAAACAACAACCATTTATAATGGAGTTAAATATTAAAAAGTCATTTCAAAATAAAAAACATTCATTACTTTATAAGATTTAAATGTAGTTATATAATCAATTGTTAAATTTTATAATGAAATCCATTACTTTCAAAGACTATGAATTAAGTAATTTGAATTTTCATCTTGAATTGCATTACCCATGTATGAAATATTTTATGATAAATGACCAACCAAACACCCATTATAATTCATGAACATTTAAAATTATAAGACTACATTCCCCTCAGAACATGAATTCTCATTATGTTTTATTATCCACTTTTGAAATAAAAATTTCCCATTTAGATCACATGTTTTAAAAAATAATGTTTATTTCATAAAACCAAAACCGATTATTTAAAATATTATGTTAAAAACCAATTCATTTAAAACATTTGAAGCCATTTATATGGAATATATCATTGTTTGAGGAATTATAATATATATAACATTAACTGATTTGCAAACAAGATCATTTTATATGACTTAATAATAAAACACCCATTTTTAAATATAATTTAAATGTTTTAATCATAATTTTACCCCAAAAACTAAATCATCATTTTTTATAAAAATCATGAAATATGAATTTTATCTGTAAACCATGTTATAAAACACATAGATAAATAGAGGAATATCATAAAATTAATTCTAACGAATCCATTGTTATAATCATATTAAAGGAATCACAATTATTTTTCATTTCATTTATAATCACTCAATGAATCCATGAATCATGGGTTCCATAAAAAAATATTAGTGTAGTAACCCAATACCATTGAACCATTCCTTTTTTTATTGAGGCATTTATGTTTTTGGGTGACTATTTTTTCATCAAAATGTTATATGTGATGTTCTAGCCATTTTGGAGGACACCCCATTCTATTTGTGGGTATGGTGGTGGCTGTATTAGAGAATTCTATTTTACCAATTGTGTTGGTTCTATGGAATCCCAAATTTTTCATATATAAAAATTATTTACAATATACAAAATAGAGGAGTGTTTAATGTTTATTTTATTAAAGGTAAGGATTATAATACATGAAAACCAAAAAAATAATTTTATTTACATGAAATGCATCATCATAGGTTCATCCTTTGTACAATTACTTCATTACATTACATGGGTTTATACATAAACCAAATGGTTTATCATAAGACCTAGTAAGGAAAATCATGGTTAATAGTTTACATGTCATCATGATAAATATTTCCATAAAATTGAGTTATATCATAAAAGAACAATAAATGTAAAATGAGGCATATAATAAAAAAACAATGAATCATAACATGTAAATGTGTCTTGAACATTTATTTTATATATTTATATGAATATCCCCATGGTTCCTCACTATTGTGTCATAATTATTTCATTGGTTATTCACTAAGGTATCATAAATCATGTAATATCGAGAGATTAAATTATTTACCCAATGTATTGGAGAGCTATCAGCGAGAACCCTTAATTTTTCATAATTTTCATGTTTTATATATTGATCATAATAAAACATATCATAAATAAACTGTAAAGATTAAATTTAATGGGGTTCATATAAAAACTATGGATTTTAAAAAAGTTCATAAAAACATGAAAATTATGTAATTTATAAACCATTAAAAATAAATGAAGGTTTTATGAATATAAATTAAATAAAAAAATAAATAAATTTTACATTTTGGTGAATAACTATAGAAAATAAAGTGGTTTTGGTATTCACATATATAAAATAATAAAATTTATTGCTAAAAGAGAGAAATTTTGAGAAGAAAATTCAGCAGCATAACGTGTATGATTGGGAAGATGGGGGGGGGGGGGATTGAGGACATAAGACATAAAATAGTGACTTCAAAAGAAATGAGAAGTTGAGATTTCCCTTACCGTGAAGAGTAACTACTAAAACCAGATGATTGGGAAGATGGGGGGATTGAGGACACCATGGGAGGAGTCCATGAGAGGTAAAATTATCAATACATTGTGGAGGATGAATTGGGAATTAAGGCGAAGGGATAATTGGGTTTGTATTTATAAATAAAGTGAGGGATTTATTTTATTTATTTCCATGGACACCTTGTTAGTGGTATTTTGAAATCCTTTGGATTTCCCATGGTATTTGACCATAGAATTGGACATTTGGGATACCTAATATATTATTTTTGTCAATAATATTCATATTCAATTATATATTACTTATTTAGTCATTATGATGAAATTAAACATACCAAAAACTCATAACTATATTTTAACTCTTCACCGAAAAACGAAATATTTCAGAAAATTCTCATAAATTCACCTTAACATAATTTTGACATGATGAATTCTATAATTATGTTTATCTTATCATAATAATTCTCTAATAATGAAAAATATTTCTGTTAAATAGAAAAATATTAATTTATTATAAATAATAGCAGATAGAAAATCAATAGTAAAATGTGTAGTAAAGTTTTTAACACCTGAAAAATAATTCTTATCATTTCAATTTAAATACGGCTATTTTAATAATTTTATTTCATTAAAGTAAATAATATTCATAATAAATTAAATTACTACAATAATTATCTCATTTATGAATTGTAATATTTCTTCCTGAAGAAATAATTTATCATCTTTTAAAGAAAACTATTCTCAAAATAGAAATGATAGGAAAAAAATTAATTATACAATGGATTGTAAATTATGTAAGTAAGGAACTGACACATAACCTCTTATAACAGATTTATATGACATATGAGTAAGATATGTGATGGTTATAGATTCATGGGTTGAATCGGATGACATTTCCCATGTGATAAATTCCACCAACATGAAGTTCACTCATAGGCAACTTCATCGAAGATTAACATTTTGAATATTAGCTTGGTCTTGGTCAAGAGAGAATCCCGATTATGCTACCTCATTCCCAATATTTGATAAATGATATTAATAAAAAATTCCTTAACTCTATGATTTCATCGAATCTACTTTAAGTATTCGTTTTCCTTTCGAATTTCTACTTATAAAAAATCATTAAAATGTTTAAATTTTTATTAAGAGTGTTTTTTAAACTGTCACATTGAATAATGGTCATAATTGTCAAATGTTCTTCTAATGGTCGAAACCCGACAGTCACAATTCAAAATATACGTTCTTCATTATTAAATAGATATATTTATGTTGACAAAAAAATAATATAACACACATTTTTTTGAAAACAAATTTCACAATGTTTGGGTCATTACATTCTTCCGCCCTTATGAAATGCAACCCCGAAATTTCATCTCGTTCCCTCTATTGGAAAAGATTTGGTTACTTATGTGTCATTGTTTCCTCTAGTTCTCATTTTTATTTTTCATATATTTGTTTCATCCACAAAACTTTAATGTGGTGGGTGGTATTTTTTATGTAGATCCTTGTCTCTACGATCCAAGATCTCCATTGTCTGATTCTAATAAGATATTTCATCTTCAATTTGTATCACCTCAAGAATAAATACATATGAAGTGTTAGGTATATAATTCCTCAATAGAGATATGTGGAACAGATCCTGAAATTGAGCTAGATTTGGAGGAAGTTCAAGACAATATGTCATATCTGTTATGTGATCAAGGATTTCATAGGGTTCAATATACCTTAGGATAAGCATCCCTTTCTTCATAAACTGCAAGACTTTATTACAAGGTGAAATTTGACAAATGTCTTTGTCAACAACATCACGATCTTGGTCCCTTTGATGATTGTCAACATACATCTTCTACAAACTCTTAGTAGCCATAATGTATTATTGGATGTCATTATCATTTTCTATCTTCTCTTGTAGAATATCAGGCCCATGATTTTTTCTCTTGCCCGATTCATCCCAACAAGTAGGAGTTCTTCAATTCCTTCCATATAGAGCTTCTTAGGGATCCATTTGTATAATGGAGTGGAATTTATTGTTTTCATAGAACTCTACTAATGGGAGTTGTGTATCCCATCCACCATTAAATTCCATTGAGCATGTTCTCATCATGCCCTTGTTTTTTTGAATAGTCCTTTTAGAAGGAACATCATTTTGGAAGTGGTAGAACATATAGAAATTCAATTTGGTACTCATACAATATTGAAGAAATATCATGAATTGTTATATGAAACTTGGTTCATGATCACATACGATGGATATTGGAACACCATGAAGCCTTACCACTTCAATTACGTAAATCCTGGAAACTTAATTGAGAGAGAAATCTTCAAAAATAGAGATAAAATGGACAGTCTGGGAGATAGGTCAACTATAACCCATATTTCATTGTTTTATTTGTTTTTATTGGGATGCTACGGATAAAGTCCATAGTGATATCACACCACTTCCTTGTTGGTTTGGGTAGTGGTTATAATACCCAATTATGATGTTTTCTCTCATCCTTAACTTAATTACATGCAAGACATATTGTAGTATAGCTTGAAATCACTCTTTTCATTTTATCCCACTAATAATGATCAAAATGGTCCACATACATTTTCATGATTCAATGTTGTATAATGAAAGTTGATCTATGATCCTTATCCATCAACTCTTTATTTACTTCTGGAGTAAATGGACGACCTAGTCTTGTATGAAATTTCAGTACAACTTCTTCGTCAATAATGAACTCATGATGCATCCCATTCATTACAACCTCTATCATCATTTGTAACAATGAATCTTCTCTTTGATATTTGATGATCTTATCTAGTAATGATGGTTGAAAAATAATTTGGTATATAGTTGATGATATCCCTACCCTTAAGATTCTAATGTCATGTTTTTCTAGGTATTTAATCATGTGTTCTCCTTGAATCATCATCATTAAAAAAACAATAGGGTCTTTCCTACATATTGCATCAACAACTTTGTTTTCTCTTTCAAGGTGATAATGAATTGAAAAATAAATGTCTCTAAGAAGTTACAATAATATCTCTTTTCTCTTTTTCAATTAATTTTTCAATAAAAATTTTCTTCAAACATTGATGGTGTGTGTATATATGATAGTTTTCTCAATAAATATTGTGTCTCCATATCGTCATATAAAAAAAATTGCAGCTAGCTCCAGGTCATTTATAGTATAATTCTACTACTGCAGTTTCAACGGTTGAGATGAATAAGCAATCACCTCATCATTTTTCATGATTACACAAACAATACCTTTCAGAGATTCATCGCTGATAATAAAGAATAGTTCTTTGATATACGGTATAGTTTACTTGGGTGTAGTAACCAATCTCTTCTTGAGCTCTTTGATACATACATAACACTCCGTTCTCCAGATGAACTTGACCCTTTTCAAGTTAACATGGTTAGTGCATTATAAATTAAAGAATCTTCTCACACAACTCCCATAATATCCCTCTAATATAATGAATATATTAATTTTAGTAAATATTGTAGTATGAGTCCACTCCTCCAAAAACTTTTTCTTTGCTGGATCGAAAGATATGCTTTTATTTCATTAATTGTTCCCAAAGAATTCTACCTACTGTAACCAAAATTCCCATTTTATAGTCTTTTCAAATTTAATCTTCTTTCTTAGTGTTTGATATACAACCCTTAAATGATCCTCGTTCTCCTCTAAATTTAGCAAAAATATCATTATATATTCAATAAAAACCAAAAAAAAGTTATCAAGGTAGTTTTTCAAGAATATATTTATAAAATTAACAAAAATAGAAGGTGTCTTAGTTAAGATGAAGGGAATAAAAATAGTATCATAATCCCCATATCATGGTCAGATGGTGGTCTTTGGAATATCTTATTTCTTCACCCTAAATTGATGATTACTTGATCAATGATCAATCTTGAAGATGAATTTATCCACATAAAGTAGGTCAAATAAATCATTAATTCTTGGAAGATGGTACTTGTTCTTCACTACGATCTTGTTATGATCTTTATAAAAAATGCATAGATGCATTGATCCGTCCTCATTTTTGAAGTTACCTATTTAGGATCCATGAATCACTGAGAGGTGTAGGGGTTGAATCAATGATATCCTTTTCTTTTATGTTTCCCCATTTAGAAACAACCTTTGACTCCTTGAAATGAGTTCTTTCCCTACCGAACACACACAAAAATAAGAACGTAATATTTACAAGGTCCACTACACAACAAGAGTATCTACATCCTTGGTATGGTATTGGAATAATATATTACCACACAAAATCACTATAAAACAATCTTTTTATGTGGAATACAATGTGTAGGACATTCCCTTATACTCATGTAGTACAAGGGAGATAATCCTCAAGTATGTGTGCACCCTCATATAACAAATATGTTAACGAATTATCATTGTACTTCTTGAAAAATATTCACAAATATGATCTTGAATAAAATCTTCTCTTTCATATATAGAAGCATATAGTGTCTACCAAGATTTTGTAATAATACTCGGTCATATACCCGAGTCATATCTTGAATCACTTGAAATCACTTATTACTTTATTTGTGTATTCAAATCCTTAGCTCGTAGTGCTCCATTGTGAAGCTCCTGACCTTGTATAGAACTCTAGTTCAAAAAGATCATTGGTTCATAGAGCTCACTAAATCATAGATCTCACTATATCATGGAGCATAAGTTGGTCCTTGCGAAGGTCACTTTTTTGCAAAGCTTAATGGCTCATCACGAAGCTCCTTTCTTTCACAGATCTTACTACCTTCATATATCTCGCTTTCTCCATGAACCTTATTTTCAATATGAGAGCTCTAAAATTATTGTTAAGTCTCTCTTCTTTTCCTGAGGTGGTAGGGGCCAATTTAAGGCATTTCCTACTGACTCTAAAACCTTCCATCAACATCAGTTCCATGTTAGCATCAAATCATGATGCTCTGAATTTTTTTCCAAAATTCACTATGTTTCTCAAAGCACCATGGATAATATCTGGATTTGAAAAGCATGTCGAAATCATGAAGTGTTCTATCAAATCCATTACGCTGCCACAATTCTCCTTCTTCCTTTGCGCTGCTGCGATGCGCCTTCTTTCATTGTTCCACAAATCTTACTTGAAATTCTCTTCATCACTTCCACTCTTAAAGGTCGTCATAATCGTGAAAAACACCATTAACATTCTTCATGTCTTCTCAAAATATATTTCATGAAGCCCATACTCATTAAATTCATGAATTTCCTATATTTTGATGAGATCTTCAAGGAAATACACTTTTCGCAATGCTATCCCAACTCCAAATTTTGGAATCCAAAAATTTGGCAATCACTAGGAAACTGCACCACCTTATACACCAGCTTCTACAAGGACAACCATGCTGATTGGTTTCATTTTCTCCCCCATTACTTCATAATTATTGTATCACAAGTTCTCCAACCAAATTATGATCTTTGTGAAATACAAACCAGCAAAGCATCTTCAGATTTACCATGGAAAATATTAACTTCCCTATCTTTCCTCATACACTTATACAAAGTGAAGTTATTTCCTTTAATCTCAAGCATCCTTAACAACAAAGGACAATACATCATGAATAAAAAAGCATCATCATACAACTTCATCCCAACAATCTCCCTCTTTGGATTTTTTTTCAAACACGATTCATATATCACTAAAATTTTAAACCTTGAGTAATGGGTCACAGATCAAAAATTCTAAGCCTACATGGGATGACTCAATTTAGGAAACAAATATTATTGACAGAAAGACCATAAAGTCCAAATGTATTGACTATGGAACCACACCTCCTCAGTATTACTCAAAATCCCTCTTCACTTCTTCAATATTTTTGAATTAAAAAAATGTTTTCTACAACCACTCTACAACTATTTGGAATCCATTCCAAAAATAAAAATAGTTAGAATAGTTCACACACTTATATGATGAATTCACATCTTACCCACAACTCCCCCTTTATTCATGCCTCTATAAGGATAGTTTTATGATTATTATACCCCTCAAAAACACTATCCAAAGGTAATATGAGAGAGGGGATAGAAACACATACCGTAACCTTGATGTGAAGGAGGTGGGACACCCATGTTCAACCTCAATTTTGAAAATGGTTCCTTTGGTAATGGTTTTGTTAATATGTCACCAGTTTGTTCCAATGTGGGAACATACTCAGGCCACAACCCATTCATCTCTACCTTCTCTTTGATAAATAGATACTTTATGTCAATATATTTTGAATGGGAATTTTTTACTGGATTCCTTGTGATATTGATTTCACTCTAAATATCACAACCCAAGAACAAGGGTCTCTTTACAATAACAAGTATATCTTCCAACAGATTCAGCATCCCCATGAGTTGGATAACTTCTTGGGTAGATTCAACGTACTCAGATTCAGCTTTGCTATGAATTACTGAATTCTGTTTCTTTGTATTCCATCTAACAAAACATTTCCCATTAAGAAAATTCCACCATATGTAGATCATTAATCATCAACATTTCTTTTCCAATCAACATGTGAATACCTGAATAGATAAATATTTCTTAATCCATCATACCTGATTCCAAAATTTGTTTTTCCTTTGATATATCTGAGAATTCTTTCTCCAACAATCAAATGTTATTTCGTAGGAGCGCTCGCAAATCATCTAAAAAAATTAACAACGTAGATGGTGTCGGGTCTTGAGGCAGTCAAATATAATAGTCATCTAATCATCTTTCGAAACACTTTCGGATCAACATTCATTCCTTTTATATCTTTATAAAACATGGTTCTCACTGAAATTTTCATGGAAACTGGTTTAAAATATTATACACCAATTTTATTTAGACACTGTTTAGCATAATTTTCATGAGACAGAAATACGTTACTCTTCATCTATGAAATTAGTATCCTGATAAAGTATTTAATTTTTTCTAGCATAGACATCTTAAATAACTTCTTAATCTCCTTAGTGAATCTTTCTCATGACTTTTCATCATTCCCAACAATGATATTGTAATCAACATAATTAATTATGATTAGATAGTACTCCTAACATTCCATTATGTAAATATTATTGTTAACTCTACCATTCAAGAAATTCATCTTTCTCAAGCATGTATCCAATTTAGAATACCATTCTCTTAGAGCCTGTTTCAGCCCATATAATTCCTTATTCAACCTTCACACATAACTTTTATCCTTCCAAATAAAAAATCATCATCGTTGATTAATGTAAACATCCTTTTCAAGATCACCATTCAAGAATGTATATTTTACATCAATTTGAATTATTTTGTAACATATTTTCACAATAATAGAATGAATGATTCAAAGTATCTCTAAATATTCCACTAAAGAAGGGGTTTTATCAAAATCAATGCCTTCAATTAGTGAATACCCTTTGAAAACCAATCGTTCTTTGTTTCATATCACTTTACCTTATACATTACACTTATTCCAGGAAACCCACTTTGTACCAATAATGTTCTTATTGTCCTTCTTGGTTAGAAGGTACCATGTATCATTATTTTCTATATGACCAAGATCTTAATTCATAGCCTGAACCCATTATGAATTTTAAAATTCATTATTTATATCATTCGGTTCAACTTTTGAATATAGAGAAGTGTGTGCAATACATTTCATTGTTCTTATTATTTGTACCCTCTAATGTTGATCTCTAATAATGTTCTGAGCCTCAAATTGTTTCCTTATCCTAAGATGAGTTATTCTAATTCCATCTTCATCACATGAGATTACTGAGTCTGATTACACTTCAGGAGTAGGATTAACACAATCTATATCATTATCAGAATTTTAAACAAAATATTCTCTATCCTTCTCAACTTCCACATCAATATATGACTGTTTTTCTTTCTAATTTTTTTTCAAAAACAATCAAATATAAATAATAAAAAACTCCTCATGTTTATTTGTTGATAAATATGTATCCTCTTCATTCTGGAGCATAGCCAAGAAAAATTCCATCATCTCATCTTTGGACAAACATTCCAAGGTTTTCATATTTCATCTTTATAATTAATGGACAGCCAAAAACTATTAAGAGTTTCAGACATGGAGTTTTTCTATAGAACATTTCATATGGAGTAATATCTGATTTTGGCCTATAGAAACATAGGTTCTGAAAATACACTGTAGTTCCCATGGAATTCCACCAATAATAATGAGAAAGACTATGTTAAAGTAACATAGTTCTCCCAATTTCCCTAGGATTTAATTTTTTCATTCACCAACCCCATATTATTGAGTTGTGTATGGTGAACTGAACTCATGTAGAATTCCATTTTTCTCAAGATAACTTTTAGACTTTTCATTCTTATACTCACCACCATTATTAGACCTCATCTTCTTCACTGAATATTTTCATTTCTTCTTTTCTTTCCTCCTGAAACACTTAAACATTTTCAGAGCATCTAACATATGTCTTCTATACATAACAAAAGTAATGTGGGTGAATTAATCAATGAATTTAATGATGTACTTATCTCCATTTTTAGATTTCTTCTTCATTGGTCCACAGATATCATAATGTATAAGTTAAAATGTCTATTTTGTGTGAATGTCAAATCTCTTATTCATAGTGTTTATAAACATCCCTTTCTCACAAATAGTGTAAAACCCATCACTTCTTCTGAAAAAATCAAGCATGTCTCAGACACTGTCTCACATTGATAACTTTCACATGCTTCATTGAAAAATATGTCCCAGAAGTTTATTCCATAACTAATTTCCATCCAACAAACCAATGTAAAATGTGGTTTCTAATTAACCAAATTGGAAAAAATTATGTTTTGTATTTTGGAATCTTGTAACTACATTTTCATAATTTTCACTTTAACAACAAACCCATATTATCTAAAGTTGACTTTATTTCCCTCATCACATAGTTGTGACACACATAACAGGTTTTGTTTCAGCCCATAAACATATAGTGTTTTTTGAATTACATATTTTATTTTCCAATGATCGTTGATCCAACACCATTTAACCATAGAGATTTATCATTTCCAAATCTAAATTTTCCTTCATTGAAATCTTTCACATTCATTAATTACATTAATTATACTATCCTATGAGGTGAACAAACAATATCAAGGATCCATGTTTGTTCTCCATTCATCATTCTCAATGTCGTTTCAACAACAAGAGTATTTTGTTCATATATTTATTCAACTTTGAGTTTTTTTTCCACAAATATTCTAGCCAAGTCAATGTGTTCTGGCCAGACAACCAAGAACTCTTTCTTTTTAGACCTAGATGATCTTTCATTCTTAGATTTTAGGATCTCTAGATTCTGAGAATTTTAATAAGCATTTCTTATTCTAGTAACACAATATGTCAACCCATAAAAAGATGTCCAGATCGATCACATCTTTCACATTTAGTTTCTAGTGGTTGGAAAATATTCTCAACATTCACACCAACCTTCTAAGATGTATTTTGGACATTCTTTTGAGGGTTTTCCTTTATAAAATATTAACTATCCAACATTAATTTTTTTTAAAATTTTATGAAATAGTTGTAATATTTTTGGTTGATCCCACACATATTTTCCATGTGTGTGAATCCACCACAATACCAACAGTAGCCATAAAATGAATATTTCCCTCTGAAACTTCTATACTGGCCGGAGTTTTGAATATTCTTCAAAACAATATTCTTACCAGAAATCTGCTGACCATCGACCATCATATTTTTAATTATAACTTTTTTCTTCATCTAAAATTTCTTTTTAGAATTTCTATAATCATATTTAGTAGAAATATTTCTAGGCTTAGTATTTTTAGATTATTCTAATTTTTTAATATTTCTAAATTTGACCACATACGTAGGCTTTATAGAGTTTTTATTATCAGGACCGTTTACATCATTCTTTTCATACATTGAAGGTAAATTTTATTGATACATAGTATGTTAATTCTTTGTAGAACATTCACTAACTTCTATAACAGTGTTTTTGAAACTTTGTTTCCTTTTCTCAGCTTTAGAAATTTTTTGTTAGACAAGTTACAAATCATCTTATATTTCCTTCTATTTTACTTCTATATGATCATTATTATTCTTTTCACATTCAAGAGAATTATTTAGATCATCAATATACTTTTCAAATTTTTATTTATCATAAAGTAACCCATCTTGGTAATTTATGAAGAGTATTAATTTTTCAATTTCCTGTTTTCCCTCTGAATCCCCCTAATAATTCTCAAACATTCCTTTAACTCTTATTTTATATACTATTAAAGTTGAGTTCCATCTTCATCATAAATAATTCTCTCAAAATCCTCATTATTTATTGTTATAAAAAAGGTACTCTCTCTAGATCACTCAGTAATAGATTTTTCAGATTCAGTCTCACTATCATCATCTTCATCATTTTTGGAAAAAATCAAATTCATTTTGATATGAATAAAATTTTACCCTTACCTCTACGAGAGTATTTATCATTGTTACCATGTTTCTTCTATGAGCTTCTTGGTATTCTGTTATCTTTATCACTATCTTAGTTTTTCCCTTTTTGAGGGAAATTAACTACGAAGATTCCAATATATCCACATTCAAAACATTTCAAAGGTCGTTGACCTTTTTATTTACATATGCCTCTTTTAACATTTTTAGAAAATAAGGATAAAATTTTATCAAAAAATTTACATAACTCACTTTTAGTGTCAGATTCACCAGCTTCATATTCAATAAGAATTTTCTTCATCTTTTCATTCTTTGCAGCCTTGAATGGGATTTCTCTATCAACCTTTTCTATTCTGTTCATAGTCTTCTCCCTTCTCATTTCATAAGTGATGAGAGTGATATGAAAATCATCAAGAGATAATGTTTCAGGGTCCTTATATTTTAGTGATGAATATTTATCATGAAATTTGTCAGGATGAATTCATAGGATCATTTCCTAAACTTTAGAATCCTCCAATTTTTCACCAAGACAACTAATTGAACAGACAATGTTGTTTGTTCCTAGTAATGAATTCCCCAACTGATTCATGCTAACCCATATTTAAGTCTTCATACTTCACTATCCAGATTTTATTTTTCCCTTCTACACTTTTTTAATTCCTTCATAGATGTTTTCTAGTTTTTCTAGATTCTTTTATCTATGGGGACACCTTTCTCTCAAAAAACATCACTCTCAAAAAGAGATTTGAGTAATGTATTTTTAGCTCTTCCACTATTCTCAATATTCATCTAATTAGTGTGAGTAATAGGATCTTTGTCATTAATAGCAGGAAATCCATCTTTTATAGTTTCAAGAACATCATATCCAATATACATAAGATAATGAATCATTCTATCTTTCCAGATATGATTATTCTTACTATCAAATATCTTAATCCTTTTACTATTCATGTAGTTCAGATTCTCCATCAAAATTTCTCTTCAAAACATTAGCAAAGAAAAAATGAAGCAAACCAATCCTTATGATACCCATTGAAGTTACCCAGTTAGTATCAATGTATCAATAAGAAGGGGAGGGGTTAATTAGTGATTATTTTCATTTATGTTTCCACTTTTTAAAATAACATTTTCCTCCTATTACATAGTTTTTTCCTGGCTGAACACATAAAACCAAAAGAACGCAAGATTTACAAGGTTTATTACTCAACAAGAGTAGCTACGTCCTTGATATGGTATGGAAATAATCCAGTACCACACAATCCACTAGAAAACAATCACATTATGTGGAATACAATGACTATATTATACCCTTACACTCATTTAGCACTTGGTAGATAATCCTCAAGCATGTGTGCACCCTTTTACCGCAAATAGTGTAATGAAATATCTATGTACTTCTTGAAAAACATTCCCTAATATGATCTTTGAAATAAAAAATTATCATTATTATTTATAAGTAGATAGAATCTTCCTTGAATTTTTAATAATACTTGGTCCTATAACCCAGTCATTTCTTGATTCACTTGAAATCACTTCTAACATAATTTTGAAATTCAAATCCCTAGCTCACAGAGCTCATCTACAGAGCTCCTTCGCGAAACTCCGAGCTTCACAGATCACTATAGTTCCCAAAGATATCTCATTCACAGAGCCCACTAGATCACTGTTCTCACTATTTTTCAAATCATAGATTGGTCTTTGTGATTTTCACTTGTTTCACAAAGCTCAATAACTCACTGCGAAGCTCCTTTCCTTTACTGAGCATACTGCATTCACAGAGCTTTCTTTCTCTATGATACTTCACCTTTATTTGAGATATATTAAATTATCTTTATGTGTATCTACATTTCTCAAGGTTTTATGGTGTGTATTTATAGGTATTTCCAACTGAATCTAGAAACTTCCATCCACCTCACCACCATGTTAGCATCAAATCATAGAGCTCTGAAATTTCTGCCAAAATTCGCCCTATTTCATAAAGCACCACGGATATTTTCTATATTCACAAAGCTCATTTTAATAATGAAGTGTTCCATCAAATCCATTACACTTCCATAATGATCCTTCTCCCTTTGCATCAGCATGATGCGCCTTCTTCATTTGCGCTAAAATGCTTCCTTACAAAGCTCTTCACCACTACAATATGCGAAGCTCATCATAATCATAAAGAACATTGTCAACTTTCTTCATGTTTTTTAGAAATATATTTCATGAAGACCATATTCAAGAAATTCATACATTTTCCATATTTTGATGTGATCTTCAATGAAATATACATTTCTCAATGCTATCCCAACTTCAAATTTTGTACTCAATTTTTTTTTCAATCACTGGGAAACTGCCCCACCATAGGAACATGCTTCTACAAGAATAACCATGATATTTGGATGCATATTTTCTCCCCCTTTCCTTCATAATACTTGCATCATATGTTCTCCAACCAACTTAAAATATTTATGAAATAAAAACTAGAAAATCCTCGTCATATTTACTGTGGAAATTAATAACTTTCCAGTATTTCCTCCCCGACTTATATATAGTGAAGTGATTTTATTTTTCTCAATCTTTATTGACAACAAAAAAACAATACATTGTGAATCCAAAAACTTGATCAGCCAACTTGGTCCCAACAATTTTTCAAAAAAGAGAATAGGTTCTCCCCATGGAGACACACATATCCTGATAACCCCTTTCTCCAAAAGATATTGGAGTTGTTTCATTAATTCCTCCAGCTCTACATTTTCGATTCTATATGGGCTCATTATTATCAACTTAGATATCGGAATACATTCTATAGGGAACTCTACATCTCTTCCTAAAGGAGTTCTAGGTAACTACTCATAAAATAAATCACTGTATTATTGAGTGATATGGGAAATTGTCTATTCATATACATTCATTTCCTTCTACATCTCACAGATAAATTTCATAAAGCATGCAATGGGTGATGCATTTAAAAAAGCATGGGAAAATATATCTCCTTTAAAAACAATTGTATGTTGTCTAATCAAGACTATTATCATTTTTTTCTCCTAGATTTGGTCTTAGTATTATATATTGACAGCCATTCCATACCTACTATATTGTCGAATTCCAACATGGGAATGAATATTAGAATTTTGATCAGATTCTGCCCCCAAATTGAATAATAGATTTTCTATATATGGTTTTTTCATGGATAATTCCTTCAAATGTATTAGATAATAACCCTAAATATACAATTTAAGGGATTGATTTGATATTCATTTCAAACATGGAGCAAATAAAGGAATACAAATACCCTAAATCAATCAATGTAATTGCTAGATTTTAGATACCAGTGATAGTACCATCCAACACATTATCGCGTGCTTGAAATTCAGCCATCATGAATAAAAATAATGAACATTATTCATTGGACTACATTGGGTTTGAGGTTGATTATCTTGCATCATCATCAAGAGTAATTGAAGAAGTGTCCAAGCTATCCACACATGAAATATTAGACATCATGAAGGGCATGCACTATCATCCTATTTTTTAGTGTTGATAAGTTGAGGATTCACCTCAATATGATTACTCTAAGAAATATTTCCATCTTTTCCACACTTGTAAAATTTTCCTATCCTGAGAAAGTAGTTATTTGAATTGTATTCCCCACATTTATTCGTGTGGTAGGTTCCACTTTCATTCTTCCTAATCCTTGATCAATGATCCTACCAAAATTTTTCTAAAAATATAACTTCTTTTAAATCTATCTATGGGACAACTACATTCCAAAAAACAGTAGTTCAACTTTCATACAGAAACTCACAATCTTCTCATAGATTCCATAAGCTCAATTTGTAGAATTATTCTATATATGGGGTCATAGTCCACTAAACAATATATCATCCTTTCCTTTATGATCCATGACAAATCTAGAGATTAAGCAAAATTTCTTTTGAAGTTAATCTCATAGCTTCACACATATTTATTCTCCATCTTCATGTTATGAAATTCCTTCTCTATTTTTTCTCATTGAAAAGTAGAAAATTTATTGGAAAAAGTTACCTAAAACTAATTTTACTTGATATATAAAATATCTCAACCTATGTTCATATTTTTAATTAGTTCCCACCATGAATCAGCTTTACCCTCTAAGTTGAAAACAACTAGGGTGAAATTATCTTATTCTAAACAAACAAATATAGAAAAGATATTTTCTATAGAGCTTATCAACTATTCATAAATGAATGGGTTGGTAGATCCATAGAAATAAGGTGGTTTTCAGTGTATAAATGATTCAATGGAATGTTATTCCATTCGAGGTGAATATGGTCTCTTAGTAAGATTCATGTTATTTCTCATAACTCAAGTCATTTGATTCATCATTCACGTGATGTTTTCTATTACATATTACATCGTAATGCTGTTATTTCTTGGTATATTAGTAAAGACCAGGAAATTTCAAGGATTTGTTTTCTTAATTTCTTTGGGATTTTACAAGAATGCAATTTCTGACGGCACCTGATTCTGAGGCCTGGTGTGCCCGGAATCAATTTCCATAGTTTGTCTCGGGTACGTTCAGTGAACGAACGAGCGGGTTTTTCTAACTTTTGAACCGGTGCTTGGAATCGAAATCTAAATGCACCAAAGAAACCGCAGTGCCGGTATTTTCTTAAGTGGACTTTTACCATAGGTGCGTTTGTTTGGCGAAAGAAGTCAAATTTTGGGGTTTAAGGAAGAAATATATAAAATTGTAAACAATTTTATTTTTGATATTCAAGGAAGTTAAAATCTACCATGGGATGTTGTTGGTGGGGTCCACAACCACCCAACATCCCATGTGTGAATATGTGGGAGGTGGGTCCCACACCCACCTAACCTCCCATAAAAGAGTTTAGTGTGGTGGGGCCCACACGAGACCATAACACATTAAATTTCTTATAACCTCCTTAATCTCCCTTGGGTTTAAATGTGACTCTTCACATCCTCCTATCTTTTATAAATTCTTGCTAACTCGCCTCTTGAATTAATTGGTATCCTCCTCTTAATTTGTGTAGCTTCTCCCTTTCACACTCTCCCTCTTAATTCCTTTAAGCCAACAGACACCTTAATTAATGTATTGAGTCACCTCAATTAATTAATTATGTGTTGGAGTTTTGAATTTCAAATGGAATGTGTTAATAAAATAATTGGTGAGCCATTATTTTATTTTGGGACACACTTTTTGTTGGAGAATTTGGAGAGAGTTCTTCTGAGATGAAAAAGAAGAAGAGAATTCCTCTTCATTGAAGAACGTCACCTTCTCAACGAAGAAAGACACTTCATAGCAAAGAACGCCGAATCCACAAAGAGCGGCGACGTACCCCTTTCTTCAATATCTACGACAAGAGGGGTGGTGTCACATCTTAGGGTACACTTTGGCTACAACGGGCCTTCCAAGACCTTTGTTGTAGAATGCTTCTTGGATATCCATCAATGGAGGAGACACCGCCGTGGGAAAACTGCAAATGACGACGTCAACTTCCGATGTCAACAAATGACGCTACCTCTCCGCAGATCCATCGAGGGATCACTTCATGAGGTAGGGGTTAATTTATTTGTTCATGAATTCTTTGTTGTTCATCGACTTCTATTTGGGCTGCATGTTATCGTGATAACGGGAGGAGGTTGGACCGCACGAACACGATCGACCCTCCTCCCCCATTCGTTGTTGTTTTTGTTGCGGCTTGAACGAAGGCGGCGTGGTGCCATGGCTTTGCGCGGAATCAAGAAGGAAGACGGAGAAGAAGCGCAGCACTGTCGCGCCCTGCCGTTGTGGCCGAACGAAACTATGGTCAGATTCAGGGCCGCAGAGGAGATTCGTAGACTCCTCAGTTTGTTTATTGACGTGCGGATCGACGGGCGATGATGAAGTGGGCCGCATTGGCGTTTGAATCCCATCGTAGTGAGGATCAGGTCCCAGGAAGACCGCTTGTGAATACGGCGAGCGAAACGGACCACCGGAGCATGTCGGGTGGTTCGCGGAAAATGGCGGCGGCATGCCACCGGAACAGAACGACCATGGCTGAGCCACAGCGGGGGACCAAACCTGAATGGCTTAGTCGTTTCGGAGGCCGGGTGGCACGACTTAATGCTACTCCGGTTTCTTTCAGCCGGGGGGTTGTAACCTGCCGCTCCACACTAGCCACAGGTACCAGCCGCACTGGGCCGGGTCGTGCCCTAATGGGCCGGACCCGGTCCCGGGTCAGGTTGACCCGGTTCGGGCCGACCCAGGGGGGGTATCGGGCCGGGTCGGACCGGGCCCGAACCCCCAATTTTCGGACAGATATGTTCAAACGCCCATAACATGGGATACAGGCATCTGATCGACGCACCGTCAGTTGCGATGCAATCATTCGATCTAGACGGTCGTTTCAGTATATTACACTCAATTATTAGAAGAAATTTGGGTATGGCCGGGTTGGTTCGAACCCGTAACCATTCGGGCCCTCGGAGCGGAAATGCTTATAACTTGAGCTTCGGACGTCTGATTGACGTGTCGTCAACTTTTTTGGATTCTTCATGATGAGACGGAACTTTTTTCATACTTCACCTTATGTTTGGACGTAGTTGGATAGTGTTCGGGTAAGATTGAACTCGAAATCCAACCAGGCCCCTAGAACAGAAAAGCTGATAAATTTCAGACCGGATGTCCGTTTGACAAACCATCAGTGGCGTTGGTGATATTTTTGAGAAACTCTCCCTATGAGTATACCCTATGAGAGTTCGGGGTATATTTATGATATGGCCGGGTTTGTTTGCAGACGAAACCAACTGGGCCCCTGGAACGAAAAGGCTAATAACTCACATATCGGGCGTCTGATTGACGCGCTGTGTGTTGCGTTGAGACCTCTATGATGAGACGGTCCTTTGAGATACTTCTTCGTGGGACTTTTTGATACTTTTAGTATCAACCTATAGCTCGTGGAGTGGACCCCCTTGGAGCCGAGCGTACGGAGTACGAAGACTGTAACACCCCGAGATTTTATGAAAAATATTCTTTTTAATTTCATTAATGTATTGTGTTGTACGCTACACCAAAAGGAGCTTGCACAACACATATCCTTGACTTGCCTTTCATTACACGCAATCGCAACCTTCCTTGATAGCGTGTGTAGTACGCAATATCGAGTTTCACTAAACAACGATATGCTATTAAAATATTATTAAAACTAGCCGTTATGAATAGTAATAACCACTTTTTGAAATTTTGTAAATTTTATTTTTCAAAATTGACTTCATTTTTGGATTCGGAATATCGAAATTAGCTTAGGGTGAAATTTTGGTAATTTTCGGATAACTTTCATATTTTGATGAATAGTGGAAATTACTAAATTTTAATTAAAAAAAACTTTTTCAATCGAAATAATTAATAGTGATAAATTATTAATTTTAGTGGTTTTAAAGTATATTTAGAATATATTTTTACAATTTAATACAATGTTGGTCATTGGATGTAATTTCACATTTAAACCAGTTATAAACAAGTGTCAATATTTTGATAGTTATTATCTCTTAAAAACACGCCTTTTGTTTTGACAACGGGAATTAATTTTTAAATTAATTAATGCAACTGATATGTTTTGAATTTGGAAAAATATAAAACATTTTTTAGTTCATAATATCAAATATAGCTTAGGCCTAATATTTTGTATTTTTCTGAAAGCTTTCAATTTTTGATGAATAGTGAAACCACTAAGTGATAGTTAAAAAAACCGAATTGTTCATAAAACTTAATTTTACCGCTTCTGTGAGTGGAATTTCAAAAATCCGAGAGACACGGTTGATGTCAGTAAGTAAAATGTGGTTCAATGAGATGAAAATAATTTTTTGGTGAATAGTAACTTTTTACTTCTTTTTACCACGGTTAAAAGTAAATAGGGTAATTAAGGGTAGAAATGATATTATTATTACCCTAACACATGTCCTAATTCTATTGGACAAGTGTAATTCGACCAAAAACAAACTTTGGAATAAAATATGACCATTTAGGCCCACTTGGATTAGATTAGGACATTTATTATTAATTTATTTAAAGAAGGGTTAAAAGAGTTAAAATCAAAGTTTATTTACTAAAAAAAATTTAATATGGGGTTATACATAAGATAAATTCGATTATAAATATTAATTAAAAATCTAAAAAAATTTCCTACATAGTGGTATTTTATTTGTAATTGTTAGACATTAAATAATTTAATTTATTTATGACAGAACGATGATGCAGTAATTATCTTAATAATGAAATATTGACATAATTGACGTTATAAATACCCAAATAAATATAATTTGAGACTTTTTATGAATTCCACTAATTTTATAGGTTAATATGACATGTTAGAATTGATTTAATTAACATTGTTTGAACTTATCATTCTGTTATGATTTTCACAAAAATCAATTAGTAAATAGTGTCAAAATTGACATAAAATAGTTTTTTTAAAAAAAATATTATATTATTAATTGTTATTTTATTCCTAAAAATCAAAGGTTCGGCCAAATGACTTAGATAAAGTTATATATATTAATAATAAACAACTTGGGGTTCGTTTGGCTTCTTATAGTAAGTTTATTAACCTTATAGTATAAGAACACAAGAAGACATGGTAAAAGTAAAATTATTTAACTTAATGTTAAATCTAAATGATAAGGTTAAAATAGGAACCTAAACTTGTATAAATTCTATTGGATGAGAGGATTTCGACCCATCCCCACCTTAGCATCGAAATAAATCAATTTGGAGCTATTTAAAACCGAACGTGACTTTATAATAAAATAATATTTTTAGTTATTCCAAAGGTGCCCCTCTCCATCCTTATAAAAGGGCACCTCCCCCTCTCTTCCTCACACCACTTTGAGCCTTCATGCTCGGTAAATCCCTTCCAAATTCACTTCTCCACATCCCTAGAAACATCTTAGAGGTTGTGGTCTTCCTCAAAGACCAATTTTAGTTCCCTAAAAGGAGATCTCAAAGAGGCGCTTCAAAGAAGAGGAGGTTCAGACACTTACGAAGCAAATCGGACCTAAGGTAAGGGAAATATCACAATCTCATTTTTATCCGAGATTGTTTATACTTTAGTATTTACTGGGTTTTATTTTATCATCCACATCCATGTTTCCTCAATATGTAATATTATTTCCATCCACATACAATTGTTTAAATCCTATTTTACCCTTCGGTGAGTTTTTAGTAAAAGATATGAAAGGAATCTTTTGTCATTTTTCGTACGAGGTACTTTCTGACTTTTCTGACAAAAGTACGAGAAGAATTTTTTTTAAATTATACGGCATGAATGGATTTTTAAAACAATATTTCCAAGAATCTTCCTTTACAAGTTTTCACGTTTTTTTTGTATGACATGTTAAGAAAGGAAAAATGTTTTTTAAGAAGAAAGGATATTTTCTTCAAGAATGGAGTTCAACTGTTTTATCAAAATTATTTTCCATCTAAGATAATAAAGGGTTCTGTTTTTATCCCTATTATTACATTGATTTGATTATGTTGTGATGGAATTATTTTTATGAATTCCTTTATCTTATATGAATTGTTTTATGATGTCATGATGTTTAAGATTCCCATTTGTATTACATGGGTTATGCAATGATGTATGATTTATGATTTTGTGGCACACATAAGAATGGTATCATTATGAGATGGGTGGGACCTATATCTCCCTACAATGCATTGGGTAAAGATTTTATATCTCATGAGATAGACATGGCTGGAATGGTAGGTTATACCGGTTTAGTGAAACAGGACTGAAATGAGCGTTACTCGGTTCAGAAAGGGACTTTGTCCACTAAGATAGTCTTGGAAATGAGTCTTGACTAATAAGAAATGATTCTCTATGATTATGTGTGTATGACACAAAATTTAATGTTTTAAGTTATGATTATTGTGATTACATTTCACTGCCATGATTTATCCCATGTTATGAAATTATGCTCTCTTTTGCAGGTTAAGATTTCCAAAGGTTATGTTCTTATGTATATGATGTGATTGATATTTCTTTTTTTTATCCTTACTGAGCATTTGAGCTCACCCTTTTATGTTTTCTTTTCCCCAGGATATAAAGAAAGGTTTTAGGTAAAAAAAGGGAAGATCTTTATAGGAGATGTTGAAGATCTTTCACCACGATTAGAAGATTACGTTCTGAGTTTCCAAAGACACTAAACTATTACGATCCTTGTGTGTGTGTTTTTGTTATATACTAAGTATTCCTCAAAAGTAATGTAATGTCCATGTACGTCAGGTTTCGGGTCTCTACAGTTGGTATCAGAGGAAAGGTTTAGTCAACCTTTGGAAACTAGGATGCGAAAATGTTAGTGAGATCCCTAGAGATATTTCTAAGGTATGTCTAGGGATGTCTCTAAGGTTAAGTATACGTATAGGTTATAGTCCTAGAATTGCGCTAACGATCTTATAATTTAACCTATGATGTTAGATATTGAGGGTACTCCCCCTTTATTATGTTGTTTTCCTTATCATGCTTTTTGCCTCTCACACGATTCTTTTTGGGTTTTAGAAAATGGTTGGAAACAAGATGATTCACGATAATAGAGGATATGATGGACAATGGAATGATATTCTTCATGAGCAACCAAATGAAATGGGATTTGGAAGTCTAAACATCATTATTATGCCGAATCAGCAATCTCATAATATGATCAATAAAGTAAAATTTGGTAAGTTTCCTGACTCGGCTAATAAGAGAAAGATGGAGTTTCATGATGATCATAGTGGAAAGAAAGGTCAATTTCCCCTATGTAAATCATGTGGGAAGAGGCATCAAGGAGAATGTTTCAAAGGAACTGGAAGATGCTTTGGGTGTGGAAAAGAAGGACACAAAGCCATTAAGTGCAAAGGAAAAGGTTTAGTTAACACCAGGGATGAGGATAATGGTATTGCTACGACATCAACAATGGTTAAATGTTTTAAATGTGGAATGTACGGGCATTATGAAAACCAATGCCCTAAGGGAAAGTCTCATGAAGAGAATCAGTATGGTCGTATGGGTAATATTTATGTGGATGATAATGAAGAGACTACAAATGATATGTGAGATGAAAGAATTGTTGAAGCTCAGTCAATGGTTTAAGAATGCAGTGGAATGATGACATGTTTATCATGTGCAATGTTGTATAAGTAATCTCACGGTACTATGGAATAAAGAGACATCTAAGGATTGTTACACTGTTGTCCTTCCTTGAGTTTTGAAAGTGTATGATTAATGATACCAGTATCCATGAAAGGTTATTCAGATATTTTTGGAATGTAGATGATATGCGCATAATGAAGGGATAAGACAATAATGAGATGTCTGATTGTATTCATGAGCTCATGATTGATATAAAGACTAAGTGATATCATGGTTTGAGTATATAGAATTTTGAGGATTTTGGTATGTGGAAAGAGTTAACTTTTAACAGCATTCATGTTTTAAATAAGGTTCAATGGGTATTCATTCTTCAAGAGAATACATAATTAAGGTATTCACATGTTTGTAATTTTACCAACAAGATATATCTTCAGATATATGGGGGATAAATGATGGAATTCACGTGATTATTTTCTTTATACTATGAGCTTAGACCGAAGTATTTTAGATAAGACTAAAGATTGGAATGGATTATGTTGGACATAAGTTGGTATTGTTTAAGGATAGAACTTTTTTCGATATTGTTGATGGGACGTTATAGTAATATATCTTTAGAAAAAGGACAACCTGCAGGATGGGCGACAGCCCATGGCGTCAGACAAGGCTGTGGGAATCGAACCCACAACCGAAGTGCGACTGGCCTTTATCGCCTACCACTGGCCTACAAGAAGTCCCGGTTTAGTAGAAACTAGTTTTATTTTATTAAGCGATATGATATATAAAGTATAAGTTCATTTTTGGAACCATATACGATTAACCATAATATAGACTTATAACTTTTTCTAACCTTTTGTTTGAAAGAGATGGAATGACCCATCATTCTATCACATGATCTGCTAACACATCACGAATGACAAATTCAACTTCATTTCTATAAGAGATGAAGTGAAAATTGTCCAAAGAACGACAAACGGTGAGACTATACCAAAAGCACGAAAGTATTTCTTCTAATTCCAATTTCATCAACTTTAGGGAAATGATCTTGAAAACCAAAAATGTAGTCTTAGTGCTCTTATATCTGATGAATCAGATGGTACCTTAGATCGTCACAAATTCATGTCTTTGTGATTGCTAGCTTTTCCATAGCCATTTTCTCTACCACTCTCCATCAGAACATGATGGTTAGATTTCTCTTCCATATCCATATTTTCACCTATGTGGAAACCCAGTGATTAGTTTATTTGGGTAACCGTTACGTTTCATACTTTTGTTTTTAAAGATTGGTTTTAGTATTCCTTTTTACGATGTGGGTTTCGATTAATGAAACATTCGAATAGTAAACCAGTTATAACCCCGACGAATTTCGAGGGTGAAATTCATTTTAAGGGGGGTAGAATGTAACACACCGAGATTTTATGAAAAATATTCTTTTTAATTTCATTAATGTCTTGTGTTGTACGCTACACCAACAGGAGCTTTCACAACACGTATCCTTGACTTGCCTTTCATTACACGCAATCACGACCTTCCTTCATAGCGTGTGTAGTACGCAATACCGAGTTTCACTAAACAACGATATGCTATTAAAATATTATTAAAACTACCCGTTATGAATAGTAATAACCACTTTTTGAAATTTTGTAAATTTTATTTTTCAAAATGGACTTAATTTTTGTATTCGGGATATCGAAATTAGCATAGGGTGAAATTTTGGTAATTTTCGAATAACTTTCATATTTTGATGAATAGTGGAAATCACTAAATTTTAATTAAAAACAACTTTTTCAATCGAAATAATTAATAGTGATAAATTATTAATTTTAGTGATTTTAATGTATATTTAGAATAAATTTTTACAATTTAATACAATGTTGGTCATTGGATGTAATTTCACATTTAAACCAGTTATAAACAAGTGTCAACATTTCGATAGTTATTATCTCTTAAAAACACGCCTTTTGTTTTGACGACGGGAATTAATTTTTAAATTAATTAATGCAACTGATATTTTTTTAATTTGGTAAAATATAAAACATTTTTGAGTTCATAATATCAAATATAGCTTAGGCCTAATTTTTGATATTTTTCGGAGAACTTTCAATTTTTGATGAATAGTGAAACCACTAAGTGGTAGTTAAAAAAACTGAATTGTTCATAAAACATAATTTTACCGCTTCTGTGAGTGTAATTTCAAAAATACGAGAGACGCGGTTGATGTCAGTAAGTAAAATTTGGTTCAATGAGATGAAAATAACTTTTTGGTGAATACTAACTTTTTTCTTTTTTTTACCACGGTTAAAAGTAAATAGGGTAATTAAGGGTAGAAATGATATTATTATTACCCTAACACATGTCCTAATTCTATCGGACAAGTTTAATTCGACCAAAAACAAACTTAGGAATAAAATATGACCATTTAGGCCCACTTTGATTATATTAGGACATTTATTATTAATTTATTTAAAGAAGGGTTAAAAGATTTAAAATCAATGTTTGTTTACTAAACCATTTTTAATATGGAGTAATACATAATATAAAGTAGACTATAAATATTCATTAGAAAGCTAAAAATCTTTCCTACATAATGGTATTTTATTTGTAATTTTTAGACATTAAATAATCTAATTTATTTATGACACAACGATGATGCAGTAATTATCTTATTAATGAAATATTGACATAATTGATGTTATAAATACCCAAATAAATATAATTTGAGACATTTAATGAATTACACTACTTTTATAGGTTAATATGACATGTTAGTATTGATTTAATTAACTTATTTTGAACTTATAATTATGTTATGATTTTCACAAAAATCAATTACTAAATAGTGTCAAAATTGACATAAAAAAGTTTTTTTAAAAAATATTATATTATTAATTGTTATTTTATTCCTAAAAATCTAAGGTTCGGCCAAATGACTTAGATAAGGTTATATATATTAATAATAGACAACTTGGGGTTCGTTTGGCTTCTTATAGTTTGTTTATTAACCTTAAAGTATAAGAACACAAGAAGACATGGTAAAAGTAAAATTATTTAACTTAATGTTAAATCTAAATGATAAGGTTAAAATAGGAACCTAAACTTGTCTAAATTCTATTGGATGAGGGGATTTCGACCCATCCCCACCTTATAATTGAAATAAATCAATTTTGAGCTATTTAAAATGGAACTTGACTTTATAATAAAATAATATTTTTAGTTATGCCAAAGGTGCCCCTCTCCTCCTTTATAAAAGGGAACCTCCCCCTCTCTTCCTCACACCACATTGAGCCTTCATGCTCGGCCAACCCCTGCCAAATTCACTTATCCACTTCCCTAGCAACATCCTAGAGGTTCAGGTCTTCCTCAAAGACCAATTTTAGTTCCCTAAAAGGACATCTCAAAGAGGCGCGTCAAAGAAGAGGAGGTTCAGACACTTACGAAACAAATCGGACCTACGGTAAGGGAAATATCACAATCTCATTTTTATCAAAGATTGTTTATACTTTAGTATTTACTGGGGTGTATTTTATCATCCACATCCATGTTTCCACAATATGTAATATTATATCCATCCACATAAAATTTTTTAATTCCTATTTTACCCTTCGATGAGTTTTTAGTAAAAGATATGAAAGGAATCTTTTGTCGTTTTTCGTACGAGGTACTTTTTGACCTTTCCGACAATAGTACGAGAAGAATGTTTTTTTTAACTTATACGAAATGAATGGATTTTTAAAACAATATTTCCAAGAATCTTCCTTTACAAGTTTTCAAGTTTATTTTTGTATGACATGTTAAGAAAGGAAAAATGTTTTTTAAGAAGAAAGGATATTTTCCTCAAGAATGGAGTTCAAGTGTTTTATCAAAATTATTTTCCATCTAAGATATTAAAGGGTTCTATTTTTATCCCTATTATTACATTGATTTTATTATGTTGGGATGGAATTATTTTTATGAATTCCTTTATCTTATATGAATTGTTTTATGATGTCATGATGTTTAAGATTCCCATTTTTATTACATGGGTTATGCAATGATGTATGATTTATGATTTTGTGGCACACATAATAATGGTATAATTATGAGATTGGTGGGACCTATATCTCCCTCCAATTCATTGGGTAAAGATTTTATATCTCATGAGATAGACATGGCTGGAATGGTAGGTTATACCGGTTCAGTGAAACAGGACTGAAACGAGGGTTACTCGGTTCAGAAAGGGACTTTGTCCACTAAGATAGTCTTGGAAATGAGTCTTGACTAATTAGAAATGATTCTCTAGGATTATGTGTGTATGCCACAAAATTTAATGTTTTAAGTTATGATTATTGTGATTACATTTCACTGCCATGATTTATCCCATGTAATGAAATTATGCTCTCTTTTGCTGGTTAAGATTTCCAAAGGTTATATTCTTATGTATATGATGTGATTGATATTTCTTTTGTTTACCCTTACTGAGCATTTTAGCTCACCCTTTTATGTTTTCTTTTCCCAATGATATAAAGAAAGGTTTTAGGTAAAAAAAAGGGAAGATCTTTATGGGAGATGTTGAAGATCTTTCACCACAATTAGAAGATTACGTTCTGAGTTTCCAAAGACACTAAACTATTACGATCCTTGTGTGTGTGTTTTTTTATATACTAATTATTCCTCAAAAGTAATGTAATGTCCATGTACGTCAGGACTCGGGTCTCTACAAAGACTGTGTAGCTGGCTGAGACCTGATGACTGCTTGTCTGATTCGATGTGGAGTGACATGCATAGCATAGTGGGGAGCACTACTTTGTGACGTGGAACACCCATGGCAGAGGAGCACATCATTGTGAGGTGGCAGACCTATGGTACTCGACAGGAGGAGTACCTCTGTAGGCTATGTGGGGGAGCACTACTCTGTGAGGTGGCAGACCCATGGCGGAGGAGCACTACTTTGTGAGGTGGCAGACTCGCAGTACTCGACAAGAGGAGTACGTCAGTAGTCTTTGGTTAGTGAGAAGTACCTCGGAGTCGTGACAGGATCACTGTACTCATCAGAGACAGAGCTCTTCAGCAGTTACAGTTTCAATAATGAAAATCCTCTTTTGAGCTGAGTTTATGACCTTTGTGTTTACCTAATGATTGAGATAGGTCACTTGATAACTTAGGTATATGTATGGGCATATACCTAGGTAGTGGTTATCCGTTGATTTAATAACCTTGGGTTTCCTCATGATTGAGATGGGTTACTTGATAACTTAGGTATAAGTATGGGGTTATACCTAAGTAAGGGTTATCTGTTAAGATCCTTCTTTGTGGTTATACTTGTTGGATTTAGTGAGACCATGAGGGTCTTGGGATCCCTACTGAGTATCATATACTCACCCCTGTATGGGCTTTGCCTGCATCTCGTTGTGTTGGTTGCAGACGGAGGGCAGCGCTGACAGAGGCCGAGTGTTTGAGGGCAGAACAGTACCTAGAGGTGGACCTCATGACGAGTCAGTATCCGGAGGTGGAATTCACGATGAGACGATACTCGAAGGAGGCTGGCGGGCGAGAGCGTTGTGGAGGCTATCTGTACCTACCCTTCAGGTAGGATCCATAGTGGACGATCCAGGAGATGCACTATCTGTACCTACCCTTCAGGTAGGATCTGAGGTGGACGCCCCAGGAGCTGTTTCTATTCTTCAAGTTGTTTGACTTTTCTGTTGTACTTCCTTTCATTTGAAGCTATACTTTTCAGTTGGGTTTATATTCTGGCACTTTTTACTTTTCAACACTTTCTTTTGTACTTAGTGTATTACTTCTGCTTGTACTCTATGGTGTTTGATTACTTTGATAAAGGAAATGCCTTCCCAATTATCGGTATTTACGCCTTTGGTGCTAGTCTATGTCCCCTGGCCTATGGAAGGCGGGCTTGGGGTAGTCACGACCCAGGCCCCGATGATGGGTCGTGACAAATTGGTATCATAGGAGTCGGTTCCACTGCAGAACTTGTAACTCTGATATTTTCTTTCTGTGAAACAATAGTTTTAAGGGTACCGAGTGTGGTTTTCAGTTTAGGGAGTCCAGTGTTGGTGCGGGTGGCCAACGTATCCATACACCAGGACCCTGACAACTGATTTCCAACATTGTGCATGAACACACTAATTGAGTGTCTGTTTCCAAACGTTTTTCCATAAAATAGATCAAAATAGGTCAGATCACCAGGTATAAATAATTTTACCATGTCACGTATGTTTCTTTCAGGATGCCTTTCCACGGACAATCATCTAGAGCCCCGAGAGATGTACGTACTGACAGCCTGCCGAGCGACGAGGAATCGGTATAGGGCCCTCTTGCAGTTGAGGCACTAGCAGAGGCACCAGCGGTACTACCATACATTGGGCCACCGATGCCACCAGCCCTAGAAGTAGGCGATGCACGCCGCTTGAGCGCGCTGCATGAGTTCCTGTGCCAGAGGCCACCTAGGTTCTGGGGAGAGATGGACCCACATGCGGTTGAGGATTGGGTGGAGGCTGTGGTGAGAGTTTTTAGGATAGTGGGTACTCCAGCAGAATTCATGGTGATCATTTCTACAAGCCTCCTTCAGGAAACAGCTGAGAGATGGTGGAGCCACTTGTTCCAGTTTTGCGAACGGATGACCTTTACCTAGGGAGACTTCGAGAACTTCTTCAACATGGAGTTTATACTAGTGACTCTACACCCTGAGCATGTTCAGGAGCCGCTGCCTTTGCCGTAGGATTTTTGATCAGTATCAGAGTCATCTGTAGGAAGTAGACAGATGATGCAGGGGACCATGAGGACCAGACCAGTAGATGGGCGATCTCGGGTTTTAGGATCGGTAGTGTGGGGCACCCGGGGTGGATTCAGAGCCAGGCATACCAGAAACGGATAGTGTTACTCTTGTGGCAGGAGGGTTCATATGGCACGCGACTGTCCGACCCCCAGCACAGTTGATCTGCATGTGATGGAGGAGCCACCGAGACAGAAGCAGCGGCTGGTGCTTGAGCAACAGCCGAGCAGTGGACAAGGTAGTGGAGCTCCGGAAGTAGGTGGATAGGAGCAGAACTAGTGGATTTCTTTTGTCCCTTGAACTTCTAGTTTCATGTTGTTGTTGTTGTTTTTGTGTCTTTTTACTTCGAGCTGTAGTAATAAAAGACACTTGTCCTTGTGACATTTTCTTCCTTCCTTTTTGTGTACTCAGAGGTCCCAGTTAAAACTGTTTACTTGACCCTCACTTTTGAGAATCCTACTGGAGGAGACCCAGTTACCTCATGCTGATGTCGACAGTTTGACTCGACTCTTAGAGGAGAGAGTAATGGTTGGATCTCTTGGTTGAAACGTCAAGGCCTTACAACGTCGTCCATGGCATGAATTCATCATTAATGTCTGGATTGATTGTTTTAGGAAAAGAACATGGTTCATCCAAGGGATGAGACATGATTTATCTTATCGAAAAAGAAGAAATCATAGCAACTCTTGTGGGACCAGAGATGGCCCAGGCCACGACTGAGAAGGTCCAGGTCATCCAGGAGTGCATGAAGACTTCACAGAGAAGGCATAAATCATATGTTGATAGGAGACAGAACCACTGAATTTGAGGATGGCGACCACATTTTCTTATGGGTCTCACCTCGACGAGGTCTATGGAGATGTGGCTGAGGCGGAATGTAATCTCCAAGGTGAAGAAGACCTTTTCAGTTCCTTAGCAGGGTAGTCATGGTGGCTTACCGTTTGACCCATCCACCTCAGTTGCACCAGGTGCACGACGACTTCCACGTATCCCAACTAAGGAGATACGTGCTTGAACCGACGCATACCATCAACTATGGGTAGCTGGACATTGGTGATTGGGTGACTTTCACGGAGGTTCTAGTGGGGATCGATGATCGAAAGGAGCGGATCCTACGTAGACAGTTGATTCCTCAGGTGTGTGCTTTCACTGGCAGTATGAGAACCTCCATGTGAGCACATGGGAGAGGAAGGCTCAGACGCTTGCCCAATACCACTTTTGTATCCCCAGTTTGTGTTAAAGCTTTACGGGTACGTAAAGACCTGTGGTGGGAGTATTGCAAAGACCCAAAAATTTTAAGGAAATTTTTTTCTTAATTTCATTGAGATTTTACAAGAACGCAGTTTCTGACGGCACCTGATTCCGAGGCCCGGTGTGCCCGGAATCAACTTCTGAAGTTTAGCCCGAGTACGTTCAGTGAACGAACAAGCGGGTTTTTCTAACATTTGAACCGGTGCATGGAATCGAAATATGAGGGCACTTATGAAACCATAACGCCAGTATTTGCTTAAGTGGACTTTTACCATAGGTGTGTTTGTTCGGGGAAAAAGATAAATTTTGGGGTTTAAGGAAGAAATAAATAAAATTGCGACCAATTTTATTTTTGATATTATTGGAATTTAAAATCTACCATGGGACGTTTTTGGTGGGGTCCACAACCTCCCAACATCCCGTGTGTGAATATGTGGGAGGTGGGGCCCACACCCACCTAACCTCCCATAGGAGAGTTTAGTGTGGTGGGGCCCACACGAGACCATAACCCCTTAAATTTATTATAACCCCCTTAAACTCCCTTGGTTTAAAATGTGACTTTTAACATCCTCCTCTCTTTAATAAATTCTTGCTAACTCACCTCTTGAATTAATTGGTAACCTCCTCTTAATTTGTGTAACTTCTCTCTTTCACACTCTCCCTCTTAATTCTTTTAAGCCAACACACACCTTAATTAATGCATTGCGTCTCCTCAATTAATTAATTAAGTGCCTGAGTTTTGAATTTCAAATGGAATGTCTTAATAAAATAATTGGTGAGCCAATGTTTTATTTTGGGACAAACTTTGTGTTGGAGAATTTGGAGATAGTTATTGTGAGAAGAAGAAGAAGAAGATAATTCCTCTTGGTTGAAGAACGACGCCTTCTCAACAAAGAACGACACTTCATAGCAAAGAACGCATACTCCACAAAGAGAAGTGACATACCCATTTCTTCCTTCTCTGCGACAAGAGGTGCGGCATCATATCATTGGGTACACTTTGGAGACAATGGGCCTTCCAAGACCTTCGACGAAGAATGCTTCTTAGATATCCATCAAAGGAGGATACAACGCCGTGGGAAAACTGAAAATGACGACGTCACCTTCCGATGTCAATAAATGATGCTTCCTCTCCGCAGATCCATCGAGGGATCACTTCACGAGGTAGTGGTTAATTTATTTGTTCGTGAATTCTTTGTCGTTCATTGACTTCTATTTGGGCCGCCTGTTATCATGATAAAGGGAGAGGTCGGACCGCACGAACACGGCCGACCCCCCCTGCCTTTGATGTTTTTTTGTTGCTGCTCGAACGAAGGCGGCGCGGTGCCACGGCTCCGCGCGGAATCAGGAAGGAACACTGTGAAGAAGCGCGACACCGTCACACAACACCATTGAGGCCGAATGAAACCGTGGTCAGAGTCGGGGCCATAGAGGCGATTCGAAGACTCCTCATTTTATTTATTGACGTGTGGATCGATGGGAGATTACTATGTGGGCCGAATTGGCATTTGAAACCCTTCATAGTGATGATCTGGTCCCGAGAAGACCTCTGGCGAAGACAGAGAGCGAAACGGTCCACCGGAGCGCGTCCGGTGGTATGCAGAAAACGGCGGTGGTGCGCCACACCGGCGCGGCGGCGCCAGTAACCGGCAGCGGTGGCATACCGTCATAGCAGAACCGCCACAGCTGAGCCACGGCGGGGGATCAAACCGGAATCGCTTAGCCATTCCGGAGGCAGGGCAGCTCGACTTAATGTCTCGCCGGTTTCTTTCAGCCGGGGGGTTGTAACCCCCCGCTCCACGCTTGCCACGAGGACCGGCCACACTGGGCCACCCAAACCAGGCCCGGCCGCGCCGCACCGGCCGAACCTGGACCTGGGTCGGGTCTCCCTGGTTCGGGCCGACCCGGGGGGGGGGGGGGGGGGGGGGGGGGGGTAACGGGCCAGGTCAACCGGCCCCGAACCCCCTATTTTTGGACATATCCGTTCAAATTCCCATAACATAGGCTACGGACCTCCGATCGATGCACCATTAGTTTCGATGCGATCCTTGGATCAAGACGGCCGTTTCGGTATAATACACTCAAGGTTTAGGAGAACATTGGGTACGACCGGGTTGGTTCGAACCCGTAACCAACTGGGCCCTCAGAGCGGAAACGATTATAACTTGAGCTCCGGACGTCCGATTGATGTGCCATCAACTTTGTTGGATTCCTCTTGATGAGATGATACTTTTGGAATACTTCTCCTGAGGTTTGGACGCTGTTGGATAGTGGCAGGGTTGAATTAAACCCCTAGTCCAACCGGGCCCCTAGAACGGAAAAGCTGATAACTTTCAGACCGAATGTCCGTTTGACGAACTGTCAGTGGTATTGGTGATTTCGTTGAGAAAAGGTCCCTATGAGAATACCATATGAGAGTTTGGGGTAAAAATGAGATATGGCCAGGTTGGTTCGCACACGAAACTAACTGGGCCCCTGGGATGAAAAGGCTAATCACTCACATACCGGGCATCCGATTGATGTGCCTTCTATTGCGTTGAGACCCCTATGACAAGGTGGTCCTTTGAGATACTTCTTCTAGTGACTTTGTGATACTTGGAGTATCGGCCTGTAGCTCGTGGAGCGGACCCTCTTGGAGATGAGTGTACGGAGTACGGAGACCGTGTAGCTGGCTGAGACCTGATGACTGCTTGTCTGATTCGATTCGGAGTGACTTGCATAGCCCAGTGGGGAGAACTACATTGTGAGGTGGCAGACCCATAGCAGAGGAGCACTACTTTGTGAGGTGGCAGACCCGTAGTACTCGACAGGAGGAGTACCTCTGTAGGCTATGAGGGGGAGCACTACTGTGTGAGGTGGCAGACTCATAGCGGAGGAGCACTACTTTTTGAGGTGGTAGACCCGTGGTACTCGATTGGAGGAGTACCTCAGTAGTCTTAGGTTAGTGAGCACTACCTCAGAGTCATGACAGGATCACTGTACTCATCAGAGACGGAGCTCTTCAGCAGTTACGGTTTCAATAATGAAAATACTGGTTTGAGCTGAGTCTATGACCTTTGTGTTTACCTCATGATTGAGATTGGTCACTTGATAACATATGAATATGTATGGGCATATACCTAGGTAGTGGTTATCCGTTGATTTAATATCCTTGTCTTTCCTCATGATTGATATAGGATACATGATAACTTAGGTATAATTATGGGCTTATACATAAGTAAAGGTTATCTGTTGATATCATTCTTTGTGGTTATCCTTGTTGGATTTAGTGAGACCTTGTGGGTCTCGGGGTCCCTACTGAGTATCGTATACTCACCCCTGCATAGGCTATTCCCACACCTTGTTATGTGGGTTGCAGACGGCGGGCAGGGCCGACAGAGGCCGAGTGTTTGAGGACTGTACAGTACCCGGAGGTGGACCTCATGACGAGTCAGTATCCGGAGGTGGACATCATGACGAGACGATACTCGGAGGAGGTTGATGGGAGAGAGTGTTTTGGAGGCTATCTGTACCTACCCTTTAGGTAGGATCCGTAGTGGAAGATCCAGGAGTTGCGCTATTTGTACCTACCCTTCAGGTAGGATCCGAGGTGGACGACCCAAGAGCTGCTTCTATTCTTCCAACAATTTTTTTTTTCTGTTGTACTTCCTTTCAGTTGTAGCAGTACTTTTCAGTTGGGTTTGTATTCTGGCCCTTTTCACTTTTCAACACTTTCTTTTGTACATAGTGTATTACTTCCTCTTGTACTATGTGGTGTTTTTTTACTTTTATAAAGGAAATTCCTTCCCAGTTATCAGGATTTACGCCTTTGGTACTAGTCACCAGCCCCTACCCTATGGAAGCCAGGCTTGGGGTAGTCACGACAAGGGCCCCGAGGACGGGTCGTGACACTATTTTTCTCACCATTTACACTATTTCTTTTTATTTCTCTCTTTATTCCAAAAGAAGAAAATAATTGTGAGAAATTTTTTTATTTAAGAGTTTTATAGCACTAAATTAATTATATGTCTTAAAACATCATTATTAAATACGTTATAAATAATTAAAATTACATTATATGTAAATACTACATTATGGATCATAAAATACTTATATTTAAGAAAATATATGCCCTGGGAGTGTCAAACTAGGAGTGGATAAAGGCCTGTTGTCAGGTACTAGGTTACTTCGGGTCTTTCCCAATACACCTTTTTAGAGTTCCTACCCATTGGTAAATTTTTGCTAGATCCTCATCCACTTGTTCATATATATTCAAGGATTTGTTTCCCCATAAATAACTTACTTAATATTTCACCAAAATACTAGGATGTTTTAATATGTTCAAAAATTTATATGGGGTTCTTACTAAATTTTTAAAATCCTAATTTCCATAAATAACTAAACTTCCCTTTTATACTATATATGGAATCCAACATTTTTCAAACATAAATGTTTTTTATAGTATTCAACATAAATTTTAATTTAATGATTAGTTTCTTGTAAATAAGGTATATAATACAAGAAACCACAAATCACTCTTCTAATACACATTCATATATTCAATATAGCTCATCATAATCACTTTGATAGTAACTCATAAACTGGGAAGGTTCATTATAGGAAAGGGTTATCATAAGAACCAATAATTGAAACCCAGGAAAATAGTTAACATTGGATCATGAGAAATCTTGAAAACTAAATTGAGGTAAATCGTGAAGGTATGATACAAGGAAAATGAGGAATATAATAAATAAAATAACATGAATCATTACTTTTAAATGTGTCTATTATATTTATTTTACACATTTGTAAGCATATCACCATGGTTTATCACCGTGGATTCATACAAATTACCGTGGTTATTCACCAAGGTATCATAAAACATGTCACCATTATATGTTAAATTTGTTACCCTATGTATCAAAGAACAATCAGGGCACACCCATAATATTTCATAATTTCTATTTTATCCACATATATCATAATAAAAAATCTCATCAACAACCCTAGGAGAATAATAGGAATGAGTTTCAAATCTAAAACATTTATTTTAAAAAATTTCTTGAAAACACGATCATTATGTATTTTTCTCCCCCATGTAAAGGGAAAGAGGGTTTTATTTATGCCAATTATTGAATAAAATAATTACTTATTACATCTTGGTGAATTACCATGTAAGAGAATGTGGGTTGGGTATTCAGACAATGAAAATAAACGAATTTCATTAGAAAAAGAGAGAAATTATGAGTTGAAAATTAAGAAGCATAAAGAGTATGAAACATGGTCATATAAAAGAATAAAAGAAATGGTACAAGGATATACCATTAATAAAATACTCATAATATAGTAAAGGGGTAAAATAATATTGAAATATGATTTTTTTTTGAAAATTTACAAGAAATACCACATAAGAATGAGACTTTAAAGGAAAAAATAGAACTCGATATTTTCATTACATTGATGTGTAAATCCTAAAACTCAATTATTGTGACCATGGGGTAATAAACACCCCATGGGGGGACTCCTTGGGAATTAAAAATACTATATCAGAGTGTATGAATATTTGAAAAGAATGTTCACAGAGAAATATGTGTGTATTTATAAAAAAAGTGATGTATTTTTTATTGATTTCATTGGACACCTCAGTAGTGGTATTTGCAAGACAATAAAACATACCATGGTATTATAACATGTTATTGGTAATTTGGGACACATAATATATTATTTTAATATTAATGATTCTACCATAATTTTATATTACTTATATTATTATTATTATTATGTCACAAAACATACCAAAAACTAAAAACTGTATTATTATTATTCATAAGAAAACAAAAATATTATAATAAATTCTCATAAATTGACCATAAAATAATTTCAATGGGACGAGTTCAAAAATTTTATTTATATTTTTCATTAAAGTTATCTAATTATGATAAATTTTACATTTAAATAGAATAATAATCACTTATTAAAAAATATCTAATAGAAAATGCATATTAAAATTTCAAACACATAAAAAAATATTTTCATTTGAATTTCAATATGAGTGTTTTAATCATAATATTTATTTAAATAGTTATTATTAATAATACCTTAATTTACTAAAATAACTATATTATTTCTAAAAATTATAACTTTAGAATGAAAAATTGTAACGCCCTACCCCAGTTACCCTGAGTCGGTGCATTATTACATTTCATTGACCTGATACAAGGAATCATGTCCCGAAAGACCGATTAGTTTACTAGACTTGTAAGTACTAGATACATTCATAACTTTTACATATCGTCATGAAAAAAAATAAAAAACATTTTTCCCCTTTTGATCAAACTTATATACTTATCCTATACCTATAGGTCAACTATAAAAATACATCTTCACATCTGGGGAAAAATAAGACATATAAAGGGGTGAGCTCAGATGCTCAGTAAGGAGAACAATATAACAGAAACATTCATAAATAAGCCTAATCATTTAAGGAATTGTATTTGAAAAAAACAAAAGAATTTTAAACATAAACCTCAGAATAATATAGAAAAGTTGAAATCAAATTATTCCATTTACTTATTCAAATGTATATTCTACTAGTCGAATAATCAATTGCAGTATCAATATCCAATTTCATAATGATGTAATTCATAACGCCAGACATCATAACCACATAGTTAAGGACTTATGCCAAGACTACAAATAATATTGTCTGAAGGACTTTTCCCAAGACACTATTTTTTCTTAGGAGACCAACTAATACATCGAGGAGTTATAGCGGGCTCCACCCGTCACATACTAAGTCCAATGCATTCCTCATATGAAAAGGTTTAAACATAACATAAATATTTGTATTAAAAATAGCATACGAAATGTAAATACTTTATTCATAAATGATGAGTGGTATAAGAATAACAAATTCACAGTCAACCATATCACAAAACCTTCAATACAATATGGATGATTTGTATCATAATAAATCAATGTCAAACAAGCTTAAAATCCATCAAAGGATGTTGACATAGATGAAATCAAAAAATTTTTTACAGAAATATATCTTTCTATTTTGAAATCATTTAAAAGTCATATAATTATAAAAAAACTTATTTTGAAAAAATTATTATATTCTTGTAAGTTATATTTCAATGATGTTATAATGGCATAAAATAGACGCACTCGCCATATAAGTTTAAAGAGTCATTCTTACCTTAATTTTGTCGAAAGGGTCATAAAGGACCTTGTTTGGAATACAATGGAAATATTCATTTCGAACCATATAATTTCAAATAAGGGGATAAATTTCTTTAAACTATTGTCTAGTAAATATTAAATATGTTTTTAAATACATTTTTTAGAAAACACGGATGTGGATGATAAAGAGGTCCTAGTAGATACTTACGTAAAAACAACCTCGGATAATAAAGAGATTGTGAAATTAACCCTTACCTTGTAATTTACCTTGGTAGAGGGTACATTAACCTCCGATATAATATTTAAATCATTGTTATTTAATCATTTAAGAACCATATATGTAAATATGATATCATATTGGTTCTTCTAATATTTCTTTGTTAATAATATTTTAGTAGTATCATCATTTTGGGTGTTAACTGATTCATTTTTCTTTATATGCTTTGTTACATAAGACATGTTTGTTATGAATATTATGTATTTGATTCATATACAGAATTATATTATGTTCATAAACATTATTTTTGATCATAAAGTTAAAATTATTCTTGAATGATTACGATGGGGAATGAATCTCATTGCGTCTGTGGAGACGGTAATTTGTACGTACTCACGAGCGAAAATATCATTATATTGATGGTGAAATATTATATAATTGGATGGTATAACATGTATACAGAATAATTAACTTTTTATATTTATTATTTAGATAATTTATACTAATTATTATACCCATTAAAATAATGAAGTATTTGAATAAAAAATTACACTACGACGTGGAGACGGTAAGCCGTGTGTATGCACGTATGGTGACTTTTTCATTCATATGATGGATAGAATAATGAATATGGTTGTACCATTTTTATAATAACATCATATTATATAGAATATACTGGAGTTATTATTTTATAATGGAAACAAAAATGAAATATGAAGTGGAAAGAGAAAATAACTTGAAAGAGGATATGAAATATGTATCTCTTCTTCAGGTTCTTCCTTTTGATTTGATCAAAAGGGCTCCATAGGATGGCTTTACAACCAAAGAAATGCATCTATGACAAAGGTAGTAATTTTGGGATGATATTTGGGTAGGTTTTGGCCGAGACAAGTGGATTGGAGGTGTAAAATTAAGTGAAGGGTAAGTTCCCTTTTATAAGAGAGGTGATGGAAACTTTAGGAAAATCTTGAAATATTATTTTACAATAATCTCATTATCGGTTTCATATGGATGATAAACGAATTATTTCAGGGATAAGGTGGGGATGGGTCAAAAACATCTCAACCAATAGGTTTTATATAGGATTATTTCATCGTACTAACCTTATCCCTTAGATTTAACTCTTAGTAAACTAGTTTGACATTTACCAGGTCACATTGTATTTTTATATTATATGGTTAATAAACTTACTATAATAAGCCAAGATAACCCCATGCGGTTCATTATTAATATATATAACCTTATCTAATTCCTTTGGACGAACCATAGATTTTTAGGAATGATATATCAATTAATAATATAGTATTTGTTTTAAAAAACTCAATTATGTCAATTTTGACACTATTTAGAATTTGATTTTTTTTGAAAGCCATAAAAACATTATCACATCGAATAAAATTTATTTAACCAATATGAAAATTTCATATTAACCTAGAATTTTTTTAATTAATCATAATTCTCAATTTTACAATTATTTTGATATTTAAAATATTAATTATTTTAATATTTCCTTAATAAGGTAATCATTACATCATCATTGTGTCATAAATAAATTAAATTATTTAATGTATAAAAATTATAAATAAAATACCATTATATAAGAAATATTTTTATATTTATAATTAATATTTATAGTTGAATTTATATTATGTTTGACACAATATTAAAAATGGTTTAGTTATTAAACATTGAATTTAACTCTTTTAACTATTCAATAAATTAAATAATAATAAATGACCTAATCTATTCCATGTGGATCACATATGATAATATTTTATTCCTAAAGTTGATTTTTGTCGAATTTTTTTTATCCAATAGAATTAGGGTATGTGGTATGGTAATTATAATATCATTTTTACACTTAATTACCCTATTTACTTTTAACCGTGGTAAATAAAATTCAATAGATATTATTCACCAAAAATTATTTTCATATTATTGAACCACATTTTACATACTAATATTAACCATGTCTCATGGATTTTTGAAATTCAACTCACTTTAGTGGAAAAATTATGTTTTATGCAAATTTGTAAATGCTCATTAGAGGTGGGTAAAAGAGGGTAAAAAGTTCAATAACATTTTTATATATCTAAACATTTTATAATATGACCCCATTGCATAAATTGAACATATATAGGTATTATGTATCTATATTGACTAAAAATAAATTTAAATTAAATAAATAAATATTTAAATAAACGTCGGTTTTAACCAATAATGCAGTGTTTTAACTATTCATCAAAAATTGAAAGTATTCCGAAAAATACCAAAAATTCATCATAAGTTAATTTTGATATTCCAAATACAAAAATGAAGTCTATTTTGAAAAATAAAATTTATAAATTTTTAAGAAGTGGGTATTACTATTTTTAACGGCTAGTTTGATTGGTCGTGGTGTGTTAGAATATCAAGGTTGCGTACAATGATAGCTGTTGCATTATTCAAAGGGAAACATACCATGGATGCTTTGGGTGTAACATTCTTCCCACCATCAAATAATATCATCCTTGAAATTTCTATAATACTACTGCACAAAACGATTCGGGTGGTTATTCATATTAAGTTCCTCTGGTTCCCTTGTTTCCACTTCTGTCTTATGGTTTCTCTATAGATTTTTAACCCGAAGAGTCGTCTGGTTCATAGAACATGTTCTCTTGTATCAATAATTCTGACAGGCTCTTCATAATAAGACAGATCATGTTCTAGTTCAATTTCTTCATAGGTGAGTACACATGGTTGTAGGGCATGTATTTTCTCAACAGTGATAAGTGGAACACATCATGAACTTTGGATAGACTTGGAGGCATTACAAAATGATAATCTTAAGATCCAATTCGTTCTAGAATTTCGTAAGGTCGGGTGTACATGGGAGTCAATTTACCCTTCTAACTAAAACCTATAACACCCTTCCATGGTGATAACTTCAAGAAAACATGATCTCCTACCTGAAATTCCAAATTCATCCTTAGGTTATCGGCATAGTTCTTTTTCCTACATTGAGGTGATTTGATGTGGGTTTGGAAAACCTCCAACGTTTCCATCATTTCCTCAACAATTTTTGTGCCTACGAGTTTTCTTTCACTAAAATCATTCAAAAAAGTTCATGTGCGACATCTCTTTCCATATAACGCTTCCTTTGGTTCCATCTGAATACTTGAATGGAAGCTATTATTATAGAAAAATTCTTCAAGAGGTAAATATTTATCCCGCATACCTTGAAATTCAAGTGAACATGATCTCAACATGTCTTCTAAGGTTTTAGTAGCCTGTTCTGATTTTTCATCAGTTTGAGATTGGTAGAAAGTGCTCAAAAAAAGTTCAGTATCCAGGGAATTCTGAAGACTTTTCTAGAATCATGATGTAAAATGGGGATCACAATCCGAAACAATCGATAGGTGTAAACCATGGATTCTTACAAATTCATTAATATGTAGTCTTTCCAGAAGTTCAAGTGGTAAATCTTCTCTTATATAAAGAAATTTGATGACATGTAAGACGATCAACAATGACCCATATTGAAACATTCTCTCTGAGAGTATTTGGTATCCCAATGACAAAGTCCATTGTAATATTATCCCATTTCCACTTAGGTATAGGAAGATGCTGCATGAATTATCCAGGTAGTTGCCTTCCATCTTTCATGTGTTGACAAACCATACATCTTGACACAAAATCTGCAATCTCCATCTTCATGATGTCCCACCAAAAATGTTCCTTCAAATCTATATACATTTTGATACTCCCAGGGTGTATAGAGAAATTAGAGATATGATAATCATCCTACAAATACCTTTTCTAGATCAGGTATGTTAGGAACACAACGCCTCTTGCCAAATTTTAAAATCTTATCATCATATATGAAGTCCCTCAATCTACCATCATTCACAACTTTAATCTTCTTTTGAAACTCCTCATCACCAATATGAGAACTCTTTATTCGTTCTAGTAATGATGGTTTGGAAACCATTTGAAAAAATATTAATGTTTCACCCTCCATGTTATTCCCATATCCATATTTACTAGAAACATGAAAATAGGAACCCTTTTGACTCTCATCTTGTTCAAAACTCCGTGATCCTTTCTACTCAAAGTATCTTCCACTATATTTTCCTTCCTTGGGTGGTAGTGTATAGTTCAATAGTAATCCTTGAGTAGTTCAGGACATCTCATTTTCCTCATGTTTAGATCTTTTTTGTGAGAAAATATACTTCAAACTCTTGTAATTAGTATAAATATTACATTTTTCACCATAGAGATTTAGTCTCCATATTTTTAGAGAAAAAATTACAGTTTCTAACTCAATATCATGAGTGGGATAGTTTTTCTCATTAATTATTACCTATCATGATTCATTGGAAATAACTCTATCATTTTTCATAATGATACAACCATGTCCTTTCATTAAAACATCACTATAAATAACAAACCCATCATTCCCTGATGGTCGAGTCAAAATAGGATCATTAACTAATGTTCTCTTCAGTTCTTGAAAACATTATTCACACTCTTTTTCCCAACAAATTTAACCCCTTTATTAGTGATCTTGAAAATGGGTTATCCAATTAGGAAAAATTCTAGACAAAATTCCAATAATAACATGATAAACCGATAAAATTTCATACCTCAGTTATACTCATCGGTGCTTGACATTATTGTATTTTCTTGGTCTTTTAAGGATCAATATAGATTACATCCTTAGAAACAATATAGCCAAAAAATGAAATCTCCTGAGGCCAGAATCCACACTTGATAAACTTCCCATATAATTCATTTCTTGTAAGAGACTTTAAAATACCGTGCAAGTGATTTTCCTGATATTTGTAGTTTTTTGAGAATAAAAAGATATCATCAATTTATACCACTACAAAATCATCAAGATATTCATTGAAAACACTATTCGTTAGATCCATGAAGATAGAGGGTGAATTAGTCAATCCAAAAGGCATTACTAAAAACTCGTATTCCTCGTACTTGGTTCAAAATGCAGTTTTCGGAATGTATTCATTCTTCACACACAGCTGATGATATCCAGATCAAAGGACAATCATTGAAAAACAATGAGCTCCATGAATTTGGTCGAATAAATCATCAATGCGGGGGTGGGGATACTTGTTATTTATTGTTATAGCATTGATCTCCCTGTATTCAATGAACAACCTCATAGATCTATCTTTTTTCTCAACAAAAAGGGCAGGGGCTCCCCATGGAGAAACTCTAGGGTGAATAAATACCTTCTTACTAAATTCCCATAGTTGTTTCTTTAGTTCCACTAATTCCATAGTGGAAATTATATAAGGAGTTTCGATATGGGCCATGAACCAAGAATTAAATTAATGTAAAACTCAATTTCTCGTTCTTGAGGATATCTAGATAAATCCTCTAGAAACAAATCAACATATTCTAACACAATAGGTATATCCTCTATTCTAGGATTCTTTTCCTCTCCCATAATTATTTCATTCTCACCCTCCCCAATAATTAAATTTAGTAGAGCTACTAGAGGTGGATCTAGAAAAGAATCAGATGGTGGCGTTTCTACTCTAAAGATATGGTACACTTTATCATCATCGAGAATTGTAACCTCCTTCTTATTACAATAAATTTTTTATCATGGTCTGAAATTCAATACATACTGAGGATTATATCAAATTCACTCATGGGTATGATGATGATATTAGGAGATAAAGAAAATTTATATGCCCTAATGGGAACTGATTCACAAATTTTTGTTGCAATGATATTTCCTTTAGGTGTTTTGACTGAAAACTCCCTTGCTAAATCAAATTGGAAATGTAAAATTTTCTATAAAAAATTGGAAGATATGTATCAATGCGATGATCCAACATCAAATAAAGGATTCACTAAACCTGAGGAATCCATTAAATTACCTATCACCATGTCATTTGGAGCTTCAACCTCAGTAGTAGTGATCACATTAGCTTGGCCTTTCTCCGTTGTACTTTTCTGAGTTAAGTTCTTTTGGATATTAGGACATTCATTTTCATAATTCCCCTTTTCACTACAATTGTAGCATTCAACATTGATATCCTCTTTCTTTCCCTTGAAATCATGAGCTTAGTATCCTTTTTCATCACACTTGAAACTGAATCTCATTCCCTTCAGGCAAGTATCAGGGTGTTTCTTCCCACATTTACCATAGGATGTATATTAAACTTTTCCCTTCTTCCCCTTATTTCCATCTCTATAGTGTTTAACAAATATCTTCTTCTCCTGCTTTGTTTAAAATTCTTAAGACATAGAGAATTCTATTTCTTTCTAGATAGAACATGAGACAATATATTCGTATGATAAGAAGGATTGTGAGACTAATGCTCACAAGATAAGTGGTTTTAACCCATAAAATAATTGATCAATCTTAGTACATGGGTTACGTATATAGCCTCTATCATGCCTTGTTATCCTTGTCATTTTAGCCTCATACATTGCAAAATTCTCATCCTCCCTTTGCCTCAGACTCATAAACTTTGTTTCCATATCCGCTTGATGGTCATGAGGAAATTATTTTTCTAAGAAAAACACTTTAAACTCCATCCATTACATGTTTTATACTTATTCATCTTTTTTTGTGTTTTGAATCAATGGCCAACATTGATCTGCATCTCCCGTGAGGCGATAAATTGTCATGAAAACTTTTTCCCTTTCCCTACTACCCAAAGCAGTAAATATTTTCTCTAAGGAACTTATCCAATGCTCAGATACTGATGAATTTTTAATCCAATTAAATTTTGGTGGTTGTTTCCTCATCAAGCAGTCTAACATTGATCTTTCACATTGTGGATCGGGGTGATCCATAAAAGGTAAGTTTATTATTAATAACCTCAGTGAGTTTTCCCAGTATGGTGATAAGATGATTAACACTAGTTGCATCACCAGATCCACTATAATTATCTTGAGTAGGAGAGAAATCCCTACATGGATTACATGTGTTGATACAGTTTCCATTCCTTCCTCTAGGTGCCATTTCTAAATAATGTCATACAGTAGATTAGTTTATGAATCGCAATACATAATTCCAAACATGTAAAACACTTAACATATATTTAATAGTTTACGGATATAATCAACAATAAAAAATCATATATTTAAGGAGTAATATACTCACAATCCCTTCATAATTGTTTGTAATGAAATTGATAATTATCCTAAGAATATCCTTCGTGAGTGTCGTAACCAAGAGTGAAGCAAGGCCTGTTGCCGAGCACCAGTTCCCGTTCGAGTCTAGCTCATAGTGGTGTTTTCTTGTTTTACCACTAGGTACATATGTTCTAGAGCCTCCTCTACCTCCTCATTTCTATACATGGATGTATTTCTTGGAAAACTCAAAAAAATCTCTACTTTACCAAAATTCTAGAAGTTATTCTATACTAATCCTCAAAGTCTATCAAGGGGTAGTGTTCTCTAATAAGAGTTCTTCTAAATCTAGTATCCATGGTTTTTACTAAACTTACTCTGATACCAACTGTAACACTCTGACCCTAGTTACCCAAAGTCAGTGTATTATTATATAACATTGTCATGATACAAGGAATCATGTCCTAAAAGACAGATCTATTGAGACTACTTTAAAGTACTTGATACATTCATAAGTTTTCCATTACATCATTATATAAAAAATCAAAAACTTTTTCTCCCCTTTTTAACCCACTTATATTCATAACCAATACCTGTAGGTCGACCATAAAATACTTCTTCACATCCCAGGAAAAATAATACATACAAAGGGGTGACCTTAGATGCTCTGTAAGGATCACAATATAGCAAAAACTTTCATAAATAAGCATAAACATTTTAGGAAATGTATGAGCCTAAAACAAAATCCTTATAAAATTAAAATTAGCATAATATGGGAAATATAAAATCAAATATTTCCAAATAAATATTCAAATGGATATTCTACTAGTCAAATAATCACTTGAAATATCAATATCCACTTTCATAATGATGGAATGCATAATGTCAGACTTCATAACCACAATGTCATAGACTTGTTCCAATACTAGAAATAAGATTCTGTCAAGGCCTTGTTCCAAGACCCTAGTTTGTCTAATGAGTCCTACTGACGCATCTAGGAGCTATAGTAGGATCCACCCATCACTTACTATGTCCAATGCATTCCTCATATAAAGAGGTTTAAACATAACATAAACATTCGTTTTAAAACTAGCATAAGAAATGTAAATACTTTATCCATAAACCATGAATGGTATACTAATAACACATCTGCATTCAAACATATCACAAAACCTTCAATAAAATAATAAAGATTTGTATCATAATAAATAAACTTCAAAAAAGGTTAAAATCCAACAATGGATGTTGACATAGATGAAATCAAATATTTTTTAGAGAAATATATCTTTCTATTTTGAAATACTTTTTAAGTCATATAATTATAAAATAAAACATTTATTCTAAAAATATTATTATAATCTTGTAATAAAATTTTCGACTATGTTATATTGACAGAAAATTGCTGCACTCGTCGTATAAGTTAAATAAACATTCTTACCTTAATTTTGCCGAAAGGGTCATAATGTACCTTGTTTGGAAAATGATGAAAAGTTTCCTTTCGAAACATATACTGTAAAATAAGGGTATAAATTAATTTAACCCATTGTATAGTAAATAGTAAATATGTTTTGAAATAAATTATTTAAGAAAACACTAATGTGGATGATAAAGAAGTCCCAATAGATACTTATGTAAAAAAAAGCTCGTATAATAAAGAGATTGTAAAATTAACACTTAACTTGAACTTTTCCTTGGTCGAGTGTACGTTAAACTCCTTTATAGTAGTTAAATAATTGTTATAAAATAATAAAATAATTATATACATAAATATGATATCATATATGATCATCTAATATTGCATTATTAATAATATTTTAGTAGTATCATCATTTTGGGTGTTAACTGATTCGTTTTCCTTTATAAGCTTGGTTAAGTAATCCATGTTTTTTATGAATATGATGTTTTTGATTCATATAAATAGTTATATTAGGTTCCTAAAAATTATTTTGAATCATAAAATGTAAATTATTCTTGAATGATTACGATGGGGAATGAATCTCATCACGTTCGTGGAGACGGTATTCTGTACATACGCACAAGCGACAATATCACTATATTGTTGGTGAATTAATATTTAATTGGATGGTTTATCATATATCAATAATCATTAACATGTTATATTTATTATTTACATCAGTTATACTCATAATTATACCCATCCATGTAATGATGTGTTTGGATAAGAAACTACACCACGACGTGGAAACGGTAAGTTGTACTTAGGCACGTATAGTGACTTTATCATTAATATGATGGATAGAATAATGAATATCGTTGTACCAATTTTATAATAACATCATTGTATATAGAATATATTGGAGTTATTATTTTATAATGGAAACAACAAATAAAGAGGAAGTGGGAGAAGAAAAGAACTTGAAAGAGGTGATGAAATATTTACCTCTTCTTCGGTTTCTTCCCTTTGATTTGATCAAAAGGTAAACATTGGATGGCTTTAGGACCAATGGAAGGACTTTATGATTAAGGGAGGAAATTTGGGAGGATATTTGGTAAGGTTTTGTCCGAGCCAAATGGCTTTGGAGGTGTGAAAGTAAGTCAATGGGAAGTTCCCTTTTATAATAGAGGTGAGGGACACTTTAGGAAAGTCTTGAAATATTATTTTATAATAAAAAAATTTTCGGTTTTTAAGGGCAAAAAGATGAATTATTTCGAGGATAAGCTGGTTATGGGTCGAAAACCTCTCAACCAAATGGTTCCATACTGGTTTATGTCATCTTATTAACCATATCTTTTATATTTTACTCTTAGTTAAATAGTTGGACATTTACCATCTCTCTTTGTATTTTTATATTATATGGTTAATAAACATACTATAACAAGCCAAGAGAACACAATGTGGTTCACTATTAATATATAAAACCTTATATTTTCCATTTGGCCAAACCTTATATTTTTAAGAATATTTTATCAATTAATAATATAGTATTTGTTTTAAAAAAACTCAATTATGTAAATTTTGACACTATTTAGCATTTGATTTTTCTAAAAGCCATAAAAACTTTTTCACTTCAAGTAAAATTTATTTAACCAATACTAAAATGTCATTTTAACCTATAAAATTATTTTAATTCATCATTAGTTTCAATTTAAATTTATTTGGATATTTATAATATCAATTATTTTAATATTTCATTAATATGTTAATTACTGCATCAACATTGTGTCATAAATAAATTAATTGATTTAATTTCTAAAAATTATAAATAAAAAACCATTATATAGGAATTTTTTTACCTTTATAATGGGTATTTATAGTTGAATTTATATTGTGTTTAACCCTATATTAAAAATGGTTTAGTTATTAAACATTTAATTTAACTCTTTTAACTCTTCTTTTAATAAAATAATAAAAAATGTCCTCATATAATCCAAGTGGACCAAATAGGATCATATTTTATTCCTAACATGGTTTTTGGATGAATTATACATAGCCAATAGAATTAGTACATGTGTTAGGGTAATTATGATATCATTTTTACCCTTAATTACCCTATTTAATTTTAACAGTGGTAAATAGAAGTCAAAAGTTACTATTCACCAAAAAATTATTTTCATCATATTGAACCACATTTTACTTACTAATATTAACCCTATATCTCTGATTTTTGAAATTAAACACACAGATGTGGTAAAATTATGTTTTATGCAAATTTTCAAATCCTCCTAGGAGGTGGGTAAAATACGGTAAAAAGTTCAATAAACTTTTTCTATATCTAAACATATTATAAAATGAATCCAATGAATAACATTTAACATATATAGGTATTATGTATCTATTTTGAACTAAAATAAATTTATATAAAATTAATAATTATTTAAAAAAAATTGGTTTTAACAAATAACGCAGCGTTTTTCACTATTCATAAAAATTGATAGTTTCCTAAAAAATACCAAAAATTCACCCTAAGCTAATTTTGATATTCCGAATTCAAAAATGATGTCTATTTTGAAAAATAAAATTTATAAAATTTAAATAAGTGGGTATTTCTATTCATAATGGCTAGTTTGATTAGTCGCGATGTGTTAGAATCTCAAAGTTGCGTACAATGCAAGCTATTTCATTATATAAAGGGAAACGTACATTGGGAGGATGGGGTGTTACAAAAAAAAAATTTATTAAAATATTTATATTTTTAAGAAATAATATTCTAGAAATTGAAATAATGGAAAAATAATTTTATTTATACAAAGGTTTTTTCCATTATGTAAATAAGCCTTTTAAACATAACCCCTTATACCATCTATATATGACCTATGGGTATGGTGTGTAATGGTGATAGATTCATGGGGAGACTCTACTAACATTTCCTTACTTGTAAATTCCATAATCATGAACTTCATGCATAGGTGATTTCATTCAAGATTAACATGATGAAGCATGGTTTAGACATGGTCAATAGAAAAGCCTAGCGATGTTACCTTCTTCCCAATCTCTGATAAAAGGAATTTCTATGACATGACTCTACTTTATGAGGGAATCAGCTCATGTTTTTTTCGTTAATTTTTCTTTGTCATTTATACTTATAAACAATAATTATAATGTTAATATTTTTATTAAGTGTATTGTTTCAATATGTATTATTGTCCAATGATCATAATTGAAAAAATTTCTTATAAATTTAAAAACTCAATGGACACATTTAAAATTATACTCACTTATTTATTAAAGAAATATATTTTTGTTTTGTAAAAAATATCATAACACATATTTTCCTGAAACAAAAATTATTCAAAAAATTTCAGGTCATTACACATTGGATATTTTGGAAGAATATGGTTGTGGTTTTTCTTGTTATGGAAATTTTAAAACACCACATCTAGTGAAATGACATTAGTGGTTGTAGTGAAAGGTGTGCTCACTGTTTTGGGAATTTTGAAACACCATGTCTAGTAAGACAGATTCTCATGATGATGTGTAGGGTGTGTTGGAATGGTGGTATGTTTGTGTAAGATGGTTTATTTAGATAATCCCTATGGGATGTGGTGTTAGGATTCTTTAATGTTCATGATTCCAATAAACACAGGTCATAAATAATCTTCTCAAAATACATGGTACATTGGAATTAGAAAACATCAAAAATCAATATGAAATCATAAACTTTAGTCATAAGAGTTTTTCTCTATTATAATCAAAGAAAAACATCCCATACAAAGGTCGTGAATAACTACTAATTCCATCATTATAGTGTATCATAAATCATCACATTTTCCACATATTGTATCAGGACACACCAGTTTCCCATAGTGGATAAGAGAACACCTATTTCCAATAGTATATCATGACACAACTACTTCCCCTTGTTGATGTATATACACCTGTATCATAGGGTGGATCATGCTCAATGAATTTCTCCCATCATTATCTTAGTAGATATATTTCATTACACAATTCAATGGATGGATATATAGGACCCTCCAATATGTCAGTTTAACATAACTACCCTCCATAGTTATAAAATAACCACCATTAATGGCCATAACATAAGTACATTTATATAATGAAAATCAAAAAAATATGTCCCACAAGATCATAAAACATTCATCAAATAATTACACATTACAAGAAAAAGTTATCATAAACAATTCATCATAACCTAACATGTGGAAAAGAAATAGGTTTAATACACATATATTATGCATAACTCATTCAGGGAAAGAATAATAATGGTATTATTGTATCATATTCATATTATTCTATAAGTAACATCAAATAATCTCATCATAAAAGGAAATTTTTTTTAAATATCTATTAGAAAATTTATATTGGAAATTAAATTTTCAAACATTGAAAAGAAGATTTAAAGGTATTTTAAATCATTTCCAGAGGTAAATATCCTTTTCACATTAAAAATACTTAAACCCCCAAACATTTTTAAAGCAAATAATTATCAAATATGGATGTAAAACAATCTGAAAACGTTTTCTAAAAACATTTTTTTCAAATATGGTTTTGGAAGAAAATTGATTTTAAATAGAAGATTGTGATATTGAAAAAAAATATCTCCAAGTACCATAGAGTAGAATTATATTACTAATAATATAAATTATCATTAATAAATAATGGTTAATAAAATTTATGAGTCTCTTGATATATAGGTCATAATATTTCATAGTCTTAATCAATCCTAAAAAATTATGTGATTGTAACATTGAACTCTTTCTACATTGGTAACACTGAATTGTAATCCTTATGACAGAATAACAATAAATTAAACATATAATATCTTGAAAATATTTATAATAATGATATAACATGTCAAATATTAAATAATATATCCCTCTAAAAAAGAATATAGGTGTATAATATTACTTATGTCATACCGAAGACAAATAGAGATAGGGGCCCCTTACTGCTTTGGTAACATTGGTACCGTAAAACCCATGTAATAGAGATACTAAAAAGGATATTTAAATTAACATTATTTACAAGGGAATAATTGTAAAATATATTAATGTGGTGTATATACATCCCACAAAAGGAAAAGTGTTGAATATTTCATATATCTCATAGATGTAAAAAGTGTGCTAAAAATCTATTACATTAACTCCACAGATCCTTCATACATGTTTAAATGTCTTGTATACTAAATTTATGTTTACTATAAATATATTAGATAATCATAAACATATTTATAATATAATATAAATTCATTTTATAACTTCTTATCACCCATTCATTAATAATCATAAATTATTACTAAGGTTTCATGTGTTAACTGCTGAGATTTATCATGTGTGTTTTATCAGTATAATATTAAATATTGACCAGAGAACATAGTTAAATATTATATGGAATGTAAATATTATTATTAATTTTAAATATATTCTTTATATTAATAATTATAATCATTCAAAAAGTTATAGATAACAAAATAAAATATAGAGTTCATAGAGACGGGTGGCCATACGTACAAATGAATGTTCTTTCCAATTTTTAATGGATGGAACATAAGAGAAAGGTGAATAATATCATTCTTCTAGAATTATTATATTGAAATATATATAACATATATATATATATATCATATATGTATGTATGATTATTTAATATCCATAGATGTATCAAACACATTTTATGTGATTCTTTTACATTATTTTTGGTAATTTGTTTGTTGGGGTTTTCTTTTGGGTTTTTATCTGTGAATTTGGTAAATTTTGGAAACCTAAGGCACTATGCATGGTCTGTTCATGGTTAGGTAAAACCATTAAATTTTTCCTAGTAAACCATGAGCTCTATTTTTGGGGAATAATATTTCTTGTGTAGTTGGCGCACAGTGTTCTGAACTCTGTAGCCACCCCGCCCCCCACCAAACCGTGCACCTAATAATAGTGCGGGTATTCAACATTATAGAAAATATTTTCATACCATATTCCAAATCAGAGAAAAAGTGTGACCCTTTTTAATGGATCAAGGTTATGGTGCATGATTTGGAAAACTATGGGCCCTTACCCATGGAACAACATTCTAGGGATCCTAATCCACAATAAATTTAATTAAAATTCCTTAACCCCCCGAGTTTTAACAAAAAATAACCCCATCTAGTCTCTAAAAAAATTCCTTTGATTTTAGAAGCTACCGTGATTATTACCATAATTCCAAAGTACCATAATTAATAAATCAAATATTTGATTGAAGAATCATCTCCTATACTGCATGTAATCTCTTCACTATTTTGGTTCCTCTCTCTACAATCTACCGTTCTAAATGGAGGGGGAATTTTTTTATCCATTATAGATGGTTAATATATATATTTTAATGGATATGAATCCTTTGAATGTTTATCATAGGTATTTATCCTATAAAATTCACTCTATAGAAATTCTAATTATTACGTACCAATTTGGGGATTTTGGCTTGGTGAAGATCCATCAATGACATCAAGGTAGGTGGTATAACTATCAAATAGCATAATCATTAATATATTTTATTATATGTAATTTGGAAATTCTAAAACCCAAATTGGGAAATTGCATCCTAATTTGAATTAATTTATTTATTTCCAATGTGGTTATGAAAACAGTGAATAACATGATTACAATATATATTTATTATTGGGTTAATTATTTTAATGGAATCCTAGGGGGTGTGATAATATGAATTAGTTTATTATTTATAAATTATTCATGGGTGATAAATTAATTATTGAAATTAGATGAATAATCAATTATGGAAAATGTTGATATATGGGTTGAGAATATGAAATAATCTGATATTATGTTTGTCACTGTGTTTTGAAAAAATTACTACTAATCCAAATACTGATGGGGTTCCGAAATACCATAACAGTCCCTAAAAATATATATGTATTCATGTTATTAGTGAGTTGTGGGACGTGGAATGCTACTCCAGAAACCCAAGGGGTTCTAGACTAATTCTCTAGGCCCCCATTATTTTAATGCAAAAATGTGTTTAAAAGAGTAATGTAAACCCATTATTTAATGAAATTAGATGTCCCTTTTTGTATAGTTCAGACTACAGAAATATCTGAAGAAGGTATTGATTGTATGGGTGTCTTTAGGAACTCAGGGATTTCTGTTGTTAATTAAAGAATACATAAATGTTAAAATAAATTACTTAAACATTGAATTTAATTATTTATACACCATAATACACTTTTATAAAGTGGATATTAATTTATAGGCTATTTATTTTGGGATATTGAATTTTAATCACACCCTAATAGGGAGACCTTATCGATACCCAAATAGACTTCATGATTATTGGTATGCATAAGGGAAAGAGCGCTATGATAGATGACTGAGTTGGGGAATGAAATGTATTATTGATGAGAGAACTAGAAATGATGTTGGGAACCAAATTGGTGTTTCCATTGTATCTATATTTTGGATATGCATTAGAAAGTTGAAACCTATATGGAATGACATATCTTTTACATTAGATTTCAGTAATATTACCATGTTATCATATCATCATGTGACATTGATCTTTATTTTTTTGGATATTTGAGTAATGTTTATTATCATTTGTATTTTTTTTATATTCCACTTTTGATATACTTTGATAATTAAGGTACTGTCTCCCCATATTATATATTAGAATCATGATTCTAGCAAGCACCTTATGTCATACAAGGATCCATGACTGAATTCACATAACCGAACAACATAGGGTACCTGTATGTGGCACTCAGGTTCTGATGTTACAAAGTGGTATTTAAGGTGGATTACATTTCATAATTTTGTATTACTATTTTGTAATGGTCTATTAGAGAATAGGATGAGTTGGTTCTTGGTCATGATCTCATGAATTATAGTAGATAACCCATGTGTGGGAAAACAACCATGTACCTAGGGGTGGGATTATTGTTCTTAGTGCTTTTTATTACGGTATAATGTTATTTAAACATGAGTGATACACATGTTGTGTGTTGTTATTATTGTTTTTTGAGATCTTAATCATGTCTGGGTATGTCATAGATGATTTTTATACATGAATCATTCATATTAAAATTAGTTTTATGTGACATTTATCAGTTTTGGAATGCATGACAAGAAAGTTTTAGGTGAGTTTTTAAAATTAAAATTATTTTCCTTGATTGTGTAATTTTAAAAAATAATGTTTCCAATAATGAAAATATAATTGTAAATGATGAAAATTGTGTTAATTTAACATTGTTAAAATGGGTGTCCAATTATAATACTTAAAATATGAAAATGTTTTACCCTATCTTAGTCAAAACCAAGGTGATGGTTGGATGAGGGTAATGATAGTGCTTCGGTTCTGACCATGTAGTGAAATATGGGGGATGAATTTTTATAGCCTTATGTGAATCCCACTTATGTTATAATGTGTAAATAATGGGTTATATGTTTTGAGATGTGTCTTTGGCATTGTAGAGATATGAATATGTATATGAATATGTGAATATTCTTGATGATTAGAATACATGATAATCTGAATGGAGTTTATCCTTCAGTAGTGGATCTTGGGGCCCTAATAGTTATGTGGGAAGGCACAAGAGAGATGTTAAGTGATATCATTGATCATTTTTTTACAGTTTATAGAAACATTCCTAGGGAGGTCTTTGTGTAATATGTTTGACCTTACATGGGAGGTCCAATGGGAGCATCATATGAAATTTACCAGAGATGGTAGACGAGAGGTATATATGTTCTGCGTTGAGTCTATCTAAACAATACTTGACCATTTATAGACTCATACATAGAAGGGATTCCAACTATATTTCTATATGTTATGTGGACAACTGAATTGTTGGATGGATATTAAGTCCTGGGTTGATTAAAAATGGATTATGGTGTGGAAATACATTTTGGAGAAGTTTTTGGAGAACTTCTAAACTGAAATGATGAGGCATTAGTGGGAATACATGTCTATGATATTTAACCATTGGAGTATGAATGTTGTGGACTATAAATGATGATTTACTAATTTTATGTGCATTTTTCAAACATTGGAAAGAGATGAGGCTACTACGATGAAGCATTTTCCGGATGGGATTAAATGTGAGGATAATTACTAAGCAAATATCTTTTAAGTGATGAAGTTTTATAATTTGTTGAATCAGCCCCTCATTTATAATGGAATCCTGAAGAAGTATTCTAGTGAAATATAGGCAGTTTATACTGAATTAAGTGAAGTTACATCATCCATGAATTGTAAGAACCACTACGTAAATATAATCATGGGTAATGGAAACTAGAGTAGCTAGGGAGAATGATAAATTACATAGAGAAGTAACCAACTATACAGTCATCATTGTTGTGGGTCACATCACTTTCATAAATAGTTTCATTGACCACTAGTAAAGTTTCAATGTAATGCTAGTATTGGACTAGTTTATTGGTTCTGTAGGAATCCATATCTAATGGGAATGATGGGGGGCTAGGATGAGTCAGAACACCTGGAGGGAGTCTTCTACCATATATAAGTCTTTCGATTGGAGTTCTTCTAGATATGCAAATTTAGGTGGTTCATGAGGTAATTTAGTGAATGAGTGACTATATTAGAAAAGTGTTGTGTCATAGGGGACTCCAACTGTAGCATATGGAAGATGGGTAGTAATGTTTCATGCAGTTCAGCCAACACATACTGATATCCAGGCTAGGACAATGATAGTCATTGGTGCTATTTTTTAGATTCCATAATTTATAATTTTTTATTTCATATAGGGTCATCTCATTTATTTATATATACCCAACATGTGAATAGTTTGTGTCTAGAGATGTAGTTTTTGATAAGGGTTATGAGGATCAACACACTGTTGGGTGTACAGTCGAGAGACATATTTTTATGTAATGGACGTTTTAACGAGGTTGGGGATTATTGGTTCCTTGGTATATTAAGATACTTGGAATGTTAGGATTTGACATGATTTTAGATATTTAATTTATATAATTAAATTGATCCAACATGGATTGTTACTATGGGAGAGTGAATTTTACATCTCATGAGCATGAAAATTATGTTCATCATGGATAATGGGATATCAAGGTAGTCCATGAAGGACTAGTTCATTAAAAATAGGGGGATCACACGACCAATGTTTAATGTCTTATGCTGTATGATGGGGGTGTAAATACTTGTTCATTTCCACCTATAGGGAACTAATTTCAATATTTCTTTCAGAGGACTTCTCTGGGAATCCACCAAATATGGATGTTATGTTTACAATTGAACTCATGCATGGAGATAATCCCATTTTTATACTATATTACATAATTTCACAAATAGAGCTTCAAGAGATTAAGACATAGCTACAATAGTTTATGGATAATGTATTTTTTCATCCCAGTATGTCACTTTGGGAATCTTCAGTTTTATTTTCTAGTATAGTTTATGGGACATTCGGTTTCTATGTTGATTATCAGAATATGAATTAGATTAATGTAATAATTAAGTATACTCCATCATGTATTGATGATAATTTTGTCTAGTTGAGAAGATATTGTGATTTCCCCAAGATAAAATAATGTTAGGGTATTATTAGTTGATTGTTAGACCATCTGATATACCGTATAATGCATTCAAAAGTAGGTATGACCTATATGAGTTTGTAATGATGTCATTTAGGATGAAAAACACACCAGATGTGTTTATGGACATGATTAACCAAATCATTAAGGGATTAATTTATATTTTTGAGGATAGTTTTTGGATGGAATCATTGTGTATTCCGGGAATCAGGAAGATCAGGCCCAAGAACATGACATCATCCTGAGTACACTCAGATAGAATGAAAATTACGCAAAACTATTTGAGTTTCAATTATGGATTGACAGGGATCATTTCATGGTTCATATAAACCCTAAGTAAAGTGTGTCAATGGAAGAAGTGAAATTTCAGTAATTTTTTAATGGGAGAAACCCATGAATGTCTTTTATATCAATAGTTTTCTAGGATTACTACGTTATTATAAGAGTTTTATCTAGGACTTCTACTGCATTAAAACACCTCTTTTAGGCTTATCTATGACGAGGATGATGTTTTAATGGTCTATATAATTTTTTTATGAAATCAAATATTTGAACAATAATTTTACTTCCACTATATTTCTGATTCAACCAAAGACATGTGAGAAGTATAGCATTTTTTTGATCCACTAGGAAACAGACATGGATCATTTTTGATGAAGAGATATTGAATGGTGGTGTATGAGTCATGATGGATGAGAATTCATTAATGGAATTACCCTAAACTTGATATCGTGTTAGGTGTGTTAGTTTATGCATTAATGTGTTTGATTTATTATATGTTAACAGAAATATTTACTATGGATACTGATCACATGCTTTTAAGGTATATATTTTATCATCAATATTTAAATCTCTAAAATAGAAGAAGGTTATATTATATGTTTTTTATATTGATATAGTATTTAAACCAGTGATGTGAAATAGTGGTTCTATTTCATTGACCATTAAGAAAAAATCAATATAATTTTGGGATCCATGTTCTACGTGAATTATGATGACATTTCTAGATGATATTCATGTTGAGGAACATAAGAATGTGTAATATTCGAACCTTATATCATTATATGTTGATTCTAAACCTATAATCTAGATTAGGGATAGAAAATATTTGGATCTAAAGTGTTTGGACCTAAGGTAAATCCATGAAGCTAAGGATTCACCATCTGATTAGACTATAAATAAGAATGAGATAATTTATGTCTAGAATCTTGTTTTTGTACTGATGTGTATGTTTGGTTATATGAAGTGTGGGTTTCATGCCACAAAGTCGGTGGTGCATCATGGTTTTACCAAAATTAACTATGAACTACATCGATTGTATTGGTGGACATGCATTAAAAATAAGATTATCAGGTTTCTGACACAATGTTAAATCATTCATCAGGTGTCGTCTGAGAATCGACATCCTAATGTTTAAATAAATCCTTTTCCAATTACATAATGGATGTGGGACAATGTTACCATTGAATTCATGATATTCCTTCCAAAAAAATCTTGTAAAAATGATTCAATACGAGTTATTTCGGAAATTCTTGTGAAAGTAGTGTATTTTATTTATATTCAGTAACATTTCAATGTTGATTTGCTGGGAGATATGTACATTTGGTTGATTGTAAATTTTTATGGGGTACTACTTTGCATAGTTTCAAAAATTTGTCCCCATTTTTTATGCTTTTGGTTGGGAATATAGAAAGAATTTGGTATCCATGTTTTTCTATATATTGCATTCCATCCTCAAATGGATGGCCAGTCCGAACGTACTATATAAGTTCTTGTAGAAATGGTCCATGAATGAATCCAAGACATTGCAGGGAATTAGGATAACCAAATAAAAAACATTGAGTTCACTTATAGTAATAGTAATCAGGTGAGTATTCAGATGGAACCACGTGATATAATTTTTGGTAGTCCATCCAGATCACCTCTATGTTGGATGGAGGTAGGCTAGCAACAGTTGTGGGTACTGAGTCTCATAAAGGATACATTAGAGTAGGTCAAATTGATTAGTATATGTATTCATACATCATATAGTAGTAATAATTATTTTTATAATTAACATCGAATACAACATTAGTTTTGAGTTGGTGATCATGTATTCCTTTAGGTTTCACCTATATTAGGTCATCGCTAGATTTAAAACTAGGGAAACCTGACAACGATGATTGTTGGACATTTTTCAATTGTATAGATAATTGGTCTTGTGAAATATAGATTTGATTTTCCATATATGTATAGTTATATGTAAATTTTTTTTAATGTTTTACAGATTGAGAAGTATAACCTTGTCCCTCATCATGTGATAGATATTGATGAAGTTAGTCATGAGGATGTCGGGTTAATTAAAGAGAATTGTATTCTTATTATTCATCAAAGTGAGAAAGATTTTATGGGAATTATAATGTCGATAGCCATGAATTTGGGTAACATGACCATGTTCTGGGAGAATCATGGGAGATGGAAGTGGATAAAAAGGCACAGTGTTCCACATTTTTTACCTCAGAATCATATATATCATTGGGAGTATAGCTCAAGGATGAGTTAATATAAGGTGGGTAGATTTTAAGATCCTTTAATTCTTTGAGATTCTTTATAGACATTTTAGTTACTATCTTACCTTAAATGTGTAATTTAAGGTTTGGGTTTTACATTGGGGTTGTTTCAGGTGATTTTTTTAAATGTTGGAAGCATAGGAGGATTGGTATGTTTGGCGCATAGTTAGGTCAACCCATTATGTTTTCCCTAGTAAATCAGGCACCATATTTTGGAGGTAAGGGTTGTGGAGAAGAGTTGATGAATGGTTTTTGCAAACCCTGTGGCCACGGTCCAAAAATAATGAATCTTTAAATGGTTGGATTTTTCTTGGTTGGGGGACATTTTTTTAAACCATTTTCTACGTAGGAGAAACAGTGGGACCCCTAGGTAGAGGCTCACAGTTATGGTTCATGGTTTGTAAAATCATGAACCCTTGCCCAAGAAATCATATCTGTGTGTATTTTTAATCCACTAAATATTTATTTATATTTCTTGAACCCCCACGATTTAACTCTTAATCACCATAGATTGTCCCTAATCATATTCCTTATGTTTTTAATCTCACCGGAGGATTACAAGGCTTCCCAAAACCCTTAATTGATAAATAAATTATCCAATTGAACAATTGAATCCTCTATGTTATGAAATCACATCACATTTTGGTTTTCTATCCCTCTCTAGTTATCCTTTTTTGATGAAGAGGGATTATTTGTCCTCCATTTTCAGTGGTTTAGATCAAGGTTTTAATGGATTGTGTACTTAGTTATTACACATATAATATCTTCTCTATTTTTATATTGATCATTCGGCATCAATTTGGTTGTTTTGTATTAATGAACATCTACCGCTTAATCTGAGGTAGGGGGTCTAATTGTCAAATCCCAGAGTATTGATTACATTTTCTAGTATGAAATTGTAGTATTAAAATTTATTCACTGTGAAAATGCATTCTAAGTTGAATTATTTATTTGATTTCCTATGTGATCATGAAAATGGTGAAAATGTGATTATGAAATTGATTAAAATATTGGATAATGAAATTGGTGGTGACCCATGGGTTCTACAAATATTATTTAGTTGATGATTTATAAATTCATTAGGGTTTATATATTAATTAAGAATATAGATTGAATAATGAATTATGTAAATAGTTAATATATGGGTTGACAATGTTGAATCATTATATATTATGTCACACAAAGAGTTTTGGGACACAGAATACTTCTCCAAATACCCAAATGGTTCTAGAAACTCACTATAGGACCCAAATATTTATATGGATTTCACTTGATCACTTAGTTATGGGACATGGTCTACTAATCCAAATACCAATGGGGTTCCAGATTTGTACTCAAGGCCCCAAATTATTAAATAAGAAATTCATTTTTGATTAATACTGGAAACCCACAATGTAAATAAATGTGATTTCCTTTGGGGTATGGTTTGGAATTATGCACTAGCCGAAGAAGGTATTGGTAGTCCAAGTGTCTTCCTGAAACTGTATATTTATGAGGTTAATTAAGTAATAAATAAGTGAGAATATGATTACATTGTATTTTTATTTTATTATTTATAAAACTATATAAAATATTATAGACTTTATATTATTTCTGACATCTTTTGTGGTGGCCTATAAATTTTCATTCATGCCCTACTCGGGCTGCCTGATCGATACATAAATAAAACTAATGTTTGTAGGGAAGGGTAAGGGTAAAAGTTGTACTATAGATGTATGAGATAGGATATGAGATGACACATGGTTTATGGAACCATATATAATTTTGTGACATACATGGGAGTTTTTAGTGTGCCTTTATTTTTTTTATTGAATTTCAGGCTTGACACTTATATGGCTATACTTGTCTAATAAGTTAGTTTGTGAACATTTATCAATGTATTTAGATTATAATGTGATGTTGGATATTATATTTTGATAATTGAATATTTTTTATCATAAATTGGTTGATTTTTATTATATTACTCTATTTTGTTTCTCTAATAATGAGGGTATAGTCTCTTCACATTACATATTAGACCCTCATTGAAATTTGGAAACCCCTAACGTATAGGGAGGGAATACTGAGGATCTGTAACTTAATATCTCAAGGAAACAGTATATGAAAACCATGTAAGTATGTCACAATATATAATATATATATTAATTTAACCTATAATTATTTTAATCTAACTGAAATTGTTATGTAAAACACATCATATCGATTCGTGATATGATAGTCCTCTGTAAACATGAGAAACATTATTGTTTTATTTTAGGTTTTATGATAAGAAGTTATATGTAAAATTAGAAAACTATTATAATAATAATATAAATAATTTTATATTTACTTATTATATACCTAATAATATACATCACTGAATTTTTTTAATGAAAAATTAGTCACATTGGTGTTTCGAGGCTATAATCCCCCACACACACTAGTGACACTATCATTCTCCATTTTAGTTTAGTTTACATCGATCTATATCAGTTCCTTAATATATAAAATAACTAATTATATGAATTATTTGGAGGATTTTATATTATATTTATGTAGTAATAAATTAAAGATTTTAGTAATAAATAAAATTAAATATCTTGTTGTAGAACGTTGACTTCCTTTAGAAAACCTATTTTGGTTTGCAACCAAATCCTTCCATGGTTGAATTTCAATCCAAGAATATCATAATGGATTATGATTGGGATTATTTTATTTTATTAATTTTATAATTGGAAGAATAAATTAGTTTTAATGGTTTGAAGAGGATAGGATATGTGGTTCCTTTTATAAGTGATGTGATTACAAACTTGTTTCGTTAAATAAAGTAAGGTGAACCAACATTTTTACCTACTAAATGGTGCCAATAATGAAAAAAAACACTATATTAGAATATATTAGGTATTATTATGGAATTAAAATGGGATTTTAACATGTGTTATTCATTTACACATCTTTTAATTTTATTTTAACCACTAAGTAAACTCATTTTTACATTAACTACTGTAATTAATTTTAAATTATTTCCATAATGTATCTAGTCAAAAATTATGATGATAATATTATTAACTATATATTTTAATTATTAAAATATTGATTTCTTTTTTAAAAATTGAATTAGTAGACATTTTATATATCAATTTAATATTAATCCCACAGACATGATGAGAAAGTGAGTTTTCAAATAGAAAAGGTTCAAATGATTAAAAGTTTTTTCTATCAACATTCATCATAGAATTGATTAAAATGGTCTAAATTGGAATAATATATATATATATATATATATATTATTTTACTATGAAACCAGCTAAAATAAAAATTTAAAAATTAAATTATTGAAATGAAACTTGTAGTTTTCAATAAAAATCAACATTTTTCACTATTCATCAAAAATGTAATCTTTCATAACATTCAAAAAAATTCTTCCAATTTAATATTTAATTTTTAAAATTAAAAAATGATTATATTTTATCTGATTCATTTTATGAAAATAAAATTAAAATAATTCTAAAATTAGCGTGCCCTGGAGTGACAACCCCCTTTTTTAAATAGAATGTTTCAGTATAGAATTTGATTTTTTTTCATATATTATATCATTAAAACCAATTGGATGAATATAAAAACATTTCATTGACTATATGTTTTATAATTTTCATTAAAATAATTCCATAATAATGTTAAATTGAATTTATTAATAATACATGTATTTGTGCACATAAGAATAGTATTTCATAAAAACATTTTATTTATGTTAAATAAGTTTTTATATTCCTTTCAAACCATTTGAGAACCAACATCAATTTATAAAAGTGTAAAAAAATATATTTTCTTTTGTTATTTTATCCTATCCATAACCTCCATTCCAATGGCTAATCATTAAATAAAATAAAAATAGTAGATTGTTGTATGGTAAAACTAGGTCTTTCCTATTTTGTGAGATATCAGAGAAACTCCTTGTTGTGAAAGGTATTGTTTGTGTTGTGTATAGTACAAGATAATTTTTTTCCATGTAATGGGAATTGTTGAAGAACAATTTTCTTTTTTTAATGAAATATGTGAAAAATATCAAATTTATTTGAAAATAATATATTTCATAAATTCTTGGGATGTTACATTCAAACCCCTTTAAATGAATTTCATTGTAAAACTCCATATCATTTTTTAGAGGTTTAACATTTTATGATTCCTTTTCTAGAACCAGCATCATAAAAACGAATAATAAAACTTCCCTAAAATTGAAAATTTGGAAATATAGGTTAACTAAAATAACACATAACCATGATTTATGAAATGTAGAACATTGGTGGGAAATTAAAATAGATAAATAGAGGAAAATAATAAACAATTATGGACTCATAAAGAGAAAATGGTCTAGAGAAAGTTAACCACTATTAAACCATAATCCAATGATGAGTTATGAGACCATCATTTCAAAATAAATGATTGTAAAAGTAGATATTTTTTTATCTCAAGATCCTTTTTGTAATGGTAAAGTATTCATTCACCTTATAGAAAATAATATAGGGAAATATACATACATGATATGTATAATTTCATATATTAATAAAATATCACTATATTATATTCTATGGATCTAAATGATTAGTATTCATAATGATTTTTCCATTACTGACAATCTGAAATTATATTTTAATATATTTTATGATCCTCAGAATCATAATAATTCATTCATATATCCAAAATGTTTAATAATTTCTATAAAATATTATCATAAAATTAACATAACCCATTTTATAATTATTTAACCATAATTAACCTTTAATATATGTCCTACCCAAAATAAATCCAAAATATTAGAAATAATTTACCTTATAACCTTCTGTGATCTACCTAAAAGTAATTTTAATCATTCTTAATATCTAATAAAAACATATTTATATCATAATCACTTCTAGAAATTCGTAATAAAACCATATATGATTCAAAGGGACTTCTCATATTTTATCTCCTAATTATGTTCTTATCTTATCCATTAATATTTTCAATGGAAATTTTTTTCCATCCTTGAACTGATAGATAATTTTTTGTTTATTAAAAATGTAAAAAAATCCTTATTCTATACACTTTATTGGGCAAGATAACCCATTCTTGAAATTAAATCAAATTTCACTAATGTTTGAATAGTAATATTTTCATATATCATATTCATAAAATATCAAATTGAAATTTTCATACTCTAGAGTTCCTTATTTTTCAGGATTCAAATCACTTTTTTTGATTATATAATCCTTCCCTTGTTCCATTTTCATAAGTGGTTGTTTTGTATTATCATCCCTATTACTCCTGGTTTAGCGAATATATTTTAATAATGAAAATTAACTTTATAGATGAAACACATGGTAGTAGGTTGTTAATTAGTTGTTATCCTTGACTCCTCCATTTCATTACCATAACATTCATTTCCCTTCGACACTCACAATCTTTATTTCTCACCCTTAAACATTTAATACTCCAACCAAATCCTTTCAAGAAATTCTCATGGTGCTTCTTCCCACATTTCAAACAATTAAGTTGTTGAAATTTATTTCCATGATGTGATTTATATAAATTATCATGTGACTCAATCATCCATTCCTTATTAGTATAATCATAATGGTTTCCAGATTCCATTTCCACATTGAGAACACCAAAAATGATTTATTCATAGATTATAAATTCCTTTATGTATAACTCCCTTCATAGGTCCTTTTTTAATCCAATGAAGAATTTATTTACCTTACTTTTAGATTTCCTTTTAATAATATAAGATTTCCTCACAATACTTGTATGATATTCCAAATAGGAACCAAGAGACTCATCATCATTCTACTTCTTCTTGAGTAATTCTTTATATATATTTGTAAAAATAATATATGTCAAATACATTCAATGAAATAATATTTTAATCTCATCCCACTCTATGTATTCAATTCTTACTTATTTCCTCATATTATTAATAAAATTACACTAATGATCAACTTCTCCTTCGAAATGATAAATGGCCAAAATATCTTTTTCTGGATTCTAATAATTGAGAAAGAAAAATATAATCTCAATGGTATTGTTCCATTTCTCATAAACTATTTCACCAGTTGTTCCACTATAATAATGTAGACATTACCTCAAGAAGGATTCAATAAAATGTTGTTCCCCACATTATCTCTTGAAAGCACAACATGACTCATGGATTGAAAATGTATTGTGATCTCATCCATAAGTTTCATTATCTCAAACAATGGATAATTTGGTTTTTCAAGTGGAAATTCATTTAGTTTTCAAATAGATTCATCGTTAACATGGTTTGTAATAACTTTATTGATTGACTAAAAACAAAAGGAATAGTTTGATAAACTAGAATCATTGTGGGAATTCGTATAATCATGATAAATATATTATAATATGCCTAAATTATAACACAATAAATTAAATATATGACACAATAGGTTTAACCTATGTCATACATGATTATAATCTATTCAAATTCTTCATAATGGTTCCTAATGAACATGTGAAATAACCTATGAATATCCCAAGAGATTGTTAGACACAGAACATAGTAAGGTACATTGTCATGCACTAGTTCTCGATCGATTCTATCTTAATACAGTGTTTTGGGGTTGTTTCCCATAGGTATATCTATTCCAGAACCACATCCACAAGATGTATCTATATAGGTATTTTTTTTAGGATAACAACATAATAAAATCCTTGCCCGAACATTAAAATTTTATTTTATGTTTATCCCTAAAATCAATCTTAGAATTGTATTATATATATATTTTTCTCCTAAACCTAGTCCCCATTGATTCTACTAATCTTAATATAATAAAAAAATATAAATTCCCTAACTCAATTAACATGTCTATTGTTGTTACTTTATTACATTGGACCTAAATACATGTAATACTATATTGAAGATAGAATAATTCAATATACCTGGTAAACTAGATAAATACATGAACAACATTTATATTTGAAAACATAAAAAATGAGTTTTCCTTTAAGAACTAATATTCCCTTTAGTCTATACCATCATATCAATCATAAAACACATCCTAGAATTTAGGGGAAAGGAAACATTGGAAAGGTTGAGATCAGATAGTCTATAATAGTAAGAGTGCAACAGAATCTGTTAATAATCACAGAAGAATAACATTAGTATATGTGTGTGATAATGTGAACATAACATATAATGTTCATACCCAACCTATCGTAAAACGTTAACATGATTCATGGGGTAAAACATAATCATTTCAATATGCATGGTCCATAAGAGTGATAAAACACCATAAATCAATCATGAACCATATATTCATGTCTTAAAAGTGTGTCACCATAATAATAATGAAAAAATAATTCCAAATGGAATTCTTAACTTCCAAGAACATCATCATAGTGGATCATGACTCATAATATGTTGCTCATAGTTTATTTGGATGTACCTTTTTACCATAGTGGATAAGAAAACACCGGTAACACATAGTATATCAACACACACATTCTTCCCCAACTGGATATGGACAAACCTATTTCCTATAGTGGACCATTCTTATCATGTTGTTCCCCATCATTATCTCATGAGATATAAATCTTTACCCAATTCATTGGAGGGAGATATAGGTCACACATATATTTAGATTTAACACAACCAACATCCATAGTTATAACATAACCACGAAACATGGTTCTAATATAGGAAATTTAATATAATTAAATTCATATATATGTGTCCCATAGGATAATTAAACATTTATCATATCATAACCCATTAAATGAAATGGTTTTCACAAACAATTCATGCCAACAAAACTAGTGGAAAAGTAATAGCTTTCACACAAATATTTTCATAACAAGTCAGTAACGTAAAGAATAATAAAGGAATTATTAGATCATACACCTATGAAAACATGAGTAAAATCATATAATGTAATCATAAGTGGTAAATTATTCTTAAAGATACATTGAATAAAGATTACGGATAATAAAAATTGAAACACAAAAATGAATCTATAAAAACCATTCAATTGATTTCAATATGTATATATCTGGTACACTTCGAAAAAATTAAACATTAAAAATTTTAGAAAGAATATTATTAAAATATATAATTTATATACCATTGAAAAAAATCCTGAAAATAACTTTTTGAAAAAAATGTTTTGCAACAAAATGTATTTTCTACAGAAGAGAGTGATAAAGTTAGATTTTATTGAAAAATATTTCTCCTTGAAAGCAAAGAGTGTAATTTTATTATATATTAATGTAAATGTTCATGAATAAGTATAGGTAAATAAAATTTATTAGTTTATTGAGAGATAAATCATAATATTTCATAATCGTAAACGATATCAATAAACAATGACATTGTAACATAATACACTTACCACTTTGGTAACATTAATTCATAATCCCAATGAAAAAATAAAATAAAATCAAAAATATAGTATCTTGAAAATAATTTTAATCATTTTATCACATGTCAATTAATTGTTATATACACCTCATAAATTAATATTGGTGCATAACATAACATATTTCACATGAACTAAAAATAAGGACAATCACACCTTATCACTTTGGTAACACTAGAAATGAAAACCCCATGAAAGAGTGATAACCAAATAAATATGTAAATTAATATAATTTATAGGAGAATTATCATAAAATGAATTATTGGTATGTATATACACCACACAAATAGAACATGTGGTGAATATTTCATATATCTCATAAATGTAAAAACTATGATTGAAATCCATTATAGTTTGTCTATAATTCCTTCATACACTTTAAAATCACAAATAAAATAAATTTATATTTATTATAAATATATGAAAGTATCATACACATACATAAAATATCATTTAATTTCATTATATAATATCCTCTCACACATTTCTTAATAATATTTTATTATTATTATTACTTCAAGTGTTAAATTCTTGGATTTATCATGTGTGTTTTTTCATGATAGTTTCGAATATTGAACATGTTTTCTAGAATTTAAATATTTTCATAATGAAATTGATTTATTATATACATAATTATAATCATAAAATATGTTTGAGGTAATACATAAAAATACAACATTCTAGGAGATGGTTGGTCATACGTATGCATGAATTTTTTTTCCAATTTTCAATGGATGGAACATAATAAAAGGTAAAAAATATCACCCTTATAGAATCATTATGATGCCATATATTTCATGAACATGTAATATATATGTAATATTCTAGTCATTCCAAATATGTTTCATACATTATTTCAGGTACTCTTTTACCTTATTTTGGTAATGTATAGGATGGGTTTTTCATTGGGCTTGTTTGTGGAAAATTTGGGGAATTTTTAAATCATAAGGAATTATACAAGGTTGTTTCATGATTAAGAAACAAATGGAAGTTTCCCTAGAAAACTATTCACCCTATTATAGAGGATCAAGATGTATTTAATGGTCAACACGTAGTTTTTTAGACATTACAACAAGCATCCCTAATACATGCACTAAAAAATAATGGGGGTTTCCAAGGTTGGAAGAAGATTTGACAAACCATATTCTACATAGGTGAAAATTGCACCCCCTAAGTAGTGGCACCGTTTTAAGGTGCATAGATTTGAATCTTGTGGCCCCCTACCAATGAAATAGTGTACTTGGGTTCTTTATCCACCAGAAAATTATATAAAATTCACTAACCCACTTGTTTTAACACCAAATCACCCCATGTCGACCCTAATCACATTACATTTATTTTAGAAGCTCCTAGAAGGATTATATAGCTTTGAAAACTCCTTTTTTAATGAATCAATGGTAAGATTGAAGGATCATCTCTTTAATGAATATAATTTCTTCTATGTTTTATTTTGTCTCTCTGATATCTTCCCTTACTGATATATAGGGATCATTTTTTCTCCATTGGATATTGTTTAGATCTATTTATATTGGAAATTAATCCTTTAGATCTTAATATTTTATATTTTTCCTACATCATAGACTCCATTTCAATTTTTACTAATCCGTATCAAATTTGGAGATTTTTTCGTGTATAACAACCATCAAAGTCCCTGAGGTAGGTCATATAACTACAAAATACCATAGTATTGATTATATTTTCCTACATTTAATTGTGAAATTTTAATTCCCACATTGTGAAAATGCATTATAATTTGTAATAATTAATTATTTCATATGTGATTATGAAATTGGGGAATAATGTGGTTACTAAATTGATTGACTCATGGGATAATAAATTTCATGGGAACCTATGGGGTGTTATATTATGATTGATTTGATTATTTATAAATTTTTCACGGGTGATAAATAAATTAATAAAATTCATTGAATAATTAATTAGCAAATTTTGTTGAGATATGGGTTCATAATGTGAAGTCATGATATATTATATCTGTGACTGAGTTTTGGAAAATGGAATACAACAAAAATAAAATGGGGTTCTGAAATACTACTCTAGGACCCCCAACATATATATGTATTTCATGTTTTACGTGAGTTATGGGATAGAGAATAATGGTCCAAAAAACCCATGGGGTGCCCGACTACTGCTCTAAGACCCCATTGTTTGAATGTAAAATTGAGATTAAATTTGTAATGGAAGCTGAAAATTTATTGAGATTTGATATCCCTTCATGTATGGATCAGACTATAGAACTATACAAATCAAGTATATCTTGATTTGGTTTATTCATTAACATGGGATTTTATGTGGTTAATTTAAGAATTATTGTATGTTAAAATTATTTACATGATAATTTTTTATTATTATTTATACAACATCATAAACTATGATAAAAATTTTATTGTTTTAGATTTCATTAATTTTGGAATATTTAGTTTTGATGAAAACCTAATTGGGATACATGATTGATACCCAAATAGAATTCATTTTTATAGGGATAGATAAGGTAAAGATCCCTTTGATAGATGAAAGTGTTTTGATATGGGATGGATTATGGATGAGGGAACTAGGCAAGACATTGGGACCCATTTGGAAATTTTGATTGTGTATTTATTTTTGGTTTTCATTTGACATAGGGCACATATATGGAATTAAATATCTATTGATATATCTTGTGGTAATATTTCTGTGTATTTGGATTATCATGTGATGTTGGTCATTATATTTGAATCTTTTAGTATTTTTATTATGATTTTACTATTTTTTATTATATTAAATTATTGAAATACTTTTTTAAATATCTTATAGACTCCCCATATTATATATTCGAATTTTACTTCTAGTTACCAGCCTCAAGCATATGAGGAGGGGTGCCTGAGTTCATGTAACCAACCGGCTCAGGGTATGGGTATGTATCACCAATATTAGAAAGTTAATAATTGGTATATGAGGTGGGTTTTTATTTTTCTTTTATTTTACTATTTGGTAATTGTGGATAAGAGACAAGGATGAGTCAGGTCTTTGTCATGAGCTCATGTATGGTAGAAGATAACCCATGCAGGGGAAAAACCTAGGTACTTAGTGTGGGATAGTTATTCTTTGTGTATGTCATTATGGATGAATTTTACTTCACCTTGATTGATAAAAAAGTTTTTTATGTTATTATTTTTTTCTAATATTTTAATCATGTCTTGGAATTGAATGGAAGTTTATTATACATGAATAATTCAAGGTATGAAGGATTTTTTGTGACATGAATCATTATAGGCAGCCATGAAAAATAATATTTTTTGTGAGTTACTTAAATGAATTTTTGTTCTCGTATTTATGTAATTTCAATTGAAATAATTCTGAATAAAAAAATGATAATTTTCAATGACTATAAATGTTTTAATTTGAAATGGATAAAATGGGTTTCTAATGGGATGCCCCAAAATATGAAATGTTTTACCATATGTTATCCATGACCCCAGTGATGGATGGTTGAGGGTAGTGATAGTGCTTCGGTTATAAATGTGTAAAGAAATATGGGGGGTGAATTGTTATAGACTTAAGTGAATACCACTTACTATATAATGTGTTAATAATGGGTTCTGTTTTTTGAGATGTGTCTTTGGAATTATAGAGATGGTCCAATATGATGACACTTGATGATAGGAGGAAATGGGAATATGGATGAAAATAATCCTCCAAAACTGGAATGTGAGGCCTTGATAGTTCTTTAATAATGTCTAAGAGATCCTTTCGATGAGAACATTGATCATTTTATGAAGTTTATGGAAATATGCTAAGAGATGTCCATATGGAATATATCTGACCTCACGTGGGAGTTCTTTTTACAATAACCTATAACATGAACCATAGTGGGAGGACCTGAGGTAGGTGAGTTCTGTATTGAGTCTTTCGAAACAATCAATCAGAATTTAGATACTCATATGGGGATAATATTTAAACTGGTTTCATATAAGTTACATGGCCAAGCTAAACATTTGTAGGATATTTGGACTCAGGTTGAGTAGAAAGGGAATATATACTGGAAAGACATTTAAAAGATGATTCTAGAGTACTTTTAAGTTGAAATAATGACGCAGAAGAGGGATTATGAGTTTATGAGGTGTTCCTAATGGGGAGTGTAAATTATAGACAATACGGGTTGATTTAGTAATTTGAGATGCTTAGCTCCAACATTGGCAGGAGTTGAGGAAATGGTGATTTTCCATTTTCTAGATGGGTTTAAATGTGTGGTTAATTCTTGATTTAATACCATTAAACTAAAGAAGATTTATGTGTAGATGAATTTGGTTATCAATTATTAGGGGAACCTAAAAGATAATTCAAGGGAAATAAAGCGATTTTCTACTAGATGACCAAACGATACATAATTTGGGGGTGGGAAGTTTCACTATGTAAATGTTAACCATGGTATTGGAAAACATAGTATTCGGGGAGAAGTATCAATTTATCAGAGAAGAAACAATGTGTACCACCATCAATGATGTGGGATTGGACACTTTCATATCTAGTGTTATGGAATAGTAGTATAGTTTCAATATTATGGAGGTATGGTCCATATTCAGTGGTTATGTATGAATCCACAATGGATGGGTAATGATGGGGTAGAAAGTTGGAATCTGAATAATGGAAGAGGTTTTTCTACCCCATATCAGTATGGATTTAGATTTCCTATAGCTTTCCTAGTTGAGGTAGTTCAATTTTTTCTTCAGGGAAAGAGCACCTATATCATCAGAGTGGTGCAAAAAAGAGACTCAAACTGAAACAAAAGGAATAATGGGATTACTGTTTACTACAGTTCAACAACCAAATGTGTATATCGAGGTTATACCATTGATAGTCAGAGGAATCATTATTTTAGATTCTATAATTTATAGTTCCTTCAATAATATAGGATCCTATCATTCATTTATAAAAACCCAATATTATAATGATTTGAGTCTTTTGGTGGAGTTTGGGATAAGGGCTATGAATATCAACACACCATTCAAAGTACGCTTGAGAGAAATTTGTTTATGTAATGGGTGTTCTCTCTTGGTTGGGAAGTATTCATTTCAATTGGATATTTACATAAATTCTATTTTAGTATTTGACATAATTATGGGTATGGAATGGGATTAATTGTTTAGATACAACCTATATTTTTATCCTGGGAGACTGTATTTTAAATATTATTGGGGAGATAGTTTTATTCTTCATAGACAATGGGATATCCATGTAGTTCATGTAGGGCCAGTTCATAAGAAACTTGGCTGGCACACTGGCTGGGTTGAATGTCTTCTGATGGATGGTGGGGGTTGTGAACCCTTGTGCTTTTCAACCTTTAGTGAATAAGTTTCAAGATGTTAATCATGTGGACATATCTAGACATCCATCTAAGAGGAATGAATAGTTTAGAATTGAACTCATTCTAGGAGCTATCCCAGTTTCTATACTACCTTATAAAATATCAATAATATAGATTCTTTTTTATAAGACATTTGTATAAGAGTTTATGGATAAGTTATTTTACTATCTATGTACGCCTCTTTAGGTTTGCCCTTTTTTATTTTCTTATATGTCTTATGGTACATTGCATTTCATTGTTTATTATTAGAAGTTATGCTAGATGACTATAATGAACTTGTATCCCCCTTCATGTTTCAATGATCTATTCTAATAGTCTATACTTGATATTTGTTATCCATGACCAAATTGCGGTTATGGTATTATCAGTTGAATGTTATACCATCTAATATACCATAGAATTATTTAAAAATTATGTATTCCCTATAAATGTTTTATAATGATGTTGTTTGGGTTAAAGAATAGACCAACTATGTTAATTGATGTGATTAAATTAATCTATTCCCTATACCTTGATCAGTTGGAGATTATTTTTTGGATGGAATCTTAGAGTATTCCAAGACTCAAGAAGATTGTAATAAATAACATGACATATTCTTGTGTATACTAAGATAGAATATACTATATTCCAATCAATATGAGTGCCAATTTTTGATAGATAAGGTGAATATCATGGTTTATATAAACCCTAAGGAAGGTGTATCATTGGAACCACATAAATTTTAGGCTTTTTTCTTGTGAGAAACATAAAAATGTATTTTATATCAAATTTTTTCAAAGTTTAGTGGCTTATGATCAGAGTATCGTCAAGGAATTTTTATGATTGGAAACAACACTTTAAGGATTATTCAAGAAGTGGGTCATCATCGAATTGACATTATAATGTCTATCTACTTTCAAATATTTGAAGAAGAATTTCACTAGCACCCTGAATTTGATTCTACGATAGCCCAATGAGAAGTGTACCATGTGTAGTGATGCATCATGAGTCCGACATGGGGAATTGTTGATTAGATATTTTGAATGGTGGTGTATGAGTTATAATCATTGATAAAGCATGAACCGAATTAACCTATGCATTATTTTGAGATAGTTGTGTTGGTTTATGCATCGACGATCATGTGTCATTATATATTAAGTGAAATTATTGTTGTGTATACTGATCGATAGGGTTTTAATTACATATTTTTTCACAAAGATTTGAATCTCTAAGATTTGATACAGGTGGATTATATTAAGTCATTAGATTTTGATCTAGAATATAAACCCAATATTTGAAATAGGGTTGCTGATTCTTTGAGTACTAATTCAAAGACTCAGACATTTCATGAGTTTAGATCAAAGAGGAAGATGATGATGCTACTCAATGATATCAATATTAAGGTACATAATATTGAGTAGTAGTAAAACTACATATCCTTATCTATCAAGTATCATCCTATTATCCCTATCAGGGAGAGGTAGTATGAGGATCTGGAGTGTTTGGCCCTAAAGGAATGTCTTGAAAATTTGGAGTCACCTTCCAATTAGACAATAGTTTAGGATGGGATATTCTATGTCTGTAATCATGTTTTTTTACTATGTGTATGTGCGTGGAAGAGATTAATTATTTTTATGCTTCAAAGTTGGAGGTTCATCCTAGTTTGATAGAAATTTTCTATTCCCTATGTCGAAAGTATTGGTGGATATGCATGAAAAGAGTATTGTTGTGTTTGTGACATGATAATATTACTGTCAGTTGGTTTAGGATTAGTATACATGTCCTAGAAATTTATTATAGTCTTTTACTATTATTTTATGGAAGTGAGACAATGTTACCATTGACTTCATGATAGTCCTTCCATGTGCACCATTTAAAAATGATGCAATATGGGTTATTTTTGACCGGCTGATGAAGGTACCATATTTATTTCGTTTATGGTAGACTTTTAACATGGATTAGTTGGGGTATATGTGGTTTTTGGAGATATTTGATTATCATGAAGTACTATTGAGTATAGTTTCAAACATGGTTATGAGCTTTACTTCACGATTATTTTTGGGCTTACAGAAATAATTTGGTACCTTGGTATTTCTGATTACAAAATTCCATCTGTAGATATACATTCAGTCAGAATATACTATATAGGTTCTTTTGGGAATTCTGTGAGCATGAATTAAATAATTTGGTTGGTATTGGGAGAATCACATAGAACTCATTGAGTTCACCAATAAAAAAGTTACCAGGGAACTATTCATATTGAACCATATGAGGAAATTTATTGTAGGTTATCCAAATCACCTCTATGTTTGATGGAGGTATGTCAGTTTGAGTTTTTGGGACCAAGTCGCATACAGGATACATTATAGCGTGTTCAATTTATTAAGAAATATATGGATACAACATAGAGTATTCATAATTATTATTTATATCAACATTAATGACTGATGAGTTTTGAGTGGGTGATCATGTTTTTCTTCGAGTGTTTCTTAGATTGGGTCACTGTTGGATTTAGAGGTAGGGAATTTTGACTACTAGTTTTAATGTACCTTTTTAAATTATTCAAAGAATTGGGCTAGTGACATACCGATTGGATGTCCTATAAAGGTACAGTTCTCTGCATAATGTTTTTCATGTGTCACAACTTTGGATGTATCCCCATGTCCCCTCTAATGTGATTGATATTGATGATGCTGAGATATAGGATGATGTGCCCTTTATGGAGAATTTGATTCAAGTTATGGATCATAGTGATAATGTGATATCGGGAAATATTATGCCAATATTATGAGTGTTCTAAAAGAATGATCATGTTTTGGGGGAAACATGGGAGATGGAATTAGATATACAAGCTTAGTGTCCTAATAATTTCACCTCATAATAATAAATAATCTTTATCTTATAGATCAACGACAAGAAAATATATGTTATAGATATTTTATGATCTAGAACTTTCTAGAGATTTCTCATTGATGTTTTAGGTACTATTTTACCTTATATCTGTAATGTATTATATTGGTTTTACATTTGAGTTGTTTTGAGTGAGTTTTATGAATTTCTGGGGCTTAGGGGATGGGTACAGTTATCACACTGTTAATTCAAACTATTCATATTTTACGAGGAAATAATTTTCCCTATTTTAGAGGAATTGGTGGTGTCTCATGGTTGGTATATGGTTTTTTCAAACCATGTGTCTGCCCTCCAAAAACCATAAACCATGATAAAGTGGGGGTTTTATCAGTTTGGGGAGAGTTACTCAAACTTTGTGCCACAATGGAGAAACAATGGGCCTCTAAATAAAGTCTTGCGGTTTAGAAAATAATGCACCATGTCCCAATAAATAATGTCTGAATGTTATTAATCATATGAAAATTTATTTACAATTCACGAACCTCCCGGTTTTGACATCTAATTTCCCAGGACTTTATCTAATCACTTTCCTTCAAATATTAAAACTCATAGAATTATTCCTAGAATTACGAACACACTTTTTTGAAAAATAAAATATACTATTGATGTATTTTATTTATTATAGTGTGTAATTACATAATCAGTTGGATTCCTTTATCTATCATCCCCTTTTCCCAGTGAAGAGGTATTATTTCTCCTCTACTATTAGTCGATAAAATCTTGGATTTAATTGATATTGATATTATGTGTTAGTCCAAGAACATCTCTTCCATTTTTATTTTGATAGTTATACAACAATTTGTGGATTTATGGTTTGAAAACATCTATCTTTGACCTTAAGGTAGGTGGTTTAATTATCAAATCTGGTAGCCTCGATTAAATTTTCAAGAATGAAATTGTAAAATTGAAATTCTCACATTGGGAAATCTTATTCCAATTTCAAAAAATTAATTATTTTCCCATGTGACTATGAAAATGGTGAAAATTTGGTCATTAAATTGATTAAATGATGTGATAAAGAATTGTATGGATCCCCATGATGTGTCTGAATATACTTGAGTTGATAATTTTTATATTATTTATGGGAGATAAATTAAATAATTAAATGGGTTGAATAGCATATTTTGGAAATAGTTGATATATATGGGTTGATAATGTTGAATCATGAGATATCTAGTTTTTTAATGAGTTTTGGAATATGTAATGCTACGAAAAATACCCATATTCCTCTATTCTACTGATCTATGCCCACAATATATATTGATTACATATGATCACTTAGTTGTGGGTAGGTACTACTACTCCAAATACCCATACAATGCAAGATTACTGCTCTACGCCCCCATTAATTGAATGTGAAATTGAGATTACATGAACAATAGAAACCCATAATGGAATAAAATGTGATATAACGTGGTGGATGGATGGGAATTTTGTCCAGTTTGATGTAAGTATTGTTAGTTTAGGTATCATCAGGAACATTTATGTTTATATTGTTAATTAAAGAATAATTGAATGTGAAAACTATTTACATTATCATTGTATATTATTCTTTATAAAAATACATACACTATTATAGATTAGATATCGTTTTATACATCATTGGTGGTGGACTATTGATTTGTATTCATGCCCTACCATTGCATCAAGATCGATACATGAATAAACATAATGTTTGTAGGGAAGGATAAGGGAAATAACCATATGTTAGATGGATGAGATGGGATATGGGAAGGATCATGGAATAGGGAAAAAAGAAAATTGTTGGGACACACATGAGAGTTTTTATGGTTCCTTTTTTGTATTTTTTTAGGATTGTCAAACAAAAATCAGGACATATCTACTGATTTAGTTTGTTCTCATTTATCCATGTATTTAGATTATCATGTTATGTTGGTCATTATTTTATGATTGTATGGTTTTTTTATTATCATTTTGATATTTTGTATTATATTACACTATTAACCTGATTTGATAAAGAAGGTATAGTCTCTCGATGTTCCATATTATACCCTGGAAGATATTCTGTAGCCTCTAGTGTACATGGATGAATGCCTGAGGTCCCATAACCAACCAGCTCGGGCGCCTGTATGGGGAACTGAGGTCGGGAATTTAAAATATATATCATATATATGTATTTAACCTATTATTATTAAAAAAAATTATATAATAGTAAATAAAAAACATCATAATGATTCATGATGCGGTAGTCCACTGTACACTCGTGCTATGTTATTGTTTTCTTTTAGGTTTCAAGGTAAGAAGTTTTATGTTATATTAATACATGAGAATTAAAATAATGTTATTAATATTTTATTTACACATTATTCCAATCATAATACCCATCCATGTGTGGTTCCTATGGAAAATGATTCAAAAAAGTTTCGTGATTCTATATTATTATATAAATAAGAGTGAGGTTATCGTTACCCATTCTAGTGTATTTTATATCGATATAGGTCATTACCTTAACATAAAGACATATAAGTATAGGAATGATTCTGAGAGTACTATATTATATTTATTTAATAATAAATGAATGATGTACAGAATGTAATAAAATAAAACCTCTTGTTGAATTACGTTACATTCTTTGAATCAAATTCATTTGGCTTGCTCCAAAGTCCTTCAATGGTCATATTTCAATACAAAAAAATCATAGAGGGTGGGGATATGGAAATTTGTAAGTTATTTAAGTTTTATGTGCAATAATAAAATGTATTTAATGGTTTGAAGAGGAGATCAGAGATGGTGGCCTTTTATGAGTGAGGAGATTCACACCTATTTTTTAAACATAGTAATATGAACACACTAGTTTTACCTACCAAATGGTTTCAGTAATGCACAAAACTCTATATTAGAAGTTATACGGTCAAAATATGGAATAAAAATGTATTATTAACATTTTTTCATTTACATATATTATCATTTATGTTTAACAAATATGTAAATACATTTTTTTCGTAGTCAATATCATTTATTTGTAATGTTTTCCCCAATGTATTTTGTCAAAAATTAAATTGATCATATTATTTAATATAAATTATAAGGATTAATAATATGAAATTTATTTGTAAAAATTAAATAAATATATGTGGAATAGTTTAATTTAATATTAGACACACATATGTGATGAGAAAACATGTTTTGAATGAGAAAATTTACTAATTTTTTAATGTTTTTTTATCGAAATTTAGTATGGAATTATGTACAATTAAAAAAATTGGATATATATATATATTTATATATTATTGTTATTATATTAAATTGAAATAAAAATAAATTATAATTTAACCATATAAATTATTTAACTAAAAAATTTATTTTTTAATCTAAATTAGTATAATATATTCTTTATCAAAAAATGAAACCTTCATTAAAATCACAAAATATCACCGAAATCAATCTCTAATATTTTTAATTAAAAAATGATGATTATTTTATCAATTTAATATTATAAAATTAAATAAAATATTTTTAATATAATTACTCTACAACAAGATGAATCCTCTTTTTAGGAAAATAGATTTTTGGAGCATACAGATTCATTTTATATTATATAATGTCTATCAATCCCATTGGATGAATATAAAAACATTTGATTGATTATATAATAAATAAATTTCATTAAAATATTTTCATAATAGTGATAAATTTAATTTATTATGATAAAACTTCTCTGTGTGCATAACAATATCTTTTCAGAAAAAAATTTACATTATATTAAATTAATTTTTTTTAATTTCTAAATAATTGTGAACCAGAATCAATTTATAAATATGTAAAAAAAAATATTCTCATAAGATAGTTATTCTTATTCATTAACATCATTCAAACATCTAGGAGATAAGAAATATAATTATATTATATTGATCTATGGTGAAACATGGCCTTGTGTGTTATGCGGGATATTAGAGAAACTCCTTTTTGGAAAAGATAAAGTTGGTTTTCATATTACATAAACTGAAATTATGGTTTCATGTAATGGAAATATTGAAGATATTTTTTATTGCATGTAATAAAAGATATTAAATAATATAAATTTATTTTAAAAAACATTTATTAAATCTTAGGATGTTACTTTCAACCCCCTTAAAATGAAAATACACATTGAAACTCATCTTGTTCATCAGAGTTTTAACATTTTAGAAATTGAATATTTTAAATCACATCATTAAAAGGAATAATTAAGCATCCCAAAAAAATAAAATGTTGAAAACATAGTGTCTACCTAAAGTAACACAAAACTGTGTCTCTAGATAGGTATAATATTAGTGGGAAATTAAGATATGGTAAGGAGGACTGGATTAAATAATAATGGAGAGGGATAGAGTAAATGGTTAAGATAATGTTAACCACCATAAAACCATAAATATTTTACGAGTTAATAGATCATATATTCAATATAAATGAATGTACAAGTATAATTTTTTTATCTCACAATTCTTTTACTAAAGGTTAATGATTACATCACCTTATAGACATAGAAAATAAAGAAATATACATACATGATATATATAATTTAATTAAGAAATCTACATTCACTATAGTATCATATGAAGATTCAATTGATGAGTATTTATGATGAATATTCATTTCACGATGATCTAGAATTATATTTCTACATATTTAAGATCCCTTAATGAATTATTATTCATTCGTACTATCCAAAATAAAAAACAATTTATATTTATTATTATTCATACATCAATATAATCAATTATATAAATAGTTAACCTCATTGAAAATTTAAAATATGTCTAACCAAAACTGATTCCCAAATAATAGAATTAATTTTCCTTATATTTTTTTTATGTACTTAGAATTAATTTTAATAATACTTAAGGACTCTTACAAACATTTATATTTGGTAATAGTTTCTAAATAGTCATAAAAAACCATCCATGATTCCAATATTTAGATCACCTTTAATCTGCTAAATAATATTTTATCTTATCCAAAAACATTTCCATAGGAAATTTGGGTTCATCATTTCCCTGATATAGAATATGAGATTATTTAAAATATCAAATTTGATTTACTTATTCAATAATATGTGGGGAGTATAATCCAAGCTCAAAATTAAATAAAATATCACTTAAGTTTTAAGGAATTTATTTTCATAGATCTTATTCACAAAAAATCCAAAATGAAATGCTCAAAATATGGAGTTCCCTGATTATAATGATTCACAATAGTTGTTGTGATTTCACAATACATTCCTTTTTCCATTTTCAAGAGAAGTTCTACTGCATTATCATTCTAACTACTTCTGGGTTAGGGAATTAATTTTTATAATGCCAAAACACCTTTTAGTTGAAATAATGGATAGTTGGGGGTGATTAGTTATTATACTCTTGCCCTCTATTGCATTAACTAGACCACTAATTTATTGTTAACACTAATTGGATTTATACCTAAACCTTCCACATTTAATTCACCTACCAGATCCATTCAAACAATTATCATGGTGCTTTTTATCAAATTTCTGACATGTAGGTTTTTTTAATTTATTTCCACTATGAGATTTATATGAGTTCTCATGTGAATCACTCTTACCTTACTTATCACTAAAATCATTAATGTTTCTATTTTCCATTTCCTCATTGAGAACACATAAAATTATTTCTAAATATATTCAAAATTTAATTATCTCTAACTCTATTTGGGGGTTTTATTTTAATCTGTTAAATAATTGATTGATTGTACATTGATATTGAATGGTGATACCTTAAGTGTAATTCACGTTCTTTGTAGAATTTTTATCATAGGATCCAACACACTCATCATATATCTACTTCTACAGGAGTAATTCCTCCTATATTTTTGGACAAATAATAGATAGAAATTACTTACCAAGTTATAATCTCTTAATATCATCCCACCCCATTGAGTTAGTTCTTATTTATTTCCTCATATTCTTAATAAGATTCCACCAATGATCCAATTTACCTTCCAACTAATAAATGGATAAAATAAATTTTTCATGTTATGAGTAATGGTGTTTAATAAATTTCATCTCAATGGTACTGATTCACTGTTTAGAAACTTGGGTATTATTTGTTCTACAAAAATAATGTTTACATTTCCATATGAACGATTCGATAAAACATTATTTCCCCTTTATCAATGAAATCACAACATGACTCGTGACTTGAGAATATTGTGTGTTAATAGCCTTTAGACTCATTATATCAGTCCCTAAAGATGTTGGTTCCATAGGTGTAAAATCATTTCATTTTATAGTATATTAATCATTAACACGTATAAATATAGTTTTAACAATTGTTTGAAACCAAAAATAATAGTTTGAGAAACTATACTCATAGTTGGAATTCATATAATCATGAGAAATAAATTATAAGATGTCTAAATCAAGACAAATTATCTTAATTATATGACATATTATGTTTAACCTAGGTGATACATGATTATAATATATTAAAATTATTTATAATGGATTGTAAAGAACAACTGAATTATCTTATGAATATCACCAAAGAGTATGAAACCCAGAACACAATAAGTCATATTATCATGAACTAGTTCTCGATCGATTTGAGCTCTAAATGGAGTTTTTGTAGTTATTAACAAAATGTATATCTTTTATAGAACCACATATAAAAAATGTATCTATATTGGGATTTATTTATCTAAAAACCATATAATATCTTCTTTTTCAAAACATTAGGATTTTCATATATGTTTATCATCAAATTTAATCATAGTATTATGTTCTATAAACTATATTTTCCTAATCGTAGTTCCCAAGGATTATATTAAACTAAATACAGTACCACTATAATGTTCTGAACTCATGTCACAGGGAACTTGTGGTTACATTATTACATTGAAACTAAATACATGTTCTACCATCTCCAAGACTGAATTATTCCTTTGTCCTTGTAATATAGATTCATAATTGATCCTCATTTATATTTGAAATCATAATATAAAACATTCAATTTTATTTAAAAATACCAATGTTACCTTTAGCCTATCCCATCATTTCATTTACAACAAACTTTTTGGAATCTAGGGAAAAGTAAACATAAGAAAGGATGAGCTCAGATCCTATCAACTAGTATGTTTTTTTAATAGGTTGGGGCCGAAGCCTCAATTTATTATTTAAAGCAATGACCTCTTTAGACTGGTTAGAGGGTGACCCATTACATAGCACGAAGGCCCAAGGACAAGTGGCCTGAATACAAGGCTTGAAAGCCCATTTTTTGGCCCAAAGGACCCCTCGGTGAACAGTACTTCTACAGTACCCGCGCTACTACAGTACCTTCTACAGTAACCGCCGCTGCTACAGTCCCTGCTACAACCCCTCTGCCGCTACAGTTTTGCCGCTGCTACAGTTCCACGGCTGCAATAGTACTGCTACAATGCCCTTCTACAGTACCCCAGAAATTCAACTAGTATGTGTTCAATAGAATCATTATATAATCACTTAAGCATATCATGAGTGTATGTGTATGAGAACATTAATATAACATACAATGTATATACTAAACCTATCATAGATCATAAATATTAATCATGGGGTAAAAGTTAATAATATAAAAATACAAGGTCCATTAGTGTTTTAAAACATGATAAGTCTATCATGAACCATAAGGACATGTCGTAAATGTGTGGAACCATCATAATCATATAAAACCACTACATATGTTAGGGTTAACTTACAGTAACATAATTATGGTGGATTTATCCTCATACCCTATTTCCCATAGTGGACCAAGATGCACCTATTTCCAATATTGGATTGGGTAACATCTGCTTCCCATATTGGATCCAGAGACAACTATTTGTCAAAGTAGTTCAGGAAACACATGTTTCCCATGGTGGATCAGACATGTTGACTTGATTCCTTTCATTGTCTCATGATATGTAAATCATTACCCATTTCAACTTATGGAGATATAGGTCCCACCCATATTTAGTTATAAGGTAACTTAAATCCATTATTTTAAAATAACAAACATATTTGGTTATAAATTGATAACTATCACCATATAAAAATTAAATATACGTGATACAAAATATTACAAAACATTCATCACATCATAACCCATGAAAATAAATGGGTTTTATAAACAATTCATCAAAAAAATAACCCGTGGAAATGGAATGTGTTTCATAAATAAATTATTGTCATATATTATTGAGAAAAAGAATAATAAATGAATTAATGATTCATATCCCTAGAAATTAATGATTATCTAAACATATGTTATATTGGATGGGAAATTATTTTTATAATATCCCTTGGAACATTTATTCAGTAAAATAACCATTGAAATATATAATGGACGATTTAAAATAATTTAAAACATTTCTAGATATAGATATTCATTATAAATTTATATTTTTATGACATAAAACAAATGGAAAAGAATCCTATTTTAAAACAATATTTAATTTCAATTTAAAAAAGGTCATGAAAATATTTTTTAATCATGGTTTTTGGATGAAAACATATTTTTATATGGAGAGAGAGATATAATTTGATTTTCATAAAAACATTTTATCAGAGTACCAAATAGTATAAAATTGGTACTATTACATGAAATGTTAATGAATATTCATAATTGAATAAAAATAGATAGATAAATCCTAATATTTCATAATATTAAACAATACTGATAAATGATGATATTGAAACATAAAAACATTAAAACATTGGTAACGTTAAATTGTAATTGTAATAAAATAATAAAATAAATTAAAACAAAAAAATAATTAGATTAAAATTATTATTATAATGATATAATCATTCATAGGCTTATTATATAAACCTCCAAAATGATTATAGGTCCATAACATAACTTATGTTTCAAATAAGGCAAATTGAGGTAAGCATCCCATACCACATTTGTATCTTTTAAAAAATTAACCCCTTGAAAGATAGATCCTAAGGTTGATAAGTAAATTGAAATAATTTATATTATAATCATAATAAAATAAATTCATGGGTTTCATAAAAACACAGAAAAGAGAAAATTGGTGAATATGGTATGTATCTCAATGATAAAAACTGCGATGGGAATCCCTTACCAATTATCCTAACATCCATTGAACCCTTATGAACCTAAAAAATAATAAATATAAGTTCAATATAAATAAGTAAATGAGTAATTCACATAATTATACTATCCTATATGACTGTTTTATAATTTTTTATATTCATTACGTTGATGATATTTTATTATTACTATTGTTTTGGGTGTTAACTATATGGTTTTATCATGCATGTTTTGTATTGAATGTTATGGATATTCATCATTGTACCAATTGAATAATATAAACAATGTAAATAATTTTAAAAATATTACATTTATTAATTATAAATCTATAATTATAATCATAAAAAAAATTAGAGATAACAAATGGAATACATCATTCATGGAGATGGTTGGTCGTACACACGCATGAACATTATTTCCTTATTTCGATGGGAGAAGAATAAGAAATGTATTTAATATATCAAACATGTAGAATAATTATTATGGAAAATATAAAACATAAATTAATTTAACTCATACTTATTTCCATAGAGCTAAAATATAAATGAAAATCACATCACATAAGTTCACAATGTAGTAGATTGTCGTACACATGAGTGACGTTATTGTTTTATGTTAGGTTTAAAGGTAAGAAGTTATATTTTTTTTATAACTATATATATAACAACATTATAAATATCATATTTATATATTATATTTTCCCAACCATGAAATGTTTTGATGAAAAAGGAGTCTCAACGGCATTGTGAGGCGGTAGTCTGCCATATAGACGAGCGACATTATCATTCCGCATTTGGGGGAAATGGAAAAGGATATAGTTCATTCCTTAAAATAAAATCTTTTCATTATAAGGGATATAATTATATAATTAACTTATATTTATCTGATAAGAAATAAAGGAGGGGGTGAAGAGAGAATATAAAATTTCTTTTTGATGAATGTTGCCTTCCTTCAGAAAACATGTTTAGGTTTGCACAAGAATCATTACATGACTGAATTTTGGTCCAAAAAAGTTAATATATAATTATGGGAAGGAATTATCATTATTATTTTTAACATTTTTATATTAAAAAAATTATGGTGTGAATAGTAGAGCACATGTGGTGTCCTTTTATTAGTGAGGTGAGTGCAACACATATAATTTTTTTAGGAACGTTAGGATAATCCATGTTTTTACCTACATCTAGAATCCCATAAATCAAAAATATCAGTACATAATGTTATATGATTCTAATATGTCCAAATAATATTTTTTGGAATGGTTTTAGGTCATTTCCACATCTTATATTTTATGTTGAACAATTAAGTAAAATCATTTTTACCTTATTCACTCTAATTAACATTAATAATTTTTACTAATCAATATGGTAAAAAATTATGTTCAACCTATTAGATAATATTAATTTTTTTATTAATAATATGGTATATATTATTCAAAATTTAATTAATAGATGTTGGTATTTTTATTTTAAATTATTTCATATAGACACGATAAGAAAGTGAGTTTTCATTGAGAAAATTTCTGAAAGTTTAACATAATTTTATATCAAAATTTAATATCTAGTTGATTAAAATTAGCTCAATTATATTAATAAATATATAATAGAACATATTTTTCTTGAAAAAAAAATTATATTTTAATTTAACCAAGTATATTCTTTAAGGGAGATGTCATTTTTCAAACAAAATTATTATATTTCACTATTCATCAAAAAAATGAAACATCTTAGAAATATTTGAAAAATTTTCCAGAAATATATTTTTTATATTCCAATTTATAAAATCAATTTTATTTTTCCAAAAATAGTTTTCCAAAATTTACTCAAAATAAATTTAAAATAAGTGTGCCAGAGAGCAAAGAAAACTTTTTTGAGAGTGTAAAATTGGATCTTTTCTAATATTTTGTCCATCAATACTATTTTATGAGTCTAGATTTTTTTATTGAATATAGAATATATAATTTTCACTCAAATAATTCCAGAATAGTAGAAAATTTAATTTACTATTTATAATGTGTTTGTTCACATAATAAATAATTTTCATCAAACATTTATTTTATATTATTTGTGTTTTTTATTTTCATTTTTAAATAAATGTCAACCAAAATCATTTTATTAACATGTAAAAAATAAATTTTCATATGTTAGTTAATCTATTTTTTACCTTATGTTCCAATGCATATTTGATAACTAAAATATTAATAGTATATTTATGTTCATTAAATCATGGTCTTTTGTGTTACACAAGCACTCTGGGAAAAAATTGAAATGAAAGTTGGCGTTCTGTATAGTGAAATCTAAAATTAGGTTTTCATATATTGAAAACTAATAAAGGAATTTCTTCACTCATATAATACAAGATATGTTTAAATTTAAATTTATTTGAGAAAATATATTTCATAAATCAGAGGATCATACAGTGTGGAACCCTGGTGATTGATATGTGTGATAATGGGAAATAGGGAATATAAAACCAAAAGGATTTTAATATATTATTACATTATTTTAATAAAAATTTCTAATAATTATTACCTAAATAGGATGATGTCGAATATATTAGGAAGACTATGTGTGTAAAAAACAAAATAATGTAGAACATGACACCTGTATTTTTAATCTCTATAGTTCTCTCTTAAAACAATATGAGATAGTAAAATTACACTGAATAACATTGGAATATATATATAATAATTGGTGTGAATAAAATACATGTAATGGAATTATGGTGACAAGGATAAATAATGTGTGAGTCAGTGGTATAAAATTACATCGTAAAAGAGAAAGCTCAAAAGTAATCACATGGAATGATAACATAAATAATATCATATCATAAAATAAAAGCATCATCTGAAACATGGAAGAAACATATAAAATACCATAAACCTGATTTTGGGATAACTAGCTAGACAATATCACATGGTGCATAAATTCCAATAATGGATTAGTTTTACACCATAATCCCTCACATAACTTTCCACAAGACAAAATATTTACCCAATGCATTCGATAACTATCTAGGTTCACCCATTATTAAATTATTATGATTATATGTGCCAAAAAATGTAATGAAATAAAAAAAATCATACAAATTACTCATTTAATGAAACTGAGTAACATAATATTTTCTCATATCAAATTCAGAATATATTTCATAATATATGAATTTGATAAATTAAAATAATTCATGTATTACCAAATAATATTATGGGAGATATATCTAGGTATATATGTAAGAGACATATATACAAATAATAAAATAAATCCATATTAAATGGTGTCTTCCTTGACGAAAATTTGTTTAAAAGATCACATTAAATATTTCATGAGGAAAAAAACATTTTCACTTTTAAACAACATTATTAAGATTTAGAAATTTTCAAATATATATTAGAAAAAAATTATTTTAATATAACCTAAAAACATTTAAAGTATTAATAATATTATTGAATGGTCATGATGGTGGGAAATTCTTCTCACGTTATATAAGATAAAAGACAACATTATTTTCACACTTTTTTATGATGTCAAATTCTACATAATCTTGAAAATGATTGAAATGTTCCTTTTAAATCATCTTTTATAAATTCAAACATGTCTAAAATTTAATTTAAAAAAATATATTGAAATATTAAAAAAATTCATTATATAAAAATTATGGAAAATATGGATATTGGAAAAAAATCATTTTCGACCAAAAAGAAAAATAATGTGAGCTTCTGTGAAAAATATTTTTTCAATAATATTTATTTCCAAAGAGAGTAAAATTGTACTATAAAATGAAAATTAGATGAATAAATATTTTTTAAAAAAATTAATGTGAATTATTAGATAATTATCATATAATTTATTTTAATTTAAATTCACGTAGAATAAATCCAAATTAAAATGGGATTGAATCATATACCCTTACTGCATTAGTAACTTTTGAATAATAAACCAATGAATGAAATAAAAATAATTCAAACATTTAATAACATGAATATATATAAATTAATGATAAAACCTGTCACAGGTGCATTATAAACACAACGTAATAATAAAAAGGTGCATAATACCAAATATGTCTTAATAGAGTGGATATTGAGAAGAAATCTCATCAAACAATCATACCATTGAAGTGAAGATTAATATTTTAATTGATTATGAGAATAAAATGTAAATAAAAATAGGAAATTTAATATATCGAAGAAAATAATTAGAATACATTATATACATTATATACATTATATACATAATCTTATAACATTGAATATAATGAATAAAAAAATATATTCTAATGAAAATAAATTTAATTTTCATATTCCTTACCAATTGGTAAATTTATTGAAAAGTTAAAATTGATAAAATAAATAAAATTGATATCTAAAACCACATTGGTTATGAAGTATTAATTATGTTACATGTAAAATGGGAATAATATTCACTATACTTGATAAACTGGTGCATAATATTAATATATCCATCAATTGAAGAAATTGAGATGAGGTCTCATACGTTTTATAAAACATCTTAATAAAAACCACTTGAAATAGAGATATAGATAGAGAGAGAGATTTAAGGTGATTTTATAATAACATAAATAAAAATATTAAATTATTTTAAATTTGTAGTTTACTGTATAAACATCGTATAAAAAATATGTGCATAGATGAACGTGTGTCTCAAAGAAGGATGTTCTGCAATTAAAAGTCAAACCTCGTATATCCCATTAGTTAAATGTTCTTTATTCACCCATGTAATTGTTTTACAAATTTTATTAATCTATAAAATAACTATATCAATATTTATAATATCATATATTATCTTTTTATAATATCTTGTCACTCCTTCCTTAACAATCATTTATTATTACAATAGTTCTGGGTGAAAACAACATTTTTTTATCATTCATGTTTTGTTCAAGATGATTTTGATAATATGACTTTGATATAACTAAATCATATAAAAAATTATATTAATATTTTAAGTATAATATATATTTTTTTGTTATATATTTATAATTATTCTTCAAATTTAAAAATGTAAAATGAATCAAATTGCTTTGTGGAGATGATATGTAATACGTAAGCTTGAGAGGCGTTATTATTTCCTTAATTGGTGAAAGGTAATAAAATTGTATTTAAATTAATATTAAATAGAAATATTTATTTATTATTTTTCATATTTAATCATTATTTCCCTCATTGATACAATCCATGTGATATTATGGTGGAAAACAAATTACAACGGTTCATGAGGCGATAGTCCTCTGTACACATAAGAGATGATTTTTTCCCATTTTATGGATGAGGAGATGGATAAATTTTATCACATAAATTTTATTACATATTATAATATATTAGATACTAGTGATGTTATATTTTTATTTTTAAATAATAATTTATGTTTGAAAGTGAATAAGTAAAAAATAATGGGATCATTGAAGATAATTTCCTTTAATTAGAAGATCCTCCTTTGGATTTCTTATTAAAGAAACTAGGGTTAGTATTTTAGAAAGAATATATTATATAATATTTAGACAATTATGTTGGGGAGATATTTTACCATGTTTTGATCGAAATAAATGGATTTAGATTTCTGAAGAAGTATGGAAAGGGGGTTCCCTTTTATAATTTAGGAAGAGATAAATTTTTGTAAATACCCAAAAATATCAGTAATGGGAAGTCACACTCAACCCAATGTGCCTCAAAAATTTATAAATAATTTAGTTTAAATATTATTAGGTTTCAGAAACACATCTACCATCATAAAATAATCATGTTTTAAGCTTCATTACCTTTACCCTTATGGTTACTCACTTTTACCCTTTTAGTTTTCACCGTAGTAGATAGTTTTTATACATAGGTAATTTATCTTTTAAGAACAAAAATAATATGAGACTTATTAGATACTTATTACCTATATATTCTAAATATTAAATAATATTTCTCAAAAAACAATCTCTCTCTCTATAAAAAAAATTAACACAATCACATATAACTCAAAAAACATTGTTTTAACCTTATGAGTGGTAATAAAATTTTACTTTTTCTAATATTCATTATGAAAAAAAAATTAAGTTCAAATAAATATAAAAAATTAATTATGATGATTCTAAATATTAAAATAAATTTTATAATAATTAATTAATATATTTTTTAGAATTTAATTTTAAACTATACCCATATTTGTGATGATCAAAATGGGTTTTCACAAAATGAAATTTTCATCTATTTGATGATCCTACATAAAATGTACGACTAATAATAACCATTATATTAATTTAAATTAATATAAATAACTATATAATATATATATTTAATTGACCTATTTTCAATATTTGTGGTTATTTTAATTGATTAATATGGTTATACTTTATGCACATAAAAATAGTTTACAATCGACTATGTTGTAAGATTAAAAGTAAACGTATACCAAAATGATGAATATTTGTGATTAAAATGAAATTTATTATATTATTAAAAATAAATGATTCCATATTCAACATTAATTAAAGATTCAAAATGTTATTTCACATATTTTTTGGATTAATGAAAAGAAAATATAGTTTATGAATATTCGGTAATTTTAACAATTCCCTAAAAATATTCAATTTCAAAAAAAAGCAAAAAATTTCAAACTAATTTAATTATAACATGATGATTTCAAAAAGTATTAATAAATTTATCAGAAAAATTAAAAAATGAAAATAAATTAATTAAAATATTTTCTCAAAAAATGGAATATAAATCATTTTTGAAAGACAAACAGTTTTTTGGAATAATAAAACGTCTTCATTAAAAATTGAGTTCTTATTACCTAAGAATTTATCCATACGGTTATACCGAGAAGGATATATATTCATATTTCATAAATTATTTTATATTATTCATATGCACAAATTATTTCCATGTTTTTTTTCATAAATAAATAATAATTTTTTATGGTTCATTTTAACTTGGTGTTGTGTTTCATATACACAATCAAACATAGTTTTATTTATATATACCATACTGTTATAGGGACCCAACAATCCATGGTTCTTGGGGATGATGGATAAATGATAATCATGGATTCTACACCACATCTTGATGAATGGTGTGGATCCTAATCAAAGGTGGATTTATAAAGTTATAAAAATATTCAGGAAAATTGTATCTCACACAAAACCATATTTGACTAGGATCTACTATGAAATATTAGTGTTTCAACACACTATGGTTGTTTCCTTCAGTATTTGATTATAAATAAGTACATGGTTCTCCCTTGGATTATATTTATAGGCTTCCTCTCATTAATAGGATGACCCATCGCATATTTTTTAACCTCCATACATATTCTCTTGGTTGTTTTGACATCCTTGATCATTGGATCATAATTCTGAAGATTTAGGTGTGATATTTTCTACTCTTATTCTCATTATTATTGTTCCTTCTTATGTGTAACCATTTATATGTAAGTTTCTCTATATTGGGGATGGTTTTTGTGAATTTATTGACTATTTCTTACTATGGTAAGATATTATGGTGTTACATTTCTATATTGTGGTTTTCCCATTTCAACCTAATGGTGATTTATCATTAACTCATCTTAAACCCATCAGCAATGCATCATTTTAGGTATGAGATTAAAACTCAAAATTTTATATAATATAAAATTAGGTTGAAATAGTTATTTTGATTCCTTTATTTTGTTGGTAAGAATAAGTTTAATCACTATTATAAATTTGTTAATGTAAATTGAATGATAAGGGAAAGAGTTATCTTGGGGATACAAGATTTCCATAATATTGCTTATGTGATTAATGGATATCCTAAGGAAGAGACTTAGAATTCCCTTAAGTGCGTTCCATTGACTAATAATGAATAATTGACATCACCTTCACAAATTATTAATAGTATAAATGATGTAATGATTCTATTTGTTATGAATTGTATGAAACAAATTTTTTATGTGATTGCGGTAAGTAATTAAAAAGGAGACATATTTTAAAACCAAGATGTAATGTATAATAATTACTATTTGTGTGGGTTGTATGTGGTCATCCATTTTTTCATGATGATTTTAATTATTTAATATGCTATGATCAAAAATATATTATGATTAACATGTTGTATTTTAAGATGAAATTTCATCTCAATGGGATTTTATGATTGGAAAACCTTAAAGTGGATGAATGATTAATGATGTTAATTGGTACATCTAATCTAAATGTGAAATATTTTACAAAGATTATGATTTAATTGGGTTGAGATCTTGTATTTCATTCTTTTATTCTTCTTGTGAAATCTTTTTGGTTTAGTATGGATTACGGAAATTATATGTTGTGGTTCTGTAGACTTGGGTTTTTAAGGATATTTTTCAATAAAGGTTTATTATAAATTGTATGATATTCATGATGATAATAAAAATTGAAATGAAATGGTAAAAATAATAATATTGGATGAAAAAATTAGTGTTGTATAGAAATATAGATAACCATCTGGAATTTATTGATAGGAATATTTAAATTGGTAACGATTAAATCTCAGTGGGTGAACTCTATTATGGTAAATGGATCCTAGTATAGAATCCCTTGTTTTAAGAATTTGGGATGATTTTTTCATTTAGATGCAGTGCATGGGGGTATAAAATTTGTCACATATCTATTAAATGTTTTTAGAAAATTTCATTAAGTAGACCCATAGGTGTGGGAATACGTGAGACATTGTATATACTTATATTCTTATGTTTCGTTATTTACCCCCACCAAATTAATGTAACATGACCTAAACGTATTTTTACTAGTTTTTATTTTTCCAAAAATCCATGGATTGTTAGAGGATGGGTGACTACCACATATCTTCAATATTTACTTCAACACAGATTTTTAGGGGATACATGTGATACAATGTAGTGGGCGAGTACTCTACTCAAGGATGACAATATTTGTGGGGGGGTATTTCATGGTATGATGAGAGCCTGAGGATGTTTTTAAACATATACATTATATCATACAAATCTAGATATATTATGACATGATGGTATGTACTCAGTCCAACGTAATACTTTTAACCTCATATTAGAAAGTGTGGGTATGGGTGTATCCCCAACCCACATCAGATATAGATTTTTTCATTATTAGTAGAGTTGTAAGTGGTGGTATCTTGTTGGGGGAGAGATTAAAAATAGTGTATATGTGGTTATTGGTAACATTTATATAATATTATGAGACTACATTACTATATTTTTATGTTTTATTTGGTGAGTGACCCTTGGTGAACTAGAGTAAAAATAGTTTCCCTATTAGGTGTTGATTGGACCAGTTGTATGTTCACTGCGGAATTATCCTTATAATTTCATATTTTTGTGAGATAATTTTTCTAGGGTCCTATTAATTATTCATGAATCTTCAATATATATATATAAACCATTTTCAGGTTTCCTAGAGGGTGATTCTGGTCGATATATACATTACCACCTCATCTTAGAGCTCTTGAGTTGTTGCTACAAGAACATTTTTTTGATTCTTTTTTGATTTTGAAATGGACGTATCTATTTCATTTAATAATATATTATGGGTTTTGTTTCCTGGAATTTTGATTTATTCTATTTCATGGTGGATTGGTTGGTGGTTTAATGTATGATCTAGGGAAAATATGATGGTAATACATCCACTTGTGTGCCATATACCCTCGCTAATATTCACTACCATGCGACCCATTGTTGATGGGATTAAACAGTCACTATCAGCATCACTATATATATATAAGAGGTTTACAATTGGTTTAGGTTGTGATAGAGTGTCATCATGAGTTTTATTCTATGAGGTAGGATGTTGATTGGAGTTAGGCATGAGTGGGGACTAAAAGGGCTATAAGAGAAACAATTTCAAGTAACCAATATATAGGAAGTGAACAAATGATACAAACTTGGAAAAATAATTTCAGTACCCCCTATTGTTTGACTGAACAACCATAATCATTCCAAATATTCCAAGAAATGTGACTCATCTTATGGGGTAGAGACATAAAAAAATTACAAGCATCACAGATATTTGATTTTTTGATTTAAAGGCGTTATTTTAATGAAATATATGATAATATGATAAATAATTAAATTCAGTGTTTTATAAATTAAATAAATGGTGTACTATATATTTTTGACAATAGTGATTCTTCTTATGAAATTGAGCATATAAAATAGGGAAACCCCACCACCCATCGATACTTGTTCTTTTCATGACCTATTTTAAAAAAATGTATTTGAGATAGGTCAACCTAAACTAGATAGTAGAATCCTATGATGAATTGATTCCATTAATTGTTTTATGGTAACATTATTCATATTGAAGTGAGTACAGATGTATTTTTTTATTTTGGATCAAGTGTTTATATAAAATGTTTTGTAAAATAAATTTTTTTCCATTTTCATATGTTTTTAAAAGGTTTCATTTTTTTTGGTTTTAAAATTCTTTTAAACAAGAAAATCCTATAAACTATATTCATATTGTGAAATTGTGATGTGCTGATTATTAAAGATTTAATTTTCATCACTCATTTATTTCTATATAAAATAAATATTTAATAACATATTTATTAATTTTTAGCTTAATCCATTATTTTCATGAAAAACATAAACGGTCTCCATTTGAAATGGTTTTCAAAGGATTGTAATGTTTAATATGTATTGAATGCTAATATTTTTCTAATTTAAGAAAATATGGTTTCCATGATTTAAATGGGTGTTTCTTTTAAGGTAATATTTAGATATGTTTATGGTGATAATAATTATTTTATAGGACATTTTTTCTATATAGGGTGTTTGGTTAAAATAGTTGTGATATATATTTTGAGTGTGAACCGTGATGTGTGTTCATTTTAATGATTTTGTGACATTATTAAAAAAAACTATCCTTTTCTTTATTTTACAATTGTGTTAGAAAATAATTTTAGATAAAATCTAGGATTTTGTTCTCTAGATGAAGGGGGAGACATAGAATAAGGTGTTGATTGGGATTCAGTAAAAAGGGTTTATGGGGATCCATGGTTGAGTAAAAAACATTGCCTTTGAGTACAAGTTTGAGAAATTTGGGGTTTCTTTATAGAATAATAATATTCCAGATTGGTTTTGAATATCATTTGTACTCAGGGGGTTCATAGGGGTATCTCCAGCATGGTATAAGATAAAACATGATTGGATAGTGGGATTTAATTAATACAAGTTCATAATCATCATTATGAAGAAGTCCATTCCATAGGTGAAGATGATGGAATGGAGTGGGGGAACTATTGATCCACCAGAAAGGAGATATTACAGTGTCTGTGATATTGTGTATCACTTACTACATCCAGTATATCAATATCAAGATCTCTGGGTAGATGAGGACATGAAAGAACCCCACATTGAGTCATCTTTGGGGCCACCATTTTTAAAAAGGTTTCAATATTTTATTTGAAGTCTTATCAATATGTGAGAGAATGTATTGAATTAATCAGTATTTGTTTTCCCTAGTCTATTGAAATATCTATGGGATATGTATTGTGTGATGGGGATTGAAGAAAGTTAAAGCTAGAGCTGGAGTTCTCTATTGAGAACCAGAATCAATTTCATGTTTTGGATTCAGGTATCATTGGTTATCCTATATTTAATTGGGTTGTATTATTTTTTGATGTTATGGATGTGTTTTAATAGTCTTCATTCTCTATGATTCGTAGTGTTCATGGATTTATGAAAGGTGTGATTCTTTTCGCCAAGTTCACTAGTTAGATTGTTGTGTGTCTAATTTTATGGTTTTGTGGTGAGTGTGTTTAGGTAATTACCACTTTATCATTTTAGGGTTGGTTTCATTTAACTTTTTCATTTTTAAAATTAATAAATTTAATGTGATTTTCTTTGGCATGATTTATCATTTATTTTCATTATTTTTTCTTTAAAAATTAGAACATGTATTTATTAGTGAATGTGTTGAACAGAACATGATTATTTAATGTGTATTGAAGGGGAAATAATATCATTTTTTATTTTCAAGAAAATTCTTTGATGAAAATGTATATTAACACAATTGTCTTGATTTTCAAAATGTTTTCATTAAATTAATCTACCCTTGTTAACAGATAAAGTTTGTAATAGAATGATATGTGTTCCCTACTTTCGGATACAATAATTTTTCACACATATGGTGTTCATTGAGTAATTTTCATTTTCTATTTGTTGAATCATATTTTTTCTATAGATATCTTGGATGTTTTACATGAAAAAATTGGTTTTTTTATGAATGAATGTTTATACAGTTGTTGCACTATTAAGGGAAGCCATACCCAATCCCTATATAAAACTGTGTGGTGTAAAATAATATTACTTTTTTTAAAAAAAATTCACTCCATACAACCCAATTTTTAACCCTTCATCCCTCGTATCTCACCCAATTCGATCATCTCCAACCCTAGGACCACATCTCCCCCTCCTGTCCTCATAGACTCAATTTTTTGGTTCTTTTGGTTGGATTTATTCTATAATCTCTATTTATGTTCATGTATTCATTTCCTTCTTATCTCTTATTTATCTTCCCTCTATTTCTTCATGGGTTCTCTTTTATCTAGAATTGATAATGACTTAAAAAAGTTCAATCTCAATTAGTTGAGTTGAATCATGGTTGTTTTTTATTTTCTAGCTTCCATGGGGACTCCTCTTCGTGGAACGTGTGGTTTGAAACCATATTTGGGTGATTTATAATAAAATTTATGTGTTTATATACTCATCCATTGTTTTATTATTAAAACATTATTATGTTGTCTTTTATATTCATTCTAAAATTTTGTTATCTATGTATTAATGGGTGATTTCATAATGAAGGGTGTATGTAAGGTTTCAAATAGTTAAACCCCTATAAATTCATATGTTTTTATATATGATGGATTTTTTAATGACGACTAGGGGTTTTATGGTTTAAGAAATTGTATAAAACATAAGAATACTCAGCATATAGGTGGAAATAATTCGACAAGTACTCTATGTATGACATGTCCTACCAAGATAGACAACATTACAAAAATAACAAGACACTACTAATGGATATTTTTTGGATCGATCAGGATATATACATTAACATATATGATTGATCACTGAGAATTACATGATTTGAGGTCCCCACTAATCTGAGATACATATGGATTACTCATGCTTCGTAATCGTTGGTTCCTCTCATCCCCATTAATTTTTCGAATCGTTATCATTTAAAAAATTCTTTTGAAAATCATTTATAAATGATATATTTTTCTCTCATTTACAAATAAAGCATTTATATAACATTAATTGTTTCCTTTTATAAAAAAAATCATCTCCATTTATTCTGTAATTTATATTCATGGAACATTTAGGTGTTATCCTACTGGGAAATTTACCTCACACACTACACACACCCTCATGTTTATGTGTACATTGTTTTTATTGTCAATGTAAGAGCCCTGTTTGGAGGTGGAAGTTGCTACTCATGTTGGAAGCTCTATTGGTCAGTGAAGATCTTGGTGGAATGGTGGGTTTTTACTCACATGTAACGTGGAGGTTTTGTTTATCAAGCTCATTCCATCTCCATTATTGTTCATTTTGATTTCCATTTTTGAATGTAACATTATAAAATTATTATTATACTATGTTAAAACATTTTGTGAGATTTATTAAAGATTTATTGTTGATGGATATGAAATTTTTATTGATTTTTGTTACCTTTTCATAAAATAAATGATTTCAAAAGGAGTTCATCAGTTCCCTTACACTTTATGACAGCCCATCAGAATGATGAACACCCTTTAGGCCTTTGAATTAGTTAAGTAGTGTGTCAAAATAGATTGAAACTCAAGTTAGATGATGACATGAATTTTCATTAATAATGAGGTACAAGACATGGGGAAGTTTTCTGAAGGTTTATAATCCATATGTTTTGTTGTTTATGTTTAATTGGGGTCATACATTACATCATTCTTGTTGGGAAATGTTGGTATGTTAATTCTATTTCAAATATGAATCCTGTTATTAATTAGTTTTAATGATTTTCAATGGGAGAATGATTTCTGTGGTGATAAATCCACCATTGTATGATTGATGGATTATTGGTTTAAAATACCCTTTTAGCACAGATACCTCACATCTAGTGTATTTTTGGTGTCATGCTAGTTGGTGTTTTATATATCGATGCACTAGAATAACGATATTCTTATCCTATTTTATTTTATTTGGTTAATTAATGATTCTTTATTGTTGGGATTAGGAATGTTTTCTCCTTCCAAATAAAAATATACCTTTAAATATAGAAAGACAGGGTTGTAGTAGATTCATAAGTATTATTCCAATCAGATAAGGAGGCCATTGATGATTTCATTTAGAGACCTTGTTCTCTTGAATTTATCCCATCATTAATAGAATTAAAAGATTATTCAGGGGAGTAAGAACATTCCATGGTTTGTTGGACCCATTGTGGAATTGGAGTGTTTTAGTGATGTAGATTATCATTTATTTCTGTCTCGACATCTCAACATATTTCATGATGTCTTCCATGTGTCCTAAATTATACGATATCTTCATGATGGTTCCCACATAATTTATTAGAGGGAGTTGGATATGGAGGATGATAAAATATTTTTGGACCCACTATATGAGACCCAATATCATCCGAAGAATGTTTTCTAATGGAATTTAATCCTATTGATTTGATTTATATTGATGTAAATTGGATTGGAGGAGAGTACATGTGAGTGGGAGTTAAAGGTGTGTGAATAGTAGACTGATTTTTTCATTTATTAATACATTCCTTGTTATTTTGATGATATGTATTAGAAAATTTATGATGGGGTTATGATGATGATTTTGGAGTTTTATTGGGGAGTTTTTAATATGGCTTCATCCTCATTTGAGTTATATCAACTATTGATGTGTTTTGTGATTTCTAGAATAATTTTCCTATACTATATGGTTAATTTTTATTCTCTTTGATGAGAATCCTTTCAGATGTATATAATGTAATCTAATATACCCATATGAACCTTCCGTTGTGTTTTTTAAAGGCCTGGAGGTGTTTTGGAAGAATTTTATGGAAGTATAGAAGCAAAAGGTGATGGTGTTTCTATTTTCATGGACACCATACAATTTTGTTGTGCATGCTGATGACCATGTTTGAACCTCATATTTCTATGGAATGTCAGTAGGCGGTTTTGGGAGGATATTTTCATGGTGTTGGCCATTTTGTATATTTCTAAACACCATGTCCTTTGACATGGATTTTTTATCCATTATGGAAGGTATGTTGGCATGTTGGTATGTTTTTATAACACGAGCTATGTATTGATGACATGGGAGGATAGGATCATTGTCCAAGGTGCTTTTATGGAGTTTTTAAAATTCTTGAGAAAATGGGAACTCAAAAGATACATGTTTAACTTGGAAATACCATGGTGTTTTTGGGTTTCAAAAGACCATAGAGGAGGCCTTTGATCTGTGATTATAAATATTGGTATAAAAAACATTGGCTTAGATCTAAAAGATTCCTGATGACCATTGGCTGACCTTATATCCCCTTATCCACCTTCTAGCCATCTTAACTTTTTAGTTTATTTGTCATGGATCAGGGGATCAACACCTTGAGGTTGTTTGTTTATCTCTTCATCTCCTCTTCTAATTATCTATATTCCACTTGTAGAAAAATGAATCAATGAATTTACCCTTCTAGGTAAATTATTATCACGATTTAAGGATGGCTTGTTGTGGTTAGATCTTATTGGGATTCATTTTTATTTTGTAATGATCCATTTTGGATCTGTGTGTGGTTGATCATTGCTTCAGGTATAACCACTTCTTGATCCTATGTTTGAGGTAAGTGATTAAAACTATCACTTTATTTTTATGAGGATTTTTATCAACGAATTATTTTTTCCTTTAAGTGAATGGTAATAATAAATATAATAATGATAATGAATTGGTTAATTGGATTTTATTGGTAAGGAGGAAAATCCACTTGTGGATTTATGATTTCTACGCTATTACTTATGTGATTAATGGATTTCATGAGTACAAAATTTATCATTACTTTTCATGTGTCACATTAATTTAGAATAAGTAAATTATGTCACCTTTAGAAATGTTTAAAATTTTATATGTGTTAATGATTAGGTTGGGTATGAATTCAATGGAAAAAAAGGAATCTTTTCAATATAGAAAGGATCTAAAATGTAAATATATTTTATAATGAAATCACAAATGTTGAATACTTTTGATATGTGTGGGTTATTTTTGGTTGTACATTATTCCATAATGATGCTAATATTTTACCTTTATACAATAATAAAAATATTTTTATTATCATTTTGTATTTGATGTGGATATTTTTTCTTAATGGGATGGATTAATGGGTCACCCATAAAAATGATAAAAAAAATTAATGCTAGTTATTACGATGACTATGATGCATGTTTTATGATTCTCAAAGATGGTGGTTGTTTAGGGTTCAGAAATATTATTTCCCAATTTCTTATCCTTGTGACTTAATATTATCTAATTATAGCTATTTGGCCTTTGTGGATTTTTTTCCTAGCTTTAGTTTTTTGGGATGGTTTTTCATTTGAAGTTCAACAGTAATGGAATGGTTTTATAAGAATAATACTAAAGAAAATGAACAGGTAAAAAGGAATATTAGATGGAAATTTATTATTGGTTGAATATATATATATATATATATATATATATATTAAAAAAATGAGTAATTAGAATGTGAAAATTTATAAATAATGATGTTTTGTGGATAAACTCTCTTATATTAAATAGAATGCAGGCTAGGGTCCCCGATTTGATGCTTGTGGGGTGATTATTTTCATATAGAGGTAGCACATGTGGGGTGCATCTTTGGTAACATATCTGATGCTCATTTTGGAGATATATTCATTTTGTGAACCCATATGTGTGGGCTTGTTTATAACTATGTGTATACAATCCTCATTGTGTTTCATTATGAACCAATCTAGAGAAGGTTATCCTAATCAACACCTAGTTGAACTAGGGGTGTTTTATTCAACATCCATGGGTTTTGAGGGTGGATTGATTACTACCATTTCTTAATTTCACCACCATTTGTATTGATTTTATTGGAATCTATTTTTTAAATAGAGTCATGTTTGAGTACCCAGGTGGGGGAGGATAATATATTTTGTAGTGGGCATTAATTGTAGGAGGAGGTAACATGGATTATGTCCATAACCTTTATGATACCCTACTCCTATAGAAAATTGATGAGATTATGGTATTAAATTCATCTAGCATAAAATTTTGGGCCTCATATTGGTTGGGGTGGGTAGGGGTGTGTCCCCCTCTGACATCATATATTTTTGGGGTTGTTATCCGTGGACATGGAAGGGATCGTAGCTCATTGGGGGAGAGTGGAAAACCATTATAGAAGTGATTACACGAAACCATTGTCTAATATATTAACACTACCATACTATATATAGATGTTTTATTTTGTTGTAAGGGCTTGGTATAGATGAGGGAAAACTAGTTGAACTATTATGTGTCGATTAGTATGGATATTTTCTCATTGGGGAATACTCAGGCACCATGAACATTTTATCTAAATATGTTGGGTATAGACCTACTTTTCATACATGTATTCACAACCCCAATATATATAATCTTTTTTTATGATTCTATGAGGTTTTGGTGATCAATATATACATATTTATATTGGTTTAATGTTAATGAGTTTGTGTCACGTGACTGTTTTTTGGGTTTTCATTTATTTGTAGATATATCAATTTTTTTATATACTAATATATTCTGGTGTGAGAAAAAATTATAGAATGAAAATTAAAGACATTCTAACCCATACTCAGTGTGAGAAAAAATAGTAGAATTCATATTATATCAATGAATCAAATCATAATCAAAACACTATTTCATGGAACTCGACATTTATAATAGATCAATTTCATCATCATCGAGGACGAGAATGATGACACTTCCACTACACCCCAATGATCCTACATTATTCACCTAATATTTGAATAAATTATATTCAATTAATGAACATATCTTACATCATCATATTTTAAAAAAAAATATCATACCCCCCAATTTCTCCACTCCCCTTATCATATGATCCGCCATTTTTGAAACATAAATTCTCCCCATATTTCAATGAACTAAAAGGTTAGTTCTTTTCACTCTGTATAATGTAAAACCACAAATATCAACACATAATAAATAACACATCATTGTTATTGGATTGGGGGTTTCACATTCAAATATTTTATGTGAGAGGAGTTGAAATAACTCCAAGAGAATGTAAAATGCATTAAAGTACTACTTTTGGTAATGCCTTTTTTAGAATATCAATAACCTTTAGTTCTTTAAGAATGTACTCCAACATCACCATCCCATGCTCAAGATTCTCTTTGAAAACTGATATTTTATTTCAATGTAATTTTATGTTGAGTTATGTAATGAATTTGTTTTAATATTTATATCACTTGAATTACTTCAATGGATTCAGATCAGAGACGTCAATTTAACTCCAATTTTCAAGATGTTACCTCACCCATATAAACTGTATGCAATATTTAGTCCCAACATTATATTAATCTTATGTGGTTCTCAATGAATTAAATATTGTTTCATGATTATCAAAGATACCAAAAATACAACACCATAGAATGAATCACCTGCACATGATTTCCAATATTTTACAGAACTGAACCATTCTTCATCTATATAACCCAATAACTATTGAAAATGTTTTTCGTTGTATAACAACCCAAAACACACCATTACATTGATGTACCAAAGTAAACCTATTTTTACAATAACTATGTTTTTATACTCTGAATTAAATTGATATCATGATATATTACATTTGGAAAACAAAATTTCTATTCATGGTTCTGTTATGTACAACAGGCTCCTAAAAATTTTCCTATATTCAATGAGATTGAGCATTTTCCATCTTCATATCATGAAAATATCATCCATTTATCCACTGAAGTTCCCATATACATGTAATTGTCCATTATAAAAATTCTTAAAACTTCCTACACATATTAGGATTGATATATAATTTAGAATTTGTTCCCTGAGTAATCTTTAAACTAAGGAAAAACCTTATCTCACCAATCATTTTCATTTTAAATTTTCATTTCATGAATTCTCTAAAATATTTTACTATGATTCATTAAAACTCCTAAATATTATATAATCAATGTAGTATATCATCATAATCCTTTTATTACTCTCATTATTGAAAAAAAATATTATAATCAACTACCCCGCATTGGGAACACATATTTTTCAAAAACTGATCAAATATTGAATACCATGTTGTTAGTGCTCACTTCTACCCATATAAATCTTTCTTCATAAAAAAATATTTTTTCCATCTTCATAGATAAGATATAAACATTATTTTTCAATCTACAGCTCTTACCCTAGAACCTAATTCATATATTCTTACTTGAAATTCATCCAAAGGACCTTAATCATTCAGTGAACCACTATAGATAAATATAGAGGAAAAATATAAGACCTCACAATGGTTGAAATGTTACATTAAAACAAATTATCTCCAACAAGGTTTATTCGGTACACACTACTCCAACATTTTTCTTAATTACAACACCATATTAAATTAATTTCTTATAAAATATCCATTTGGTCCCATTTACATTTTTTTCATCTGGCCTTAATCAAATCTCCCGGTTCTGATTCTTATAAAATTTTTCATCCTCTCTATTCATAGACTAAAATCATTTTTTGTCATGAATTAATTATTTAAAATATTTTATATCTGCATAATATATATTATATATTTACTATATATTCTTAATTATCCTTGTTTTAATTTTCATTGTTTCAACGTCGATATTGCAATTAGGATTAATTTAATCTCAACTCTTCAGTTTCTGAGGATTAATAGATCTTGCTTAATATTTTTCATCTTTAATATCTTCATATAAATCATAATTTCCAGATATACACCCCATGAATATCTTACCTCTTTATCACTATCATCATTAATCTATTCACTATATTATTGTGGACTCTATTCTTATTATATTACTGTATCATTATTTCATTCGACCACATTCCTAGCCTATAATTAAAGAATATAAATATTTATCTTTTTCCTAAATATACTTGGAATATATTCTCAACTACATGAAATTCAATCATTCTATGTTTCTCATTTTTGAAAATGAAATAGTTACATCTAAAAAAAATTAATGTATTTCAGTGTTCTATGCCTTCCATATCATAGATGGTATGGAATTTTTCTTCATTCGGACATAACAAGGCTCTAATATAAATTTAGATAGATTTCAAGGTTACTTCTTTAGAAAATGTATCTGTTGTTTCATTTTCAATTATAATTACTTATCCATGTTTTCTATGATTATATTTCTCATCTAAAACACTCCATTATACTAATGAGTTCTTACTTCCCTAACATGGTGAATTATCCTGTGTTTCTCAAGATAATACTCCACTTGGATATTTTCAATTTTTTTGCCATCTTCTTTTTTGGAACATCAGAATCCTATTTACAAGAATCCTTTTAGCAACCATATGATATTTTTTATATAAATAAAAACCATAAATAAATGGTAAATGAACAATATCAATGAAATTATACTGAATTATAAATGAAAATAACTTATTACCTCTTCCTGCCAATGGATCGTTCTAATATTGAATAACACACGTAAGTATTAATGTTTTCAAACACTCTTGTTGAAAACATTTCTTTTTCCCCTATCATTTTCTGAATGAAATTATCCTAGTTCATTGATTTCAAATAAGTGATTATGATCACAAGATATTCTAGCGAGATCAACCACTGTACCAAATATCACTATATATTTCAAGGATGATTGGAAAAATTGACATGGAAATTTCTACTACAATCTATTTTATTCCTCCTTTCTATAAATCTCATATACTCTTATTAAATTACATGTTTGATATTCTCTTTCTTTATATTTAAATATAAAATAATTTCCCAATATTTCCCCTTTATGAAACAAAACATATTTTTAATGAATATAGAATTCCCTAAGTAACAGAATTGACTAAAAAATATAACTTTTTTGGTTATGGCCTACAATACCCAAGACATACTGGGTATCATAAATTTTCCCCCACATATATAATTTATATAGTCAATAATCATTAGGCCCCCATCATTTCAAATTTTTTATGAAACCAATATTTTCATATTTTATACATGTTATATGATCCTTATTTCTTATCATATGGGATGTGAATCCACTATTAGGGACCTATACACTAGAACAGTATACAGCTTTGAGGGAAATGTCTATAACCACTACCTACTCAAATAATGTTTTTATTCCATCTCATAAACTTTATATCTTTTATGGAGTAATATTCTATATATTCTTCAAATTATGATGGATAACAACATCTTTCTATGATAAAAATTGATTTTGATTTTTAAGTTCCATTGATACTTCCTTTATATTATTCTTTTGACTACTATTTGTCTTTATCAACACATTCCTACATATTTTTGATGAACCACTATATCATTTAGGACATATGATTTTAAATATCATCCCACCTCTCAGAACTCTAATCTTTCAAATACTTTATATAATGTTTGGAATCTTGATCCACTTGTAGGATTTAATTATTTTGGCCCTCTAAAAATATTTATACTCAAGATCCAATTATATTTCTACCTAGGTAATAAATATCCCTTCCACTTATCCATATTAATCTACCCTCTGTTCCCTTGTATGGGAATTTTTCAAAACTAACACTATATAATTTTCCATAAATTATTTACTATATTCATTTTCTTCTACATGAGTATATTAATACATATAATGTTACTATGAAAGATGATTTCTATTGTTGATTAAAATTTTATTAACACTTTTCGTACCATTCCCCATTTAATGATGAATTTTTCATGGTAATTTTATCTTCATCCTCACCATCATCTTAAATCATATTTTGGAACCATGAGAAATGATTTACATCCTTTTTAATTTGAAATAATATGAGTGGTAGTTTCCCTTTATGCATTTCTTTTTCCTTTATGAATTTTTTTTGAATGGAATGACATGAATTCATATATATATTCCTCTTCCAGGACTACTTTTATAGTGAAATTATTCCTATCCTTGAATTAATATTCCTTATATTTTAGTTTTACCCTATAATAGTTATCATAATTACTCGTTTTTATGCCAAAAAGTGTTATTTAAACTATCCAATGTTATCTCATTTGTATATATTTCTACTAGTACAAAGAAATTAATAATGAATTGGTGTAGTAGTATTCTGATGATATTATTAATTACCAATATGTCATCAGGGATATCTATTGGACAACACATATTATATAAATAAACATTTAACTAATAATAGAATGCATTAACTGATTCATTATGTTACATTCATTGGTCATCATACTTGTTCAAAAAAATCATAAAATTTTCATCAATGAAATTTTAATCACCATCATAGATATTTGCGATCTTTTCCAAAATGTAATGTTATGACTTTCATGGAATCACATTTCTTTAAAAAAATTGGATAAGTCTCCCCCTTAATGAATATATACCCTTAGGATCAGCATAAAATTAAATTTATAATGATTTTGATAATACAAGACAATACATACAAAAAACATTAGGATGCTTCAAAGATGTAAATACATGAAATATAATTATCAGAATTTTTTATGCATTAGATTCTTTAACATTTTAAAAACATCCCAAATAATGATCAAAATAATTTTCTGGTCAATACCCTCCATTTCAAGTGTTGAGATAGAAAAACATATTTTAATCCCTTCAACTTCTATAAATAGTTGGTTCTACTAGGTTAAATTGACTAAGTACGGTGGTGGTGAATCAAGATATGCAAAATTGAAATATTACACATTTGGATATTGTTTCATAATTAATCAAAACATTTTAATTTCACATTCATGTATCACTATATGGGAACAAATGAGAAGTTGAATGTAACATAAGTATTTTTGTGGTTCACTAATAACCAGGATAGACCATGGAGCATAAAAAATAATTCTAATTATGTACCAATTCAACTAAATAATACTATTTCAATATTATTTTTATAGAACTCATATCGCATAATGGTTCACTACCAATCATAGTTTGAAATATCTTTTCTATATATAATGATGTGTTCTCAAGGGTATATCATAATATTATTCTAGTTATCTCATGAATAAATATTTTTTACAAAAAAATTAGTGAATCATGAAGCTTAAATTTAATCACAATTTTGATGAATTAATTCCAATAAAATCTATAGGCAATCCCTTTTTGTTCACTTAATATATAATTTAATATAATGATCCACATTCTAAAAAAATCAAAACCCTTAAAGGATCTCTTTAAACATTCATGAAAAATACATTCTTCATAATATTGAAAATCTTATAAATATCCCATGAATGAAAAGCCTCCTTTAAATTCTTTCAGTAATTGAGAGACTTTTTATAATTAATAAGTATTCAGGTTCTCCAAAGTAGGGGTGGTTTCATATTTATTAACCTTTAATGCAATATAAAACCATTCATAATTTCCATTTAATTTCCTAAAACACTTAATTCTATTCATGAATCTCAATTTATTCACTAAAATTGTGTGAAAACGTTCTTTCATACATGCTTCCTCAAATCACGACAACATCACATAAGACACCACATTTCTGAAACATTCCACTTTCATGAAACATATTATATCATGATTTATCAAATGTTACAAGAATTTCAATGCTTCCCATATTTCTATATGGTGGCCCTTCAACATAATTTTTCATAAACAATTATCTTTATCTAAATTTTTGACCCCATAATTATCGTAAACATTAGAAAGTACCACCAAATTTTACACGAAACTATCTAAACAACTTCTAGAACATGAATACCTTTGTTTTTGATATTTTTAAATATACTATATCAATAAAAATGGTAGGACTCCATAACATATCTTATAATCCTTCTTTATCAATAAATATAATAAAACTAAAAACACGCCAATTTCATCTTAAGGGATTTTTTCCCAACAATAAACTACTATATTAATGAATGGATCAAAAAGAGCATCAAACATTGATTATATACTGAATTCCCATGGATAATAATTTTTCATTATGAAATGTGTTGATCATGAACTTACTCATAAACTACACATTGAGTTATGACATGTCCTTATATCCAAAATACATGAAATAAACTAAAAAATAAGAAAGTATTTTCAGAAACATATGTCCACATAAGATTCATATTCATTAATTTATTTTTTATCTAGAAAACACATTATAACATGATACATAACCCATATCATATTTCCCCAAGGCTCATAGATTTTTCTGTATCACTATGGGTTAGTTTCAAGCAGTTGGGAATTTATATAAAAATATTGTAATGATTTTATCATAAAAAAACATGTGATAAATATGGCATATATTATCATATAAGATCCATAGATACCATAAAAACTCATGGTTAAGCTATAACATATTATGGATATTAATTGGGATAAACATCCATATACTATAGTGGTATAAATTCCAAAAAAATTATATCCATATCTCTATCATCCAAACTCAATGTTACCCATCATCAACACCCTCCAAAAAATAATCATTGGATATAAGAAGTAATCAACACAAGTAATTAACATCCCTTTACCATTTCCTCAAAAAACCATGTCTACATACTCCTATTTTCATTTGAATGATTTGGGCATGAAATCCGAGTACAATACCACCATGAATTATCCAAATTCATATCACTAAACTTCTTATTTGTAATAAATCCAAAAATATATTTTACAAAATAAATTCATAAGAAATAATTTTCATAAAACATACATTGGATTTTATTAAAAAAAATAAAACATTCAATATTAATAGAGAATATTAGAATAAATCATTGAGATATAACTGTAGGAAAATATCAAAGTAATTTTGCATCATAAAACCATGTGGTAAATCATCGAATAAATATCATATTAATGTTTATAATGAAGTACCAAATGTGTGAGAAAGAATAGAGAAATATAATCAAGAAACACATGGAATACTATCAATAATATTTTATCAAATGTTAAAGAGGGGCTCCCCATTATAGGAACTCACAATATTCATAGCCTCATTAGGACCTTCCCTAGTTTTCAATATCCCCAAACTATGGAATGCATAAGTGACTGAATAAACTTTTATCCCATGTTTTATATAATTTCAATTATATTATATTATTTTTAAGAATATATAACCAAAATTTATAAAACATTGTCCTTATGTGATATTAAATGTCTTCCATGCATGAAAAAAGTTCTATTTCAAAATCAACAGAGGCATTTAATCAAACACACTATCTTGAAAAAATTGATTTAAAAAATCCTATTTTGCAAACACATTACAAATCCATGAATAATCATATATTATCCTTTATGGACATAAAAATATTCAATTTCATAGTCTAAAACATATTTAAAAAATAAAAATATAAGGAATGACATGGTAATGTCATTTGGATAGTGACATATATGAGTGTAATGCTATAAATTACATCACTTTCAAAAATGGAGATTTTAATCAATTATATCAAGTCCTGAAAATCATATATCAATATAAAAAATCTTCAATTATTAATATAAATATGAGATCCATCCATAAATAAATTTATTTATTTTCATTTCATTTGGATGGAGAGATATTTGGGAAAGATCTAGAAATAATTTGATAAGAAGATAATAAGACTAAACATTCCACAATGAGATCCAAAAATTGATCATAAATCAAAAAATAACGAATGGGGAAGCATTAGAGATCCATAGTGAGTATGGGTCAAAGCTATGGAAGAATGTTGTGGAGTTTTAGGTTAAAAAGATAAAGGGAATTGGGGTAGAAAAACATTTTTTATAAATTCCCAAGGATTAAACTATCAAGCCATAAGGGTAGAAAAACTAGGTAAACATAATATAGTTTTAATTTACCCATAAAAATAAACTCATAGGGTTACCTGGGAATATCCATGTTGTTTATATAACCATGATCTAGTCATCAAACACTATTATACCCTAAGATAACATCTTCAACAGTATGTTGTATACTATAAATGGCTCAAAAAACTATACTCATATTGTTAACAACACATTGGAAACTCGATACAGACCCTCACATAGTGACAATATGGTTAATATTTATCATGCACCAAAACTTTTAACCATGAATGATTATTTATATTTTCAAAAAATTTCTCCCAACTCCACAAATCCTTTAGAACCAAACATGAAACACAAATTCTCTAAAAAAAATCTTCCTGTGACACAGAGGGTGTGAATATAAAATATGATAATAAATTGAATAATATATGTATTTATTTATCTAATTTTTAAAATTATTATTTTAATACTTATATTGGTTAGGTCTATAAATATAAAATATATTACTATGATATGAGCAATGAAAATGAAAAATTATTTCATATCGATGGTATTTTATCATACAGATGAAATTGGTTTAATATGAGTTAGATAAATAAAAAATGATATGAAATAATAATGATAATTGTTAAAAAAGGAATTGAAAATGGGAATAAATTCATCTAATATTTAATATGTATTTCTAGGCTATGGATGATATATATTATATATGTTCTCGATATTCTGAGAAAATTCTATAATTTTCTCATTTTGAAGATATTTTATCAACATGGAATAAAATTATAATGATTATTTATGTATATATAGTTTTTTAAATTCCATTTCTATAAATAAATTGAAACAATAATTTATATTGAATATGTGTTCTTAGAATATGAAATGTGAATCAAAATTCTTATAAATAGAATGTTTTTTGATAAGATAAATAATATATTTTTATATGGAAGAAGATATGTATCACCATTAAAATGAAGGAGTTCATAATGAAATGGAATAGGATAGACATTATAGTGTACAAAATTAGTTTTATTTAGAAGAATAATTATATCATTAGTATAAATAAATACATGAAAAATTATATAGGATTCTAAAATAAACCAAACATTGAAAATTTTCCATTTTTAAATACAAGTAAATATCATAACTAATTTGTTAGAGTTTTTGATTCATTCTATGTTAATGTAAATGTTAATGATGGTGTATTCATGTCAGAATGTCTGTGCCAAAAATAAATTCTATGGTAATATGATTCAATCTATAGATAAGGTTGATCAAAATTCTGATATATCATTTGTATGGTCTTTTCAATGAAAAATAGTTTTCCACAATGGGACCGATGTTCTAAATATTCAATACATAAAATGAAAAGGTAAATAAAATGGATTTTAGGGAGAAAAATATTTTAAGGTAATTAATATTTCTCGTGATGAATATCTCGAGTCTAATCAATGATTTAAATTAAGAATAAATCACAATTTTAATTAATAATTAAATTATAAAGAAATATTATATATTTTGAACAAATTTAAATGATAGAATTATATTCTTCTGTGGTATGTAGAGACATTTAAAATTGAAAATGTTATTCGTATAAAATTTCATAGTTCATAAATAAAAGAAGAAAAAGATAAAAGAAAAAATTAATTTTGAGTATCTAACACATTACTCATAAAGAAGAACATATTTGTTGAAGAGACAGAGGGAGATCCATTAATAAAACAAATATTATAATGATATTTTAAATATAGTTTTATATAATGTTATAATATAAGAATAAATGAGTTTGATTAAAAATATATAAAAAAATTTTACAACACATGACCAAATTTAATTACCATTCATATTTCATTTAGGATTTTTTTCCAAAAGATAAGTCAATTATTTTATATTTCAAAATTATAAAATTATGTTAGTTATATTTTCATTTAAAATATATTTTAAACATATCATTAGTCTTAATTATGAAGACATAAATATTCTAAAATAATTATCTTAATATACATTTGTTTTTTCATTTTTGAGAATATAATTGGTAAATCATAATTATTTAATATAAATGATAAAGCGGAACCAATAATTGAATATATGATTTAATTTATTTATAAAAATAATTATTAAATTTTCACTCAATAAAATAATATAATATGATGTATCCAAATAATGGGGTGTGAAATTTCTAAACCTAAACAACATTTTAAAATATGTATATTAAAAATAAATATTTTTATATTGTGACCTCACCAATAATATAATTATTATAAATTTTCTATCATTTTAGTGTTTATTATAATCATTAAACATGGTAATACACTCTTTATTTAGCTAAATAATTTATAGTGACTTTCTTATTTGTGTCTAGAAATTATGTGGGTGAATATGTTTAGTCAGATACCCAATTTATATATGTTACATGAACTCTCATATTTTTTAGTCCTAATATTATTTTTTAAAATGAGCATTGTATTACATCTGCAAACCTCCTAGCCTAGTTTTATTTAGATAGTGACTAAACCATTTTCCCCCATGGCCTCATGTTCACCTCCATAAATACTATAGGATTTTTAATGTAAGTTGTGGTCTAAAAGGGCACTATGGGGATTCTACAAACCATGTATCTATGTGTCACTATGGAAATACAAAATCACAAAAACACCAAACACACATAAAATAAATATTTGATCGAATAAATAAATCATATTGTGAAATTTTATATGTAAAATAAGGCCTCAACAATAATGTCCAAAAAGAAATTAATGATTGTCAACAGGATAGATCAAAATATAATCCAATGTATTGGAATATTAAAATAAAAATGGGGTACTACTCCAAACTATAAGCCTCACAAGATCCACGAATCCAAGCCCAAATTGACTTCTCTCACTCAACCAAGAAAATATAATGATCCAACAAAATAGACACAGTGAAGGTTGATTGGGTACACAAGTGTTGTAGATGCTTGAAAAGTGTGTGATTACAACTCAGTAGGTGACCACCGACAGGATTTTGAACTATGTAAATTGTAACTATTATATGTGATAATGATATGGTAAACTAAAGTAAACAAATAAAATAATTTCAATAAATAACATATAGACATAAATATAATTAATATTTACCCATATTTCCAAAACTTTGATTGACTGTACCTACTTTACAATATTCTAGAATGTCTCTAATCATAAACATCACTATAAGAGGGTCTCTCGGAAAATTACACTCTTAGTCCCCTTGAACACTCCTCCACCATGCGTGTGAGAACATATGGTGCATCTAGGTAACATTCCATTGTCATGAAAAAAGGATGAACCCCGTGGTCATAACCCATGTCTTCTGAAGTCAATACATAATTTAGATTATTATATAGAGGGAAACATCTTAAATAAATATGTGTGAATGATCAAGATCGATTCCTTTGTTGAACCTAGCAAACACACTTGGAAAACCCTAATCGTATCTAAGGTCTCTCAATTGGGTATTCAATATCCCATGAATCACTAGATTGCATCACACAACATGGTGTGTCAACCCTATCATATGGGGTATCCAAGGAATAAATTAAAGGGGTCCCTCAAGCTACCCTCAGATGTGTCAACATATGTTCTTGGGAGTTAACCTCACCAAAAAACTCATATATCTATTTAAATTACATACACTTTCTTGGAATTGAAAATGGTAATTCTGTATCTATGGAATCACATGAATAATAGGCATTACAAAAGTAATTTATTGATAGCATTGAATAATCCTAGAAACCTATTTATTTTGGTAATCATATAAGTCTCAAATTCATAGTGGAATCCAATACATACTAAGAATTTCAATGGTTATGTCACATAAATAGAATCCAAGTGTAATGTATCAGACCCTGTTCACTCACAAGTAACCAAACACAGTCAGAGAATTGGCCTCAAATGGGGCTCCTCGTATTCCATAGGATACCAACTAGAAGTAAGGTACTATGATTGTAAGATTTGGAGACTATAACCTAATGATCATATTGTATAAAAATTGAATAAAAAAATAGTAATAAGTAGGAAGCATTATAAATAATATACAATAGAAGAATAAGATATCAAAATAAAATAAACATGTTCAATAAATCATAAATTCTAACATGAGTGAATAATGATGATGATGATTTCATGATACTATAAAATGAAAAGAATTCATGGTAGGATAACACATAAGTACATGTATTTCAATGGACCAAAAAGAAAAAAAATTCTATATCTATATTTATAAATATCCATCGCTCAGTATCATGCTCCAATGATCCCATAATATAATTCTATCATGATTTCATGGATAGGATCCTTCATTTTTTTCCTACCAACAACCATGACGTCTGATCATATACTAACTTTTAGATAGGATAGGGTGTTAGATATACAAAGTATTCTACTTCTAACAACATATATAATTAATATTACAAATGTATAAAAACTATAAACATATACCAATATAATAGGAAATGTTGTAAAACGAATAATATATATAATCATGTCAATTTGTTGAAGATGTAACTAAAAGCATGTTTTAATAGGTGATCATTGACATATATAAAATTGAAATATATAGGTTATAATTATATTTGGAATTCAAAATAAATATAAAGTGTATGATACCTCCATGGGCTACTTCCCAAGGGAAAAATAATGGTTTCCTCCACACAGCCAAGGAACACATCCTAGGTGATATTGATATAGTGTATACCTACTTGGTCTTGAAAATCAGGTCCCATGGTCAAGGAATACAATATCTGAATAAATGAATATACAAGGGGTTTATAAGTTCCATAAATCAATCCCCATGTTGGTTCCACACTATTAATCTTATCATGTCCATACCACATGACCCATGATTAGCACGATACCGTAATGTTAATCACCAAGCTATAAGTAGAAATATTTATAAGGGATATGTTAGTTTTTATACAGATGATTAATTATCTAGATAAATGTGTGCATTTTGATAGATCACCCACCTCATTATAACATCATCATTTAATTCATTCTTATAATCATTTTATTCAATTAAGGATTCCACAATTGTGAAAATCTCACACACCCAAAAGGATTATTTCAGTTTAGGGAAGCTGAAAAAATTTACCTTGGGAGTGATTTGGGATGGGGATGAAATCCTTCAATAGATTCAAGGAAATATGACAAAATTACATTAATGATCCAACAAATTAATTTAAGAAACTAATTTATTTTTTGGGAAACATATGGAAGGTATAATATGTAACACATCTATGATAATAAATAAAATAAAAATCCAAAGGGATAAGGTATAGAACACTAACCTCAATGTGATTGATGAACACTCATCATGTATCAACTTCTGATTTGTTCTAGAACATATGAAATTAGAAAACCATAAAAATACACTAAAACAAGGGAAATGAGTCTGCATGAAGAGCACAAAACGGATGGTGACTAAAATTAGGAATGGAATGTTATAGTTTAAATCTCTCACAGAGGTTGATCCAATGAGATAGAGAATAATGAAATCATATCTTTAATAGAGTAAATACTTGGATGCCTTTGATACTAAATAGTGGGTCTATTTAGTGAGGAGATGAAATACATGGAGAAGGAATGGAAAAGGGTTGAATGGTATAAATAATAGAAGTAAAAATGGCTGTATAATCAACATAATATGGCTCATTGTTATCTAAATGGATTGAAAACCCATGCATTAACCGTACAACATCCACTACCCAATGATAGTAGTCATGCATAGTCTAGGATCACAGTTAGTCTAATGATGCACATCTTATGAAGATATCCTGTAAAATTACTCTATAGTTTTTTTCATGAACACAAATAAATCCTAAAATATTTTATTAAACCATTATCCACCTCATACTAGACATCATGGTTAGGAGACAAAGTTACTAATAACTATTCACCAACCATACACATTGGGTTTTTATCTAATAATTGTATCAATGGTCTTCAAACAAGACCAATATACTTCTAATCCCTTCCTTAATCCATTAGAAATAAAATGATGGAAAAAAATTAAAATAAAATCATAGAGGTTCTGTACCTTATAGAAAAAGAGTTTTGTTCCAGCCTACCCAACATCAAACAACTCATCCCCGAGTTTCCCTATGTAAAGTAAAAAAATTCAATGAAAAATTATCCTATCACTGAGACATTACATCAACCACTCGATCCCAAATCTCATCCTATACATGATCATACATCCATGTCACCCATTATGGAGTAAGATACTATCCTACGAGAGCCTTCATGCTCCAGCCTAAAATAACAACTGGTTACTCTCAGGGAGAAGCATTAACCTATAATACAACATCATCTATATCCCTATATATTTGAGTATGTTCTATATGATCTTCCACTAATCCAAACTTCTCTAAAACCACAAAATGTCAAGTGAAACAAGGAAACAACAAACCATACCACCTAAAACATCAATGTCTTTGTCTAGTGGAAACATAAATGAGAACATAATCCCAGTCCTAAAACTCTAGTGGATATTGATGTGGATAATAATAATATTTCATCCATTAATGAACTATATCCATTCATTTCCTAGTTGGATGGACCTTCTCTATAGTCTCCAAAAGGAGACGAGGTCGAGGTAGTGCTTCATCCCCTACCTCTAACAATCTCAACACATATCGACACAACCTACCATACAATTCCCATATGGTTGAATCTAAATATAATCCAAAGATCTATTAAATTAGTAAACAATGGATTAGGGTAGGTGTTTCTCCCATGAACGTCTCAAATCTTGGCTATATGGTCGAATCATATTCTATAGCACCTGTATCAAACAACAAGATCTCCCTTCAAGATTTGGGTGATAGGATATACATAGAAGTACCTCTAAACCTAGACCCCTCTATGACCCAAGTATGAAAGATGATTTAATGCAAGTGTTTCTATTTGATACTATTGTGTTGGGAACCCTATGAAGACATATAGTCCCCCAGATGTATAGTCTTCAGCGATTATCTACTGAGATGTTCTCCTTGATAGGCATGAAGTGGGTGAGCATTATAATTCAATAAATGATTACCCACACAGTGTCATTGCATCAGGGTGATCTAGGTAATCCCATTACAAGTTACATGGTTAAATCATCCCATTTCAACTATGCAATGGGTAATTATTGTAAGATATATGATGTTCATTAGTGTTATTCCTTTATCTATCTTCAATTGGAACACTGAGTAAAAAAACATGTTATTTGGCATTTCATTCTTAGACACTAGTAGTAATGATGTATGTCACAACATTAATTGTTATTCCTTGGGTGTACATCCAATCTATTATAATGATATTCTCACACCAATTCATCTCACATGTATCCTATAATAGATACATATATGTGGATGTAGAATATCTCGTCCTTGTCAATGAAACATTGAGGTGGTGGTTCCCTACAACAAACTCTTTCTCATAAAACTAGGACTTCATTGTTTGAAATATTCCACATATACACCCTATCTAATTGTGGTTAATTCACTAATAACACATGTATTGTGAGATACCATTATGGTCCTACACCTCTAATTTCATCTTAGGGAATTGAGACATAATCATCCACTCACTACTAGCCTCCTAAACTACTTATGTCTAAGTCTTCCTACTAATAGAATCTACTATATCATTACCTTTTACTAGGTTATAAGACAGTTCAAATTCAAAAATAATGTAGTATTAAACCCACCTATATTTCATGATATGCATCTCATGACGCGTGAAGATATATTTGAGGATTTATTGGTCATCATACACAAGAACCCACTCTCAAAAATTTTATTGCATCCAATAATGATAGGATTGATCTAAAACATCTAAAATGAGATTTTATGTCATGTAATTACCCTATTTATTCCACATCATCCATGATCCATATTTCATGGCTGATCAACTCGTCATTAGAAAAAATCTAATCCCAATGACAGATGCATATTAATAAACGGTATACTATCTTATTGATACAGTTAGAATCAATATTGTTAGGGAAATTAATCTCCATTTCATATTTTTAAATTATTTATAATAGGATTGAAACAAAAAATATTCCCCCATTTTAATTCAAGCATGTGAGAGGTACTAATATGCATGAATAATCATATATAATGTACCTGTAAAAGCAATCCATCCCTAAGAAACTCTATATGTCAACAACATTCTTGAGGAACTCCTATGAAAAAACATCACATAGATTCTATATGTAAACTAATACTCATACCATAGAAATGATGGGACATAAGAAGTGGTATTTATTGATAACAAATTATCATCTATTTTGATTAGCATAATTCTAGTGATCTCATAGTTTATTCAGAATGATCTGATGTTTTTTTACATGTTCTTGTCGAGTGATATAGTATATCATGATTTCTTCCCCGAAAACTACCACAAATGAATCCATATATGGCTGGAAAATCCAATTAATGAAATCCATGAAAAATACTTGAACATTTTCATGATTTATTGTCTTACCAATTTACTTATACACACCATAACATCTACATAAGGTTGTACATGGTATTTATGATTGTCTTATCTGCACCTGATGGTTGCCTGGCCTCAAATCGATCTTAAGGAAAACTCGAGCTCTATGTAACATGTCAAATATGACATATATTTGAGGTAAGGGATACTAGTTCACTATGGGAATCTGATTCAATTTCTTGTAATCCACGCTAATGATGATGTTTTCTTCATCCTTTTAATGAATATAATAGGATAACCCTTCATTGATGTAATGGGTCATATAATACCCTTTGATTACATGTCATCTAGCTTCCCCATGAGCTCCCATATCTCAGTAGTATCTATCCACTAATTTTAAATAGATATTGTTGATTCTCTTGGAACTAACTCTATTATAAACTCTACCACTCTCATAAAAGGTATTCTCAAAATTTAATCACGGAATACATCCCTTAAATTCTCTAACATATGAGGTAATTCTTCATGATTAATTCTTTGATCATCTATAAAGAGTCTATAAATTTGGTTTATCTCTCCACATATCCCACAATTCTCAATTAAATATCATCTTTTATGTACAACAAATCACCATTAATGAAATAATGATTATTCTATAGTGACTTTTTCCGATGCTTTCGTCGGGCCGCGCGCATCCGTCTGTGGAGGACGCGCAGCTGTTGCCCTGCATTCCCGCTTTCCAAAGGCGGGCGGCATTCGTTCCTTATTCAGGGACGTCTGCTCCTTGATCAAAATGGGATGAAGGGATGTCGGTTCTTCCTTCTGTGGATTCCTCCTCATAACTCGTCACCTAGTCCGGGTCTCCCTCATAGATTTAATATGTTGTTCGTGAAACTCTTGCCAGTGCCATGTTTCTATGGACACCGGTTAATTACACTGCTTTTGTCGGGACATTCCAAAGGGTCCGGTCAGGGCAGCAACCATCTGTCGGGGGCGTAGTCACATTGAGGCATCAGTAGCGTGTCTGGATGCTGGGGAACCTGGTATGTCTGTCTATTATCCCTGGTCACAGGGCTTCTCGAGGGCGTGAAAGCCCAAGGCATCCCACATCGAGCGCGTGGAATTATATGCCATAGACACATATCTGAGGTTTTCCTCAGCTTACCGTGTTTAACACAGGGTACACCGCAACTTTAACGTCCAGCGGAGATGGATCATCCCGATCAGAGAATTAGCTAGAATGGATCGGATTGAGTGATTTTCCTTGAAGGGGTGTTGATACTGGGACCAGCCCATTGGCGGCTGTGAAGAGGAGCGTACTGACATGGTCTCATCGGGATATGATAGTCCGGGCGAGAATCAGGGTGGATGATAGATACGAGGATGAAGGGGAGGGGGTAATGGAAAGGAACCATTGCAAGGGAAATGGTGAAGTTGGGATTGAGCCTTGAAGAGGCTTCTTACATATCCTCGTGGCAAGGAATCAAAGTCCGTGTAGTTCGGGATGGTGCCGATGAACCGGCATGAGGGTGGACCTTGGTCCGATGGGCATCATCAGCGAACTGACATGAATGGGGAGGACCAGGAAGGTCCTAGTGGTGGGGGGCTTGGACCTCGTGGAGGCTTCCTACGTACCATGTCGTGACATGGAACAAAGACCATGTAGTTTAGTGGGGCTTCGTCGGCGAACCAACGTGAAGGTGGACCTTTGTCCGATGAGAGGTGGGCTTGAACCTCATGGAGGTTTCCTACGTACCATGCCTTGACATGGATCAAATACCACGTAGTTCAAAGGGTTTCATCGGTGAACCGACATGAAAGTAGACCCATGGGTCCACTAGTGGTGGGCTTGAACCTTGGTAAGGTTTCCTACGTACCATGCCTTGACATGGATCAATGTCCTCGTAGTTCAGGATTGGTGGAATATAGTTTAACATCATGAGGGACGGTAGTGAACCCTGACGTGAATAAATGATGGGCGATGGGCTTGAACCTCGTGGAGGCTTCCTACGTACCATGTCTTGACATGTATCAAAGTCCACGTAGTTCGAGATGGCGGTGGGTGTCGGAAAAACGACGTAAATGAGGGACCTTGGTCAGATGGGAGATGGGCTTGAACCTCTGGGAGGATTCCTACGTACCATGCCTTGACATGGATCAAAGTCCTCATAGTTTGGATTGGTCACAACGGCGTGTCGTCGGACTGTAATGCAGTTTAACGTCATGATGGACGAAGGTAGAACATGACGTGAATTGGATAATGGGTGGGCTTGAACCTCATGGAGGCTTCCTACGTACCATGGCTTGACATGGATCAAAGACCTCATAGTTCCAGTGGGTGTGTAGTTTAATGTCATGCGGGACAAGGGGCATACAGTTTAACATCATGCTGGACGAGGGCGAAACTCGATGTGAATGAACGACCGAGTAATGTGGCTTGAACCTCATAAAGTCTTCCTACGTACCATGCATTGACATGGATCAAAGTCCTCGTAGTTCGCTAAGGGTGGGGGTCAAGGTCGGTGCTCACTCTAAGCCCACGTGAGTCATGCTCGGTGTCAGAAACAAGAGGTTTCAAGGACCTGACGATCACGTCACGAAGGATGCTTCCATGAGAAGCGAAGAGGGGCTTACGCATTAGGAGGCCCATGGTGCTGGGACATACTCCAAGATGGAGGCCCGGTGTGTGGAAATGCACAGTGAAAGAGGGATTCGGGACCAACGATGGGAGGTGCCTCATTCCCTATCATTCCCTCCACTGACCTTGGTAGTGGGGAAGTACGGAGATGCAGGGGTGAAACCATCCTTCGGGGAACTAGGGTCGCCCTTCTACTGAGAAAATACTCCACTCCAATAAGGAGGATATCATCCCTTATGGAGGGTTGATTCCACTCCTGTGGAAACGAGTGGCGTAAAAAATGTTTGAGTTGGGGGGACCCTGCGGGCGAAGCACGAGGTTGGGTCACAGTTTAACGTCATGTGTTAAGGACGTGGTGCTTGGCAGTTTAACATCCTGTAGCTCGGATGAGGCGGGTTCACTCCACACCCCTAGGACATACATAACCGGTACCCTCTGGTCCTTGGGGAAGGGAAGGTACTGGCAAGGCCATGGTCAAGGGAGGTTGTGGAGTGATCCATTGAGGGGTCCACATTAGCGTGGCTATGCGAAGAAGCAATATCCGTTAGCGTGCCTATGCGAAGAAGCATTAGGTGAAGCAACGCTATGAGTGGTATTGTCCATGGGACTTTGGAATCACATCATGCAATCCTGGAGGGTCGCACGGGAAGAGGAATTTCTAGGAAAAGGATTGTTCTTCGCGAAGTGGAACAATATTCGTGGAGCACTACCTCGAGAAGAAGAGGTGCCTCGCGAAGCAGGGTGCTGCGAAGCAGTGTGCTTCGTGATGTGTAGCGATCCTGCCTTAGCATAGGGATCACTAGTACAGGTTGGGTGTTTCGCGAAGCATAAACGATCTGCGGCTTCCTGGGTTCCCTTCGGAATCCCCCTCCTTCGCGAATGCCATTGAGATTCGCGAAGGGCATCCCTCTCAGAAGAGGGACTCAAAACAATTCAATGTGAAGGTGTCATGCGAAGTAGAAGTACCTCATGGAGCTCATGATTCCCGGGCGCAAAGGGTGCTTCGCGATTCAGGAGAGGAGAGGCCGAAAGGTCGGATTGTCCGTCTGTGGGACTCAGGGAGAGTCCAGTATTTAAAGGGAAGGGGTGTCGCGAAGTAGAACTCGCGCATCGCCTCAAGTGCTTCACGGTGCGCTCGCGAACAACAAAGGCGATCGCAGAGAGTTACCTCATCCGGAGCTTTGCGGCGGTCTCGCGAACGTCAAACGCGTTCGCGGAGAGTTACCGCCTCCGGAGCTTCGCGATACCGCGATGCTCGGGGTGCTTCGCATCGGTGCTTCACGAGACAGTGTGCCAGCCTTCTTTTTCGTCCCTTCCTTTCGTGCAGTATTTTGGCGCCAAAAAATGCCCCCACTCAGACTTGGAGCCGTGGAGGGTGAAGGGTCGAAGTCTGAGGGAAAATATCTAAAATTGTCGGTGATTCGCGATGAGGTTTTGTTAAGGGGGCCCGCGGTGCTGACCGGGGCTCTGGATCTGGACGCGCCGCGATGCTCTGTGTTGGTGAGGCGCGCCGCGATGCTCTGGGGTCGCCGCCTAAAAATAGGGGGTAGACCTTTTTTGTCTTCATGCGACTTCCTTGTCTTTTTGTGCTCTCGACTTCGCGAAGCTTCGCGTACTCCGCGATAGCCCTCCGCGAATTGAGCTTCGCGGCGAACCGCGGGTCTTCGACTCTGCGTCCGCGCCAAGTGAACTTCTGATTATCAGCCTGGGCCAGACTTCGTGGCTTGGTCTCGTGACCGACCTTTGCGATCCGGCTTCACAATCCAGCTTCGCGATCCATTCTGAAAAAAAATCCTTTCTGAGTGCCGAGACTGGAATGGCCCATCGAGAGGCTGTATTGGGTGTGCTTGCAGATGCTGCCCGTCAGGATGAGATGGCCAACTGTCCAGGCCTTGGGGAGATGGTCTGAAGCCATTCGTACCATGCTTCTTTGACAGATCTGCTATCGGAGGGTCAGAAGGATTATCCGCAGTGTAAGAAGCTGCCATTGTACTGCTTCGGGTTGAGGGATGACGTCTTCATCCCTGAGGCGAGTAGGGATGAACCAACTTGTTGGTTCAGGAGCACACCATGCCAGCACCAATGGTTCAGGGCGGCCGATGGTCATGCGTAGTAGGACTTCACACCCATCACTGTTGAATGTCTCTACAACCATGTGAACGATATTGACGGGAAACCACTTCAACCAGAGACGTCCCCTCCTCTCTACCGTACCGTGCTGAAGGCGGCCTTGCAGGATTCGAAGAAGGGATGGTCCTATGAGTGGGACCTGCACCAGGGCGGCAACTTCATTGATGACTGGGCCTGGGCCTACTGGGTAGGGGCCTCATGTGAGGAGTTTGGGGCCGAGCTGAGGATAGTGGGGTTAAATGAGGCGGCATGGGCCGCCCAATTCCACAATTACCAACCGAAGCAACTGATGCCGGAATTGCTGATCAGATGGTCGTCTAGGACCAATACCTTTCACCTGCATCACGGGGAGGTGGGCATCAGCCTGTGGGATGTCCACCAGATTTCTGGGGTTACGATCTTGGGGGCCATGTATGAGGAGTTCCTCCCCGTCATCAGTGCGTGGGAGGATACAGAGAAAATGCCGCGACTAGCATCAGCGCTGATGGAACTCATCCCTGGAGAGGACAAGGAGGCAGTGAGGGATGTCCACTTTATGATATGGTTCAAGTGCTTCCTGAATTTCCCAAAGAATAGAGAGTTCCCTCCGAGGCCTCGAACTTGTCCGAGGGCGGCCCAACGGGGTAAGGGGCACTTGTATTGGCTGGTCCTGGAGGACAACCAATGGAAGACTTGGGGTTTCAGTGTCAACACTGAACAACAGCCGATAGTAAGGCTAGCGGTGTTCATCGTGGATCTCATCTGTGGTTGGATCCAACCGGGGAGGGATACAAGCATGGGGGTGCGGCCCAGCTCGTTCATTATGGCGTCCATGTTGGCCATGGGGCAGCGGATCAATCTGGGGATTCCAATGCTTGCCAAACTATACATAATGTCGCGGCACATTAGCGAGGGCAAGATGCCTCCAAGAATATGTGGGCCCTTCCACCTCCTGTATGGGTGGATCACAGTGCACATCAGGGGGATTTATGAGTATCCAAACCCTATTTCGCCGCCGAGATCAAATTTCCGCCCCTCCATCTTGAATGAGGTTTGGAGCATCCCGTTCAAGCTAACCGTGTCGATGGTGCTGAATCGGGTGTGGAGGGCGGATGATTTTAATTTCCACCCCTTCCCATTGCCGACGGGGATACTTACTGACAACGGGAGGGGAACGGAAGAACATCGGGCTTACCTCCTGGCTTTTTGAGGTGGAGTTTTGGTGGCACGAGTAGATCGTGAGCCACTCTGCGAACCGTACACCCTGCATCGGTTTGAGAGGTAGTTCTGGTGCCTCCAGTGGCTGACACCGCAGGTCTACTGGGATGTGCGTCACGACGAGCACCCGTGTGTGATGAGGCAGCTGTGGCTCATGTTCACACGGGAAGATGGGAAGATGCGAACCGCATTGCCTCCATCCACTGCCGCCTTCGAATTAGTGAGGGAGTATTCCATTAGTTGGGAAGCTACTTACCCGTGGGAGATGCTGAAGCAGCTGACTATTCGGGTCGGTGATGGAGAGCCTGCTCTATCTCGAGGTCGGGGTCGGAGGGCAGCTAGGGCCTCTCGCGGTGGCGGGGCTGCCATGGCGGCGAGACCTACACCGGCCGAGGGTGTGGCAGTAGCGGTAGATCTGGTTATTCCAGAAGAGCAGGGCCACCCGGAGGGGCAGCCACCGAGGGGATTTCATAGGATATCAACTCAGGCTCCGGGGAAGCGCCTGTGTCATATCGACATGGCAGAGGATGCCGTCTTTCCAGAAGCCTGGGACATTTGGGATGTCAACTTGCAATTCCTCAGCCCACCCGAGATATGGGCCCACCTGAATCGCCTAGGGATGGGATTACCGGGCATAGGCCCAGTCCGGGCTGGATTCATGGCATCTCCGGCAGAGGTAGAGCGATACCTGGACGAGCTGGAAGATTACGTCCACTCCAGTGGTGTCCCTCGCCCAATGACAGACCAGGTGAGGGTACTGCTGAATCGAAAGGTCCCCCTACAGTTATCGGCTGCCGATCTGAGGGAGCTCTTCCCCCTACCGGAAGAATCAGAGGACTCCTCTTAGGTGGATGAGGCTGGAGGAGGGAGCCCGTTGGAGGAGGGCGAGGTTGGAGATCAAGGCTCAGATTCTGACGATTTCACAGAGTCTCTTGAGGTAGCATTCCAAACTTCTTTCCTTATGGTCCGTTCTTGGGCCACTATGGACTTCTCACCGATGTTTGAGCCATGCATGAGGAACTTGTTCACAGGACTCGTTTTTTGCCCCTTGTCGGGTGATGATGCGGGACCTTCAGAACCCGCGCCGATGGATGTGTCCAGTTCCGAGTCTGGTGGGACCAGAGAACCCGAGGTGGCTCCTCCGGAATCTCCAGACATGCCAACAGTATACGGAGGGCCACGCCTTGGGGTCCCGTCAGTACCGGCTCAAGAGCAGCGCCAGGAGGTCGATCTCCGTAAGTTTCCTCTACCGGTTCCCTCATCGTCACATGTAGACTATGACAACTAACAGTTACGTCCCTCTCTGTCGTACAGTTCTCTGACTGGCTTGGGCTGGTGTGGCAAGAATGGTCAGAATGTCTGGTGGCGTCCCTCCTAGAGGCATTCCGGTGATGGTGGCGATAGTCCCCCCATCTCCTCGAGCTGCAACACACATCATCACTGGAAGGACCACTAGTAGGGTCATGCCCGAAGTCATTGAGGTGGACTCCGAGGAAGAGGATCAACCGGTCGGTCCCAGTCCTGTCACGCCTGCTTCGACGCCAGATGACATACGGGATTCAACATAAGATGTAGATCCTTCCAAGGATTTCTTGAGAGCGTATCTTGCGTACGAGCTTTCCAATCACACAGACTAGGATGAAACGGCCTCCGACGAGGAAGACAGCATCATAGTCCGCCGCCGGTCATGGAAGCTAATCACGTGTTTTATCAAGGACACCCCCAAGTGCAATGGCTGGCCGAAATGGACAGACTCTGCTCGCAGTTGCACGAACTGTGCGCTGGAAGAGTGAATGCCCAACGTCCTCACGCACTCATCCGAGAGCTTAAGGCTGAAAAGATCCGGGAGCATGATCATGGGCTCATCGTGGGATGGCAGAGGAGGAAGGCGACCAACATCAAGAAGCTCCCGGAGGCTAAAAGAGAGGTCCAACAGATGCAGACCCAAGCAGATGAGCTTTCAGCCTCTCTTAATTCACAATCTGAGCTGATCTCACGGTTGAAGGCCCAGCTGGCAGAGGGAGAAGAGCATATGAGGCAGGCCTCTGGGAAGATGGTTGCCATTCAAGCTGGCGTAGAGAGGGCCAAAGCCAAGGCTAACGAACTGCGCCCCGCCACTTCTGAGGAGGAGCGGGAGCTAGGTCAGCGGCATCAAGCCTTGGACGCCACAAGCCAACGGGTGGCGGAGCTGCATCGTTCTTTTGACGGGGTTAACCCGTCCAAGGGGGGAGTCGACCCCCAGGTATTGTAACATACCAAAAACCTTTTATTGGTACTTTCGTGCTTCAATTTCTTCTTTCTTTGTTTTGAATGTCATAGCACGCACGATTTCCACTGTTTGAATTGCCTTGTTACATCCTTACAATATTTTCGGGATGTTCGGCGATAATTCCCCAATCCCACGTGGGTCGAGCCTGATGTGAGAAACAAGAGATAGTTGTCTTCTCGTCCCACCTAACATAGGAGTGGATACCATGCTCCGGGAATCCGGGATTCGGATTACCAGTCCAGATTTCCGAAAGATGGGAGAGGCTTGACCGGATAAGGAACTTTTTAGGAGATCTAAATTACCATTTCTTTAGCGTGCTCTAATGCACGAACGGTGCAACGCCAGGGGCGCTAAAATCGGTCCAAACAGATGGAAATGGGAAGTGTGAATCATGATACCCAAGATTCATATCACTGTTGGGATGGTGTGACAATAAGGGACAACCATTAACCGTGACAGAGAAACAGTATCCTTACTGTATTAGTCTGAAATGGGAATAACAAATGAGGGTCGACCGTTGACCATGTTCGAAACACAGGACCACATCACAAATGTTGTTGATCAATCCATCAGGACGTTGGCCTAGGACAGTTGGCTGACCATAGGTCAAACATCCATACTGTTAGGGGGTCCTTCCAAACATGACCAGTCTTCCGGAACATTGTCCCATGACAGTAGGTAAGCCGATGCGGCATGAGACCAGGCCGTTAGGGGGTCCCTGGAGACATGAAATGGGATTAGGGTCCGAATAAGGGGCATGTAAAGTGTGGAATATGGATTTATGGTTTGTCCGAACAAAATCCAACACTTAGGTAGTTACACCACCGTGGTGGGAGTACGCCAGATGGGCGTGTTGGCTTGGTCATGGATCCTTCCTTCTTTGGGATAGGGCCTCTCTTGCGAGGGGTCCGACCATGGGGTCGGAAAGCGGAAGGATTGGATTAATGATTTCTATGGGCTGGACCCTAGGCAATATACCAGGGTGTCCCTACGTATCCCATGAGGATGGGAATCAAGCCATACATAGTTCTGGAAACACAGTGCAGTCATAGACCAACACTGAAAGGTGAAATCCTCTCTGATAGAGGCTCTGGTGCATCCCATGATTAACATGGGGCATCCTGAACTTGTTCAGGGTAGAACCGTAGTTTAGTGCCATGCATTGAGGATAGATGTACTCCTGTAGTTTAACGTCATACGATAGGGCATGGAATAAAAGGGAAGGTCCTAGGGAGCGCATGGTGCGGTAGTTATGAAACCGACGTGAATGAGGACTTGGAGTCCAAATCACACCACGTACCCCCGGAGGAAACTCTTCAGGTCGAGGGACCAAGAGTGAGGATTATGCTGGGCCCGAAGCAGAGTGTTCGGGCTTTCCTACGTACCCCATGAGGATGGGAATCAAGCCATATGTAGTTCTGGAATCCCAGTTTAACGTCATGAGGGACGAGGAGCAGCCTGACTATGTTGGTACACATCCTGCCAAAACTACTAAGCCCATGTGAGTCGTGCTCGGTGTGGGAAACAAGAAGTAGTGGTGGGAATTTCCCGACACAAAATGGGGCAGGTTAGGGCAAAGGAAAGATCGGTAAATACAAGCCCAATGACACTACCATGATCATTTAGCGCACCTAGATGCGCGAAGAGAAAGAGCCGAGTATGATGGAATTCCACTAGAACATGAGGAAGTGGAAATGTGTGAATCATGGCGCTTGAGATTCATATCACGATGATGGTGGCGTGACGATGGAGGATAACTGTTGACCATGGCGGAAAACCAGCATCCATATCGCGTTAGCCTAGAATGGGGACAAACAAATGAGGGTTGATTGTTGACCATGTTCGAAACACGGGACCATGTCACAAATGTTGTCAAAAATCCTTAGGGACATTGGCCTGAAACGATTGGAGGGCCCTTAGGTCCATCATTCATGGAGATCCCTTAATCCTAGTATCCATGCCGTTCGAGGGTCCTTTTGGATGTGGAAGTGGATGATGATCCAAATAGCGAGCTCACGAAGCATGGTCATGGGACGAGAGGAATGTCCCCATGAAAATCCCACACTTTGGGCTCTTTGTCAAAACACATCTGAATACGACAATGAGACGTATTAGATAGAGGGAGCAGATTCATTTCCCAAAGGAAGATCTTAGTTTAGGGTCGTAGAATTCGGACCATGGATGGGAGGAGACATAAGAGGCACATGGTGGAGTAACTCAAACCCCTGGCATGAATGGGACTATCGGGTGTGTACGGTGCGGTGAACAACCTGATGTGAATGAGGACGTAATCCTATATCACATCACACGACCCCCTTGGGAGAGGTTTTTTGGTCAGGGGACCAAAAGTGGAAGTTAGGATGGGCCCGCGGGAAGTGCCCGGGCGCTCCTACGTATCTCATAAGGATGAGAATCAAGCCTCACGTAGTTCATGATGGACCTTAGATCATAAATGGGTAAAGGGATCAGGGGACACATGGCGACAAAACTCGACGTGAAGGAGGACCTAAGCCCTACTTACCATGCGTCCTCTGGGGAAATGCTCGAGTCGAGGGACCAAATACAAAGGTTAGGTTGGGCCCACAGGGAAGTGCCCGGGTACTCCAACGTATCTCATGAGGATGATAATAAACCCATACGTAGTTCTTAAAGGTGACATGGTAAGATACCAGTGCCAGGAGAAAAGGGGAGTGCGGGTGTGGCCCTTTCACTAAAAGAAGCGGAATTTGATAAATCCTGTTTGTTCTTTAAGGTGAGTGGTTTTTTTGTGAAGCGACAGGCCTAGAGTAGTAGGCTGTGGTGTCCCCATAAGGATCAAGCTGTGATGGGTGTTGACAAATGGCATGGTACGTGACCAATATCCAACGTGACGTCCTCTACAATGAGTTCACCACAATGCGGTGCTGTTTTTCGTCGTGAAGCCAGGACGATAATGTTACAGTTTAGGGTCGTATGATAGGACCAAGCATGAATTTTATCGTCATGAAGCGCAGATGTAGTAGAGACGATGCTAGGTGGGGAATGTGCGCAATGTTATGAAACACAATTCATGGAGACATGATCCCACATCACACTATATGCCACTCGGAGAGGGAGACCTTAGGCCGAGGGGCCTATATAGAGGTAAGAGGTGAAACATGAGAGAGAGACTGGCTCCCTAAATGGGTTGTACCCGAAGACAGGGAGTCCGGGCGGTCCTACGTATCCCATGAGAATGGGAATCAAGCTGAACGTAGTTCTGGATGGAACTTAGTTTATTGTCTTAGAGCCCAGACCATGAATGGTAACAACTTCCCAAGTTAGTGCAGATGTCAACCCGATCCCTAAGCCCACGTGAGCTAAACTCGGTGTGGGAATAAAGGGGGGAATCCTCATCTCTATACATGGGGAATCTATCGGAGGTGAGTTGGTAGAGAGCCCTGAAGGACACATTTGACGCGGCTTGTTTCCCCAACGCGCAAATGTGCACGGAGGAAAAGTACCAAGAGTTCCAAGACTCTACTTGGACACGATGAAGTGATGAAGGGTATGAATTGTGTACCCGACATTTTGGGCTTAATGGGTTGGCGTGGCGATGGAGGATAACAGTTAACCATGGTGGAAACACAGCGTCTGTATCGTGTTTCCATGAGGTGGGAACAACAAACGAGCATCGACCGCTGACCATATTCGCAACGCGGGATTTTATCGATTTGTTGTATGAAACCCTCGGGGGCGTTGGCCCGTAACGGTAGGAGAGCCCTAGGGCGTAGTATCGAGGCCATTCTTGGGGGTCCCTCGGGGTGTAAAAGATGATGGAAGCCATGATGCAGGGATACACAAAGCCTGGAAAGCGGTTGCGGACGTATCCGAGTAAAACATGGCACTCTAGGTAATAAACCAGAGTACTCTTAGGCACATCGGTGAACCGCCGTAAAGGGGTCGACGAAACAGCTCAGTAGGGAGAGGTACATGGCGTGGTCATTACGAGACTAACGTAAATGAGGACATAATCCCACACCACACCATATAACCCTATAAGAGAAGACCTGGGCTGGGTCTCGCAAAGACCAAGGGGCCCGATGGTTAGGCATTGGTCAGGAAAGCCTGACCTGCTTGCAGTTTATTGTCTTGCAGTGAGGACGAAGGTCGTGGACCCGAGGAGGCCAAGGGGCCTAAGGCTGGGCCTCATAAGGGAAGGCATACGGCACGGTACATGATCCCTACGTAAATGAGGACATAGTCCCACACCACACCATACACCCTTGGTAAGAGGTTGGGTGGAGGGGCCTGAGAAGGCCAAGGGGCCTAAGGTCAGGCATCAGTTAGGAAGGCCTCACTGGTCTGTAGTTTAACGTCTTACATGAGGATGGGGGCCAGGGACCCGAGGAGGTCAAGTAGCCTGAGCCTGGGCCTCGTAAGGGAAGGCGTACGATGTGGTACATGATTCCGACGTGAATGAAGCCATAGTCCCACACCACACCGTACACCCCTTATATGGGAATTTGGGCCATGGGCCCGACCACTAGCACAACCCGGGGGGAAGTTTGTCACTTCAGGATGGGGTAGAACGAATCACTGCACTCAATGTTTGGGACATCTCAGGGTGGAACCGAAGATCTAGGACAATGTTGACCATGTTCGAAACACAGCGTTCCTATGGTGAACTGATATGGGAGAAACAAATGAGTATCGACAACTGACTAAATTCGCAACGCGGGACTTGTATCGTCTTGTTGCTTGAAAACCCTCGGGGGGCGTTGGCCCGTATCGGTAGGAGATCCCTTGGACGTAGTATCCAGGCCGTTCTTGGGGGTCCCTCAGGGTGTACAAAAATGATGGAATCCCAGTCAAGGAGTGGGTGAAGCATAGGTGTATCCATCCACGAAAGAGGCAAACATCTCCAGGGGGATGTGCAGCCGGGTCGAGGCTTGCTCGATTTGAGTTGGGGAAACAATGTGCACCATGCCTTATATCTTGACCCGAGGGGAAGATTTTGGCCTTCGGGGCTGGGCCAACAGACGAAATGCCCGGGCGTTCCTACGTATCCCATTAGCATGGGAATCAAGCCATACATAGTTCTTGAAGGCCATGCAGTTTAGCGTCATGCGGTGAGGATGCGGGAGGATAGAAGAATGGGAGTGGGCACATGGTGCGACCCTTAAAATCCTTGTGTGAGTGGGGTTGTATGAGTGGGGCTAAGAAAGCCTACTCCCTGCTACACAAAGATCCTACAAAGAAACTATTCCCAGGGGGATAGTGGTAATGAAAAGCTTGGGGCTGGGCTCGAGACGGGGCGTCCGAGCGTTCCTATGTATCCAATTGAGATGAGAATCAAGCCACACGTAGTTCTTGAAATGTAGTTTAACATCATGAGGGACGAGGATGCATCTCATTTGGGGATATGTAAGGTACGACAAGTAATCCGACATGAACAAGGACGTAGTCCCACACCATACCGTACAATCCCGCAAGAGGGAAAGTCAGGGAAAACCAAGGGGCCTGAGGCCGGACCGCGGTCAGGGAGACCTGACCAGCTTGCAGTTTAACGTCTCGCGGTGAAGACGGTGGTCGTGGGCCCGAGGAGGCCAAGGGGCCTGAGGCTGAGCCTCAGTCAGGAAGGCCTGACTGGCTTGCAGTTTAATGTCTTGCAGTAAGACGGGGTCGTGGGCCCAAGGAGGCCAAGGGGCCTGAGGCTAACCCTCGGTCAGGAATGCCTGACTGGCATGCAGTTTAACGTCTCCCAGTAAGGACGGGAGGAGATCTTAGTTTAGGGTCATAGAGCTCGGACCATTTTGCAGTTTATCGTCTTACAGGATGATGATGCAGTTTAAGGTCATGCAGGACCTTACAGTTTAAGGTCGTGTTGGACCATGACATGCAGTTTAAGGTCATGCGGGACCATAACCATACATTTTAAGGTCGTGCGGGAGGAAGGTGCAGTTTAAAGTCTTTTTGGACGATAAAGTGCAGTTTAACGTCATGAAGGACGAAGATGCAGTTTAAGGTCATGCAGGACCCTTTTTCCCTAGGCAAAGTATCACTTGAGGAACTTCGCGTTGGTAGGAGGGCTTATGTGCTCTCCATTCATGGTCACCAAGGAGTATGCTCCATTGGGGTAAACCTTATGGATGATATAATGCCCTTCCCATTTGGGTTCTAACTTGGGTGGTTTCCTACCGGGAATCATTGGAGCTCGAAGGGCCATTACCAGGTCACCCTGTAGAAAAGAACGGAGACGAACCTTCTTGTTGAAGGCCCTCGCTATCTTATCCTGATGCCTTTCCAGATTGTGTAGGGCACGAAGTCGGTTCTCGTCCAGTGATTCTAATTCAGCTAGACGGATTTCGGCTACCTCATGTGATGTTTGGTGATCATAGACTACAGTGCATAATGATGGAAGCTCGATCTCAATGGTTAACACGGCCTCAGCTCCATACACTAGGGAATATGGGGTCACCTGGGTAGAGTTGTGAGTCGTCGTCCGATAAGCCCAGAAGGGGTTGGGGAGCTTTTCCGACCAACTTTTCTTGTTCTGACCAACCATGTTCTGAAGAATGTTAGAGAGGGTTTTGTTGAATGCCTCGATCTGTCCGTTTTCCTGCGCAAGGTAGCGGGATGTATGGTTCGAACAGATGTCTTACTTGGCGTACAATTTCTTTAGTTCAGCCGCTCAGAAGTTGGTTCCATTATCGGTGAGGACGGCGTGAGGGACCCAAAACTGGTGGATAATATTGGATCTCACAAAGTCGACGATGGAATGGGCCTTGACCTCTTTGATCGGAACTACCTCTGCCCACTTGGAGAAGAAATCTGTAGCAGTCAGGATGAACCTACACTAGCAGGCTGTTGCCGGTGGATATGGTCCCACTACATCAAGTCCCCATTCCGCAAATGGCCAAGAGTAATTGGTGGGGTGGAGGGGATCCAGAGGCTGATTCAGGAAGTTGGCGTGAACTTGGCACGCTTGGCATCTCTTGGCATACCCAATATAATTGTGGATCATAGAGGGCCAGAAGTACCCCAACCTCCGGATCTGATGGGACAGCTTCGGCCCAACTTGATGGGCACCACAAGAACCGGCGTGAACCTTTTTCATAACTTGAGGTTTCTCTACTCCTTGGATGAAAGGGAGGAGGACTCCATCGAAGCTCCGCTTATAAAGGATATTTTCAAGACTGGGGATGCTCTGGAGGGTAAATTACAGTGTGCGGCGTCGGATTCGATCCCTCTCGGCCCGGTCATCCGAGTGGCGACCATTTTAGAGATACTTGACAAAAGGTTCCCTCCAGTCGGGAGTGGCTTCACCCGCTGTGTCTGATGAACCCGTGACCCCTGGCGTAGTGGGTCTGATGGTGAGATGACTTACCCGCAGGCCATCATTGTCATCATGGGTGATGGGGGCAATGACTCTCCGGTGTGCCACATGTATGATCAAATCATCTTGCTCGGGTTCTGCAAGCGACGCGGAAAAGCCAGCCAAGGCGTCTGCTTGACCGTTCTGTGACCGCGGGACATGGGTAATCTCTAGTCGAGAAGAGAACTGGGCCATTAGGTGGAGGGTGTACACCAGCAACAGTACAAGCTCCGGCTTCCTGACGACGTAGTCACCATTAACCTATTTGATTACCATCTCAGAATCTCTTTTCACATGTAGATGGGGAACATGGATCTCGAGGGCTAACTCGAGGCCGAAGATGAGAGCTTGGTACTCTACCTCGTTGTTCGTACATCCTTCTGACAACAATAACGAGTATGGCAGGACGGCTTGCACCGGGGTAATGAAGACAATACCCAGGCCCACTCTATTGAGCTTGGGATCGTTGAGCTGCCTACCGGTGGGGCTCCGGGAGGCACCGTCAAAATGCATTTTCCAACACGGGACGACAAGATCGTTTGAGAGGATCGTCTCATCAGGAAAATCTAGGTCCATGGATTGATCCACGGAGGTTGGATGGGCAGCTAAAAAGTATTCCAATGCCTGTCCCTTAATGGCCTTCTGAGGTACGAACCTGATATCAAACTGCTGGAGAATCACCGCCCACCGTGCTAGTCGACCAGTCATCATGGGGCAGTTCAGGATGTACTTCAGTGGGTCTACCCGGGAGACCAATTGCACCTCATGGTGCTACAGGTAATGTCGCAACTTCTGCATGGAGAAGACGAGTGCAAGGAAGCTCTTTTTTATAGGGGAGTATCAGACCTCCGTATCGAGAAGCATGCGACTGAGATAGTAGAGATTGTTCTCAGTAACCTCGTTATTCTTTTGGGTGAGCAGCGCACTAAGGGATCTTTCCAGGGTGGTCACATAAAAGACCAGTGTCTTTCTAGAGACAGGTGGCATCAAAACCAGAGGTTGGGTAAGATACTGCTTGATTTCCTCGAAGGCTGTCCGACACTCCTCATCCCATTAGTAGGCGGCGCCCTTCTTCATGAGCCGGGAAAAGGGCTTACACTTTCCATCCAGATTTGCGATGAATCGGCGTGTATAGGCTAAGTGGCCTTGGTTTCCTCGGAGTTCCCGAATGTTGCTCAGGGGAGGCATTTGGTTGATGGCCTTGATCTTCTCTGGGTCGATCTCAATACCTCGGTATCTAACAACAAAGCCCAGAAACATCTCAGAGGTGACCCCGAAGGCACACTTCAATGGGATCATCTTCAGGTGACAGGAACGGAGGAAACCAAACACTTTCTCGAGGTCTTTGAGATGGTCCTGGCGCTGACATTATTTGACCACTAGGTCATCCACGTAGCATTCCACCAATGATCCGAGAATCAGCTTGAATATGTGGGGCATGGCCCTCTGATAAGTGGCACCTGCATTTTTCAAGCCGAATGGCATAACCTGGTAGTAAAAGGTACCATGGGGAGCCCTGAAGGCAGTGGACTCCTCGTCCTCGGGGGCCATCTGGATCTGGTTGTACCCGTAATACCCATCCATGAAAGAGATAGCTTGTAAGCCGGCCGTGGCGTCAATCAATAACTCCGTCACCGGGAGTGGGGAGTCATCCTTTGGGAAGTGGCGATTAAGATCGCGGAAGTCGATGCAGACTCTGATCTTCCCATTCTTCTTCCTGACTGGAACAATGTTGGCAAGCCACTTAGCGTACTGGACTTCCTTGACGAAGATGGCTTTAATAAGCTTGTCAACTTCGGCATCAACCATAGCACCATGAGAAGGGTGCATCTTCCTGGGAGGTTGCTTAAACCCATGATGGTTTTTCGGGAGGCCCAGATGGTGAACGACTACCTAGGGATCTAGTCCTGGCATCTTGTTGCAACTCCAGGCAAACACATCATAGTGTTGTTTGAGGAAATCTACGTACTGCTGTCGCTCCTCGGGGGACATAGCTGCACTGATCAATGTGGGTTTTGGATCTTCCTCGCTACCAAGGTTCACCTGTACCAGTTCATCAACCGTGGTAGAGACGCCTTCTTCAAAGGCGGGGGGAGTATCCTCCAAGTCTTCCTCCCCACCTTCAGGTGGATTTCCCGCGACGGGAGGTACTTCTGGGATATTAAAGCCCGAGGGGTAGCTGGTGCCGGCTTGGGCAGTAGTGGTCATCATATCAAGAGACTCACTTTCCATTGAGACCATGGAAATGAAGACCGTCGACCCTATCCCATATGGCCTTCGGCCTAAGGGGCCACGTTTGATGATATCAAAGCAGTGGTGACGTGTCGGCCTGAGTCGGTTAATTCCAGCCTGGCGGAAGAGACACGTATGGTGCACCGCCGTTGTCATAAGCTTGACACTCCAGTACCGTACAGGGGTAAGAGGTTCAGGGATCACCTGAGCCTGGTTGATGTAGGAGTACGAGGTGATTTTCTGCCGTCACTTGGACATTGTAACATGCCTTCCTTGTGTACCCGAAACAACAAAACATTTCCCCATGTTGGGGGTCGTGGCCTCCAATAGATGGATCGGGAGGATGTAGGTGTCATCCATGCTTTCCCAGGGATCACTTGTGACTGGGGCAGGTTCATCCTCACTTACTAGGATTTTCTTATCCTTACTCTTGTAATAATCAGCATCCAGATAGCGGGCCTCACAAGAGGCGAAAGGAGACGCATCTCCTTGGAGCACGCCTACTCGACTGTTGAGCGAGTATTTGAGGCACTGGTGATACGACGAAGGGACCGCTGCATGCAGATGGAGCCATGGCCCGCCCATCAACGCATTGTAGGCGGTGTTCTGAGAGACGACCATGAACTCAGTGCTGGCAATCAGGCCACCGAACTGAGTCTTCATGTGGATCTTGCCGACTGGGGTTTGCTCGGTCCTGTCGTACCCCTAGATTCTTAGGTTAGAGGGAGTTAAATCACCTTCAGACATACCCATCTTTCGCAATGTCCGAGTCGGAATTAGATTGATTCTGGAACTCGTGTCAACGAGGATGCGGCAGACTTCCACACCATTGAATTAGCCAGTGATGTACAGCGGGCGAATGTGCCCCTGTATAGGAGGGTCCTCATCTTCACCGGAGAATGAGATAACCACATGACATTCGGCGTTCTCAATTGTCTCGGAATGGAAGTCTTCTTCAGCTGCTATCTCCGTCTCAAACTAGAGGGGGATCCTTAGGGCCTCGGAGAGTGCCTCGTTCATTTCAGATGATAGGCGAAGGGCCTCGAGTATAGAAAGCCTCGCTAGAATGTCGGCCAGGTGCTTCAGGACATCATACTTTCGTGCATAACGCAAACCTCTGCCTACAGGAGGTCGTTCGGAAGTTTGAGGCATAGCGGGTCTTGCCGTTTGAACCGGCGGTTGGCTAGTGCTGGGTACATCTTGCTACCTACTAGTTGAAGCCTGGAGAGTTGACGCCGGACTAGGATCGGACAGCGGAGGCTAGCTTGTAGCCGGGCAAGACTGATTGTGATACGAACGGAGCAGCTCTCCCGGATCTAGTAGCACAAACGGCGGTGAAGGTATAGCTGAGGGCGTTAGATGGGGTTGTGCATGCTGAGCGCTGCGCTGAGCCTACTGTCTAGTCTTAGTAGCATGCACGGCTTGGCTGAAAGTGCCCGCTGACATACCTCGATGACCGGAGCGGTTGCGATTCTGCTGACATTGACGTTGGCTGGAAACATTGGGGAGGTTCTTCTGGCGCCCCCCCTTGTCGGGAGTCATATATGGCTTTACCAGCTCCACGGTGTTAACCGAAGCGTGCCCCTGGATGTCGCTTGACGATTCATCCACCACCGGGTGAATTCTGGGAGGAATCCCCATTTCAGGGGTCATGAAGTCACTGAGAGTGCGGGATGACGATGGCACCGGCAGAGCACGTTGCTTCTTCTTACGTCGTCGCTACTTGCCCTTTTGGGAAGAGGTCGACTGTGAAGGTGATGCGGAGGTACCGGCTACGTCTTCTGAAGGTTCTGGCTGCTTCAGGCATGCCCGGATGATACCATGGGAACGAACAACGGTTTTTCGAGCCATCCAATCGTCGTATTTCCGGGATCCGCGGCTGGGAACCTGCTGCCACTCGCCTTCACTGTCGCTACCGATCTCTGACCCTACAATGACACCCGCCACTTGTGTTGGTGTTGGGCCCAACCAAACTATGTTGTTGTTGACCTGGTCTTGAAGCCAGTATTTGAACACATAGCATTGCTTAAGGGTGTTCCCCAGAATCCTATGATAAGGAAAGTATTTGGGGTGATCAGTGAAATTCGCCTCTTCCGGCCTTCTGCACTCGGGAAGGCGCACAATCCATTGCTCTAGAGAACTTCGAAAGTAGCTAGGGACATGATTTTTGTTAAACTAATAGGTCTGGTGTCTTCTTTCCGGATAGGGGGCCCTGGGGGCCTGGCCCTGATGAGGGGCCGGAGGGGCCTGCTGAGGAGGCGGCGCCTGATTTTCTCCCTTGGGTTGTAGTGGCGCATTGCACGGGGGAACCTATCGATTCTGAGGCGGTCGCTGCTGGGCATGAGCATGTGCTTGAGGTGGAGGACCTCTACAGGGTTGTGGGGATGGTGCCGCTGGCAGTAATTCCAACTGCTGAGGGGCTTTTATTTGGGGCACCACAGCGGGTTCGGATTTGGTGGTCCTCCTGGCTGGGATCATAGGGGGCAACGAACGTGCCTGACTAGCCTGTTGCAGAGCTTCCTCAAGGCGCTGAGCCTTATCTGAGAAATCTCTGAACCCTCTAGGGTATTTCTGGGTAATCAGGAAGGGTACCAGCTCTTTTTTGATGTTCCCCACACACATCGTCAGTAATTGCTCCTGAGTCAGTGGCATATCGAGGGAATACGTAAGTCCATTCCACCAGGCGATGAAATCTGTGACTCACTCATCAGGCCTTTGCTTGCACTTGAAGAGGTCTGCAATGTTGGTCTTCCGCGTGGTGGAGCTGAACTGGAAGAGGAACTGCCGGCAGAGATCCTCCCAACCGGTCACTGATCCGATAGGGAGCTGGCTGTACCAGACGAATGTTGGACCTTCCAATGTCTGTATGAAACATCAGAGCTTGGCGGCTTCTTGCGGAGCTGGGGTCCCCAGCATGGGGCCACACCTGGAAGAAAAATGAGCCAAGTGCTGCGGCGGGTCCCCTGTCCTGTTGAAGGGTGAGAAAGTGGGGTTCCCAAAACCTGGAGGTGCGGGCATATCATCCACCCACGTGGGATACGGCTTTCCATCCAGTGGGACCGCCACCTACCGCGTTTCCAACGCTTCGAGGTGGGCTGTGAGTGCCGCTATAAGATCATCTGGGTGGGGGTCTCTATCTTGACGGGGATCCCTAACCACAAGTGTGTCTCCAGGTTCTTCAACATGGTAGAGGAATCAGCAACTCGTGGATCGACTGGCGGAACAACTTTTGGGGCGACTGGGGGAATGCAGACTGGATTCTTCAGATTGCCCCGTCATTCGGGGGGGGGGGGGGTTGGCGAGATGTATCACGCCCTATTGTCGTAATTTCCGGCTTTTTCCCTGTCTGCGGAAGTAGCATGTTCAGGGTTGCCCTGAGGCATTTCACCGGGGGGAAATTTTTCCTTCCCCAGCTGCCCCGGCCTGGGATTACCATAGTCGGGTCGCCGCTCTGCAGCGCGCTCAGCCAAGAGTTCGTCAACCAGCCTCTTCTGCTCAGCAAGCTGATGGCGTAACGTGTCCTTCTCGGGATCATCATCTATTTTCTGCACAGAGGTAGACGGGTCAGAGTGCTTGACAGTTTTGACATGCTCCTTACCCTTGCCAGTATTTCGACAAAGTAACAGCGACTCGGTGGGTACAGGGAGGCCTAGCAGGTTCCTCTGCTGACAGGTAACCCTCCCTGATGGGTCCAGCAGTGGCGGTACTCTCTCGGGGGGTAAGTCTCCATCAAGGAATTCATGATCGTCTTCCTTGTCCACTACGTCAGCCATGTGGACTGCGACCCCTCTCGAGGGCATGTCCTCGATGTCGCATAACGAATCAGGATGCTGTCGGATAGGGTTGAAGAGGAGAGCGTTATAGTGTCCCCAACCACAGACTTGCACATGGGGGGTAGCTTCCCGGACGATTCTGCGGAGTACATTGAAACTCTGAACACATTTCCGTTGAAGGGTGCTCTGGCGGCTTGGCGACTCAGGGTGTTGGTCCACAAGGAGTGCGACCAAATATATTAGGCGGCATTGTTCGCCGATTTCTTCGAAGTGCTCTCGACTTCTGGGGTACACCACCCGCTCGTAACGAAGGCGAAAGTGTGTCGCCCATAGGGTTCGACAAAAGCACCCCACTTATTCAGGGTTAAGAGACTCTGGTGCGCGAATGTTCAGCGCTTCCGTCGTCCAGAACTTCTCCGGGAAGTGATCCGCTGCGAGAATGCTCCAGAAGCTTCTGGGTTCGAACTCGGGGTCTGGCCCTGTATTGCCCCACTCGTCAACCGGAGGAAGCTGAGGAACCGGTAGCGGTACCGAGGCGGACCATTGGGATAGTAAAATCAGCGGGGGAGAATACGACGAACGAACTGACTGGCCGCCGAATTCCGGGCCATCCACTAAAGAGTGAGGTGACCTGGACACGATGTCACGATACGATGGGATGATAGCCACAACTTCTGGCACAGGAGTCGCGACTACCAGCGACAGGTCATGTCATCGCTCTACTGTCGTTGGCCCCCAAAATATCTCTCTGTGATCTCTGGTAGTGGTAGAGGGCGCTTCTGGTGACAATGGTGGTGACTGCACGGTCGAGACCCGCGAAATTCCCAAGATTTCTTCCCCCTGGATTTACCTGCTGAGAGAGATGGGAATCTAGTGGACCTCATATTCTGGGAGAATGAGGCTAACGAATCTGGTTCCTACCCCAGTCCTTGATACGGGGGAGCGGGGAAATGGTTCCATCGCTGAGTCGCATTCCGCTTCAGAGTCCGAGAAGCGGGCAGGTTTGATCTCCACCCGGGTATTCCCAGGACTCTTCTTGTGGTGGCGACGACCCGCTCTCCTACCCCGGGGTGGCTCTTCGGGACAGGGTTGATCCCTATCATGTAGTCTCGGGACGGCACTGGCGCCGTGGTGGAGAGGACCCCCACTCGAGATAGCCAAGATTCAAGGGGCACTGGGGAAAATGTCGATGGGGACATGGGGAGGACCACCATGGACATCACCCATGTGGGCGGAGCCTCTGTTGGAATTCCCAGGAGCATGGGGAGGACCTCCATGGTCGATGCGAGCGGAGTGAGGCTGGCCTTCACTCCTGAAGTTACTGGGGCGAGGAGGACCTTCACCCATTGCATAGAGGAAGTAGGGATGGCCCTCACGTTGGAGAAGGACCAGATGGACAGTGCCTTCAGATCAGCGGTCGGGGGCAGGAGGATGGACTCCATACCCAGTATAGTGGGCGCGGGAAAGGTTTCCGCGCCAAGCGTCACTGCCAAGGGGTAGGTCTTCCTTCGGGATAGGGGTAGCATGAGGCATACCTCCATGACGAGCTTCAGATCATGGAAGGCCCACGCTCTGTGGAGTAGTGGTACGGGGAGGGCCTCCGTACGGGGTGACATTAATGCGGGTTAACTCGCGACGATCACCACTCGGGCCTGTAACATGGAGAGTCAACCCAACCTGCCTGTGGGGTAGTTGGGGTCTCGATCCTAGATGGGTGAAGAAGTGCCTCTGCTCAGTGTATGTAGGGACTCCATGATGCACGTTGGTGGTGGCTCGGGCCACTGTAGATGTTGACGTCGACGCACCTGGGCGAGCATCCTCAGCCTGGGCCCAGCGCTGACATCGGGTCAGACGAGATGGAATAGGTGGTGTAGGGGCATGGCCTACCTGCTCTTCCTATGGAGTCGGACGGCAGCACTGACGTGACCGGATAGGAGCTCTTTCCTGGAGCCCTTGGGTCCGGACCCTGAGCAGGACGAGCTGGACGGCGCCCGCCTCATCAGCGTAAGGTGAGGAGTCATCAAGGAGTTCCGGGGACCGACTCTCGAAACGGTTGAACGTTGGGGTGGGGAGTAGGGTCTCCCTGTGCGGCCTGTTAGGGCGGTGTTGACGGTGGGGCCTGGAGGCCTCCAGGTCCAAGCAGGCCATATCCCGAGTTGGGATGACCCCTTCCTCCTCGTACCTGTGCACGAGGTTGTTGATCACCCTTCGCTGGATGTCTTCTTATGGGGAAAGGGGGTGTGGGATTACCATATTCCGAAATGTTGCGGCCGTCATGGTGGTAGCGGCGCCATGTGGGGTGGCTGTGGCAATGTTTCCCCTGCCCCTGCGTAGGCTAGCGGATAGTGATCGTGTCTCTGTAACAGCAACCTGGTTCCTGAGAAACAAAGGGATCAACTCATCTGCACTGCAAGGAAAAGGATTGACAACCAGTGCCCCAACATCCTTCCATTCTCTACGTCTATAAGAAGGATCCACGCCAACACACTGCAGAATGGAGTGACCCACGTTCTACTGCCCCGACTTCTGGTGAGTTTCACGACAGGCCCGCTATTTTCTTGACGAGACCAGGTGACGGATATCTGGATCTGGTGACACGTCAATCTACTAGCGTCTCGAACGCTACTAATCTCCACGTTGAGGAGAACAATTTCACGTCAGGTTCACCATTTCTTTTTTTGACGCTTTCACCGGGGCGCGCGCATCCGTCTGTGGAGGACGCGCAGCTGGTGCCCCGCATTCCCGCTTTCCAAAGGCGGGCAGCATTTGCCCCTTATTCAGGGATGTCTGCTCCTTGATCGAAACGGGGTGATGGGATGTCAGTTCTTCCTTCTGCGGATTCCTCCTCAGAACTCGTCACCTAGTCCGAGTATCCCTCATAGATTTAATACGTTGTTCGTGAAGCTCTTCCCAGTGCCATGTTTCCATGGACACCGGTTAATTACACTGCTTCTGTCGGGACATTCCAAAGAGTCTGGTCCGGGCAGCAACCTTCAGTCGGGGGAGTAGTCACGTTGAGGCATCAGTAGCGTGTCTGGATGGTGGGGAACCTGGCATGTCTATCTATTAACCCTGGTCACAGGGATTCTAGAGGGCATGCAAGCCCGAGGAATCCCACATCGAGCACGGGGAATTATATGCCATAGACACATATCTGAGGTTTTTCTCAGCTTCCCGTGTTTAACACAGGGTACACTGCAAGTTTAATGTCCAGCGGAGATAGATCAACCCAATCAGAGCATTAGCTAGAATGGATCGGATTGAGGGATTTCCCTTGAAGGGGTGCCGATACCGGGACCAGCCCATGGGCGGATGTGAATAGGAGCGTACTAACATGGTCTCATTAGGATATGACAGTACGGGTGAGAATCAGGGTGGATGATAGATAGGCGGATGAAGTGGAGGGTGTAATGGAAAGGAACCATTTCAAGGGCAATGGTGATGTTGGGCTTGATCCTTGAAGAGGCTTCCTACTTATCCTCGTGGCAAGGAATCAAAGTCCGCGTAGTTCGGGATGGTGCCGATGAAACGACATGAGGGTGGACCTTTGTCCGATGGGCATCATCAGCGAACTAACATGAATGGGGAGGACCAGGAGGGTCCTAGTGGTGGTGGGCTTGGACCTCGTGGAGACTTCCTATGTACCATGGCATGACATGGATCAAAGACCATGTAGTTTAGAGGGGCTTCGTCAGTGAACCGACGTGAAGGTGGAACTTGGTCCGATGAGAGGTGGGCTCGAACCTCTTGGAGGCTTCCTACATACCATGCCATGACATGGATCGAAGACCACATAGTTCAAAGGGTTTCATCGGTGAACCGATGTGAATATAGACCCGTGGGTCCACTAGTGGTGGGATTGAACCTTGGGAAGGTTTCCTACATACCATTCCTTGACATGGATCAAAGTCTTTGTAGTTCGGGATTGGTGGAATATAGTTTAACGTCATGCGGGATGGTAGTGAACCCTGACGTGAATAAATGTCGGGCGATGGGCTTGAACCTCGTGGTGGTTTCTTATGTACCATGCCTTGACATGGATCAAAGTCCCCGTAGTTCGGGATGGCGGTCGGTGTCGGCGAACCGACAAAAATGAGGGATCTTGGTCTGATGGGAGATGGGCTTGAACCTCTGGGAGGATTCCTACGTACCATGCCTTGACATGGATCAAAGTCCTCGTAGTTCGGATTGGTCACAATAGCTTGTCATCGGACTGGAATGCAGTTTAACGTCATGCTGGATGAAGGTAGAAATTGGCGTGAATTGGATGATGGGTGGTCTTGAACCTCGTGGAGGCTTCCTACGTACCATGCCATGACATGGATCAAAGACCTCGTAGTTCTAGTGTGCATGCAGTTCAATGTCATGCGGGACAAGGGGCATACAGTTTAACATCATGCTGGACGAGGGCGAAACTCGACGTGAATGAATGACCGAGTAATGTGGATTTAACCTCAATAAGGCTTCCTACATACCATGCCTTTACATAGATCAATGTCCTCGTAGTTCGCTAAGGGTGGGGGTCAGGGTCGGTGCTCAGTCTAAGCCCACATGAGTTATGATCGATGTGAGAAACAAGAGGTTGCAAGGACCTGATAATCATGTTGTGAAGGATGCGTCCGTGAGAAGCGAAGAGGGGATTACGCATTAGGCGGCCCATGGTGCTGGGACTTACTCCAGGATGGAGGCCCGGGGTGCGGAAAAGCACAGCGAAAGAGGGATTTGGGACCAACGATGGGAGGTGCCTCATTCCCTATCACACCCTCCACTGACCTTGGTAGTGGGGAAGTACGGAGATGCAGGGGTGCAACCATCCGTTGGGGAACTAGGGTCTCCCTTCTGCTGAGAACATACTCCACTCCAATAAGGAGGTTATCATCCCTTGTGGAGAGGTGATTCCACTCCTATGGAGACGAGTGGCGTAAAAAATGTTCGAGCTGGGGGGACCCTGTGTGCGAAGCACGAGGTCGGTCACAGTTTAACATCATGTGTTAATGACGTGGTTCTTGGCAGTTTAACGTCCTGAAGCTCGGACGAGGCGGGTTCACTTCACACCCCTAGGACTTACATAACTGGTACCCTCTGGTGATTGGGTAAGGGAAGGTACTGGAAAGGCCATGGTCAAGGGAGGTTGTGGACCGAACCATCGAGGGGTCCACGTTAGCGTGGCTATGTGAAAAAGAAATAGCCATTAGTGTTCCAATGCGAAGATGCATTAGGCGAAGAAACACTATGAGTGGTATTGTCCATGGGACTTTGAAATCACATCGTGCAAACCTGGAGGGTCTCACGGGAAGAGGAATTTCCAAGAAAAGGAGTTTGCTTTGCGAAGTGGAGTGCCTTGGCCTTAGCATGGGGCATAGGTGTGAGTGGAGGGTGCTTTGCGATGTGGAACAGTATTCGCGAAGCACTACCTCGCGAAGAAGAGGTGCCTCGTGAAGCAGGGTGCTGCGAAGCAGTGTGATTCACGATGTGTAGTGATCCTGCCTTAGCATAGGGATCACTAGTACAGGATGGGTGTTTCGCGAAGCATAAATGCTCTGCGGGTGCCCGGTTTCCCTTGGGAATCCCCCTCCTTCGCGAATGCCCTTGAGATTCGCGAAGGGCATCCCTCTCGGAAGAGGGGCTCAAAACAATTCAAAGCAAAGGCGTCACATGAAGTAGAAGTACCTCGCGGAGCTCATGATTCCCGGGCGCAAAGGGTGCTTCGCGATTTGGGAGAGGAGAAGCCGAAAGGTCGAATTGTCTGTCTTTGGGACTCAGGGGGAGTCTAGTATTTATAGGGAAGGGGCGCCGCGAAGCAGAACTCATGCGCTGCCTCAAGTGCTTCGTGGCATGCTCGTGAACGTCAAACTCATTCGCGGAGAGTTACCGCCTCCGGAGCTTCGCGAGATCGCGATGCTCGGGGTGCTTCGCATCGGTGCTTCGTGAGGCAGTGTGCCAGCCTTCTTTTTCGTCCCTTCCTTTCGTGCAATATTTTGGCACCAACAGTGAAGAGAAAGGCACTAATGGTTGTAAAAATCAACAAGAGCTTTGTAGAGTTCCATCTAGTCTCATCCACTAATTACATAAAAAATGTTTCACCTTGAGGACTAGGACACTCTATAAGAATTATTAATCTCCATCCTTAATGGGAAACACTCTACACTGGTGGAATCTATTTGAATATATACCAAATGGTATATCATGAATCATCAATCCTTGAAAGAACAAAATTTATAGCGTAGTTTTTCCTTTATTATCCACAAAGATAAAAGAAAGGGGATCACATATATCAAAAAATATATAGACTAATATATTGGATAATAGTATTTTACAAAGAATAACATAAGGTTAAGGAATCTGAATCCACAATATTAGATACACTACATTGATCTGTCCTAAACTACTTCCTTGAGATACAACATGACTGCCCTAATTTTCATTTCTATACTGGAATGATACAACATGTGTTTAAAATCCATTGGACATGTCCACCAATACATCTAGAGCATCCGGTAGTGCCCAATATCCCAGCCTGTTGTGGTCCTACTGGTCTCGGTCAAGGATATTAATTAGGTAAATATTTCCACTGGCTGAAGATTGGAGGTAATGACGTAAAAAGACACTGCAAATGGCTCATCATTCTATAGTATTCACACCATAAAAGCAATATCTCACAACAACGTTTTATATTCCACTAATTCCCACACTTAATATAGACTAATAAACATTTAGTACAGACATATAACTTTTGATACCCTCAAAAGTGGTCATGAAGTGACACTTATTTCTGCTAGACTCTACACAACTCAATTGAGAATATGGAAAACTATAAACTAAACCTCAATATTGCCTCATGTTATTCTTAATATTGTGGTTATTAATTAATTTCATATTAGTGGTAGTAAATAGAAATATTATTACCTGAGATCGAATAGGATTCATGTGACCATCCTTAATGTGTCTCCCCCCTACATGCTTCATCACAAGAATCTGTAGTCATAATGAAATGAATCTCAATGATGTGTGATGAATATTTAATGTCACAACCCATCTCACAGGGCCTGTGTTATGACTACCTCAAACCTGTCATCCATATTCCAGGGGCTGGCGACTTGCACCGAAAGGCGTATTCCCTAAAACAGGGAAATAATTGCCTTTATACTCTGTAAACAAACTCAACCAAGCACACAATTAGATACCAAATCAAGTAAACTGTATAACAAAAAGACTGCTGAAAATTAAAATGTGCTGGAAATACAAGACCAACTGTAAAGATACAAGAAATCGAAAGAAAAAGTACAACTGAAGAAAACAATAATAGCTACTATGTCATCCTCCAAGGTTCCTACCTGAAGGGTAGGTATATATTTCCTCCTTATCACTCCTCATCTATCCATCTCCTCTGCGTACCGACTCATCATAAGGTCCACCTCCAAGCTCCGTCCAATGCTGGTACTCTCAGCCTCGATCAGCACTGTCTGTCGTCTCCATCCAACACAAAAAGGTGCGAGCATAGCCCGTTCAGGGGTGAGTATAACGATACTCAGTAGAAACCCCGAGACCCTAAAGGTCTCATAAAATCCACCAAGGATATACCACAGTGTATGAAATCAACAGATAACCATACATAGGTATATGCCCATACATATACCTAAGTTATCAAGTAATCCATCTCAATCATTAGGAAAACACAGAGGTTCTGACTCTTTACACACCAAGATTTATTCTAGGGGTAATAAGGAGTAACATTTCCAGTCACATCATCTAACACCTCAGTTATTGGAGAACTCCATCTATATCGATTACATTGGGCATGCCGCATCATACAGAGGCACTTCCCACTAACCTTGGATTGCTAAGATACTCCTCTTCTCGAGTACCGTGGGTCTGCCACATCACACAAAGGTGCTCCCCACCATGGGTCTGCTGCATCACATAGAGGAACTCCCCCTCGTAGCCTGATGAATTACTTCTCTTTTCTAGTACTGTGGGTCTGCCACGTCACCAAGGCATTCCCCACTGGGCCAGTCAAGTCACTCCGAGTGGATACGGTCAGCAGTCGTCAAGTCTCAACTAGTCGTAGGATTCTGTACATATCTCTCTTGGGTAAACCACTTCCTAAGCCACATTTCATTACTCGAAATTCTACAAAAAAGTATCTCAAGGGTCCTCCACGTCATAGGGGTCTCAACACAATAGACGGCGCATCGATAGGATGCTCGGTGTATGAGTTATTAGCCATTTAGTTCAAGGGGCCTAGTTGGATTCCTGCTCGATCATAAATGATTGTTCTTCATCTCAAACCAAAACACAGTGGGGTATCACTCAAAGGGACTCTCTTGCTCTAATATTTTAAGTGTCGCTGACAGTTCTTCAAACAGAATTCTGGTGCCAAAGTTAGGGCCAAAATAACGTAACTGGGTCGTAGTGGGCCTGGGACCGGTCCGACCCCGTCAGTCCGACTCGGTTCGGGTCGACCAGGCCCAAACTGTTGGGTCTGGCCCAGCCCGTGAGGGCTATGGTGGTATTGTGGGGGTGACTCAGCCGAGGGGTTCTGTGAGGTTGAGGGCCCGGTAGTTAGGGTGCGGACCGGCCATGAGGGCGGTGGACCGACCGTGAGGGCACGGACCGGCCGCGAGGGTGGCGGACCGGCCATGAAGGTGCGGACCGGCCGCAATGGCGCAGACCGGCCGTGATGGCGTGGAACGGCTGCGATGGCGCGGACCGGCCGTGATGGCGCGGACCAGCCATGATGGCACTGAGTAGCCACGGGTCGGCGGACATGCCACAGGTAGGTGCACCGGCCGGTTCGGCCACGGGGCGATGGTGCGGCCATGAGATGATTGTCCGGTAGTGGCAGAACGGTAGACGGCAATGGTGGATCGATAGAAGATGGTGGTGGCTCGGCTGACGGTGGTGGCGGCTCGGCTGAATGGCGAACAACGAAAGTGGCTTGGAGGGTGGCGGCGGCGGCTCAGCAGAAGGCGGCTGCGGCTCGGCCTGGATGGCGGCGGCCATGGGAGGCACTGTGGGGCCGCAGGTTGAGAAGCTGCAGGGCGTGGTGATCGTGGGTGCTGCAGAGCAGCTCAGCCACAAGGGTGCCGTGAGGGCGTAGTGGTCACGTGGCGATGGCGACCGCGGGGCAAACTCATTGCACAGCCTCCTTCATTGCATTTAACGCCACAAAACAACACAATAATTACGGAGGGGATGGGTCATGTTAGTTTGGAACGCACTCTCCGTGTTTAGGCGGTAGCAAGGAGTTATTATAATTTCCTGATTCATGATGAATTTTCAGTAAGGGAAAGGAGAGAAATTCAATCATCCACCCTACAATTCGCCCACAATAATTATTCCCAACCCGAAAAATAAACATCTATAGATCAACATGATAATGAGTTGATCTGTGTTCCTTGTTTCAAAAATGGAAGACCCTGAGAATATAATCACACACAACTGAAACCCCTACCTCGGGTTGTTTGTTGATGTTGGTGCGAGTAGTATGTATGGACGTCGATTCATTGTATATGAAGACGTCTCACGTCAGAAGAAGTCTCGAAGAAAAATCTCGAAGTTGATGACGGGGTTTTTCATTGGTGGAGTGTTCTTCATAGAAGAAAGTGTTCTTCATTGGAGATCATTCTCACGACTGTTGGGTGTCGAGGCACTTTACCAGTGCTTCATCGCTTGGTGAAGTCGTCCCAAATCCTCCTTCACAAGTTCCATATAAATAGGGGAGGGGGTGGAAAGTAAAGATCATGGAATTTATGATAGTTTATTTATAAGGAACCGTCCTAAATTCCAATGATGAAGTTATGTAGTATTTAAAAATGGTCAAGCTAATTAATTTGTGTTGGCGCAATTAATGTTGAGGAAGATCAAGAGGCACCTCCACATTAAAGTGGGAGTTGAGAGGTTTCTCCCTCATTAAAGAAGTTCGTGTGGTCCCCGCCTCTTATATCAAAATTGGCTCTTTTTGGGCTCAGGTGGTCCCCACCCCATAACCCCTCATGGGAAGATAATTTGGGTGGTCCCCACCACCATAACCTCTCCTGGGAGGTAACGGTCTGGTGGTCCCGACTAAAACTTTTACATGGGGTGGTTAGGAAAAATAAAATAAAATGTGTGCTTTATTTTATTTAATTATTTCCACACAAAAATAATAACAATCCTTCACCCTCGACCTACTAGGATCGAGGTGAAGGTCTCATTATGTGAATATCGGCACTGCAAGTTCAACGGTGTCTTCTAATTTCAATTCCCAGCACCGATTAATAAGTTACAAAATGTCGCTTGTGCATTTACTGATCGTACCCAAAAAAATTTGGAAAATTATTAATATTCACCCTCGACCCGCGCCGGTCGAGGTTATGAACTTCCCATGTTAAACACGCCCCAAATAACCCAACATTACTCCTGAATTTCCAATCCAAGTTATCGTTTAAATGTTATATATTTCACAATAAAATAATTATCATATAATTATTTTATTTACGGTAAAAAACTAACTTTCACTGGTGGCCCGCGCCAGCCAAAGTTAGTATATGTAAAAATAAAGCATGCCCTCACAAGATTCATCATGGTCTGGGATTTTAAATCTGATCTACCATTTTTGATTTATAATGATTTGAAAAATAAAATAATTTATTTAATTATTTTATTTACGGTTATTCCATTTTTGGGTTTTCTCACAGGAGGCCCATGCTGACTAAACTTAAGTCGTGCCTAGGGTAAACCCGCCATTTTAAACACAATTGTGCCCTCAAAATTCTGTTTTGGGAAACTATTTATTAGTTACTCCACTTTTCCAGGAAATTTGTTTACGCACACTAATTAAAGCGTACAAAAACATTGATGGATCATTTCAGGCACTCCGGGCCTCAGAATCGCGCACTGTCTGATTTCATGGAGTTTTAAAATACCCATATATAAAAAATTACATGGAAATTTTGGGTCTTTACTATCAATAATATACAGTTCTCCCTATTGATGGTTCATAATCTCTATAATTTGATCAGGGCTAAAAGTCACTTGGGAAAATTAGTTATAAAAGATATATTAGAAGACCCTTTATATGATTTCCTAGTGTTGTTTTTCTTAGTTATTGAAAACCCACTAATGTTTTGCAGATCAAAAAAATAAAAGTCATCACTATATTGACCCTACTCACTAAAGGTGTCTTCATATGCTCTATGTTGGATAAAATAGCATCAAGATATAAATAAGATACCTGGGGGATTCTATCCCTCATGAATGTATGTGCATGTTGTTGCTATAACTCTTGAATCAATACTCTACTAAAAGGGACTGGTCCCAAACATTCATATATCATTAATAACACTGAAAATAATATCTCTCAAAGTTGATCATCAATACCAATATGATAATTAGAAATTTGTTTTTCATGTAGCAATATGGTAGGTAACACTGGTGGCTAAGGGCCCACCTCCTCTAGGGCATAATTTCCCACATTGTCTTAGAAAATGACTCAAGGATGTTGGTGTGGATAGATTTAAAAATTAAAAGAACACATATTAGTCAGTACTTGATAATGATTAATATCATAGATATAAGAATAATATAGTAATAGTATATAATATGTAAATGTGAATCGCATCCCTCTACTTACTTCTAATGCCACGTCTGGGTGATGTAGAAGACCATTATGAATCTCAAGAGTCACTACCTACTACCCACTACAAAGGTTGAGTTTATGTACAGTTCTCTATGTCTACCATGGTTCCTCGTACAAGTATTGTAAATTTCATGTTATATATGAAAAGACCTTTTAAGATTCAATTGGAACCCCATTTATCATATACCATATTTATATTAAGATTTTAAAATTATTGCATTTACATAGTAGACTTCTTAGTTGATGTAAAAGTCTCAATTTATAAAAAAACATGATTTATAAATTCCAATTTTTAGTTCTTGTGTCTATGCCTCAAACATTACATCATGTAAATGAGTATAACCTTAATTAGAAGATGATTTGATAAGATAAATCTCCATTCCAAATTTATATAGGTACATGTAATATTTATTTTTCTATTTTAATTCATGTGTTCAAAAAAATTAATGACATGGACTATGTAATCTCAATTAAATAGATGAAACATGTTATAATTATAATATTAAGGTTCCAGCTTCATTATATTTCGGATAACCCATTTTTTGTTGAGGAATAAAAATTATTAACATGTTACATTTATCTATTTTTCTAGTACAAATGTTAGGTGAATAACATATATATCACTCAAGGAACATACTACAAGTATCATGTAGTGAAAAATCACATCTTACACTTCATAAAATATGCATAACATATGAATCCCTATGTGGATATAATGAGAATGAGACAATGTATCATTGGATTAACAAGCCAAGAGTAGAAGATAATTCATAAAGTCACATCATAAAACAAGTGCATCAAATAATTGTGAAATAAATATAACTATAAGAGGAATAATCTAGAACATCAATTATCATCCTAGAAACATTAAACTTTTTGGCTATATGTTGGTCACCTACTCCTAGGGACAGTCTCATTTCCATATTTCAAACACTACCTAGTCTCTTATATACTAAATTGAAATTTTGTGATAAAAGGAAAGGAATGTTCTAAACTAATTTGTATTATCCCATGACTTTCTTACTAACAAGTAACCAAGATTGGTCAGTCACATGGCCTAGTGTTCACCTCCCCATATACCAGAGGCTTCCAACTAGCAGTAAGGGTCTTTGATGGTATCTTTGGGGGGATATACCCTCATGATCAAAGTTGTAGCACAATTGTATACAATAATAGTAAGTAGTGTAAAATAGTATAATACATAAACTGTAAAACCATAAGTTATCCAAAACAAATAAATTTGCTGAAGAAACCATAACCAGTAACCATAGTGCATATAGATGTTGATAATATTATGAAACTATATAAAAAGGTAGGCATATATGGATGTAGTAACATATACATAAATGTATATCAAAGGTCCTAACATACCAAAATGGTTATCTCCGAAAGCATAATGAGCCAACGATCGGTCTCATGATCCCAATCTCCAATAATATATGTCAATCAAGCATCCCTGAAAAGACACTTGCATTTTTCCCAACTAGCATCCTTGAATTCAGTCAAGGTACCAAATGATAGAATAAATAGGATGGGATATATACTCATTATTTCACCACCTATGGTCTCTATTAAAAATTCATCATGTGTATGGAAACTATAATATTATGAATGTATAATAGGTAATGCTATAAAATGGATGATATATATAATTACATCCATGTGTGAAATATGACACTCAAACCATGCTATAAACGGTGGTCATAAATCTATATAAAATATAAGTTTTTAGGATACAACTGGATTTTTCCTGGTCCAGATGTATAAATATAATCATACTAAAGTCGTCTAGGTCCCAAAGAAAAGACCAGGGCTACAAAAACGTGACCAAAGAACTCTTCTAGGTCGAGCTCAAAATAGTTTGGACATGCATGGTCCTAAATCCAAATGTCAATGGCCACTATGTCCTATATCCTAATATATGAATATACCAAGGTTTTGTAGGTTTCATTCATCAATATTGTTGTAACATCCCAAGTATGTAATGAATAATAGATATTTTTATCTATGTCTATTAATGAACTATATAGTGTTTTAGAGGCTTAAAATGAAAATAAATCCAATCTTAAGCATGGAATACACTAATATTTTTAAAAGATTGTTTTACTGCCTTTTGATGGCAAACCATTTTTAAATCTATCTTTTGACAATTTTATAAGCTATGATTGTCAAAATAAACTTATTCTTTATGATTGGGACATCAAAATTTACTTTGTGTGAGTTTTTGGTATTTTTCAGACAATGTTCATTTTTTAATGAATAGTGGAAAATACTGCATTTTACATCAAAACTGCTTCTTAATATGATTTATTTATATGATTAGATTATCATTTGAATTGGTTTTGAAGTAAAATTATAATATATTTTTACCATTTAATCCAATGGTGTTCATTGTAATCAATTTCACTTTGAAATTAGACTTAAACTGGTGTCAATCTTTGGATACTTATTGTTTTATAAAAACACGCAATTTGCTCTGACAGCGGGAATTAATTATTAAATTAATTATTGTGACTTATATGTTTTGAATTTTGTAAAATATACTTCATTTTTTAATTTAGAATATCAAATATAGCTTAGGGTGAATTTTTAGTAATTTTCTGAAAAACTTCAATTCTTGATGAATAGTGAAACAACTAAGTGGTACTTATAAAAACTAATTTTCCATTTAAATGAAATTTTGCCATCATTGTGTTTTTAATTTCAAAAATCTGACATACATGGTTGTCATTAAGAAGTAAAATGTGGTTCAATGTGATTTAAATAATTTTTTGGTGAATAGTAACTTATTAAGTTTTTAATCGCGATTAGAGGTAATTAGTGTAGTTTAAGGTAAAAATAATGCTTTAATAAAATGATATGAGCTTGACACATGTACTAACCCTATTGGTTGTGTCATGGCCGACCAGGAAAACCCATGGGTCAATTTAGGGGACCCCATGGAGCCACTTGGGTGAGATAATGACTTTAATGCCTTTTTTTAAATAAAGGAGAAAATGACACTAACATAAATTGTTTTACTAAAACAATTTTTAGAAGGGGTTATACTAATAATATTTTTGTCTATAAATATTCATTAGAAATATAAAAAGATTTCCTACATCAGGATATATGTTTTTTAATTTTTAGACATTAAATAAATTAATTTAAATATGACATCATGATGATGCAGCGATGACCTCATTATTTAACGATTAAAATAAAATGGAAAGATCATGTAATATCTAAGACCTACACTTGTCCAAAAACTATTGGATGGGAATATTTCGAATCCTTATCATCTTATATTCGAAATATATCAATTTGGGACCTTAGAAATTCTAAACACTTTTGAAAATAAAATAATAGCTTCATGATTTCCAAAAGTGCCCCTCCTCTCCTCTTATAAAAGGCCCCCACCTCTACCTCATTTCACACACTCCTCAAGCCTTTGGCTCGGCCATCCCATGCCCATTTACTCTCTCCACATCCCTCTCCTCATCCTATGGGATTCCCTTTGGGTAGAATCCTTTCAAAGGAAGCCTTTAGGCTCAAATCAAAAGGAGTTACACTTTTAAAGATAATTTATTCTCCCATGTCCATTTGTTTTATTTTGCTTCTCCAACCCCCTAAACTCTTTTTATTTACTTCTTTTGTAATAACACCAGTATCTTCAATATACTAGTATGTTGTTATAATATTTATTCGAGCTACACTCTCACACAACTACATCAAATGGTTAAAGAACATACGGTTTCCGTGGATGGAGAAATTCTGCCTCCCGAAATGATGATTGTTCAATACTCATTTAACACCTTCAAAGGTGGCCATTATGATGTCACTATTTTTATAAATGATATATAATATGTTTATTCTTTCCTTAAACTTTTGTATTTTTCATTTATGGCATACCATTATTGTTTCCATTATGGGTAAACACGATATCTTCATTTTAGGAAGTGCGGACTACCGCCCCCTGAAAGTGATTTTATTCGTTAATACCATATATGGGATGTGTAAAGGATAAAGTTAATGATATTATATATGTTATTATACTGGAATTATAATATACTCTTATATCATTATGATTCCATTCCAGAAAATATTTAATAGAAATGGAAGTAGCGTTCATTCGTACTTATGGCTTATCGTCTCCATGAACAGTGCATTTCATTTCATACCTCTGAATGTGATGTAATATTATAAATAAATGTATATGATGAATATATATGATATATATGTTATCCAAATCATTAATATCATTCTGGATATAACGAAACATTGACCAAATTAACAACATGTAAGTGTAAGAAGTCTATTTTTGACTTAAGAACCAAATACCGAAAAAATGAACATTATTAACTTAAATGATTACATGATGTTCATAACATGGTATAAAAGGAATAATGAACTTGAAAAAGGTTCTTAAGCAAGTGCAGATGTACTCAAGTATATTATTCAGGAGATTAAAGAACGGTCGGGTCAAGTCGGATACGAGGTAAGGGAACTTCTTAACCCAATTTCCATTCTTTGGGTTAATCTCCTACTTTAAAATTACGTCATGATATTATTATGTCCTATCTTGTATTTTTACTTTCCTTATGTGTGATTATAGTGAATAAAAATAATATATCTATTTTATTTAAAAAAATTATCTTTGTATGGGACTTCGTCTCAATCTTCTTTCATTGAGGCATATTTTATTTTATACACAGCCTTCTTTTATACGGTATATAAAACCCTTTAACTTTTACGTTTATTCAAAAGGAATCTTTTTTATACGAAGCATTTACTAAATGACAAAAGGGAATGTTTTTGTCGTACGTATGCGGCGACAACGACTTCTCCGCCGTCGTGACCGTTATTTGAGTTTCGACTTCCTCTACAAGCCATACCTTCTTTTTAAAAGAAAAATAAATACCATGTTTTACTTTTCTTTTATTTTGGTATCAAAAATGGTTTTCATAATGTTTTTATATCAATGTGATGTATTGATATCTTGTGATTGAAAGGTGGGAATGTTATGTTTCATTTATGCATGTTTTATGTGATATGATTATGTTATGGTTCTTGGGAAATGTTATGAAAACGGGTGGTTCCTTGATAAACTAAGGTCGGGTGAGCCCGATATAGCTCTACAATGCATTGGGTAATGCGAAGGAGTGAAACGTTAAGGTTTCTCCGAAGAGATTTAGGGAATATACTGTGATGAGTATTCCAAACGTAACCAAGAGGGTTACTCTCTACGTAAGAATGTTATGAATGACTCAAGTTACCTTTATGTCTTATGATTTCTATGATTTATTCATGATTTGATGAGGTATGTTAAAGTTCATATGTTTTATGGGTAAAGTATGATCTCATCCTTATATATATATATGTACCCATGTTTCCTTTCCATATCTTTTTATCCCTTACTGAGCTTTTTATGCTCATCCCAAGTTTTTTTGAAATGTTTTTCACAGGTCCATGGAAAGGTACATGATATGATGATAATGTCAAGGAAGTGTCAAGAAAGAATCCATGTTTATTTTAAATATGTTTCCATTGATGGGAATGAAGAATACTATCTTTATGTAACCACTTTGATTATATGTGGAATGTAATGCAATTTTTATGATCTAATTCTCTAAAACTCTAAACCTGAAAAGTTCCTCAATGTGTAATCTTGTGATAACTCAAGATTATGTAAGGTTTAAGGTTGGGGCCTTATAGTTGGTATCAGAGGTCGGTTTAGATAACTTTAGGAGTTAGAATTCTATTAAATGATTATCCAAAAATATTTTTTTTTGAAGTGATATAGCATTTGAAGATTACCGTGTTTCTTCATCTAAAACATGTTTGTTCAGAATGGTTTTCCGCAGAGGAAACAGGGAAGCATTGCTAAGAAGGAATACAGAAGGAAATAACCTTCTGAATCAGCATCCTGAGATGGTCAGAATTGGAACTAAACAGTTTGTTGCAGTAATGACGCAGTTGACTCAGGCTATAAATGGTGGTGGTATCCATGAACGAGATCAGCCAGATCAACCGCAAAGGAACATGTCAGTGGTGGAACATTTCATGAGGCAACATCCCCCATCATTCAGAGGATCATCTGACCCTGTTCTAGCTGAAGGGTGGATTAAAGCACTGGAGAAGATTTTTGATGTCATGGGGTGTTCAGACAATCAAAAGGTTAGACTTGCTATTAACCGTTTGGAGGGTGAGGCAGATCAGTGGTGGTCGATGGTTAAAAATATCAGGGACGCTGATGAGATTGATGCTCTTGACTGCGATGAATTCAAAGGTTTGTTTCATGAGAAGTATTTTCCTAAGGATGTTCGAATTAGGATGGAAAAGCAATTCTTGGAATTGAGTCATGAGGAAGACTCAGTGGCTACCTATGAAGAAAGGTTCACTCGATTGGCAAGGTATGCTCCAAATTTTATCCAAGACCTTGATAGTAAAATCAATCGTTTTTACTCAGGATTAAAGCCAAAATATTGAAGGGCATTAGCTTCTCGTGAGTTTAAAAGTTATGAAATGCTTGTTCGATGTGCTGAGAAGGTGGAAATGGAGTGTGTCGATGATCAAGTGTTCTATAACAACCAACAGAAGAAGAGACTGAGGGGGCATCAGAAAGGTAAGAATTCTTCAAAAAAGTCTGATGGTAAGAAAACTATGTTTCCAGTTTGTGATAAATGTGGAAAAAGGCATGCTAGGGAATGTATTCTAAATTCTGGAAAGTGCTACCGATGTGGTAAGATGGTACATAAGGCTCGTGATTGCACTGAAAAGGATCAAGGTGAAGGTAAGACCAAATTTGATTTACAGTTAGTGAAATGTTTTAAGTGCAATGAGATGGGTCACTATGCAAATGAGTGTCTGACAAAGAGCTTGAGTGATTGGAAGCAGTTAGACTACAAGCAGAAAGGGGTGGTGAAATCCTTTACAAATACTTCAGCAGATGTCGGGCCATCAAATGAAGTTGTATCAGCTCTAGGGTGCTCAGTATTTTTCGAAGATTGACTTGAGGTCGGGGTACCATCAGTTTAAAGTAAAAGAAGGAGACGTTCCAAAGACCGCGTTCCGTACAAGATATGGCCACTATGAATTTGTAGTTATGCCTTTTGGGCTAAACAATGCACCTACTGTATTCATGGACTTAATGAATATAATTTTCCATGAATTCATGGATAAGTTTGTGGTGGTTTTAATTGATGATATTTTGGTGTTTTCAAAAAGTAAAGAGGATCATGAAAGTCATTTAAGGGTTGTTTTGCAAACCTTAAAAGAAAAGAAACTATATGGAAAATTCAGAAAGTGTGAGTTTTGGTTTCAACAAATTTCTTTCCTTGGTCATATTGTTTCTAAAGATGGGATAACTGTTGATCCTGCAAAAACAAAGGTTGTTGAAGAATGGCCAAGACCCTCAAATGTAACCGAGATTCGTAGTTTTCTTGGTTTGGCAGGATATTACCGAAGGTTTGTTAGAAATTTTTCACGGTTATCTGGTCCAATGACTAAGCTAACTCGGAAGGGGGTTAAGTTTATCTGGACAAAAGAATGTGATGATTGTTTTCAGGAATTGAAAAGATGACTGGTGAATGCTCCAGTTTTGGCACTACCTTCCAGAAAGGGTGAGTTTGTCATCTACAGCGATGCTTCATTGAAAGGACTTGGTTGCATCCTAATGTAGAATGATCAGGTAATTTTTTATGCTTCACGAAAGTTGAAAACTCATGAGGTAAATTACCCTACACATGATTTGGAATTAGATGTTGTTGTTTTCGCTTTAAAAATTTGGAGGCATCATTTGTATGGAGTAAAGTGTGAAATATATACCGATCACAAAAGTTTAAAGTATATATTCACTCAGAAATAATTGAACATGAGAAAAAGGATATGGCTAGAATTAAGAAAGGATAATGATTGTACGATTCACTACCATCCGGTAAAAGAAAATAAAGTGGTTGATGCTTTGAGTCGAAAAAGTAATGCTTCATTAGCAATGTTGCATTTGGAACGTGATCCTTTGGTTAAGGATTTGATGAACTTTGGTGTAGAAGTTGTTGGTGCAGGAAGTTCTTATGTTTTGTTTCAGGTATCAGTGAAATCTTCTCTATCAGACAGAATCAAGCAAGTACAGAAGCAAGATAGTGAGTTGCAGAAAAAGGTAGAGCTGGTTCAGAAAGGTAAGTTGCCTGAATTCAACATTGATAATGATTGTGTTTTGAGATTTGGTAAGAGATTGTGTGTGCCTTGTGATTCACAGTTGAATAGAGAGTTGTTATGTGAAGCTCATAGTTCTCCGTTTTCAGTTCATCCTGGCAGTACTGATATGTATAGAGATCTGCGGGAGTATTACTAGTGGGATGGAATGAAAAGAGATATTGCTGATTTTACTATAATGTGTTTGACTTGTCAGCAGGTTAAAGCAGAGCGGCAGTTACCGAAAGGGATGCTTCAGCCTTTACCAGTACCATAGTGGAAATGGGAGAATATATCCATGGACTTTGTTGTGGGATTACCAAAGACATCTCGATGTAATAATGCAATCTGGGTTATTGTTGATCGCTTGACCAAATCTGCTCATTTCCTTGCTATACGAGATACGTTTTCCCTAGATCAACTTTCCCGTTTGTATCTTAAAGAGATAGCGAGGTTACATGGAGTTCCCCACTCTATTGTATCTGATCGTGATCCTAGGTTCACTTCTAACTTTTGGAAAGGCCTTCAGAAGTCGTTGGATACTGAATTAAATTTTAGTATATCTTTTCATCCTCAATCAGATGGGCAGTTAGAACGAACGATTCAGACATTGGAGGATATGCTACGAGCTTGTTCTATGGATTATCAGGGAAGTTGGGACCAACATCTTTCTTTGGTTGAATTTTCATATAATAACAGTTTTCATTCCATCATACAGATGGCACCATTTCAGGAATTATATGGGAAGCGGTGTCAAACTCCAGCTTTCTGGGATGAAGTGGGTGAAAGTAAGTTGATGGGACCAGAATTAGTAGAAGAGTTGGTAGAAAAAGTTCAGCTGATTCAGAAGCACATGAGAACAGCTCAAAGCAGGCATAAGAGTTATGCGGACAACAAGAGGATGAATCTCTCTTTTGAGGTAGGTGATCATGTTTTTCTCAAAGTATCACCATGGAAAAGTGTTATGCGATTTGGTAAGAAAGGAAAGCTGAGTCCAAGGTTTATTGGACCATATGAAATTCTAGAGAGATTTGGATCAGTTGCATACCGGGTGGCTTTACCTCCGAGTTTATCTCAGGTACACAATGTTTTTCACGTTTCGATGTTGAGAAAGTACATGCCAGATCCATCTCATGTTTTGAGTCCAGAGGTAGTTCAGCTGGAAGAGAACCTATCTTATGAGGAACAACCGGTCCAGATTCTTGACCATAGGGAGCAAGTGTTATGGAATAAGGTGATTAAGCAGGTAAAGGTTTCGTGAAAAAACCACATGATGGAAGAGGCAACATGGGAATCTGAAAATGCAATGAGGGATAAGTACCCCCATTTCTTTGATTGGTAAATAAATTGCGGGGACGCAATTTTCTAAAGGGGGAAAGGATGTAACATCCCATGTAAGTAATGAATAATATATATTTTTATCTATGTCTACTAATGATCTAGATAGTGTTTTAGAGGCTTAAAATGAAAATAAATCCAATCTTAAGCATGGAATACAGTAATATTTTTAAAAGATTGTTTTACTTCCTTTTGATGGAAACCCATTTTTAAATATATCTTTTGACAATTTTATAAGCTATTTTTGTCAAAATAAACTTATTCTTTATGATTGGGACATCAAAATTTACTTTTTGTGAATTTTTGGTATTTTTCAGACAATGTTCATTTTTTAATGAATAGTGGAAAATACTGCATTTTACATCAAAAATGCTTCTGAATCTAATTTATTAATATGATTAGATTAACTTTTGAATTGGTTTTGAAGTAAAATTATAATATATTTTTACCATTTAATCCAATGGTGGTCATTGGAATCAATTTCACTTTGAAATTAGACTTAAACTGGTGTCAATCTTTTGATACTTATTGTTTTATAAAAACACGCTATTTGCTCTGACAACGGGAATTAATTATTAAATTAATTAATGTGACTTATATGTTTTGAATTTTATAAAATAGACTTCATTATTGAATTTGGAATATCAAATATTTCTTAGGGTGAATTTTTGGTAATTTTCTGAAAAACTTCAATTTTTGATGAATAGTGAAACCACTAAGTGGTACGTATAAAAACTGATTTTCCGTTTAAATGAAATTTTTCCATCATTGGGTTTTGAATTTCAAAAATCCGACATACATGGTTGTCATTAAGAATTAAAATGTGGTTCAATGAGATTAAAATAATTTTTTGGTGAATAGTAACTTATTAAGTTTTTAATCGCGATTAGAGGTAATTAGTGTAATTTAAGGTAAAAATAATGCTTTAATAAAATGAGATGAGCTTGAAACATGTCCTAACCCTATTGGTTGTGTCATGGTAGACTAGGAAAACCCATGGATCTATTTAGGGGACCCCATGGAGCCACTTGGGTGAGATAATGACTTTAATGCATTTTTTTAAATAAAGGTGAAAATGACACTAACATAAATAGTTTTACTAAAAAAAATTAGAAGGGGTTATACTAATCATATTTTTGTCTATAAATATTAATTAGAAAGATAAAAAGATTTAATACATCAGGATATTTTTGTTATAATTTTTAGACATTAAATAAATTAAATTATTTATGACATCATGATGATGCAGCGATGACCTCATTATTTAACGATTAAAATAAAATGGAAAGATAATGTAATATATAAGACCTACACTTGTCCAAAAACTATTGGATGGAAATATATCGAAGCATTATCATCTTATCTTTGAAATATATCAATTTGAGACCTTAGAAATTCGAAACACTTTTGAAAATAAAATAATAGTTTCTTGATTTCTAAAAGTGCCCCTCCTCTCCTCTTATAAAAGGCCCCCACCTCTACCTCATTTCACACACTCCTCAAGCCTTTGGCTCAGCCATCCCCTGCCAATTTACTCTCTCCACATACCTCTCCTCATCCTAGGGGATTCCCTTCGGGCATAATCCTTTCAAAGGAATCCTTTAGGCTCAAATCAAAAGGAGTTGCACTTTTAAAGGTAATTTATTCTCTCATGTCCATTTGTTTTATTTTGCTTCTCCAACCCCCTAAACTCTTTTTATTTACTTATTTTGTAACAACACCAGTATCTTCAATATACTAGGATGTTGTTATAAGATTTATTCGAGCTACACTCTCACACAACTACATCAAATGGTTAAAGAACATACGGTTTCCGTGGATGGCGAAATTCTGCCTCCCGAAATGATGATTGTTCAATACTCATTTAACACATTCAAAGGTGGCCATTATGATGTCACTATTTTTATATATGATATATAATATTTTTATTCTTTCCTTAAGCTTCTGTATTTTTCATTTATGTCATACCATTATTGTTTCCATTATGGGTAAACACGATATCTTCATTTTAGGAAGTGCGGACTACCGCCCCCTGAAAGTGATTTGATTCGTTAGTACCATATGTGGGATTTGTAAAGGATAAAGTTAATGATATTATATATGTTATTATACTATAATTATATTATACTCTTATATCATTATGATTCCATTCCAGAAAAATACGAAATAGAAATGGAAGTAGCGTTCATGCGTACGTACGGCTTACCGTCTCCACGAACGGTGCATTTCATTTCTTACCTCTAAATGTGATGTAATATTATAAATACATGTATATGATGAATATATATGATATATATGTTATCCAAATCATTAATATCATTCTGGATATAACGAACCTTTGACCAAATTAACAACATGTAAGTGTAAGTAGTCTATTTTTGACTTAAGAACCAAATACCGACAAAATGACACTACTACAATACAGCTCTTTAGCGACCGCCAAAAGCGGTCGCTAAAGGCCTTTAATGACCGCCTAGTGACCGCTTTTGGCGGTCGCTGTAGCTCCGTCGGTAAAGACCAACAACGACCACCAATGGCGGTCGCTCTAGCTCCGTTAAAAAATACCGCATTTCACAAGTTCGAGACGCCAGTGAGTTGCGGGGAGGGACACGGGGACAAGGCCAGTTGACGACAGGGACCCTGCAGTTATGGGTCGTCGGCCATGGAAGGTTCCCGGTGGCCGGAGGAATAGGCGGGTGCGACGCTGAGGGGTTATGTGAGTGCAATCAAATGTCGGGGGGTTGTGGGGTTCGGCGTTAGAGGTTATTAGGCTGAAGGGAGGTGAAGCAGGGTAGAAACGGGGCTGACCGAGGGTTATAGAGCCGGCGACATCGTTTATGGGATGTTGCAGCGGTTATTCGGGGAAGACGACAACGGGGGGTGGGGGGGGGAAATTCCACCAATTTTTTATCATCATTAGCGGCCGCCATTGGCGATCGCTAATGCTATCTATAGCGACCGCCAATGGCGGTCGCCCGTACGTAGGGGCGCAAAAACAATTATTTCTAGTAGTGTGAACATTATTAACTTAAATGTTTACATGATGTTCATAACATGGTATAAAAGGAATAATGTACTTAAAAAAGGTTCTTAAGCAAGTAGAGATTAACTCAAGTTTATTATTCCGGAGATTAAAGAATGGTCGGGTCAAGTCGGATACGAGGTAAGGGAACTTCTTAACCCAATTTCCATTCTTTGGGTTAATCTCCTACATTAAAATTACGTCATGATATTATTATGTCCTATCTTGTATTTGTACTTTCTTTATGTGTGATTATAGTGAATAAAAATAATAGATCTATTTTATTTAAAAAAATTATCTTTGTATGGGACTTCGTCTCAATCTCCTTTCATTGAGGCATATTTTATTTTATACACAACCTTCTTTTATATGGTGTATAAAACCCTTTTACTTTTACGTTTATTCAAAAGGAATCTTTTTTATATGAAGCGTTTACTAAACGACAAAAGGGAATGTTTTTGTCGTACGTATGCGGCGACAACGACTTCTCCGCCGTTGTGACCGTTATTTGAGTTTCGCCTTCCTCTACAAGCCATACATTATTTTTAAAAGAAAAATAAATACCATGTTTTACTTTTCTTTTATTTTGGTATCAAAAATGGTTTTCATAATGTTTTTATATCAATGTGTTGTATTGATATCTTGTGATTGAAAGGTGGGAATGTTATGTTTCCTTTATTCATGTTTTATGTGATATGATTATGTTATGGTTCTTGGGAATTATTATGAAAACAGGTGGTTCCGTGATAAACTAAGGGCGGGTGAGCCAGATATAGCTCTCCAATACATTGGGTAACGCGAAGGAGTGAAATGTTAAGGTTTCTCCGATAAGATTTAGGGAATATACTGTGATGGGTATTCTAAATGTAACAAAGAGGGTTACTCCCTACGTAAGAATGTTATGAATGCCTCAAGTTACCTTTATGTCTTATGATTTCTATGATTTATTCATGATTTGATGAGGTATGTTAAAGTGCTTTTGTTTTATGGGTAAAGTATGATCTCATCCTTATGTATATATGTACCCATGTTTCCTTTCCATATCTTTATATCCCTTACTGAGCGTTTTATGCTCATCCCATGTTTTTTTGAAATTTTTTTCACAGGTCAAGGGAAAGGTACATGATACGATGATAGTGTCAAGGAAGTGTCAAGAAATAATCCATGTTTATTTTAAATATGTTTCCATTGATGGGAATGAAGAATACTATCTTTATGTAACCACTTTGTTTATATGTGTAATGTAATGCAAGTTTTATGATCTAATTCTCTAAAACTCTAAACCTGAAAAGATCATCAATGTGTAATCTTGTGATAACTCAAGATTATGTAAGGTTTAAGGCTGGGGCCTTATAATTGTAATTGATTCCATACTTTCAATTAATCCAGTTAAATATAGAATGATCCATTTTTTATTCTATACCATGGTGCCCATCATCAATCATGAGATAAAAATTTTCAAGGGATATTTTAGTGATTATAACTAGGTTTAATAATCTATATAATTTTTTAAAAGTGACAAATCATCCGTTTAATTATAAAATCATCATTTAGTCTATTTAATTACACATTTAATTCAAGCTTATAAATAATTAAAATGTCACACATTCTAATAGGTGAGTTTAGTTTTGTTTAAATGAATGAATTTACCATGGGTGTGATTTGGATTTCATTTGAAAACCTATCAATGGGTCAAGGTACTATCGGGGAATCATATTCATGGTCCATCTAGTAAATTTAATACATTACTTAATATTTTTGTGGAAACATCACGATGATCCTATGTGTGGAACAATGACATTAATTAAAAAAATATAAAAACCATTAGGAATAGTTATAGAATAGTTATCTTAGTGTGTTAGATAAACACATGTCTGTTATATAATTGGAATTCGGTATAGAATGGAAGAGATTGGAAAAACCATACAAATTCCATAAATAGGGTAGAGGATCCTTCATGAAATTCTCACAATGGGTGGTGACTGAAACTATGAAATGAAGGAAACATATTGAATATCATACTGAGGGTACTCTAATAAGATAGATGACACTGAAATAAAAGGTCATAGGGTGGAATGACTTCAAAACCTTGGTTGATCCATAGAGGAGCTCTCGAGTGGGGAGGTGATTTGCATGGAGGAGGAAAAGAAAAGGGGTTAGAGTTATAAATAATGTACTAAGGAATTGAATTTTCACCCTACTTAAGAGGGAAGATGGTTTTGCCGCATGTTTTTCCGGTCCATTCACTAATAATGAATCATCTACTACCCTGGGACAGTAGAATCACATGATCTAGGTGCACCTTTTGGATAACCATGAACATCCCATGCAAAATATGATTGGAATACCTTTTTAATTTTTTGAATGACCATGTAGACTCCCTCGTAATGTTTATGAAACCATTCTACACCGCATACTAGGATACATGATAGAGAAACATAAGAAAGTATATGTATTTATTAAATATGATTTAATACTTATAAAAATATAAAATATTTTAAAATGAAATCAATAAATACAAATGAATTTTTACAAAATAGAAAGGAATTTTAAAACTACGATGAGAGAGTTTGTGTCCCACATTTAGATGAGATACATTCCAAAGGTGGTTCTAGGATTTGAGGTGATTCATGATAGAATATAGTATATCACATAATGATGTTATATATGGGGAATAATGAGTTAATTCTTTGATAATAAATTTTATGGGGATTTAACTATGTTGGGCATTTCAGCACCATGATAGTGATTATATATGTATAATAAAGATATGTACCGAATAGTAGGAAAATAAATCCAATATATTAAGATTTATTGAATACCCATAGTAAAATTACATTAATCTAATTTCTTAAGAGATGGATCATAATATATTATAAAATTTTGAATAATCATTAAAAAACTCGAGAAGTGATGAGATTTTTTCAATAAACCATTAATAAATGGTAACATTGACCTATACTACCTATGTAAGAATATGAAATTACATGATTCTTAAATTATATTACAATAAGGATAATCATGATTTAAAATTTTAAAAGTAGTTTATACACCTGATGGAAAATATAGGTGTGTAACATTTCATGTGTTATAAAGAGAGAAAATTGAGACAAATTACTATACTGATTTGGTACCTTTTGAAACATAAACCCTATGGAAGAAAGATCAGCAAATGGATATAAAAATACACATAAAATTAATTCTATGAATCATAGAATACATCCATGGGTATCATACACACCACACATAAGTAATGGGTGGTGGAAAAAGCATGTATCTCATGAAAATAAAACATGATATGAAATTTCCTTACCTCATGTCATGACTCTCATTGAACACATTCAGAACTCCTGTAAAATAAATGTAAGATTATAATAAATCAGTCATAGAACCATATTATTATATTTATTACCATATATAGTTTTATTATGACCTTATATTACACACTTGTTAACAATTGAGGGTTACACTATGAGTAATATTCTCTTTTTTTCAATTGTGTCATAATTTATAGAATGTTAGGAAGATTTTTAGTGTCCAAAAAGAGTTATAATGGTTGAAATGCTACCTAGAATAGCTCTACACTTATTTTAATGGGTACTAACTCTCACCCTTTATTATTAGGAGACTATCATTGGGAATTTTTCATCCATTTAAACCAAAGGGCTATTGAAATACTGTTAGGACATCCAACTTCCATCTTTAGTGAAAAATATAATGATGTGATAAAAAATCCTCTTATAGCTCTTTTCAAAGCTATTAGATATCGGTCATCTAAGTGAGGAAGCAATGATCTTGGGGATAAATTTCCAGTAGAGGGCCTGATTAGTGTATCTCATTACCAGCGCTATTGTTTTCCAGCTGTATCTTGTGCCAACAGGGTTGGGGAGAGAATAGTTATACCAAGCATGTCAACTAAGGGGAATCATAACCATATTGAATTTATAAAGAATCATGTACAAATTTGATTGTTCCATACCATTCCCAATTATTGATTATACCCTTACCTTAGTAGTGATACAACAAAAGAAGGTAGATATCTTATTTCAATGATGAGTACTTAAATATATAGGGTGTAGCTCACGTAAAAGATTATGGATGATGTACTCATAGACAGATAGACAATGTTAAAAGAATGCATTAGAAATGTAATGTAATGGTACTTATATATATTGAATGTAAAGGCTTGATAAGTATAAGGAGAATGTAAGGCTAATGATTCTATGACATTTGGTTGACTAATGCTCCAACCATTATAGATAGAAATTCACTAATAGGTGATTTTCTTCCCATGCTATAACCATTCTTCCTTCATTTACCTTCATATAATATAGATAACTATGGCCTATAAACTTATTACTGGTATACTAATATTTAAGGGTAGAAGATAGAATGAAGAAGAGATAAGGTAACAATTACAAAAAATAATTTAGGCACGGCCTTTTCTGTAGTTACATAAGCCATTTTCGGAGATAACAAATTTAACATATTAGCCCGGATTACGATTTCAAATCAATAGTTCACACCTCTGATATTATTTTGAACAAGATATATCATGTTACCAAATAAACACTTACATAATAATGAGGAACCAAATAAAAATCTAGTTTCGAACTACTTCGAACTCTTGATGTAAAGACCCATAATTTCCATATAATTTTTTTTTAAATTATTTGGGAACATTTTGAGTCAATGAAAATTGATAGCACATGATTCTTAGGCCTATATATCCCATAATGGAATTATTGAACTATTTTTACGGTACGTTTATTAAATGTGCGAGAAGCAGTTTATATCTTTTGAATCAGTACATGGATTGAAAAACTAAGAGAACCGTTGAGTTTGCAGCACTAGGATTTTCTTAGGCGAAACTTAACTTCCACTGGCAAGGGTCAAACAAAAATGTTAATTTTTGGACATTACAAAAAATATTAAAATAACTTGATTAGTTATTTTATTTCTTTCCTTGTCACCATTGAGTGATGGTGGTAGGATTGCGGTGTAGAATCAGGCTTTAACAGGATTCATTTAATGACATGACCCTTGGGTTACGTAAACACGATGTTCGTTGATTTAATGGAATGTTAAACGTGAATCATTAACGAACCACATTAATGAAAGGCAATGTGGGTGGTTCCTCTCTTATATTTAAACAAATCTTGGGAATAGGCTTTGGTGACTCATGAGAGGAACCACTAACGAAGTGCTGGTGATTTCTTCCACCAACGTAGAATGAAGCTTCGATGACCATTGGAGGATTCGAACCGGGAAACTATGGGCGACGATGAATGCCATCGAACACGGACTCTTATTTCTCCTAAAAAAAATCTTTCAATGAGTTCAAGGTAGGGTTTTTTTGAGTTTAATGCTCTATATCATTTTGATAATGTCGAACCCATCTCATGTTATGATGCTAACGTAGAGGGAACGGGCCAAACTAAACAATGCATGGACCCTCTTCTAATCTCGGTATTGATTTCTTTCATTGTGTGTGACTGGGAAATGTTGACGCAAGGTGAAAACAATTTTCGTGTAGTATAGACGGTGTCCCGAGAGGTACATAGGCACATATGGTAGTAAAATCAGACCACCGGAGCTTCACTAGTGGCTAGCCGAAGCTCTGCCGGGGCGGTGGCATCGGCTACTGGAGGAGGTGGCAGCTGGCTCCTGCCAGGCGCGAGATAGTGGTTCTGCTAGAAGGTGCTCTAGCGGATAGGGGTGTCCCACCTTTTCCGGCCGTGTTGACTACGAGCAGCACACTATTGTGGAGGTAGTGGAAACCAAGGGGCTATTGAGGCACCGTTCCATGACAAAGGATGAAGGGAAAACCCACGCCCACATGTCCAAGTGTTGACATGTCCATGCGGAAGGGTCTAGTGGAGCGGCTCCAATGAGAGACACTGATGGAGGATCCCAAATGGCTCATCCATTCGACAGGGAGAAGACCCGCACTATAAGGAACCGACCATAAAACATTACATAATCATGAATTAAATGAATAACTCATATTGAGGATATTTTCAGGTTTAGAGTTTTAGAGAATTAGTACATAACTATTACATCTCAAAAGATTACAAAGTAGACACATCTACTCAGTTTCAATTTTTTTCAAAAAATAAAAATTCTTGAACAAAAAAGTCATGTATAATTCCATGTTTTAGATAGAATGTCTATCCTTGACCCCATCCTTGACCCTATTCATCTTTAAGAACTATGGAAAACATTTCAAAAACATGGGATGAACATAAAAACCTTAGTAAGGGATATAAAAATATGGAAAGAAAACTTTAGTCCATGTATAGATAAGAATAAATGAAATCATACTTTACTCATAAAACATAAGAACATTAACATAACCCATAAAATCATAAGATTCATGAATAACTCATAGAAATAATAAGACATGAAGGTAACTTGATGCATTCATAACATTCTTACATAGGGAGCAACCCTCATGGTAACGTTTGGAATACCCATCATAGTATATTCCCAAAATCTCTTTGGAGAAACCATAGTGTTTAACTCTTTTGCGTTACCCAATGCATTGGAGAGCTATCTCGTGCTCACCGACCCATAGTTTATCATGGAACCACCCATATTCATAAGCAATTCCCAAGAACCCTAACATAATCGTATCACATAAAACATGCATAAAGAAAAAATTACATTTCCACATTTTAATCACAAGATATCAAAACAACACATTAATATAATCAAAACATTTTAAAAACCATTTTCAAAACCAAAATACTTAAAAGAGTATATGGTATTTATTTTCTTTTTAAAAACAATATGGATTGTTATGGAAGCCAGAGATCAAATAATACTTGTGGCGGAGGAAAGTTCATTGTCACAACGTATGTTATAAAGAAAAATACTATTTGTCATTTAGTAAAACACTTCGTATAGAAAATATACATTTTGAATAAAATTAAATGTCAAAGGTGTTTATACACTGTATAAAATAAAGTAGTGTATAAAAAAAATATTCCTTAATGAAAGGAGATTGAGACGAATTCCCTTACAAAGTTTGTATCCTTAGATTAAGGATAAATCAATTACATAATTATGTGTGAAAAATATAAATACATTCAATCACTACTGGAAAACTAACATATACCAATGGTTTGGAACCATTGGTATAGGCCTCCAAACCGTTGGTATAGCCTATACCAACAGTTTAGAGAACCGTTGCCAAGTAAGCCGTTGGGATAGGTCTATACCAACGGGTTTGGAAACCGTTGGTATAAGTAATATGAAAATCTATACCAACGGTTATGGATCCGTTGGTATATGTATTTCAAAAAAAACATTCGCTGGGATTTTATCCTAGGACCCCAAGATTATCATTGAACGAATTAACCACTAACCAAACATGACTTTTGTGAACATAATTATATAAATATATATATGTATTGTCATAATTATTTAAAATTTTGATTTATATAATGGTCTCGGTTAGAAGATATGATAAAAATTCTTAGGAACTATACCAACGGTTGTCAAAACCGTTGGTATAGGTCTATACCGACGGTTTTGACAACCGCTGGTATAGTTCTTGATTCTGGAATTTATTTTGGGTTGAAGGTTGATTTATAGGGGACATTTCCCAATGGTTTTGAAAAACCATTGGGATAGGTATACCCTTTCCCAATGGTTTGGACAAACCGTTGGGAAAGGTGTCCACAAAGTGGACTTTTCCCAACAGTTTTCAAAAACCGTTGGGAAGGGTATACCTATCCCAACGGTTTGGACAAACCGTTGGGATAGGTGGCCACAAAGTGGAATTTTCCCAACAGTTTGTCCAAACCATTTGGAAATCCATACCCTTTCCCGATGGTTTTCCAAAACAGTTGGGAAAGGTGGCCACAAAGTGGGATTTGCCAACCGTTTGGCCAAACCGTTGGGAAAAAGGAACTATACCAACAGTTTTTACAAACTGTTGGTATAGAAGCGTTGGGAAAAGTTAGTTTTCCAGTAGTGAATATAAGAGGATATTAAGTGTAAAACAATCATACATCATCCACACATATTCATAGTACGACATATTCAATAAGTTGAGGTTTTACCCAAAGAATTGAAATTGGGTTAAGAATTTCCCTTACAAAAATTTGACAACCTAACGGTGTCACTTTAAAATTCAAAACATGAGATGATGAGAGATAAAAGGGTATCTCATCACTTAGACATAAAATTTACATCAATAATTATATATAGTAACATATCCCAATATAATAAGACATAAATTAAATGACATAACAAAATAAGTCTTTTAAAAAGAGGAGGGTGAAAGGTTCCCTTACCAATTTGGATAACATTCGAAACTTACACCCCAAGAAAGAAGGGTAATACAATGAAGATGTAAATACCCATATATTAAAGTATATTACACAATGAATAAAATCATGGATAGTACATACACCACACGAAAGGAAATAGTGGTGAATGTAGTATGAATCTCACAGGAAGAAAAGGTGAGATAAAAATCCCTTACCTCGTTGTGATCAATCGAGTCGTATGAACAAAAGATAATAAACACCAAATGAATCAAAGAATGCCATGAATATAAATAGAATCATGAAAATATATATCAAATGGAAGTACACAATACACCACATGCAATAAATAAGTGGCGAACAATGGGAATCTCATGAAATTAAAAGTGAGATAAGAAATCCCTTATGAAAATTCAGCAGCCTAACGACGCCACTTAAAACATCCAAAAAATGGATTGATGAGATAAAGTAGATTATCTCATAATATGAACTTAAAAGTACAGTATGATGGATATAGATATCATACTCCAACATAAGAAAAAGTAACTTGAAAGACTTGACATGAAAATAGAACTTTGAAAATGAGGATGAAATGATCCCTTACAAAATTCGCAAGCCTAACGACGCCACATAAAAATTCATAAAATGAATTGATTAGAGTAATAGGGGTTATCTCATCATATGAAAATAAAAATTTCAGTAAGGTTAATATAAAAGAACATCCTCCAACATCAGAACATGAAGCATAAAAGAAATGACATAAAAGAGAGTACTTGAAAAGAAAAAGAGGTAGGATCCCTTACCTCATGTCCGACTTGTCTTGTTCATTTCATTATATTCACTAATAATAAACATTGGAAATTTTTTAATTTCATAAGAACCTCCTTTAAAGTTTATTATTAAATTATTTTCAAATATTATAATTTTATAAAAATTAGTTAATTATGTGAGTTCATATCAGACGTTTTTGTCGATGTTCGGTATATGAGTAAAAAATGAACATGTTTGAAATTAATTGACCATATAGTTATAAGTACATCATCTCCAAAATAGTATTAATGATTTATATATCATATATATCTTGTATATATTCATTTTATACTATTCTATAATGTTTGGAGATAAAAAATGAAATGCCTCGTTCATGGAGACAGTAGGTCGTACGTACGCATGAACGCTGCTTTAATTTCATGGTCATATTAATGGAATTAAAAAAAAAGAGATATATATATATATATTATAATTCCAGAATGGTATTAATAATTTAGATGTAATATATGTAATATATATCCATTATATATATGTACTTATAATAGTACATAACATTTGGAGATAAGAAATGAAATGCACCGTTCATGGAGACAGTAAGCCGTACGTACGGATGAACGCTACTTTCATTTCTATTTCATTATTTAATGGAAATTAAAACATAATTATACATATTTATTTCATAATTATAGTATAAGATCATATATAATATCATTAACTCCATCCTTTATATATCCCATATATGGCATTAACGATTTAAATCACTTTGAGGGGGCAGTAGTCCGCACTTCCTTAAATGAGATTATCACATTTACCAATTAGGGAAAACATAATGGTATGGCATAAATGAAAAATAAATAATCATAAGGAAACCATAAACATAATATATATCATATATAAATACAGTGACGTCTTAATGGCCACCGTGAGAGGTGTTAAAAGAAGATTCAACAATCATCGTTTCGTGAGGTAGTAATTCTCTACCCACAGAAATAGTATGTTGATAAACCCTTAGATGGAGGTCTGTGTAAGTGTATCTCGAATACATATCATAAAAATAACCTATTATATTTATGATACCGGTTTTTCTACAAAATAAATGAATAAAAAAGAGTTTAAGAGGTTGGAGAAGCAAAATAAAACAAAAGAACATAAGGGAATATATTACCTTTAAATCGGGCAACACCTCTTGGTTTGAACCAAAAGGGTTTCTTGAAGATAATTCTGCCTAAGGTAAGGCTTCTAGGATGAAGAGAGGGATATTGGGAGATTATTTGAGTAGAGTTTGGATGAGAAAAATGGCTTGATAAGTATGAGATATTGGTAGGAAGTGGGGTCTTTTTATAAGTGAGAGGAGGGGCTGTTTTGGAAATCATGAAACTATTATTTTATTATAAAATGAAATTCCATTTCTAAAGCACAAAAAATAAATAAAGTCGATGATAAGGAGGCCCATGATCAAAATAAAAAAATCCAACAGATATTGGACAAGTGTTGGATATTTTTTAAAACATTATTTTCTTATTTATTTAATTTATTCATTAATTTTGTAAACATTGCATCATCATTGTGTCATAAATAATTTTATTTATATGATGTCTAAAAATTATAAAAAAATTACCATGTGGTATGAAATGTTTTTATCTTTATAATGAATATTTATATCCTAAAATATAACTAGTATAACATTTTGTAAAAAAAAGTAGTAAAACAATACTTGTTTGTGACATTTTTATTTTTACTTTAAATAAAAGGTATTAATATCATTATCAAACCCACGTGGCTCCATGGGGTCCCACAAACTGACCCATGGAATGCCTTGGTCATCCATGACTCATCCAATAGGGTTAGAACATGTGTAAATATATTTTTTTTATTTTTATAATATCATTTTTACCTTAAATTACCTTAATTACCTTTAATCACGGTTAACAAAACTGAAAAGTTACAATTCACCAAAATATTATTTTCATCCCATTGAACAACATTTTACTTACTAATGACAACCATTTATGTCGGTTTTTTGAAATTTAATTCAAAAAAGTGGTAATGTTTCATTTAATGAGAAATTCAGTTTTTTAACTACTATATAGTTTTTTTAAAGTTTGGGGCCAAAGCCTCATTTATAATTAAAGGAAATAAAATACATATTTAACTGGGTAGAGGGAGACCCATTACATAGCCCGAAGGTCCAGTGGGAATTTAGCCCATTACATGGCCCGTAATCCCATTTTTTAGGCTGAAAGCCCATTTTGTGAATAATACTGCTACAGTACCTGCGTTGCTATAGTACTGCAAAGTACCAGCCGCTACTGCAGTACTATGCCGCTGCTACAGGGACATGTCGCCGCTATAGTGCCCGCCGCTGCTACAGTGCCTCTGCAGCTACAGTACTGCTACAGTAAAAGCACCCAAAATATATTTGTTCTTCCAAATTCAAAAATGATGTCCTTTTTACCAAATTAATAACATAGAAGTTGCATTAATAACTTTTATAATTAATCCCATGGTCAAAACAAATAGAGTGTTTTTAAGAAACAATATCTATCAAAAGATTCACACTTGTTTAGGTCCAATTTCAAAATAAAATTAATTCCAATGACCACCATTGGATTTAATGGTAAAAATATATTTTAATTAAAATTTAAACTCAATTAAAAAAATAACCTAAAAATATCAATAAATTAGACTAAAAATATGTTTTGAATTAAAATATAATATTTTTCATTATTCATTAAAAAATGAATTTAATCGGAAAAATACCGAAAACATACACAAAGTAAATTTTGATCTCTTGATTATAAAGAAGGATTTTATTTTTTAAAATATAACATATAATAGTGATAAAAAGTAAATTTAAAAAGGGTTTTCCATCAAAAAGGCAGTTAATCAACCTTTTAAAGAGAATATTTATGCTTAAAATTGGATTCATTTTCATTTTAAGCCTCTATCATTTATTAAATAAATGAAAAAATATGTTACAAATTTTATATAATAATTTTTTAGTTAGTTCTATTCATTCTCGCCATTACAAAATCTAGGCTTTAACTGCCATTTAAAATAATATTATTATATTATTAGTGTGCAACGTAAGATTTCAAAGAAACTCGTTGTTGCATATTTGGTATGCCATCAAATATAACATCCACTTTAAAGTAATATTAACATTTTATTCAAAAATACTAATAAATATGAAAATGTCATATTCCTTATTTACCTGGGATGTTACATGAACCCAGCGGGATGGTCATTCAAAGCAAGTGGGTCGGGTAGTTCTGCAGCCTGACGGGCAGCACCCAGCTGGGAGGGATGGTCTGCACCTAGTCAGGTTGGTCGGTCCATGGCCAGCTGGGTGGGCCAGGCCGAACCCACAGCCCAGTGGGCCTAGCCCAGTTGAATCAGACTGGGCCTAGCCAGACTAGGATGGGTTTTCTTAGGTTGCCTCAGACCGAGTCAGACTGAACCCAATCCCATTTTTGCCCTATTTCACTTTAAGGGGCATATCTTCTAAACCAAATGTATGTTTGACAAACAGTCTGCTGAGTTGGGACCCTTAGGATGATGCAGACCTTTTTAGATACTCCACTTGGGTTTTAGAGAATTATGGAGTATGGTCTAGTTGGATGAAACCAGAATCCAACCAGGCCCTTGGTACTAAAATTCTATAACTTACAGATTGGGTGTCGGATTGACATATCGTCTGTTGTGTTGGAACCCTTACGAAATGGCGGTTCATTAGGATACTTCTTCATGGGAGTTTTTTGTAAGGACATGACCCCAGTTTCCCAGAGCCGGTGCCTTATTTGATTATGTTAGAATACATACAAGGAATAAGAATCCCGAAGGACCAAGTAGTTTAGTATTATTGGAATCAAGATACATACATAAGTTCATCATTACAACATGAATGAAAATACAACACTAATTATTCCTCTATAAACATCATGTCTCCAAGATTTTTCTTGCATGCTACTCATAAATTACTTCTTCATGTCCTGAGAAAATGAAACATAAGAAAGGGGTGATCTCAAATGCTCATTAAGAGTATGCAATACAACAGAAGATAATATAAACATTATACATGGTGAATAATTGAAAACACATGCCTTTAATAATAAAATTGAACACATTATGGTATGAAAATGTTCTGAGTAAATAATTCCAAAATAAAACATAATCATGGGTATTCTAATAGTCGAATAACCACATGAAATATCAATAGGTAAACTCATAATGATAGAATTCATAATTCCAAACATTCGGAAACATTTTTTCAAGGCCTTCTCCAAGACATCTAATGATTAAGGCCTCAGCCAAAATCCATATCACATTGGGAGAGGCCTCGACCAATTCCACGTCTAGGTTTCTCATGAGACCTACTGATGCATCGAGGGGCTATATCGGGCCCCACCCATCACATAATAAGTCCAATGGATTCCTCATATGTGTAGGGATCAACATAAACAATATTTACATTCATATTGAATCTATCATATGAAATATAACTATCTTTCCCCAATCATTAAACATAAAACTCTAACCATTCCATGAAATACAGAGAATGGTTTTAGGATAGATTGTCCACAATTAATCTAGTCATAAACCATTAAATAAAATATGGTAGATGACTTCATAAATTATTAAACTCAATAATACCACTGAATCAACAAGATTGTTGAATTAGACGAAAACACTCTTATAAAATCATTACGCAATTCTTGAGATAAATAATCTTTTATTTGAAAAGAAGAGTTCTTTTGGAAAATCTTTGTATAAAACAAGAAGTTAAGTAAGATGTCATTTTCATTATCAAATGAGTGATTTTAAAAAGATAATGGTTTCCAAAAAATATATTATATATCCCTTGAAAATAGATAAGAATTCGAGAACTTCCCGTGTAATTGGGCTTGTATTTTTTATACAATTTGATAGTTCCTTTTTAAACCTATAACAATCCATGAAATAAGGAAGGTTTCTGGATTGTATATATATATATGATAATCACACATAATATATTATAAGTACATAACAATACATAGGAATTTAATTGAGGTATTTGGACAATGAAAGTATCCAAAATTAAAATAGAAGTTCAGATGGAAAACCCTTACCTTAAATCTGAATGTGTTCTCCTGTTGAACTTAAGGTCTTGGAATGTGAAATTATACATATCAATAACTTATTTAAGAAAATAATATACATGTATTTAGTTTATCATAATTCATTTTAGTTAATTTATGTTATCATTTATAAGTTATTATATTGAATTCTGTTGTTCCAGGGTGTTTGTTTTCATGATTTTCATAGGCGGTTCACTTGTTTTTAAGTAATGAAGTTCACATGGAATGTTTTCTAAATCTCTAGATAAGAAGTTAAATATTATTTATGAACATACAGAATTGATAGTTTTCATTTATATCATTTGGTTACATGGAATTAGGATGAATCATTAGATGACAACCACTTCAATTATTTGGCGGTATTTGGATTGTTATGAACTAGTTTTGTCATATGATTTAATAATATGTAAATATACTATTTTGTGAGTGTAAATTAGGTTATAAAAAATATATTATGACCTTGTTAATTCATATAAATGGTTTCATTACCATTCTTGAATTAATTAATGGAAATTGAAATTACATCATCCACGTTGTCGGTAATTCGAAAAATCGTGGAAAATGTTTTTATTCCTTAAATAAGTGGGATAGAAGAGGAATAATGATCAGTAATTTTCATAAACATGATAAAAACCAGAATATACATGATTATAGAGCTTCCATGCCACTTTTTTAAGAGAAGGTGATGAAATAAGAAGAAAATAAAGAAATATTAAAATGAAAGAAAACATGATAAACTTTCTCACAAAAATTCGAAAGCCTAAGGGTCTTTAAAATTTTCATAAAAATAGTTTGATGAGAGGAATGGAATATATAATCATCAATACATTATATGTGTAGTAATTGGAACTATTTAATAAAATATCCCAACACAAGGCAAAGGTAATGGAAGATGTTAACATAAAATGAAAGAAAAGAATGAAAATAAAAGAGAGTGTTTACCTCTTGATCTATTCTCCTTGAGATACTCCTTAAGGGATTTGGTTTTGGTCTTTTGGTAAGACCAGAAGCTCTAAGACGTGAGGAAGAATATTGGGAAGGGAATTTGGCAGAAATTAGACAATTCTCAAGGCTTGAGAGGTGTGGGGGGAAGAGGGGAGTGAGGGTGGTATTTATAGTGTAGGAGGGGAGGTATTTTAGATTATTTTAATCATTACTACAATATTTTTATCAGGACTATGAATAATCACTATAAAAGTGACCCTGAATATTAATAATATCATGTGAGTTATAACCAAGTGTCCTTGAATAACTTATGATCTCATAAATAGTGAATTTTACTGATAATTTGATTATACGGTATATTATCGTATTTCACTATTCACCGAAAATTCTTGAATTTCAGAAAATTCCTAAAAATTCACCCAAAACATTTTTCAACATGTAGAATTCAAAAATGAAGTCTATTTTTGGAAAATAATTTTTTAAATATTTTTAATCTAATTTTTAAATAAAATCATACTTAATTCAATAATTAATTATTTAATATCTATAACTACTTTTATATCACATTGAAAAATTAATTAAGATGGTATTAACATAAATCCATAATAAAATAAAATAATAATACAATTTACTCTTCATTAGGGTCATGTTACTATTGATATTACTATTCATAATGGTATGTTACTATTCACTCAAAATCAAGTTTGTTCTATCAGACTCTATATGACTTGCTGCTCACAACTCTAGATGACTATTATTCGAAATTCTAAGAAAAGAAGAAGAAAAGATGCGTTTAAAGGCCAGATTGTATTCTATATTTATTTTCAAAATATTGGGGTGATATATTTGTGGTGGTTGAAATATGACTGATGTCTTGAGGAGTGGATCCTCTCAGAATCAAGCGTCTTATGTGAAAAAATCCAGTGACTATCTATAATGTGAGAAATGATTAGTTATAATGTGTGTGTCAGTGCCTATCGATCATGTGTTGGTAAGTGATTAGTGATCCTATGTGGGTTAGTGCATTCCAATCTTGTGTGGGTCAGTGCTCAATGACCCTGTGTGGGTCAGCGTATACCGATCCTATGTGGGTCAGTGCTCAGTGATCCTGTGTGGGTCATCGCATAACAATCATGTGGTGGTCAGCACTCAAAGATCCTATGTGGGTCAGTTCCTATCGATCCTATGTGGGTTAGCACTCCGCGATCATGTGTGGGACTGCACATATCGATCTTGTAAGGGTTAGCAGCAGAGCCTCTTTATTGAATTAGATGATCTCTCTTTACAACTAATCATTTGTACTTCTATACTTATGTTATACGTTGTGTGAGTTGTATTTTTCTTTGTGATTTTTGATTAATATCATGCTTTCTAGTTTTTCCTTTTTGGAATTTTGGGAGTCATTCAAGGGTCTTGGGGTCCCTTATTGGTATTGTTATACTAAACCATGCACGATATTCTCCCACACCATGTTGTATCTTGTGCTGGTGACGGGAAGCTTGGACTGAGGTTTTGGAACCAGGACATGGACAGTGTACAGAGGTGACCAGTTAACATGGAGAGCCGCAGTGATGATTTGTACTAGAGGATGACCTCATGAGATATTTTTTCTTTTTGGTGTACTTTCATTTAGTTGGGTTTGTATTCGGTCCCATTATGCTTCAGTTCACACATTTACATTCAACGGTTATACTACGTGGTTTTCTCTTGTTGTGTAAATGGTTTGTGTGTTTGTAGGTGTAATGGAAACAACATCCCTTTTAGGGATATGCCTTTCTGGTGCTAGTCACCAACCCCTAGCCTATGGAAGGCAGTCTTGGGTTAGTCACAGGATGGGCCACGGGGGACGGGTCATGAAAAAGTGGCATCAAAGGGTTCAATTCAACTAGAAAAACTATGAGTCTATGATTTACAAGGAGAAATAGTGTTAAGTGTCATGAGTTCAGGTTTTAGTTTGGGGAGTCTAGTGTTGGTGTGGTGGTCATCGTATCTATACACCAGGACCATGAATTCGGATTTCTGACTTGGTACATGATGTCACATGTTATGTGTGATTTGAAAATGTTGTTTTTCTATTGATCTATTGATTCACCTCACTAGGTATAACTTATTGAATGTGGAACACTTTTTTCTTTAATGGATGTCGCTTCATAGACATCCAACTAGGATTCCAGTGAAAAATCATGCTTATGGCCCACTGAGCGATGAGGCATCGGTGTATGGCCCTCTTATGGCGATATCACCTTTGGGTGGTGCACCAGCAGCACCACCACCCTTAGGGAATCATTTTCCACTTGCCCCACCATCAGACCATGCACGCCGACTGAGTGTGTTTCATGAGTTCCAGGAATATAGTCCTTTAAGGTTTTGTGGTCAGACAGATCCCCATGTTGGTGAGGACTCTTTGGAGGCTGTGGCATGAGCTTTTTCATGGTTGAGACACCAGCAGACTAGATGGTGATCCTAGATGCTGGCCACTTCCTGAGCACAGTAGGGAGATGATGGATCCTGATGTATCAGACACATGAGGAGGCGACACTTTTCTAGTGGGACTTTGAGACCCTATTCAGGGTGGAGTTCATAGAAACAACTCTATGCTCAGTGCATATTCATGAGATATTTCACTTACAGTCAGGTAACCTAACAGTGGACCAATACTCAGCGAGATTCACTGATCTCTCTTACTACTCTAATGACATGGTTTGAAACCCTTTATTGAGGGCTCTAGCCTTTGACTAGGGTCTCCGATGATATATCAGAGCATCCATTATATTTCCCAATATCCTGATGCAGGCTAGAGTGCTTGAGTGAGCACTATTGGTGGATAGCTTCTTATCTGAGTAGGAACCCATGATGAGAGACACCACTAGAAGATAGGTTGTCGAGTCATCTATAGAAAGAAGTAGGTAGATGAATTAGTGTTAAAAATAGGCCAGACTTTCCGAGGGAGACCCCAATATTTAGGTTCGGAGATGCAGAGCTCACAAGAAAGAGGTGGCAGTTGAGGATTAGATTGTGATTCACATGTATCAGGTAGGGTAATATGGATCTCAACTTCCCAACTCATTGTACTGATGATCAGAAGACTATTGAGAGACTGCGGAGGATGTGGCAGAGGTTCCAATGAGGTGGTCCGTAGGGCGGTAGATGTGACAGAGGAGCAAGCTGTGTAGTGGGTGGTGGTCAACGGTTTGAGGTGCTACCTCCACCACCCCTATGTGGATCACCCCAAACACAGGGAGAAGGTGGATAAGGGTGAGCTCAACTTCATGTGGGAGAGGTCCAAGACCACGGTGCACCAAAGATGATTTGATGTACTATCTCTGTCTACTACACCATATTTTCAATACTTATAGACATAGGTTATAGTCACTCTTTCATTTCCACATCTCTTATTTGGAGCTCAGATATTCTGATGGAGATGTTGGCTCAATCTTTACGTTTAGAGACATCTACATTAGATTATTCGTTGATTACACCCTTGTTTGGGCAGTGTGAGCTCACTCTAGGAGGTGAGCGCATCACTTAGGATCTCCTAGTTGTAATGACATGCCCTTACGATGTCATATTGTGTATGGACTGGCTATCCACAATATTTGCTGAAATGGAATATTTTAGGTTGCCAGGTGTGGTGTTTCCACGAGAATGGGATCAGGTTTTCCTTCACTAGTGAGAAGGAAACATTTGCTGCACGACATGGGCTTTCTCGGAGGGGGTGCATCCGATCACTCATCAGTTTTCTAGCCTCACCCATGTTGTAATGGATGAAAGGAGTTTGAGCTATCCTATTGTGGTGGACCATTATGTCGATGTCTTTCCTGATGATGTTCCACCACTACCTCTTTTTATAAGTGTAGAATCTTACATCATCATGTACCCCAGGACAGGACCGATATCTACACCAGTATATCAGATGGCTCCCATGGATCTTCCTGAGATGAGGGCACAGTTGGAAGACTTGCAGAGGAAGGTGTTCATAATTCCTAATGATTTTCAATGGGAATCCTTGATTTTTTCACCATGAAGGCAGATGGGGGTCTGAGGCTTTTTGTGGACTATCAACACATGTATCTGGTGACCATGAAGAAAATGTGTCCTCTATCGAGGATTGATGATCTCTTCAACCAGCTGAAGGGAACATGGTGTATTTCGAAGATAGATGTCAGATCAGGTGATCACCAACTCAGGGTACGGGAATAGGACGTACCAAATACATCCTTTAGATATCGGTTAGGCCATTACGAGTTCTTGGTGATTTCTTTTGCCATGACCAATGCTTCAGAAGTGTTCATGGTACACGTGAACATGATTTTTTAGACCTAACTCAATCACATTGTGGTGGTATTCATTGACAACATCTTGATATACTTGGTGTCGGTGGAGGAGCACACAATTCATCTACAAGTAGTTTTGGATACACTCTGAGAGCACCAACTTTATGGAATGCTCTTGAAGTTTTAGTTCTATATTCAAGAATTCCACATTCTAGGGAATGTTATCTCAGAGGATGGAGTTGTAGTCGATCCAGATAAGTTAGAATCTGTGCTTTCATGGGAGCAACCCAAGAGTGTGACCGAGGTGTAGGGTTTCCGGGGATTGGTTGGGTACTACCGTAGAATTGTACCTGACTTTTCCAGAGTAGCATCACCATTTTAAGCTTTAACAAAGAAGGGAAAACCATTCTTAGGGACAGAGAGATGCCATCAATTTTTCTAGGAGCTAAGGCAGAGACTAATGAGTGCCCCCATCTTAAGGCTTCCATAAGAGGGCATTGGGTAAGTATTATAATGAGACACATCAAGGACCAGACTGGGATATTTCCTGATGTAGGAGTGAGCAATTATCGCCTACGTCTCACAATAACTGAGGAAACACAAGAAGAACTATGAAACCCATGACCTGAGTTAGAAGAATTGGTCTTTGCACTGATGATGTGGAGGAAATACATGATGGGTGAATGGTTTACTGTCTACTCTGATCACAAGATTATTAGGTATATATTCTCACAGAAGGAACATAACCTAAGACTGCGGAAACAGATCGAGTTACTCCAGAAAAATGACTTTGATATAGTCTACACTTGAGGTATGGAGAATGTTGTAGAAGACACACTCAGTAGAAGGTCTGTTTTACAGCTGCTGAGTGTAGTGACTGAGCATCTAGCCATGTTGCATATATCCATCATTGATAGTGATGTAGCAGCTTAACTCTATTATAGGACAGTCACTCCCCCACTCCTTCGTTATGTTAGGGAGACACAACTTGGGGGCGTTGATCGCAATCCTGACAGGATCATATATCCTTATGATAGTCTCCAGAAGGATTTTATGAAGGTGGGGAGAACATCACCCTTTTCATGGGACACACCATGGTAACATTGATGCTACAATAGAAGGTATTGAGGGAGTTCCACACATCCCATTTGGAAGTGTATCCTGGTGTGGAGAAGATGTATCAGGACCTGTGGCATTAGTACTGGTGGCCAGGGATGAAGAAAGTAGTGGCATAGTTTGTATCATGATTCCTAACTTGTCAGCAAGTGAAAGATGAGCATTAGTTTCAAGTAGGATTAGCACAAACACTTGAGGTGCAGTACTAAAAGTGGGATGGTATCTCCGTGGACATTGTGATAGGGCTACCACATACATCTAGGGGACACAATTTCAACTGGAAGATCATTGACCAACTCACCATGTCGGCCCAATTCCTACCGATCTGAGAGTAGGGATAAGTAGAGGGAATGGGATTCCTCTATGTACAAGAGATTTTTCAGCTTCACGGGGTTCCATCGATGACCATTTCTGATCATGATGCACATTTTATATCCTTCTTGTGGAAGGAATTCCCAAAGGCCTTCAAGACTCGGTTACTCTTGAGAACCTCCTTTCATCATCATACATATGGTCATATGGAGTGGACCATATAGACACTCGAAGTCAAGCTTCATGCTTGCATCCATGATTTTGGCCATATTTTGGAGGAACACATGCCATTGGTGGAGTTTGCATACAACATCAGTTATCACTACACCATTTGCAAGGCTCTATTTGAGGCCTTTTCTGGGCAACCATAAATATCACCTCTATGCTGGACAGACACTTGGGAGTCATTAATTATGGGTCCAAAGTTGGTACATGATACCACTAAGAAGGTTCTGATCATCCAAGAGGGGATGATGACTACACAGAGCTGGCATAGGTCTTATGCCAACCAGAGATGGAGAGCTTTGGAGGTTGTGGAGGGAGACCACATCTTCCTACATGTATCACCCAGATGAGGATTGCAGTGATTTATCTGGGGTGGAAATCTATCTCGGAGGTTCATCGGACCTTTCCAAAACCTTAGCAGAGTAGGCGAGGTGGTGTACAGCATGGTTCTTCCCCCATAGATGCACTAAGTACATAATTCATTCCATGTGTCGTAGTTGAGGAGGTACGTGCATAATCCATCGCATGTTATCAAATGGGTTGATCTGGACATTGACGATGGGGAGACCTTTGTAGAGTTCCCATTTTAGATAGAGGATCGATTGAATTGGGTCCTTTGTGAACATTCAATTCATCTAGGGAATGTTCGGTGGCAGCCTGGAAACCTCCAGGAGAGAACATGGGAGTTGGAGGCACAAATACATGCCTAGTACCCCCATTGTTTACCTAGTATTGATGTGGAATTCAGGGACGCAAATCCCTCAGGTTGGGAGAATGTAAAGACCCATAATTTCCATATATAATTTTTTTAAAATTATTTGGGATTATTACGAGTCAACGAAAATTGACGGCCTATAATTCTGATGCCCGAAGAGCTCAGAATATAATTTTTGAACTTTTTAAGGTATTTTTAGTAACTGTGTGAGTAATGATTTATATCTTTTGAACTGGTTCTCAGATTGAAAATCCAATAGCGCAGTTTAATTTTCAGCACTGGGTTTTTCTTTGGAAAAGCTTAATGTTGATCGGAAAGGGTCAGATGAAAAAGATAATATTTTGGACTTTACAAAAAAAATAAAACAACTCCATGAGTTATTTTATTTCTATCCTTGTAACTTTTTAATCATGGTATAGGGACCATGGTGTAATGTTATGCTTTAATTGAATTCATTTAATGACATGACCCTTGGGTTGCGTAACCACAACATTCGTTGATTTAATGGATCATTAAATTCTATTCATTAGTGAACCACATTACTAAAATGAATCATTGGTGAATCCTCTTGTCTATTTAAACAATGCATGGGAATGGGTTTTGGTGAATCACAAGAGAAACCTCTGATAAAGTGTCGGAGGCGTCTTCCACCAACCTAGAACTAAGCATTGATGATCGTTGTATAATTTTAACCGAACAATGACGGGCAACGAAAAACACCATCGAACGCGAACCCTTCTTCCCCATCCCCAGCATCTTCCAATGAGTTCATGGGAGGGGTTTTGTTTTTCAGGATTAATTTTCCATCTCATTTTGATGATGTTGAACTCTTCCCATGTTATGATGCCTTCGTGGAGGGCGTGGGCCGAACCAAACAAGGCAAGAACCCTCTGCCGATCTCGATGTTGATTTTGTTCTTCGTGGGTGACTGAGAAATGCGGTAGCAAGGTGGAACTGAGGGCCACGCAGTGTTAGTGGTGTCTCTGATGGCCCATAGGAACAGATAGGAAGAAAATCTGAATATTAGAGCTTCACTAGTGTCCCGTGAAATCTAGGTTAGCACGGCGGCACCGAAGACTGGAGGAGGTGACGACCGGCTCCTACCGGCCGTGAGATGGTGGCAGTGCCCGATGGTGCTGTGGCGGAGAGGGGTGGCCGACCATTGCTGGCCTTGTTGATGGTGGGCGGTGCGCCACGGACGCAATACATGGTGGATGTGGTGATAGCCAAGGGGCTACTGTGTAGGATGTGTCATGGCTCAGTGTCGCGGCATCGTGCCACGGTGGAGGGTAAAGGGTGGACTTGTGCCCGTAGGTCCTACCATTGAGTAGTCCATGCATACCGGCTAGGTGGATGGGTTCCAACTAGCCCTACTAATGGAAGATCTCGAATGGCTCAGCTGCTCGGGAGGGGAGTGGACCCACGCCCAATGGGCGGGCCATTCCCATCCAACGGGCCAGGTGGTTTCGCGACCTGGTGGGCCGCGCCTAGCCAGGTGGGACAGGACCCACCTACGGCCCAGCGAGCCTAGCCCTTAGCTAGCAGGCTATATCGGGCCCAGCCAGAATAGATCAGGCTGAGCCTAGACTCTTCAAGCCAAGCCTAGTAGGTTGGGTAAGGTTGGGTTGACCCGGACTGGGTTGGGTCAGTCCCACTGGGTCGGATCGGTCCGACCAGGTCAAACCTGACCCGGACCCATTAAGGCCCAGATTCTCTTGAAGGGCCATATCTTCTAAACTATAATTATGTTTGACAAACTATCTATGGTTCTAGGACCCTTATGATGAGGAGGTCCTTTTGAGATACTCTAGTTGAGTTTTCAAGAATGTTAGAGTATGACTAGGTTGGATCGAACCTGAATCCATCTCGGGCCTCAGTACTAAAATCCCTATAACATACAGAACATGTGTCCAATTTACCCACCTTATGTTGCATTAAAAACTATATCACATGGAGGTTCATCAAGATACTTATTTATTGGACTTCATGGAGGTTGAAATATGACTGATTGCCTAAGGAGAGGATCCTCTCAAAATCATGCATGATATGTGCGGAAATATAGTGTCTTGTTGTGATTTGATGAATGATTAATGATCATGTGTGGGTTAGTAGCTACTGATCCTATGTGGGTTATCTCTCAACATTTGTGTTTGGGTCAGTCAATACTAATCTTGTGCCATTCAGCGGTCATTGACCCTGTGTGGGTCAACGTATAAAGATCCTGTGTAAGTCAGCGCTCAACAATCCTGTGTGGGTGAGAGCATATCAATCCTATATGGGTCAGTGCTCAGTGGTCCTATGCGGGTCAGTGCCTATCGATCTTGTGTAGGTCATCTCTTAGTGATTTTGTGTGGGTCAGCGCATACCGATCTTGTGTGGGTCGTCAACAGAGCCTCCTAATAGAATTAGATTATCTATCTTTATGACTAGTCATCTGAATTTCTATACTTAAATTATTCTTGGTGTAAGTTTACTTTTTATTTATGCTTTTTTATTGATATTGATATTTGTGGGTTTTCATTTGTGGAATTCAAGGAGACTATTGGGGGTCTCGGGATCCCTACTGGGTATTTTTATACTCACCCCTACACAGAAATCACATGCACCACGTTGTGTCTTGTGCAGAAAATCGGAATCTTTGACAAAGGTTTGGGAGCCTGGACTTGATGGTATACAGAGGTGACTAATTGATGTGGAGAGCTACAATGACAAGGTGTACCTACCTATCAGGTAGGATCCTTCGTGGATGACCTCATGAGTTGTTTTTCCTTTCTATTGTACATAATTTTAGTTGGATTTGTATTATGTCCCATTCTTCTTCAGTTCACACTTTTACATTTGGTAGTTATATATCATCGTTTTCTCTTGTTCTGTACCTGGTCTGTGTGTTTTCAAGTTTAATGGAAATGCCTTCCCAATTTTTTTGGATATATCTTTCTGGTGCTAGTCGCCCACCCCTGGCCAATGGATGGGGGGCCTATGGTATTCATGGAACTGGCCCTGGGGGACTGGTTGTGAAACCTCGTCTGATGATTGAAATCCTGATTGAAATCTTGTAATTCCCAATGGGTGGAATTCTCTCTCCATTTTTTGGATCACAGATGATTTCTCTTACAAATTTATTCGTAAGTTTGGTGAGTTTGAAATCATGAACCGACGATTGATGTTGGGGAACAAATCATAGTAACACAATCTTATGTAGTTATATTACCCTTTATAACCCTTAGATATAAGTATCATATTAGTCTTTTCATTAAGGGGTCTCCAAATTCATGCAAAATCATATTCTAAACATCGTATCATCCTGTATAGAGAATGATATGATTGAACAAGGGTACTTTTGAAACCCAAAACATAACTAAGGGTTTTATCTAGGACCTCTTGAATGAGAAAAAGGATATATATTTCATGTATTTTCAGAATCTTTGGATTATAATATTCTATAAATATATATATTTATGAAACAGAATACACCATTCATGTAAAAGGTATGCCATACATACACATGAATGTTGTTTATGTTTTATTATCACGTTAAAAGAAAGAAAGAAAAAGACATATATGTATATGTTTATAAATTATCATTATAGATTAATAATTATGTCATATATGTAATATAATTTCACTAAACACATCCTTAACACATTCCACATAGTTTTTGAATTAATCAAATAACTTTGAAAGGGTGGTAGTCCACCCTTCCTAAAATGAAATTATCCTATTTATACACGATGGAATGTATAATGGTGTGTTTTAACTAAAAATTAAATAAACATAAATACATTATAAATAAAATATATATCACATATAAACATAGTTTCAATAAAAATTTCCACAATAAGTGACATTAAATGGAAAATGAACAATCATGTTTTGGTGAGGTTGTAGTTCTCCATGTACGTAAACATTAAGTTTGTTACCCATTAGATGGATGTTTGTGTTAGCATGGGTAGGAGATTTATCATAAAAAATTTATAGTATTTTGAGGGTACTTGTTTTTTTATACATGAATGGATGAATAAGAGTTTATGGTGTGGAAAATGGAAATAAAATTAAAGAACATGAAGAAGAATGTTACCTCTTTTTCAGGTAACTCCTTATGGTTTGATCCAAAGGGATTCCTTGGAATAATTTATTCAAAAGTATATTCTTATATGTTTAGGTTAAGGATTTTTATAATACATTTGGGAATATCATGATTGAGAAAAAGTTTCATGAGATGTGTGAGGAAGTGGGAAGAGATGAGGCTTTTTATAATAGATGAGTGGGACTCTTGTAAATTTTTTGAAATAAAATTCCACACAATTTTATTCCATGTAAAGTGGATCAAATAATCATCCAATTTATATCCATGTGATTATAGGGTCGATATATTTCCATAAAATTTATTTTAGTCAAATTTCGACATCATTTAGGCCCTTAATATTATGGTTTGGTCCTTAGTTAAGCTTAATTTTACCTTAATCGATATAATTAATTTTAAATAATTGCACTAATTTGTTTTGTCAAAAATTATTTTTACCTTATTAGAAATTATAAATTATCCTGATTCCAAAAATTTAATCCATTTCCCAATCCCAATCATATAAGTGTTAGAAATTATTTTAAATTAAATCCCATAATCTGGTCGATATTGTTGTGTTCTAACGTAAAATGTTCAAAAGTTTTCTATGATTTTATATTGATTTTCAATGAGAAATTGCATCACATGACCTAAATTGGGATTATTGATAAAAAATATTATAATTAAAATTTTTAAATAATTCAAAATGGAATTCACCCTTCTAAATAGATATGATGAAAAATGAGTTTTCCACTAAAATTTAGTATTATTCACTTTTCATTAAAAATAATACTTCATAAGAAATTTTAAAAAAATTAAAATAACCTAAATATTATGTTATTATATAATTTAAAAAGTTTATTTTTGATATATTAAATATATAAATGTGCAATTATTTGGACTTAATATGGGTTCTCCATCAAAAGGAGGTAAAAATACCTTAATAAATGTATAGGTTTTTAAGCATAAACATCGGTTTCTTCTTATATTATGTCTATAAAATCTATTGGATGAATGTATAAAATATTTTATTCACAATATAACATATATATTTAATTAATATCACTCACTTATTAGAATTAATTTATTTTACCAGGTAATCAATCTATGTTACAATAATAATAATTATTTTTTTTATTATTCAATCAGATTTCATATTCATTTCTAATTAATTGGTAACCTATGAATTAATCATATATTTTTGAAAATTATATATTTTAATATATTAACTAATTATTTTCATAACCACTAATTCAATGTCTATGTTATACATTATTATATTAAATTATAACATATTAGTAACATATTATTGTTTGTTAAAAATCTATATTTCCTATTACGCAACCCATTGAGGAAAAGTGAATATAGTGTGTAATGTATGTTATCCATAGTGATCTATGTACATCACATAAAGAATTATGTTTTTTGTAGTGATATATAACTTGGTGTTCTGTATAACAGAAGCCATACAAAGTTCTTTAATATTAAATAAACTATTTTCAATGTTCTCTGATCTGAAAAATCAGAAAAAAAAAATTAATTCAAAAAAAAAATCAACAAATATCATTTTCCTATATTCTACCACCAATGAAATGAATTTAAAACTTGAAATTACTCTCAATTATTAATGATTTAATAATTTTTTCTTTTAATAGAAACCAATATAGTGAAAATTAACACTAAAACATAATTTAAAAAAGAATTTTGGATCCATAATGGTTACCCAGAGTAACAAATATCCTGGTGTCCATGTAGGATATCTGAGTTGGAATGTGATGAAATGGACAAAGAAATGAAACCTAAGTATCATGTTCTGGATTAGAGTGATAGAGAACATGTTAAGGATAAATTTAACAATCGCAAAGCCATAAATATATGATTATTTAAAGGACCATTTGATTCATCAAAAAAGAAGGTACTAGGATAACCTCTTTGGTTTCAGGATCCTTTCCCAATGGTTGATTAATTTTTATGCTAAGTTATACTTACTTGATTTTAATCCCATTCATATGTAAATTTTTACCCTCTGGTTGTCCTTTTAAATATTTATACTTCAGCTCTCACACTAATAATTGAAATATAACATGTCATTCTTGATGTACTAACAGACCATTAGATCTATGATATGTCTTCTCATCTATCAATAGTTACCACCAAAACCAAGTTTTTAGGAAAGAAAATCCAATATTTATAAAACATCATTTTTTTAGAAAATACATTAATCTCAAAAACATTATTCATTGTTTAACTTAAAATTTCCATAGAGGTTTAACCTTATAACTGATCCAGAAAATAATTCTCCATTTTGTCCAAAAATATGCTCTTATGTTATACATGAAAACATTTTTTAAATACATGGGTTCATCCTTACACTGATAGAATATCAAATGCAATTTTATTATTCAAAAATACATATAGAGGAGAATATTCACTTAAAATTCAGTACAATATGAACAATAAAATTATCATTGGGATTATTTTCACAAAATCCCACATCAAATTCCAGACTATGGAGTTCCCCAATTATCCTGGTTCACATCATCCTTTTTGATTTCATATGACTTTACTTTTTGCCTTGTATTCATAGGTTTTGGGATATAATAACCATTATTGACAAATGGATTTGGATACCTTTTGGATAAATTCCCAAACTCCCTGAAATTTAAAAATAGAATTGTGGGAGGTTCATTATGTATTGTTTTGCCATTAATCACAAAATTAAATATAGTTTTCCAATTTCTTTGGGACTCATCCACATGATATCCTTACATTACACATATATAACATTTACTAGTCTCATTAAGAAAATTCCCTCTATTATTCTTTCCACTCATAGAGCATAAAGGAAGTCTCTTCTTCATATATCCATTGTTTTTAGATTGTCTTTTAAACATCATATTTATCTTCTTGTTAAATCTATTAGATTGATATGAAAATACAACCTCCATTTTAAAAATTATTTCATAACACAAAATAACTTTTTAGCTAATAATGTAACATATGGATGACTCTCGTCTGAGAATTGGCTTCAAGAGAAAAATGAACCTATCAACATTACTTTTCGGTTGGATGATAATTCTAGAAGAGTACCTCACAATTCTTGTATAATAATCCATGTAGGTACAGATGGATTTATTATTTTTATCTTCAACTCACAAAACACATTTTCCATCTTCCTATTACGGAAATAGATAATGTAATTATTTTATTATTTGTTCATGAGAACCTCCCAATACATGGACTCAATTTCATCTTGCTTCCTCTTATACCTCATTAGATTCCAACACCGGTCTACTTCACCATACATCCAATATATATAAAGAATGTATTTCACTTGTTCTAAACACTAGATAATGTATAATATCTTTTTAGTGGTACTAATCTAGTGTTATGGAACAAGTGGATAAAAATACCAACTAAAACAAGTTGAACGTTTCCTCATAAAGAACAGAACAAAATTTTTTTCCTAGATTTTGTCATTTGGAATTTTATAATTATTGATATATTCATTAAGGTGTGTGAGAATAATAGTGAGGTTTTTCAATCCATATTGAATATAACTAGGATTCTAAATAGATAAATCATATCATTATCCATCACGGTAACCAAGAACATGGTTTTTTTTGTTCCTCGCATTTACTAAAACAAAAGACATATAGTAGGAAACAATTATCATAGTGCGGAATCACATAATCAAGAATAAACAAATACATGATATCTAAATCTTGATATTTTTCTTAATCTATGACACTTTAGGTTTACCCTAGGTTATTCATAGATTACATATTTTTAAATCCATCGTGATGGTTCATGTAGATTTTGTTAATTCACAAAGAATATCCCCTAGGATTATCAAATAAGGTGTAAAGCAAGTCTCGTTTCTGTGTACCAGATTACCACGAGTCAGGCCTAGTTCTTCTTATCGGATTTAATACCCCTAAAAAAATATACACTAAATTTAAATCTATATTTTTTTCTATACATGTATTTATTTCGTTGAAACCACTTACTCTATATTTTACCCAAATTCCAAGACATTTTCCAATATTTTACATTATACTTATACTTATAACTAGACATGTTTTTAGTGTTATCACTAATTTCACCTCATTATAGAATCAGAGAGTTAACTAAAACTTTTCTCTGATAAAAATTTTAAAATCCATGTCTTAACATACATAGACATTAAATAACATTTCTGGAATACTTGAAAAATAAACAAGTAGATTCCTATAGACCATAATAGTTTAGTGGATTTAGAATCAAGGGAACATAAGAACTGGTACATGGGTGAGATAAATTATCTCCCAATAAGTAAATAAAGAATAGTACCCCACTTAAAAATATCATATATAAAATATGTCTTCATTACCTAGGGATGGAAAAATAAAAAGTGGTGAAATCAGATTCACTATAAGGGTGATCATGTAATATATATATGCATAAACATTCGCATAAGGGTATGATGACATGATTATAACATTAGAAGATAATAACCTACATTTCATATATCATAAAAATAAATCATGGAATAATGATCAATAGTTTTTAAGGCCTGAATGATAATGGTATCAAGACTATAATCTATGAAATCATAACATAGAAGTAAGGCATGTAATTTTTGCATACATATAAACATAGAAAATGAATGTCATGGCTACCTACCAATATTTTCATATATTTTTATGGATGGGACATGACCCATGTTCCAGCTTCAAGATTGGGCTAAAAACTCATGTAGCCCATTATTGTCGGGTTGGTGTAAAACCTATAAACCCTCTTACTTTCATGTCTAGGCTACAACCCATACACTTGGTAATTTTCAATATTTGGATACAACCAATGTACCTTATTATTTTCAAGCTCGGGCTACTACCCATGTACCTTCTTTTTTAAGGGATTGTGAAATAACCCATGTACCTTCTTGTTTTTTTGGAATGGTCTACAACCCATTTACCTTCGTGTTTGTTAGGATGGGATATAAACCATGTACCCTTTGAACTCATATACAATTTATAAATACCCAATTCATAGGAGGTATATATAGGCCACCCTATCACATTACAAAATCATACATACATGTTTCAGATGATAAAAAGCATGAATCGTATCATGAACTATATAAATTGATGGGTTTTATAATAAGAAAGCATAAATCATGAAATTAAATGTGTATCACTAAAATTTTATCAGATCCTATCCTATTGAAAAAATATTGGTTTCCCAATCATTTCAATAAATCATATCATGTGAAAAGAATAATGATTCAAAAGAAAGTTACCTATGGAAAAGAAACTATTTTCATAAGAATGATTCAATAAAAACATAAACCATCCCCAAAATAATATGAATGGAAGATTGGATTATTTCTTATTAGGGAAAGATTATCATCAACAAATTTCATCACAGATGGAAAATAAATTTGATATGTGATTTAAAAACATTTGTTAAGGAAAACAACCTTTCTTCTTCGATAAAGTAAATTTAAAATAAAAATCCTTTTGAATACCATTTTCATAAAAATAAATATAGGTATTGATAAATAATCGATGAAAAGATTATGAAAACCATTTTCCATAAGACTATATAATATAATCCTGAAATAATTTTGAAAACCATTTTCCCTAAAAATTTATAAATAAATCATGAAGTCTAATTAAAACCCATTTTAGGTAAAATTACTTTCAGAAATTATAAATGAATCCTGAAAACATATTGAAAACCATTTCATAAAAAATTCATCTATAAAATGAATTTCTACAATAATAGTGAAAATAATTTGTCAAAAATATCTTCTTAATATGGTAAAGGAATCTTGAAGGGAATATTGGTCATGATGGTGTATAAATATATAAATGTCGAACTGTCCTTTTTCCACCATAAAATGTTTATCTAGGTTCCCCGATCGTAAAATGATAGGAAGATTAATTATTAATAACACCTATTTTTAAAAAGTTAAAACATGAGTAAAACATTATTTCACATATCAAATCATAAAGATAGAATATTTTTTGTAATGATTTATAATACATTGTTTTGAAGGAATACAAATTTTTCAGTGAAGAGATGGTAATGTCGGGCATTCATAAAAACACATATATAACTATGATTATTGGAACCGATGATTTTCATAGATAATATTAAAACATGTTTTTTTATAATCCATATTGTGTTGAGTAGGGTTTTTGTGGGGAAAGTGGTCTTATAGTATAAGCTGAAATTCTTTATAAAGGTGTCATCATTTCCTAGTGTTTTCAAAATATTTACATTAAAATATTATAGAATGAAGAAAACTATTTTATAAATTAATGTTTCACTCAATAATGTAGGTGTATTTTAGTATTTCATACAATTTATGTTCTAGTATCACCTAATCCAAAAAAAACAATGGATAGAGATGCATGAAAGATCTGTTTTTTGAATGAATGACTGGTTTCTGCATAGAAGAGACATATGTGCCCAATGTGATGTCAAAAATGGTTTTATTTATAGGGAATGAATCTTAAATATAGGGTTGTATATGTATATACATATGCGCCTACCCTCATTAAAGACTGATAACATTACAACAATGATCAAGTTTGTCTTCCACATGAAGGTGTTGCTCATGGAAGAGTTATAGAAGGAAAATCATGCATGAAATGTGTTCCTTGAGCCATTAAAGATTAAGTGAAAAGTATAGCGTAGCTATGAAAAAGATAAGGGGTGACAAATATATAATGGTTGAGTAAAAGTCATCTTGCATGATAATCAAAAAAAATTCATGCAAGAGTGGGTGTTGCATGAATGTGCCAGTGTGTTCTTCTAGAATGTTTAGGAAATTAGATTTTTTAGAATTTATTTAAATTTCATCAATTAATTACCTCGATGTAAGAAGAGTCTCGTACTATAAAAGGATAAAGATTTAAATGAAAAATTATTTAAGAGTCCATAAAGTCGATAAACATAGTAATACATCACCCATGGTAGTGAGATAGGGGGAGTCGACGGTAGTGTTCCATGGGATGAAATGTGATATACATAAAATCTTGTGAAGTTAGGGTTATATGAACATAGTGAGAGTTTCTTAACTCTTTTTTCCACCACTAGAGAGGAATAGTAGATTTTGGTATGATCGACACACATTCTGCATATGCTCTTTATATTATCTCTTTATGGTGAACCATGATAAACTATTGTGTTTTCATTATATATGTGAATGTTTTGTTAATGATCAAATACATAATAGAGATATAACATATTCCAACCAATGTGCGTACAATATTATTCATATTAAAAGAGAAATATGACACCCTTATTCGCTCATCCCATCTTAGGGTTCTCCAGGGTCCTAAAATGTAATGTACGAAAGAGTGGAAAATGGTACCAATAGAAGAATATATAGATAATAACTAGACTAAAATAAAATTCATGATATTTCATATGATAGGGATCATAATATTTCATTAAATGATGAATTGTCATAAACAATCTCATGATGGGGTGAAATTGTTTCAATAAACCCTTACTACATGGAAACATTGAACTATACACCCCATGTAAGAATATGATATTAAAAGAAGCTTAAAATATGATTAAAATAAGGTAATTAATTATATATCAATTTAATGGTATTATACATACCTCATGTAAAAATAAAGGTCCCTAACATGGCATGTTTCCAAACAAAGGAAAATTGAGAAAACATTACCTTACTGATTTGGTAACATTTGAAACATAAAATCCATGAAATAAATATCCTAAAATGGTTATTTAAATACAAATAAATCTTTTTCTATTAATAATAGAACATATGCTTTGTAATTATACACCCCACACAAAAGTAATGGGTGGTGAAAAATCATGTATCTCACAGAAATAAAAATTGAGATGAAATTCACTTACATTGTGTCATGACTCACATTGTAGTCATTTAAACCTCTTATATAATAAATGAGATTTTATTAGAAATATTATATAGAACCAAATTTTTAACTCTAATAAAACATATGGTTTTGTTATGAATTTATATTACCAACTTTTTATCAATTTAATGATACACTTCTGGTAATAATCATTTTTTTTGGCTTCTGTCGAAATTTGTTATTTGTTTGGACCTTATTCAGATATCATGATTTAAATTATGTAAAAAAATATATAAATATAACTTTTATTCATTATATGTGTATTGTAATAATCTATATAATATAGAAATTTGAATTTAATTCCCCATTTATGGAGTCGGTAGGCCGTTCACATGCAAGAACGTTGTTTCCGTTTTATTGTCATACTGATAGATAGATAGAAAATGACAGATATGTATATATTTATAGAATATAATTATAGATGAATTATTATGTAATATTTATCATATAATTTCATTATACTCATCATTAATAAATTCCATTTAGTTTGTGAATGAGTGACATCACTTTGTGGGGGCGATAGTCCACACATCCTCAAACGAAATTATCATATTTAACCAAGATGGAATGAATAAAGCTATGTTCTAAATAAAAAATATTTAATAATAAATACATTATAAATATTATATATATATATATATATGTATTCCATCATAATTTCCACCAAGAGTGGCGGTAATGTAAAAATAAACCATCATATTTTTGTTAGACGGTAGTTCTCTATAAATGTATATAGCAAGTCTACTACCAATTAGGGGAATGTATTTATAAATGGCCAAAACCATAGCATAAAAATCCAATAATATTTTGGATATAGTATTTTTAATATAGAAATGGAAGAATAATGTTGTAGGGTGTATAGAATAAAATTAAAATAGAAGAACTTTTGGAAGAATGCTAACCTCTTATCCGAGTAACACCTTTTGTTTTGACAAAAGGGATACTATGAAATGATTTAAGTCCAATTTTATTGTTCTATGATGATGTTAGGTATTATTATAAGAAACTTGTTAAAATATTTTTCTAAATAAATTAGCATTATATGTGTGAGGAAGTGGGAGGATAGGATTACTTTTTATAGGGGAGGAGTGACTCTTATAAATTTTGGGAAATGGAATTCTATCCATATTTTTTCCATGTAAATTTTATTAAAAAAAGGAAAAAATAAATAAATTTTCATATATGGTATAAATATCAATATCCAATGGATTTAGGAAATGTTTCTTGGTAATTTAGGCCCTTATTATTAATGTTTAGTCCATTGTTATTTATAATTTTACCTCAATTGATGTAATTAATTTTAATTAATTTCATTGATATTTTTAGTGAATATTTTTGTTGACCTTATTTGAAATTATAAATTTTTTTATTCCAAATATGGAATACTTTTTTACAAATTCTAATCATATAATAGAATAAATTTATAAAAAATTTAATCATGTAGTCAGTTCGACAATGAAGGTTTTAAAAATAAAAACGTTCAATTGTTTTCTATGTTATTTATATTCAATTTTATTGTGAAATTAATTCTGATTAACTAAATTGGTTATATATAAAAAAATAATATATAATAATACTGATATATTAATTAAAAATTTAATTTAACCATATAAATAGATTTGATGAAAATCAGTTTTGAACTAAAATTCTGTATTTTCACTATTCATTACAAAAATGAAACAATATAGAAAAATAAAAAAAATTACCCTAACCAAAATGTTTTGTTATAAATTTAAATATTTGTTTTATTATTAAATATTTAATCTATAAATGATCCAAAAATTGGATTTAAAATGGGTTCTCCATTAAAAGGCCGTAAAAATGACTTAATAAAAATATGAGGTTCTAAGAAAAAAATTTTGTTTGTTCTTATCTTATGTATATCAAATATTTTGGAGGAATATCAAAAAATATTATTGAAAATATAAAATATATATTACATTAAAATCACTCACTAATTATAATTCGTTAAATTTATTAGTTTAATAATAATTTGTGACCATAAAAATAATATTATTTTCCTTTATATTAAATTGGTTTTTGAAGTCATTATTAATTAATTGGTAACCTATGAATTCAACATATATTTATTTATAAATAATATTTTAATAGATTATTTAATTTTATTCATAACCTATAATTCAACAGCATGTTTATATGTTATTATATTAAATGATAACATTTTAATAATATATTATTGTTCGAAAAAAATCAGTATTGTGTGTTACACATGCCATGATGAAAAGACAATCCTGGGTGTAATGTATGGTATCCTTGGTGTTCCATGTAGATAATGTTAAATATTATGTTTTCTACTTCATTATAACAAGGATTTGCATAAAATTTAAGCGATACATAGTGCATTAATATAAAATATACTACTTTAAGTTTTGCGTGAAATGAAAAATCAGTAAAAGATCAAATTAATTTGAAAAACAAATAATTCAAAACATCTCAAGCTATTACAATAAGATGATATACCAATGTAAAATATTTATTTATACTTCACCGAAATCAAATTTTTCAAATTAAAATCCCACAAAGAGAAGAGAAATTATAGGCCCTTATAGTCTGTGTATACAAAAAACCTTCCACCAAAGTGATAATTTCACCAACACTTCATGGAATATATCAAAACATGAAATTTGATGAAATTAATTGTGTAGTTCCACTCACAGGGTCACATAGAAAATTACACTCTAAATTATTACCCTTTTAGGTCAACTCTATCCTTGATGAATCCCAACTGGAGAAGTCTTTGATGAAACATCGATAATATCCACCTAACCAAGGAAACTCTTTATATCGATGACATTCCATGAACATGATCAAGACATAATAACATCTAATTTTTCTAGGTGTAGGGAAATATCTGACTAATAAATCACATGGGAAAGAAATATTATCCCTTGAATACAGATTTTTCACATAGAAATTTTAGCATATAACTGATGTTATCAAGGTGTAATCAATACAACCTCATGGTTTTTATCAAAAATGTCATAGGACATGGAACATATCAGGATATAATATATCAATACAATGATAATAGATAAATTACTTAGCTGTGAAATACTATTTATGATATCTATGAGAACTACCATATAATTTTATAACTCAAATGGAATGAAAATATACTAATACAGTCCAAACAAACTCCTAAATAATATCAAGGGAGTATCATCTTCTATGACCTAAAGTATATGACATCCATAATGATGATGGAACTTAGAGAACCACTAGGATCCCCATAATTGAATTAATATATCTTCAGTCCAGGGTGATGAAATCATTTTTCTCACAATTAAATCATTAAAGTTCTTTTATTCCACACAAATTAGTAGGATAAAATCATTGTTTTTTAAAACAACACTAAATCACCCGAATGGAATGTGATTGATTAGATAAATCCAAAAACCTTTAATTACACCAACTTATCCTTCCAATATCACAAATGAGTTGGTTCCATAGAATTATGAGGAATAAATATCAGTTACCCCATAGAATTAATCTCAACTTAAAACTCAATCCTTGTATCTAAATAAAGACCATATAATTCATCTGGGGAAATGTCTTCAAAACGATACACCATTAGAGGAAAGGAAGATGGATTCACTACCGATTTTGCAGAAAGAGTCACGATTACTTATAATTTTGTGAATAAATTTATTTGAAACTTGTTTAGTATCATCCTTCCTAATGTAAAATGATACCCACCAGTCCATACATACCTCTCTATTCTAGGGATGGTGAATGTCATACATCTCTGAAAATAGTTGATAAAATCCTAAAAAAATTTCAACTGATCAATTTAAAATAACACATAAAATTTATTCATCTCCATGATCATAAATTCACATATATTTTATTAGTTTTAATCAATAAATGGATACTTGTAACACCCCAAGCTTCCACGGTACTCTTCTCTTTGAATAATACAATAGTGTGTGTTGTACGCAACATTGAGTTCTAACACACCACAACCAATCAAACAAGCCGCTATGAATAGTAATACCCACTTTTTAAAATTTTATTAATTTTATTTTTCAAAATAGACATCATTTTTGGATTCGGAATATCAAAATTATCCAAGGGTAAATTTTTGGTATTTTTCTAAAAACTTTCAATTTTTGATGAATTGTAAAAAACACTGAGTTATTATTTAAAACCAAATTTTTATTTTAATAATTATTTTTTTTATTTAAATTTATTTTATGTAAAAATATATACAAAATACCTATATAAGATCAATGTAATTCATTGGAATAATTTTATAATGAGTTTAGATATAAAAAATTTTATTTAAACTTTTTACCGACTTTTACCCACCTCCTAGGAGCTTTTGCAAATTTGTATAAAACATAATTTTACCAATTATATTAATTGAATTTAAAAAAACTGAGATACATGGTTGAAATCATTATGTAAAATGTGGTTCAACAAGATAAAAATATTTTTTGGTGAACAATAACTTTTTACTTTTATTTTCCACGGTTAAAATTAAATAGGGTAATTAAGGGTAAAACTGATTTTATTATCACACTAACACATGTATTAATTCTATTGGATAAGTGTTATTCGACCATAAACAACCTTAGTAATAAAATAAGAACATCTTTGGTAAACTTGGATTAGATTTTGACCTTTATTATTATTTAATTCAAAGAAGAGTTAAAATAGTTAAAATCAAAGTTTAACAACTAAAATTTTTTTAAAATAGGGTTACATATAAGATAAATTTGACTATAAATATTCATTAGAAATATAAATATATTTCATACATAATGGTATTTTATTTATATCTTTTATACATTAAATATTTTAATTTACTAATGACACAATGATGATGCAGTAATTACCTAATTAATGAAATATTCAAATAAATGAAATTTTAAATACCCAAATAAAATTAAATTAAGACTTTTGATGAATTACAAGAATTTAATAGGTTAATATGACATTTTATGATTGATTTAATTAACCTTATTCGATGAAATCATGCTATTATAAATTTCAAAAAAATCAAATTACCAAATAGCGTCAAAATCGACATAAAAGAGTTTTCAAAACAAATATTATATTATTAATTGATATTATATTCCTAAAAATCTGAGGCTCATCCAAATGACTTAGATAAGGTTATATATATTAATAATGAACCACTTGGGATTCTTGTGGATTGTTGTAGTATTTTTATTAACCATATAATATAAAATTACAAAGAGACATGGTAAATGTCAAACTATTTAACTAAGAGTTAAATATAAATGATAAGGTTAATATGGAAACCTAAACCTGTTTAAATTAAATTGGTCGAAATTATTTTACCTGATCCCTACCCTAGCCTCAAAATAAGTCACTTTGGATCCATTATAATCCCAATATTAATTTATTATAAAATAATATTTTAAGTTTTTCTTATGGTGCCCCTCACCCCTATTATAAAAGGACACTCCCCTTTACCTCAAATTTACACCTTCAAAGCCATTTAGATCAGAAAAACCCTACCTATATATCTTCTAAACTTCCCAAAATTCATCCTAGAGGCCTTTCTTTAGTCATAAATTCAACCTAAGGAGCCCTTTTGATCAAATCAATAAGAACTCGAAGAAGAGGTAATAATTTCACCACCCTCTATAAAGTTCTTTTCTTTTTCCACTTCTTCATTCCTTGTTATTTCCATTATAAAATAATAACTCCAGTATCTTATATATAATTTTATGTTATTATAAATAAGTTACAACCATATTAGTTATTTTATCTATCCTATGAATGAAAAAGTCACCACACCTGCGTACGTACATCTTACCGTCTCCACGTCTTGGTGTAGTTTGTTATTCAAACATTTCATCATTTGGATAGGTACAATAATGAGAATAAATGATGTAATTAATAAATATGACATTTTAATTATTCTTTATATATAATATACCAACCAATTATATATGATTTTAATATCAAAATAATGATATTGTCGCTCGTGCGTATGTACAGACTACCGTCTCCACGAACACGATGAGATTCATTCCCCATCGCTTCCATCCAAGAATAATTTTTATTTTATGATTAAAAATAATATTTAAGGACTTGTTATCATTTTGGATATGAATAAGATATAAACTATCCATAACAAACACAACTTATGTAAAAAACCTATAAAAGAAAACGAGTAAGTTAACACCCGAAACGACGATAATACTAAAATATTATTAACAAAGTAGTATTAGAAGAACATATAAGGTACCAAAATTATGTATATGGTTCTTGTATATTTTAATAAAAAAAATTAACTATTATACATGAGATTAACATTCCATCGACTAAGGAAAAGTTTATGGTAAAGATTAATTTCACAATCTCTTTATTATCTGAGGTTGTTTTATACTTGAGTATCTACTGGGGCCTCTTTATCATCCACATCCATGTTTCATAAAAATGTATTCGAAAACATTTTTACTATTTAATAGACAATGGTTAAAATTCATTTATACCCTTATTTGGCCTTATACATTTTTGAAAGGAATCTTTCCATCATTTTCCAAACAAGTTCCTTTTAACCTTTTCGACAATATTAAGTTAAGAATGTATTTTTAACTTATACGGAGGGTGCGACTATTTTCTGCCATTATAACAACATCTAAGCTTCCATTACAAATATTATGAGAATATTTTGAAAAATAAATGTTTTAATTTATAATTAAATGAATTTTGAATGATTTCAATATAGAAAGAGATATTTATGTAAAAAGGTTTTGATTTCATCCATGTCAACATCCTTTGATGGATTATAAGTTGGTTTGAAGATAATTTATTATGACACAAAAAATCCATATCGTATTGAAGGATTTGTGATATGTTTGAATGTGGATGTTTTATTTCATACCATTCATGGTTTATTGATAATGTATTGACATTACATATACTAGTTTCAATACACATGTTTATGTTATGTTTAATCCTTTTCATATGAGAAAACCATTGAAAATAGTGAGTGATGGGTGGAGCCTACTATAGATCCTCGATGCATCGGTAGGTCTAATGAGACAATATAATGTCTTGGAACAAGGCCTTGACAAAATATTATTGGTAGTCTTGTCACAAGGCCTTGAATATGTGGTTATGAAAGTCCAGTATTATGCATTCCATTATTATGAAAGTGGTTATTGATATTTCATGTGATTATTCGACTAGTAGAATTTATGTGTGAAAAAGTAAATGGGATTAATTGATTTTATATTTTACATATATTTCTGAAGTTCCAGTTTAAAAGGATTTTGTTTTAGTTATACATTTCCTTAAATATTTATGCTTATTTATGAAAGTTTCCCCTATATTTTTATCCTTACTGAGCATCTGAGCTCACCCTTTCTATGTTTTTTTCCTAGGATGTAAAGATGTATTTTATGACTGACTTGTAGGGATAGTCTGAGGGGATATGAGTGTGGACTATGGAGACTATGTTGTTATATTTTTTCCTTTATGATGTAATTTAAGACTTATGAATGTATCTAGTATTTCCAAGACTACTAAACTAGTCGGTCATTCGAGACTTGATCTTTTGTGATCATGGAAAAGATATGTAATAATGTACCAACTCTGGGTAACTGTGGTTGGGGAATTACAATACTCTTGAGAAAACAACATACTATCAACTTACATTTAGAAATATCTATCATGATAAATTAACTTAGAAGAATACACAGATATTAAATCTAATCCAGTAATAAATTCAGAAGATTTAAATCAGTGGAAAACACTAGTATCAATAAAGGGAGTCTATAGGTAACCAATCCCATTACTATAAATGTATATGTACTCTCTCCACTATGGGCTAGAACCTCATCCATGGCATAAATCCTTCCAGTCCCAGAGAACGAGTAGCTTGTGTCATTGATATTTGTGATGTTTGGTTTCTTTATTGAGGGCCTCTTCCAATATATTTACATGTGGTCCTTTAATATATACCTAGAATAATATAATGAAATTTATGATGTTATATATAATTTCTACATCAAATATATTTCATTGGTGAAATTTTACATGATGCACTACTATTTTTCTTTCATCATTAATCATAGAACCTGGTCGACCTTACACCCATGGAGGTTGTAGAAGAAATCATACACTATCCATCCTACAGCTACCTTGATATATCTCACCGTAATTCTTATTACTACTACTGAAGGATTCACCAGCTTCCTCCCATGGAAATACATCTGTCAAATCACTATTAGTTGTAAGAAAATTTTAACGCCATTCCTTCTCTATCTAATTATCGAATGTTTGGTCCACATGATGTAATTTTACAAAAGTTCTAGAGCTGAATATACTAACATATTTTTTGATGTCTGAATAAACCCCCCCCCCCTCGGACATCCTATACTTCTATGTACCATTCCCATTCAAAAGAGGATAAATGATATGTATATTATGGAAACATTCCATGTAAGAAGACAAAGTTATCTTCTCTTTTTTCATCACTATAATCTACTAAGGTTAAACCAGATTTAGTGTGCTGATGAATATTTCTTCAAAGATCATCTCCTTGATAGCCTCTAAAGTAGTACATTAATTCTTTCCTACTCACCCCATGACATCCCAATACTAATTGGATAGTTCCAGATTCATAAAGGCTATATGCATCACCATTATATCCATGGGAGTCTCCGACCTTTCAAAGATTCCCTCTATGAGAGCAACTTATATATTTTCATCCTAAGGACCACCAGTGGCTTAGAACACTATCGGGTGCTGGAGATGAATTTTTCAGTAATAGTCAGTCATTATACATTTTATGAATTTGAGTTGGGGTGGTTTCACAACATAAATCCTAGGAGTAGGTGTGGGAAAATGATCAGGTGAATCCTCCTTTATGACCTATAATGAAAGGAGTGTGTCATCATGAATAGGATAAATAAGTGATCTCTGTATTGGTATTTTTTCATAAAATGAAAAATGAGTTATTTGAATTCTGGTAACCACTTTCTTAATCGTTTTGGAGGATTATATAGAGAAATAATAGGTTTTACTACTCACACCTTTACTAGGAGGCTACCTACATCATGAAGTAAAAACCCTCATAGTACTACTCAAATAACCACTTAACATCAAATTAGTCACAATCATATATATATATATATATAAAACAAAAAAACATGTATAATTTTTTCTAACTAATACAACATATATATTTCACAAAAAAAAACATTGATATATCACTCAACAATGACTACTACTATGGATTGAAAAGATAAAATAGTCAATAGATTATGTTAAATAATTATTATTACATAATAAAGTAGTTATATCTATGGAATTTGATCCTACATTCACACTCCTGATTCATGAACACACACAAAACTCAAAAAACTATAGAAAATGACATCATTGGAAACTAAAATTTATATTACACACGAGCTTGATGGATTTATGGAAACTCTTCTACCTAGTTCTCAAAAAACATGTATCATATCTATCAAAACTCAAAAATAAAAGAATTAAAGGAACTATACGCCTCATATAAAACATTGTAAGACTCTGAAACAATCCTCTAGGATATAGCCTATGTTCATCATAACATCATGAATACTTCCCCATAAGAAAGAGCATGCCAACTAATTATGAGTTCGTAAAGTATGAAGAGAGACTATAAACTTGGAAATCATATTAATTATAGGTTAGTATAACATAAATACATTAAAAAATATCACAATTTAAGGGTTAAAAAATGCTTCAATAGATGTTATGAAATTTTTTGTAATTATATTCATTGATTCCCAAACATAAAAGGTCAATGATTATATCAAAAAAAATTGAAAATAATCATAAAAATTAAGTATTATAAAAATTATCCTAACTATGTCCTGGAAAAACATCTTTCTCATTTCTCTAAGATCTATAGAAACAAGTGGTAGGTTAATTCCAATTTATAGAAAACACAATCATGGGGTCTTCAAATGGACCAAGATGCATGTGAAGGGTGTAATTATAAACATAATATGATACCACCAATAAAAAGTTATCAAATGTAGAAAACTATATAAAACTGTATGATATGATGAACTGAGAATTCAGAGAAATGAATATTACCAATAATACATCAAGTGAATGTTCCCTGACCAGGCTCCTAGGAACCCCAACCATAACTACTTTAGAATTTTTTGAGAAGTTTATCACGGTAATATAACAATAAATTAGATAATTCCAATAAAATATATCTACCATTAAGGAAAATTATTATTACCGCCTTTAGGAGAATATATGTCCTCCTTTTAGGAAAGGGCTTCCCATTACTCATTGGTACCTACATTCTAATGATGGTATGAACACTTAGCACAATAGTTTAGTTTATATGTTCCGAAATGAAAGGATGTTACTCATCGTTAGATCACACCAACATATCTGTAAAACCTTTATATGGTGATATGGAGTTCCCTTTTTCGTGAAAAGATAAATATATGAAGATAATATGCAATGTGTCACCAATTATTCATTTCTTCAATACTCTCCCTCTAAGGAGTCATCTCTATCAATCATGGAAACCTTTCAACCTGAAAACGAAAATGATATTCCCATAGATTTGAAAAAACCAAATATAAAATATTATATACTATTGAAAAATATAAACACATGTAATATATATGCTATAATGTATTATCAAAGTAATGAACAACATATAAAGGATTATACAAACCAAACCAAGGAACTGTAAATAGAATAGGTTTTAGTATGCACACACACACAAAAAATTTGATAGTTATAAAACATGGGTATCATGGGAAATGAATTAACACACAAGTGATCAAACATAATACTTGGTTTATTAATAATTATCAAATTTCATATCATGCTAAAATTTATTTATATAGCCTCTATATTTTATGGAAATTCCTATATAATGGTTTCCTATGTCGACATCATGGTACGTTTAGTATATTGTCCCCAAAATAAGATCACTAACAGAGTCCCTAAAAACTATCTCACATATTACATATGAGTTCTGAAAAATAGGTTCTTGGATAGGATAATCAAGCATATAAATAAATATATTATCAAAGAAGAATTAATCAAGGGAAACATCATTGAGAAATCATAGAATCCCAATAATCTTAAATAAATTTAGTTTTTAAAAAGAAGCTAGGAATACCGCCATTCTACACAATATAAAAAACCATTGTCTAAAAAAAGATCCTTATTACATGATTTTTGAAGAAAAGATACGAATTTGGTTAGAACAATAAATAATCATATGCTATCTCCAATGAATCTACACAAAACATAAGTACCAATAAAGGCAGACAAACTGAGGCCATAAATCAATAAAAGTAATGCAAATATCAATCCAAACCAAGAATAAATCATGACTCTCATAACATCTACAATATCAATCAAAAATATCAATATAATTCATTAAATGACCATTCTATTAGTGGGTAGACGATTTTGGTGTCTTAATATGTGGAAAATGGTTGGGGACAGAATTAATTTTCCTCTCATTTAAAATATACATGGTTTGAATAAATGACATGGATGATTAATAGAGATATAATACAGAAGATTCTAATTCATCTATTTAAAAATTACCATAATTTCCACTATTACCTAGTCCATGACCTACCCCTAACCATGGTGTTATTGAACACTTAGCACTACACAGTCATCCCTATGATTTAATATAGAATCACATGCAATTTTTCCTCAGCATGGACTCCAAAATGGGCCCAATGAGGTCTCCCAAGCCATTTTTATAGGGTTAATCCTTGATCATTAAGGCTTGACCATGACCGTGCTAGCCATTTCCACTTCCTATATTCATAGAGGAAAACTATGGTCTAAAATATCATATTCCAAAACTATTTTTTATGATGTTTTGAAAATAAAAGTCTCCTGACACACAAATAATCCACTGAAATTACAAAAAACATCACCAACAAATTGTCTCAAAACAAAAATATGTAGGGTAAAATTGAAAAAAGACTTTACATGCGTGAAAAAAAATCTCCATGAAATTACATATCTTGGGTATGGAACATAAGTAAATGTATTGTATTTATATAGAAAAAAAACATAACATCCATCAAATTATTATGTCCTTTTAATGAATAATATTAAATAAATTTTATGATTAAAAATACATTTTCCAAAAAAAATTCCTTTTTATGAATTACTATATGATAATTAATTTTTATCACTTTTAGAAATGGAGACATATAAATTTGATTTTATATTTTGAATCAACCTGTAAAAACATGGTAGTGATAATTTGTTTAGACCAAATAATAATTTAATGAAAAAAATCATAGTTACCATGGTAGAAGTAAAAAGGTTTTCTTTCAGGGATATTTTTTATGTGTAATATATAATTATCAATTTAAATAAAATTTATTATTTTTTAAAATATTATTTTAATATAATATAATTTTTCAATGATATTATGTATATATTAATTATTATTTGATTTCAAATAATATTTGAAACAATTAATTATAAAAAATTAATTTTTTTAAATAAAAAGTTTTATATAAATATTTTTATTTCAAGTAAAAGTGTAATTTAACATATATAAAAATAGTATTAGATTAAATGGATTTAAAATTAATAATAATAACATCAAAATAATTTAGTAAAGGAAATATTTTATTTTTAGTAAAAAAATAATTACCAATGTAAATAATTGAATATGTTAGAAAAGGATAAAAAGAATAAATTTACATGGATAAAAATATGTTTAACTAACATAATCATTTTAAATTATTGAATAAAATTGTTAGAAGTTTTATTATAAAAAACAATTAACACAATGATCTCTATACATAACATCTAAATTATTCCATCTTTATCCTTCACTAAACTTATGTTCCCAAATAAATTTCCCTCATTTTCACTTATGAAATAAGTTTTCCAATACCCCTTCAAAACCTCAAAAAAAAATTCACCATAATATGAAATATTTACTTCCGTAACAATCCAATATTATATTTGGTAAATTCAAAGTATTGATAAAATTTACTGATTCATTTAAATCCTAGAAGGCTTCAAAAGAGATGATACAATTTCTTCTTCATAAGAAAAGGATTATTATCCATATTTTCTATTATATTCATGTAATAAATAACAAATTTTCTAAATTATCATGTTATTAACACATAAATGAGATCATTATTCTCATGAAATAATTATATTATAGATAAATTAATTTATAATCACACATTTTCATTTATTATAACATATTCTTAAATGGGTAAGTTTAAGATCTTAATTGGGAGATGCTATACACTTTTATCGCGGATGGTTTTGCAAAAATATTTTATGGTATGATATTATATTAATAATTAAATGTTACATTTTTTATTAAATTAATATTATTTTTTAAATATATATTAATATACTATCATTTGTTAAGAGCATTATCGATTTCATCTTTAAGAGCCATACCGTAAATTCCAATTTAATTATCATGGATAATTATAAATAATAATGGAATTTATATTGTAGGAAAATAAATAATTAATAAATTAGGATCTCATTAAAATATAATGGTTATGAATATTTTACATTTTGTTTTTGTGGATTTCTTTTAAATTTTTTGATCAACATGCCCTAAAAATTTTGAATAGTGTGGAAGTGCATTGGAGTTCCCATGAATATTCAATGATGATTGGGTTACATCAATGACTGATCAATGCTCAGAAATTAGATTAAAGTGGTTATTTTATAGTGTTTTTTTTGGATTAATTTATTGTCATTTGATTTAATTGTTCAATAATTATCCATTTTAATTATAACTAATTTCGACATGATCATACTTCTTAAGCAATGTGAAAGAGATTCCTGAAGATTCCACATTGTTTTATCATTTGGATAAAGAAGAGTGACATCCATGAAAAATGTGTATTAATGTATGAGGAGTTTTAATTGATGAAAACAATGAGAAAATTAATTTCCATGAAGAAAATTTATAATGATTTTTTGAAATCTATGAACGAAATAAAATACATTTTTATTTACCATGTATATCATGCTGAAGATGATATATGGTTTGGTTGGGAATATTATACATAGTATTTTCTATGTAAATAATACAATGGGCCTTATTAAGAAATTGTACAATCCAATTCCTCCCAAGTACACTTTAATTACAATATATGGGATCCTAAGGATTATCTATTTAAGAAAACCCATGAGTGGGAAGTCAAAGTGTAAAGGGAGAAAGGAGAAGAAATTTTTTCACTAGTAGTCATGGGGGTGTGTATTTGGGTTAGCAGGTACATAGTGGGCCATGTTGTTAATCGGTGGCATGATGGAATAGTGGTGTGGACCTATATTTAATTATTCTGAATATAAAGTCAAATAAGATCTATTTTAGTGGATATATATGCAGAATAGTTATTTGATTTGGGAAAAGTGGGTTATATGAAATTTGTCCTCCATCTAAAATATAATGACTTAATGAAATATTTTTGATGCATTTGATCTAGAATTTTTGATCAATACATTATAATAATCCACCTACAAAATTTATAGAAATATTATATTCATCGGGGATGAAGTTCAGCCCCCTTAGATCGATTAAATTGTTTCATTTGGGAAGAAGTGGTACATGGCAATAAAAGAGAATACAAAAGAAAATAAAAAGATGAATGTAATGGATTCAGGTGGTTCAATATGATTTTTATATCCATTAGAGAAAGGGGAATATTTATTTATTCTCAATGTATATATATGTAGATAATCATTATGATTACTATTCATGGGATTCTGATATAATTTTATAAAGGAAGAAAGTAATATTTCTTCATCTTGTTCTCTGTATAAATATACCCTTGAAATCTCCTCCTCATTTCCAGCTACATCAAACACAATAATTATCCATCAAAGGATACTGAATCTTCATGATGATATAAGATCCATCCTGTGATTTATCCCCTTATTGATAGTGGCTTCCAAAAATAACACCCTCAGGACCAACTTCTAGTAGAAGCTAGAACCTTAGTCTCTTTGCAGATGTGGAGCTTCTCTTTTAGTATAATCCTTTTAATCATGTATCCCCCATTATCATTAGTGTGAATTTTTGAAAATTTATTCAATAATTATTCTACCACATTTAAGATCAAATGATATCACACATTGATGTGTTTGGACCTAGATGGAAAATTTTGGTTCTTGCTTATATGAATTGTGCTCTGACTATCAAAATAGAGAATATAATTCTCTTCGCTCTGTCCCAACTCCTATAAAAACATCATTATTGACAGAATATCTTTGTTACCCTCAATGACCAGGATATATTCTAATTCTGTTCAAGAAAAGGAAATGATCTTATAAAAATATTATTTCCCTAAGACTTATCCCCACAAATGATATCGGGTACCTGGGTATGGATTTCCTCGTGTTTATATTGCCAACCATATCAGCATCTTTGTATCCTTCCCAAACATTTTAGTCAGTTCCAAATCATAAAAATGAATGGATGTACCTTGCTGATATCTCAATATAAATTTGGTCAATGTCCAATTATCTGTTATTTGATTTGATAAACATTTTATAAAAATGACAATAGTGTGAGAAATAATTGGTTTAGTGATTACCCTAGATTACATAAGACTTGCAAATGTTACCTGATAAAGAACTTTTTCCATTTATTATTCTTCCTCCGTAGATGATGGACTCTGACTTTTTTAAGGTAAAATGAATCTCAATTTATGTGATATCTAGTTTCTCCTTTCCCATGTGGATTATTTCAATAACCTTCTCAATGTACCACTCATGAGATATCCAAATCTTGTGATCCCTCTTATCATGATTAATAACCATACCAATAATTCGAGTAACATCTCCAAATTTTATCATTTCCAAAGACTTTTTCAACTCATTAATCCACCATTCCATCATGGTAATATATCTTCCAATAATATTAATATCATTTAGATAATGAAATAAGACAATTAATTAACCATCAGAAAATGATTTTATTAAATCGTAGCGATCAACAGTCATTTTATTATACTCAGTTTTCCTATGAAGGTGTCAATTTTTTCTACAATTTACTCAGTACCTTTTCGAAACCATAAAAAATCATATGTGTTCACACAAGGTGTTCTTTACCTTCCACCTAAAATCATTCAAGACACTCTATTTATATCTCCCCATCAAGATCACCATATATGAGAACAATCTATACATCGAGTTTTTGAACATCTGGGTTCAGACTACCTACCAATCCAAGAACAACATTGATTGAAGGAATTATAAAAATAGGGGGAATTTTTCAAAAAATTAAATAAATATTTATAACTGAATCCCTTTATAATCATTATAGATATGTATCCCAGTTTTGAGTAACCATCATCCTGTTTGAATCTATACACCATCTTGTTCTTGGGTTTCTTATATCCATGTGGTAACTCAACCAAATAATATGTTTGGTTCTTGTGTCTGGATCTCATCTTCTCTTCCATAGATTTCTTTCGTTACACCATGTGTAGACTCATGATCGCATCATCATAACTGTCTTGATCTCCCCCCTTAGTAAGTATCACATACGCATGTTCTGAGTTTCTAAAACTCATTTTTCCATCTCTAGTGGATCTTCTCACCTGCACTTCAGGTGGGAGGGAATCTATTATACAAATTATATGATGAATACACATTGGTATATTTAGATATATTAAAATGTAGTGTTATATCACTAATTTCTGGTATCTCTCTCTCATTAGTTGATACTAATGGTTGTATAAATGAATCTAAATTGAATGAAATTTCCTAAAACTAACAATTTTCTATATTTTATTGCTTCTTAAAATATTCAAGTGTCTAATCCTCAAGAAAAAACAAATATAATCTTCTAAATATCCTCCTACTGATAGGATCCAAGAGTGAGCTTCCAAAATCCTCAAGAGAATATCCCAAAAAGTTACATTGCTTTCCTTTTCCATCCAGATTCTCCCCATCATCATTTAGGATGTGGAAAAATGCCCTATAGCCAAATACTTTTATGTTTTTTATAATACACCTTTAACTATCCAAACAAATTATAGAACATCATAGTTCAGAGTAACTGATGGGGAAAAATTGATAAGACAAACTATAGACCTTATTTCTTCTCTCTATAGGATCTTTGACATATTATCATTACATAGGATGCACTTGACTCTCCCAAAAAAATTCATTTCATAATATTAGTAATAGAGTTATGTAATGTCATCTTTTCTAATAATTCTTATCCTCCACACAGTCTGACATATCTGATTTAAAGAGAACAATATTTATTTCATTTAAAAATTAATATGTTACATTTGGTAAGATTAAATTTCATATCACTTATGTAACTTACATATCCCTCATTATTAAGCATCCTATTTGATATCATATTTAGGAGATATCAATAACCTAACTCACATCATTCAGTAATAACCTGCATCAAATATTCAAGTTCATAATAATATTACCGAAAACAATAATTTTGGATGAAACATTTTTTCTATCTTCCCATGTACAAAACTACCTGAGATGTAATATGAGGAGAAATCTATTCAACTGGGGAAATGGTAGGATGTGCCATAATGAATGACCCATGTCAAATATTAGATGTTAAGGCTAACCTATTTATTGTCCGGGACAATAATTATATCTTCATTGAAAACATTAGAATCATTTTCCTAGGTCATACCCTCCTAATTCATTTTTTCTATCAACATCCCTATACTCTCTCGAATGATGTCTCTAAGCTATTAGACATGGTGGAACATCAGTTCATATCTCAATCAAGATCTCATATGCTTATTCCTATGTATAAATTCATCTTATGGTTCAATTCATCTACATATTCCCTATAATTTCTTTTTCCCGTGATTTTCAATAAAAAGAACATCTAGTCTAGGTACATATACCTTTTTTTCTTTCGATACTCCTCACTCGAAATTATCCTTTTCAGCCTATTCATGGTGATATTTCTATGTGGAGTTGAATTGCTAATTGATAGAAATAGTGTGTCCCACTTCATTGGTTACCAACTCAACATCAACGATTCCTGTATCCTACCACAAATAGTAATTTTTATTTAATTCAATTGAACATTGGTACCTTGGAGATCTATCATGTGTTCAGATATGTTTTTCTCTTCTTGGAACATCATGTTTAAAAAATGACATATCAAGTTTTCTTTGTTTTGTGTGATTGTCCTAACATACATCATTTAAATTTTTCTAATAGAACAAAACCTTCATGTTCATTAGAAGAATTCTATTTGACACTCTTATCAATCCATTTTCTGATTATGGTAGCACACATTCTATTGAGCACAACCAACAATACATCAACTGGTGGGGTACTGGATGACGCATTTTTAAAGGATTGACTGATTGTTGAATATTCATTTGTTTTTATGGAAGTGTGCTAATTAGCCTCCAATATTTTTTTCCAAATTAATTAATATATAAAATATCATTTAATTTAGGTTTAATGATGGAATAATTAAAATCGGTTAGCATAATAATATTTCCAATAATTTCCTCTAGTTATGGAATTATAATCTTGAAAATATGACTGCACAGATATGTATAGAATGGTCAGAATACATATAATTGACTATTGAATCACGGAAAAAAGACTTTTATTATCAAATATTGATATAAAATAGTTTCATTGATCTAGATTGACCGATGAGGTGGAAAATGCATGGATCACTAGAACCGTGGTTGAAAAACTCTCTGGAATATCACTACAGGAATGAATAATATCATCTCAAAAAAGGGGTACTACAGAACCATGTTTTTGACCAAAAATATGATACCTCTACCATCTTCCTTTCATCTCTGTTTTAGATGCCACATGTTCTATTAGACTCATCTCACCAAGATCTTCCTTCATATAGACTCAAAATCATTTTTATCCACAATCAAATTTCATGAAATTATAAAACCATTATTAATTGTCACCATTTCAACCCTCGGGCCTTAGATACCACTTTTTTGTGGTAGTGGTGGTTCATGGAGCCAAAATAAATCAAAAAAATCATATAAAATTATGTGCACGGGGTTTTTATGTGGATTGGAATGATTGATATGACCTTTGGAGAAAGGGGGGCTATTTATTTCTCCTATCATGATATAAGGTCATAAAATCATCATTATTAAAATTCCAAGTGATTTCATACAATTTTATGGAGAAAGAAAATATTTCCTCATTAATGGTTGTTTGGGTATATCATCTACCCTCTAAATTCCCTAATCGTTGTCGGCTACTTCTATCACCTTGAAAACCCACAAATGGATACTGATTCTCTTTTCCAATAGAATATCCCCTCACTAATTTATAGAATATTAGTTGAAGAAACCCCATGCATGAAAAATATGTATTAAAATAACCAAATATTTGAATAAAATTATTCTACCTTAGATGATATATATTTTGAAGAGGTTGTTATTATGTCTTTTATTGTATATGAATGTGTTCAAACTTTCATGAGATTATTATTATGGTAATTTTAGAAATTCATAAAATTATTTCGATAGAAAAGAATGTATCACCACATATTCCAAACACAAATACCAATACAATATGGGCGTGAAATAAAATTTCATTCAAAGGCCCCAAAATGGCATGAAAAGAAGACATATATGGGTATTAATGAAAGAGATATATTTCATATACCTATCAGATAAATGATCCAGATTCGGGTTATAGATACTCGTATTTCATGTGAGAGCTCTCATTTTTAGTAAAAAGAAACATCTTTGTGGCTTCATATTATGTGATGGAGTAGCGAGCTTAGTGAGCCTCCAAGCTATGTGAAGAGAGAACCATGAAACTTCTTGGTTTCTGGAGATACTTCCTCAAACATATTTTATGTGTGGAATAAAAAAATTATCAATAACAAAAAGAGAGAATAACCATGAAAAAATTTCCTAATATAGAAAGCCCAATGATTTCTTATTGGGTGTCTTCCATCATGATTTAATGATGATATTATTTTTACATGAACTAGTAAATTACATCCCAATATGATTTGAGAATATATAGTCTTGTAAAAACTGGTTGTCCTGTGAAAAACACTTATAACCCATGAACTGGACAATCACTTGTGCGAGGAGGGAGAAGATAGTGTATGATAAAATAGTTGTGTGAAGGATTTTCATGTAAAAGATAGTGTATTGGGATTGTGTAAATCAAGTTAAGAAGAATAGATCATTTTTTAAAATAAATTATGTGATGGACAATTTTGTACTTTTAAACACATAGAACAACTCTTACATTTCTTATGTTGTGTGTGCTTTAACATTATCAAAAATTGTTTCATTTGAATTATTTTATACACATATAAATAATTTCATTAATCTAATAATTTTATTTTAAAAAAATAAAAATTATATTTTATAATATCATGTACTATATTTTACTTTCATGAAGACATGATAGAAGTACGTACAATACACAATATACATTGCATTAATATGGTGTAATAATTTATGAATGAGACTCATTAGTATTTTAGAAGGCATTCATACCCATGTTTTCATTATTCTATTAAATCTGGATGAAAGGAGAATTAAACCTTGTAATGTGTTGAGATATCATCATTTATTCACTCTGATATAATATTTACTTTTATTGGATGTGATATCTCCATGAATTTAAAAAAGTATGGTTATCCTATATTGATACAATATTACTAATCATGTTGTGTGGAAATAAAATAATATAATTAGTTGTGAGAAAATATATTAGTATATCATAAGAAGATAATACTGAGTGTACATAAAGTGTAACAATGCCAACATTCAAAACACATAATTAGGAAAAAAAATTGTGAATTCCTGTTAGATTGAGGGTTTTGAAAATCCTTTTACGAACTAGTGGTGACAGTTTAAAAAATTACCTTTATCATATATATATGGTGGATATAACTTTTTTAGAAATTTGTGAATTTTTTCAAGAAAATTTTATAACTAAAATTATTATTTATATGAAAATCTATGAATAAACCATATGTTGTTCATCAAAAAGTATAATTTTTTTCCGAACCTCACAAAAGTCCTTATGTGAATTTAATTTTTTATCATTTTTTCACATACAAGATAAGTGAGAGTTCAAATAATTGGATGTTAAGTATTTATATAGACATAGATTTTTAATTAAAATGTGTAATTCATAAAAATTGACCATTGATTCACCCCCACATAGTTGATCTGTCATGCGGTTCTACAAGTGGTATCGTAGAACAAGGTTCCCTCTATTGTAATCTCTTTGTTTAATGTGGAATTTTAATAATATTTCTATATATTTATTGATCTATTAATGAATTATAATTTAGGAATAGTTGGTTACATTTAAAATCATAACTTATTTTCTATCAATAAGTTGATGAAGAGGAAAAACAAAGAGAAGTTGAGGAAGAAGAAGTTATACCTCTTATCAAGAGAGGAAGAAGAATTATCAATTCCTCTGATCAATGTTGAATAAATATCTAAAATAGTATGGTAAATTTTTTTCTATAATCAAGTAAATATAAATAATATTTTCCTTAGTAGAAATAATGGATTCAAGTGATAAGGAGGTATGTGGTAATTTCATTCATGAATATGATCCAATAAATAGTGAATGTGGTAACATGATAGTTGCTTTCAAGTGATACATTGAAGAAAATGTTTCATTATTTTCCCAAATATTTTTTTATTATTTTTTATGAGATTTTTTAAAACATTAAAAATAAAATCGCACACCTAGATGATGGGTATTAAAAATTGAGAATATCTGGAAGAACATGTTCAACATGAGTTAAAATCTATCCAAAAAATAACTATTTACGATGGTTGAAAATTAGAATAATAAAGAAAGTTAATGTAAAATGAAAGAATATGAGATCAAAATAAACATGACAGAAGGACTAATTCACTAAACATTCTGATAAAAAAGATCCATGTATTGGATGAAAATATTAAAACATTGATGTCTAGAATTCTTGGTTAGAGTTCATTTCCAAGAGGAACCAAGATATTTAGTTACTCTTAAAAAATTATTAATTTCATGAATTGGATATTGAGAATATTATAAAAGACTATGAATATTGAAAGAACTTTAATGAACATAAAAATGATTTCATTACAATGTGATGTCCAGTTTCAAAAATTAAAAGGTTAATATTGAAAAGACCCAGGTTGAGAGTTCACAATAAATTATGTATGTTACTTCTTCCACATAATGTTAATTTTTAGTATTTTATTTAAAAAATACCTCTATCCAGTGGACATAAGATCATTATAGTATCTAACCATCTATGGGAAGTAGCTTTTGAGAAAAAGGTACCATCTATATCTCGAAATAATAATTTTGTTAAATCTATTTCAATAAAAATAATATGTTTAAATTAAAATTATCTAAAAATATGGATGATTTGGAATTAATAATTCCATCCCACCATGTCAAGGGTGTAAAAAATAAATTTGGACGTTGGTTCCCCCATCAAAAACAATATGTTATTTATTATAGATATTATAGACAATATACATAAGTAAGAATTAAATAATGAATTATGGGTTATTGTTGGTGCTACACAAGATTTGGGAATTCTGTGATTGATTTTTGGTAAAAAAATATAAATTCTAAAAAAAATGTATTCATGTGTCAACTAGGAGAAATTTAGTAAATAAACATGAATCCAAAAATAATAAGAATCTTTTTAAATCAATTTGATTTTATGGTCTCTATTGTTTTTTTTATATCATATGTAGTGAAATTCAAACAATTGATACATGTATATCATATCATGTATCAATGACTAGAGATAAGAAAAACTATAAAATAATTAATAATAAATCTTAGGTACAAATCTAATGAATGATGGAAAAACATTCACCTTAGATGATTTATAAGAAGACATCCTTAGACAATAAAATAAAAAATATGTAGATTTAAAAAAGGTCCAACATGATTATAATGAAAATTCATATATCTAATTTGAATTATTTGAATAGATACTTACATTAGAATCCATGTGTACATTATAATGAGGATACCAATAACCCTATATATATATTAGTTATTTGGATAGTAGATTCAAAGAGATCGAGAATTTTGGGGAGGCACACACAGAGGGTTGAAAAAATGGAAAAAGAATATTTCACATGAAAAAGATGAATTGCAGGAGTGGGTTTCAATGATTGAGAAATATTATGGTTTTAAAGATATATATGGTAGGTGAAACATGGATGGAGAAAATACTGAATATTGATCAACAGTATTCCAATCATAGAGAGTGTTCTTATGAATGATGAATTACTCACCAGGAGATAAAAATTCATTAAAATATATTATGAAGAGAGCAGAACTAAATATTGGATATTAAATAATGAAGAATGGATAATGTAGAGATACATTATGGAGAAAACTATCACAAACCAAATTCACAAATTAAAGATAAGAAAGAAATACCTTATTCTTATAATCAATGTGTACTATATTTTTTCATATAACACATAGAATTAATGGAGAAGCGCGTTCTTAGGCCGAGAATCCTGATAATCTTATAATAATATTCTATCAATATTTAAGAACTAAAATATTGATTAACCCATCATAGATTGATCTCACAAGTTGGTATTCTTAACAAAATCCAATAAAGATGGCCAAGTTTGATGATGATATGGAATTTTTCAAGACAATAAAACATCATAGTGAAGATAAATTTTGGTCTATTATCTATATTTGATAAATATTGACATTATTTCATAAATAGAATCAACATTTTGATGATGTTGAGAAGAATTCCTCTTGACTAGGAGTTAAATGAGAGTTTGAAGTTGGAAAAATTGTTTTCTCAAGGAAATATAAATATTCAATAAGGTGATATCTTGAGACTTTCATTATAGAGGTACATTTTATTAATATATCCAACATTAAGAAATAAATATTATAAACTAATGTTGTAGAAAATTATATTTATCAATGGAATAAAAACATTAATGGATAAATAAGTGACATTACTATTACCAATTATTTTCATTTGTACAAGAATGTTTTTAATCATTATTTTATGTTACTATGTGAGTTTTAGGTTAATATTTCTATATTTTTATTGGTATATACAATTTTTCTCAACTCTTAATAGATTTAGATAGTTATTTAAATGATTGTGAGTTCTCATGTAATTTGGTACCATTTAATTTTAAAAGGTATAACATTGTTTTCTTGATGAACCCCAGTTTTATCTATACTAATCATGGATCAAATTGACAGAGTGGATTGGATTAGGGAATGGTTAAAAATATTAATTCAAAAATACTTTCCCAAGTTCATTTTATTTCATTTTAATAATGTTAAGAGAACTTAAAATTAATGGTTGATAATAATGATGACAAAAATTCCTGAAAAATGTTGACACATCAATTGTATATGGGTATTGGGAAATAAATTCAATGGGGTATATTAATGATACTGATTTATTTTTGTGTTGTAGTCTTTTTCAATTTGTTTTTAAATATGTATTGAATAAAAATAAAGGATATTAAGTTCATTGGTGTTCCCATGCATGTTTTTTGATTACTTAGTTATAAATATGGAAGATCAAATAACATAATATTTATGGAAGAGGGGATGCTTAAGGAATTTTTATAGATTCATTAAACAGAATTACATATCATTATTGAAAAATTATCCATTTTATGTCTACATATTTTGGAACAAATCATATCCCCTATTCTTTGTTCAATAGTGTCTTATACAATTCACATTATTAAAACATTTGAAGAAAGAATAATAATGTCCATGTAATATTAACATTTTCACATGAAGAGTTTTAATAAATGATGAGGAAAATTATATTAATTTTTCTAAAGAAATGTTTTCAATATACTTTAAAGTGAATGATAAAAAAGAATAATCATATATTTTTCATAAATATCATTTTGGATATGTGTTTTTTTGGAATATTATACTTAGTATTTACTAAGTAAATATTTTAACATGACTTATTGAAAAATTTGTCCAATCAATGCCACCCATGTAGGCTAGATTGATCATAAATGGGATCTTAAGTATTAACCACAAGGGAACCATCCAATATGTGGGAATCCAATTTGTCTAAGGACCAAAGATATAGATATAATCTACACTAGAATTAATAGGGATCAGAATGGGGGTCTTCATGCAAATAGTTGGTATTGTTATGGGTTGGAAGCACGATGGAACCTATAAGTGAACCCTGGTTAAATACTTCAACCATAAAAATGAAATGATATTGATTATAAAGTATTTCTAGGAATAATGGAAATTTGATGAGGGATAGGTGGTTTGTGCGATATCATTCCACTGTTTAAAATATATATACATAATGACAATAATCAGATACATTTGATCCGGACTGTTCAATCTATATTCTCTGCTTATCCTTTTCTTGTGTGATCATGTTCTTCTATTCATAGGAGAATATTATTGTACCACTATAGTTTTGTTGTGAGGTTTCTATTATCATTCTATGGTTGAGTGTGTGAGGTGAATGATCTCAATTCATATAATCTTGATGGTTAATGCTTGAAAGAGTTTAATAAAATGATACACTAAAGGATGATTTGGATTTTAAGACGGTTATTTTAATGTCCTTATTCATATTTTCATGAGTTCAAGCATACATGCGATTATTATCATGATAATTTTATAAATTCACCAAAATAAGTTCATAAAAAAGAATGTGATTCCATGATTCTCATTGTCACATAATAAATAAACTCTATCAACTATCAAAATATTGCAACTTTCTGTGATTGATATAACATATATTTTATAGGCCTCAACATAGAAAAAATTAAAGAGTCTTAGGAGTTTATGTTAGAGATATTATTACTATAAATATCACATAAATGAGCTATATGTGGGTAGATTCCACTCATGATATGTTTGAGTGCTCCCGATTTTCAGTAAAATATAGTTTCTATATGGATTCTTATTATGTGAAGGACAATCTATTTTAGTGAGCCTCTATGCTATGTTAAGAAATAACCATGAACCATTTCTGCTCTAGGATATTATTACATGCTCATATTTTGAGTGAGGAAAAACCACAATCCATTTATATGGATAAAAAGTGAAGAACCACACACTTCTTACATGAAGTATAATTTCCCTGGATTTCATGAGGTGTGTCTACTATAACGATTTCATGATGATCTGAATATTCCATGAACCAGTGAATAATATATCGCTATGTGGTGTAATGGAATAGTATAACTCAAAATGTTTGGTTCGTACAAAGCACTAATAATCTACATATATTAACATTAATTCCATGTGAACGGAGAATACAATGTATCATCAAGTAGATTTGAAAATGATTTGGAATGAAAATATAGTTTAGTGAATTTTTTAGAATCACTTGAATAGATATTCTGTTGTGGCTATGCCTGAACTTTTGAAAATAAGATGTGTGTACTCACAGACGCATATAATAACACATTCATATATTATGTTTTGCATGATTGAATAATAACAAAATATAATAAAAAATTTGATCATTAGTAACATATAAATAATTGAATTATGCTGAGAATTTTCATTAATGTAGAAAATAAAAATAAGAATTTATAAGTCCATGTATAGTACTATACATGAATGAGGACTTGAGAGCACTATATGAAATATGAAATATGTGTTTCACGAATAGGGTGGGTTAATTTGATACTAAATTCCAGTTGTATTTTAGAATTAATTAATACCATAGTTATTTGTGTGTTGAGAATTAAAGAATAAAAAATGACAAAAAATGTAGTGTGTTGATAAATTATTAGTTGTTCAATCAGATTTTATAATGATATATACTAGAAGATATATCTTCTAATCATTTAGAATAGTATAATAAGATGAATTTAAAGAAGTGTTATTAATCTTATTTAGTGGTAGTTTATTTCATTCAATAGAGGTGAGAAAGTCTTGTAGTTATTTATAAGAAGAATTGAGTAACTGGACATTTAGTGGAATAAGGCTAATATGAAACATTCATCAGTTGGTAGAAGCATTTTATGACCTGTTCAGAGCTAGTTGTTAAATATTTTATAAATAACTAGTGGTAGCAGTATAAATAATAAAATCTATCCCAAATAATGTATTTATATTACATGTCTCAACTTGTGTTAAAATTTTTCATTCCATGTGATCATTAATATTATTAATGAAAATAAATTTCGTGAATTATCCACCAGTTGATCACATCATGGAGATGGATTTTTCTTAACATTTAAAAAAACATTAATTGGTTTTAATTTTATATATTTTTTTCATATGAAAGGAGTGGTACATCAATGAACAAGATATCAAGTCATTAATAATCCTTAAATAAATAATTAAGAAGGATATTTGATACTAATTTATATAGTTTACCACCTCTAAATGGATCTAACATGGGGGGTCTATAGTTTTACTAAACCCTTATGATGAAAAATACAAGGAATAGTTGAAACTATTAATAGTTGGTGACTAATATTAACTGAAACAAATTAATAACTATGTAAATAATGAATAAAAATCAATAATTAAAAGTGTATTTAATATAATTAAGGTTATGAAATATTTTTTTCAAAGTGTATTATTTTATTATACAATAATATAGAATACATTTGAAGGAGTTGGAATCCAAGCTAATGGTTTTATCATCCAAATATTAATTTATTATGATTTATTATATATTCAACATCTTATTTATTTATTTCATGCATATACTACCAATTAATGTACTTTATCTATTATTGATGATATTTTTTGTATTTTAGAATCTGTATTATAATATTTATTTCATTGATTTTTGATTTAGAAGTTACCATAACCGTATTTTTTTCATTTCAAATCTCACTTTTAAATCATTATCACTTATGTATGAGTTTTTTCTGGGGAAATGTTTTATTATATAAAACTAATAGACCACCTAATTTTTTCTCCTTCAGTTATTATTTGGGTTTAAATTTTTTTTTCATCTAATCTCCTATTGGTTGAAAAATCAACTAAATGGTTCCTTGTAATTGAAGTCAATAATATATATTAGTTTTAGTTGAGAATCATTCCCCTCCATGTTCATATTATGTAAACTGTTCTATGAATTCAATTTCATAAACATAACTGATTTTTTATGGTTATTTTATATTATCTATGAAATTATTAAGATTTTTTGAAATCAAAATGGTTTCTTATTCCACAGAGATCATTTTTCATGAATTTGTACCCTCACTATAATAGCATGAAAAGGTGTTTCCTTTTTTTAACACATTCCACATTAATAAATTTTCAAAAAAATAATATATTTTTTTATTAATGATGCTTCCTTTCCATGTATTTAGGGTGTTTCAAATGTAGTTAAAATTTGTATTATTTACTAGATATTTCCTTTTTAAATAATTTTTATTATAAATAAATAATAGTTTTTCTATTTTTTGAGTCAAATTTTATAATACTTTTATAATGTGTTTTCGTAAATGATTTTATATCTTACTAAATATAATGATCCATTTTGGATATGTCTTAAAAATCTTACATATAATTCCTCTGGATGGATTATGATCATGTTTTGAGTAAAGCATTATTATACCTATTTCATTAAATTATGATTATTATGTTATGAGGTAATTATTAATGTTCTTATGTTCATGTGGTAGAATTATACATGGATTATCATTATATTATGGGTTGGTATCAAATTATCCTAAAATGTATTATTTAACACATTATATCTCCTAATATATTTTAAATATCCTTAGAATATTCTTCTCTGCTAAAAATGGTGTGGATAATTAATTAATTGGGACTTGATTTATAATTTCAATCATAGTAAAGTACCCTTTGCGATATCTTAGGATTTTATCCACTCAAATGAGAAGTCACAACTTCACACAATAATTAAAAATGTAATACTGATGAAAATAATATTTTTATATGGTTTCGATCCTTTTCGAAATGCCTTCTCTATACTATTATTTATGTTATAAATAATTCCTTATAGACCATTACCATGTATGGAATCTGGTAGTGGAGGTGTTTGGGGGAGTCTTGAGGTTTCTGGATGCCATTTAGAGCATAAGTGAGGAACCAATACCAAAATCAGTAGGGTTATGACATGGATCATAGAGTTCCACTATGAATCTAGATGTTGTGGAGTGGAGGAGACCAATGATGTCTGCTGTCCCATGTCATAATATAGGACACAGTATAGAGTTTTCAGATGTGGTGTGGTGTAGGTCTGTATGGAGATTTGTAAATAATTTCATTTTGATATATCTTCCACATAGAGAGTGGATGTCATGTGTATATGGGTTCCTTGATCAAGTGATTGTGACATAGGGTTCCTGGAGTTAAGTTTAGGGTGGTGATGTCAATTTCATGGTGCATATGATGTGTAGATTGGGTTGTGGTTTAGCACATCCCTGGTAGTTGACTGTAGCGTCATAATAACCTTGGTTGTGCCATGGTGATTGATCATATTTTAGAGAACTTTCAATTTATAAGTAACTTTAAATTTTTTTGGAAATCATGAACGGATAAGCTTTGGAATAGTGAGGAGTTATACATCATGGAACCTCTTGTTTTTATTAGTTTGGTCACATGGTCCCCCTAAATACACTTAGTTTTATGTTTATCATCATGGGTATAAATTCATAGAGCCCCAAACACCTACAAATTTTTTCCATGATACTTTTATTTCCTGGAAAACTATGTTCATATCCAATATCACTTTTATCCCCCAATCATTATATTTCAACCAATTATTCAGATGATTGATCTTTGGTTGTTTATATGAGTTCCCATATTGTTCTTCTCCTAGTTTATTCATGATTCATTACCTGTGAATGGAGCTTCCAAGGTAAAATTTCAGTTTCAAATGTTGTTTTAATAATAGGATTTCATAGGGGGATTTCAAGGATGGTAGAGGTGTTATTCAACACTGTAGTTCTTGGTTGTGTCCTTTATCTAGTACCAACTATCCATAGTGGATTATATACATTTTCTGTTGTAGAATATATTTTGTTTCTCTCACTATGTATCATGTGGGATTGGTTTTCTCATGTTTTTACATGGTAGTATGGTTTTTTATTGATTAACAAATATACATTAATTTCTATATTAAGTAAATAGTAGTGTAGTAATGAGAATAAAGTTCAAATATTATTATTTGTATTTTTCTAGAAAAAATACCATAGAAATCAATTTCATTGGGTGACATTGATTTGGATTATTTGACACTAATTATGGGATCCATGTTGTGTGATCATTTTTCCCTCAAAATAAATTTTTTTTTCATTACTTGTACATTGAAATTTAATTTTTCATACATGGAAATCATTATTTTTATTAGAAAACTTTTAAATAATGATATTCAAATAATGAATGACCCAATTCCATATCAAAAAATTCAATATTGTTTGTAGTGTGAAATTTATTTAGGGAAGTGGTTCTGTTATATGAATTTTTGTGATAATATGGTGTGTTATAGATGGTTTGTTATGATTATTGTTATGGGGTGTGGTGATTTGAGGTATTTATTGTGATAGAAAGTGGTGATTGTGGTGTGGTTGTGTATCGGGGCTACGAAACTGGTTTATACATCGTTTTTAGAGGAATTATTTTTAAATTTGTGGGATATTGGGCAGCTGTAATGGTTTTTGGTTATGTGTTTTGTTCTATGTGTTGTTTTTGATCAATTTTGTTGGATTATTGAATATAATATAATGTAAAAGGATAATAATAAATGTCGAATGGAATGGTATTCTAATGAATAATGAACTATTGAATTGGGATGTGTGGTAAAAATGTGTTTGGTTGTAAATAAATTACTGAAATGTAATTATGGGAAACAATTATGTGTTAAACTGGAATTAATTGATGAAGCAAAATCTATAAATTAACAAAAAATTGATTAAATGTTGAATTTTAAGTGTTTCTTTTGGATCATGTTTGGTGTGTGGGTTTTTTCATATAATTTTCTTAGTGTGAGTAGTGATCTTTTGAGTTTGGTTAGTGATTATGTTATGAATCCAGTTGTTGGAATTTTTTTCTATGAAACTACATATATTATATATTCTTATGATTTTTTGTACACTCCCCACCCACTTCAAGAAACTTTTTTAACAACCAAATGTTTTTCATTATGTTTCCCAATAACATGATTCTAAGGATGTATGGATGGCTTTCCATTGTTCTTGAATATCTCTTCCATGTAACAATGACATGCATGGGATGTGATGGAAAGAACAAAAAAATTCTCTATTGAAAAGTGATTTGATGTAAATGGTGTCTATTGGAGGGATGTTTTGTGATGTGAAGTGACAGAATGGGTTTCTTTGGGTGGGGTGAGGTGGGATATTAAAAGATAGCTTGTAGTGGGGTTCATTCATGGTAAGAGGAGGAAATGAGGTTTAAATACTAAATGACCATGATACCCTATTACCCTAGTTATGTGATGAGGAGAGATGGCCTATGTGTCTCTAGGTGGGATGTGATGGGAGGTATTAGCCAAGGTGGTTAAAGTTATATGTGATGTGATGTGATATAGGGGATGTTGGAGCATTATGAAATATGATATTGGAGTGTGAGTGTATAAAATCTATGGTAAAGTCATGTAGAATACGCTATCATAAATATTATTAATATTATGTTACTAATTTTATTCATTATTTGGTGATCTAGCCATAGTGAGGTTGAGGTTAGTTAATAATATTATATTGTTTCTTTTCAGTTCTTTTATTTTCTCATTGGTTCATTATTATGCTCTTTCTCATGTGAATTAGAGACTTTTGGTTTCCAACTGATTTTACTTATATGCCCAAATATGTATAAAACTAATTTTAAGGTTTCATGCTGGAATATGTGTACCATGAAGATATTATTTTCTTGGACCTTTTGGAGGTTATTGTGTCATTCCTTTTTCATTATTTTGGATAGTTACTTTGGAAAAATTTTACCTATATCATTTAAACATATACATGCATCATGGTATGGTATTGGTTATCAGTTATTCTATCTCATGGAGTATCGTGAGTTCGACCTATGGTATCTCCTGATTGTGCCATTACATAAAGGGTAGTGTGTCCTATTAATGATATTTTTGTACCCCTGTTTCTAGTATCCAACCTATGGCATACTGGAGATGATACTTGGGGATCATTATGATTCTCCCTTTATAGTGGTATCTTTAGATGGAAGGGGTAATGATAATTGGACAATCTCCATAATCATCAAAACTTCCATATAATCAAAATTTATTTGAATTCATATCTCAAGGGAGTAAAATTATACAAGGAATTCACCAAATCACACTGGACATCATATATTCTCATTGATGATTCTATAAAGTAAAAGAGAATGAGAATTATATCATGCATTTCATGGATACATTTACATAAATTAATGTATACCCATATCAATTATCCTACAATATTACTCAAATATTGTTTTTTCACTTCATAAAAACTCACATGAAGATCATTTTCTAAAAAAAATTATTAATACTTATGATATTTTTAATGTATTTAGTTTTACCTTTTAATGGGGACTTGGTCAATGTTCTTATTAATATTTCTTATTTAAAATAACCAAATATTATATCTCTTTATTAACTATATATATTATATTGAAACTTGATTTTTATAATTAACATTATTCATTAAAATCAATTTATAGCTCATTAAACTGATGATTTCATTCAACTAAATCATGTAGACTTTTCATCCACTTTTTTCATTACTTTCAGCATGAGTTCGTACCATATGTTCTCCAAACATTATCTTTAAATTAACTACATTAATCTAGTAAATTTCAAAGAACAATCTTCACTTATTTATTCTCAATTAATATTGAGAAAAATTGTAAATTAATTCATCAAATTTGGTCTCCATTGAAAATAATTCAAAAATAAGTATATTCTAAATTCCAAAAATTCCTATTAGTGGCCTCTTCACAACATAGCACTAGTTAATATTCGATTATAATCATCTAAAACATCCTCATAGCATAAAGAAACTATTCATGGAATAAAAACAAATATTCTCCTTTGAAAAATAAAATTGAATCACTTCTCGAACAATTGTAATTAATTTTATGATCATCAAAACAACCTAACATCATCATACTAAATTTAATGATTAGTTTTCTAGTGTATATTACCTTTAATATATAGTTACTTCAAAACTACCCTCCATGAGAAAGATATAATAATAGATTCTACTAATCTTAGTATGAACCCCAAAATGATATCATTCACCTTGAATCAAATACCCATACTGATGTTTATAATATTTTAAATATTAGTAATCAATGTCATCATGGAATAATTATATTATAATTATTTGAAAAAATTAGTTCTCTAAATTTCATATTTTCAACTAAGAAAATGAATACTACATAGATAAATAAACCCAAATAAATGTATGAAACCCTACATTTTCATTGGATTAACCCTATATTTGTCACTGTTAATTCTATTTTATTATTCCACTATTATTTTCTCATGTGTCAACTCTACATTATAAATAGGAACCCTAAGTCACTATTGGTGAAATATATGTCGTATTAATAGAAATATACATTACATTATATTATCCCATAATTTCAATAAACTAACCCAACATTATATTGGATGGACTCTATGAATTGAGACAATTCAAAATTTTATCATTAGCCCAAAAAATTAAAAATTTTATCAAATATATATATGACTTGTTTAAAACAAATCATCAACTTCTCAATCAAACATAATAATAAAACACCTCAAAATCTTATTTTAAACCTGATGAAACATATTAATAGGTCTTAAATTGTTATATAAATTAATATATTTCTTCAATATCCCAAATTGGATTTTTTTTCAACAAAATTAAATTTCTTCACAATCCCCTAAAAATCATCACCAATTTCAAACAAATATAATAAAGTGTATCTGAATATCATCCTATATTAAACATATATGTACCATTACACCAAATCATAGTATAATATAGTTTCTCCTATATAAATCTATCAATCAGTGAAAAATTATTTGTAATGATGACTTAAATTATATTAACCCTTTGAAACATTAATATATTCTCCCCCTTGTTGTTATAAACCCAATTAAATATTTACATGAAGTAATAACATATCTTATCTCAATACTTATACCCATTTATCTATGAATTAAAGGTTTATATAACTTTTCTCAACCTTGAAATTTTTTTAAAAATAAGTGTGTGGTGTTTTTTTAATAAATAACTACCGGAGAGGAGATTTCTGAACAAAATTATTTATCCCTAATTCCACAATCCTCTATCTTGGCATACCCATTGTTTGGATATCAATAATCGTATTTTTTAAACACATATTCCATAGATATGTCTTAATTTTACTATATTTAATTAAAGAAATGATACCGTATATAAAATTGCATGATTCAAGATTGATGAAATTGGTAATTAAATAAAACTATAAAACTATGCTTGTCGCAAATTATCTGTAATGTCTTCTTAGTCTCAGTCTTCAAGATAGATAGTTTTAGTTGAATATTAAATAAATGTTTATATACATGTGTAACAACTACATACATTAAATGTTATATGATAAGGGTCAATGAGTTTTCTTTGTATTATACTATTTCATAAATCCCTCACCAAATAAAGATAATTCTAGCTAATGTGGATCATCTATTAGTATAATCATCTTCCCAATCTGTGTATGTAAATCCCAAATATTTCAAATCCTCAATTCCATTGTATAAAATCCTATTATTCAATGTTACTTTAACATTAGTTAGTATTTTATTCTAATATCACATGTGAGTCCCTTAGATCACTCTGCAATATAGAACATAGAGTCACTACATATTCTATGTTGGTACATCATTATGTCAAATACCACAAGTTTCTAAAACAATTTATGAATTCCTTTTTATTAACTGTTTTTTAGTATTATCTATTCATATATTTTTTCCAATTGAAATTGGAATTGAGTGTTATTTTGAATCTTTTATTACAATCTTGATCAACAATTCTCTAACATATAATGTATTGGAATAAACATATAGAGTAATTTTTTTTAATATATAATCCCATGAGGTAAGTTAACCCATCTCCATTTATATTCTAAATAAAATTTTCATTTTCTCAAAAAAAAATTCAAAAAAATACATATTTTCATTAGAACATAACATATGATCAATATATACTAATAAAATCTACATACCTTTGGCCACCAACTTTATATAAAAATCTCAATCATCCTTCTAGATTCATAAGACTATTTTAAAGAAACTAAAAAATTTATTATACTAGGAAAAAGGAGCATATATAAATCTAAACAAATAATTTTGGCTCCTATAAACAATTCTACCATAAATATATATTATGAAACCACATGGTTGATAAATAAACACTTATTATTCAGGATAATTATTCATGAAGAATGATTATATATCTATTTTATTTAATTTGTAATATTTATGTGAAGTCACTGTAAAAAATATTTATATGGATTATAACCTTTATTTTTGTCTAAAAATATATAAAAATCAATTCCTTGTATTTCATATTATGTCTTTTATATTATTCTTTCCTTTCTTTTTATCACATCAACCTTCTTACTCAATATTTTTAAAACCCCAATTGTAGAAAGTAACATTTTTTATTTTTTTTACCTTGGAAAAAATAACCAAGTAATGATTTCATAAATTAGATTTATTTAATATTTCATTCAATTTACCTAATCCTCATATATAATTTATTTATAATCTTTTTTGGTTTAATTCATGATATACATATTATCTCTAACTCTATTCACAATCTTATTCATCTTTGAACAAGAGCTTTATTTCGATGAATGAAATTTTTAGCTTCTTATTTTTTATTTTTATCACTCTAAATTTTTCATTTCATCTCTAATAGAATTATACTTATCAACAGTTTTTTTGAAATCAACATCAATAATTATTGGCTCTTTCTCACTATCCTTTTATTCCTCTTGAAACGAAGTATAGTTTTTTGTAATCTAAAATTTTTAAATTCATCATTGACATTTTCATATAAATTACAATATATTTCAATAATTTTACATCAAAATATATGTTCATGATATACAATATATTGTTACAATATATTTATTTATTTCCATTTTATATGTATCTTATAAATTTTCCATCATTTAAAATTTCATTAAACATTCTCATATTTCGATTTTTGATCTTTATAATCATTGACGTCAAAAAAACATTAATGGTTTTTACTAATGGTATCAAAATTTAACACATTTCATAGGATTGAAATGTGTATCTAGTTTCAAATGACATATAATTTATATTTATACCATAGAACACACATCTTTTCTCCAAAAATATTTAAAATTTTACATTTTAATTAGAACTATCCTACCAATCCAAATAGTATTTATATTCTTCCTCTCAGAAACAACAATATATCAGAGAGTATATGTTTTTATATATTATCATATGATTCCATATTTATCAGGAAAAAATTCAAAAAAAATTATATGTATACTCTGTTCCATTACTATATCTCAGTTTCTTGATGTTTAGTCCCAACACTTTTCAACATGTATTATAGAAATTATTAACAACTCTATTGATTTTGAACTATTATTTATTAACATCTCATTGGTAAATTGAGTATAATTAGAAAAAAAACGAAATATAGATAAATTTTCTATGATTTTTATCTCATGGGACCATATAATTCAATGTATATGATCTCAATTGATTTGTTGAAAATAATTTCCACTTTTTATGAGACCTCCTTGTTATCACTACTTTTTGAAAATTTTGAAAAAAAATATGTTTATCTCTTTTGAGAATGGGAGGATATCTCCTACTAAAATATATCTAAATAGTTTTAATGATTATTTTTCAATATGGATACTCCATCTATACCACATATTTCATTTATCTTTTTTACCATATTGACAAGAGTTGATAGGATCACTAATTTGAAACATATTTTTATTTATTATTCTTCCTTGTTAAATGATCCTTCTAACCCTAATATTTATAAAAACACATGAGTCCTTCATGAAAGCCACATAATTTCCATTATCAAAGTTCTAATAAAATTATGAAGAACCTATGTTTTTTTAAACATTTTAATGTCATTCATCATGAGTGCACTATTTTTTAGAAACACCCAACATCTCTTATATATCTGATGACTCATGAACCTACATTACTAATGTAGGATTTTTATTGGAAATATTTACAACAAAATATAAGAACTCACATTAGTTAAGTGGGTTAGAGGTTAGGATTGTCACAAACTATTTGTGGGAAACACTTTCATATTCTTGTACTCCATTATAAATTTTATTTATGTCATGTTCATGAATCCTTTATTAAATCATAAATATACATGAAAGATCATCCTATGGTTAATAATTTATATTTACCCTTTATTGAACATAAAATTATATGTATGTGTCTGAGGTAACCTATTAATTAAACTATTTATATGAATATTATAAATTAATTTTTTTTTATCCATATGACATTTTTTTAAGCCATAAAGAGGGGTGCTCTATAATTTATCTTCATTTAGGAAGAAGATAGTTGTTTTTATTTTAATCAGCATGCCCTTTAGATGTTCTTCCAAAATATCATCATGAGAGTTATCATAACCTACATTGTTTAGTTCCACTTAATGGGGATCCTCATACCTTTTATGTTCTTTTAATTAGGACTAGATCATGTATTTTTACATTACTCTACAAGGACATCTAGGTGTAATGTGCCTAGTAAAATTTTGCTGTGGGAATTATGAAAAAGCATCACTTTTTTTAGAACCTATTGAGAATATTGACTAAGGATTATTGGGTTTATTTGGAATGATGGGTTTATACCTCATGTAGTCTTCCTATATATCCCATTTATATGGGAATCAAATCCCACATAATTCATAACATGATCTATGATAACATGGTTTAAGGATTATACATATTAGGAGGCCCATATGGGTGGGTATTTTAATGAAGAAGATTTAATGGTCATCAGTTAACTCTAGTTCCCCTTGATATATGATCGATGTGAGAAATAATATGAATTCAAATATCTGGTAAACCATTAAATCCCTGTCACCAACAAGTAGATGAAGTCAGTGTTATGAGGGAGTTGGAGAGGTATTTCGGTGCATGACTCCTCCTTTTCTTGGTAACTAGGACAATTAGTCTTAGAAAAATACTATGGGTATGGATTAGGAAGGAATGAAGAAAGAGTTTTCCTATAATAATTATATGGAAGTAACTCCTATATTTTTTCCCTTTTCCCTATCCTAGATAATTGATTAGAATAATACACTGATCCTTAAAGGGAAAGGAAATCATGATCCACTACTATACTTACTGAAACTGGAGGCCCCTAACACATTCCCATGGGTTGGGATTCTTTTGAATCAAGGGATTAATAACTTCAAAAATCCTAAGGACTATAAAAATAATCTAGGACATGTTTTGTACTCCTCTTTCAGAAAGAATTCCTAACATATTGAGAGATGCATTGATGTGTATTTTACCATGGCAATGTAGTTATTGAGACTTCCTTGGAGGATATGAACTTGTCTCCCTTAGGTGGGAGTTTGAAGGGAATTGATGATCCATAATTATTGGAATTATGATATGTCTTAGAGGGGGATCGGGCAGGTGAATGTTGGCCGAGATGAAGGAGGCTCACATAGGATAAGGCTGGGTGATTTCATGAAACCTCATACAGGGTAGACCTGGGAAACATGATGAAATCTCTAGGAAGAATACAACTATGGAGACAACACATGGGAAAGGACTTTCTCAATTATCTAAGGGACACTTGAGTTTCCTCATGGTGAGGGGTAATTAAGTTATGATCTTGGGAATAAGGTCATTTCATTGTATACATAGTTGGTGGAGGTTGGTTCACCAACATTTAGGCTTGGAGAACAAATAATGTTCCTTTGTTGGAAACACCCAAGGAAATCTATTCCAACTATCACACTTAATCCCTTCATATTTATTGGCATAGAACCGAACCTAGGAGATTTGGAATTAATGAGCGATGGAAATGGGAATATAAAGTCTTAGTACTTCTCTGGGGTTTTTATTCTATTTAAATGGAGTGACGAAGGGTACAATTTGTATAGAAATGGTGACTTTGGGAGAAGATGGTGACCATAAAAAGGTTCTAACACAGGTCAAAATGAATCATAGGGTCATGCAAGTGAGTCATTGTTGTCTACCACTCAGTTCTACCACACTGTTCTCACACAAGTGAACTTGAGAAGTTAGTAAGGCATACATAGGTTGGCCCTATGTGAGAGCCCTATCCACATAGATTATTCAATGTTACTTTTGTCCTTACTTACCCTTTAATTATATATATACATTCATATAATTCCTTTCCTCATCTTGTGAGAAATTACGTATCAACAAATTTAACCCCTCATGATTGGATCTGAGAAAAAGAAGAGGGTTTATCACTGATGTAGATATGAATATAGGAAAAGAAAGTCTTCTCATCTACTATCCATTGTGTACATGATCATCATTAGGTTTGATCTAAAAATTCCTTATAACCTAATCCTTTAATAGATTCATTTCAGGGGAAAGGGACTATATTGTTGTGGAGATATAGAAGATTCATTGGATGGGGGATTCCATCACCACATTACAGGATAAACTTCTACAATAGGTAGTTGAGGATTAGGAATAAATTCATCATGAAAAAACCTAAATCAAGGAACAATTATAATATCAGAGAAAGATACTATATGTTTTATATGTTAATCCTTTTTTAAATTCAATAAATAAATTAAAACATTACTACCTTCTATTATTTTATCCTTTTATAAAAATTTATTATATCAAGAAAATCATGGAAATATAATCCTAAAAATAACCTAAACTTCATTAGTATTGGACGTCAAAGTTGATCATCACATAGGATATTCATGTTAAAATGGTACCATTTTGAATGTTTACCATAGACTAGTATGGGCATAACTTCAATCCGCATGATAGAAGAGTATGTTTATATATACACAAAACCTTTGGGTTAACCAATTTTAATGAATTCCCTAATTTTTCCCTAGATCAATTGATCTAGAGAGAATGGGTTGTCTATTCATGGGGTCAAATGGTGAACCCTAAAAACATTTAATATTTTCTATAACTAGCCTAAATTTTTTCTTAGATTCATTTTATATTGACATATTTATAACGAAATAGATTTTAAACGGGTTTCCCTCTGAGAGTATACTACCTGATGAGTTTTAAGCCCATTACCATTGGTAGTTTATGTTCTTTAATGAAATACCAATGCAGATTGTGTTTTAGGTCAAATAGATTTTATGTAGATTATATTAGCCATGCGATTCTTAGGGTTTATACTACTATATATATCCTAACATAATTCAAGTCTGATTATGGATATTGTAATCTGTGACATTGGTGAATTCAAAAATAATAGGATTATAGATGATACATATGTGGAAATAATGAATATAGACCACAAATAGAGTCTATAGTGGCCACATTGTTAGGGCATACAACATTGTGGGATCCTCAACCTTATAATGATGTTTCCTTTTGTTGATGGTCCATTTGGAGTGAATTTAATTAAGAGACAATTTTTTAGGAATATTGTTCATTGTAAAATCAAAGGTGTCCTTAGGAGTAAATTCCTTCCATAACTGATATAAAATGAGTGATTAAAAACATATGATATCTTCATGAAAAATCTCCATGGCACACAGAAGGGATATACATGAATGTTTAATAAATGTTTGTACTAGAATTGGACAACATTTTTGGTTCACTACAAGGATATGGCCATAACACTGGGAAAGGGGAACCCCATGAATAGCCATTTGAGAGATGTCCTATAATGAAAATGCACATTTGTTATAGATGATGTTTCTATGCAGAATCATTTGGGATCCCATGAAAATACTATGAAATTCATTTTAAAAAAATTCAATAAGGACCTGATTTTTGTTGGTTAACAGTCATTTAGTGTTGAACCAATTGGGTGGCGACGATGTCAGCTCATTGGGGGGAAAAGTAGTTACTTGACAAAATTACGGATCTCAAACCCACCAATACACAAGATCCTACCGACACAAGAATTCAGTTTAGAAACATCATGATTGAATGAATATGTGTCTAAAGATTAAGGAAGCATAGATTTTACCACTCTGATGGTTGGTGAGGCCATGAAGCACGCCTATCGTACGACGTGGTAAAACAATTTTATTCCTAAGTTAAAATGTAGTAATGTAGTTGACCTAGGATTTCTCCCGAAGAGTAGTGCACAAAAAACGGTTTGCCACTTTAAAAAAACTGTAAAAATGTTGTGCTTTCAAAAGGAAATTTGAAATTCAAATGATTGAAAAACTAGGATATTAAAAAGGTGATTAGGTCCGGGTTGGGTTTCTAATTGTAATTCTATCCTTGATCTATTTAATTCAAACCACTTCTTCTTTGTTGATTAAAGTGAGTTTCCACAATCTTTTCCTCTCACTTCCTTGGAGAAATTATGATGGTGAGAGAAAACCTTACCAAGATAACGGTTTGGTCAACTCTCCTTCCATGTGTAAAATAGTTGTATTAAATATCCTTAATTTAAATGTGCAATACCTTATCAGGTTATGTTTATCCCAAAAAATAAAAAACATTCACTACACCTTTTATAAGTACTGACGATCGTCGAGTACTTCACCACAAATCCCTAGTCTATTCCATCGTATACAAACTAGAAATTAGTGGAATGAGATTATGATTATCTTACCAACGAAAAAATCAATAACGTAATTAATATTCAAGAACAATCTCACTTGATAATAAAAAATACTGTAAGAAATTGAAAAAAAACTTTGAATAAGAAATAAATTTAGTCAATTACGTCCAAGAACTCAAGCATTACAATGTAGAAAACCAAACCTTCCCTAATCACTCAAAATGTTTACCCCACCATTGAATGGGTAATCAGGATGAATGGGTAAGAATAAGGCATTAGAAGCTATGAAAAAAATAAATAAAAGAGAAATTCTGAAAAGTTCTTCTTCTTGGTGCCCTGGAAGGAATGGGATGAAGAATGAGATGATTTGGGAAGGAGGTGAGGGCCTCCTTTTATAAGTAGCATTCATCCCACAAAATTTGATGTGTTGTAGACCCCATAAATTACCTCTTCACGAATTACACCCTTAATGAATGTTTTTCCTAAATATCTTATCCATCTATCCTCAAAATTTCATCTCATTTCGACATTGGATGAAGGAGTTATGAATTTTTCATTGGTTGTTTCTGTTTCTGGACTAAGCTACCAGGAAGGTTCCTCCAAACGTGTGTCATTAAATGGCCGCCTTAGTTGATTCAAAACTCCATGTAATTTATTTTGTGAACTCCTCCTTGATTCCTCTTTCATCCCAATGTAGAATAAACGTATTTGAAGGTATGTAGGCCGTGATTGATGTCTGTTACTCTGGTGGGGTCCACGCTGTCCACCCGGAAGAATGTCAAACTTCAATGAATTTGTAGACCCTTTAGATGGCATAATTACCTCGTGGTATAGAAGAAAAAGTTTAAGGAAATTAAATCAGGATTCTAAAAAATTTAATCACAAAATTGGGACATATATTTTCCCTGAAATAACTAAAATACCCTTGATGTAAAAATATGTCTCAAATCCAGAATTAGGTGTTTTTCACATTTAGTCTCAAAATAGCACTAAAACCTAAAAATGTGACAATTACACATCCAATAACACTATGGTGGGATTATAAACAACGTTTTACAGTATAAAATATATGAAAATGTGATTTTCATCCGACCTAATATACCGTAATAGGTGAGTGAAATTCCCAAACATGAGCATAGAGTCCCCAAACATAATATAAATGATCCCACAAATGTGTGGAGATATTTTATCATCACAGTGTTCGGAAAGGTGGGTGACTAGAGTTTGAGGCTGCATAACTTTTACCAAAGGTATTCATTTTATGGTATTACATTTCGGTCCAGGGTTTTATATTTCAATATAACATAGCCAAAAATGATACATGATCCTTTTGGAGTGGAAATTTAAAGTTACAAATCGTCAATCTGAGAGCATGTAGATTCGAAAAGGATAATGGGTCTACTATGAGGGGAATTAAAATAGTTAATGTTTCAAAATATAATTCTAGGTTGAATTTGTTGGTTATTATAGAGATAGAAAAGGTTTCCCTCAGTATTGAATATGCCTATGGTAGATAGACCTTTTCGGGAGAAATTTTTGTAGAGGAAACTTTTAGGTGCATTATTCATATCCAACAGAAAGGTTGCCTCTAGAATATGAAATTATATTACTAATGGCCATGAGAGAGATTACAGGGAACTATATTAACCAAAAAAACATATATTTATTTGTGAATGTAATGTTCCTAAGTATGTAAGAAGCAACATTCATAGAAACTGAAAATGAATGAGGAATATGTAGTACTAAGTAAGACTCCACACAATAATTAAATTTTGGTGTGGATAAAACGAATTTTCTTTTGAATATAGGATCATAAGAGGGGTTTGAACCCACACTAGACTATCCTATAAAGATATAGTTGATGTATTAGATAGTTGGGAAATTATTATGTTATGTTTGGGATAGAATGATGGATCTTGGAAACACATCAAATCCTTTAAAAATGATAATCAACACACACGTAGTTCTTTTAATAGGATGGTAAGAGACTATTGATGATTTAAAATTGCACTACTAATAGAAATATTTACCTACATAATTCTCATGTCGTGAAAAATATTTTACCCCTGATAAAAAAAAGTAAATCCAAAAATGACTTGCACCATACAATGGAAACCCTAAAACACATTTATATGTGGTCTTAGGTTATAGTACCTAGACCCTAGGGGTAGATTCCAGTTTATGGTTTTTGATCTTGGATCATGGAAACATTGACATGAACAGGTACATATTTACTATGTGGGGAAAACAACACCAATACTCTTGATCCCACATGAGATATTCTCAGTTCTGAGTAGTAAAGACTAAAAATCATTTTCTTCACCACATGTAACCAAAAATTTTAACATCAGGTTGTCAGGGATATGGTTTCCTGATTTGAAAAGGGGGTAATTTTATGAGAGGCATTCTGCATTCATGACATGGTGATTCCTGATATAGTTAGTAAAAACATCATATTCTTGACACATAGGGTAATAGTACTCTTTAATGTAATGTCCTAAAAACATGGTCATACACTTTAACGTATTGTGACTATAATGATGTTGTCTTGTAGATTTAGTTCATAAGGATAGAACCATATGCTAAGAAAAAAATGATTGTTGTAGATATATTTTTAGGCCATGGAAATTCCAATAAACATTAAATATAATGAAGTGTGTTTCAAAACATGATCATGGGGGTTCTCAGATATAGAGTGGTGGTATGGGGAAATCATTTCAGGGATGACTACAGATCATGTATGGTCATTAGATTCTAGGAAAAATTCTTAGATCCATATGTAACTAAGGGGTGTCCTCTCATAAAAATGAATTTACCTATGGTATAAATCCCCATGGGGGATAATTTCATATTGAGGTAATTCTAGGCGTGTTACGCATAGTCAAAAAAATGATTACTCTAGTGTTCTGTACTATCATTCCATTTATAAAATGGGAGTTTTTATGATATAATACGTCATGGAAAATAATTATGACATGTGTAATCATGTTTTTTAGCATAATGGTTGACTTGTTATTCATATTTTCTATTTTTTTTGAATTCCTTTACACATATCTGACTCATATGTAGAGAATGGGACTTCTATTCCATGAACAGCTCCTAAATGAGGGGGTCCCAAATTAATAACTCTTATACAGGTCTTTGTTCATACATAGAAGAGATGAAATTTTGTTTACATTATGATTGGTCATAGGACATGAGGTTATTGAATCAATACGTATATAAAAAAGATGAAAATCAATCCTCGTGTAGTTCATGATCAGTGATTGGTAGATGACCAATGCCAGAAAATGTGTGTTGTAGGAGATCAGGACCAAGGATTGTGATCCTATCATGCATAGATAGAAGCATTACGTAGTCTTATATAAAATAGTTAAAACATGAACCATGTAGATTTCTTTCATACTTCAATGAAGTTTTTTTATATTTTTACATCTTATGAATATGATATTAGGAAATGTAGTTTAAAGTCTTATAGCATAGACTATGAAGGCTGTTATGTGAACAAATATTCCTTGATTATAAATTTAAACCCTCACTGAAACTCCTAATCCAACATGATCTCTACTCACTTGTGAGAACCCAGAAGTGAAGAGGATCTTTCATCACATGGTTTCAATTTATGTAAGAAATAGATGAATATCAAAAAGAAAATGGTCTCTCTAGGATATAAAATCTAGGCATCTATACATATCCCATTAAATTAAGAATCAAGTTTCACATATTAATGGGAACCATGATGTGGGAAATATTTTATTGATGCAAGTCATTGACCTGAAGGGGTGAATGTACAAAAACGATGTTCAGGTGGTGAAAATGGAGTTAAAACCTGATGTGAATAAGGCAACAAGGAGGTTCTACACCACATGAAATGATCTCGATACACGCAACACATAGTTTGAGGTTACAATGATTTGATAGGGGAAACCATCAAATGAGTTTACTATTGAGGTTGAACCTGAGATCTCATATCCAAGTGTATATACATATCTCATCAGAGTAATAATCAATCTATACGGAGTTGTTGAACACAACATGGTAGAAGACCGATGTCGAGAGTGGTGTCCTCTCTATTGAGTACATTGAAACATCTCTCTTTTGAGATATAATGCATCCCATGTTCATTACTTAGTAAAAGACTATAGATTAATTTCATTTTATACAGGTGATTACTCTATAGTCTAACATCGTGTGATGAGGATAATGGTTAACTTATTTGATGAAGAAGGCATAAAATTAAACACACATTATCCATCCATTTGGGTAATTATATCAAGATAGGAATCCTATGTTTAGGACATCAGTCTTCCTGATATTTATTCCTAGGTAATCATTTTCTTTATACATATGGTAATACTAGATTTTAAAATCATGTGATAAGGATGATATTTTTTTGTTCAGCTCATATTGTTCATATGGGGAATTTGGGGTTTACTATGGGGAAAAAATATATTTTAATGTCATCTACTAACTATTTAGGGAAATGAAGTTTATAATCACACATATTAGATGAGGGATTCATATTTTAATATCATATGATAAGGATGATAGATTTTTTCAATTTATGTTATTTCATCAAGGAATATAAGTCTTGCAGTTTATCATCATGTGACAAGAATGTATATTGTGTGATTGTATGAAATATTTATTCTGTAATCATGTGTTATTTGGGGCTTTTATAATCTTCCCATACATTGATATCAATGAGCAATATCTTTTTGAGATGGTGTTTTGTAGGGAATAAGGCCCCTCCCACATTTTCTCAATCATTGAGAGTTTCCTTCTATGTATCATTAGAGTCATGAGGACTAACACAAGCTCTCCCTCGAGAAATGACATGAGGTGAACAATATTTTTAAAGGAACAAACAATCTGGTTTGGGTGGATATTAAAATAAATAATGGTATTTAAACTCATCTCATAAACTCTCTATAATTTATCTAGCCAATATTGGGATTATTCCTCTACATGAAACTAATCACATATGGAAACATGAAGAGAGGAGAAGTGAATGTCGATGGGTTTCATCTCGTATACTAATAAATATAGGGTCTCTTGTATGGCAGTGCTTGTTTTAGTCCTGTAATCAAATATGGAATGTAGGATCTGGTGTATCCAAGAATTTTTATCCTTATCTACCACCTATTGATGTATATTTTATATGGTCTTATTGAACGCCTCTATCATCTCAGATTCCTTCTCCATGATAGATATAGGAATAGTGGCAAATAATGTTATACTCCTGATATTGTATTTACAACTCATCAGAGTGGAAGTTAGTGCCATTATTCATCAATATTATATGATGGAATCTGATCTTACTGATGATATTATCTCTCTTGATGTTCACAATATTCATTTTCTCTTCCATCCTTAAGGGGTAAAACATCGGCCCACATAGAGAAAATGTATGTTGTAGTGAGAATGTTCTTGAACATCATGGATGTGGTAGGGGATATGGTCCCAAAATTCCCATTACCCATATAAAGAATGGAAAGGTGTATTAGGATGTCTGAAGTTACTTCAGTTGTTGACAATGAAATTTGGCATGTAGTTGGATGGAATGGAACTTTTTGGCCATTTTGTGTAATCTTTTGTTATTTTCGTCCATTAGTACCCAAGCCTCTAGATATAATAATAAATCTTAAACTCTAACTAGTTCATGTTTTAGATTTGTATGTTCACCTATTTTATGTATTAGTGGTATCTTCCCCCTCAATAAACCCTATACAAACCCCAAAAATTCCCCTATTGTAAAGGACCTTTTTTTATTTGTTCAATCCTAAAAACAATGTTATTTGATCTTCTTTGGATTTTATCTTTAAAATAAATGTCCAATGGGAGAACTTCATTTTGGAGGTAGGGCCTAATGGGTGTCACCCAACCATTTATTTCACCCTCTAGGTTGGTAATGGGACTAATCTTGTTCATGTCATCCAAATTTTCATCAGCAACAGGCACCAAAATTTGACGATGTGTAATATTGATGACTATTTCACCATAACCATGAACAAACATAGTTTTAGATTAATTTTATATAGAATATAATTGAGAATTTAATGATCTTGTTACATGAACTAATTTCATTTCTGAGGATAATTACACCATCAATCCTCGTACAAAGTCAATCGTGGGGTCAACACTTTCATTCTAATTATGTAACAACCCTTGACATGTTTCATAAGAAATCAATAATCAGCCTTTATATTAAACTGATTTATTGGAAATTGTTGTTACAACTCTAGCCTAGAAAAGTGGGAATTATTATCTAGACCACTATTTTTAACCCTCATGATGATTGGAATGAGTTGGGTATAACTTCCATTTGGGAGGAAATGAGAACAACTCCCAACATGACATTGTTGAACATGGGGTATTCCATTATTTTCCCCATTTAGATTCTTAATACACCATAAAAATATATTTCCCATGACTGAGGACCCAATTTAATAGATAATATATCATAATTGGGTCATCCAGTATCAAATGACATCATTTCATCCAAGTGATGTTTTAAAAATAAGTCTACTAATTTCTAACCTTTTCCACATTGTGGGGAATGAATTGAAAATAAAACTATTCTCAGATGACTACACGCCTCGTCAAACACCCAGTCAACATATGATGGATGATAATTTATATGATAAGGTTTCGATGAGAGAGTAAACAGACCTCATGATGTTGTATGTAATTCCTCTATTTCATGGATCAATTATATTATCACTAAAGAGCACTTCACAATTTCTAAATGATGATTCTCGGTATTTATCATTGTTTAGTTTAGATAATATAGTTTTTCTCTCTCTCAAAATAACATTTCTCTTTGAATAAGGTTCCCAATGTTTTGTCTAGAGATGTCACATTAAAATGAGTTTCTTCCTTTCAACAGGTGCATTCATCACTGGCAGGACAAGAATATATTTATTCATACTATTTAATGCTTCCAAATAGTTATCAGTCCACTAATATATAATCCCTTTTTTCATCAACCTAGTGATGGGAAAACATTTACATACAAGTTTGGAAATAAATATTCCCATTTAAGACTAGTTTTCATGAATTCCTCTCAGCACATTATATTTTTAAGGAGTATACATGTTAAGGAAATCTTTTATCTTCTCAAGGGATACATTGATGGTATAACGACATACCAACAAGATGAGAAACTTCTCAAATGTAAAACTAAAATCACATTTTGAGTGGTTTATTTCTAGTATATGATGTCAAAATTTACCAATGATGGATTCAGTGTTAGCAAGGTGGTTTTTTCATTTTTTGGATTTTACCACCAGATAAAAAATGAAGATTTCAACATAAATTCCCAAACATTGATTGAAGAAGAGATGCATGTCATGCTAGTACATAGCGCCAAAATTCATTAGACTAAAGGTAAATAACTGATAGCAGAACACTACATTGGTTACATTATGGTAGTGTATTCTTCCTCTTTTGGGGCCATTCAAATTTCATTTTACCTTGAATATCTATCCATGATGGATTGGGATTGATATACATCCATTCAATTAATTATATTGTATGTGATTAGGGTAGAGAAGGTATATTTTAGGAAATGATGATTGAGGTCTCTGAAGTCGATGAAAACTTTTTTTCATTTTTCTTCTTTATAGGGACTATTTGGGAAAGATATTTTGTGTATTGGACTTCCCGAATTGTGTTGGACCTAATGAGTTTGTCAAATTAGTCAAAACTTTTGGCACTGTGAGTTGGGGGTATCATTATGGCATCCTTTTCACAACCCCAATAGATTTTTTTCAATCCCAGGTTATTAGAGTCCACCTCCAGATCAAGGCTCAACATTTATTTTTAAATCTTGGTAAAAATATCTCAATGCTACTATATAAATGAGGTATAAACATTTTATTTCTCTGTATTCAGGTATTCACTAATACAAATATGTCATGGTACCTCCTCTGATCCTAGGTTTGTTTTCCTAAGTTCATCAATGGTTGTTGTGACACCTTCCTCAAATACTGGAGGGGAATCCAAGGAGTCTTCATCTTCTACTTATCCATATTCCTCCTACTCTTACTCCAATTTTATTATTTATAAAGTAATGGAGGTGTGATTTTATAGATATTGTAGAATTTGATATTTTGAAATTTGGAGGATGAAGCAGCTTCCTCCAACCTGACTATTGTCGTGGTGCTTCTCTGTAGCTTCTAGGGAATGGGTATTGTGAGGGATTATCCCCATTATATCTCTAGATTGTGGTGATTAATGAAAGGTTTGGGTCATCATCACTACTACTGATTATTAATATCAATGATATCATAAGGACTATTGAATAAAAATTCATATTAGGTTTCACATCTTCATTTTGATTTATGGGTACCATGTATACTTTACTATTCTATATTATAGAGTTGATTGAGGTAATTTCTAGAATTTATAGGGTAGTGACCCCATTGACCAGGTTCTATTTAAATTCCCTCTGACAGTATCCTACATCAATAAGTGTGATTTGTAGGATTCGAATGAGCCGTTATCATCATGGAACATCTTGATTTATCCACTGATGTCATATTTTAAACCATGATAGAATTATGAGGGGAATCAATTTTGTCAATGAAACCAACGCCATCATAGAAAAAATAATAAAAATGCATCTTTCCGTAAGACCAAAAATTATGAGTTGAACAGAAGATCCCCAATCTATGCATTGGGGTTAATTTTCCCTAGGGTATTTTCACACATTTATCATAACCCTATAGCTTCAGAGCTGTGGTTGTTAGGATTACCTTGTTATATCACAGCTAGAAATGTGTTCATAATAGAATGAGATTAATACCAATCCAATTTCAATGAAAACCCATCAGCCATCAGAATCATTTATCCTTCCAGAAACCTTTTAGGTTTTTTACATGTGACTATATAATAGAATCTTTATCTTATTATATAATGGATATAATCACATGAAATTATTCTATATTGGACTCATCCCAAATAACTTCTTTAGTATAAACCGTGGATTCAAACTCTTAGGTGATTCTCAAGACTCTATGAGTGCTTCCCTGATGTTTTATGATAATATCAGGGAGTCCATGAATCACATCTTGGCCGAAACCAAGGATAATTTCTTCAAGATGTTTTACATTTATACTGAACTAATTTTTTCACTATTATGGGGACGTTATTTCAAAGGATATTTTAGGGATGAATTAGTTATGGGTCAACCATTGGAGGTTTGGGAGGAGTGCGCCTACTTACATGTCGAGATTGGTATGAGAACCATAACCCTTGAAGTCAATCATATATAATGAACAGGTTAATTTGACTCTTGGATTATGTGAATAGTCATCCGTGATATTTTTGGATCACTAGACACATATCCTATGAGTTTTAGTGGCATTGAAACATTGAGTAGATATGTGGCCAAAATTTTGGTTTATTCCACAACTACATCTTACCATGAATCATCATATCATGCAGTCTTTCCCCCAGTCCTCTAATTGAATATATTGATCTTGAGATCATATCCATATTTTTTATTTTAGATTGGTTACACTAATTGAATTCCATTAGTGTAAGATGATGTTATATCTTTTTTTTGATGAGGATCTTATCTGAATGATCTGCTTGGGTGGAACCATTTGGTGGGGTGGTGCCCATTTCTGAGCATGAGGCATTATGCCTGGGAGGTTCATATATTACATTGGTACATGTACATGTTACTATTCTAGTACATTAATTTTTCAATTAATATTTCTCTACTTTTACGGATTGGTTCCTGAAAGGATTTTCCATTCAAGAACATAGCCTCACGACAGATGGACATACTAGGTGCATAGCTGTTTGATTCATCTACGACATGATAATATAATGAGATCATTTAATTGTTTTTCTATTAATCTAATAATTGTACATTTCCTCATTTCTATTCAATTTTATCCACTCATCTCATTCTTCTGGAGTAGTAGTGGAAACACAGCCTATTTATGATGGTGTACATCCAACTTCTCTTTTTCGAAGGCAACATTTTTTTATTGGATTTAATTAATAGATGAAAAATTCCTGATTGGTGTTCTATAGTATTTGGTGGAAGGGAAAAAAATTGGATGATCTTCAAGACCAAAATGGTTTAACCTCCACGTATTCATAAAACATGTAAAATATTTTTCCACAATGGCTCTAAAGTATTAGTGGACTTGCTCATCTTGGAAAAAATAATTTTTATTATTTTTATCTTCTAATTGGATTTTCCTCAATCCCTACTATTTTTATTGGTGAGGTGGGATATTATATTGATTCATAGTGGGGATTTATGATATTATTTCTGATTTAGAGCTAGATCTATGGTAAGGACTCAATTGAGTGTGAAAACTATAGCCTCTATTTTTTTTATTCTCTTCCAATGAGATGACAGAATGACCTGAAAATTTTATTTGGTATGTAAGATGCATTATTCATGAATATAAGAAATCAATATAGACAATTAAATTTACAATTATACTTCACTGGGATTTTACGGTTCACAACTCATCATAGAGACTATCTATGGACAAATATGTCAAATATTCTAAAGGAAATTTTAAATTTTGGAAGTAAGTCATCCCCATCCACCTGGAAATGAAATATGATAGAATATCATTCTCCAACTAGTTTTAGTTTGAGATATCATGAATTGTTTTGTTTTTTAGAATTTAACTATAATGAAAGAAGAACTATCGTTATAGATTCTCCAATCTCATGATGGACCGATCTAGAAACTGGGTGTACCATGTGAAGGAAGTCCATTAAATTGTTTACAAGATGCATCTAAAGTTTACATTATTTCATCCGTTGTGAATGATTTTAGTCATACTTATATGATTTGGGTTTTGGATTGGCCCATACCCATATCCTTGAAATAATCTCATCAAGGGTGTGGTGGTGTAATAAGCACTAGGCTCCCAATGTTTTTTGGGGAGCTTCTAGTCCATAGTTATCAATCCTTCCTTATTTATATCTGAGTGTACCACATTTTAAATGGATCTGTCCTTTCCGTTGTCATGACCCATCCCCCTGGGCCTGTGCTATGACAACCCCATGCCCACCTTCCGTAGGCAAGGGGTTGGAGACTAGCACTGGGAAGGAATATCCCTAAAATCGGGAAGGTATTTCATTTATAACTTGTAAACTCACACAACTAGGCACACAACAAGATGCAAGAACAAAGTAAATTGTATAGTAAAAAAGTGTGTAAATTATGTAAAGGAGATAGAATAAAATCCCAACTAGAAAGTATAAATAAAACTGAAAATAGCTCTTGTGAACACCCACCAAGGATCCTACCTTAAAGGTAGATACAGCTCTTGAATAGTCGTCTCTGCAAATCATCTCGTATAATGCCCACCTCCGAGTAGCCTCCAGTCTTGGTACCCTCATCCTCAAATATTAATGTATGTTTTCTGCATAAGACACATCAAAGTGCGGGCGTAGAGTGTGAAAAAGTGAGTATAACGATACTCAGTAGTGACCCCAAGACCCCCTGAGGTCTGTCATAATCTATAAAGGATAAACCAAAAATCACGAAAAAACAGTCAACCCTACGTAGGTATATTCCCATAAATATACCTAAGTTGTCAAGTATACCCATCACGTTCATGATGAAAACTAGACCCAATTATTTAACCAAATGCACAAATATTCCACTAATTAATGAATACCACAAAGGTAACACCACAATGGTAAGTACCAAAAATGTAACACCACACAGAAGAATACCACACATGTATCACCACGAAGGTAAGTACCACAAAAGTAACGCCACACAAAAGATTACCATAAAGTTATCACCACATAGAAGATTACAATAAAGGTATCAACACACAATAGCATAACACTAGGGTAAAGACTCAGCACACACCAGTTATAACTTAATTATGGTATTATAAATGATTATTTGTATCGCGAGGTCACCATTCTTCGTCGAGAAGCTCTGTTGTTGACCCACACAGGATCGAAGATGACCCACATAGTATCTGATGATGACCCACACCGGATGTAGAGATGACCCACAGAGGATCAGAATATGACCCACACAGGATCTAGAGAAGCTGAACCACACAGGATCTGAAGATAACCCACACATGGTCTAATGTCTCCTCCATTACATCTAGCCACAAGGTTTCCACACTAAGCACGCTTGATTCCAGGAGGTTTTGATTCTCAATCCATCGGTAAATACTTTAAATTCCATGAAGTCCCATGAATAAGTATCACTAAGGTCTTTCACGTTATAAGGGACCCAATGCAACAGACGGCGTGTCAATCAGACGTCCGGTCTGTATGTTATTATCCTTTTAGTCCCGAGGGTCTAGTTGGATTTGGGTTAGATCCAACCCGATCGTACTCCAACATTATCCAAAACTCTAGTGGATTATACCAAAGGGCCTGTCTCGATCCAAGGATTTCAGGACCACAGATGGTTCATCAAATGGATGCCAGGTTCTCAAGATATGGCCAAAAAGGCATATCTGGGTCTAGATGGGCTCAGGTCTGGTCCGACCTGGCCTAGGCCGTACCAGGCCCGGCCCGCTGGGACATGGTTCAGCTCAGGACACAAAGAGAGAAGCCCACATTGTAGCTCGTGGCCAGGGCGGCCCCTTGTGGTGGGGTCCGCCCTAGCCACCACCCGGGAGGGGAGGCACTCCCCCAGGTCACCTAAACGGCCCATTGGTCATTCAGTTTTGGCCAACCAGGTAGCACCACGTGGCACCGCCAGCATGCACATGGGACCTGCCAGAGGGGTGCTGCTAGGCACGATGTGGCCAGACAAAAAGGTCATCCATCTTTCCAGAGGTGTGGACGTGCGCCGCTTCTCCACTGCAGCCGGCCAGATGTCGTCCACCCTCCGACCTTCGTCACAGCCGCGCGGCCTCACTCTCCAACTCTCACGGCCTGGACATGCGCCACCGCTCCATCATGTGGCTCGCTAGTGTGTCATCTTCCACCCTGCTCCACCGTGACCACCAGGCTGCCACCTCCTGTTCAACCAGCGACATGAACACATGCCACCCTACCTCCACATGGTCAGTCGGCGTGCTAACCACTGACTTCCCACCACAGTGGTTGATGGACTGTGGCCTCCCTTATTACCGGTGGTGTGGACATGCTGCCCTTGTTCCATGTAGCCGGCCAGGTTCCATCCACCACCTTTCTCCACCCTGGCCGACGGGCCGCGGTCCCCTTCGGCGGCACAATTGTGCCATTTTAGTAATTCCGTCCCATGAAGAACACATCAACATTAAAAGATGTGGATGGATAGGGTAATGTTTCTTTGGTCTGCACCTTCTGCATTAGACGGATATCGTGCGTCTTTGGGGATAAAGTTTCAATATAAAACCCCGAAGAACAACATAAACACACCCCTACCTTGTTCGCTCATTCGAGTTGGCGTGAGGAAGAAGTTTAAGACACCGAAATTCATCACTCCCACAACACGCTTCTGATCCGATATTGAGCATCATCCTTGTTCTTGATCTGGAGAATGTTCTTCATTGGGGGATGTTCTTCCTTCAACAATTCTCCAGCCAAAGCCTTCTCTACCTTTCACCAATAATATCCCCCATGATAGGTGCGGATCCAATTTTATTTAAGTTAAGTAAATTAAATCAACTAATGTTAGCACATTAAATTGTGGGAAAACCAAGGGTTACCTCCCATTAAAAGAGGATTTCGGGTGGTCCCCACCACTAGGATTCAAAAAGGAGGTTTTAATAAAGAAAAATAAAAATTTATATATTTTATTTTTCTTCTCCCATGAAAAAATGAAAAACAAATTCCACCCTCAACCAAATACAGTCGATTTGAAGGTCACTTTAAGTGAATATCGGCACTGTGAGATCAACAGTTTCCTCAAATTTCAATTCCGTGCACCGGTTGAAAAGATACAAATTTCCGCTCACGTGTTTACCGAATGTACCTGAAAAAAAGTTTGAAAATTCATTCTGGGCACACCGGGTCTCGGAATTACATTCCATTGATTTTTTCAGACTCGTAAGATTTCCGTATATTTTATAAAATTACATGGAAAATTATGGGTCTTCACATTCTCCCAACATCAGGGTTTTGCATCCCCAAAAGCCAAAACACAAACTAGGGAAACAAGTGGGGGTACTGAATAAAAATATGAGCCTACCCCTCCCATGTTCTCTCCTGGATATTCTCATACTTCCAACGTAAAGGCACCAGAGGTATTGAACACCCATTAAGGACTCTCTCCTGTCAATCCTCAATCTCTACTAGAACATCTGAAAACATCACCCCATCGTCGATGTCCAGCTCACCCCAGTCAAAGGTGTGTGAAGGATCATGTATGTATCACCTCAGCTAGGTTACATGGAAAATTTCATGCACCTACTACAACTGAGGGGGATGATCTAGGTGGTACACCACATCTCCAACTCTATTGAGGACCTGAAAGGGTTCAATGAACATCGGAGATAACTTGCCTCCCCGGCCAAATCTCTGCAAACCTTGTAGAGGTGAGACCCATATAAAGATAAAGTCACCATCCTCGAACTCAAGTGGTCTCCATATCATATCAACATAAGACTTAATCTTGCTCTGTGTAGTCTTCATCCGACCCTGGATAATCTTTACCTTCTCCGTGGTAAACTGTACCATCTCTGGTCCCATGAGTGTTGACTCCCTGGGGTCACTCCAACATAGAGGAGATCTGTAAGGTCGAATGTACAATGCCTCAAATGTTTTCATACTAATGTTAGAGTGATAGATGTTGTTATTCGCCAACTCCATCCAAAAAAATTGATCCTCCCAGCTACTGCTGAAATCTTGGACGCAAGTACGTAGCAGGCCCTCATGCGTCTAAATGGCACACTCTGTCTGACCATCTGTATGAGGATGAAAGGTGGTGCTCGGGAAAATTTGAGTCCTAAATGCCTCATACAACCCCTTTCATAACCTGAAAGTAAAATGTGCATCAAATTCACAGACCATCATAGATGGAACCCCAAGAAGCTTCACAATCTTCTACTAGCAGAGGCGTCCCAAGACCTCTATTAATCTCTGCTCTCTAATTGATATGAAGTGGGTCGACATGGTGAGTCGTTCAAGGATCGCCCGTATGGAATAATTTCCCAGGGACGTGTGTGGAATTCATGTCATGACGTCCATTAAAATTACATCCCACTTCCACTCCGGAACTTATAGTGGTTAAACTAAGCCTGGTAGATCCCGATTCATTTCCTTCACTTGCTAACAAGTGAGGCACTGAGAGACAAACTCTACTATAGCTTTCATCATTCCCAACCACCAGTACTGACGCTGGAGGTCCTGGTACATCTTTTTCACTCCTTGATGTACCACTAGAGTGTATGTATGGAACTCCCTCTACATTTCCTTCCTAAGAGCCACTAGTACCATCGTACATCCTCTAAAGAGGATAATGTGCTCCCCACCTTCAATAAATCCATCAGGTGCATGTAATGTGGATATCTGAACATTTCATGCCTCACAATCAGTGTCCCCAAGTTGCGCCTCCCTGAATCACTGAAGGAGTGGGGATGTGACTGTCAGAGAATGAACATAATTTGTTATATCTCGATCCGCGTAGGATATCTGAAAAGTGGCTAACTGATCTGTCTCCTCACTCAGCAACTGTATACTAGATCTTCTACTAAGTTCACCTTCTACTACGTTCCCCTTCCCATGAGTATAGACTATCTCAAAGTCATAGTCTTGGAGGAACTCAAGCCAACACTGATGTCTCAATTTCTGGTCCTTCTGAGAGAAGATATACCTCATACTCTTGTGATCAGAGTAGACTATAAAATGTTCGACCATCAAGTAATGTCACCACATCTTCAAGGAAAAGACCACTTCTGCCAACTCCAGTTCATGGGTAGCGTAGTTCTACTCGTGATTTCTTAGCTATCGAGAACTATATGTGATCACTGCTCACTCCTGCATTAGGACACATCCAAACATGATCCCATATGAGTCGCAGAAAACTATGTACCCAACACCCTCCTCTAATAGCCTCAAGATGGGGGAAATCATCAGTCTCTGCCTCAAATCTTGGAAAATCCGTTGTCATCTCTCCGACCACACGAAGGGTTTCCCCATCTTTGTCAATGTTGATAATATTTTTGAAACTCTAGAAATTTCAGGCACAAACCTCTGGTACTAACTAGCCAAACCCGAGAAACTCAGCACTTCCGTCACACTGTTGGGTGGATCCCAAGCAAGAAAAGCCTTAATTTTTTCTGGATCCACCGCAACTCCAACCTCTCAAATAACGTGTCCTAGGAAGTGAACTTCTCGTATCCAGAACTGGATCTTAGAGAGTTTACCACAAATATGGTGCTCTTGGAGTGTATCCAGAACTATCTGTAGATGATAGGCATGCTCCTTATCATATAACAATTTTTCATGGCCCATCCCCCGGGGCCCGTGTCGTAACTACCACTAGCCCGCCTATTATAGGCTAGGGGCTGGAGACTAGCACCAGAAAGCATATCCCTAAATCAGAGAAGGAATTTACTTTATAACCTATAAACTCACACAACCAAGAACACAGCCAGATACGAGCACAAAGTAAACTGTATAGTAAAAGGAGTTTGTATAGTTTTTAAAGGGGACAGAATAGAAGCCCAACCAGAAAGTACAAGTAAAACTGAAAACAACTCCTTTGAACACCCTCAATGGATCCTACCTGAAGTGAATGTAAAACTCTCAAATTTTCGTCTCTAGAGATCATCTTGTCTAATGCCCACCTCCGTTCAGCCTCTAGTCCTGGTACCCTCGACCTCGATCAGTGATGTCCATCATCTACACAAAAAACAACAAGGTGCAGGTGTAGCCTATGAATGGGTGAGTATAATGATACACATTAGGGACCTTTAGACCCCCTAAGGTCTCCCAGAATACACAAACGATAAACCAAAAAGATAAAAAAACAACAATCAACCCTACTTAGATATATGGCCTTACATTTACCTAATTTTTCAAGTATACCCATTACATTCATGAGGAATAAAAGGTCTAATTCATTAACCAAAATCACAATTTTTCCATGCATAAATGAATACAATGAAGGTAACACCACAAAGTAAAGTACCACAAAGGTAACACCACACATGTATCACCACGAAGGTAAGTACCACAAAAGAAACACTACACATTAGATTACTAAAAAGGAATCACCACAAAAAAGATTACGGGAAAGGTATCACCCCACTAATGCATGCCACAAGGATAAAGACTCATCTCACACTAGGTATAACTTATGTACGGTAGTACAGATGATTAGCTGTATTGCTAGATCATCTTACTTCATCGAGAAGATCTACTGTTGACACACACAGGATCAAAGATGACCCACACATGATCTTAAGGTGACCCACACATGATCTAGAGATGACCCACATAGGTTCTAGAGATAACCCACACAAGATCTAAAGATTCTAACCCACATAAGATCCTAAGATGACCAACACCGTATCTAAAGTCTCCTCAAGTACAGCCCGTCATAAGGTTTCTGCACTAAGAACACATGATTCCGGGAGGTTCTGAATCTCAATCCATTGATCGATACATAAAATTCCACGAATTCCCATGAAGAATTATCATGATGGTCTGTCACGTCAAAAGGGATCAAATTCAATAGACGACACGTCAATCGGACACCCGATATGTAAGTTATTAAGCTTTTAGTCCTAAGGGCCCGGTTGGATTCGGGTTCGATCAAACCTGACCATACTCCAGACATATCTGAAACTCCCAAGGAGTATATCAAAAGGATTCTCTCAATCCAAGGATTCCATCACCACAGACGGTTCATGAAACGGATTCCCGGTTCTCAAGATACGGCCAAGCAGGCGTATCTGGGTCTAGATGGGCCCGGGTCCAGTTCGACCCGGTCGGACCTTCCCGACCCAGTTGGCCTGGCCTGCGGTGGGCTTGGCCCACTAGGCCTTGGTCCTGCTTGCCCAGAAAAGGGGGTGGAATTGCCTAGCCCTCTTGGTGTGGCCCACAGTGCCGCCTGTGGCCAAGGTGGCCCCTTGTGGTGGGGTTTGCCCTAGTCGCTACTCAGGAGGGGAGGCGATCCCCCCAGGTCATCCGAATGTCCCATTGACCATTTTGTTCTGGGAAACCAGGCGGCACCACGTGGTTCAACTAGCTGGCATGTGGTACCTGTCGTAGGGGTCCCACTCGGCGTGGTGCGGACGGCCAAAATGATCAGCCCTCCTTCCAGTGGCGTGAATGTGCGCCACTGCTCCACCATGGAATTTCGGATGTCAGCCGCCCTCCGACCTCCACCACAGCCCTACGGTCGTAGTTTCTAGCTCCGACGATGCAGACGCATGCCACCTCTTTTCCACATGGCTGGCCAATGTGTCGGCCATCCCCTTCTCTGCTGCGGCCGACAGGCCGCGACCTCCTATTCAACCGGCGGTCCGGATGCGTGTTGCCCTACCTCCACACAGCTGGCCGACGTGCTGGCCACTAAAATCCCACCTTCGCGGCTGACGGGCCATGACCTCCCTCAATACCGGTGGTGCGAACGCACCACCCCGGTTCCACGCAGTTGGCTGGGTGTCGGCTTCCACCTTTCTCCACCGTAGCCTACGTGACATGGTCTCTTTTGGCAGTACGATTGTTTCACCTCCATCATAGAGGCCTCTAAAGAACATGTCAACATTAATGAGGTGGAGGGATGGGTCCATTTTTTTTGTCTGCATCTTCTGTGTTAGACCGATAGCATGCAGCGTCGAGGAGAAAGTTTCAACATAAAACCACGATGAATAGCATAAACACACCCCTTCCTCATTCTTTTGTTGGAGTTGGTGTAATGGAGAAGATGAAGAAGACAAAATTCTTCTCTCTCGCAACACACTCTGGATCTGAGCATGAGCTTTGTCCCCGTTCTTGATCCGGAGATTTTTTTTCATTGGAGGATGTTCTTCCTTCGAGAATTCACCAACAAAAACCTCCTCTCCCTTTCATCAACGATCACTCCATGAGAGATGAGGATCCAATATTAATTAAGTTAAGTAAATTTTATCAATTATTTTTTACTCATTAAATTGGGAGACACCCAAGGGTTACCTCCCATTTAAAGAGGATTTCGGGTGGTCCCCACCACTGGGATTCAAAATGGAGTTTTCAAGAATGAAAAATAAAAAGTTATTTATTTTATTTTTCATCTCCCATGAAAAACTAAAAAACCAACTTCCTCCCTCAACATACTGTTGTTGAGGTGAAGGTCTCATTAAGTGAATATCGGTGATGCGAGTTCAACGGTGTCCTCATATTTCAATTCCGAGAACTAGTTCAAAAATTACAAAATTCCACTCACGTGTTTACTGAACGTACATGGAAAAAAAGTCCATAAATTCATTCTGGCTACATGAGGTCTCGCAATCATGTGCTGTCAATTTTCATGGACTCGTAATATTTTCAAATATTTTAAAAAATTACATAGAAAATTTCAGGTCATTACATCCATTCTTTTATAAAATGCAATCATCTTGAGTGATGTTTGTATAGGTGATACACAACAATCATAATTCCTTTTATAAGTCCTATGGGTCTTCTAATGATAAGACTATTGTCTGAACCCCTTACTATACCTCTTCCTTCCTTCCTACGATCCTCTTGAAGCTTCATGCAAGAGAGTGACCCATAGGGACCCATCATCTATTTTTTTGTATGCATTCCTTTTGAGTTAGGATGGTCTCAATGTGGGTCAAAATGCAAGTCCCCATTTCTAATTGTCACCCCAAATGGAAATGGGGAATTTCTATTAGAGTGGGGTCGAGGTACAAATACCCCCAACCATATGGACTGGGGCTTTCCTCTTTCTTTTCTTGTCTCAATTTTAAAAAATTATAAATTAAATGGGACGTTTTTGTTGTAAATTCTATAACCCTATTGGTAGGGTCTGGTCCCATATTGAAAATGTTTACACTTCTATTTTCTCTCTATTTATCTTTCGTATCCTCATTCATGATAGAGTAGGTGAAAAATATAATCCTCATGAAATATGGATTCCATCTATGAAATTTGTAGTCCATGATGATTAGATTCCCTTTAGATAAGAGACCACTGAATTTTAATAAATGACTACTTTAAGGGCTTTTAATAGCTCACTATTATCATACCTAATAATTTTGAGACATATTCAAGGCCATCTTCTCCTGAGCACAACATCATTCATGATCAAGACTCATGTTTGATAACTACTTAGAGGAAATGAAGTTACATGGTTCCTCTCCCAATGGATTGTGTTAACTGGGTAGGGAGGTAAAATGAAGATATTTTTCTTCTCCTCATCCCCAGATATGAACATCATGATAAACCTCAATGATTAGACATTGTAATTTAGGAAATTAATTAAGGCATATAAAGTGTAAATTCTTATGCTATTTTATAGATCATGGTTGTTGTGTTGATATAGGGGACTTTATATCTATTTTCGTGATGAATCATTCTCATTACATTAACACGCTATTTATATGCTTCTTAATGAAAGAACAATTTTTCATTGTAGTGAAGAGTTTTGATGTGGTTTTAATGAAGATCGTGTTTTCATTCTTCGTAAAATTCCTATGGAATGTAGAAGTGTGAGGTGGATGCTGGATAAATCATGATTTCTATGTTATCTCAATAAAATTTTATTCTCAGAATAATCATATTTTTCTTTTTTTCATCCAGATATTTCTCTAGCTAATCTGCCAGCGAAGGGAATTTCCCATCTTGATTTTCATATGTAGATGGGCTATTGAGGACCTTGTTTACATGGAGTTCAATAAAATTATCAAGGGGTAGTGTGGATGATGATAATTTCCATAGACCTTATTATGGATTAAAAAAGATGATTGCTTTTCACTTATAGGGTATTAAGAATTACATACCTTTTCTACCCAAGATCCTATGAATCTGGAGGATTTCCTAGAATTGATCTGGCAAGGTGAGGGAAAGTTTTCTAAATAAAATTTCACTATGATGAGTAAATTCATTGAAAATTACATCATTTAGATTAATACCATAATATAATCACATTTTACAATGAGAATAATCTCAATAGTGTATACCATAGGAAGAATCTTCAGGGACGTTGGTAGAAAGGGAGGATATTATTGTTTCTTAATCTTCTATCCCGGAGGAGAGATGTCTTGACTCTCATCAAGAGATGAGATATTATTATGAATTGGATTATTACCACAATGAAATACTTCTTATTATATTCATTGGGGAGGACCTCCATAGGTCCTGGAAATAGTGTTGTGGAGAGAGCCTTCACAACTACTACTACCACATCAATAATTTGGTAATGTATTGGTGTGATCCTGGGAAATGAATGATAGATGTTTCATGGCATAAAGAATAAACCATATAAAATCATGTTTTTTGGCCTTCTCTTCATTGTTTTATTTTCCATTGGAATTATTTACTTTTAGTGAGTCTCTTACTAGTCACTTGTTCTACTTTCCGTAGCTGGTGGTGTTCATATGTGGGAGCCTATTTGAGTGGCTTCCATTTTTCATTGGGAACATTCAAGAAAGAATCTATTATTATGTAAGAGTTTTATTCCTACCTTATAAATACCCATGAAGTGGGATAGGGTCCCACATTTTGAATATGTATTTTTTCCTAATATTGTTTTCCATTTATTGAATAATTTTTTCATTTACCCACTTATATAGAAGATAAAATATTCATTTTCTATTTAGTGACTCTCCCTCTATTATGGTGAGTCTGCCCAGTTGAAAAGACAAGGTTGTACCCCTAAATCCTCGATATTACTACTGACATTTTTACATATTGGTAATTTTATAGAATATCGACCAGAATATGCATCTAACCTTACAACATTACCAAGATGCGACAAGTAACATCGTTGGTGGTAAAATGATATAATCCAATGCAGATGTTATATTAGGGATTTGTTTTGGCTCTTATCCTCCATTTCCTATTAGTCAATTTTAACCTTCTTAATTTTTCGGTGGAGATATGAGACTGCACTCGGCTATTAGCTAAGGAACACTAGCTAATTCCTCCTTTTTCCACTGTATTTGACTAGAGTTTTTCATATTTTAGATTCAGAATTTTCATCTTCTCATATTATATCAGAACATAAGAATGGAGGTATTTTAATGAAAAACCCTGAAGTTGACAATTATAATTAGATTTAACTATTTTTAATAGACGATATCGATAGATGTGATTAGGATTTTCATCGGCGCATAGAGTACTTTAGTATTTTACTGGTGGGGTTGATATACATGGGCTTTAATTTTCCTCTAGTTATTGTATTATTCCATATTTGACTTGAGGTCTTGATATATGTGAGCAATAATTGTCATCTACTCAGAAAGTGACACTGCATCTGATTTGTGTAATTGCATTGAGTGAATAAAAATGATGTCATCTTCCTGAATATTCTATCATCTCGCATTATAGGCAACCCTGGGTGCCCATTTTTTGGATGAATTTGTAAGGAGCCTACAAGAAGATATCCTCATATATAAGATGTTGTGTTGTACATCATTGGCATCCTCGATTGTTGGAATGAGCCCTTTTTAGGACTCCAATTTTCTTATGTTGGGGCCATTGGTGACCTCATGATCACCAACCATTAGATAACAGGTGAATTTATTATCATATTCTATGGACAACCTCCTAAAATGGTTTGAGACTGCCACTCGTTTCATTGACATCTTGGCTACCAGTAATTATTGAGTGAATGACTAGTTGGGATTTATTAGATAGATGGATTATCGAGTATCCTCTGGAGTCTGTATGATATCGTTTAGATGGTTCTCATGGATCAATTCATTGGACACATGGCATTGAAGGTGATGGATTAGGGACAACAACCTCTGGTTGGAAGATGATCAGACTAGTGCAGAAGTCAAGGATAATGTCTTCTTAGTATTATGAGATTTTATTTGTCATGATGGGAGTTCTTGAATGTCCCTAAATATATTATTTTTATTATTAATAAACAATAAAACACTATTATAGCATCATCATCTCAAGAGATGAATGCATGAATAATAGATTATTTTTAGAACCATGTTTGGTCCACTCCCATTTTTAGGGGAATGAAATGTGGTTAAAAATATCATTTTGGTTAAGGTTTCACATCGGGTTCACCATTTTTTTATCTATGAAAATGTGGATGGACATATGTATTTAAAAAAAATTAATATGAGTCAATTTGAGTTCAAAGTTTCATTTAAAAAACACTCAACCACTGTTATATCTATGATGACTAATAAAACTTCATTCCAAAGTTAGGTGTTCATTGGGAAACATGTCCAATGAAAATTATGAACTCAAATTAGTCAAGTGGATTAAAGGATAGGATCATAAAAACATAGAGGGAATTATTGCCTATTTCAGGACTATATTATATATTTTATTTAATACATTTTCGTTATTCTATTATTAAATCCCAAATATACAAGAAAGGTCATGTATAGGGGAATAATCAATCTTTATCATGTATTTAACTTATAATGAAATGTATGTGTATGAGGTTATACATTAATTTAATAGATTTCATGTTTATTACGTATTCTTATTTAATTTATCATCATGATACTAGTTTTAAGCCACACTAAGGGGAACAATATAATTTATCATCATTTAGGAATACAAGAGTTATTTTAAATGTCAGTTTTATTCCCATTATATGGGATCCCTGTGTATCCTCATGTGAGTAACAAAAACCCATGTAGTTTATTTCCTCATAACTATACACATCATTCCATTTAAGGTCATGTGATTAGTATAATATTTTTTAGTTTAATATCATGTAAAAATAATGTCTAGGTGTAAGGTGTGTAGTCAATGTTTGGATTCAGACTTATTCTTAAGTGTCCCTTTCAGGTGTAACCTAGTCATATTATATCCAATAGAAGAATAATATTTATTTTCAGTTCTATTTTTAAACATTATGGAGGGTTTATTTCTTTCCCTTATAGATGGAAATCAAATCCCATGTTGTTTAGAAATTGGGTGGTGATAAGAATTTTGATCATGTGGTTTTCATGATCATCATTAACCTTTATTTTCACATGATTCATGTTCAATGTTATAAATTTGAATAATTAAAATATCTGAAAAAAATGAAATACTTATCATCTTCAGGTAGATAAAGTCAGGGCTACGATGGAGAGAGATGTGGGAATTGAATACATGCCTCATCTTTTACTATTATATCTGTTTTAGTAGCACTGAGGAATATCCCATAAGAAAGGGGGATTAACTAAATAAAATGGAGAGGTCCTTCAAGAAATATTTTGGTGTTAATTATGGAGGGATTCACTTTTTTCCAATTCTAATGAAGATTGTAGGATAATCCATTAACCCTCAACGGGAAAGGATAGTATAATCCCCTCCCTTATTTCATGAAATAGAAGGCCCCAAAATATTCTCCTAGGGTAAGGGTTCTCTTGAATTAATGTATTCATATCTACAGACACCCTAAGGACCCTACCAGTGGAGTATGGAATTTGTGGGACACCTCCGACCGAGGGAATGTATAGTCTAATGGGATATGTGATGATGTGTCACTAATAATGGACAACTAGGTTTGGAGGTTTGGGTGTATGTTGTGATTTGTTTTCTCCATTATATAAAAGTCCTAGGGGAGAAGATTTATTTACATTGGTGGAATGAAGATATAGATCATAGGGGGTTCACATAGGTAAAGGCTTGGTGATCTAAAGGAGAATGACATTTGATAAGTCTAGTTGAGATGAAGATAAATCGAACATGGTATACCTAGGGGAGCTAATGAGATCTCTGGGTAATGAAAATCCAAAGAAAACCCCAAGTTAGAGTCCTTGAATAGAGATCCAAGGGTCTCCTCAGGTGTCTCTTGATGACTGACGCTTATGCACCTGGCTTGAGAAGGGAGTCTCTCCCATGACAAACTCACTAGGGGAGGTGGGTCCGTATAGATTATGGCACGGTGAACTGATGGTATTCTTGTGATGGAAACACAAAGGGAACTCCATTACTACTTATCATCTTAATCCATTCTCTTTCAAGGTTTTAACCCCTACATAAGAGGTTTCTAAAGCATGAGTGAATCTCTTGGGCCAGTGGAGTATTGACATTTATTCGGTTTTCGCATCCTTTTTAAATAGAGTTCTTAAGGGTCATATTTATAGGGAAACTGGAGACCATAGGAAAAGGAGTACACCCACTTTAGTACCATTAATTGTTGAGAATGTATTAAAATGAAACTCTTTTGATTCATGCTGATCTTCCACATAGGTTTTCCATGATGGTATCGTGCAGGTGGACATGAGAGGTATGTATGGATCACATAGGTTGGACCTATGTGAGAGACCTAGATTTATAGATTCTTCAAAAAATCATTGGTCATTAATTCTATTTAAATTCTAAATATTATTTCCTTTATGGAATTTCATAATATATTGAGAAATTGGGATTCAAAATCCCTTATTTAACCCAGAATTAATAAATTTTCTATTTTCTCTTTCACATAAAAAGCGTCAATGGATTTCATATTTTCATCATATATTTTTGGTGAGTGAACACCCTATATTTTTAAATATAAATCACTTCCAAAATTGATTAATCCCCCTTAACTCTTATCGATATTTTTTAGTGAATTTTTACATGACTATTAAAGTGGGAAGAGAACCCAATATCAATAATCCATCACTTGGTTCTTCTAATGGATTTTAATACAACTTTAGCTAGATATTATTTTTTTCTTTCTAAACTAATAAATTTCAATCCCCTTATTAGATTGTGGAATCATTACATGATATCTAAAAATAAAACTTTAAACACAATGACCCTATAAAGAATTCATTATATATATGGACCTAATCCTTATTCAACACATAAGTAAATTTTAAAATAGGAATTCAATTTCATTTGTCATAAATATACTATAACAAAACAATACTTTACGAATATTTCACTTCTACTATATACCCATTTTCCATAATACAAAACATTAAAAATGAATCCATTTTCCATTCATTGAACATTTTTATAATTTTCAAATTGACATCACCATTCTTCTCTGTCATCATGAAACACTATTAAAAATATAAAAAACCACAGTATGAGCACAAATACCTCAGTAACTTACAATAAACAAAAAATAAATGACACCCGTTATTTTATTTGAAAACAATGACATCATATAAGAGGTATTTTCATTAACATAATAAAAATTATGCTCAAAAAATAATTTTTATACATAAGAAATTTTTTATTCTACCAATAGTTTTTCACAATACACTTTATAAGAAAACATAAATGAAAAATTATGATAAGGAGGTATTCCTAAAAAACATGAGAACCATTGACTTTTTTTAATTAAAACATACCTTTTTATCCTTAAAGTACACAATAATTCCATTAAAAATAATATCATTATATTTCCTTATATAATCTAAATATTTCAATGAAAAATAATTAACAAGTAATAGAATATTTATATAGGTTCCTTGGTAAATCATCTTCAAAAAACACATACATGAACTCTCACAAATGGAATAACCTACACGTTTAAATCCAACATAATACTTGAGAGAATATTATCAATAAACAATCATTAGAGAGGTATATTAGGCTCAAAATTAACAATGAAAATAAAAAATCACCAAAAAATAAATTAAAATCAATAAAATATTTATTTCTATCATCAAAATCATATAAATATGATTTTGAACCCAAAAATAGTATTTTTGGATATTGATAAATATCTTTCCCATAAAAACCATTTTTAAATTGAAATACATAGAACACAGGAAATAAGGTTATTCCTTTTAATAAAATAAGGAATCTTTTAAGGGAATACCACAATGAGAAAATTTTTGTTGTATAGGGAAATACACTTCCATCGTATATGTTAATATAGAACATTACTTTCCATTTTTTTAAGGAAATCCAAAACATTTCTTATAAAACATATTGAAATATTTGTTTTCAAAACCATTTAATCAAATTTAAAATAATCATAAAATGTTCTTTATAAATCATTTTTTTCAATATAAATACATCCAAATAAATAATTTTATCAATACGGACAAGGAGGAAAAATATTTTCAAAATCAAATCATGAAAATATTTAAAATGTGGCTTAAATGTTAATAATCCATTACCTCAAGTCAAACTTATCACAAATGTTATTTATCATCGGGAATAATAAACATATTTAAATAATTAAATTTATTAATAAAATCTTTAATATTTATTATTCCTTTTATTTCCCTTATATCTATTTTATAATTAATTACATAGTTGATTAACTTCACGTCTTTCATTTTTAGAAGATTTGGCTTATAAGAGGGATATGACTTGGGAAGGATTACTATAGTCAAAGTTACGTTGATTATGTTATTTAAATAATATAGATAATAATATAAATATAATATTTATAAATAATTTAAAAAATTATAATGAAAAATTTAAGGTGGATATGAATAATTAATTATCTTATAATCATGGAGATGGTAGGTCGTATGTATGTTTGAGTAACATTTCAATTTTTATAGAACATGACATAATGAAGGTAAGTATAATTTTATCTTTATAAAGTTATAATTAAGTAATATATATCTTATTAATTCTACAAATAATACTATATATAAAATCCATGTTAGATTGTGAAGACAACTAAAATAAATCAGATTGCGAGGTGGTAGTCCACACATACAAGTGAGTAATGTTTTTATTTATCATTGGATGGTAAAGTAAACACCAGGATATTCATATTCCATAAAAATGAAATCAATATGATCTATATTATATTATTAAATTTGTATCCATATCTATGACAAACCATTATATTATGTGATGAAAAATTCAATACATCATCTCACGATGTTGTAGTTAGTACTTACATACGAGCGATGTTTTTATTTTTCATTACATGGTTATGTAGAAAACAGGTAAAAACAAAAAAATAATGACACTAAACTATATGGTTTATAATTATTGTATTATATTTATTTTCTTAATATAATTTTTAATGAACAAAATTAATAAATAAATAGAAATATTTTGTTTAAGAACAGTACTTATTCATCATAAAATCTAACTATTTTTATATCTAAAGACTTGCTAGGATGTTGTTCTGATCAAACAAGGACCTTTAATATAGATATATACGTACGGATATTAAGAAGGAATTTTTAAAGGTCTTGTCTGAGCTAAGTGTCTCATGATGTTATTAAATACAAAATGGGGGTGACATTTTACATGTGGTGGAGAGGGCACACATAAATTTTTTTCAAAATATTAAATTATAGTAATGTATTACCCAATTTAAATAGATCCAAATGGACCATTTACGAATATGATATGATACAGGGTCCGAATATGGAAATTGAATAGTATTTCAACATGTTATTAGGTCATTATTTCATATATTATCTTATTTTTAACCCTTTAAACTCATTTTAACTCTGATGATAATAAATCACATTTTTTACTAATGTTACAAATCATAATGACAAATCATTAGTGAAAAATCAGTCAAAAATTTGAAAATTTTTATTCCCAATACTATTTTAATTTTATCAATTTTAATTTCTATAATTCATATAAATTAATTTTTATATAAACCACCAACACACAATGGAAAAAAAATTTCCTAAAAAATGAGAATTTTAGGCTTAAATTTCCTTATATGAAATTCAATTAGAATGGAATTTAAAATTATTTTTAGATATATTTTTATTAAAAATGAACTAATAAAATTTTAAAATAAATCAAAATTATAATGTGTATTATTAAATATCTGAAAATATAAGACATTATTTTTAAAAATCCTTATTTTCTACTATTCAATCAAAAATAATTTGATCAGAAATTTCATAAAAATTATAATTGAAATAATCTTGATTGGATGATTTAAAAAATGATATTATTTTTTTCAAATTAAAATTCTAGAATTCAGAAATAATTTTCTTAATTAGAACCATATAATTCATGTAAACTAATTTAGTAAGAATATAATGATTTTTCTATTTGATTGAAAAATTATATAATGTTATTCTATTAAAAATTACTCTATTTAATTTAATTCATGAATATTAATATGTAATAAAATTGAAATATTATATGCATTGCCTAGTATATTTCATTCATCTGCCTTTCTTAAATTCTTTGATCATAATTTCATTCTCTTCTTGAAAAAGTAGGGATATTTTTTCTTCATAGAATTTTCATATTTAAATTATGTTTCATAAATCATATAATTTTTTTAGAAAAAATTAACCATGTGAATCACTTTATTTAAAAAAAATTAATATTTATGGTTAAGGATTTAAAAAGTCTCTTCCCTTAATAACTAAACTCTTCCAACTGAACTACTCGAGTGCACAAAGCATGGTATGTTTCTAGGACTTATTTTTTTGTGATACAACCTCAAACATGTCATGTACCTTATATAGACACAGAGGTAAGGCAAATAAATGAGTAACTGATAAAATATTCTATTTATTTTAATATGATCTAATTAACTATTCCCTTAAATTTTCCTTCTTATCAAAATTAAATACAATTTTCAATATATATAATTTCAGAAAAGAATGTTCTTCAACCATCAATGAAATACTTTTCCACCCATTATCTATATAAAATTTGTACTTTCTATGAGATTCTCTCATATGTTTCCGAATCATATTAACCATATAAACCATATGTTTTCTATATTCTGATCCAAATGCATTTTTCCCCAACATCATCCCAAAAAGCTATAGTTTAAAAATATTTTCTTGATAATTCCTTAAAAGGTGTCATTGATATTTACTAATGAATACTAACATATTATTAAAATGAATTTAATTAAATATAATGATGCCAAATTCCATTTTTAATCCATTGAAAAATATAATATAATTTTTCCACGACATGAATTTTTTACTATATATATTTATCATATGGTGGATGAAATGTTGTGCTGAATTGTAATTCAGTGCCCAATGAATTTTGAAGTATTTTCCAAGATTTATAGGTAAAAATAGGATCATGATCATAAAAAATAGAAAGAGGGACTCCATTCATGTTCATTATCTCTTTAAAATACTATATTAAAAGATGATCCAAAGGAATTATATCTAAATAATAATAATATTTAAAGATTTAGTAAAATGATCAATAATAACCCATATAACATTATTACCTAATGAAATATTTTGTATTCTTACCTTGTAATACATGTATATATTCTCTGACATCAACTAATTATATGAAAAGGGATTATGTATCCCGTTCGGTAATTGTAATTCATATTTAACCAGTTTATTAGTAAAAAAATTCATGTTAAAAAATCAAATATATTTCATTATTTTATCTATATTTTACAAATCATGATGGTCTATATATATCCTAGCGATATCTGGATGAACATAAAACCATGAACTATAATATTCAGAAAAAAAAACCTCTCTTCATGTAAGAATCAATTATCACACAAAACTCCTTTTAAAATATATTTAGACATTATCTATATACATTATACTATAGAACATATAAATTTTTATGAATTATACATTTTCCTATAAAACATGGACATCCGTTTGGGCTTTATTAATTAATCCTTAAAATTATTGATTCATTAAACCTAATATAAAATAGTGGAAGTTATTTTACAAAAACAAATAAAGAAAATATGAATTAAAACATTTACTAAAGGATCATGTCCCAAAATTATCATGCTTAATGATTCCTTATCTTTCTAGCTTAAAGCATCAACTACTCTTTTTTATTTTACTAGATGGGAATGAATCATGTATTAATAATCCTTAATCACTTCCTACCATATTATCCACCTCATGTTCAAATACTAATGCATCAATATATATGTCAATATTTTATGATCAATATATATTTCAGGTTATAGTCTATTTAAATGATATATATAGATTTTTATGGAAACACTATAGATTCATGTTCAAGGTCATGGGAAAGATAATTCAACCCCTAAGGATTAAATTGACATGAAGCATGAATAACTAATTGATCATTTCTCATGATATCAAAACCATGTCCCTTAAATTAATCATTATCATAGATAGAGAACTCAATATTTCATGATTCAAAATCCAATATAGGATAATTCAATAATATTCAACCGGATATCTAGAAACATTCATCACAATATTTTATCTACATATATTTAACACTTTTCTTATTAACATAGTCAGTGGGATAGATATATGATAAATGATTAGAAAATACCCTCAATAGTAACCCACTAATCTATGAAAACTATAAATTTATAAATATTTTTTGGTATTGTACACTCTTAAACAACATTAGTTTTTACTAGATCAATTGTTATTATATATTTATTTATAATATATTCATGAAATTAAATCTTTTTCTACTAGATTTCATATTTCATAAATTTTCCATATAACTAGTTTTCATTCATGTTTTGTAGAAAACCCCTCCAATGATTATCATGATTATTTTCACCTTTATAATATAGTAGGATTTCATCAATAAACACAAATAAAAAATTATCCTAAAACTCTTGGAAAAGTATATTCATAAGGTCCATAAATACAACTAGAGAATTATTCAACCCAAAGGGTATAACCACAAAATAATAATTTCTAGAACTAGTCCAAACATTCCCATTGTTAATTTCATCATCCTCAATCATAAACATTTCATACCTAGACCTAAAATGAGCATTCAAAAAATTATAATCTCCCTAGAGAATATCAAATAATAAATAAATATGAGGCATAAAATAAATATTTTTAATGGTGGTGTTACTCAATTCAATACAATCAAAGAAAGTATTTATGTAATATTAATATTATTTAGGGAAAAAAATAATATAAATCCATTTTGATGTGTTGGGATGAATGAGGTTTTTATTAAGTAAATATTTAAACTGCCTTTTCAAGTCCAACAGTTATACATGATCTATTCTATAAGGAGGTTTTGTTATTAGATTATCATCATCAATAAATAGAATGAGAGATTCAATCTCTTAGCCCTGTATAATACCAAATAATTCATCATTAAATACTTCTCTATATTCATTTACTATTTAAACATCACTAATTTTAAAAATATCTTTATTTTCCATAAAATTTGTAAGATAACATTCATTTCTATCATTAATTATCTTCGAATCATATTGTTATTTAGTTAATGGTATGAATTAATTCATGTATACAAACTGAAATTCATTCTAAAAAACAACTTATTTAATTCTTTAATCTATCTTAGCATTCTAAAAATAATTCCAATTCATACATATAATAACATCAATCTCTACAAGGAGGAATAAAATAAGGTATTCAGGTAAATAATTTCAAATAAAAAACCAGAAGAGGCTTATAATTATTTTTACCATAATATATCCCTTGGGGCTGTTAAAAATATTTTTAGATTAATTTATTAAAGGAAAATTTCTAATTTATAAGTAAATTTATCAACATATAATGAATTTATAGACCTATAATCAAATAATACATTGGAATTACCTGAATAAACATGTAATGTACCTGAAACCACATCATATGATGGATCAACATTTCCTAGAGTAGTTAAAAATCATGTAGCCACACGTTTATAGTTTTGATAATGAATATATACATCCATTATTATTAACCTCATATAAGTAATTATATAATGACCCATTTCATTACTAATAAAACATATTAATCTTCAATTTTCATTATTTTTTCATCATTATTATGATTCTTTTTATTTTATTCATGTGTTATATTTCCAAACATAACATAATAGAAACACATAACATATTTAATAATATATTCTCCTTGTTAATTTTTCCCTCACATATCATTAGATGGAATCTTGATTTTCATAACTCTTGATTTTCTTGATATTTGATGTTGCATTTTCTGCCACATGGACCACTTTTTTGGTTTTTTTCATTGAATAAATCATCATAATAAAACTCAATTTATACCTTCTCAGTACATATAACATATTCTCAAAACTTTTAAATTAACGTGATCCCAATTCTATTGGATATCGTGGATTAAATCCAAAGTAAAACAAATTAATTTTAATATCACTATCCTAGATAAAATTTGATTTTTACATTTTAAATAAGATGAGTTCTTCAATATACATCACCAATGAATCTTCCTCCACCTCACTAAATTAAAATAATTTAATTCCTAATATAAATGTAAAAATATTTGTAAAATACATCTCAATGAAAATATTAATAAATCCATTTGATTCCAATGAATCGACATCTTCAATTTATTTTATATTTATAACCATTGGACACCACTTATATAATTCACCTTGAAAATGACATATATAATTATTTAAAATTTTATGTCCTATATAACTCAAGACATTGACTATATGCTCAATGGATTTGACCAATACTTCTATTATAGGGGTACAAGATACAAAAAATGTTGGTAGGTGTTATTTTAAGAAAATTTATACAATGGAAATGTTTCTCTATGGTTAATGTGGTTACATTCTCACATTGATACGACCACCAATAAGAGACTTTTTAAAATAATCCATCACAATAATAAACTTCACTATTCAAATTCCAACCATTCTATGTTTTTGATTTGGAATGATATTATCCCCACAGAGCCTCCTAACTTCAACATGCTTATTACCTCAATAAAAATAATTTTTTGATAGATGTGTTTTTTATAAAGAAATATGGTAATATTTATATTATATATCTTGATAACCATAAATTAAACCCATTTAAGGGAACCTAAATAAATTACCATAACCTCTATAAATCTCTAAAACTTACCCACATATCAACTATAAAGACCCAATCCATACACATCCCATAATTTCATTTTTAAAATAATAATTAAATTTCATAAAGTCCCAACTATCATTTCAGGTTTTTTTAGATACACAGGTCATAGATATTACATAATGAACCCATACATTAAAAGAGTGGACAATTCATCTTAGTAAAAAAAATTCAACAAAAATATATTTGAATGACCAAATATTATTTTTATTAAATATCTTAAGGATTTTAGACTTTAAATAATCATTGTTCATAGACATCATTAAAACATGTAAATAAAATTTTTATGCATCTAACAAGTACAAAATACCAAAAAGGGTCATTATAAAAAAATAAAATAAACATGCTATTCTATTTCTAAACCATGAGATTATATATAATTATTTTCCTTTAACAAATTAAACTCTGAGAATAAATAATAATTTAATTACACATGAAATCAATTTTACTAGTTAATTTTATTCATAAAACACTTTATAAGAAAAAATAATTTAATAATAATAATCATAGAGGTTTCTTTTAAAATATAAGATCCCATAAAAAATACGTTCATAAAAACATGACTTTTAGACTTAATGTGAATAATAATTCCTTAAAAAATATAGTTATATTATATTATGATATAAAAATATTTCTATAAAAATTCATTATAAATAATGGAATATTCATGTGGGTTCCTTGGTAAATTATATTTATAGAAACCTTACAAGAACCCTTACAAATGGAATAACCAACTCGATTAGTTCCAATATAATTCTTCATTGAACGTAATCATTTCATAGTCAATTAGAGAGGTATATTGTGCTCACCCGTTATCATATCCATTGGAAAATAACCGTAAAATATGTGAAACACATAAATTATCTAATTTCTATCATTAAAATCATAAAAATATACACCTTAATCCATAATCAAAACATTTAAATATATTGATATATCCCTTTCCTTTAAACCACCTATTTAAATATTTAATACCTCTAAAAATGGGAAGGAGGGTTTTTAATTTTAAAAAATGGGATACCTTATAAAGTAATCCAACCAAAAAATATTGGATTTGGTGGATGTAAAATATTTTTGTGTAATATAAATTAAAATAGAACATTTATTTTTTGTTTTTTGAAAATAAAGTCAAACACCTCCATATAAAATACGTAAAAATATTCCTTTTGAAAATATTATAGTAAATGTAAATGTTATATATTATTAATTTCATAATTTATTTATGTCCATATAAAAAAATAAATAAAATATTTTTATTAATACAGTATTAGGGGGGAAATATTAAGAAACTAAATTGTTATTAAATTTAAAACAATTTTTTATGATAAAGTGTGACCTATATCGAATCTTAATTGTCGCGTACATTAATTATATTTCTAAATCATAAATATTAGTTAACTAGTTATCATCTTAATAAAAAATTTCAAGATTTATTATTCATTTAATTTAACGTCACAGTAAACATAATTACTTAATTGATTAAGTTTAGGTCATATATTTTGGGAACATTAATCATATAAGTGTGAAAAGGATTATGTAGGTTGACTATAGTCCAATGGATCATCAATATTTAAATTCTAGATTCATAATATTGTTATATACTTATACTTTTTATAGATTAGTTATGAATTTAGTACTTACCATGTATGAAGCTTATGAAAAAGAATAATGCTAGAATCATCGAGTTGGAAGGCCTTGCATATGCAAGTGTAATGTTTTAATTTTTCAATATACATGAAGTAAAGAACGAAATTTTAATTTAATATTTCCATACTGATAATTGAATCATAAATAACATTTTTGTTTATTAAATATGTATATATATATATATATATATTAAATCCTTTTGATATTGTGAAGAAAAATAAAATACCATAGTTCATGAGGTGGTAGTCCACACGTACACATGTGCATTGTTTTCATTTATCTTTGGATCTTACTGAAATAATTAAAATAATTTTTTACCATTCATACAAAACCTTGATATTTTAAAAATTATACTACATATTATAGTACATACGACATCAAAACTCCAATCTTAATTGAACCCTAAAATATTATCATTTAAATATGATAATTATAATGTAACTCTTTAATTTGTGGGTTAAATAGGATTAAAATAATTATGAAATATATATAAATTAACTAATTAATTGAAATATAATGATTAATTCATAGTATTTAAGAACTCAATTTTTAGTGAAGTCATTTTTTTCTTGAAAAAATAAATTTTCTTTATTTTTCTTTATTTTATTCTATGAGAAACTTTTATAAATAATTTTTAGAAAATCGTAAATTATATATCATAACACAAATATGTATTTTTTACTCATAATTTCAAAATTATTTTAGTATGAAACATTTAAAGTTTTTAAAAAATTAATTTTTCTTTGGATAGGGAAAAATAATGAATTTTGTTTAAAATTGTATTTTCATTTCATGTATTTTCAAAGGTCAAATTATTTAATATATTAGTTTTATTATTAAATAATTTTATTTTTAATTTAATTAATCCATATTGGATATTTTTAATGAGTTTTATAATTTAATTTCACCTAAAAACAGTTATTACACAATAGTGTATTTTTTGGAAAATCTATTTTCATCACATTTTTCATTTGAAATTTTAAATTAAATTACAAAATATAATGTGAATAAAATCTGATGAAGTGGATAAAATATTTGGAATCAAGATTTAAAATTTTAATAAATTGGTCCATTTTATATTTTTTCATTTTTAAAAGTAACACTAGTATATATTTATTACTGTCTTATAGGTAAATTCTCTAATTATGGTTAAAAATAATATGATAAGGCCTAAAAATAACCCTAAAATTTCTTTATATTAATATAATTATAATGTTTCAATAATTATAATAAAAAATTTAATTTATTATATCTTTTTCATTTGGATTTGATTTTTCCATTTAAATTATTTTATTTAAACTAATGTTACAAATTTCATTCACTTTGTTTAATTAACATAAAATATTTAATATAAGGATTAATAGGGGAAATTATTTGGTCTAAATATTTATTTGAAATATTATTTATTTATTTATCTTTATAATATATTTATAAATTTTAGTGATGATATAATTACCTTAAGTGCTTACGCAACACTGACACATTATTTATTCAATTAATGGAAAAAGAAAATAAATGATTTTAAAATTATTTTACGTAATATAATTTGAGGGATTTATTTTGATACAAAGAATTTTATTTAAAAATATAACATTTTAGTGTTGTGTTAAAGGATAATATTTTAATATAATTTTTTTAATGTTATATTCAATGTCAAATTATATGTATAATTACAAAAATTAAATTAATGCTATTTTATAATAAATAAAATTTTGTTAAAATATTTCACCATCCTTAAATTCTTATACTCATCACTGTGATTGGTAGGTGTTTTAAAATATCATATATTCTAAATTTTCATCCAAATTTTCATTTAATGAAATTTTATTGATGAATTCAGTATAAAAACAATGTTATCATCGTAATTGTCAAAAAGGGTTACCGAGGGATAAAATAATGTGATGAGAGTAATATTTTAATAATTTTTTTTAAATTATATTGGATGATGATTTTTAAACCAATACTCTTCCCACATTTGAATTCAATAAGATTAGAGCCCTTTTGCATGAATATATTTTATATTAATCGTATATTTTATAAAATTCCAAGAGTTCCACTCCACTTGTATATAAAAGGTGATCCACATCTACTCCTTTAGAAATAGTTTAAAGGACTTGTAAATCAATAAATATCCATCCAAGCACCTTCTGAATATACCTCTTGATTTTCAATAGGTATTATTTTTTTCAATATTCCAACAATATAGGTTTACGGTATAAGAAAATGAGGTTGTCTAATTTATAGGTAGAGTCATTAACTGAACGTTTCTATATTATTTACTATTTTACATCCATAAAATAATCTTAAAATCTTATGAAATTATAAATATAATATATTCCATATATGAAGATGTTATAATGTTAATTTTATCACCTATATACATCTGCTCTTCCATCTAATGGGAAACAAAATTGTCATTTGTGAATACGGCGAACTGCCGCCTCATGAGATAATGTAATTCATTTTCCATCACCACCAATCATAAATGTTTATAATGATGGATTTAATTAGTATATATGTTATTAATTTTATTATAATTAATATAATATTTTTAATAATTATTTACCCTTATTTCCTTCCATCAATCAAAAATAGAAACAACATTTATGTGTACGTATAACATAGCATCTCTAAGAACATTGTAATTAATTTTTATATATACCTATTATGAGTGAATATATATATATATAATGGATATATATTATATGAATATAAAATATAAAATTTTGGATAAGGTTGAAACATGATCAATGTATAATGATTGAGGCTACTGAACCAAGAAATTCATGCAAAATGAAGCAATTATTACATAAACCTTGATTTTAGTAAAGAATTATTAATAAATGGGTGATAAGATGTAATAATAAAATCATATATTGTATGATATATTTTATTATTATTCTACAAGACATTTATAATAATTATATACTAATTATACATGAATTTATATCACATATAGTGAGAGACAGTACTTAAGGTAAGGGATCTCTTTGAACCTCCCCTTTTCTTTTCATTATGACCTTTCTCTCTATGACTCACTTTAACTCACTATTAAAGGTTATGTAATGATTATAAATTCTAAATATATGACCCAAAAATATATAAAAATAATTTCCCTTACATTTATATAGTAATACATTAGTTAATTTCATTTATCAAATATCATCCTTACAAAATCCCCTTAGATTTTGATATGAGGCACGATTATGCAACCCATTTCACTCCATGCGTATTTATTGTGTTTATTAATTATGAATTATTTCCTTATTTTTTCACAAATCACAATTTATATGTTATAATGGGTTAACCTAGATAGATCTTCAACGCATTGGGTAATGATATTTTCTCATGACATGGTATGTATGGGATTAGGGAGCAAACTAAATCCATGAATGAACTCTATCCACCATATAATATTTTCTTGGATGTTAGACTTGACTTATTTATAGGCCATGTTATGTATTTTTCCATAGTAAATATGTTTCCATGATCTATATATATGCTTTTATTTTTGTTAAACTCTGATTTCATTATTCATGATCCATCAATTTTAGGATATCATATTCTGATTTTTTATCTTGTTTATTCCCATGTCGTGATTTATTGAAAACCTCATTATTTTATATATTCCTCATGTTATCCTATAGAGTTTTTTTATGTTCAAGGTGGATTAGCATCCTATTAAGGGGATGATAATTAATGTGTTTTATTTCATGCTGATGTTTCCATGCCCAGTCTTATAAATCCACTAGGCCTTTTCATTATTGTTTTATGAATATTGATTTATATTTAATGTATATTTATGTCCAAAACCATGTATTAATATATCTAAATAGAATTTGGTCATAATAGATTGTATCAAAGGATGGTATTGTTATTTTTGGGGGGTAGGACTGGAATAGTTATATGAGAACACTAGGGATAACTCTATATATTGGAAAATATCCATTAAATTTTTTGAACTATAGAGTGATTGATTTCGATAAAATTACATACTAGTTTGGTGACTGAAGTGGATGAGGATCTAGAAAAGTTATACATAGGTTTAATATCATTGATAGATGAGAATTGGGTATTTACATGATCTCCACCTAGTGCATGCTAATGAGGCTTTTCTAAACACTCAGTTTGATACTCTTGTGGGACATTATTTGATAAACTCACTAACTCATTAAAAACCATTTTAAGTGAAATGAATATATTCTTATGTTAGAAAACCTGATAGAAAAAATTACCATTTATAACATAGCTTTAATCCTATAGGATAATATATTAATATATAGTTTTTATTTTAATATTCATTACGAATTCAAAATTCCCATTTTATATTACTATTATTTTTGTATTGAAATCCCCAATTTTATTTTCCTTTTATTGGTTAATACTAGGAAATATGAGAACATGTTCCAATAGCCAATGGTATAAGTAATGTGATTATTAACCTAATGAAATGATAAACATGATCAGAGAAGAATATAATAAATCATTTCATTATATGCTCAACTACCTCAAGTTAATAATAGTAACTTAAATTGCATATAACACCCTCCTTTCCCAAATAAAGAATAAGTTATGGTCAAGTATTTAATGTAAAAAAAGTCCTAATACACATAATAGATCATCTAATACCCTCATTGTGGATCAATGTGTCGATTTCATTGAGAAGATATTTCATATCCACAAATGCTAAAGACAATAGAAATTTGTTATCATTTTTTATCACATGGAGGGGGAAGCAAATCATTTGTGGTTGATCGATGGGAATAATAAGTCCAAAGATAATATTGATTCCCTATAATGGGAAAATTCAATAATTTTTTTAATGATATATTTACCCCGAACTCTCTTCCTTTAAATGGATAGAGAGTTACTCATATTGAAGAAATAGGAAGATTATTCTATCAAATAATATTATGGAAACAAAATAAGTATTTCATGGTATGCCTATGGTTTAATAATAACCATATAAATAATTTAGAACACTTATTTTGTGGATAAAGGCCAATTCTAAAAAAATATTCGGTGATTTGAAACTTTAGAAGCTATGGAGAAATTTTTCATTATTTCCTCAAGGTAAATATGGTGATTAGAGTATATTAGTTGTCAAATGGTTTTAGATATAAAAGGGATTAATTTGGATTCTTAATCAAGAGGATCAACTGATAAGTCTCAATAAAGAAATAAGTATCACCATCTCATGTGTCAACAATGTGGGAAGAAGAATACCAGAACCATTCTAAAAAGAACCAGGAGATGCTCCAAGTGTACAAGTTATGGGAATCAGTATAATAACCTTTAAAATTAACTCATTAATATTTAAAAATTTTAGATTAATATTCAATACATTTCAAGAATACATTCATGAGGACCATAAAGGTATAGTGTCTTTGGACACTAGATACACAATCAGTTTATTTTAGAATATAACTTCAATATCGCCCATAAATATCTTCCCATTTATTACTCTTCATATACATACCTTATATAAACCTTTCCTCATAACCAAGGTAATTTAAACTTATGAAAGGTTGATATAAGATTCTATATATGGGAAAATATGGGATATATCAATTCATGATCATATGAAATCATAGCATAACCATAAGGTTAGGATATCATGACCATATCATTCAATGTTTATAACCAATATATAATCGTATTTAAACACGATACATGTAATATGAATTTATTATCTTATAATAAGTGAATCATAAGTATGAGAAATAAACATAAATCAACCATGGACCATAGGAACATGTCATAAATTTATAGATCCATAATTAGTATAGAAAAAATTCAATAGGTCATGGGTAAATACCAATACCACTATGTCACAAGGGATCATGAATAAATTGTTATTTTCCATATGAAAACGTATTAGGGATCACAACCTGTATCCAATAATGAATCAAGAACATATATTTGTTTCCCATTTTAAATTAAGCACATAAAATTCCATCCCATTGTTATCACCTAAGATATAAAGACATACCCGATTCATGGTTATGAGATATAAGTATAAGGACCCGACCATAAACATTACATAATCTAGAAGTAAATGAATAATCCACATTGATGATCTTTTTAGTTTTAGAGTATAAGAGAATTCAGCCATAATTATTGAATTATGTCTCAAAAATTAAAAAGTATACCCTTCTAATCCGTTTCTATTTTTCATAAAAAAACTCTTGAAAAAAAAGTGTCATGTCTAGTCCCATTTTTAAGACAGCATGACTTTTCCTCGATCTCATCCTTGACCCTATTCATCATTATGTCTTCTGAAAAACATTTCAAAACATGTGATGAGCATAAAAAGTTCAATAAGTTTTATAAAAAATGAAATAAAACACTATTTCATCATTATATACATAAAGTAATCTCTTTAACATACCTCATGATATCACAATATTTCCATTGTAAACACAAATCATAAAGGTAACTTGTGACATCCATAACATAGTTACGTTGTAGCTTTCAAAGCTACGCAGAGAGTTACATTTTAAATGCCCACCACACTATATTACCTAAATCTCTTATTAGAAACATTCACATTTACCTTTGTCACGTTACTCAATGCATTGAAGAGCTAACTCAGGCCCATCCGCCCTAGGTTTATCAGAGAACCTCCCGTATACGTAAATAATGACCAAGAACTATTACATATTCATAACACAATAAATAAACACAAACAAAATATAGAATTTACACATTTAAATCTCTATATATTATTTAAATATATTGACATAAAAAATGCATTTTCAAAACCAATTTCAATTCCAAAATACATAGAAGAGTATATGGTATAATTTTCCTTTTAAAAACATTACGGCTTGTTAAGGAATCCATATATTAAATAATACTCGCGGTGGCCAAAAATGTCGTTGTCACCACTTACATTAAAATATGTTATATTTTTTCGTTTATTAAAAAGAACTCATAGAAAAAGGATCCCTCCTAATGAAATGAAATTTCAAAGGTGTTTATACATAGTATATAAAATAATGTCATTTATAAAACAAAATATGCCTCAATGAAATTATATTGAGACGAAGTCCCTTACCTCGTGTTCGACTTGACCCGATCATTCATTAATATCCTGAATAATAAATTAAATTAAATTTCTAACTGATTAAGAACCTTTTTCAAGTTTATTATTCCTTTTATATCACTTATTACCATGTTATAAACATTATGTAATCCTTTAAGTTAATAATGGTTGTTTTGTCGATATTTGGAGCTTGAGTCAAAAATGAACTTCTTATAATTACAATTTGTTCATGTGGTAAAACATCCATTATATCTATAAGGATATTTATGATTTAGATATCATATATATCATATATATCTAGTATATATGTATTTATAACAGTACATAACATTTGGAGATAAGAAATGAAATGCACCATTCATTGAGACGGTAAGTCGTACGTATGCATGAACGCTACTTTTATTTCTATTTCATATTTTAATGGGATGAAATCTTGTTGATATATAGTTATGTTATAATTACAGTATAATATAATATATAATTTCAGTAACTCCATCTTTTATACGTTCCAATTATGGTATGAAAGAGTCATATCACTTTGAGGGGGTGGTAATCCACACTTCCTCAAATTAAATTATCGCGGTAACCCATTATGGAAACCATAAAGGTATGATATAAATAAAAAATAAAGAAGAATAAAGAAAACATAAACATAATATATTTCATATATAAATACAATTCAATCATAATGGCCACCATGAGAGGTGGTTGGAGATATGTGTACTACCGTCGTTTCGTGAGGCAGTAGTTCGCCGTCCACATAATCAGTACATTCTTTACCCATTTGATGGAGGTGTGTGTAAGTGTAGTTCGAAACCTTCTCATAACAACAAGAAAATATATTTTGTATGCTGTTATTTTTATAAAAAAATGAATAAAATTAAATTGGGGGGTAGATAATGGAAAAAAACAAAACAACTTAAGAGAAGATTTTACCATTAAATCGGGTAACTCTATTTGGTTTGAACCAAAAGGGTTTCTTGAAGTGCCTTCTGCCTAAGTTAAGGCTTATAAGAGGAAGATAAGGATCCTGAGAGCTTATTTGGGAATAGGTTGGATGAGCCAATGGGCTTTAGAAGTGTGAGTAATGGGATGTAGGTGATGTTTTTTATAAGGGGGGAGGGGATCTTTATGAAAGTGGGAAAATATTATTTTATTATATAATAATTTTTTGTTTATAAAAATCCAAAACATATTAAAGTAGAATATAAATTGACTCATGGTCGAAATAAAATCATCCTATAATAATTTGATAGGTTTTGGATAATTTTTTAATATTTTTAATCTCAGTTATTAAAATCATTTTTTAATGAGGTAAACACTACATCATTATTGTGTCATAAATAATTTTATATATTTGTTGTCTAAAAGTTATAAATAAACTACCATGATGTAGGAAATATTTTTAGATTTATAATAAATATTTATAATCAAGTATATCAATTATATAACCTTACATTAAAATTGGTTTAGCAAAACAATACTTGTTTGTGATATTTTCATTTTTACATTAAATAAAAAGTTATTAATATCATTATCTTACCCAAGAGGACTTCAATGGCCAAATGTCGCACCCATGCATTTCTTTGCTCGTTTATTACTTATCCAATATGGATATGACAAGTTTTAAGGTAATTTTTTTTCATTATAATATTTTTTTACCTTGAATTACCCTATTTAACTTTAACCGCGGTAAATAAAAGTCAAAAGTTACTATTCACCAAAAAACATTTTCATCTTATTGACCAAAATTTTACTTACTAATAACAACCATGTATGTAATATTTTAAAAATTCAATTCACATAAGTTGTAAAATATCATTTAATTTAAAAAGTCAGCTTTTGAACCACAACTTAGTGTTTTCGTTATTCATCAAAAATTGATGTTTTTCAGAAAGATACCAAAAATTCAGCCTAAGTTATATTTGATATTCTGAATTCAAAAATGATGTCTATTTTACCAAATTCAAAAAATTTATGTTTTATTAATTAATTGAAAATTTATTCCCACTGTCAAAATAAAAAACGTGTTTTTTATGAAATAATAACTATCAAAAGATTGACACTTGTTTATGTCCAATTTCAAAGTGAAATCACTTCCAATGACCAATAATGGATTAAATGGTAAAAATATAATCTAATTTTACTTTAAATTCAATTAAAATAATTATATATCTATATCAATAAATTAGATTAAAATACAGTTTTGAATTAAAATATAGTATTTTTCACTATTAATTAAAAATGTATTTTACGAGAAAAATATAAAAAATTTAGTCAAAGTAAATTTTTATATCCCAAATCAAAATAAGAATATTATTATTTCAAATAGAAAATAAAAAAGTGACAAATAAATATTTAAAGAGTGTTCACCATGAAATTGTGGTAAATCGACCTTTTAATGAATATTAGACTATTTATACTAAAAATTAGATTCATTCACATTTTAGGCCTCTAAATTTTATTAGATAATTATAAAAAACATTCAAAAAACAATTTTAATAATGTTGTGGTTAGTTATATTCATTCCCACCAATACAATGGCTAGGCGTTAACTACCATTTAAAATAATATTATTATATTTTTAGTGTGCAATGTAAGATTAGAAAGAAACATGTTGCTGCGTATCGGGTACACCATCAAACATAGCATCTTCTTTAAAGTCAAATTAATATTTAATTCACAAATATTACTAAATATGAAAATGTATTATTCTTTATTTACCTAGGATGTTACATCCTTCACCCCTTTTAGAAATTGTTTCCTAAAATTTTTTATTGACTTATCAAATAAATGTGGGCATTTATCCCTCATGACATTTTCAGATTCCGAAGTTGCCTCTTAAAACATATGGTTTTTTCACGAAACCTTTACCTAATCAATTACCTTATTCTGAAAGACCTTCTCTCTTCAGTCAAGAATCTGTATTGGCTATTCTTCATAAGAGAGATTCTCTTCCAACTAAACTATATTTGGGCTCAAAACATAAGATGGATCTGGAAAATACTTTCTCAACATTGAAACATGAAAAGCATTGTGTTCATGGGATAAACATGGAGATAAAGCCAGTATGTATGCAACTGATCCAAATTTCTCTAGCATTTCACAGGGTCCAATGAAACTCAGACTCAATGTTCCATTCTTACCAAAATTAATCATACTTTTCCGTGGAGAAAAATTGAGAAAGGCATGATCACCTACCTAAAAGAGAAAGATCATTCCTCTGGTTATCCTCTTAACTTTTCTTCCTACTCTGAGTTGTTCTCATGTTCTTCTAAATCAACTGAATGTTTTCTCTCATATATTCTACCAGTTCTTGTACCATCAGATTAATTTCACCTATTTCTTCCTAAAAAGCTGGAGTTAGACACCACTTCCCACATAATGCCTCAAATGGATCCATCAGTATACTGAATAAAAACTATTTTTGAAATAAAATTCAACCAAACAATAATGTTTGTCCCAATTTCCCTGGTAATACTATGAACAAGAACGTAACATATCCTCCAAGGACTGAATTGTTCGTTCTGACTACCCATCTGATTAAGGATGAGAAGTTGTACTAAAATATAATTCAACACCCGATGACTTCTGAAGGAATTTCCAAAAGATAGAAGTATACCTGGGATCATGATCAGATATAATGGGGAGGAGAACTCCCTGTAAATAGATTATCTCTCTAATATACAACTGAGAAAATTGATCTAGTGAAAAAGTATCTTTAATAAGAAGGAAATGAGCAGATTTAGTCAATCGATCAATAATAACCCAGATTACATTATTACCTCGAGATGTCTTTTTTAATCCCATAACGAAGTCCATGGAAATATTTTCCCATTTCCACTCTGGCACTAGTAAATACTGAAAAATCCCATTTGGTAACTATTGCTCTACATTAACCTATTAAAAAGTAAAATACTTTACAGTAAAGTCAACAATATATATTTTCTTTCCATCCCATGAGTAATACTTTTGAAGATCTATGTACATATTAGTACTTCTAGGATGAACTTAAAACGGAGAATAATGAGCTTCACATAACAAATTATTCTTCAACTGTGAATCACAAGGAATGCATAATATTTTACCAAACCTAAGAACACAGTCATTATCAATGTTAAAATCAGGAAACATGCCCTTCTAAACCAACTCTACCTTTTTTGGAAACTCACATTATTCTTTCTGCACATTCTTAATTCTGTTTGAGAGAGATGATTTCACTGACTGCTTAAAAAACGGACAAATTTTCATACACCAACGACTTCTATGCCAAAGTTTATCAAATCAGAAACAAAACGATCTCATTCCAAACATATCATGGTTAATGTTGCATTTATTATCTGACTCAAATAATCAGCCAGTTTATTTTTCTTTCCTCGATGGTAATGAATCGTGAAATCGTAATATTTTATTAATTCCAAACACCTCCTCTATCTCATGTTTAATTATTTCTGAGTGAATATATACTTCAATCTTTTTTGGTCAGTATATATTTCAAATTTTACTCTATACAGATGATGCCTCCGAATTTTTAAATAAAAAACAATAGTAGCTAAATCCAAATCAATTGTAGGGTAATTTAACTCATTAGGTTTCAACTAATGTAAAGCAAAAGCAATTACCTGATCATTTTGCATAAGGACACATCCATGTCCTTTAAATGAAGAATCACTATATATAAAAAACTCACAATTTTTTGAAGGTAGTTCCAAAATTTCAGCATTCATGAATCTTCTTTTCAATTCATAAAAATAGTCATCACATTATTTTGTCCAGTTGAACATAACACCTTTTTGAGTTAACATAGTTATTGGACTAGATAACCTTGCAAAATTATCAATAAACATTCGGTAATAACTTACTAAACCAAGAAAAATATAGATCTCAGTTATATTTGTTGGTCTTGGCCATTCTTTAAAAACTTTTGTTTTAGTAGGATCAATAGTTATGCCAATTTTTTAAACAATGTGACCAAGTAATGAAATTTGTTACAACCAAAACTCACACTTTCTGAATTTTCAAAACTGTTTCTTTTCATTTAAGATTTTCATGACAACCTTTAAATGACTTTAATGTTTCTATTTACAAAAATATCATCAGTAAATACAACCACCATTTATCACTTGATTCGACTGAGCCATTACTACAATAAACTGTTCAATTATAATTATTACCATCTTAGGATGTTGATTTGGATGTTCATTTCCCTCTGAATTCCATTCCAGCACAACATCCATGTTTCCTCTTTGAAAAACCATTCTAAATAGAAAAATATCTTAGATGAAGAAACATGGTAATCTATAAATGCTATATTATTTCAATATTAATCTAAATTAAGTTATGAATATTAATTTTAACAATATTCTAACTCTTAAAGTGGTCTAAACGAACCTGTGATTCCAACTATAAGGACCCAACCTTAAACATTACATAATCTTGAATTAAATAAATAATTCACATTGAGGATATTTATAGTGTTAGAGTTTCAGAGAATAAGGCTATAACTATTACATTACATCTCAAAAAATACAAAGTAGACGCTTTTAACAACTTTCCATCTTTTCATAAAATAAAAACTCTTACAAAAAGAGTCATGTCTAGTCCCATGTTTTAGACAACATGACGCTTTGTTGAGCCCATCCATGATCTTATTCATAATTAGGTCATGTGAAAAACATTTCAAAACATTTGATGATCATAAAAAGATCAGTAAGGGATATAAAACAAATAAATAAAAAATTAGTTCATCAATACATACATAACATAAGTTCTTTAACATACCTCATGAAATCATAATATTTACATAGTAAACACAAATCATAAAGGTAACTTGTGGCATCCATAACATACTTACATAGAAGCTTTCACAGCTTCGAAGGGAGTTACATTTGGAATACCCATCACAGTATATTACCAAAGTCTTTTTGGAGAAACATTCACATTTACCTCAGTCATGTTACCCAATGCATTGGAATGCTATCTCAGGCTCACCCACCATAGATGTATCACGAAACCACCTGTATACGTCAAAAATTCCCAAGAACAATATCATATTCATAACACATAATATAAATAGAAAGGAAAGATAAAATTTCCACACTTCAATAAAAATATGTCATTTAAATATTTTGACATAACAAATCCATTATCAAAACCATTTTCAATACCAAAATATGTAAAATGGTCGATGGTATTTATATTACTTTTATAAACAATACGGATTGTTAAGGAATCCATAGATAAAATAATACACACTGTGGTGGAAAAGGTCGTTGTCACCACTTACGTTAAAAAGAAACATTATTTTTTATTCATTTAGTAAAATGCCTCGTTGAAAAAGATTCCCTTTGAATGAAATTAAATTTCAATGTTTTTTATACAACCTATAAAATAATGTCGTGTGTAAAACACAATACGACTCAATAAAAGAAGATTGAGACGAAGTCCCTTACTTTGTGTCTGAGTTGACCCGTTCTCTCGTTAATCTCATGAATAATAAAATAAAGTTAATTTATACTTTATGAAGATCATTTTTCAAGTTTATTATTCCTTTTATATCTCTTATTACCTTGTTATAAACATTATATAATCATTTAAGTTAATAATGGTCATTTTCTCTATATTTGGTACTTGAGTAAAAAATGAACTTCTTATAATTACAAGTTGTTCATGTTGTAAAAATTTCATTTTCTTCATAATGATATTAATGATTTAGATATCATATATATCATATATATCCATTATATATGTATTTATAATAGTACATAATATTTGGATTTAATAAATGAAATGCACCGTTCATGGAGATGGTAAGCCGTATGTATGCATGAACGCAACATTCATTTCTATTTCGTATTTTAATGGGATGAAAACATAATGATAAATAGTTATATTATAATTAAATAATAATATAATTTATAATTTTAGTGAATCTATCCTTTATACATTCCACGTATGGTATAAATTATTAATATCACTTTGAGTCGGCGGTAGTCTACACTTCCTCAAATTAAAATTATCATGTTTACCCATTATGGAAACCATAAGGTATGCTATAAATGGAAAATAAATATTTATAATAAAAACATAACCATAATATATTTCATATTTAAATACTTTGACATCATAATGGCCACCATAAGAGGTGGTTGGAGATATTTGAACAATCATCGTTTCGTGAGGCAGAAGTTCATCGTCCACAGAAACAGTATGTTATTTACCCATTAGATGGAGGTGTGTGTAATAGTATTTTGAATAATTATCATAAAAAACTATTATATTTAGGATACTGGTGTTGTTATAATATAATTGAATAAAATGAGTTTAAGGGGTTATATAAGGAAAATAAAACAAAAGAACTCAAAAGAAGACGTTACATTTAAATCATGTAACTCCCTTTGGATTGACCCAAAAGAGTTTCTTGAAGTTCCTTCTGCATAGAGTATGGTTTCTAGGATGAGGAGAGGTATATTGAGAGATTATGTGGGAAGATTTTGGATGATCCAAGGTGCTTGAGGGGTGTGAGTAGTGGGTTAGAGGTGAGGGCTTTTTATAAGGGGGAGGAGGGGCTCTTTAAGAAAGTGTAAAAATATTATTTTATTATATAATGATTTTCAATTTCTAAATGTCCAAATCATATTAAAGACGAAGATATGATGACTCATGGTAAAAATAAAATTATCCAATAATAATTGGATAGGTTTTCTATATTTTTTTAACCATTATAATCTCATTTATTTAAATCATTTATTAATGAGGTAAACACTGCATCATTATTGTGTCCTAAATAATTTTATTTATTTGATGTATAAAAATTATAAATAATATATCACGATTTTGAAAATAGTTTTATCTTTATAAATAATATTTATAGTAAAATATATTAATTATACAACCCCACGTTAAATTTTTTTAGAAAAATAATTAATGTTTATGATATTTTTATTTTTACTTTAAATAAAAATTTATTAATATCATTATCTTACCCAAGTGGCATTAAAAAGCCAAAAATCTCGCCCATGGATTGTCTTGGTCAGCCATTACTCATCCAATAAGGTTAGGATAAGTGGTAAGATAATTTTATATTATTATAATATTGCTTTTACCTTTAATTGCCCTATTTAAATTTAACCATGGTAAATAAATGTCAAAAGTTACTATTCACCAAATATATTTTCATCATATTGAACCAAATTTTACTTACTAATAATAATCATGTATGTCGTATTTTCAATATTCAATTCAAAGAAGTGGAAAATTTTCATTTAAATGAAAAAGACCACTTTTTAACCACTACTTAGTGTTTTCTCTATTCATCAAAAATTGATGTTTTTGAGAAAAACACCAAAAATTCAGCATAAGATATTTTTGATATTATGAATTAAAAAATTATGTCTATTTGACCAAATTAAAAACATATATGTTTCATTAATTAATTTAAAATTAATTCCAGTTTTCAAATCAAAAACCATGTTTTTTAAGAAATAATAACTATCAAATGATTGACACTTAATTAATTCCAATTTCAAAGTGAAATTAATTCCAAAGACCAACTTTGGATTAAATGGTAAAAATATAATCTAATTGCACTTTAAAACCAATTAATATGATACACAAACCATATAAATAAAATAGATTAAAATCTAGTTTTGAATTAAAATACAGTATCTTCACTATTCATTAAAAATGAATTTTATTAGAAAAATCACAAATATTTACCCAATATAAATTTTGATGTCCCGAATCTAAAGAATAATTTTAGTTTGTAAAATATAACCTATAAAAGTTACCAAAACTATATTTAAATTGGGTTCTCCATCAAAAGTTGGTAAATCGACTTTTCAAAGAATATTAGACAATTTATACTTAAAATTAGATTCATTCACATTTTAAGCCTATAAAATTTATTGGATAAATGTAAAAACATTTAAAAAACATTTATAATCATATTTTAGTTAGTTCTATTCCTTCCATACAATACAATGGATAGGCGTTAACTACTATTTAAAATAATATTATTATATTATTAGTGTGCAATGTAAGATTTCAAAGAAACTCATTATTGTGTATCGGGTACGCCATCTAACATAGAGTCCTCTTTAAAGTAAAATTAATATTTAATTTAAAAATATTAATAAATATGAAAATTACTTATTCTATATTTACCTGGGATGTTACAATAGGTCCCACACATCAAATAATTATAACCAAACATATTTTTTCCACAATAATTTTACAATCATCATATCCCCACATCATAACATGTGAAATGAAAACGGGTTTCATAAACATTTCACCAATCCATAATAGCGCATCAAAAGTAAAATAATTTTGTTTCATAAAACTATAGACATTATATTCATATACCATCTATATAAAGTATACGGATTTCACCAATGGATCATACATATAGTAAATATTAAGGAACAAACTATGTTTTTTATGGACTAATTTAAATAGCATAAAAGGATCTTTAAAAAATTATCGGAAAAATAACCATTCTAAGTTTAAATTTATTATTAAAATCAAAATTCATAAAAAATATTATAGAAAATATGTTATTTGAAAAGAAACACAGAAACGTATAATGTACTATTCAACTAATTGAGTGGGTATGACGTCAATAAATTCTGTTTATACCATATATGTTAAAATAAAACTTTACATTCACATTTTTATAAAAAGCCCAAAAGTATCATGTTTGGAAAAAAGAAATAAAATTTCATTTCAAAAAAATAAAATAAAAGTAAATATTGTAATGATAATCTGTATTTAATTCTAAAAATAATCTTGAAAACATATTTTTAAAATGTTGATATAGAGGAAAATGGATTTTAGAATTAATATAAATAAAGTAGGTTTTTCTTTAAAAAAATACCAAAACCCTAAGTAAATAAATTGAAGTAAACTTAATGTAAAGAATGTATTAATAAAAACTATCCATGGGAGAATAAAATTATTTATTTTTTAGATGTATGTAATAAGATATCCCCATTGTAAAATTAATTATTAATAATCCATAAAAGCAATGAGATTATAAAATAACACTATTACCGCTTCGATAACTTTTGAATCATAATACTCATGAAATTAATAACATTAAATGTATATGTATATCCCATAATTTTTATGATAAGAATAGTAAAATGAATTCATGGGAAGCTTATACACCACATGAAATGAACAAGTGTTGAATATGGACTGTGTCCCTTTGAAATAAAAGTGCTAAAAAATCCCTAACGTAACGTTCAATTTACTTCATAACTTCATTAAACACATGTATAATATAATTAAATTCATTATAATTATATAATTTTCTCAATTATTATATTATTATATCATATATATTCATTGTATACATATTAAAATTCATCTATAATTGTAGGGATAAAAAATGAATTACATTATTCATATATATTATAGGTCATATGTTCACAAGAAAAATATTCTAATTTTTCAAAAGATGGAATGAAGAAATGATAAATAATAATCCACCATTATAAAATAATTCTTATATCATATAAAAAATATAAATTCATTAAATCGGTACTCATTACCATCCATGTAAAATATAAATGAAAAACAAATTACATCACATCGTGGAGGTGGTATGTGACACAAACATACTTGCAATATTATTGATTAACAAGAGAACGGAATGTTGTAAGGTTTATTTGATATTTTAATTATAGTAGTAAAATTATTTCATAAATATCATATATAAATGTTATAACCATCAATATACCCATCCATAAAAATGGTGATGAATAATTAATTGTTTCACTTAGTGGAGATGGTAAGTCATACGTAAGCATGATTGATACTTCTTCATACCATTTCATTGGAAGGATTATAGGTAATTATTGTTTAATAATCATTATAAAATTTCTATACATTGAGGATGATAATTTTTTTATTTTATTATAAACATCACATATTTATAGGATGTTAAATGGGGAACCAAAAAATGTATCTGGTTAAGCCCATTACCACCCGTTTTAAATAAATCTTTTGTATATCCTCTTATGTATCTTATGTTTGGACTTTGGGGATGTCCAAAACCTCCAAAAATTGTATAATGAAATCGATATAGAAATTTTTTATGGGATGTTCGAGATAGATGACTCGATTTTTTTTCACGAATAGAGTTTAGATATGTTATTTTATTAGGGAGGGGGAGGAAACCAATAGTATTTAATAAATAATTAAAATATAATAAATACATCCTCAAGAAAAATGATTCAAAATGGGAATAAATTAGTATAAAAAGTGGATATGGTTGAAAGAAAATCAACCAATGAAATGTATATAGGTTTATTATATTTTATGCCTCATCTTATTGTTTATTAACATTGATAGTTATTTTTAAATTTGACAATGGGAAAAAATTCTTATCTTCATGGGTTAATAATGTTACCATAAAATTGAAATGTGGACCATAAATGGACTATGGATGATTAATTCACCCATATTACAATTAATTTTCCTAAATTATGATTTTTATGAATTTTAAATCATTTAATAAAATATTATTTATTAAAAATATCATTAATGTCAATTTTGAAACTATCCATTTAATTTTACATAAAACAAACCAATACGATGAATAAATGATAATATAATCATATTAACCAAAAATAATATGATATACTTATCTAAATAAATATATCATTTTATGTCGTTCAAATTACATTACATTTAACATTATTAATATCATTTATTTTATTATTCTATTAAATTAAATAAATATTTCTTCGGCATTATATAAGAATTTAAGTTAATCATATAATAAAAAAATATAAATAAATTTTTATCGTGAAAAAATTTCATTATTAAAAAAATCGAAATTTATAGTTACTAATAACATTCTTTTTTCTCTATGGGAAAAAAAATATTTATTACCATTGTTAGAATTCATATTTGCTTAAAATAAAAAAAGGCCAATTTACAAAATTATATATATATATATATTATAAATTAATTTTAAAAATAATATTCTGAAATGTCACCAAACGAACATTTTTGAAAAAAAATACATTTTTAAGAATATCAGTTGGTTTAATATTACATTCTGTACAAAAAATATTAAATGAATGTAAAATAAATTTTTGAATTTATAATATAAAAAATTCACTATAAAAATTCAAGAATAGTCATTACATTAATTAATTAAGATAAAAGTACTTTCCTCTAATTTAAAATGTTTTTCTAGAAAAAAATCCCATTTATTTTTAATTACCTTTTATTTATCATTTATAACTAGTTTATAACCAATGATTTCATTTTTTACAAGTGTAAACCAAAATATTGATAATTTATTTATTCTTATTTAAGACCTTCAATCAAACTTCTTCTAGGTAGAATTAAATAATAATATTTTAGTAGTATATAACAACAATTTTAAACTAGTAATTGTGTTTAACAAATGTTATCAAAGAAATAAACCTCATTCAAGAGATATCTATTATAAAATATGAGGTTGTTACATTATACCCACCATAACAAGTTTTTATCCATTGAAATTAGATCACTCAGATATAAAAAACTAAGAAAACTTCTTCCACATCATATAGTTAGGTTCCTAAAAAACTTCCTTAAATTGACTATTTCAAAAATAAATATTTACCCTGTGAGTTTCGTTATTTCATATTACTTTATCTCTATAACCCATTATCTCAATTGGTTATTATGAATAATGAATACCTTTCTCAATCTATATGACCTCCAAGTTTATTACATCTAATGGATCATGTATATACTCCCTCAATATCGATGCATTAAACACATCATAAACCTGAAAGAAGTTTAGTGGAAGTAAAAAAGAGACAGTATATGGTACCAAGAGGATCAAGAACATAGAAGAGACCAATATAACTAGGTCATCATATTACCTTCCCCACAAATATCATCACCATTTTCTAGTGAGATATTAATTGGAATACATTTTCACCAACATAAAACACTATAACATTCAGATGATTATCATCAAGAATTTGTTATCAACAATGAACCTACCTTTTGTGTTTTAAATGGGTCTAACCTTCATTAAGATCACCGTATCTAGTTCAAGTACCAATAGATTTCTTATTTCAACTTTTTTATAGAACATTATTCATTTTCACTTTCTACCATAGAGTGCTTCATATGTAACCATATGAATGCTTGACTAAAATATAATTTTTTATGAAAATTATTCCAAAGGAAGGTGTTTATTCCAACCACATTTGGAATCCATATAAAATTTTCTCAACATGTATTATATTGATTAAAAGGTAATCTCAGTCCATCCATCTCTCTATGGATGATATTGCATGCTAAAACTCAACTCCATTTTCAATGCATGTTGGTGACATCTCCAAATCATCGAGGTAAACCTCAGATACTGATTAGATACAATATATTGGGATACTCCGTGAAATATTACTAATTAATTAATTGTATAACAATGTATGATGTTTAAGATAAAAATATTCTTTAATGTGAATAAAAAATTTATACTTCATAATGTGATCAACTACAACCCATATAACATTGTTATATTTATATTTTTGGGTTGTCCAATGAAAAAATCCATGGTGATGTTTTCAAATTTTAATTATAGTATGGGTGACGGTTCTAACATTCCCTTAGACTATTTTCTATCAGCCATAATATTCTGAAAAACCATACAATTTCATACAAACTATAAGATATTCAACTTTATTAGTTCCAATGGGATATATAACTTAAGATATTTATAAAACATCAAAAATCTAGTAGAATGTAGAATAAATCACTATGAACATAATCTAATTGATCATTCTTTAAAATATTACTGATTTACATAGACATGGTTCCTTAACCTTATTACACCATTAATATTAAGGAATAATTTAAAAACATTTCTCACATTGATTAATAGTTCTATACCTTCATTTTGTGCCTCTTTAATTATTACATGGATAGATAGTTAATCATTCATTTGAATAAGATTATATACCAAATAATTCATCATTAAATACTTCCCTATATTCATTTACTATTTTAACATAACTAATTTTAAATATATCTTCATTATCAATAAGATTTTTAAGATAACATTCATTTATATCTTTAATTATCTTCAAATCTTATTGATATTTTTTTAATGGTATGAATCAATTCATTTATACAAACTGAAATTCATTCTAAAAACAACTTATTTAACACTTTAATCTATCTTAGCATTCTAAAAATAATTCCAATTCATACATATAATAACATAAATCTCTACAAGGGGGAATAAAATAAGGTATTCAGGTAAATAATTTCAAATAAAAAACCAAAAGAGGCTTATAATTTATTTTTACCATAATATATCCCTTGGGGCTGCTAAAATATTTTTAGATTTATTTATCAAGGGAAAATGTCTAATTTATAAGTAAATTTATCAACAAAGAATTAATTTATAGACCTATAATCAAATAATACATTGGCATTATCTGAATAAACATGTAATGTGCCTGAAACCACATCATAGGATGGTTCAACATTTCCTAGAGTAGTTAAAAATAATGTACCCACACATTTACAATTTTGATAATTAATATATACATCCACTACTATTATCCTCATATTATTAATTATATAATGAACCATTTCATTACTATTAAAACATATTAATATTTAATTTTCATTATTTATTCATCATTATTATGATTGTTTTTATTTTATTCATGTGTTATATTTCCAAACATAACATAATAGAAACACATAACATATTTAATTATACATTCTCCTTGTTAATTTTTTCCTCACATATCATTAGATGGAATCTTGATTTTCTTAACTTATGATTTTTTTGATATTTGATGTTGCATTTTCTGTGACATGGACCACTTTTTTTGGTTGTTTTTATTGAATACATCATCATAATGAAACTAAATTTCTACCTTCTCGGTACATATAACATATTCTCATAACATCTAAATTAATGTGAATCCAATTCCATTGGATATCATGGATTCAATACAAAGTAAAACCAATTAATTTTAATATCACTATCCCAGATACAATTTGTTTTGTACATTTTAAATAAGATGAGTTCTTTAATATACATCACCAATGAATCTTCCTCCACCTCACTAAATTACAATAATTTAATTCCCAATCTAAATCAAACAATATTTGGAAAATAATTCTCAATGAAAATATTAATAAATCCATTTGATTCCAATGAATCAACATATTCAATTTATTTTATGTTTATAACCATTGGACACCACTTATATACTTCACCTTCAAAATGACATATAAAATTATTTAACATCTGATGTCCTATATAACTCAAGGAATTGACTATATGCTCAATGGATTTGACCAATACTTCTATTATAGGGGCACAAGATAAAAAAAATGTTGGAAGGTGCTATTTCAATAAAATTTATACAATGGAAATGTTCCTCTATGGGTAATGTGGTTACTTTCTCACATGGATACCACCACCATTTAGAGACTTTTTCAAATAATCCATCACAATAATAAACTTCACTATTCAAATTCCAACCATTCTATGTTTTTGATTTGGAATGATATTATCCCCATAGATCCTCCTAACTTCAACATTCTTATTACCTCTATAAAAATAATTTTTTGATAGCTGATTTTTTATAAAGAAATATGGTAATATTTAAATTATATATCATGATAACCATAAATTAAACCCATTTAAGGGTACCTAAATAAATTTCCATAACCTCTATAAATCTCTAAAACCTACCCACATATCAACTATAAAGACCCAATCCATACACATCCCATAATTTCATTTTTAAAACAAGAATTAAATTTCATAAAGTCCCAACTATCATTTCAGGTTTTTTTAGATACATAGGTCATATATATTACATAATTAACCCATACATTAAAAAGGTGGACAATTCATCTTAGTAAAAAAATTCAATAAAAATATATTTGAATGACCAAATATTATTTTTATTAAATATCTTAATAATATTAAACTTTACATAATCATTGTTCATAGACATCATTATAACCTGTGAATAAAAATTTGATGCATCTAACAAGAAAAAAATACCATAAAGGGACATTATAAAAAAAATAAACATTCTATTCTATTTCTAAACTGTGAGATCATATATAACAATTTTCCTTTAACAAATTAAACTCTGAGAATAAATAATAATTTACTTACACATGAAATCAATTTTACTAGTTAATGTTCTTCATAAAACACTTTATAAGAAAAAATAATTTAATAATAATAATCTGAGAGATTTCTTTTAAAATATAAGATCCCTTAAAAAATACTTTCATAAAAACATGCCTTTTAGACTTAATGTGAATAATAATTCCTTAAAAAATATATTTATATTATATTATGATATAAAAATATTTATATAAAAATTCAATATAAATAATGGAATATTCATGTGGGTTCCTTGGGAAATTATATTTATAGAAACCTTACAAGAACCCTTACAAATGGAATAACTAACTCGATTAGTTCCAATATAATTCTTTATTGAACATAATTAATTCATAGTCAATTAGATAGGTATGTCCTGCTCACCCATTATCATATCCAATGGAAAATAACCAAAAAATATGTGAAACACCTAAATTATTTAATTTTAATTATTAAAATCATAAAAATATACACCATAATCCATAACCAAAACAGTTAAATATATTGATATATCCCTTTCCTTTAAACCACCTATTTAAAAATTTAATACCTCTAAAAATGGGAAGGTGGGTCTTTAATTTTAAAAAATGTGATACATTATATAGCAATCCAACCAAAAATATTGGATTTGGTGGATGTAAAATATTTTTGTGTCATATAAATTAAAATAGAACATTTATTTTTTGTTTTTTGAAAATAATGTCAAACTCCTTCATATAAAATTTGTAAAAATATTCCTTTTGAAAATATTATAGTAAATGTAAATGTTATATAAAATTAATTTCATAATTTATTTATATCAATATAAATAAATCAATAAAATATTTTTATTAATACAGTAATGGGGGGAAAATATTATGAAACTAAATTGTTATTAAATTTAAAACAATGTTTTAAGATAAAGTGTGACCTATATCGAGTCCTACTTCTCATGTACATTAATTAAATTTATAAATCATAAATATTTTTTAACTAGTTACGATCATAATAAAAAATTTCTAGATTTATTATTCATTTAATTTAACATCACGGTATACATAATTACTTAATTGATTAAGTTTAGGTCATATATTTTGGGAACATTCATCATATAAGTATGAAAAGGCTTATGTAGGTTGACTATAGTCTAATGGATCATCAATATTTAAATTCTAGATTCATAATATATATATATATATACTTATACTTTTTATAGATTTGTTATACATTTAGTACATACCATGTATGGAGCTTATGAAAAAGAATAATTCTAGAATCATCGAGTTTGAAGGCCTTGCATATGCATGTCTAATGTTTTAATTTTTCAATATACATGAAGTAAAGAATAAAATTGTAATTTTATATTTCTATACTGATAATTGAATCATAAATAACATTTTCTTTTATTAAATATGTATATATATATATATATATATTAAATCCTTGTGATATTGTGAAGAAAAATAAAATACAATAGTTCATGAGGTGGTATTCCACACTTACACATGTTCATTGTTTTTATTTATCTTTGGATCTTACTGAAATAATTTAAATAATTATTTATCATTCATACAAAACCATGAGATTTTAAAAATTATACTACATATTATAGTGCATACAACATGCAACTCCAATCTTAACTGAACCCTAAAATATTATCATTTAAATATGATAATTATAATGTAACTCTTTAATTTGTGGGTTGAATAGGATTAAAATAATTATGAAATATATATAAATTAACTAATCAATTAAAATATAATGATTGATTCATAGTATTTAAAAACTCACTTTTTAGTAAAGTCGTTTTTTTCTTGATAAAATAAATTTTCTTCAATTTTTTTTTATTTTATTCTATGAGAAACTTTTATAAATAATTTTTAGAAAAATTGTAAATTATACATCATAACAAATATATATATTTTTTACTCATAATTTAACAATTAATTTTTTATGAAACATTGGAATTTTTGAAAAAATTAATTTTTTTTGGGTAGGGAAAAATAATGACTTTTGTTTAAAATTGTATTTTTATTTCATGTATTTTTAGATGTCAAATTATTTAATTTATTAGTTTTATTATTAAATAATTTTATAGTTAATTTAATTAATCCATATAGGATATTTTTAATGAATTTTATAATTTAATTTCACCTAAAAATAGTCATTACATAATAGTGTATTTTTTGGAAAATTGATTTTAATCACATTTTTCATGTCAAATTTTAAATTAAATTACAAAATATAATGTGAATAAAATCTGATGAAGTGGATTAAATATTTGGAATCAATATTTAAAATTTTAATAAATTGTTCCATTTTATATTTTTTCATTTTTAATAGTAACACTAGTATATATTTATTACTGTCTTATAAGTAAATTTTATAATTATAGTTAAAAATAATATGATAAGGCCTAAAAATAACCCTAAAATTGCATTATATTAATATAATTATAATGTTTCAATAATTATAATAAAAAATATAATTTATTATATCTTTTTCATTTGGATTTGATTTTTCCATTTAAATTATTTTATTTAAACAAATGTTAAAAATTTCAGTCACATTATTTAATTAACATAAAATATTTAATATAGGGATTTATAGGGGAAATCATTTGGTCTAAATATTTATTTGAAATATAATTTATTTATTTATCTTTATATTATATTTATAAATTTTAGTGATGATATAATTACCTTAAATGCTTACGCAACACTGACATATTATTTATTCAATTAATATAAAAAGAAAATGAATGATTTTAAAAGTATTTTACAAAATATAATTTGAGGGATGTAATTTGTTACAAAGAATTTATTTAAAAAAATATGATATTTTAGTGTTGTGTTAAAGGATAATATTTTAATATCGTTTTTTCATGTTATTTTGAATGTCTAATTAAATTTATAATTACAAAAATGAAATTAAAGTTATTTTATAATAAATAAAATTTTGTTAAAATATTTCACCTTCCTTAAATTCCAATACTCATCACTGTGATTGGTAGGTGTTTTAAAATATCATATATTCTAAATTTTCATCCAAATTTTCATTTAATGAAACATTATTGACCAATAAAGTGTAAAAACATTGTTATCATCGTAATTGTCAAAATGGGTTACCGAGGGATAAAACAAAGTGATGAGGGTAATATTTTAATAATTGTTTTTTAAAATTATATTGGGTGATGATTTTTCAACCAATACTCATCCCAGATTTGAATTCAATAAGATTAGAGCCCTTTTTCATGAATATATTTTAAATTAATTGTATATTTTATGAAATTCCAAGAGTTCCACTCCACTCATATATAAAAAGTGATCCACATATACTCCATTAGAAATAGTTTAAAGGACTTGTAGATCAATAAATATCCATCCAAGAACCATATTAATATCGTTCCTGATTTTCTATAGGTATTATTTTTGTCAAAATTCTAACAATATAGGTTTAAGGTATAAAAAAATGAGGTTGTCTAATTTATACGTAGAGTCATTAACTGAATGTCTCTATATTATTTACTATTTTACATCCATAAAATAATCTTAAAATCTAATGAAATAATAAATATAATATATTCCATTTAATAAGATGTTATAATGTTGATTGTATCACCTATATACATCTTCTATTCCATCTAATGGGAAACAAAATTGTCATTTGTGAATACGGCGAACTACCACCTAACGAGCTGATGTAATCCACTTTCTATCGCCACCTATCACAAATGTTGTCAATGATGGATTTAATGGATATAAATTTTATTAATTATATTATAATTCCTATAATATTTTTAATAATTATTTACCCTTATTTCCTTCCATCAATCAAAAATAGATACAATATTTATGTGTACGTATGACATAACATCTCTAAGAACATTGTAATTAATTTTTAAATATACCTATTATGAATGAATATATATATATAATGGATATATATTATATGAATATCATATATAACATTTTGGATAATGTTGGAACATGATCAATGTATAATGATTGAGGCTACTGAACCAAAAAATTCATGCAAACTGAAGCAATTATTACATGAACTCTGATTTTAGTAAAGAATTATTAATAAAAGGGTGATAAGATGTAATAATAAAATCATATATTGTATGATATATTTTATTATTAATCTATAAGACATTTATAATAAATATATACTTATTATACATAAATTTCTATCACATATAGTGAGAGGCAGTACTTAAGGTAACAGATCTCTTTGAACCTCTCATTTTCATTACATTATGACCTTTCTCTATATGAATCAATTTATCTCACTATTTAAGGTCATTTAATGATTATAAATTCTAAATATATGACTCAAAAATATATAAAAATAATTTTTCTTACATTTATATAGTAATACATTAGTTAATTTCATTTATCAAATATCATCCTTACAAAATCCCCTTAGATTTTTATATAAGGGATGATTATACAACTAATTTCACATCATGGGTATTTATTATGTTTATTAATTATGAATTATTTCATTATTTTTTCCCACATAGAAATTTATATGCTAAAATGGGTTAACCTAGACAGATCTTCATCACATTGGGTAATGATATTTTCTCAAGAGATGGTATGTATGGGATTAGGGAGTAAACTGAATCCATGAACGAACTCTATCCACCATATAATATTGTCTTGGATGTTAGACTTGACTTATTTTTAGGCCATGTTATGTATTTTTCCATAGTAAATATGTTTCCATGATCTATATATACGCTTTTATTTTTTTTGAACTCTGATTTCATTATTCTTGATTCATCAATTTTAGGATATCATGTTCAGATTTTTTATCTTGTTTATTCCCTTCTCGTGAGTTATTACCCACCTCATTATTTTATATATTCCTCATGTTATCCTATAGAGTTTTTTTATGTTCAAGGAGGATTAGAATCCTATTATGGGGATGATAATAAATGTTTTTTATTTCATGATGATGTTTCCATACCCAGTCATCCAAATCCACTAGGCCTTTCAATTATTGTTTTATGAATATTGTTTTATATTTAGTGTATATATATGTCAAATACAATTTATTAATATATCTAAATAAAATTTGGTTATAATAGATGGTATAAAAGGATGTTATTGTAATTTTTGGGGCGTAGGACTGGAATAGTTATATGAGAACACTGGGGATAACTCTATATATAGGAAAATATCCATTAATTTTTGTGAACTATAGAGTGAGTGATTTCGATAAAATTACATACTAGTTTGGACCCTGCAAGGGGACGAGGATCTAGAAAAGTTATACATAGGTTTAATATCATTGATAGATGAGAACTGGGTATTTACATGATCTCCACCTAGTGCATGCTAATGAGGCATTTCTTAACACTCAGTTTGATACTCTTGTGGGACATTATTTGATAAACTCACTAACTCTTTAAAAAAAATTATGTGAAATGAATATATTATTATTTCAAAAAACCTGATAGAAAAAATTTACATTTATAACGTAGCTTTAATCCTATGAGAAAATATGTTAATTTATAGTTTTTAATTTAATATTCATTACAAATTCACAATTACCATTTTATATTACTATTATTTATTTATTGAAATCCCCAAATTTATTTTCCATTTATTGTTTAATACTAGGAAATATGAGAACATGTTCCAATAACCAGTGGGATAAGTAATGTGATTATTAACCTAATGAAATGATAAACATGATTAGAGAAGAATATAATAAATCATTCCAGTACATGCTCAACTAGCTCAAGTTAATAATAGTAACATAAATTGTATATAACAACCTCCTTTACCAAATAAAGAACATGTTATTGTCAAGTATTTAATGTGAAAAAGGCCTAATACACATAATAGATCATCTAATACCCTCATTGTGGACCAATGGATTGATTTCATTGTGAAGATACTTCCTATCCGCAAATGTTCAGAACAATAGAAATTTCATATCATTTTTTATCACATGGAAGGGGAAGCAAATCATTTGTGGTTGATGGATGGGAATAATAAGTCCAAATATAATATTGATTCCCTAGAATGGGAACAATTCAATAATATTTTTAATCATATATTTACCCCAAACTCTCTTCCTTAAAATGGATAGAGAGTTACTCATATTAAAGAAATAGGAAGATTATTCTATCAAATAATATTATGAAAACGAAATAAGGATTTCATGGTATACCTATGGCTTCATAATAACCACAGAAATAATTTGGAACACTTATTTTGTGGATAAAAGCCAATTCTAAAATAATATACGTTGATTTGAAACTTTAAAAGCTATGGATAAATTTTTCAGTATTTCCTCAAGGTAAATATGGAGATTAGAGTATATTAGTAGTCAAATGGTTCTAGATATAAAAGGGATTAATTTAGATTCTTAATCAACAGGATCAACTGTTAAGTCTCAAGAAAGAAATATGTACCACCATCTCATGTGTCAACAATGTGGGAAGAAGATTCCCAAAACCATTCTAAAGAGAACCAGGAGACGCTCCAAGTATAGAAGTTATGGGAATTAGTATAATAAGCTTTAAAATTAACACATTAATATTTAAAAATTTTAGATTAATATTCAATACTTTTCAAGAATACATTCATGAGTACCATAAAGGTATAGTGTCTTTGGATACTAGATACACAATCAGATTAGTTTAGGATATAACTTCAATATCACCCATAAATATCTTCCCATTTATTACTCTTCATATGCATACCTTATATAAACTGTTCCTCCTAACCAAGGTAATTAAAACATATAAAAGGTTGATATAAAATTCTATATATGGGAAAAGATGGGATATATCAATTTTTGATCATATAAAATCATAGCATAAACATAAGGTTTGGAGATCGTGAACATATCATTCAATGTTTATAACCAATATATAATGGAATTTAAACAGGATACATGTAATATGAATTTATTATCCTATAATTAATGAATCATAAGTATGAAAAATCAACATAAATCAATCATGGACCACAAGAACATGTCATAAATTTATAGATCCATAATTAGTATAGAAAAAAAAAAAAATAGGACATGGGTAAATACCAATACCACTATGTCACAAGGGGTCATGAATAAAATGTTAGTTCCCATATGGAAAATTATCAGGGATCACCACTTGTATCCAATAATGAATCAAGAACATAGATTTGTTTCCCATTTTCAATTAAGCACATATAATTCCATCCCATAGTTATCACCTAAGATATAAAGACATACCCAATTCATGGTTATGATATATAGGTATAAGGACCCGACCATAAACATTACATAATCTGGAAGTAAATGAATAATTCACATTGATGATCATTTTAGGATTAGAGTTTTAGAGAATTAATTAATAATTATTGCATTAAATCTCAAAAATTACGAAGTAGACACTTCTAATCAGTTTCTATTTTTCATAAAATAAAAAATCGTGAAAAAAAGTGTAATGTCAAGTCCCATTTTTTAGACAGCATTACTTTTCCTCGATCTCATCCTTGACCCTATTCATCTTTATGTCTTGTGAAAAACATTTCCAAACATGTGATGAGTATAAAAATCTCAATAAGTGTTATAAAAAAAGATATAAAACATTATTTCATCAATACATACATAAAATAATCTCTTTAACATACCTCAGGAAATCACAATATTTCCATAGTAAACAAAAATCATATAGGTAACTTGTGACATCCATAACATACTTACGTTGTAGCTTTCAAAGCTACATAGGGAGTTACATTTGAAATGTCCACCACACTATATTACCTAAATCTCTTATTAGAAACATTCAAATTTTCCTTTGTCACATTACTCAATGCATTGGAGATCTATCTCAGGCCCACACACCCTAAGATTATCATAGAACTGCCCGTATACGTAAACAATGCCCAAGAACTATTACATATTCATAACACATAAAATAAACAGAATGGAAAGATAGAATTTCCACATTTATTTCTCAATATATTATTTAAATATATTGACAAAAAAATCCATTTTCAAAACCAATTTCTATTCCAAAATACATAAAAGACTATATGGTATTCATTTTCCTTTTAAAAACATTACGGCTTGTTAAGGAATCCCTATATTAAATAATACTCATGGTGGCTAAAAAGGTCGTTGTCACCACTTACATTAATAAACGTTATATTTTTTCATTTATTAAAACACCTCATAGAAAAAGGATCCCCCCGAATGAAATGAAATTTCAAAGTTGGTTATATAGAGTATAAAATAATGTCATGTATAAAACAAAATATGCCTCAATGAAATTAGATTGAGACAAAGTCCATTACCTCATGTCCGACTTGACCAGTTCATTCTTTAATATCTGGAAAAATATACTAAATTTAATTTGTAACTGATTAAGAACCTTTTTCAAGTTTATTCTTCTTTTTATATCACTTTATACCATGTTATAAACATTATGTAATCATTTAAGTTAATAATGGTTGTTTTGTCGATATTTTGAACATGAGTCAAAAATGAACTTCTTATAATTACAAGTTGTTCATGTAGTAAAAATTCCATTATCTCTAGAAGGATATTTATGATTTAGATATCATATATATCATATATATCATATATATCTAGTATTTATTTATTTATAACAGTACATAACATTTGGAGATAAGAAATAAAATGCACCGTTCATTGAGACTGTAAGCTGTACGTACGCATGAACTCTACTTTCATTTCTATTTCATGTTTTAATGGGATGAAAACCTAATGATACATAGTTATGTTATAATTACAGTATATTATTCTATATAATTTCAATAACTCCATCTCTTATACTTTCCACTTATGGTATGAACAATTCATATCACTTTAAGGGGGTGGTAATCCGTACTTCCTCAATTTAAATTATCGTGGTTAGCCATTATGGAAACCATAAATGTATGTTATTAATAGAAAATAAATAAGAATAAAGAAAACATAAAAATAATATTATTAATATATAAATACAATTCCATCATAATGTCCACCATTAGAGGTGGTTGGAGATATTTGAACAATCATCGTTTGGTGAGGCAGTAGTTCGTCGTCCACAGAATCAGTACGTTATTTACCCATTAGATGGAGGGGTGTGTAACTGTAGTTCAAAACCTTCTCATAATAACAACCCAATATATTGGGTATTCTGGTAGTTTTATAAAATAAATGAATAAAATTAAATTATGGGGTGGATAAGGAAAATAAAACAAAACAACTTAAGAGAAGATGTTACCATTAAATCAGGTAACTCTCTTTGGTTTGAACCAAAAGGGTTTCTTGATGTGATTTCTGCCTAAGGTAAGGCATCTAAGAGGAAGATAGGGATATTAAGAGATTATTTGGAAAGAGGTTGGATGATCCAATGGGCTTGATAGGTGTGATTAATGGGATATAGGTGATGTCTTTTTATAAGGGGGGGGCTCTTTAGGAAAGTGTGAAAATATTATTTTATTTTAGATTGATTTTTGGTTTATAAAGATCCAAAACATATTAAAGTAGAAGATAAAATGACTCATGGTCGAAATAAAATCATCAAATAATAATTGGACAGGTTTTGGATATTTTCGTAATATTTATAATCTCAGTTTTTAAAATCATTTATTAATGAGATAAACACTACATCGTTATTATGTCATAAATAATTTTATATATTTGTTGTCTAAAAGTTATAAATAAAATACCATGATGTAAGAAATATTTTTAGATTTCTAATGAATATTTATAGTAAAATATATCAATTATATAACCTTACATTAAAGTTTTTTAGCAAAACAATACTTGTTTGTGATATTTTCATTTTTTACTTTAAATAAAAAGTTATTAATATCATTATCTTACCCAAGTGGACTTCAAAGGCCAAAAGTCTCACCCATGGATTTTCTTGGACGTTCATTACTTATCCAATATGGATAGGACAAATGTTAAGGTAATTTTATATCATTATAATATTGTTTTTACATTGAATTACCCTATTTAACTTTAGTCGCGATAAATAAAAGTCCAAAGTTACTATTCACCAAAAAAAATATTTTTATCTTATTGAACTACATTTTATTTAATAATAACAAAAATGTGTGTTAGATTTTCTAAATTCAATTCACATAAGTCTTAAAATATCATTTAATTGAAAAAGTCAACTTTTTAACCACTACTTAGTGTTTTCACTATTCATCAAAAATTGAAGTTTTTCAGAAAAATACCAAAAATTCAGCCTAAGGTATATTTGATATTCCGAATTCAAAAATTATGTCTATTTTAACAAATTTAAAAAAATTATTTTGCATTAATTAATTGAAAATTTATTCCCGTTGTCAAAATAAAAAAGTGTTTTTTAAGGAATAAAAACTATTAAACTATTGACACTTGTTTATGTCCAATTTCAAAGTAAAATTACGTCCAATGACCCAAAATGGATTAAATGGTAAAAATATATTCTAATTTCCCTTTAAGTCCAATTAAAATAATAACATATCCATAATAATGCATTAGATTAAAAGGCAGTTTTAAATTAAAATACAGTATTTTTTACTATTCATTAAAAATGTATTTTACGAGAAAAATATCAAAAATTTACTCAAAGTAAATTTTTATATCCCATATCAAAATAAGAATTTTATTCTCTCAAATAGAACATATAAAAGTGACCAGAACAAGATTTAAAGAGTGTTCGCAATCAAAGAATGGAAAATCGACCTTTTAAAGTATATTAAACTATTTATACTAATAATTAGACTCATTCAAATTTTAAGCCTCTAAATTTTATTAGATAATTGTAAAAAACATTTAACAAACATGTTTAATAAAGTTGTGGTTAGTTCTATTCACTTCCACCAATACAATGGCTAGGCTTTAACTACCATTTAAAATAATATTATTATATTTTTAGTGTGCAATGTAATATTTCCAAGAAACCTGTTGTTCCATATCGGGTACACCATCGAACATAGCATCTTCTTTAAAGAAAAATTAATATTTAATTCACAAATTTTAATAAATATGAAAATGTATTATTCTTCATTTACCTGGGATGTTACATCCTTCCCCCCTTTTGGAAATTGTTTCCTCACATTTTTTATTCACATATCAAATAAATGAGGGTATTTATCCCTCATGAAATTTTCAGATTCCCACGTTTCCTCTTAAACCATATGGTTTTTCCACAAAATCGTTACCGAATTAATTACCTTAGTCTGCAACACTTTCTCTCTTCAGTAAAGAATCTGGATTGACTATTCCTCATAAGAGAGATTCTCTTCCAACTAAACTATCTTTGGGCTCAAAACATGAGATGGATCTGTAAAATACATTCTCAACATTGAAACATGAAAAGCATTGTGTACCTGGGATAAACATGGAGGTAAAGCCAGTCTGTATGAAACTGATCCAAATTTCTCTAGGATTTCATAGGGTCCAATGTTCCTCAAACTCAATGTTCCTTTCTTACCAAATTGAATCATACTTTTCCATGGAGAAAAATTGAGAAAGTCATGATCACCTACCTAAAAAATAAAGATCCTTCCCCTGGTTATCCTCTTCACTTTTCTGCCTACTCTGAGCTATTCTCATGTTCTTATGAATCAGTTGAACTTTTTCTTCCATATCTTCTACCAGTTCTTGTACCATCAGCTTCCTTTCACCTAATTCATCCTAAAAAGCTGGAGTTCGACACCACTTCCCATATAATTCCTCAAATGGAGCCCTCAGTATACTGGAATGAAAACTGTTATTATAATAAAATTCAACAAAACAATAATGTTTGTCCCAATTCCCTGGTAATACTATGAAAAAGAATGTAACATATCCTCTAAGGTATAAATTGTTTGTTCTGACTACCCATCTGATTGAGGATCAGAAGTTTTACTAAATTTTAATTCAGTACCCAATGACTTCTGAAGGCATTTCCAAAAGATAGAAGTATACCTGGGAACATGATCAGATAAAATGGGGAGGATAGCTCCCTGTAACTTGACTATCTCTTTAACATACAACTGAGAAAATTGATCTAGAGAAAAATTATCCTGAATAAGAAGTAAATGAGCAGATTTAGTCAGTTGATCAACAATAACCCAGATTACATTATTACCTCGAGATGTCTTTTTTAATCCCACAACGAATTCCATGGATATATTTTCCCATTTCCACTCTAGCACTGGTAAATAATGAAAATCCCATTCGGTAACTATCACTCTACTTTAACCTAGTGAAAAGTAAAATACTTCACAGTAAAGTCAGCAATATCTCTTTTCATTCCATCCCATGAGTAACACTCCGGAAGATCTATATACATATTAGTACTTCCAAGATGAACTTAAAATGGAGAATAATGAGCTTCACATAACAAATCATTCTTCAACTGTGAATCACAAGGCATGCATAATATTTTACCAAACCTAAAAACACAATCATTATCAATGTAAAAATCAGGGAACATACCCTTCTAAAACAACTCTACCTTTTTCAGAAACACACTCTCTTCTTTCTAACCTTTCTTAATTCTGTTTGATAGAGATGATTTCACTGACTCCTTAAACAAAATAGATGAATTTTCAGACAACAATGACTTCTATTCCAAATTTCATCAAATCAAAAACAAAACGATCTCCTTCCAAACGTATCATGGTTAATGTTGCATTAATTATCAGACTCAAATAATCACCCACATTATTTTCTTTTCCTCGATGGTAATGAATCGTGAAATTGTAATCTTTGATTAATTCCAAACATCTGCTCTATCTCATGTCTAATTATTTCTGAGTGAATATATACTACAATATTTTTTGGTCAGTATATATTTCAAATTTTACTCCATACAGATGATGCCTCCAAATTATTAAATAAAAAACAATATCAGCTAAATCCAAATCATTTATAGGGTAATTTAACACATTAGGTTTCAACAGATGTGAAGAAACAGGAATTACCAGATCCTTTTTCAAAAAGACGCATCCATGTCCATTAAATGAAGAATCACTATTTATAACAAACTCACCATTTTTGGATGGCAGTGCCAAAATTGGAGCATTCACGAATCTTCTTTCCAATTCATAAAAACAGTCATCACATTCTTTTGTCCAGATGAACATAACACCTTTTCAAGTTAACTTAGTTATTGGATTAGATAACCTTGAAAAATTATCAATACACCTTCGGTAATAACCTGCTAAACCATGAAAACTATAGATCTCAGTTATATTTTTTGGTCTTGGAAATTATTTAAAAACTTTTGTTTTAGCAGGATCAATAGTTATTCCTGTTTTTTAAAGAATGTAACCAAGGAATGAAATTTGTTGCAACAAAAACTCACACTTACTGATTTTCCGAAACTATTTCTTTTCTATTAAGGTTTTCAAGACAACCTTTAAATGACTTTAATGTTCCTATTTACCAAAATATCATCAATAAATACAACCACCATTTATCACCTGAGTCGACTAGGCCATTACTGCCATAAACTATTCAATTCTGATTCTTACCATCTTAGGATGCTGATTTGGATGTTCATTTCCCTCTGAATGACATCCCAGCACAACATCAATTTTTCCTCTTTGAAAAACCATTCTAAATATAAAGATATCTTAGGTGAAGCAACATGTTAATCTGTAAATGTTATATCATTCAATATTAACCTAAATTAAGTTATGAATATTAATTTTAACAATATTCTAACTCCTAAAGTTGTATAAACCAACCTGTGATTCCAACTATAAGAACCCCACCTTAACCATTAAATAATCTTGAATTCAATAAATAATTCACATAAAGATCTTTATAGTTTTAGAGTTTTAGAGAATAAGGCCATAACTATTACATTACATCCCAAAAATTACAAAGTAGAAACTTCTAATAAGTTTCCATTTTTTCATAAAATAAAAACTCATACAAAAAGATTAATGTCTAGTCCCATGTTTTACACAACATGACGTTTTGTTGAGCCCATCCATGACCTTATTCATCATTAGGTCATGTGAAAAACATTTCAAAACATTTGATGATTATAAAAAGATCAGTAAGGGTTATAAATCAAAGAAATAAAACATTAGTTCATCAATACATACATAACATATGTCCTTTAATGTACCTCATGAAATCATAAGATTTACATAGTAAACAAAAATCATAATGGTAACTTATGGAATCCATAACATACTTACGTTGTAGCTTTAAAAACTTCGAAGGGAGTTAAATTTGGAATACCCATCACAGTATATTACATAAATCTCTTTGGAGAACCATTCAAATTTACTTCGGTCACATTACCCAATGCATTGGAAAGCTATCTCGGGCTCACCCGCCATAGGTTTATCACGGAACCAGCTGTATACGTCAAAAATGCCCAAGAATAATAACATATTCATAACACATAATATAAACAAAAATTAAAGATAAAATTTCAACATTTCAATCACAATATATCATTTAAATATTTTGACATAAAAATCCATTATCAAAACCATTTTCAATACCAAAATATGTAAAATGTTATATGGTATTTATTTTCCTTTTATAAACATTACGTATTGTTAAGGAAGCCATAGATAAAATAATACACACTGTAGCGGAAAAGGTCATTGTCACCACTTATGTTAAAAAGAAACATTATTTTTCATTCATTTAGTAAAATTCCTCATAGAAAAAGATTCCCTTTGAATGAAATTAAACTTCAATGTCTTTTATACAGCGTATAATATAATGTCGTGTATAAAACACAATATACCTCAATTAAAGGAGATTGAGATGAAGTCCCTTACCTCGTGTCTGAGTTGACCCATTCATTCTTTAATCTCCTGAATAATAAAATAAAGTTAATTTATAATTTATTAAGATTATTTTCCATGTTTATTATTCCTTTAAGATCTCTTATTACCATGTTATAATCATTACATAATCTTTTAAGTTAATAATGGTCGTTTTGTCTATATTTGGTACTTGAGGAAAAAATGAACTCCTTATAATTACAAGTTGTTCATGTGGTAAAAATTTAATTATCTCCAGAATGACATTAATGATTTAGATGTCATATATTTCTATTATATATGTATTTATAATAGTACATAATATTTGGAGATAATAAATGAAATGCACCGTTCATGGAGATGGTAAGCCGTACGTATGCATGAACGCAACATTCATTTCTATTTCATATTTTAATGGGATTAAACATAATGATAAATAGTTCTATTATAATTATAGAATAATATAATGTATAATTTAAGTAACCCCATCATTTATACATTCCACGTATGGTATTAATGATTCATATCACTTTGAGTGGGCGGTAGTCCGCACTTCCTCAAATTAAAATTATCATGTTTACCCATTATGAGAACCATAAGGTATGCTATAAATGGAAAATAAATATTTATAATAAAAAAATAAACAAAATATATTTCATATATAAATACTTAGACATCATAATGGACACCATAAGAGGTGGTTGGAGATATTTGAGCAATCATTGTTTTGTGAGGCAGAAGTACATTGTCTACAGAAACAGTATGTTCTTTACCCATTATATGGCGGTGTGTAGAAGTGTAGTTTGAATAATTCTCATAAAAGAAAACTAGTATATTTAGGATACTATTTTTGTTATAAAATAATTGAATAAAAGGATTTTAATGGGTTGTAGAAGGGAAATAAAACAAAAGAACTTAAAAGAAGACGTTACATTTAAATCGGGTAACTCCCTTTGGATTGAACCAATAGGGTTTCTTGAAGTTCCTTCTGCATAGAGTAAGGTTTCTAAGATGAATATAGGGATATTGAGAGTTTATGTGGGTAGATTTTTGAAGATCCAAGGTGCTTGAGGGGTGTGATTAGTGGGTTATAGGTTAGGGATTTTTATAAGGGGGGAGGGGCTATTTAGGAAAGTGTAAAAATATTATTTTATTATATAATGATTTTCGATTTCTAAATGTCCAAAACATATTAAAGATGAAGATATGATGACTCATGGTAAAAATAAAATCATCCAATAATAATTGTATAGGTTTTGTATATTTTTTTAATCTTTATAATCTCATTTACTTAAATCATTTATTAATGAGGTAAACACTGCATCATTATTGTGTCCTAAATAATTTTATTTATTTGATGTCTAAAAATTATAAATAAAATAGAATGATTTAGAAAAGAGTTTTATCTTTATAATTAATATTTATAGTAAAATATATTAATTATACAACCCCACATTATTTTTTTTTAAAAACAATACATGTTTAGGATGTTTTTATTTTTACTTTAAATAAAAAGTTATTAATATCATTATCTTACACAAGTGGCATTAAAAGGACAAACATCTCACCCAACGATTTTCGTGGTCGGCCATTACTCATCCAATAATGTTAGTAAAAGTGTTAAGATAATTTTATATTATTATAATATTGTTTTTACCTTGAATTACCCTATTTAAATTTAACCACGGTAAATAAATGTAAAAAGTTACTATTCACCAAATATATTTTCATCATATTGAACCACATTTTACTTAATAATAACAATAATTTTTGTCATATTTTCTATATTCAATTCACAAAAGTGTTAAATTTTCATTTAAATGAAAAAGACTGCTTTTTAACCACTACATAGTGTTTTCACTATTCATCAAAAATTGATGTTTTTGAGAAAAACACCAAAAATTCAGCATAAGATATTTTTGATATTATGAATTCAAAAATGATGTCTATTTGACCAAATTCAAGACATATATGTTTCATTAATTAATTTAAAATTAATTCCAGTTGTCAAATCAAAAACCGTGTTTTTTAAGAAATATTAACTATCAAATGATTGACACTTAACTAATTCCAATTTCAAAGTGAAATTACTTCCAAAGACCAACATTGGATTAAATGGTAAAAATATAATCTAATTACACTTTAAAACTAATTAATATGATAAACTAACCATATAAATAAAGTAGATTAAAAGGTAATTTTGAATTAAAATACAGTATTTTCAGTATTAATTAAAAAGGAATTTTATTAGGAAAATTCCAAATATTTACCCAATGTAAATATTGATGTCCCGAATCTAAAGAATAATTTTAGTTTGTAAAATATAACCTATAAAAATGACCAAAACTAGATTTAAAGGGGTTTCTCTATCAAAAGGTGGTAAATCGACCTTTTAAAGAATATTCGATTATTTATACATAAAATTAGATTCATTAACATTTTAAGCCTATAAAATTTATTCGATAAATGTAAAAACATTTAACCAACATTTATAATAATATTTTAGTTAGTTCTATTCATTCCATACAATAAAATGGTTAAGCATTAACTACCATTTAAAATAATATTATTATATTATTAGTGTGCAACGTAAGATTTCAAAGAAACTCTTTCTTGTGTATCGAGTATGCCATCGAACATAGCGTCCTCTGTAAAGTTAAATTAATATTTAATTTAAAAACATTAATAAATATAAAAATTCCTTATTCTCTATTTACCTGGGATATTACAATATGTCCCACCCATCAAATAATTATAACCATACATATTTTTTCCACAATAACCTTACAATCATCATATCCCCACATCATAACATGTGAAATGAAAACAGGTTTCATAAACATTTCACCAATACATAATATCACATCCAAAGTAAAATAATTTAGTTTCATAAAACTATAGCCATTATATTCATATACCTTCTATATAAAGAATAAGGATTGCCCCAATGTATCATACATATAGTAAATATAAAGGAAAAATCTAATTTTTTTATGGATTAATTTAAATAGCATAAAAGGATCTTTAAAGATTTATCAAAAACATTAACCATTCTAAGTTTATATTTATTATTAAAATCCAACATCTAAAAAAATATTATAGAAAATATGTTATTTGAAAAGAAACACAAAAACTTATAATGTATTATTCAACTAATTGAGTGGGTATGACGTCAATAAATTCGGTTTATTCCATATATGTTAAAATAAAACTTTACATTCACATTTTTATAAAAAGCCCAAATGTATCATGTTTAGAAAAAGGAAAAAAAATTCATTTCCAAAAATTAAAATAAAAGTAAATATTGTAATGATAATATTAATTTAATTCTAAAAATAATCTTGAAAACATATTTTTAAAATGTTGATATAGAGGAAAATTGATTTTATAATTAATATAAAAAATAAAGTAGTTTTTTCATAAAAAATACCAAAATCCTAAGTAAATAAATTGAAGTAAACTTAATGTAAAGTATGTATTCATCAAAAAATATCCATGGGAGAATAAAATTATTTATTTTTTTATATGTATATAATAAGATATCACCATTGTAAAATTAATTATTAATAATCCATAAAAGCAATGAGATTATAAAATAACACTATTACCAGTTCGATAACTTCGGAATCATAATACTCATGAAATTAATAACATTAAATGGATAAGTATATCCCATAATTTTTATAATAAGAATAGTAAAATGAATTCATGGGAAGCTTATACACCACATAAAATGAACAAGTGTTGAATATGGACTGTATCCCATTGAAATAAAAGTGCTAAAAAAATGCCTAATATAAAGTTCAATTTACTTCATAAGTTCATTAAACTCATGTATAATATAATTAAATTCATTATAATTATATAATTTTCACAATTATTATATTATTATATCATATATATTCATTGTATACCTATTAAAATTCATCTATAATTGTAGGGATAAAAAATGAATTACATTATTCATGTATATTATAGGTCATATGTTCACAAGAACAATATTTTAATTTTTTAAAAGATGGAATGAAGAAATGATAAATAATAATCCATCATTATAAAATAATTATTATATCATATAAAAAATATAAATTCATTAAATCTGTACTCATTACCATCCATGTAAAATATAAATGAATAACAAATTACATCACATCATGGAGGTGGTACGTGACACATACAGACTTGCAATATTATTGATTAAAAATAGAAAATAATGTTGTAAGGTGTATTTGATATTTTAATTATAGTAGTAAAATTATTTCATAAATATCATATATAAAAATTATAACCATCAATATACCCATCCATAAAAATGGTGATGAATAATTAATTATTTCACTTAGTGGAGATGGTAAGTCATACGTAAGCATGATTGATACTTCTTCATACCATTTTATTAGAAGGATTATAGGTAATTATTGTTTAATAATCATTATAAAATTTCTATACATTGAGGATGATAATTTTTTTATTTTTTTATAAACATCACATATTTATAGGATGTTAAATGGGGAACCAAAAAAAGAATCTGGTTAAGCCCATTACCTCCCCTTTTAAATAACTCTTATGTATATCCTCTTAAGTATCCGAGGTTTGGACTTTTGGAATGTCCAAAACCACCAAAATGTATAATGAAATTGATACAGAACATTTTTATGGGATGTTCGAGATAGATGAATCCATGTTTTTTCACGAATAGAATTTAGATAAGTTACTTTATTAGGGAGGGGGAGGAAACCAATAGGATTTAATAAATAATTAAAATAAAATAAATACATCCTCAAGAAAAATGATTCAAAATGGGAATAAATTAGTATAAAAAGTGGATATGGTCGAAAGAAAATCAATCACTAAAATGAAGATAGGTTTGTTATATTTTATGCCTTATCTTATTGTTTAATAACATTGATAGTTATTTTTAAATTTAACAATGTGAACAACAAATTTTATCCTCATGGGTTAATAATTTTACCATAAAATTGAAATGTGGACCATAAATGGACCATGGATGATTAATTCACCCATATTATAATAGATTTTCTTAAAGTATGGTTTTTATGAATTTTAAATCATTTAATAAAATATTATTTATTAAAAATATCATTAATGTCAATTTTGAAACTATCCATTTAATTTGACATAAAACAAACCAAGATGCTGAATAAATGATAATATAATCATATTAACCAAAAATAATATGATATACTTATCTAAATAAATATATCATTTTATGTCACTCAAATTACATTACATTTAACATTATTAATATCATTTATTTTATTTTTCTATTAAATTAAAGAAATATTGCTCGGAATTATATAAGAATTTATGTTAATTATATAATAAAAAAATATAAATAAATTTTTTTTGTGAAAAATATTTCATTATTAAAAAAATCGAAATTTATAGTCACTAATAACATTCTTTTTTCTCTATGTGAACAAAAAATATTTATTACCGTTGTTACAATTCATATTGGCCTAAAATAAAAAAGGCCAATTTACAAAATTTTAACCTGATTATTACAAATATGCAATTAAATTTGCAAAATTATACATATACATATATATATATATATTATTAGTACAAATTAATTTTAAAAATAATCTTCTGAAATGTCACCAAAGAATCTTTTTTGAAAAAAATATATATATTTTAAGAATATCAGTTGGTTTAATATTATCTCTTGTATAAAAAATATTAAATTAATGTAAAATTAATTTTTTAATTTATAAGATAAAAAATTTACTATAAAAATTCAAGAATAGTTATTACATTAATTAATTAAGATAAAAGTACATTCCTCTAATTTAAAATGTTTTTCTATAAAAAAATCCCCTTTATTTTTAAATAATTTTTATTTATCATTTATAACTAATTTATAACCAATGAATTCATTTTTTACAAGTGTAAACCAAAGTATTGATAATTTATTTATTCTTATTCACAACTTTCAATCTAACTTCTTGTTGGTAGAATTAAATAATAATATTTTAGTAGTATATAACAATTAGTTTAAACTAGTAATTATGTTTAACACATGTTATCAAACAAATAAACCTCATTCAAGAGAAATCTATTATAAAATATGACGGTGTTACATTATAACCACTAAAAAAATTATTTATCCATTGAAATTAGATCACTCAGATATAAAAGACTAAGAATACTTCTTCCACATCATATAGTTGGGTTCCTATAAAACTTCCTTAAATTGACTGTTTGAAAAAAAAACATTGACCCTGTGAGTTTCGTTATTTCATAGTACTTTATCTCTATTATGAATAATGAATAGATTTCTCAATCTATATGACCTATATGTTCAGTACATCTAATGGATCATGTATATACTCCCTCATGCTCGATGCATTAAACACATCATAAACTTGAAAGACGTTTAGTGGAAGTAAAAAAGAGATAGTATATTGTACCAAGATGATCAAGAACAAAGAAGAGACCAATATAACTAGGTTATCACATTACCTTCCCCACAAATATCATCACCCTTTTCTAGTGAGATATTAATTGGAATACATTTTCACAAACTTAAAACACTATATCATTCTAATGATTATCATCACAAATTTTTTATCAACAATGAGCATCCCTTTTGTGTTGTTAAATGGGTCTAACCTTCATTGAGATCACCGTATCTAGTTCAAGTACCAATAGATTTATTATTTCAACTTTTTTCTAAAACATTATTCATTTTCACTTCCTACCATAGAGTGCTTCATATGTAACCATATGAATTCTTGACTGAAATATAATTTTTTATGAAAATTATTCCAAAGGAAGGTGTTGATTCCAACCACATTTGGAATCAATATTGAATTTTCTCAACATGTATTCTATTGATTGAAAGGTAATCTCATTCCATTTGTCTCTCTATGGATGATATTCCATGCTAAAACTCAAATCCATTTTCAATGCATGTTGGCAACATCTCCAAATCATCGAGGTAAACCTCAGATACAAATTAGATACAATATATAGGGATACTCAATGAAATATTACTAATTCTTTAATTGTATAACTATGTATGAGGTTTAAGATAGAAATATTTTTTAATGTGAATAAAAAATGTAAACTTCATAATGTGATCAACTACAACCCATATATCATTATTCCAATTAGATTTTTAAGGTGTCCAATGGAAAAATCCATGGTGATGTTTTTCAATTTCCATTATATTATGGGTGATGGTTCTAACGTTCCCTTAGACTACTTTCCATTAGCCATAATATTCTGAAAACCCATGCAATGTCATACAAACTATGAGATATTCAACTTTATTCCTTCCAATGGGATATATAACTTCAGATTTTTATAAAACATCAAAATTCTAGGAGAATGTATAATTAATCACTATTAACATAATCTAATTGATCGTTCTTTAAAATATTACTGATTTGACATAGACATGGTTCCATAACTTTATTACACCATTAATATTAAGGATTAATTTAGAAACATTTCTCACATTGTTTAATAGTTCTATTCCTTCATTTTGTGCCTCTTTAATTATAACATAGATAGATAGTTGAACATTCAATTGAATAAGATTATATTTCACCCCTTCCTTAAGGATTTTAAAATCTAGCCTTTTCAATTCCTGAAATATTAGATCTTTTTTTATCCCCATAATTGACATGTTAACAAGATCATTTTATCTAAAATCATCATCCACCTAGTTTTATTTCCCATGGTTTTAATGTGTTAAGTAATAAAAAAATTTAATCAAATCCAACCATCACATTTTTTTCATATTTATCTCTTTTTGGGGGAATATAATTTACAATTTTAGATTAAGAACATATTTCATGCATTTCTACATGAATATAATTCCTCCATGTTATTAATAAAAGAAATACCACCACTAACTCTAAATCATGAGTTAGGTAATTTTCCATAAGGACCTTTAATTTCAATAATGAATAATCTATAATAATACCATTCATTATAAGAAAATATCTCATTCCCTTCTTCTATGAATAATTATAGTCTATAGATCTATTTCTTATAAAGGGTAGTTTAATCACATGTTATTTAACAAGTATTCTCTTCAGTTCCTTGAAAAATTATTTTCATTAATTTTTATAAAAGAATTTTTCTCCCTTCAGAGTTAACATGGAGAGTAGAATATATAGACATGAATAATTCATCAAAATGTGTAAATAATATCCAGTAAAACTAAGAAAACTGTGGGTCTCAGTCACAATGGTTAGCCTATTCCATTGGTCAATATCTTATATCCATTATAGATCTACTAAAATACTCTCACATTAGTTTATATGATCCAATAATGAAACAAAATGATGAAAAAAAATTCAAACTTGGAAAAGTTTTACACACAACTTCTCATTCCTTAGGGTCTTCAGTATAATTCTCAAGTGATCTTCATGATCTTCTTTACTCTTTGAATATATAATAATATCATCTATAATGACCACAAAAAATTACTCAAGGTATTATATAAATATTTTATTTATTAGATACATGATGATTAAAAAATAAATAGTAAGACCAAATTGTATCACTATGTATTCATAGTGTCCATACCATTTACAAAATACTATCTTTGGTATATACTCCTTATTGACCCTCAATTGATGATATAAAGAATAATGGTAGTATTATAAATGTACTAAACCCATTATGTTCATAACCAAGTCATCAATATGGAGTATAGGATAATTATTCAGGATTGTGATGATGTTAGTTCCAAATAGTCTATGTAGTATCGTATGGATACATTTTTCTTTTTAAGAAATATAAATGGCGAACCCAAAGGTGATAGACATACCCAAATAAATACTTTATCAAGAATATTCAAGATTTAAATCGTCAATTCCTACAAATTAATTGGGGAAATTTTATAAGGACTCTTTGAAATATATGTATTAACATATATGAGTTTAATTTAAAACAAGATTTCAAGACATGGAGAAAGAACATGTAATTACTCTAGAAAGACATAAAATCCCAAAAAATGTATATAACCAAAATTTTGTGTTTCTCCCTATCCATCATAGATAGATATCCTTTAATTATTGAAATTAATAAGCATAATTTAAAAGTAATTAACATTAAAAGTTAAAATTCATCCCCGGGTCTATAAATAATCATAAGTTAATTTGTAAAATGAAACATGTCTTCCATTCCATGGAAATTGATATGGTATCTACATAGTGATTGTAAATACATGCCTATAATCATACCAAATTAAACCAAAGTATGAATAAAAATATTTATAGGAATCACTTTCTTATAAAAATAATTCTTATGGTAACATATGAATCGATATGTGGCTATATTACCATTTGGAATTATAATATCTAACAACATATCTAATTTTATTTTGGAACTTTGATACCCATTGACAATTATACAAATATAAAAGAGTGGGTAACTCCAGAATCAAATAAGAAATTATATGTTCAAAATTTTATGATAAATGTAACATTCACTGCATCATTCTCATATCTAACATTTCTAGGAGGTTTTTTATTCTAATCATATTCATGAACCTTTATGTTTGAGCACAATATTTCATAATTCTCATATAGTTTACAATCGAAAAATTAGAGCATTGGTGGGAAATTATTTGGAATTTTTTTCTCCTCTAATGCATTTACCAGAAAATTCATTACCTTTTAATTTTCATGGGGTTTATGACCATCCATTCCTCAATTAAAAAAACTTTTAGTTCCATTCAATAATATTCAACGATGTTTCTTAACACATTTCTAGCATGAAGAGTGTGGGAATTTCATTCTACCATTTAATTTATTTTAGTTTTGATGATAATATATATTCATTTTATTATCAAATCCATGGTAATGTTGGGAATATAAAATTTCCATTAATACCTTGTGGGAACATAGAATGATTTCTTTATCGATACTAAAGTGTTTTAGAGCTAGCGATATTAAAAACATTCTTTTAAGATACCAAATAATCGAACATGTTACCTTTCAATGATGATAATTAAACCACAGTAATACCTTATATGTCTTGTAAAATTATCATCATAGGTAAAAATGGACTAATCCTTCTTTTTATTAAGCTATTGGAATTCACCCCCATCTTTGTATAAATAATATGAGGTAATTATTTAATAAATTGTATCCTTTTTAACTCATCCTCTTCCATGGAGTCCATTTAGTCTTCTTGACTCATATTCTAAATAAGATTCAAAATTTTATTTTCATCACATTCCAAATAATAAATTACAAATATAATTTTTTAATTTTCTAAAGAATGGAGAATAAATAATATTTTTCAAGTTGTACCGATACATCTCCCAATAAATAGTGTATCAACGAACCAAATAAACAAAGGCATATTTTCCCTCACAAATAATTCACTAGTATGGTGTTATATCCATTGATCATTTGTAAGGTATGTATGATTCATGGTGTGACAATTTTTTGTGTGTAAGAGCATGAATCTTCTTTTCAGGTATGTTTTCTCTTTCTGGTCGTTTTTTAGGGAAAGAGAAAAATATGTAAATTATCAAAGTACACGCCGTGTACATTATGAGTACATGTCGTGTACTGTGTTCCCGCAGGAGTCCGTGTGATGACCGTGTTATGGTCACACAAATGGTCGTGTGAGGGTGACTTGGAGGCTGCCTAGAGCGGAGTACAGAAAAAGGAAGTACAAATCATGTACTGAAGAAGTACATGCCGTGTATTTCATTTTTTCATTAAATGGACCGGGGTCACGTCTAATTGACAGAAACATCTTCTTCTCCATATTCTTGGACCAAGAGCGTCCCATACGACCACGGAACATCGACGAACCCTCGAGCCTCCTTCCTTTCTAAGAAATGACCATTGTCTATTGCATTGGAACTGTAGCGGTAAGTTCTTCCTTATTCGTGACTTTCGTTCCATGATTCCTCCTATTTCTCAAGTTATCGTGGGTTGAACGTTTTAGATGTTTTTGTTGATATAAAAAGTTCTAAGGAGATTCAATCATCGTGGATCATGTATATCTATATTTTAACATCAAGGTAGGAGGTTTGTCCCATTCTATAGAAATTCTTTTACTATTTTATGAAAATTACACCAATACCCTTGAACAGGGTATTGTGTGTTTCCTATTTTTCCCTTGTTGTTTTCCTGCTTTGCTTATATGTATGTGTAGAGGATATTGTTTGTGAATAGGGTAATTTACTGTGCTTTGGATGTTTTTCTGATGCATGTGTTGCCTATTAGGTCGTTGCCAATTCTATGCCTAGTATTGTAGGATTATGTGACAGTTGTTCTTCCATACTGAGATGTTGTAGAATTATAGAAAAGTATTTCTTTAAGTTACATGGGCCGTTACGTGATGCGATACTTTCTGACTTTACACAGGGCTGTGAGAACCTAGTGTAGTAGACCATAGGGATAATGGACGTAAGGGATTCTCCAGAGTGTCTTTATAATATGATGGAGACCACAGGGGGAATTGATGTTGAGTGCTTCCTCAGAGTGTCTGTAGTTCCTCGACGCAGGACACAGGGGGAATGAGATGTTGAGTGCTTCCCCAGAGCGCCTTTTGTACGATACGATACTATAGGGGGGATTGATGGTGAGTGATTCCCTAGAGAGTTTATTCTTTAGCTGAACTAGAGGGGTGAGACTGTGTGTGCCTCCAAGGGATTTTCTAGTACTTTTAAGTTAAACCACAGGGGTTAGTCTATGAGAACGACCCAGAGGTTACTTGTTTGTTCTATTTGCTTGAGTGACTGCTTACTTGTTTGTAAATTATATGCCAAAAACTGTGGATTCTTACTGCTGAGCACTTTCATGTTTACTGTTTTCTATACTTTTACCTACCATATATTCACTGACTGTTAGGAACAGATTTTCGGGTGGTTGCCTACTGGGAGTTTTGTCTCACATCCTAATTGGGTCATGCTTTTGGGCCCAAACAGATTATATTGTTGCAGGTATAGATAAGGGAAATTTCCCTTCTAATTCAGGTTCTTGATTGCACTAAAGCTAGAGAGCATGGGACCATGCTATGGCTTGCGATGCTGAGGATTTTATCTTCTTTCTTCCATACATGGGATTAGTAATGTATTTCATCATTGTGACTTCTTTGGTTGTTTACCTATATGCATTTGTATCATGTATCGTTTATATATTTTTCTCTAGTTGGTTATTTATCAGTATTTCATTGTTTACTGCTTCTGCTATTGTATGTACTTGTGTACTTCCGCTGTGTTACTCTTCCAATGAAGGAATAGTTTCCCCTTTACCTCACCCAAGGCCCTCTCTACTAGTCAGCAGCCTTTGGCATTTGGGGAAATGTTCTTGAGGCCATGTGACCCATCAGGTACAGGGCGCCTCTGGGTGGCTTCTGGAACTTTGGCATTACAAAGTGGTATCAGAGGAATTATTTTCTCTTGACTTACTGTATGGAGCCTATAACCAGGGATAGGATGGAATGGGTACTTGGTAATAAGCAGTTTTCGAGAGTATCTGACCCCTGTATAGGGAAAATACATACTACCTCATGTATTGCAATTTTACTGGTTTTTAATTTTATAGTTTATTTGATTTCACCGTTGGATGATTCATGTGCTTTGTGTTTTTACCGTTGTTGTTATTACGGTTCTATTTATATCACAACCCAATGATATGAGGGGTATCCCTTCTCATGCATCATATAGGCACTTGCTAGAAATCACATGCCATGCATTCTTTCCATGTCATATAGGATTCATTAGAAATTACATGTTGTTATGATAGATGTTGTGTAGAATATGCATGCTGTTGTGATAGATGTGTTTCGGTGCGGATGTGCGTCGGGTTACGCTGTTCCGCCAGGACGCGTTCGCGCGTGCACCCGTCAACCCGAGGGGATGGGCGCGCGGCTTGTGGTCCCGCAGTCCCGCTTTCCAAGGGCGGGCGGCATCCGTCCCTTATTCAGGGGCGTCTGCTCCTTGATCGAAACCGGGATGATGGGATGTCGGCTTCTCCTTCCTTGGACGTCTCCTCGGAACTTGTCGCCTAATCCGGGTCTCCCTCATAGACTTAAGAATGTTCGTGAATCTCGTTCCCGGCGCCATATCTTCATGGACACCGGTTAATTACGCTGCTTCCGCCCGGACGTTCCAAGGAGTCTGGGCGGGGCAGCAACCTGCGGTGAGAAGGCCGGGTGGCTCTGGGTGCTGGGGGCGTGTCGTAACACTGCGGCTCTGCACGTCTGTCTTCCGTCCCTAATAGGGCTTCTCGAAGGCACGATGGCCTGAGGCATCCCGTACTAGGTGCGGGGAACTGTGTCACCTGAGGTTTTCCTCAGCTTCCCGTGTTTAACACGGGGTATGCCGCGAGTTTAACGTCCAGCGGGGACGGCATCGGACCGATCAACACGAAAAGTGGATCAGATGACGGAACCCCTTGCGGGGAACCTCCGACGCTGGGGCCAGCACATGGGCGGCTTCCCAAGTAACGTGGAGTGAAGTGAAGTGGCATGACCCCACCGGGATGTGGCGGCCCGGGTAAGGATCAGGATGGATGATGGAGTAAAGAGCTTGGACCCCAGGGGGGCTTCCTACGTACCGCGCGTTAACACGGATCAAAGTCAACGTAGTTCGGGCATACAGTTTAACGTCATGCTGGACGTCGGCAGGCCGACTCACGAAGAGGTCGAGGCCGCCGGGCGGAGGATTGAACCGAACCACCTCGCACGGAGGGGGATGGAACGGCCGGGTGGATCACAGTTTCACGTCATGCTGGACGATAAAAGGGGAAATGGAAAAGGGGGGCTGTGGGGAGGCACCGTGGAGATACACACGGGCGGTCTCCCACAGGGGCGGATTCATAGGTGAATCAACGCAAGAGTGAACCCTGGAGGGGTCCACTGATGGACGAACCGACGTAAATACGACCGGGACGACCAGGTGGTGGGCTTGGACCTCAGGGAGGCTTCCTACGTACCCTGTATAGAAGACAGGGATCAAAGTCCACGTAGTTCAATCTGTCAGGACTTACGCACTTGGGGCAGCCCGGATACTGCAAAACTCAGTTGGAAGGGACTTGGACCGAAAGCAAAAGACACCTCGATCCCAGTCAGACCCTCTACTGGCTTCGGCAGTGGGGAGGTGCAATGGAGATACACATGTGCAGCCTCCCACGAGAAACTAGGGGTTTGTAATACCCTGCCCCCGTAGGGAAAAGCCACTCCCATTAAATCGTCCCAAAAGGGGGACAATCCCGACATCCCTGCAGAGACGAGCGGGTGGGGGCCACGTCCAAACCGGGGGAGACCCTGCGTGCGGAGCACGGGATCAGGTTGCGGACGGTTTAGCGTCTTGCCGGACGAAGTACAGTTTAACGTCATGTGTTGAGGACGAGGCACTTGGCAGTTTAACGTCTTGCAGCACGGACGATGGGGGCTAGGCAGTTTAACGTCGTGCAGCTTGGACGGGTGTGCAGTTTAACGTCATGCTGGGCATAGGTTGCCGGACGAAGCACTTGGCAGTTTAACGTCTTGCAGCGCGGACGATGTACAGTTTAACGTCGTGCAGGACGTATATGCAGTTTAACGTCATGCTGGACGAGTATGCAGTTTAACGTCATGCTGGACATATATGCAGTTTAACGTCATGCTGGACATCGGTGCGTGTCACTTCGCGCAAGCCTGGAGGGCCGCACGGGAAAACAACGCACGGTGCGGGCACCCGGGATGAGAATCATCGGGTGCCACACAGGCGGGTAACCTTGGGAGGTCAACGGGGGCGACCCTGGCAGATTGCGCGCAAAAAGGAAGCTTTGCGCGCAATACTGCGGGCCGGCGCGCAATCGGGACGGCTGGCGCGCAATTGGGCCAGCGCCTTGCGCGCGGATGCTTCAGATTGCTCACACCGGGCTTCGGATAGCGCGCGGGGGCAACGGCTCATTCTCTAAGGAATGGCCACTTGAAAGAAGGGGGGTGCGCGCAATCGGGCCGGATTGCGCGCACCCCGGGGCAATTGCGCGCAAGCGGGTTCTTTTGCGCGCAAAGGCCTTAGGGTGAGTGTTTATTCAAATGAAAGGAGCCAGCGGGGATTGCGCGCGAAGGCGGACCCCGAGGCTTTCTTGCGCGAAAGAAAGGAGGTTACCTGAAGTTCGTCATTGCGCGCGGAAGGGGTTGAATTGCGCGCACGGGAGACGTTTCGACTTCCAGCAACCTTTGAAACGTTGGGGGTCGCCTTGTATTTATAGGCAACCCCGGGCGCGGAATCCAGGGTGCGAGCGCGAAATTCTTCTCGCGGGCGCGGAATCGGGCGCGGCGCGTAAGGGAGGCGCGCGGACCCGCGGCGCGCAGAATTGCGCGCCGAGCCGGCGCCTTGCGCGCATCCCGGGGGTTTTCCGCGCGGGACATCCCCTTTGCGCGCGGGCCTCTGAAATTCCGCGCACGGCCTCCGGGCCCTCCGAAACATCCTTCCGACTCCAAATATGACCTCGCTTTCCGCATCCGGAGCTTCGTTTGGGAGCAACGGACTTTTCCGGCGTCTACAAAAGCCCCCCCTCGGAATCTGATCGGCGAGAGGTCGCAACGATCGGGTTCTGAGGGAGACGCCGGAATGCCGAAGTCCTGGGCGGCGCGGGACTTAGGCGCGCAAAAAGGGGCACCGGTCGCGAAATTCGCCGCTGCGGTCGCGCAAAGCGCTTTCCGCGCAGCGCGGGCCCGGCCTCGCCTATAAATAGGGGCGCTGGGTCCCGCGTTCCGTACTCTGGCCTTCCGCGCGATAAGCTCCAAAGCTCTCGTGCGCGAAATTGCCTCTTCCGGTCGCGAAATTCGCCCGATCGGCGCGCAAAACCGTCCGGATTTCACCTGTTTTTGCGCGAAAACCCGGAACATTGCGCGACAGTCTTCCCAATTGCGCGCCGTCCACTTGGATTGCGCGCCAACCTTCAAACTTTTCCACCAGCCTCGTCCGATCCCGCACTCTTCATCCCTTAACCCGCACGACTCCCGAAACTTCTGAGATGGCCGCGCACAGAGGAAATGAGGGGGATGCCGCCACTCGCAGAGCTGAGATGGCGACGAACGAGGAGGTTTACGGAGCCAAGGAGATTGTTTCCAACAATCAATCCTTGTTCGACTTACTAACGCCGGCCCAGAAGACATATCCACTGTCGGACAACCTGCCGCTCTGGAACTTCGGCATCCTCGATGAGGTTCCGGTGCCAGGGTTCGAGATTGATGCGCCGCGAACCTGGGTGACTCGGGAGGACGAGCTTCACCGCTATAACATCACCAACAATGGGCATCCTGCCAGGGAAACCAGGCACTTGGATGTCTACGTCCTGAACCCGAGGACGCGAACCATTGATGGGGGTGAGCCTACAGCGGAGAATTCTCCAGCCCTCTACTCGAGCACATACCGTCAGAGTGTCACTGACGACACCAAGGGCTGGCTGAAGGACTGGGACTTGCGATCCGGGGGCAACTTTACCAGTGAATGGGCCTGGGCGTTCTGGGTACGCCACACTTGCGATCACTTCGCAGAGGAGCTGCGGTACATCGGCCTGTTCGAGGCGGTGTGGACGTCGCAGTTCCACTTCTACCAGCAGTCTGAGCTCGGGCCGGAGCTGTTCACTCGCTGGTCCCCGGATACCAACACCTTCCATCTTCACCACGGGGAGGTCGGCATCGGTCTCTGGGACATCCACTGCATCGGAGGTATCCCGCTGGAGGGCTACCAGTACGATGAGTTCCTGCCACCGAAGAACATCTGGGAGGACAGGTCACGGACTCCCATTCTGACCTGGCATCTTCTTGACCTGGCTACGCAGCGGCTCGGGATCCAAGACTTCCAGAAGGACATAGCCTACAAGGATTGGTTCGGCCAGTTCCTGGAGCATGACCCGGCGGTCAAGATGCCAGGCAGGGGGAAGCGGTGCCCGACCGCAGCTCAGAGGAGCCGGAACGGGTCGTACTGGCGGGTCCTGGAGACGGGCGATTACCGCTCATGGGGGTACCGCGTCATCGAGGCCCGGGACCCGAACGTCCGGTACGCGGCGTTCCTGGCCGCCTTTCTGAGCGGGTGGCTCCTGCCAGTGCGGGATGCGAGGATGGGCGTCCGTCCGGCGACGCTGGCGATGGCGGGCGCCATGGCTGCCAATAAGAGGTACAACCTCGGGGTCCCAGTACTGGCGAGGCTGTATGCCATTCTGGGACGCATCTCACGAGGGGGGTCGCCACGAAGGATCTGTGGGCCCTTTCAGTTCTTCCACGGCTGGGTGGCTGCTCACCTTGGTGGGTATACGTTCCCAAATGCCATCAGTCCTCCGGGCAACGGCCTGCGACCCTCCCTGCTGAACATTGCGGGGGTCGCTCCGATGACCCTCAGTGAGGAGGGCGTGAGGGTTCGGATTGGCAATCATGCCAATTTCAACTTCAGCCCGTTCCCCACTCCCGTCGGCCAGATGATCGACAACGGACAGGGCCCGCTGGAGCAGCATGAATACTTCCTGAACATGCGGGGCGGGGTGCTCGTGGCTCGGATCGACGGGAAGGTGATCTGCGAGCCTTACGTGCCGACCCGGTTCGCCAGGAAGTTCGGGTGCCTTCAGCGGATGCCGAAGAGGGTATTCACTGCTGTCCGGGAGGAGACGAACCCCGGCGTCCTTCGCCAGATGTGGCTGATGTTCGTCGCCTTCGGCTCTGGCGACGTCATCACCCTCCCTCCTACCGGAGTTAACGCAGGCTTGGCAACCGAGTACGCCGAACACTGGGCCATCGCGTACCCTGAGGGGCTCTTGCGGAAGCTAGTTCGGCGGCTCGAGGCTACCCGTGCGGAGACCGGGCGTCAAGGAAGGAGGCGAGGCGCCGCCACACGGGGGAGAACGGAGGCGCGCCAAGCAGCGGGGCCGGCGCGAGCAGGGACTTCGGCGGCGGGCGCATCGCAGGCTGCCGCTACGACCTCAGCGCCCAGAGAGGGGGCACATGCGGCGGTCGAGGAGCGGCCCGGGAAGCAGGTGAGACGTCTGCTCGAACCCTCCCACGATGCAGTCTTCCCGGCGCTGTGGTCGGCCTGGATGACCCTGCGGCAGTCACTGGGGACCGACGTCATCTGGCGAAAGATACTCAGAGAAGGAATCTATCTGCCAGAGGTCGGGCGCCTCCAGATCACCGACAGGGTGGACTTCAACCGGCAATATGCATATCTGACGGCCATGGACGAGTACGCGCGCCAACGTGGTCAGCGTGCGGAGCCATCCCTTCTGGTGAAGGTGATGCTCGGTCTCGAGCCCGCTCCGGAACAGATGCCGCCGGAAGAAGATGACAGTAACGACTCCGAGGAGGAGGAGGAGACGGGGGAGGATGAAGGCTCCGAGGGAAGGTCCCATCGGGGGAGCCCACGGGAGAGCGGCGAGGTGGCCGGCTCTGACAACGTTGATGTCACTGAGCTCCTCGAGGTCCGCTTCTATCCCTACTCAACTTGCTTCATCCATTCTCTTATGCAGCTTCTAACCCGTTTCTCCATCCTTCTCAGGAGCACACGGACGTCGGTCAGGCGTCCTCAACAGGAGTAGGAGAGGCGCCAGCAGGACAAGGCGGGGGCCAGGCACCCATTATCGAATTGACAAGCGCTAAGGGGTCCCCTGCTGCAACTGTTCCTGCGGCGACCGGGGTAGCGGAAGATGATGCTCCGAACTCCCGTAAGTCTCCCTACTTTACTGCTGGTGCTTGCCATTGACGATCCGTGACTAACCATGGCATGCCCTGCGCAGTAATCTCAACATCGGAGGCTCGTCGGGTTGCCGAACCCGGGCCATCTACGAGTGGACCAGTGGTGGACATGCCGCCTGCTCCGGAACAGGCTTCCCAAACCGAGCCGGCCCCACCAACTGCTGATCAAGGGGCTGCGGACGTCGGCGGTGCTGCCACCGGAGAGAGGCTGGGGGCTGACGAGGGTGTCAGCGCCGCTGGGGAGAGAGAAGAAGGTTGCCCGGATGTTGGGGAACCTATCCCTCGTGAGGACCTCCCAGGGGCGGACCCTGCAGCAGACCTGCTGGCTGCCTTCCCTTCCTACCGGCCTGCCGACCCAGAGGAGATGGATGACTCGGACGCGGAGGCGGTCGAGGATAGCCGGGTAACGCGACGCAGGGGGTGGAAGTGCATCCAGCGCTTCCTCAAGCGAGACCCATCGGAATGGCTGGGGCGCATGGGATCACTTCAGACCTGGCTGCGCTTCCTGTGTGCCGGGGGAGCTGATGCTCAACGCCTCCATCTGACGGTCCGTGATTTCATGGCCGAGAAGATGAGCGAGAGCCGCCGGCGTGCCGACGTCGCACAAAGTCGGGACATGTCGGAGAGCACGCAGGCGCTCATCGCGGCAGAGCAGGAAGTCCGGCGCCTCGAAGGGCAGGCGGCAGAGAAGGAGGCCTTCGTCGCAGCATGTACCGAGCTTGTGGAGCAACTATCGGCACAACTGATCGACGCTCAGGTACAGCTGACGGAGGCGGGCCAACAGATGGTCACACTCCAAGTCGAGCGGGAGCGTGCACAGGCCAGGATTGACGAACTGCGTGCTGCGACCGCCGACGAGGAGAGGGCACGCAGAGAACGAGAAGCAGCCCTGGAGGCCGCCAGCCAAAGGGTAGCGGCATTAGAAAGACTCATTCAGCACGCTAATCCCTAAGGGCTGTTTTTTGCCATTCCCAGAACATTTGCTTCCGCTACTTAATATTTGATCCACTTGTACGAATCGCCATATTTATCTGCGTCTTTTGGTTTAACATGCTCAACCACAAATTGTCTCGTGGGAGCGTTAACCAAGCATCAGGCATCCATAATTGGGCCTGGGTTTCTGGAGAAAAGAGGGAGGTCATTCCTGGGAAAGGAGACCTCAGACCTAACCAATGTATCGTCCCCCAACTTGTTCCAACACACGAGCGGGACAACGCTAGGGGCGTTGAGATTTTATCCGAACATAGGGAAATGAGAAAGGGTGAATCGCGTGTCCCGAATCCAGACATCCACAACGATCGGCCTTCCAGGAAATGCCCAAGACGGTAGGCGGACAGTGGATCGACCATAACAACTGCAATAGACGGACCGAAAAAGGCCATCATTCATATTGCAGGAGGCGGACCACATGTCATCATGAATACCGCTTTGGGGTTCCTTCAGACACAAGGGTGGAAAATCCAGATCAACAGGGCATGCGAAGCGTGGGGCGAAGTGACGATTTGTTCGGACAGAATCCAACGCTCTCAAAATTGCGCCACCGTGGGGGAAGCGTATTAGGCGGATGCACTAATCTGGCCGTGAGTCACCTCAATTCTCAGACAGCACCTCTCTGACGAGGAAACCGTCGCTTCCCATCCTTGCGATGGGGCATCCCGGGCTGAATCGGGGAGAATATCACAACTGCACCACTCTACCCGAAGTCAGGCCAGACGGCCGGCGACGAGGAGGGGCGGGACTTATCGATCCCTGAGGCTGGACCCGAGTCGAAATGTCCGGGCGTTCCTACGTACTCCATCAGGCTGGAGATCAAGCCACACGTAGTTCTGTGAGTGCAGTTTAACGTCATGCAGGACGTAGGACCCCATTTGGGGTAGATCTTAGTTTAGGGTCTTAGAGCTCGGACCATAAGGGCTGGATCTTAGTTTAAGGTCTTAGAGCTCGGACCATAAAGGTGGAGGATCTTAGTTTAAGGTCTTAGAGCTCGGACCATAAGGGCTAGAGGATCTTAGTTTAAGGTCTTAGAGCTCGGACCATAAGGGCTAGAGGATCTTAGTTTAAGGTCTTAGAGCTCGGACCAGAAGGGCTAGATCTTAGTTTAAGGTCTTAGAGCTCGGACCAGAAGGGGAGATCTTAGTTTAAGGTCTTAGAGCTCGGACCATAAGGGGGGGATCTTAGTTTAAGGTCTTAGAGCTCGGACCATAAGGGGAGATCTTAGTTTAAGGTCTTAGAGCTCGGACCATAAGGGGAGATCTTAGTTTAAGGTCTTAGAGCTCGGACCATAAGGGGAGATCTTAGTTTAAGGTCTTAGAGCTCGGACCATAAGGGGAGATCTTAGTTTAAGGTCTTAGAGCTCGGACCATAAAGGCTCAAAGCACGCCACATCGTGGTCATATCCCCTGGATATGCGAAGATGCACTGAGGGATAGTGTCAAGAGTGTCGAGGTTTCGCCTGGTCAGAATGGGAGGTGGAAAATGTGAATCATGCGGCCATTCACTCGAGGACCGGGAGCACCGGCGTGACGATATGAGAATACTGCCGACCGTGGCGGAAAAGCAGCATCAACATCGCACCAACCGTTGGTGGAATGAGGCAGCAAACGAGCATCGACCGCTCAATCGCAGGATTTATATCGATTTGCTGCCCGAGGCCATTGGGGGTACCGGCCCGAGTCGGTGGGAGAGCACTAAGGCATTGTGTCCGAACCGTTCACGGGGGTTCCACCCAGGGCGTAGACGATGGGTCCGAATGAAAGGGAGCACGAAGCCTGAAAAGTGGAGGAAACCTGACCAAGCGGATCCTGACCCTCCTGGCAATAAACCAGAGTACTCTTGACACCGGTGGACCACGGCAAGGGGTCGGGGAACACGCCTTGAGGGTGACCTGAAGGCGGCGGATTCCCCAGAGAAGGGGGAATCTCTAAGAGGTGGGGGGCTGGACCCGAAGTTTCAAACATCCGGGCGTTCCTACGTATCCCATAAGGATGGGAATCAAGCCGCACGTAGTTCTTGAAGCGCGGTGCAACACAATCGGGCACCAGCGCGGGGAAGAGTGCGGGTCTGACCCTCGCACACAAAAGGAGCGGCATTTGATATTTCTTGTTTGTCCTTAAAGATGAATGGTTTTTCTTTGTGCGGCGACATGCCCGTGATTGAGAAATCTCTGGCGTCGCCACAATAATCAAGCCATGGAAGGCATTGATGAATGGCGTGGTCATTAACCAGCGCCCAACATGAGTGTCCCCTGAGGAGGACATCACGATGCAGTGCCGTTTCTCGTCGGGCGGCCAAGACGATCACAGTTTACGGTCGTGTGGTAGGACCAGACAACACAGTTTAAGGTCGTGTGGTTCGGACCATGGAGGAACCCGCTTATCGCGGTACGGCGGACACGGCGGAGGTGGGAACATACCCAGCCCTGCGGTCACGCACGATTCCAGGAAAAGAGTCTTGGGATAGGGGTCTGCGTATGTCCATCACCCGAGGGGCAGAGATGCTAGCCTCCAGATATACTGGGCCCAGAACGCAATTGTTCGGGCGACTCCCTCCTCCTTATGGGGACGAGGGTCCAGCTACGCATGGCCCTTAGGGAGGATATCTGCATATATCCTTGGTGCTCAGATCATGGGAGCCTCGAACGACATCATTACCCTGGTTGGTCTGCCTAACGTGTAGAGGCGTACCGGAGGTCGGTATGAAGAGAGTGTCAAGATCCCACTACAACGCACAAAGGCGGAGTGTGATGAGGACTGCGCAACCAATGTTCAGAGCCCGAGAGAGCTGACATGGCGATCAAGGACGTTGCTGACGCATTCGCAACACAACATCCGATCGCGTCAGCCTAAGACGGGGCAAGCAAACGAGCATCAACCGCTCAATCGCAGGATTCATATCGATTTGCGGCCCAAGACCCGCCGGTAAATCGACCCGGAGCGGTGGGAGAGCACTGAGGCATCGTACCCAAACCGCTAACGAGGATCCCTTTGAGTGAAGGCTCGAACAAGAGGAAGCGCGAGGCCTGACAAGCAACACAGGACTTGTCGGGATTGAATCTGACACTACGAGTCATAGACCGAAGCACCCCAAAACATGTTAACAGATCTCCGGAAAGGGTCGGAGGACTCACCCTGAGAGCAACCGAAGGGGGGCAGGTCCCCGTGATCAACCAAGAGACGGGGCTGGACCTGAGACACAAGCGTCCAGGCGGTCCTACGTATCCCATAAGGATGGGAATCAAGCCATACGTAGTTCTTGAAAGGCAGTTTAACGTCATGCAGGACGATGAGGAAAAAAGAAGGGGGGAGCAGAAGGCATCCCCAAACGTGGAGGGGGGCGTACAGCGTGACGAACAAACCGACGTGAATGAGGGCATAGCCCCGCACTCACACCATACGCCGCACACCCCGGGGAAACTGGGCCAAGGGCCCGAGATGGGATGGAAATTCCCGAAGGATGGGGCTGGGCCTGAAACACAAGCGTCCAGGCGGTCCTACGTATCCCATAAGGATGGGAATCAAGCCGCACGTAGTTCTGGAGAGGCAGTTTAACGTCATGCAGGACGAATGCTGAACAGTTTAACGTCTTGTAGCTCGGACGTAGTGCAGTTTAGCGTCATGCGGGACGAAGCACTTGGCAGTTTAACGTCTTGCAGCGCGGACGAATGCTAAACAGTTTAACGTCTTGTAGCCTGGACGAATGCAGTTTAACGTCGTGCAGGACGTGGGGATACTCAGGCAAAGTATTGCTTGAGGAACCTAGCGTTGGTGGGAGGAGTGACACGCTCACCATCCATAGTCGCTAGGGAGTACGCGCCATTGGGATAGACCTTGTGGACAACAAAAGGTCCCTCCCACTTGGGCTCCAACTTGGGCGGCTTCCTGCCGGGGATCATCGGTGCTCTTAGGGCTAGCACTAGATCACCCTGTAGGAAGGAGCGGAGGCGAACCTTCTTATTGAAAGCTCGAGCCATCCTGCTTTGATGCCTCTCCAAGTTGTGCAAAGCGCGAAGTCTATTCTCATCCAGTGCTTCCAACTCGACTAGACGGGCTTCAGCAACTCTGTCCGGCGCTTGCTGGTCGTAGACCGCAGTGCGCAAGGACGGTAACTGGATCTCGATGGGCAGGACGGCCTCAGCTCCATACACCAGGGAATAAGGGGTCATCTGGGTGGAATTGCGAGTCGTCGTCCGATAAGCCCAGAGGGCGTTGGGGAGCTTGTCCGGCCAACTCTTCTTGTTCTGACCAACCATCTTTTGCAGAATGTTAGAGAGGGTTTTGTTAAACGCCTCGATCTGTCCATTCGCCTGCGCATGATAGCGAGATGTATGGTTCGAGCGGATGTTATACTTGGCGTACAACTTCTTCAACTCGGCTGCTCGGAAATTGGTTCCGTTATCCGTGAGGATAGCGTGAGGCACTCCAAATCGATAGATGATGTTGGAGGTCACGAAGTCAGCGATCGAACAGGATTTGACCTCTCTGAGCGGAATTGCTTCTGCCCATTTGGAGAAGAAGTCAGTGGCGGTCAGAATGAACCGGCACTGGCGAGCTGTCGCCGGCGGGTAAGGTCCCACAACGTCCAGTCCCCAGACTGCAAAGGGCCAGGAATACCTTGTGGTATGGAGAGGCTCCGGCGGCCGATGCACAAAGTTCGCGTGAACCTGGCACGCATGGCACCTCCTGGCGTACTCGATGCAGTCATGGATCATAGAGGGCCAGAAGTATCCCAACCTCCGAATCTGGTGGGACAGCTTCGGCCCAGTTTGGTGGGCGCCGCATGAACCAGCATGAACCTCTTGCATGACTCGTGGGATCTCAACTCCCTGAAGGCAACGGAGGAGAACACCATCAAATCCGCGTTTGTAGAGGATCTGCTCCAGGCCGGGACTGCTCTGGAGGACGAACTGCGATGCGCGGCGTCGAACTCGCTCGCGCTCGGCCCGATCTGACGGAAGAATGCCATGTTGGAGGTACTCAACCAAAGGCGTCCTCCAATCAGGGGCTGATCCGACTGCTATATCTGGGGTACTCGGGGCTCCGGGCATAGGGGCAACCGTGGTGAGATTACTTACCAACGGGCCGCGATCTTCTTCCGGGATAACGGGAGCGATGAGCCTGCGGCGCGTCACGCGGACGATCAGGTTGTCCTGTTCAGGTTCCGCAAGTGACGCAGCCAGGCTGGCCAAAGCATCTGCTCGACCGTTCTGCGACCGGGGAATATGGACAATTTCTGGCCGAGAAGGGAACCGGGCCATCAGAAGGAGGGTGCACTCCAACAATGGCACAAGTTCCGGCTTCCTGACAACATAGTCGCCATTGATCTGCTTAATGACCAGCTCGGAGTCCCCTTTCACACACAGATGGGGCACGTCGATCTCGAGAGCTAACTCGAGGCCGGTGATGAGGGCATGGTATTCCGCCTCATTGTTGGTACAGCCCTCTGACAACAGGAAAGAGTATGGCAGCACGGCTCGCTCCGGGGTAATGAAGACGATGCCCAAGCCCACTCTATTGAGCTTAGGATTATCGAGTCTTCTACCGGTGGGGCTCCGGGAGGCACCGTCAAAGTGCATCTGCCAGCATGGATCGGCTCGATCAACCGAGAGAATGGTCTCATCAGGAAAGCCTAGATCCAGCGGCTGATCCGCGGAGGTCGGGTGAGCGGCCAGAAAGTCTGCCAACGCTTGCCCTTTGATGGCCTTCTGAGACACATACCTGATGTCGAACTGCTGGAGAATCACAGCCCACCGCGCTAGACGGCCAGTCAACATAGGTCGGCTCAGGATATATTTCAACGGGTCTACCCGAGAAACCAACTGTACCTCATGGTGCTGCAAGTAGTGCCGTAATTTCTGTACGGCAAATACGAGCGCCAGGCAGCTCTTCTCGATGGGGGAATACCTAACCTCCGCATCGAGGAGCATGCGACTGAGGTAATAGAGGCTATTCTCTGTTCCCTCGTTGTTCTTCTGGGCGAGAAGGGCACCCAGGGACCGTTCCAGGGCGGTCACATAAAGGACCAGCGGCTTTCCGGATACGGGCGGCATCAGGACCGGAGGTCGAAGCAGGTACTGCTTGATTTCCTCGAAAGCGGTCTGACACTCTTTATCCCATACATAGGTGACACCCTTCTTCATAAGCCGAGAAAAGGGCTTACACTTGCCAGCCAGATTCACGATGAATCGGCGTATATAGGCTAAGTGGCCTTGGAACCCTTGCAGTTCCCGGACGGTACCCGGGGGAGGCATCTGGCTAATCGCCCTGATTTTCTCTGGGTCGATCTCAATACCCCGGTATCTTACCACAAATCCAAGGAACTTTCCGGAGGTGACCCCAAAGGCACACTTCAACGGGTTCATCTTCAGGCAGCGAGACCGGAGGAAGCTGAACACTTTCTCAAGATCTTTGAGATGGTCCTGACGCTGGCGCGATTTGACAACCAAGTCGTCGACGTAGCATTCCACCAGTGTGCCGAGGATTGGCTTGAATATGCGGTGCATCGCCCGTTGGTAGGTGGCACCTGCATTCTTCAGGCCGAAGGGCATGACCCGGTAGCAAAAGGTACCTTGGGGGGCCCTGAAGGCAGTGAACTCCTCATCCTCAGGGGCCATCCGAATTTAGTTGTATCCGGAGTATCCATCCATGAAGGAGAGGGCTTGGAACCCTGCTGTGGCATCAATCAACAGCTCTGTCACTGGAAGGGGAAAATCATCCTTCGGACAGTGGCGGTTGAGATCGCGGAAGTCGATGCAGACTCTAATCTGCCCGTTCTTCTTCCTGACCGGCACAATGTTGGCCAGCCATTTGGGGTACTGAACTTCCCTCACGAAGTTGGCTTTGATAAGCTTGTCAACTTCGGCCTCAACCATGGCACCATGGGATGGGTGCATCTTCCTGGGAGGCTGCTTGAACCCGCGATGGTTCGCCGGGAGACCTAGGCGGTGGACGGCTACCTGAGGATCTAGCCCCGGCATCTCGTCATAGCCCCAAGCGAACACATCACGGTGCTGCCTGAGAAAGTCCACGTACTGCTGCCGCTCCTCAGAGGGCATGGCGGCACTAACCAACGTGGGTCTTGGATCGGCCTCGGTTCCAAGGTTCACCTGTATTAACTCATCGACCGTGGCGGGGACGCCCTCCTCAAAGGCTGGGGGTGCATCTTCCACGTCCTCTCCACTCGGGGAGGGATCATCCACGGGAGAGACTGCGTTGGAAACTGCATTGGGGCTACCAGATCCTGCTGGGCCACTGGTGCTGGCGCGGGCGGTCGCGGCCGTCTCATCAGGAGACTCGCGGACCGTCAAGACCATGGCGACGTCCAACCGGTGAATCGGGAGGACGTAAGCGTCATCCAGACTTGCCCAGGGATCGCTTGCAACAGCGACAGGCTCAACCTCACCTGCCAGGATCTGCTTATCCTTGCTCTTGTAATAGTCCGCGTCCAGATAGCGGGCTTCACATGAGGCAAAAGGAGAGGCATCTCCTTGAAGCACGCCTACTCGACCATTAAGGGAGTATTTAAGGCATTGGTGGTATGACGAGGGAACCGCCGCATGAAGGTGAAGCCATGGCCTGCCCATCAATGCGTTATACGCAGTGTCCTGAGAGACTACCATGAATTCGGTGTTGGCAACCAAGTCACCGAACTGGGTCTTCAAACGTATCTTGCCGACCGGGGTTTGCTCGGTGCGGTCGTACCCCTGGATCCTGAGGTCGGAGGGAATCAAGTCATCCTCAGACAACCCCAATCTCCGGAGCGTCCGAGTTGGAATCAGATTAATCCCGGACCCCGTGTCGACAAGACAACGCCGGACTTCAAGGCCATTGAACTGGCCAGTGACATACAGCGGACGGATGTGTCCCTGTATAGGAGGGTCCTCATCCTTACCAGAGAACGAGATAACTGCCTGACATTCGGCGTCCTCGATCGTTTCGGCGTGGAAGGCCTCTGCAGCCGCAACCTCTGTCTCAAACTGGAGGGGGCTTTTCAGGGCTTCAGCGAGTGCCTCGCGCATCTCAGATGACATGCGCAGAGCCTCAAGGATGGAGAGCCTTGCTGGGATGTCGGCCAAGTGCTTCAGGACATCATACTTTTTGGCCAAGCGCGAGCTCCTGGTTGCAGGAGATTGCTCTGCGGTTGGTGGCATGACGGGCCTTACCGGTTGGATCGGCGGCCGACTGGTACTTGGCGCATCTCGCTGTTCACTGGTCGCAGTCCGGGAAATGGTCACCGTACTGGAGTCAGGAGGCCGGGATGGACTTGTGGCAGGGCGGAGCTGGTCGCGACGCGGCTGAGGCGGTTCTGCCCGGTCCCATACCACAAACAGTGGCGGAGGCGAATCCGTCATCCCCGGATGGGGAGCCTGCGCACGTTGAGCTCGATCTTGAGCCTGCCGCCTAGTCTCAGTGGCGTGCACGGCCTGGCCGGAGGTACCGACGGCTGTGCCCCGGCGACTCCTGCTGCTGCGGTTCTTCCGACGGTGGCGACGACCGGGGACGCTAGGGAGGTCCACCTGGTGTTCTTCAACGTCGGGAACCGAAAAGGGATTTACCAGCTCGACGGTGTTAACCGAAGCGTACCCAATACCGTCATCGGACGAATCATCCATCACCGGGCGGATCCGAGGAGGGACCCCCATCCCCGGGGGCATGAAATCGCCGAGAGTACGGGATAGTGGCGGAACTGGCGGGGCGCGCTCTTCCTTCTTGCGCTGCCGCCGTTTGCTCCTCTTGGAGGAGGCAGACTGGGACGACGATGCCGAAGCAGCACCCGCAGGTTCTGGGGGCTCAGGCTGATTCAAGCGCGCACGGATGATTCCCTGGGCGCGAATGGTCGTCTTGCGGGCCATCCAGTTATTATACTTCTGGGACCCGCGGTCGGAGACCAGTTGCCATTCGTCCTCGTTGCCACTATCGTCATCTGATCCCACGAACACGCCCGCTACATGTGCTGGAGCTGGGCCCAACCTGATTACATTGTTGTTAATCTGGTCTTGGAGCCAGTCCTTAAACACATAGCACCGCTGGATGGTGTGCCCTAGGGCCCGATGGTAGGGGCAGTAGCGGGGGTTATCCGTGAGATGTGCCTCCTCTGGCTTCCAACACTCAGGCAGTCGCACAATCCTCTGCTCCAGGGCGCTCCGGAAATAACCGGGGACCTGATCCTCATGGAATGAGTACGTCAGGTGTCGCGGGCCCCTGGGAGCGCGGTCTTGACGAGGGGCTGGAGGGGCCTGCCAAGGAGGTGGACCCTGATTATCTCGCCTGGGTTGCGGCGGTACATTACGCGGAGGGGCCGGCCGGTTCTGAGGCTGCCGTTGCTGGGCCGGGAACTGAGCCCGTGGAGGCGGATTCCTGTGAGGCTGCGGAGCTGGCCTCACCGGCAGCAGCTCCAACGGCCTGGGAGCCTCTATCTGGGCCACAGCAGCGGGCTCAGCCCTGCTGGCTCTCCTTGCAGGAATCATAGGAGGCAGCGGGTGTGCCTGGCTGGCCTGTTGCAGGGCTTCCTCAAGACGTTGAGCTTTGTCTGAGAAGTCCCTGAACCCTCCGGGGTAATTCTGAGTAATCAGGGAAGGGACCAGCTCGGTCTTGACGTTCCCGACGCACATTGTCAGCAACTGCTCCTGAGTCAATGGCATGTCAAGGGAATACGTGAGACCCTTCCATCGGGCGACGAAGTCCGCGACTCGCTCATCAGGCCTCTGCTTGCACTTGAAGAGGTCTGCGATACTCGTCTTCCGGGTCGTGGAACTGAACTGGTAGAGGAACTGTCTACGGAGGTCCTCCCAGCTGGTTACCGACCCGACGGGGAGCTGGCTGTACCAGACAAATGCTGGCCCTTCCAGTGTCTGGACAAAGCAGCGAAGCTTAGCGGCCTCTTGCTGCGCCGGAGTCCCCGACATAGGCCCGCACCTCGAGTTGAAATGGGCCAAATGTTGTGGCGGATCTCCGGTCCCGTTGAAGGGGGCGAAAGTGGGATTCCCGAATCCCGGAGGCGCCGGCATGTCATCCACCCATGCTGGGTATGGCTTGCCGTCCGGTGGGATCGCCACCTGCCGAGTCTCCAAGGCTTCCAAGCGGGCAATGAGTGCCGCCATCGGATCGTCCGGACATGGGTTCCAGTCCTGGCGAGGATCTCTAACCACGAGCGCATTGCATGGCCCTTCAATCGGGCCGTCGACCGGATCGTCGAACTCGGCAGCTCGTGGGATGGCTGGCGGAGCGGCCCTTGGGGCAGCGGGAGGAATCCGAGCGGGATCTCTCGGGTAGTCGCGCTGCTCGGGAGGGTGTGGAGAAACATACCGCGCCCTCTTGCCGTAGGCAATGGCCTCTCTCCTGTCGGCGAACACGGCGTAATCACGGTTGCCCGGGAGAGTCTCATCGAGGGGTGGTTGTTCCGGTCCCTGCTGTCCTGGCCTAGGATCACCATAGTCAGGCCGCCGTTCTGCAGCGCGCTCGGCGAGGAGCTGGTCAACCAGCTTCTTCTGTTCGGCGAGCTGCTGACGTAGCGTAGCCTTCTCGGGATCCTCCTCTGCCCTCTGCATGGAGGCAGATGGGTCGGCGGGCCTTATAGCCTCGCTGTGCTCTTTTCCTTTGCTGACGTTTCGGCTCAACGTCAGTGCTTCAGTGGGTGCGGGGAGCCCCAGGAGGTTCCTCTGATGACGAGTAACTCTCACTGATGGGTCTGACGACGGCTTGTCTTCGGGGGGGAAGCCCCCGTCGAGAAGTTCCAAGTCGTTCCCCTCTCCCGACAGGTCAGCCATATTGACTGTTCCTGTCCCTGGGGATATACCCTCAGGGCCACCCAACGAATCGGGCTGTCGGCGAATCACACTGAAGCGTAGGGCAGCGTACTGCCCCCATCCACGGATATACACGTGGGGAGTGGCTTCCTCGATAACTTTGCGGAGTACTTGAAAGCACTCAACGCATCGTTGTTGGAGGGCCTCGTGGTGCCCAAATGACCCGGGGTGCCGAACCGCGGGGAGCATGGCCAGGTCAATTTGACGGCACTGCTCACCAATATCCTCCAGGTGTAGTTGACTCCCGGGGTATGGCATTTGTAGGCAGTGAAGACGGGAGTGAGTCTCCCGGAGAGTTCGGCGGAAGCACTCGAACTCATCCGGGGTGAGCGATTCGGGTGCATCAAAGCCCGGTCCTGCGACTGGCCAAAACTTCTCAGGGAAGTGGCCCTCTGCAAGGACGGTCCAGAAGCTCCACGACTCAAACTCGGGACCCAGATCTCCTCGGTCCTCTTCCATGGCTGGGAACGGACGGGGAACTGGTAGTGGTGCCGAGGCGGGCCGTCGGGCCGACGGGCTGACCGGCGGTGAATACGGCGAGCAGGCCGATTGGCCTCCATATCCCGGGCCTCCCCCTGAGGGTGGCGGTGCCCCAGCTACCACATCACGATAGGACGGGCCGGCGAGCGAACATCCTGCCGTAGCATCGGTGCTCGCCGAGGGCGCACCAGATCGTGGTTCGACTGTCGGTCCCCAGAAAAAGTCTCCGGCTTCTCTGATCGAGACGGAAGGCACTTCCGGAGGGGCCGGTACCAACCGCAAGTTTGATCCTTGGGGGTCTACCAGGCCCTCGTTACTCCGGATATACCTTCGGAGAGACGCGGGGATCACATCGATCTCGCTCTCGGGGAGCACGAGGCTGACGTGCCGCATTCCTACCCCTGCCCTTGACTGGCGGGATTGGGGAAGGGGCTCTGTCGCCGAATCGTACTCTGCCTCTGAGTCAGAGAAGCAAACCGGTCGGATCTCTGTCCGGAACTCCGCAACATTCTTCCCTCGGCGTCGACGCCTTGCCTTCCTGCCCCTGGGTGGTTCTTCGGGGCAGGGCTGATCTCTGTCCTGGCGTCCTCCGGCCGCACTGGTGCTGGGGCCGAGAGGACTGGGAACCAAGGTGCGAGGGGCACCGGGACAGATATCAAAGGGGACGCGGGGAGAGATGATCCCGGGCAGGACTCCGGGCCGGGATCGGGAGGTGGGATGACCCATGCCTCCTGGATCGGCCACACAGAGTAGATCCTGCCGGTGAATAGCGCTACCGCGAGGTGGTCCGCGGTGGCTACTGCCAGTGCCAGCAACCGGGAGAGTCAACCCAACCTGCCTTTGGGGCGGTCGGGGCCTCGATCCGGGTCGGGCATAGGAGTTCCCCCGCTCAGGATGCGCAGAGGCCTGGCGACTGGAGCCAGCAGTGGCTTGGGCCAATGCGGCCGCTGTTGCTAGAGCCCCAAGGTGGGCATCCTCTTCCGCTCGTGCCCGACGTTGGCGTCGAGACAGACGAGCCGGGATGAGCGGCGCGGGCAGGTGGAGAGCCTGTTCCTCGACTTGAGGGGCCTGGCGGCGATGTCGCCGTGGCCTGGCGGGAGCCCTTATCGTGGATCCCTGGAGCGGACCTCGGATAGGGTGATCCTGGGCATCTTCCACTTCATCCGCATAGGGAAGGGAACTGTCAGAGCGCTCCGGGGATAAGCTCCCGAAGCGGTTGGACGTTGAGGTAGGCGGCGGTGCCTCCCTGCGCGGCCCTCGGGGGCGGCGGTGGTGGCGAGGCGCAGCCTCCTCAAGGTCTAGGCGAGCCATTTCCCTAGTGGGGATGACTCCCTCTTCCTCGTATCTCCGCACCAGGGTGTTGATCACCCTTCTCTGGATGACCTCCGAGGGGGAGAGAGGGCGTGGTCGTCCCGCAATTGCGGCTGCTGGGACGGCTGTGGAACGGGCGGGACCGCGCGGAGTAGCCGCGTCGGTGTTTCCCCTGTCCCTGCGCCAGTGGGCGGGTGGCGTTCGGGCACTAGATCGGGCGACCTGATTTCTGAAAGCAGGGAGAATGACCCATTAATACTGACAGGAAAAAGGAATCGACAACCAACCATTAGCGCCACGACGCCTTCCGTGGGGGGAACCCAGGCCCTCGACGTTGCGAGACGGAGTGCCCGATGTCCCTTCCCCAGCCCCTGGCGGGTAAGACTGAATGCTTGGCCGGGCAACACGCCGGTCTACCAACACCTCTGAAAGCCATCGGTCTTCGTATCGAGGAGAAGAGATTCACGTCGGGTTCACCATTTTTCTGTTTCGGTGCGGATGTGCGTCGGGTTACGCTGTTCCGCCAGGACGCGTTCGCGCGTGCACCCGTCAACCCGAGGGGATGGGCGCGCGGCTTGTGGTCCCGCAGTCCCGCTTTCCAAGGGCGGGCGGCATCCGTCCCTTATTCAGGGGCGTCTGCTCCTTGATCGAAACCGGGATGATGGGATGTCGGCTTCTCCTTCCTTGGACGTCTCCTCGGAACTTGTCGCCTAATCCGGGTCTCCCTCATAGACTTAAGAATGTTCGTGAATCTCGTTCCCGGCGCCATATCTTCATGGACACCGGTTAATTACGCTGCTTCCGCCCGGACGTTCCAAGGAGTCTGGGCGGGGCAGCAACCTGCGGTGAGAAGGCCGGGTGGCTCTGGGTGCTGGGGGCGTGTCGTAACACTGCGGCTCTGCACGTCTGTCTTCCGTCCCTAATAGGGCTTCTCGAAGGCACGATGGCCTGAGGCATCCCGTACTAGGTGCGGGGAACTGTGTCACCTGAGGTTTTCCTCAGCTTCCCGTGTTTAACACGGGGTATGCCGCGAGTTTAACGTCCAGCGGGGACGGCATCGGACCGATCAACACGAAAAGTGGATCAGATGACGGAACCCCTTGCGGGGAACCTCCGACGCTGGGGCCAGCACATGGGCGGCTTCCCAAGTAACGTGGAGTGAAGTGAAGTGGCATGACCCCACCGGGATGTGGCGGCCCGGGTAAGGATCAGGATGGATGATGGAGTAAAGAGCTTGGACCCCAGGGGGGCTTCCTACGTACCGCGCGTTAACACGGATCAAAGTCAACGTAGTTCGGGCATACAGTTTAACGTCATGCTGGACGTCGGCAGGCCGACTCACGAAGAGGTCGAGGCCGCCGGGCGGAGGATTGAACCGAACCACCTCGCACGGAGGGGGATGGAACGGCCGGGTGGATCACAGTTTCACGTCATGCTGGACGATAAAAGGGGAAATGGAAAAGGGGGGCTGTGGGGAGGCACCGTGGAGATACACACGGGCGGTCTCCCACAGGGGCGGATTCATAGGTGAATCAACGCAAGCGTGAACCCTGGAGGGGTCCACTGATGGACGAACCGACGTAAATACGACCGGGACGACCAGGTGGTGGGCTTGGACCTCAGGGAGGCTTCCTACGTACCCTGTATAGAAGACAGGGATCAAAGTCCACGTAGTTCAATCTGTCAGGACTTACGCACTTGGGGCAGCCCGGATACTGCAAAACTCAGTTGGAAGGGACTTGGACCGAAAGCAAAAGACACCTCGATCCCAGTCAGACCCTCTACTGGCTTCGGCAGTGGGGAGGTGCAATGGAGATACACATGTGCAGCCTCCCACGAGAAACTAGGGGTTTGTAATACCCTGCCCCCGTAGGGAAAAGCCACTCCCATTAAATCGTCCCAAAAGGGGGACAATCCCGACATCCCTGCAGAGACGAGCGGGTGGGGGCCACGTCCAAACCGGGGGAGACCCTGCGTGCGGAGCACGGGATCAGGTTGCGGACGGTTTAGCGTCTTGCCGGACGAAGTACAGTTTAACGTCATGTGTTGAGGACGAGGCACTTGGCAGTTTAACGTCTTGCAGCACGGACGATGGGGGCTAGGCAGTTTAACGTCGTGCAGCTTGGACGGGTGTGCAGTTTAACGTCATGCTGGGCATAGGTTGCCGGACGAAGCACTTGGCAGTTTAACGTCTTGCAGCGCGGACGATGTACAGTTTAACGTCGTGCAGGACGTATATGCAGTTTAACGTCATGCTGGACGAGTATGCAGTTTAACGTCATGCTGGACATATATGCAGTTTAACGTCATGCTGGACATCGGTGCGTGTCACTTCGCGCAAGCCTGGAGGGCCGCACGGGAAAACAACGCACGGTGCGGGCACCCGGGATGAGAATCATCGGGTGCCACACAGGCGGGTAACCTTGGGAGGTCAACGGGGGCGACCCTGGCAGATTGCGCGCAAAAAGGAAGCTTTGCGCGCAATACTGCGGGCCGGCGCGCAATCGGGACGGCTGGCGCGCAATTGGGCCAGCGCCTTGCGCGCGGATGCTTCAGATTGCTCACACCGGGCTTCGGATAGCGCGCGGGGGCAACGGCTCATTCTCTAAGGAATGGCCACTTGAAAGAAGGGGGGTGCGCGCAATCGGGCCGGATTGCGCGCACCCCGGGGCAATTGCGCGCAAGCGGGTTCTTTTGCGCGCAAAGGCCTTAGGGTGAGTGTTTATTCAAATGAAAGGAGCCAGCGGGGATTGCGCGCGAAGGCGGACCCCGAGGCTTTCTTGCGCGAAAGAAAGGAGGTTACCTGAAGTTCGTCATTGCGCGCGGAAGGGGTTGAATTGCGCGCACGGGAGACGTTTCGACTTCCAGCAACCTTTGAAACGTTGGGGGTCGCCTTGTATTTATAGGCAACCCCGGGCGCGGAATCCAGGGTGCGAGCGCGAAATTCTTCTCGCGGGCGCGGAATCGGGCGCGGCGCGTAAGGGAGGCGCGCGGACCCGCGGCGCGCAGAATTGCGCGCCGAGCCGGCGCCTTGCGCGCATCCCGGGGGTTTTCCGCGCGGGACATCACCTTTGCGCGCGGGCCTCTGAAATTCCGCGCACGGCCTCCGGGCCCTCCGAAACATCCTTCCGACTCCAAATATGACCTCGCTTTCTGCATCCGGAGCTTCGTTTGGGAGCAACGGACTTTTCCGGCGTCTACAAGATGCTTGATAAAAATATCTGCTTCTTGTTAGAGCATTGAATGTGTATGGTTTTACCTGAATGAATGCCATGTTTTGGTTCTTGAGGTTTTATGGGCCCTTGTGGACCGGAATTTGGTGGATCAATGACCTTTTTTCTTTTTTTTAACTTGTATAAGATTCCAAACATTGATTCGCGGGGAGTATGGGCCCACATAGATCTGAATTTGGAACCTTAACGTGTGTTTTCTGTGTTTTCTGGGCTCTGGAGCAGTTCTGAGGCTACTGCCCAGAATAATCCAGAATAAACAGAATGTACTTTATGAATACATATATTGTAGTTTTTAACCGTTTCACTGACTGTGTGGGTGGGTAAACGAGGTAATGAAAATCTTCCAGAACATGTCATGTACCGGTTGTTCACGCCGGGTAGTGTAATCCTAGGATTCCAGTCATGTAGATAACAACACGGTCAGTGAAGTCTCTTCGGTGTCCATGCCATGCCTATCTGGAACACGCCGTGTAGTGAAACCTAGTAACAGAGGCCGTGTCACTAATAACACGGGTCAGTGCTATCCTTCCATGTACACATCGTTTTTATTTCGAACACACTGTGTAGTTTTGTCTTAAGAGAGCTGTGTGGATTGACTGTGTAGAAGGATTTGGGTAGGGAAGAAGATACAACTACATGCTATATGTGTGGACAACATGCCATGTGTTTTGAGTCATACACGACCAGTTTATGCTAAGGTACATGCCCATGCGGATGACTTAAGGGAACATGCCATGTAGGGAAAGAACACGCCATGTAGTCATGTTTTTCATAACTTCAATGCATTTTCTCCCTGTTCATTATTGTGCCTTCAGTTTTTAAGTCCTTGTTAATTCTGAATATAATGTGTACATTGACCTTGAATAGTCATGGCACCGAGACATCCTTCGGTTGCACACTAGTTCCTAGTTGGTGATCAGACGCGGAATATGGCTGATTAGGGACTTCCCCCAGATCCTCCTGTTATGCCAATCTTGGCACCAGTAGTGATACCGGTTGCAGGCGCTGATGCGCAGTTTAGGGAGGGATTTCTAAGGATGGTACAGACCTTCTAGGGAACACAGCCTCCTACCTTGACTATGGAATACTTGACGTGGGTTTTCCAATAGCAGCATCTTCTCACCTTCTCAGGGGAAGTAGGACCTCAGGCTGCAGAGTCATGGCTAGAATCCATGATGACTATTTTTGAGAAACTAGAGATGCCTCCAGAAAGGTGATTCAATATCACTACCTATATATTAATAGACTCTGCCAAGAGGTGGTGGGGAATGATCTCACAGGGTGGTCATCGACAGGTTATGGCATGGGAGGAGTTCCAACACCTCTTTTATGACTACTTTTTTCTGGAGACTTTGAGGACTGACTGAGCTCGGATGTTCATGAGCCTGGAGTAGGTTACTCTTTCTGTTATGGAGTATTCCTCTCGTTTCACTGAGCTTCAGTGATTCACACCCCTCCCCGGAGAAGATGGGTTGTTCTTTATAAGGAATTTTGAGGATGGTCTACGATAGGAGATCCGCTATCAGGTGAATATTTTCAAGTTGACCTCTATCATCAACCAGGCGCTGATTGTGGAGCAAAATCTGAGAGATTCTGGAGCTGAGAGCCACGGCTGTTCTTCTTACAGAGTTAGTGCTTCACCATATGAAAGTAAGAAGCACCATAGTAATTCTATGCACGGTGACCTGAGGTAGCGATACACATATTCAGATATCCAGGTGGTATGCTTCCAGTGTGGAAGGGTCGGCCATACGAGGCTGTATTTCCAGAGGGACCAAGTGGAGTGCCGATCTTGCGGCAAGATGGGTCACCTTCAGCGCTTCTGTCAAGTTTTCTCACCAGCATATGGTGACAGGGGTTCATCCATGACTCCTCATTCAGGAGTAGTGCCACCATTTTCTCACCAGTCTAGGAAATGGGGTCCTTCCGGCTATTCAAGCTGATTTGGAGGTCTTGGACAGGGTGGTCAGTCTTTAGTCTATCTGTGGTAGCTGGGCGGATCATCTCAGAGTGGTTAGGCAGGGTCACAGGGCCGTGAAGCAGGCCAGACATTTGCGATAGAGCAGACCTAGCAGGAGCAAGATCCTGGACCTTCCACTGTTTGAGGTAGGATCTTAGTAGCCTCAGTTTTATCTTCTTCTCTTTTCGATACTACTTCTATGCATCAATTTATTTCTGTTTCTATTTTGGAGAGCCTTGGGAAATGCATATTTTACTCTTCTGATACTTTGACTCTATACACACTTTGGGGACTAGGACAACTAGTGTACATCAGTGCAAGGAGTGCCCTCTAAAGGTGGTTGGGTATCACTTTCTATTGGATCTCTATGTCCTAGAGATGAAAGGCTATGATGGCATTCTTGGAATGGACTGGCTCATTCCCTTCTAGGTATTTGTCGACTGTTATCATCGTAGGGTGAGTTTCATATCACTAGAGGGTGGACCATTTCTTAATCGAGGAGAGTGGGATGTCCAGGTGAGTAAAGCAAGACCCGAGCACCATGGGCTAGGTGGTGTTACATCTCAGATTTCTAGTTTGTATCTGGATGACTAGGGGACTTCACAGTTACACATTCCTCTAGTGGTGGATCCTTTCATAGATGTCTTTCTTGAGGAATTTTTGGGTTTTCTTTCAGTGTGTGAGGTATACTTTTAGATTGATCTTGTGTCAGGAGAGGCACTGGTGTCCATTCCTCCTTATAGGATGGCTACACTAGAGTTACAAGAGTTTAAGAAGCAGTTGTAGGTGTTGCAGGAAAAGGGTTTCATCCAACTCAGTACTTCTCCTTGGGGTTCGCCTGTCATGTTGCGTATGGGTCTCGGTAGTTGAGGCCACATGTGAGGAACTACCCAACTCACGATATAGAGTTGGCAGCTATTGTTCAAGCCTTACCATGTTGAAGAAATTATATTCAGGGAGAGCACATTGATGTTTTCACCAACCACAAGAGTCTCAAGTACATCTTCACTCAGTGTGATCTGAATTTGAGACAGCACAGGTGGGTTGAGTACCTACAGTCCTTTGACTTTGAGCTTTCCTATATGCCAGAAAAGGGAAACGCAGTGGCTGATGCGTTGAGTAAGAGGACTCATATGCAGGCAGTTCAGAAGTCCAGCATTGAGTGGTAGCTTCTATGTTCTCTGAGATGCATTTGGATGTGCACAATAGATAGGCGCAGACATTCCAGTCTTCTGTAGCTATTACCTATACTCTTCTCGATTGGGTACTGATGAGTCAGCTATCAGACTCAGAATTACTAGTCATGAAAGAGAGTGTGTCAGGATAGGACCCTCTTCCTAGATGGATAGTAGGTGAGGATGAGATCTTTCAATTCCAGGGATGCGTATGGGTGCCAGTAGACATACGCGAGGAGCTGGTGTGTGATTTTCATTCCTCAGTTTGGGAAGTTCATCCAGGACTCACCAAGATGTATCATGATCTACACCGCCAGTATTGGTGGCCAGGTATGAAGAGAGATGTTTTTGGTTTTGTCATGAGGTGTTCCACTTTTCAGCAGGTGAAAGCAGAGCATCAATGACCAATAGGTCTTTTACAACAGTTACCCATTTAGGAGTGGAAGTCGAATGATGTCGCGATGGACTTCATGGACAGTTTGTTGTGGTCGCCTCGAGGGACTGATGTTGTTTGGGTTGTCGTTGGCAAGCTTACGAAGGTCGCTCACTTCTTGCCGAGCAAGGAGACCTTCAGTGTTGACGAGTTGGGATTTTTGTACATCCATGAGATTGTACGACTTCATGGAGTTCCACAATCCATCATTTCATACAGGGATGCGCGTTTTACTTCCCAGGTCTGATAGGGGCTTCAAAAAGATTTGGGTATGAAGGTGATTTTGAGTACAACCTACAATACTAAGACATATGGCTAGTCCAAGCGTACAATTTAGGTGCTTGAGGATATGTTCCAAACATGGATTCTAGATTTTGGAGATTCTTGGGAGAAGAATATACCTCTTTTAGAGTTTTCCTACAACAATAGTTTTCGAGGAACTATTCAGATGGCACCATATGAGGATTTGTACGGTAGGCCATTCCGATCACCCTTATGTTGGCTGGAGGCAGGAGAGGTAGCTTTGTTGGGACCTCATCTTTTTCAAGAGACCTCATAGCAGATAAAGTTGATTCGAAAGAAGATGGCTATTACACAGTCTTGACATAAGTCTTATGCTGATCTGCAGAGATGACCTCTGGAGCTCGAGGGCGGGGATCAGGTTTTCTTACATGTCGCACCAAGGTTGGGACACAAGAGGATTCAGAGACAGGGTAAGATTTCACCATGGTACGTCAGGCCATTTGAGGTGTTGGAGGGAGTTGGGATGGTTGCCTATCGATTGCAGTTGCCTCAGAGGTACAGGGCTATGCATGACGTCTTCCACGTTTCTGAGCTCCGATGTTACCTTTCATACCCATCTCATGTCTTTCAACCCGAGGAGGTTGAGCTCGAGGAGGATGCATCGTTTGAAGAGAATCCTATCTAGATTGTCTATCGCAGTATGGAGGTTATCTGTGTCTGGTCTATTCCTTTGGTATGGGTGTTATGGAAGCACGAGCGAGTACAGGACGAGTCTTGGGAGAGGGAGGCTGATGTATGATCACAGTGGCCAGAGCTATTCATTGTTTCTTCTTCTACATCGTGCTGGGAAATTTGGGGACGAATTTCATTAAGGGGGATGTTTTTAAGAACCCGAATATTTTTTTAGGTATGTTTTCCTTTTCTGGTCGTTTTTTAGGAAAAGAGAAAAATGTGGAAATTTTCAAAGTAAACACTGTGTAATTCATGTTTACATGCCATGTATTGTGTTCCTACCGGAGGCCTTGTGTTGGTCATGTTATGGTCACACACACGGTCATGTGAGGGTGACTTGGAGGCCGCCTAAAGAAGAGTACAGAAAAACGAAGTACACGTCGTGTACACAAGAAGTACATGCCATGTATTTTGTTTTTTTCATTAAATGTACCATGGTCACATCTAATTTATAGAAACATCTTCTTCTCCATCTTCTTCGACTGAGAGCATCCCATACGGCTAAGGAATTTTGATGAACCCCCGAGCCTCCATCCGTTCTCTGAATCGACCATCGTCGATTGCATTGGAACCGCAGCGGTATGCTCTTACTTATTCTTGAGTTTCCTTCCATGTTTCCTCTTCTTTGTCGAGTTATTGTGGGTTGATCATTTTAGAAGTTTTTTAGATCTATGACATTTTAAATAGATTACAGCCTCGTGGTTCAAGTATATTGATCTCCTAGCATCAAGGTATGTGATTTGTGCCTTTCGGAAGAAATTCTTTGAGTATTTTGTGAAAATTCATCCAGTACCCTTGAACGGGGTATTGTGTGTTTTTTATTTTTCCCTTGTTGTTTTTATACTTTGTTTATATGCCTTATTAGAGAATATTGTTTGGGAATAGGGTAATTTATTGTGCATTAGATGTTTTTCCCATGCATTTTTTTCCTATTTATGACTGTTGGTATAGTTTTTCTTGTTAGGTCATTTCCAGTTCCATGCCTAGTATTGTAGGATGATGTAACTATTTTTCTTCCATGCTGAGATGTTGTAGAATGCTAGCCATGTATTTATTTAGGTTACTTGGGCCATTACGCGATGCAATTCTTGCTGACTTTACATAGGGCTGTGAGAACCTAGTGTGGTAGACTATATGAAGAATGGACGTAAGGGCTTCTCCAGAGATTCTTTATAATACGATGTGAGACCACATGGGGAATTGACATTGAGTGCTTCCTCAGAGTTTCTGTAGTTCCTTGACGTGGGACATAGGGGTAATGAGACGTTGAGTGCTTCCCCAAACCGCCTTTAGTTAGATATGAGACTATAGGGGGAATTGGTGGTGAGTGCTTCCCTAGGGAGTCTATTATTTAGCCTAACCAAAGGGGTGAGACTATGTGTGCCTCCTAGAGGGTTACTAGTACTTGTAGGTTGAACCATAGGGGTTAGGCTGTGAAAATGACCCACAGGTTACCTATTTGTTCTAATTTCTTGAGTGACTGCTTACTTTTTGGTAAATTATATGCTAGAAACTGTGGATTTTTACTGCTGAGTACTTTCTTGTTTACTTTTTTCTGTACTTTTACCTGCCATATATTCAGTGAATATTAGGCACAGATCATTGGGGGGTTTCCTATTGGGATTTTTGTATGACACCCTATTTGGGTCGTGCTTTTGGGCCCAAACAGATTATATTGTTGTAGGTATAGAGAAGTTCAAGCTCCCTTCTACATCACGTTCTTGATTTCACTGGAGATGGAGAGCATGGAACCAAGATATGGCTTGTGATGCTGAGGAGTTTATCTGCTTTCTTTTGTACTTGGTATTAGTAATGTATTTCAGCATTGTGACTTGTTTGGCTATTTTCCTAGATGAATTTGTATAAGGAATCATTTATATATATTTATCCAGTTGGTTACTAATCAGTCTTCCGCTGTTTACTGTTATTGGATATTTACTCCTTCCACTATTTTATGTACTTTTGTACTTTTGTTGTGTTACTCTACCAATGAATTCATAGTTTACCATTTATCCAACCAAAGTCCCTCACTACTAGTTGGTAGCTTTTGGCGTTTGATAAAATTAACTTGAGGCCATGTGACCCACCGGGTACGGGGAGCCTCTAGGTGGCTTCTGAAACCAGGGCGTTACATGGTGAGAATAATAACATGATTTTTCATTCCATCTACCATAACATTCAGTTTTGAGGGAGGAAAATCATTCCATTCTCACTCACATTCCTCATTAACATAATTATTTTAGGTTACCACCATCGAGTAAAAAAAAGAGTCATCATGTGAACAATAATAATCATAGTGGGAAACTATATTATAATGAAAAATAATTTATAATATGTATAAATAATGAAACATTATATTATGTTTATGTAATCATAGGTTTACACTTTTTTTAATGGTCATCATATATTCAAGTCCTTCAAGATGGTGTGTAATTTTTTTGTGAATTTCTAAAACATATACCATGGGAGTGTGGAACTAGGTGTACAGAAAGGCCTATTTTCATTCACCAGGTGACAATCAACTAAATTTTCAATGACCCTTATTTAGTTCTATTACCCCTACGTACAACTATTCCAGGTCAACATCCACTTATAGTATCTAAACATGGATTTCATTTCTCAGAAACCACTCACTCTATCCTTCACCAAAATTCCAAGACATTTTCCAATAAATTTACTAAACCCTAGGGTTTTTACTGAATTATTATCATCCAAGTTTTCATAGTTGAACTATACCATTCTGTGGATAACATCTATAATTACCCAGTCATTTCACACATAAATATTTAATCCTTTTGAATGGATATTCAATACATTTCACAAAATACATACATGAGGACCATAACCTTTTAGTTTCATTAGATACTACATAGTAAATATTATTATTTCATGATTACATTAATATATTTGATAATAATATTTTCATTTAAAAATATTCATATTCATACCGTACCTAGACAATTCTTTGTAACCATTGGAATTGAATCACAACAAACGATTAGCATAGATGCTCAGTAAGGGTAAATATTCCAGATATCAATTGATGATCACATAAAATAATAAGGCAAACATAAAATTATGATATTAAGAACAAATAATAAAATATTGATGCCCATTATATCTTGGATCATAATCATTAGAAATGAAATGATTCCTAAGAGTACCAATTCATCATAAATAATTCTTAAAACAGTTCATGTCATAAAATTATGGAACCATAATAAGTATTGAAATAATTTCATATGTCAAGCTTCACTAAAAAGGAAACCAAATTAAAATAGAATAAGAATCAGTACATGTTTCCCATTTCATAATGAATCATGAACCACCACATGATACCCACTATATATCAATCATATAGATTGGTTTCCCATAATGGGTCAAGTAAATAAACTTATATCCCATAGTAATTTCATGAGATTTAAATCATTAAGAAATGAATTGGATGTAGATATAGGTCCACACCTCACATAATGAAAACCATACATATTTGTGCCACAAGATCAAAAAACATAAATTTTATCATCAAATCATTATATAGGGAATGAAAATTGATTTCATAAACACTCCATCAATCCATCATATCATAACCCATAAAAATAAATGGGTTTCATAAAAATATCATAATTAAAATAATAAAGCATAATGTGAAATAATAATAATTGTACTAATGGATCATATCTATAGGAAAAAATATGAAATTCCCAATGTTGTTTTCATTGATTAAATGAAATATAATAAATAAATTATTAAAAAAATATTCAACAAAATAAGATTTGTATTTTCATGCAATATAAGTTAAAATAAAACATTCTTTCACTCTTTTGTAAAAATATAAAAAGTTCCTTATTTAGAAAATGATAGGAATATTTATTTAAATAAAATTTGGATAATTTAAAAATGGTAAAAATAATATTATGATAATTAAAACATCTTTCATGATTTTTTAAAAAGCAGATAAGGTTGAAGACAAATTTTTGACAAAAATTAAAAAATAATGTGGGTTTTCATTAAACTTTTTTGATGTCTTATCCAATTAAATTGAAGTAAAATAATGGATGGAATTTAATATATATAAATAAAAATATTAGAATAAAATTCATGTCATTATTCATACGTATATCATATGATATCAGAAATGTAACCGTAATCATAAAAATTTAATTGTAGCATAAAACCATCACCCCTTTGGTAACTTTTTAATCTCAATCCCCATAAATAAATAACCTTATATATACGTATATACCAAATTTTCAATGATAAAAATCAGAAAATACATTCATTGGATGTATATACTCCATATATAGGAAATAAGTGGTGAATATGGCGTGTGTCCCATTGAAATAAATGTGAGATGAAAGTCTCATACCTCATGTCCAACTTCTTCAAAAGTTCATTAACCTCATATATAATTAATTTAATTTTATTATAATTATATAAAAATATATTTTAATTGTTAATAATATATTATATTTTCATTATATACGTTTATAGTTATTTATAAATATATATATTGAAAAATAAATTAAACTATTCATAGAGATGGAAGGAAGTACTATTGAATGAACAGTGTTTTCAATTTATGATGGATGTAACGAAAGAAAGTTAATTTATAATTTACCAGTAATGAATAATTTATTATATAATATAAATCATATATATTCACCAAATCCATTTTCATTACCATCTATGTAAAATACAAATGAATAGGGAATCATATCACTTCATGGAGGTAGTGGTCCACACATACACACATATGACATTTTCATTTACTAATAAATTGAAAGGTGAGAGAGTGGATATGTTATTATCATTCCGTAAGTATAATTATTTAAAAAATATCATATAAAAACATTATATATATATATATCCATTTATCCTTTCATAAAATATGGTTAGGAAAAATGAATTGTATTTATATGTGGAGATGGTGATTGTATGTATGCACAAGTGATATTTTTACTTCCCATTTTATGGGAAAGTGGGTAGGTAACGGTAGTTTAATAGTCATAAGGAAATGTATTTATATTGAAGATAAAAAAATTTCATTTCATAAAAATCACTATTAATTTATAGAGGACAAAATTATAATTAAAAACAATGTGATCGGTTAAGGAAAGTACTACTTTATTGAAAAAAACCTTTGAAGACCTTTTTAATAATCCTAGGATTTGACATTCGGGAAGTACATAAAATATTGATTTTTTATATGTCTGTTTTTAATGTAATTTATTTGGTTAGGTTCAATATATAAATCTCAAAATATTTTTCAAAAGATAAATGAGGTGTTCCCTTTTATATGAGAGGTTGAGGACACCCTTGTAATTTCTTAAAACAAAAAAATATAATATTTTTCATTATATAGAAAAATAATTCCAAATGTCCATGAAGTAGATGAAATAGTTTCTAGTATTGAAATAAAATCTAAAAAATAAATTTATACAGGTTTCATAGTAACTTTATACCTTATCATTTTTATTAATCTTTTTTATAATTATTTTTGACATTAACCCCAGTGACAAATATTTTGACCATAAAAGGGTTAATAATGTTACCACAAATGGAAAATTATCTAATAAATTGGCCATATAAGATTTTTTAACCGATATTAAACTAACATTCCTTGTGGTACATTTTTAAAAAAAAATTAAAACATTTAATGAAATATTATTTTTTTAAAAATATATTTTTTTTTATTTTTGGAAGTATTCATTTAATTTTACTTAAAAGACATTGATAAAAAGATTAAACTAGAATATAAAAAATTTAAAAATAAATAATATGTTATATATTTATAAGTAATGGGGCGCTATAATTCACTCAAATTATATTACATTTAAAATTATAAAAATAAAATAGTATATTTTTTCTATTAATTTGGGAAACGTATTCTCGACATTGAATACAAATTTATAGTAATTATATAATTCATAAATTTTAGAAATAAATTTACTTAATGAAAAAACTAATCATTATAAAATAAGTCATTTTTATTCAATAATTATGCTCTTTTTCATCTATGTGAACATAAAATATATATTTAAAACTAAGAGAGTGACACTATGTAACTTTTTTTCATTAAATATTTTATACTTAATTTTCATTGGTGAATTATACATCAAAAAAATAAAGTTCATGTTTAAGGGGGTAAAGGTTAAATTACATTCATCCAATAAAAATCAATATGAAACTTTTATGGAATTATTACTTGATTTTAGTATAGATTAATCTAATTTATCCTTTCAAGAGGTCATATATTTTACCCTATTTTTTATTTTTATGATACAAAAATTAAAGAACCCAATTTAAAATAATTTAGAATATTGATTCAAAATATGGAATCAAATTTTAAAAATTAAATTCTTGTAAAAGGTATAAATTAATTTTAAAAACAATCAGACAAAATTTTATGAAAACTGATATTTGGAAAAAATAAAATTTTAAGCATAACACATGGTTTATTATTATACCATTCTTAAAAAATTATAAAATGAATATCAAAACATTTAATTTATTATTAAATTTATAACTTTCCTTAAAATAATCCACCATTAGTAATTACTTTAATTTAGTAATATAAAAATTCCTTGTGTGTATTAAAACAGTTAATCAAGAAAACACCCCATTTATTTTCAAAAGTTAACTATTTTTCATTTCTAAATTATTGTTGAAAAATGAAATCACTTTGTGCATCCGTAATGTAAAAATATTCCTAATATATTTCTTCATATTCAAACAAATCAAACTACTTGGTTATAACAGGGAATAATAATATTTTAATGGTATATTCGGATTTTCTAAATTCATTGTTTCCAATAACAAAATTTATCAAAGAGAGAACATAATTTTAAGAGAAATATATTATACAATATCCAGGTGTTATAATTAGGATAGTAAATAGTGAAGATATATGAAGAAATTCACTAATAAAATGGTCGAAATGATGGTTTAGATCAACAGAAAACCTACTGTAAAGAGTTTCAATTATAAGGGACACATCAATTAGAAAAGACAATGACATAATTCAATGGTTATCATAGAAATTAAATGAGAAAAACCCTTGAGGACCTAGTGAGAATGGATGGGCATATGCTACAACTACTATTAAGGTGTATCTCGAAAAAGATATGGTCATAGGTACACTAGTTATTCATTCTTGAATTGAAAATGTACTTTTTTATAATGGTTCGATGTATTCATTAATATATTGCATGTTTGTTAGAACTATTCAATCTCAACATCAAAACATTTGGGTTTATTTATCTATGAGAATAGAAAATGGAGTACTTTTTGTATACTAAGTAAAAATTACCCCCCCAGTCAATGATAGTGGATTGAATCTTTCAATTAATATCATATTATATAATTAACCTATGATTGGTACTATTTTTGGCTTGGATATTCTATTATTATATAAATCAAATGTAGACTATTATGAGAGGTAGATCACTCTTCACATCCCATGTCATCCTTCAATTGTATAAATGTTTAAGGAGGATAATTAATATCCATTGGTATATTATTATCATGTGTGGATGTAATTTCATTATGAGCAGGAATATAGAGATCAACATATCGAGGTTTCATATAAAATCAAACATGAATAAATGCCCATTATGAGGGATTATACTGATGTGTTCACTAAAAATATTCATGACAACCTCTTATCTGATATTTTTAGTTCTCAATATAACAGATACTAGGATATCCTCTCATATCCAAGAATCTTAATTTAAAGACCACCATTGAGTTAGAAAAATTGAAATTGAAGATGCATGATAATATAGAAAAGGCTTTTATATTCTAGAGTTTTGTACCAAAGGGGGTGCCAGTCCTCTTTATCAAAATGAAGAATGGGTCAATGAGCCTCTATATATATTATCTTGAACAAAAAACATGATAAATAACAAGTATCCCCTACTAAATATAGAAAAATAGTTCAAACAACAACATGAGTCTCAATATTTCTTTGTAGTTTACCATTTATTTGTATATCACAAATTAAATGTTAAGAAGGAATATATTCCAAAAACTAACTTTATAATAGTGTATGGATACTATAAGTTCATAGTGATTCCCTTTCAGACTCACTAATGCTCCAACAATACTTATACACATAATTAATAGAGCCTTTTGATATTACCTAAATAAATTCATGGTAGTATTTATATATTGTATTATAATATAATATAAATGTATGGAGGAGTATGAGAATAATTTTAATTTTATTCTTAATACATTATGATAGGAGAACCTATATGCAATGTATTGTAAATACGAGTTCTTGATAAAGGAAGTACAATTCAGGGGAATATTATAACTTATTAAGGGATAACTTTCGATTCGTATAGGGAAATGGAAATTAGGGACTAGCCTATAAAATCATTCATATCAATGGTACATCATTTCATTGGACTATATTGGTATTATTGATGATATTTTATATACATATAGCAATTTTTATACCCACTAGTCGATATAACTTAAAAGGTAGTAAGGAAATTATGGACATGTGAATGTGAAGAGAGAATTAAGGAATTTATGAAGAGGCTTATCACTGAAATTGTCCTCAATAATCTCATATTTGGATAAAATTTCTTGTTATATAGTGATTATATAAAATATGGAATTTAATTTTCAAATAATGAAAAATTACAATGTGATTGACTATTCTTCATGTTAGTATAAATTTCATGAGAACGAATATCCAACACATGATATTGATTTAGATGTAGTGATAATTATGTTGAAAATTAGGTAGAATTATCTCTATTTTGAGTTGTGTGAAATATATATGGATAAGATGAAGTTAAAATAAAAATTTATTTGGAATTAGAATAATATGATAAAAAAAATATGGTTATAGGTGATCAATGACAATGAATGTTCAATCAATTACAATCATGGGAATTAAATAAAATTGGACAATGCTTTAAGTAAAATGTATCTGAAAACATCATAAGTGATTAGAATTGATAAGGATCCAATATTCAAAGTCTTGAAGAAGATGGATAGGGGAACATAATAGATATAACATTGTCATACCTTTTTTAAAATAATTTCTTTACCATTAATTTTGGGGAAAATAATGGATGTTTAAAGAGATGAAGTGGAAATTCATAAGAAGGTTGAAGCTATAAGAAAATGGAAATCATTAGTGTTAAAAATTGATGAATTAGTATATATAAGGTTTTTGATATTACTATTTGAAGTTATAATATAGAGAAAATGTAGGAGTCATTGATTATTGTACATAACATGACCTTCTCCATCCACATAGGGAGCAAATTGATGTATCCTGATATCTATAATAAGGACCTGACATTAAAACATTACATAATTTTGAATTAAATGAATAATTCACATTGAGTATATTTTCAGGTTTTGAGTTATGATTAATTATGCCATAACTATAAAATTACATCTCATAAATTACAAAGTAGACACTTCTACTCAGTATCCAATTTTTTAATAAAATAAAAACTCTTCAATAAAAGAATCATGTCTACTAGTATGTTTTAGACATCCTATCTTTTCCTTAGTTCCATCCCTAACCCTATTCATCTTTAAGTCTTGTGAAAAAAATTTCAAAACATGGGATGAGCATAAAAAAATGTAGTAAGGGTTATAAATAATGAATGAAAACATTAGTCTATCTAAGTGTAAGATGTTTAAAATACCTCATGAAATCATAAGATTTAGGAATAACACATAGAAAACATAAATCATAATGGTAACATGTGGCATCCATATCATACTTACATTTTCACACCCACAGCTACGTAGGGAGTTACATTAAAATACCCACTATAGTATATCCCCTAAATCTCTTAGGAGAAACATTTAGGTTTACCACTATCACATTACCCAATACATTGAAGAGATATATCATGCTCGTCCGCCCCATGTTTTTCATGGAACCACCTGTATACGTAAACAATTCCCAAGAACCATAACATAATCATAACACATAAAACAAACATAAAATAAAGATAACATTTTTACAATTCAATCACAATATATCATTTCAATATATTGTCATAAAAAATCTATTATCAAAACCATTTTCAATACGAAAATATTTTAAAGATTATATGGTATTTATTTTCCTTTTAAAAACATTACTATGTGTTAAGGAATCCAAAGATCAAATAATACTCGTGTCGGTGGATGTTTCATTGTCACGACATATTTAAAAAGAAACATTCATTTTTGGACATTTAGTAAAATGCTACGTAGAAAAACTATTCCATCTGAATGAAATGATTTTTCAAAGGGTTTTATACACCGTATAAAATAATGTCGTGTATAAATCAAAAGATGCCTCAATGAAAGGAGATTGAGACGAAGTCCCTTACCTCGTGTCCGACTTGACGTGTTCGTTTTTAATCTCATGAATAATAAACTAAAGTTTATTTATACTTGCTTAATAACAATTTTCACATTTAATATTCCATTCATATCATTTATTACAAATTTATAAACATTATGTAATCATTTAAGATAATAATGGTTATTTTGTCGATATTTGGAAGTTGAGTCCAAAATGAACTTCTTATAATTACAAGTTGTTCATGTTGTCAAATGTCCATTATCTCCATAATTATTTTCATGATTTAGATATCATATATATAATATATATCCATTATATATATATATGTATTTATAATATTACATAACATTTGGATGTATGAAATGAAATGCACCGTTCATGGAGACGGTAAATTGTATGTACACATGAACCATACTTTCATTTCTATTACATATTTAACAGAATGAAAACATAATGATAAATAGGTATATTACAATTATATTTTCATATAATATATAATTTCATTAACTCTATCCTTTATATGTTCCATGTATGGCATGAACGAGTCATATCACTTTGAGGGGGCGGTAGTTTTCACTTCCTCAAATGAAATTATCACGATTACCCATTATGGAAACCATAATGGTATGATATAAATGAAAAATACAAAAGCATAAAGACAATAAAAATATAATATATATCACATATAAATACATTTACATCTTAATTTCCACCATAAGAGGTTGTAGGATAATATTTAATAATCATCGTTTTGTGAGGCAGTAGTTCGCCATCATCAGAAACAGTATGTTCTTTACCCATTAGACGGAGGTGTGTGTAAGTGTAATTAAAATTCATCTCATAAAAACAAACTAGTATATTGAGGATATTTTTTTGTTATAAAATAAAGTAATAAAAAGAGTTAAGGGGGGTGGATAAGTAAAATTAATGGAAAGAACTTAAGGGAAGAAGTTACCTTTAAACCGGGTAACTCCCTTTGGTTTGAACCAAAAGGATTACTTGAAGTTCCATATTTCTAAGGTAATTATTTTAGGTGGAATTCAGAGATCTTGAGTGCTTATTTGGGTAGAGGTTGGATGATCCAAGGGGCTTTATAGGTGTGTGTAATGTGTTACATTTGAGAGCTTTTTATAAGGGAAAGGAGAGACTCTTTAGGAATGTTTGAAAATATTATTTTATTATATAATGATTTTCTGTTTCTAAAGATCCAAAACTTATTAATGTATATGATAAGATGAATCTTGTTAAAAATAAAATCATCCAATAAAATTAGGACAGGTTTTGGATATTGTTTTAATTTTTTATAATCTTATTTATTTAAATCATTCATTAATGAGGTTAACACTGCATCATTATTGTGTTTAAAATAATTTTATTTATTTGATATCTAATATTTATACATAAAACACCATTATTTAAGTCATAATTTTATCTTTATAATTAATATTTAGAGTCAAATAAATCCATTATATAACCCCACATTAAAATTCTTTTAGAAAAACAATACATGTTTATGATATTTTTATTTTTACTTGAAATAAAATGTTCTTAATGTAATTATCTTACCTAAGTGGCTTTAAAAATCCAAATGTATCACCCAAGGATTCTCTTGGTCTGCCATTACTCATCAAATAATCTTAGATCATTTTTTAAGGTAATTTTTTATTATTATAATATTTTTTTACCTTGAATTACATTATTTACCTTTAACCACGGTAAATAAAAGTCAAAAGTTACTATTCACCAAAAATAATTTTCATCTTATTGGACAAAATTTTACTTAATAATAAAAACTATGTATGTTAGATTTTATAAATTCAATTCACGGAACTGGTAAAATTTCCTTTAAATGTAGAAGTATGTTTTTTAACTACTACTGAGTGTTCTCACTATTTCATCAAAAAATTGATGGTTTTTAGAAAATTACCAAAAAATAAGACTAATTTATATTAGATATTCTGAATTTAAAAATGATGTCTATTTTACCAAATTTAAAACATTAATGTTTCCTTAATTAATTTAAAATTAATTCTTGTTGTCAAAACAAAAAATCATGTTTTTAAGAAATAATAACTATCAAAATATTGACACTTGTTTATGTCCAATTTAAATGTGAACATACTTCCTATGATCAAAATTGGATTAAATGGTTAAAATATAATCTAATTACACTGTAAAACAAATTAATAATATAATCAAATCATATAAATAAATTAGCTTAAAAGGAAGTTTTGAATTAAAATACTGTATTTTTCACTATTCATTAAAAAAATGAATTTAACTAGATAAATAACAAAAAATTTCCCCAATTAAATTTTGATGTACCAATTCTAAAAAAAATTCAAATAAAATGTATCAAAGAGAAAAAAAACTAGATTTAAAAGTGGTTTGTCATCAAAAGGCGGTAAATAGACCTTTTAAAAAATATTAGACTATTTGTGCCTAAAATTTGATTCATTCACATTTTAATCCTATAAAACTTTTTTGATAAATGTAAAACTTTTAACAAACTTGTATAATTATATTGTAGTTAGTTTTGTTTATTCATTCCATTACAATGTCTAAGTGTTAAATACCATTTAAAATAATTTTTTTCCGTATAAGTCAACATTTTGTGCAACGTAAGATTTCAAAAGAAACCTGTTGTTGTGTAACGGGTACGCCATCGAACATAATATCCCCTATAAATTTAAATTAATATTTAATTAACTAATATAAAAATAAATATAAACATATATTATTATTTATTCACATGGGATGTTACATCCTTCCCCCTTGTGGAAATTTCTCTTCACAATTTTTATTCACTTATAAAAAAATGGGGGTATTTATTCCTCATAGAATTTTCAGATTCCCACATTGCCTCTTCAATGATATTATTTTATTCACAAAAAAATTACCTGATGAATTACCTTATTTTGCAACACTTTCTCTCTTAAGATAAGAATATGGACTAGTTTTTTCTCATAAGAGAGATTCTTTTCCAACTGAACTACCATTGGACTCAAAACATTAGATGGATTTTGCATATACATTCTCTACATTGAAACATGAAAAAAAAATTTGTGTACCTAGAATAAACATGGAGGTAAAGCTACTAAGTATGAAACTAATCCATCTTTCCCTAGGATATCATGAGGTCCAATGAACCTCGTACTCAACTTTTCATTCTAACCAAAACACATCAAACATTTCCATGAAGAAACTTGGAGAAAGACATGATCACTTACCTCAAAATAAAGATCCTTCCTCGAGTTGTCCGCATAACTTTCCTGCCTGCTCTGAGCTATTCTCATGTGCTTCTGAATCAACTGAACTTTTTTTCATCTATTCTACCAATTCTGGTCCCATAAAATTTCTTTCAGAGACATCATCCCAAAAATATAGAGTTTGACATTTCATTCTGTGTAATGCCCCAAATGGATCCAATTTTATACTAGAAAGAAAACTATTATTATAAGAAAAATCAACCAAATAAATATGATGGTCCCATCATCCCTGGTAATCCATTGAGTTTTCACATAACATACCCTCCAAGGTCTAAATTGTTTGTTCTGAGTTCCAATCTAATTGAGGATGAAAAGTTGTACTAAAATTTTACTCAGTACCCAATGACTTCTAAAGGCCTTTCCAGAAGTTAGAGGAAACCCTAGGATCATGATCAGATACAATGGAGATGGGAACTCCATGGAACCTGACTATATCATTAACATACAACCAATAAAGTTGATCTAGAGAAAAATTATCTCAAATAGTAAGTAAATGAGATTCTTTAGTCAATCAATCAACCATAACTCTAATTGCATTGTTACATTGAGAGGTCTTTTGTAATCCCACAAAAAATTTCATAGATATATTTTCTCATTTCTACTCTAGCACTGGTAAAGGCTGAAACATCCCTTTTGGTAACAGCTTCTCTCCTTTAACCTATTGAAAGTTAAAACACCTCATAGTAAAATCAGCAATATCTCTTTTCATTCCATCCCACTAGTAATACTCCCAAAGATTTATATACATCTTAGTGCTTATAAGATGAACTGAAAATGAAGAACTATGAGCTTCGCATAATAACTCTATCTTCAACTATGAATTACAAGGCACACATAATCTCTTCCCAACCCTCAAAACACAATAATTATCAAAGTCATAATCAGGAAACATACCCTTTTGAGACAACTCTATCGTTTTATACAACTCACTATCTTCCTTCTATGCTTGCTTAATTCTGTTTGATATAGATTATTTCACTGACACATAAAACAAAATAGAGTAAATTCTTGTACAAACAACTTCTATGCCAAAGTTTGTCAAATATTTAATCAAAGGATCTTGTTCCAAATGTAACAAGGTTAAGGTATCATTAGTTTTTGGACTCAAAGCATCAGCCACTTTATTTTTATTTCCTTGATGGTAATGAATCATGAAATAATAATCCTTGATTAAATCTAGTCATATCTTATATCTTGTGTTTAATTTATTCTGAGTGATTATATGCTTTTAAATTTTTTGGTCAATATATATTTCACATTTTATTCCATACAAATGATGCCTCCAAATTTATAAATCAAAAACAATAGAAGAAAATTCCAGATCATTTTTTGGGTTATTTAACTCATGATATTTTAAATGACATGAATTATAGTAAATTACCTGATCATTGGTCATTAGGACACAAACAAGTCCATTCAATGAAGCATCACTGTAAATAACAAACTCACCATTCCTGGAAGGCAATTCCAAACCTGGAGAATTCAAAAACATTCATTTAAATTCCTAAAAACAATCATCACATTATTTTTTCCAGATGAACTTAACACCTTTTTAGTTAACTTAGTCATTGGACTAGATAACCATTTAAAATTATCAACAAACCTCTAGTAAAACCCTAATAAACCAAGAAAACTATGAATAATGGTTATATTTTTAGGTCTTGGCCATTCTTCCAAAACTTTTGTTTTAGCACGATCAGCCGTTATGCCATTTTTTGAAACAATGTTACCATGGAATGAAATTTTTCTAACAAAAACTCACACTTTTTAAATTTACCATATAGTTTCTTTTCTTTTAAGGTTTTCAAGAAAACACTTAAATTAATTTTATGCTTGTATTTTCTTTTAGAATAAACAAAAATATCATCAATAAACACAACCAAAATCTTATCCAAAAAATCATTGAAAATTTTATACATAAGATCCATGAATACAGAAGGTGCATTGGTTAACCCAAAAGGAATAACTAAAAATTCATAACGGACATATCTAGTAAGAAACGTGGTCTTTGGAATGTCTTCTTCCTTTACTTTCAACTGATGGTTCCCCAACATCAAGTCAATCTTTGAAAAATAAAGAGCTCCCTAGAGCTGATCAAACGAATCATTGATATGTGGAAAAGGATTATTGTTCTTAGTAGTGAGGTTATTTAGTTCTCTAAAATCAATGCAAAGTCCTGTTGAACCTTATTTTATTTTAACCAACCAGATAGGAGCACCCCATGGTGATGTGAGAAGGAAAATGAAACCTTTATCTAATAACTCCCATAATAGCTTCTTTAAATATAAATGTTTAATTTGATTTATTCGATAAGGGGGTTTTGAAATTGTCTTAGCATTAGGAACTATGTCAATAGTAAATTCAACTTCCCGATCTGATATAATACCCAGAAAATCATCTAGAAAAACATCAAGGTACTCATTTACTACATCCACGTCATTAATCTAAATAGTTCCTTTGTTTTCAACAATATGTGAAACGTAACATTTGTTTCCATATATTACTAGTTTCTCAGCTTCCTGGTATGTTATCAAAAGTAATGGTTCATTCTTATACACAAAATACAAATATTTCTGAAAAGAAACCTTTTTTATCTCTGTATTCAATCTAAGCATGATAAACATAAATCCAATACATACCCAAAATAACATGAAACTCTACTAGATAAAAAACAATAAGGTTTTCAGGTACATTATTTCCACACACAACGACAGGAAGTTCTTATAATTTATTTTTGTCTCAAAATTTTCTCTATGTGTTTTTACTATAACATCAGGATTCATATATTGAGATGGAATTCATAATTTACTAGAAAACTTCTCATAAATGAATGAATGTGTAGACCCAGAATCAAACAACACGTTGGCATAATCTGAACAAAAAAATAGTATACCTAATACTACATCATTTAATGGACCCTCATATGTTGTAGTAGTTGCAAAGGATTTCACTATCCCATTCTTCTTGAAGCCTGGATGCTTGCCCTCAGTTGAGTTCTTCATTGGAAAATCATTTTTATAATGACCTATTTCATTTCACAAACTATAAACTTAAGTCTCTTACCATCAGACATTTTTGAAGAGTTATTCCCTTTCATCTTCCACCTCAACCTCTTAATATTTTGATTGTCAAATAACACCTGATCATTGGAAAACTTCATTTCCACCTTCTCTGTACAGAGAAAAAGTTTCTCATAAATTTTGAACTCACGAGAAGCTAAATCCCTTCGATACTTTGGATTTAACCCTGAGTAAAAATGGTTGATTTTACTATCAAGATATCATAGGAAATGTGGATTATTCCTTTCTAGTCAAGTGAATCTTGATACATAATTATCCACTAAGTCAACCTTTTACCTCAATTCTAGGAATTTTTTTTCCATCCCAATACTAGCCACCTTACGAAAATATTTCCCAATAAACAAACCATTTAATTCATCCCAATCAAGAGCATCAATCTCCTCACTGTCCAAGATATTTTTTACCATCAACCACCACTAATTGGATTCACTTTAAAAATGGTAAACAACAAGACTAACCTTTTGATGTTCTGAATACCGCATGACATCAAAAATCTTCTATAGTGTTATAATACACCCTTCAGCTAGCATTGGGTCAGATGTTTCTCTGAATGCCGGGGGTTGTTGCCTCATGAAATGCTCCACTATTAACATGTTCCTCTATAATTGATCTGGATGATCTCATGCATGGATACCACCACCATTTATAGCCTCAGTCAACTATTCCATCACTGCAACAAACTATTCAGTTCCAATTCTGACCATCTCAGGTTGCAGATTTGGATGGTTTTCTTCCTCCTGATGTCGTCCCATCATAGTTGTCATGTTTCCTCTACAAAAAACCATTTTTAACAAAGAAATATCTAAGGAAAAGAAACATGGTAATATGTAAATGCTATAAAATTTTAATCTCACCATAACTTAATTTATTTACATTAATTTAACAATATTCTAACTCCTAAAGTTGTCTAAACTGACCTCTGATACCACCTATAAGGATCCATCTTTAAAAAATTACATAATATTGAATTAAATGAATAATTCACATTGAGTATCTTTTTAGGTTTAGAGTTTTAGATAATTAGGACATAACTATTAAATTATATATCAAAAATTACAAAATAGACACTTCTACTTGGTATCTATTTTTTCATAAAATAAAAACTCTTGAAAAAGAGTCATTTATAGTTCCATGTTTTAGAAGGAATGACTTTTTCTTGATCTCATCCTTGACCCTATTCATCTTTATGTCTTGTGAAAAACATTTCAAGACATGGGATGAGCATAAAAAGATCATTAAGGGTTATAAAATAAAGGATTAAAACATTATCCTATCAAGACATAAGCCTTTTAACATACCTCATGAAATCGTAAGATTTATGAAATAACACATTGAAAATATAAATCATAATTGTAATTTGTGGCATCCATATCATACTTACATTGTAGATATCATAGCTACATAGGGAGTCACATTGTAATTCCTATCATAGTATATCCCCTAAATATCTAAAGAGAAACATTCACATTTACCTCTGTCACATTACCCAATTCATTAGAGAGCTATCTTGGGCTCACCCACCCTAGGCTTATCACAGAACCACCCGTATATGTAAACAATTCCCATGAACCATAGTATATTCATAAAACATAAAAAAATATAAATGAAAGATAAAATTTCCATATTTAAATCACAATATATCATTTAAATATATTTACATCAAAAATACATTATCAAAACCAATTTCAATACCAAAATATGTAAAAGATTATATGGTATTTATTTTCAATTTATAAACATTATGGCTTTTTTAGGAAGCAAAAGAACAAATAATACTCGTGGCGGTGGAAAAGTCATTGTCATCATGTACGTTAAAAAGAAACCTTCTTTTTTATCGTTTTGAAAAATGCTACGTAGAAAAAATATTCCCTTTGAATGAAATGAAAAGTTAAATGGATTTACACTGTATAAAATAAATTCGTGTATTAATCAAAATATGCCTCAATGAAAGGAGATTGAGATGAAGTCCTTTACCTCATGTCTTATTTGACCCTTTTGTTCTTTAATATCCTGAATAATAAAATATTCTTTATTTATACTTGATTAAGAACCTTTTTCAAGTTTATTATTCCTTTTATATAACTTATTATGATGTTATAAACAATATGTAATCATTTAGGTTAACAATGTTTGTTCTGTCAATATTTGGTACTTGAGTCAAAAATGAACATCTTATAATTACAAGTTGTTCGTGTGGTAAAAATAAAATTATCTCAAGAATGATATTCATGATTTATATATCATATATATCATGTATATATATGTATTTATAATATTACATAACTTTTGGTGGTAAAAATGAAATGCACCGTTCACGGAGACAGTAAGTCGTACGTACGCATGAACGATACATTCATTTATAATTTGTATTTAATGGAATGAAAACATAATTATAAATAGATATATAATAATTCCATTATAATATAATATTTAATTTTATTAACTACATCCTTTATACGTTCCACATATGGCATGAATGAATCATATCACTTTCAGGGGGCGGTAGTCTGCACTTCCTAAAATGAAATTATCATGTTTATCCATTATGGAAACCATAAAGGTGTGATATAAATGAAAAACATAGATGCATAGAGACAACATAAATATAATATATAGAACATATAAATAAAGGTCCATATTAACAGCCACCATAAGAGGTGGTAGGAGAAGATTGAATAATCCTCGTTTTGTGAGACAGCAGTTCGCCATCCAAAGAAACAGTGTGTTCTTCACCCATTAGATGGATTTTTGTGTATGTGTATTTCGAATAAATCTCATAAAAACATCCTAGTATATTTTCTATACCGGTTTTTTTATAAAATAAAGGAATAAAAATATTTTATGGGTTGGAGAAGTAAAATAAGATAAAATGACTTAAGAGAAGACGTTACCTTTAAATCTGGTAACTCCCTTTGATTGGAACCAAAAGGATTAGTTGAAGTGCCATAGGCATAAGGTAAGGATTCTCAGTGGAATAGAGGGATATTGAAAGCTTATTTGGGTAGATTTTGGATGATCCAAGTGGCTTGAGAGGTGTGAGTAATGGGTTAGAGGTTAGGGCTTTTTATAAGGGGAAGGAGGGGCTCTTTATGAAATTTTGAAAATATTATTTTATTATAAAATGATTTTCGGTTTCAAAAGGACCAAAACATATTAAATTAAAATATAAGATGACTCTTGTTGAAAATAAAATCATATAATAAGAATTTTAGAGGTTTTGGATATTGTTTTAATTTTTATAATCTTATTTATTTAAATCATTCATTAATGAGGTAAACACTACATCATTATTATGTCATAAATAATTTTATTTATTTTATGTCTAAAAAATATAAATAAACATTCATGATATAGGAAATATTTTTATATTTATAATGAATATTTTTAGTCAAATATATCAATTATAAAACACCACATTAAAATTGATTTAGAAAAACAATACATGTTTATGATATTTTTATTCTTACTTTAAATAAAAAGTTATTATTGTCATTATCTTACCCAAGTGGCTTTCAAAGGAAAAAAGTCTCACCAAAGGATTTTCTTTCTCTTCAATTTCTCATCCAACAAGTTTTTAAAGATAATTTTATATTATTATAATATATTTTTTAATTTTAATTACCCTATTTACCTTTAACCGCGTAAATAAAAGTCAAAAGATACTATTCACCAAAAATTATTTGCATCTTATTGGACCAAATTTTATATACTAATATCAACCATGTATGTCAGATTTTCAAAATTCAATTCACATAAGCAGTAAAATTTCATTTAAATGAAGATGTTGGTTTTTTAACTACTACATAGTGTTTTCACTATTCATCAAAAATTAATGGTTTTCTGAAAATACCAAAAATTCAGCTTAATAAATATTTGATATTCTGAATTCAAAAATGATGTCTATATTACCAAATTCAAAACATTGAGGATTCATTAATTAACATAATATTAATTCCCATTGTCAAAACAAAAAAGTGGGTTTTTAAGAAATAATAACTATCAAAATATTGTCACTTGTTTATGTCCAATTTCAAAGTGATATTACATCTAATGACCAATATTGGATTAAATGGTAAAAATTTAATCTAATTATGCTTTCAAAACAATTAAAATCATAATATAACCATATAAATAAATTATATTAAAAGGCAATTTTGAATTAAAATACAGTCTTTTTCAGGATTCATTAAAAATTTAATTTTATCAGAAAAATACAAAAAAATTACCAAAAGTAAATTTTGATGTCCCGATTCTAAAAAAGAATTTAATTTTGTCAAATATAGCATATAAAAGTGACAAAAACTTTATTTAAAAATAATTCTCCATTAAAAGGCTGTATATCAACCTTTTAAATAATATTAGACTTTTTGTTCTTAAAATTGAATTCCTTCACATTTTAAGCCTCTAAATTTTATTAGATAAATGTAACATTCCCATCATTACAATGACTAGGCATTAACAACCATTTAAAATAATAATACATTATTTTATTTTTCTCTATAACTAAACATTTTGTGCAATGTTATATTTCAAAGAAACCCATTGTTGCATATGGGTATTCCATGGAACATAGAGAGGTGGTGAGGATCTATGTAATACCACTATTTATTGTATCTAATTGATAAGTGAGATTTAACTCTATGTTCTGGAAGAGTCTCAAACATTCTATAATAATTGTCTTTAATTTTACTATGACTTATCTCAAACAAAATAATGTCCAATAGGAGTTGACCATTTATACACTATAATACACGTTTAGAGCATGTTCAATAGACTTCAAATGAGTATGGTATCAACTTCTTCCTCTTATAGAGATCCCATATAATAATAACATTCACTCAATCTTTCAAATCCACCCTTATGTAGCCATTTATGGGAATATATGTATAACACCAGAGTTTTGGGATTAAATTAGAGAACATAAGCTATTTTGACCTAAAATGGTTGAGAAAAATGTATACAAGATCATGATAATTCCAAAACACATCAGATATGATCAATGATTATAAAATATATATATCGATAATCATAGAACAGATATTGAGTTTGAGGATGGAAATAAATTATTTCTCCATATATCATTATAATAGTGAAGCATTATATTTTAGGATATGTTTTAGATACTTCCTATGTACATAATCCCATTTTTGACTCTCAATAGGATATGAATAGTGGCCTATAGACTAGTACTCCCTCCAACCATATCTCATTTACATGAGATATTCCACATATCCCTCTTGAGCATGTACATACCAGATCCCTTACATGTACTGAATTCATAGGTTGTTCATCCAAAAAATGACCCCTCTTATAAATATCATCATTTGATGATCATCTACTATAGAGAAAAAGTCATATGAATAAAAGAAAACTCACCCAGTCAAAGGACTATGGGGAATCAGTATGTATGAGGATGAAACATGAGAAAATGAGGAATCAATGAAGTATAAGTACCCTTATCTCTTTTCACATTTGTATGAAATATTAAAATTCATTGATGAAATTTTATATTGGGGAAGAAAATAACACCCCAAAATGTTTGATTACATATATGACATGAAACACCAAGCACAGACAAGCCATTAAATATCATTATCTCAATAATATAGTTATAACATAGTCTATTAATTCGATGTTATGAATAGAATTTTCCAAATTAAGAAATATATTAATTTTCTACTCAATTTAAATATACTGATCAATTCTTAGGATTTAAGCACTCAATATTTCGTAAAATCATTTTATTATTGAAAAAAACATTTCCATCGAAAATGATTTTTATTACTTATTATAAGAACATATTATAAATAATCTCAATAACTTTTAGAAATTATATTCTATAAAATTGATATTATTTTTTAATTCATAATTTCAAAATTATTAGAAGAAAATACATTTTTATTTTTCTAAATATATTTATTTCTCAGTGGATAGAGAAAGATAATGATTTTTATTAAAAAAAATTTCCATTTCAAGTATTTACAAAGTAAAAATCTATTTTTTTTACTTTTAAATTTAATTAGTTCCATTTTATTAAAAATAATTTAACTTTGTTGTATTGATAAATTTTAACATGAATTGGTCATAAAATGTTTTATTTCTTATATGTTCATTTTTTATAGAAAATCATTTTCTTCATGTTTTGCGTGTTTAATATTAAATTAAATTCTGAACATTATGTGCATTGAATACGATAAAATAGATACAATATTTGGAATAATGGTTTCTAAATTTGGTAAATAAGACCCTTTTATTTTTTTCATAATGAATTTTAAATGTATTGAATACGTATTTCCATAGTAAGGGAAAATTGTGTAATTGAGGTTAAAAATAATATGATAAGGACTAAAAAATTGCCATAATAGTTTCCTTAATAAAATTTTATGAGTCCGTATTATTCATAATATTCCCAGTTTCTAATATATAACTATTTTCTACCTTTTCGTTGTGATTCTGACATTTACATTATTTTATTTAATGAAAAGTAAAAATATTTATTCTCTTTTTTTTAATTAACTCTAATATTTTTAAATATTTATAAATAGATTATATATCCCTTTGTAAATAGTTATTATAATGATAAATAATTTTTTTAAATTTTAATTTATTTCTAATTTTTATTAATAAGATGATTATATTAAATGTTAATGAAACACCAATGAATTATTCAATCTTTTAATAGAAAAATAAATTCAACGATATTAAAAAAATAATGTAATATAATTTGAAATTTTTATTTTGTTCCATAAATTATACAGATAATTATAAAAGTTGGGTATTTGTGAAAATATTATATTTTAATTACATAGTTTTTGTTTTCTTTTAAAATATAATCTAAATGAATAATTCTGAATATTACTTTAATGTTATTGTATAAAAAAATAATATTTTATTTATTAATATAAAATTCAAAAAACATATTACCTTCAGCCAAATGATTTTTATATGAATTGAATTATCAAATATGTCCCATTTATTGGGAAAATGTCCATTTATAGTAACTATATTGACCTATAAATAGTGAAAGGTTCTTAGTCTTGGTAATTATCAAAAAGGGTAAATGATGGTTAAAAAATAGATAAGGGTAAAATACGAAGACAATCTTTCCAAAATTTTATTAAATTATAATATTTCAACCAATCCTAATACTATACATAAATTATTTTAGTTTTGAGAAATTTTTCTATAAAATTAATTTAAATTAATGTAATATTTTATATGATTTCAACATTTCCTATCTGAAGATTACAAACCTTACAAGGTTTAAGGTGTAAAGAAAAATAAGTTGTCTGAAGATTCATTATATTCATTAACCAAAGGTTTTAATTTAATTTATACATATAACGCATTCAAATATTCTTTTATATTGATGGAATATTAAAAAAATTAAATTCCACACACTAATATATAATCATGTTAAATTTATCACATGTATCCATTTCCTCTTCCATTAAATGGGAAACAAAATCGTTATTCGTTTGTACGGAGGACATTCACTTTGAGAACTTATATAATTCATTTTTCAACACTAACTGTCATTAATGGTTGTAATCGTGGATTTAATATACAGCTATATATATTATTTATGTTAATATTATCTTTCTTGAATAGTTATTTGTTATATAACTTTATTTTGTTCTATCCATTAAAAATGGAAGCATCATTAATGAGTATATATGACCTATAATCTCCACGATTGGTTTCATTCATTTTTATCTATTAAGTTTATGAATCACATGATATATAAATAATAAATATTTATAATATTAATATAACGGTTAATATTCTTGAGATTGTGGAACTATTATCTATTTATAAAGACTTAGGTAGCCTAACCAAAACATATATGAGGAACGATACAATTGTCACCCAAAATATGGATTTTAATAATAAATTATTGATTACTGGATAGTAAGATATCTTAATAAAATCATATATGGTATGATATATAAATTTATGGTCTCTAAATAAATTTATAATAAATATATATTTATTATTTTGTAATTTATAGCATTTATAAATAAATACAAGACTTAAGGTAAGGGATCTCTCTAAACAACTCCTTTTAATTACATTATAACCATTCTCTCTATGGCACACCTCTTGTATCTCCTTCATTACATAGAATAATTATATATTAAATATATTCTTGTCTGAAATATATAACTACATTATTATCCATTCCTTTTATAGGAAAATAACTTTCATAAGGATGTTTATCAATTTCATTCTTTATGAAATCTCATTTTGGTGTGATCATTAGAAAGACTATGAATCCCATTTCATCACATGGATAATTTTTTCTCTTATGAATTTTGATTTATTTCCAATTTATTCCACACATTTTCATATACATTTTATAGTGGATGATCCCAGATAATGATCCAATGCATTGGGTAATATTTTTGTCTCATGAGATGGTATGTATGATATTTTCGAGTAAAATAAATCAACGATGGGTCATTGTTCACCACATGTTATTTCATGGATGTTTTCATGGAATTATTAATATAACGTAATATGTGTTTATTTTAAATTTTGTATGTTTTCATGATGTAATTATACGATTTTCGTTGTGTAAAACTCCCAAGATATTATTCATGATCTTACCCTTTTATTATATCATTTAGTTAATTAGGGTCACGTTTATTTCCTTACCGGGATTTATAGATCACCCCATTATTTTATGTATTAAATTAGTTGTGTGATACAGTTATAAGAGATAAAATTTATATTAGATCTTATTATCTGGATAAAAAATTGATATTTTATTTCACATTGGGGGTTTATCTAACTAGTCTTTCATATATACTAGGCATTTCCGTCCTTGTTTTTTATTTAATGGATATTTTCTATAAAAATGTAATAATTGGTGTAAAAATACTTGGGTCACTATAATTATATTGTAATATATTTATATATAACTTAAATATCATATTATTTAATTTTTATCCAAATTCATTACTAATAATAACAATTGGTGGTGAAATATGAAACACATCGTCTCATGAGGCAACTGTTTTTACATACACATCCCCAATTTTTTAATTTTTTATTATAAAGATACAAAAATGAAAAATTATTATGTTATAAACATAATAAAATTATCATATAAGTGAGATATTGAAGAAATTATATTAAAATATTTAATGTGTGTTTGAAGGAGGAAAATAAGAAACAAAAAATAAATCACTCTACTAATAACTATACCTTTTCATGAGACAACCTCCTTAATATTTAAAAAAAATCCTACAATGATTATTTTATGATCAATCCAAGGAATCTAAAAAAACTGGGGGGGTTGATCATAAGTAATTTGGTTTGGGATTTTCTTAGATAATATGCTCTTCATGTGTGGATGAAATAAAAGAAGGGGTCTCCTTTTATAAGTGGTGGATATGACATACTTAAAAAAATTTCTAGTATTTTAAAATATTTCAATTACATAATCATGTGAAATGGGACAAAAATGAACCATTTTTTATTACTTGATGATAGATGGTTAAAATATGACAATAAAATAATATTAAGATAACTTCTAAAGTCATTTTAATCTTTATCAACATGGTTTTAACCGTTCTAACCCGTTTTTACTCTTTCTAACTGATTTTTCTTACCAATGTTTCTATTCATAATGATCCAAAAATAATGCGCTCATATTATAAAATTTGGAAATTAAAATTTGAAATTTGGAAATTATTGTAATAAAATTTTATTCTATAATTTTTAGAAATACCTTTTAAAATAAACCCACAACATGAAAATAAAAATAGTTATCTCGAGAAAATAATTTTTAGGCATGAAACTAATCTTAAACCAAATTAAATTATAATATTTATTATAGTGTAATTTTGTATATTATTTTTTAATAATAGTAAAAAAAATTAAAATCTAAAACCAAAAAAATATAATGCAACCTTTTATATGCATGAATGAAGAAGATAGTTTTCTTAAAAATTATAATTTTTTAATTTCCAACCAATAATTAACTATTACACTAAATTAAAAAAATCACACTCAGATATATTTTAATAGATAATATAAAGACTGATATTAATTTTTTAAGATTAAAAATTTAGAAATTAGAAAATAATATTGTGAATAAAAGCATTTAATACATGTGAACAAATTTTGTAAAAATAAAACAATTTTCTTTTTCATTGATAAATAACATATTATTATTAAACTATATTTTACTCTATATAATGTAAATCATGGATACTAATTAGGAATGAAATTGATCTATAATATAAACATCCTGTATTGTTATAATATATTTCTTTGGTATATTTTATGTAGTTTGGTGTTATATGATCAGAGATGTTCTTTATCACTGATTATCTTATTTGAATAATTGACTTCATTTCTATAGAAAATAAACCATATGGTTCATTCCATATTCCTTGTAATTAAATATTTCAAAATTATATTTTGGATTTCTTCCAAAACACATTACAAATCTAACAACATCCATTAAGTATAAATATTTTTGAATCATCATAACTTTTTGAAAAAATATTATCTCGATTTATATTTTGGAAGTAATGAATGAGTGTGAAAATGATTTTATTTTTGGGTTTTAGATTCATCAATTCATCCATTATTATATAGAATTATGGAAATATTTCACCATATATTTCCTCGCCCATATTTGACCTAATTTTGAGTATAAACTCAAATACTTATTAAAAATAGACATACAAGAATATTTATGTATTGTTTTAAGTTGATTTAATGTTAATTTTATCTTTTCAACATTAGAGGATTACATAATAGCTTCAACAGATTTTTCGAATTATCATTTTATGTTCATCATGTCATTAAAAGGTTCATGAAATGTAGACTATTTCTTAGAAAAAATTTCTGCTTTCTGAGAAGATATTCCTACCGTATCCATCATTTTCTTTTCATATTCAACATCTTTTATTTTAAATTATTTTTTTCATTATTTATTTTACATATTTCATGAAAAAAATAATATTTTATTCAGTAATATTATAATTTTGATTTCCCATTGAATTATTTCCATTCAAGAGGGTGGTATTTGTCTAAATACATGACTCTAAATTATCTTTCACTATGAGTTCTGTCAATATTAGCTTAGAAAAATCATATACATTCTTGATTTATTATTAGGACTTCAAATATATTACATGAAATGGAAAAGATTTAGACTCAATTAATCTTCTGTTTAACTATAATATGATATCTGAAATTCTTTCTCTTTGATCATTATATTTTTCCTCTTGCATTTAAATAATTTCATATTTCTTCCACAATAATTGGATGATAATTTTGATATTGTTTCATTTTTATTTCTTGGATGTTTATTATCATATTATTCAAATTAATAACCTATACCTATCTAATTTGTATATTTTATTAAAAAAATATGAAATTACAATACAATTTTAATATATTTATGGAAGTTTTCATTTATCCACACACATTTCTTTCTTTTAATGAAATAATATTAATGATTCATTGATAATATATGTACTTTTATTTATTATCAAATTCACTTGTATTTTCAACATCATAATTATTTTTTATTTTGATCTTCCTCATGGAATAAAAATATATTTCATATTGAATCTTCCATTAAATATATTTCATCTATCTCATTTCATATCAAATAAGGGAATTTCATAATTCATAAATTAATTGATCCTCTAAATATTATAGACTTCAAATTTTGTTATCAAAAATTTTATAAAATTTTATTATAAGATACCTGATTATTTTGGAGTCTTATATATTTGTTCACCATCTAAAAAATAAAGAAAACAATTTTATTTAATCCTATGAAGTAATCATAGGTGGTTTCATATATATCCATAATTATATCTTCAAATCAACTTCTTCAGGTTGGAAAATTTTCTTCCTTGACATTCTCATATCCTTTATAAATGATTTATAATTTATAAAAAATTTCATTTGTAGTTTACATTCCCATAACCTGTTTTTAAGAATAATATGAAATAGATAAAATAAATACATTTATAGATTTTCGATCAACCACCGTTTTATTTTATTGGTAAATGACAATAGAGAATCCATTTTACTATTTAGAAACCCCATTAAACCCACATCTCTAACTTATAGTCCAAGAGAAAATATATAGTGTGACATATAATTATTTTCCCTATGATAGTTCTTTCCATAAAATATAGGAACACCCCTTATATTTATTATAGTTTCTATTTTCCATAATTAGTAATTTATTGGATCTTATAGAGGAAGTATACAATGATTCATGTTGAAGTGCCTAGAAATGTGATTCCCCATGTGGAAGTGGTGAATGAATAATTTTAGATTTTGTTTTATTATTTTTATCTTTTAAGTAAATATATGTGACCTATCCGGATCAATACTAGTGAATTGTTAAGATAGAACCACAAAAAAGATACAAAAAAATAAATACAAGGAAGATTGTATTTTTATTATTCTCATTTAATTATTAAAATGCATTATTATTATCAGGATTGGTTATTCTCCTCAACCAATGATTCTTAATTATAATTATAATGGATAAAAAATATTTATATATGTTTATAAAATCACACTATGCATTTGTAAAATCACAATCAACTCCATATCATCTCATTATAGATATAATAAGTTAAAATATAATCTTTATGAAATATTAAGTCTATTGGTTACTTATACAATAGTTTAATTAGATATAATTCATTTAGTATTCATGATTTATCATGAACTTATTATTTACTTCATGTAGATTACAATGTTGATATGTTTATCATAAAATATGTTATGTTCAATATCTTCTTAATATATATAATTTCATATAATAATTGTTTCCCAATATATTTTCTTCTTAATTTTTTTTTTACTTTAAACAACCCCTCATTACCTCTCATCAATAGTTATATATATTTGGGAAAACAAAAATTCAAGAATTAACATAATTTAGTAATATCAATTTATAGATCATTATTCAATAGGATCCTTTAAACTGAATCATAAAACGTTGTCCCCCACATTTAATCACATGGTTGCTTTTGACTTAATTCCCTAGTATATCATAATATAATCATTAAAATAAAAGTATACCTCAAAATATTTCATCAAGTACCATTTTTTATATCATATGAACTAATTTGGAATAAAATTATTGATTAATTATTCACTATCAATAATTGTTGGAAATAATTTGAAAAAAAAATTAAGAATTCTATAAATACCCATTAATGATCTCTTTACAACCTAGAAAATGTTAAACTTTAATTCTCATCATTAACAAGCACATCAAAGTATAATAAATCCATTAATGAAAAAAATAGATAATGATAACATATCTTAAATCATATGATTCTAAATATTTTATCGGATCACTTCATAATGAGTTATATGTGAATTTATGTACTTAATAAAAACCTAGAACATTAAAAATAAATTTCTAGAAAGGTTACAAAGACTCTCCCACATAAAATATTCAGTTCTTGTTCATATCAGCTTCATGTAGTAGATATCATGATTGAATCTGGTCATTAAAATATTAAACCCATAATAACATCATTATACTTGAATCACAAATACCTTTTTATGTTTATGATTCATAGAATGTTATTGATGACTTAAAGAATCAACTAATTAGATTCCAACTATTCATAATATTAAATTCATAAAATATAAAATAATTGTCTACGTTTGGGAACTATTTTTGTCCAAATTAATCTTATATAGATCTTAGGAAACCTATGTGACCATCAGATGAACCTTATATTTCTCCCTATGAATACAAAATTCTCATGTATTTCCATTTTTTCATGTATTAACTCAATGTTTTTATTAATAACCCTATTCTATGTTGAGAGAACACTACATTATTTTTGGTGAAAACAACATTACAGTGGGTTAACCGTATATTTCACAATATGAACCATGTTTTATAGGGAATTACAACAATATATATCTACCTAAAAATTATAGACACTACAAAGTAATCACATAATCCTTTCAAACCAACTCAAAAACTTCTCAATAACTTTATTTCAACTCAGAAACACTTTAATAACTTTGTTGAAAACATATCAAAAATATCTACAAGTATTCAAAAAATTAGAAAATCAGTAAAGATATTTCATAATGATCTTATGAATGGGAGATATTTTTTGGTTTAAATATTTATACATAGGCATAATTTTTATTTTCCTTACTATATACATAGAAAATGTTGTTATATTTATAGGTCTATTAAAGGACATTCTTAATATATTTAAATCTCTCTAAATAGAAATTTTTTTATGTTCAAAACTCTATAAATAGAAATTTTCTATTATGTTCAAAACACTGAGTATAGAAATTATTACTATGTTTGCAACTTTATTCATGGTTGAGATTAAAAATAACAGTTTCCACAATGTTATGATTCCCTATTCTTATACTCATTACACATTTATAGATTATTCCATAAACCCGTTTTATTCCAAATGGATCATGGTTATTTCCCTAGGTTAATACATTATTATGTCATAATATATATATTTTAGCTTGTATATAATTAAAGGTTCATGCATCTAGGTTACCATGCCATGATATTTTTATGATTTATTTCTTCCATGATAATGTTATTGACTAATGATTATGGTATTGTGTTTCTATAATCCAATGAATTATCTCTTCTATTATTCTCAAATAAAGATATCAAAATTAATAAAATATGATCTATGTTTTATTGGCCATTATTTTCTTATGTAATGTTCATGTATGTGTACTATACACTCTTAAACACAAATCTATCATATACACACTTATTATCTTTTATTGTCATCTTTTATGTTTTCCCATACTAAGTGTTTAATCTCTCCCCAATATTATAATTCAATTCCACATGAATTAAAGAGGGGTGTTATATGTGACATGTCTATAAGCATAGCATGTGTTGAGAATTTTATGGGGAATGTTGAAGAAATATTTTTAAATAAAAATATCACATAGAAAATCACTAAAAAACAATCATATAGGTTATAGGGTGTGATATTTTATGATATGTAATTAATTTTCCATAAACTTAATGTAATATAGATGAATTTAATTCTTGGTTCACATCTACTAGTATAAAATATAGTGTATAGTTAATTTAAAAATACTTCTAGATATGGGTGTACATATTCAGGGTGCCTTTGTTGATATCAAAGTGGGGTTTAGTTACTTATAGGGATTATGATATGAATATTAACAGATAGAACCTAAAAATCCTACGATGAACAAATAGTGATGTAGGATGAACCAAAAAATTCATTAGTTGAAAAGAAGTTATACTAATATTTGATATATTATGATTTATTTTCATTATCAAATGATTTATTATATTGATTATTTATCAGTATGAATCATATTTACCATCATATTGTATTCACTGGATTAACCTAGATGAAGCATTGTAAAAAAATAAATTGATAGACAATATAATGATTATCCCAATGAGAAAAAAATAGAAGATGAGTTGGATTTGATGTTATTTCTGATATGCACACCCATATACCTTGAGTAATTATTTAAAAATTGAACCTATCCAAACTAAAAAAAATTAAATTTTTAAAAAATATTGTTTTTTGGAGTTTCAGATAATAATGAACATAGAGGAATGAATATTGAACTTATCATGTGTCAAAAATGATTGAATAACCCCCTATTGATGTTTTCTAATGAAATTAAAGGTCCTTTATGTGTAGAAATTGCGGTTACCTAGCATCTAACTACTAAGATAAAATGATACATTTGGAGAACATAATAAAATAAAATAAATATTTTCCTATGTTACCAATAAAAATTTAATGTTTTAAATATAATTAATTTTTTTTATTCTAACCAATACACCAATAAATTTTTTAATAATGAAAATAAATGAAAATTACCTCATTCCCCAAAGTAGAAAAGGAAGTACCTATGAATTGACTACCACAAAATGGATCATGATAATTAAGTGGTGTCAGAGAAACTAATACTGCTTTCCAGATATGATGATATCTTTTATTATTATAGTTCTTTGTATTATTTCATATAATACATGTATTTTTTGAATTTTGATTAACCATGTAACATATGGGATATTTAATTATAATTGGAAACACTAGTACATGCGAAGAATGTATCCTCAGAATATAACACATCTTCTAACAAGGCTTATGGGAAGATACTTCCTATAGAAGTAGTTCATCGTTAATTGGTTGAATTTGAGTTGATATTAGAAATGACATGGATCTCTTTACATTGGCCTATTATCAATTAAATGGATATTTAAATCTCAATTCATATCCAAAATCAACCCTATATCAATTATTGATTCATGTAAGATGATGAACTCTATTTGGAAAAAAAATTCCACAATATGTCTTTCGATAAACAAAAATACATTAAAATGTGTTAGGGGAAGATATTAATATTGAATACATGCCGAATGAGTATGTTAATATAAATTAATTGGAATATTTTTTAAATTCATATGATATTTGATACTAATATTATTTATAGTAACAACATTGGTTTTAGTTTATTTTTATAAAAATAATGAAGAACTCATCATTGAATACATTATAAAAAAAACCACTATCTGGTAGTTAATTTTATCAATTATTTATCAATTGAAAAATCTATGGACATGAATAAGTATATGGCATTCCTACTTTGATTACGAAAATTTAAACATGGAAATCTATCACTTGGATACTAAAGCAGATAAAAATTGTACAATTATCTATACATTAGGACAAATTAAAGGTATTCATTGGGAAATTCATTCATGAGAATTTAATCATTATGTCATCTAATAAAACATATTAGGCACTAATCACTAAGATAATTTAAAATGTCAATATTATTCTATGATGAAGTGAAAAACTATTTTCTTATACTTAACATAACAAAGTAATATTTATATATAATTAAAAATTATATGTTGAGTCATGTACAACTTATGGATATCTTTATCAATATTCCATACTAATAGATATATAATATTTAGAGGATGAAATTTGTTTATAGTGGATTTAATAGTTCTAGTTTTAAAAAATTATTTTTCTGGGAAACTACTTCCATATCTTTCATAAATATAATACTATATTATTTCAAAATAATTAAACATAAGTATAAAATTAGAAATATAATATATGAATAAATATGCCAATGCATTATTTCTTTATAATTAATGATTAGATCAAAGGTACATGAAACCATTTATTACAAACCATGTTTCATTACATAGCATAGATGAATACATACCTTAAATGTGTACAAATTAAAATTGGATATTAACTAGAAAATAATGTTATCTTCACATTTAAGAAATCTCTTTGATCATATTCAACCTTGAGAATCATTATTAATACAACTAAAACTACATTGTCAAAAAACATCATGAATTTAGAAAGCATATTGAAACCCCCTAATGGGAAATTAAGGGAATGAGATATGTGAATTTTGAATTTATAATGGAATGAATTTATCTCTTGTAATGGGGGTAATATAAGAATTATATATCTATTTAATGGGTTATATAGTCATTTCCTATAATACTGATAAACATGATATAAATTCTGAATTACTGATATAAAGTATATATATATAAATGTTATTTAGATATCAAAAATATAAATTTTCATTAAAATAATTTATTTGATATAAAATAAATGATTTTTTAAAATAATTTAATGGAATTATTCTTTTATGAAAGAACCTCTTATTTTAATGAATTTTTTAATAAAATAATCCATTTATTAAATTTCCACATTAAAATATTGATATTAAAGTCAAGTGTTTATAAAATTCAAGGAATAATTAATAAAATAAATTAACAATAAATAAGTAAAATTGTAACTCTATGTATTATTAATTTCTTTATTCGTGGATAAACAAAAATAATTTAATTAAAAACATTATTTTTACTATATATATTTTTATTTAAAAGATAAATTTATCAAATCTGACGTATGGAACATAATGAAATGTATAATTTATATATATATATATATATATATATAATAACCTAACTTTCATTAAATATTTATTAAATTGTAATGAAATTTATTTTATTCATATAATTCCTAAAAATTCATTTTGTGAATTTTTTTCCATTGTGCGCTCATATACTAAAATTAATTATTACCACAATTAGAAATTGAGTACAAAAAATTGTATTTCATATTTGAAACCATCTTATATGTATTAAATAATATTCATATTTTTATTTTTACAATAATAAATTTTATCGACGTAAATAATACTCACCATGATAAAGGTAAATCAGTTATTTTTCTACAAAATTGAATTTCTATGTATAGTGTATTTTTAAATTTATAAATTAAATTGGTAAATTTTGAATGATGATTGTAATAAAATATCGTTTTTATAAATTATTATACCTAATTTAATTATTAATTAATTTTAAATATTATTAAGAACACTTAATTAATAAATAATCATTTTTCTATAAAATAGTATATAGATATATATATATTATTCATTCATGTAAAGGGGGAATTTATCAAAAAAGGAAATTTAATTGTTTTAAATGGATTAAAAATTTGTATAAATCAATTCAAAATTATGTAAGAGGTGATATATTATATTTTTAGTAAAATAATAGCCATGGAAAATAATTAAACAAGTTAAAAAGGTTTTAAAAGAGGTAATTTATCATGGATTTAATTTTGTTTATTAAAATATAAATTTTAAAATATATAAGGCCTTTTTAGGTGGGATATTCTTTATCACAATTAATAGCAACATTTTCTTACCTAAAAACTATGTGATTCCATCATTATAATTAACTAAACATATGTTTCTAAAGAGATGTCCCTAAATTTCATATATAATGGATCTCCCCTATGACCCTTATAATCCAAAAAAATTATATTTCATCCTTATAATATAAAATATGTACTCCTCCAATATCCCTTAACACTTTTGATAGAATCTAATATCAAGATGATGATATAATTCCATCAAGACCAAGAATGAATGCAAGAGAAGATATGATTTTTTTATTAATGTTCTCTTATCCTTATATCTAATATATATTATTATTATACCTCTTAAAATTGTTGATTTATTAAACTAATAACTTTTAAATGAGATCATTATTCTTATATATTATTGATATTATAACTAAATAATTTCATAAATCATCCATTCATTGTGTATTGTTCTTGTTTATGTCAATTAAAACAACTATACGGATGAGTGTATTAATTTTTATCATTGTTGGTTGTATAAGAATAATTAATGGTAATATATTATTTTAATATTGGCGTATTGAGTTTTTTATATTTTTAATATTAATATTTGAATAACTAGTAATATAATAATCTATGATTGTCATCAATTTCCCAAAAATTTACATTGGGATTTAATCATGAAGAGTTGTATGTGGAGTACCTATAAAATGAACATGAAACTATATAATTAATTATATTAATTATTTTAATGTTACCATTAATATTAAAAAGATTATAAAAACATGAATACATAATTTTGAGCAAAACCATGATATAAAAATAGACCAAGAATGTTTTAAACTACTAATTATCGATATTCAATATTAACAGAGTACAAGTATTAATTATGTAATTAATGAAAAATATAAAAAAAATAATTTTTTTGAATGTGATTGTATTATTAGAGTATAAAATTAATATGTATTAATTTTTTATAATATATGTTAGGTCACTTCTGATCAAGAATGAATCGTTGGTAAAAGTCTTTTCCTATAATTTTTTTTTCAGTTAGATATGCTCTATATCCACAACCTGCATTTTTTCATGGGAGTATATACTACCCTAAGAATTTAACAAAATATATATTTCATGAAATGAATGGGATTTTAATATCCATAAAATTTCATTGTTTCAATGGAGTATGATAAAAGAGTTATCAAATTAGAAATGGTTTATCTACTAATCTCATTTCCTAATAATGATTACATATAAATAAATAAACATTTGGGTAATTTGTATTTTATTTATATTTAAAAACATAAAAATTTTATTATATAATTATTATTTTGTATTTTACATGTATTCTTACCATTTATTCTCCCATTTGTTTACAAATCATCAAAATGGTTTCTTGTAAACGGGAACACCTTATCTATTCTTTTCGGTTCTAAATATTACTTCCCCATGTCCTTAATATTTAAATTGATTTACGGTTTTCTTTTTAAAAAATTTAATTATTGATTAAGGTTATTTTATATTTCCTTTTACATTCATTAAAATTTTTAATGTTATATTGTTTCTTTTTTATAACGCTCATTTCAAATGAATTTTTAATTTCCATACAAAATAATAGAATATTTTATATTGTTTTAACATATTCAACCTGAAATTATGTTACCTATTTTATATCAAATTTTATTAATTAATAATCCTTTATCTAATTTTCTAGTTTTACAAAATTATGTTTTATTCCTCTTGTTTATAAATATTTCTCCTTTTAAAATACATTTTTTAGAAAATAATGGATATTTATTCTATATTAATCAATGAAATTATTTAAGTCACTTATATATTGTTTTTTATTAATGTAAATATATTTTAATTATTTTTATGCTATAATTGGGATATATTATAATGTTACCATTAACATTACCCATTTGGATGGTTTTGGATATTTTTTTATGAAAAAATTATTATACCCATTTTATATCTTATGTAAATTAAGGTATTATGGAATTTTGAATGTTTTTTGGTTCTAGTTTCATATATATATGTTTGGATTATCATCATGTTGTGTGTGGTTTGTTGAGGGAATTTTTTTTATGAATTTTACATTCATTTAGTATTAGAAATCAATAAATCTTTATTAAATACTTGTTTACTAGATTTTCTTATCCAAAATAATTTAAGATTTTTTATAATAAAAATATAAATTTTTCCTTCATTAGAATATTATTTAATGTATGTCGCAAATAAATATACACATATTCGTTACGACTAATTTGATGAGTATTATTATGATAAAAATATTTTTCATCATTACCAAACTCGATATAATATTTTTGTCATGTCTTTCATACTGAAAAAATATTTGTAATAAATATGATTCCTTTAAAGATAAAAATTGTATTGATACAAATAAATTTATATCATAATAACAATTTATAATAATTCCATAAGAATATGTCCATTTTCATTACTAGAAAAATAATGTCTAAAAAATGAACACTTTTTACACTACAATGGTGTAAAACGAAAAATGGCATCGGGCTTTTTATTGTTTTCTGGTTATTAATGTTATATGTCCATGTCACTATGACAATATTTGAGGAAATAGGTCCATTGTAGTTTCAAGATGACCATTAGAGATTCACCAATAAATACAAGTTCAGAAAAAGTATTGGAGCTCATTATGGATGATCGATTTCATTTTATATGTCATCAATAGCAAGATCTTTGAAGCCTACAAACATGAACTTATTGTTCTATGTCCTTAAAATATTCTTATTTTTTTAATTTTTAATCATAATGGTAGATTGTGTGATTACAATTGGGGGATAATGTTGAGATGAAGAATCAGATATGGTAAATTGTGTTCTTCAGTGATAGAATAACCATGAAAAGTCATCCTATATAGGGATACCATGGATAGGTGGATGGAGAAAATCTGATCGTAATTTTGAGGGAACATGTGGATAGTGGGATAGAACAATATTCATATCAAGGGATTTATTCGGTATTTTAAATATAGAAATTCATGTATGTTTAAAATATAGGAACCGTTATCGTATATTATTAGACACCTGTCTCATTGGGTTAAATTAATTCATCTACATTTACATGTTTCTTAAAAGTCATTTTTTAACTATGCATGTATTAGACTGTGATTCCTTTTATATTCATCAGTCTATTTTTATTATGTTTATCGAATTGAATATTGATTACAATACTTTTTTATTAATCTGATAAAGCATAACTACTAAGATTACATTATTTTTGTACTTTGTTTGAATTTAATATTCTATGAATACAATATTACTCTGATTATGATTCAATATGATTTTAAGGAACAATAAAATCTTTTTTACAACCTATGTATATAACTAATAGAGAAATCAGTCTGATTACATTAATCTTATAATCTTACCTAAGGTACAGGTCCAGAAAATATTAAATACAATGTAGTTTTGTGAATATGATTTTTTTAACTTTGTTAAAGTAAATTTCATCTATGGTTAAGAAAATAATATTTATATACATAAAATTCACCCCCCACTCTTCTATTATGTCGTCTTTTATGTACCTAATGATCCAAAAAATAGTATATGAGAATGTTATTTATATATAAGAAGTAATTCTAACTGATTTCTATAAACATATTCATGTTTTATTAATATTTTGTATATAAAAATATGTGTTATAAACATTCATTACACAAACATTTCTTTTATGGAAAAATTATTTATGAATTTTTTATTATGATGGTAGGAATGAATATCGATTCAATATTATTTCCGAGGAGGGACCCTGTCGAGGATTTCTAGTGCCAATACTATTGTACTCTTACCCAAAACCAGATGAAACACATCCATCATGCAATTAATACTGGAGATCTTGTGAAATTTCTCATACCAAATTATGGTTTGTATAATCAATAACAGATTGTCCAAACACATCCCATTGGGGGTCCTTATGGAACAACACAGATTTGTGAATGGGTGGTCAAAACATGGTGTAATTACACTAGCACAAGAGATGATTAAAGACATCAACCCTAAGACTCACAGTTCCAAAAAATATATAAAGTTGGATATGAGAAAATATTACGATCTCAATGATTGGGGCTCATCATCAAGGTGTTGGTAGGTATGGGCCTCTCAACCTGAAATTCTAACCTATTTCTTTTATGTTTCAGTTCCTCATGGATTGCAGTATCATTCATGGGGAATTTATTTGTCTTTTTCAAGGCTGCTTGTCGTTTAAGGAAAAGAGATCCTATTTCTCCAAGAATCTTTATCCTCTCATAAGATATCCTTAGTTTCCTGCTTAACATGAGAATTAATAGAGGAGAAATTATTCCCTACCTAAGGACTATGAGATCACAATCTATATCACACATAATGTTTGTAGAGGATACCCTCATATTTATTAATTCAGGAAGGAGTTCGGTCAGAGATTTGTACATGGTGGTTGGTGAATACTTCCACTGGAGTGTCCAGGTCATTAACAAAGGGAGGAGCAACATAAACATATTGAACTAATGTATGCCCATCCAGATCTCTACAGTCCATAAACTCCATGACATTCATCGCGGGTTCATTCCTATAGCGTACTTGGGGGCTCTCATATCTCATGGAATACTTCACATTAGTTATTTTTATTTTCTCATCAGCAAGATTACAAACATAATTCTCAACTGGAAAAACCATTTTCCCTCTTTTGGTGGCCGCATAGCCCTCATTAACATCATGGTTCTAGCCACTCTTGTACATTTCGTGTCTTATTTTTTAAACTCCAAAAGGTGTCATCAGTAGCGTCGATAATATATTTTCTATGTTCATTTGGGACCCCAAATTAGAATTCAAACGCCGATGGGATTTCTGGAGGAGAGTGGAATGTTAAACTAGGGAGGATAGCATCAACATGCATAGAATAGAAGACAATCTCTTTTACATGCATTCAATTCTGGTATGGTAAGTCCTAGGTAAATGTAGTCATTGGAGGAAAACCATGAAAAACTCTCTAAATTGGAATCGAAATAGAATAGAGGGGCACGACTCTCTGTTTCGGTCTATCATCACAACCCTTATATCTGGTCTTCAACAGCACACACGATGTAATTTCTGGATGGGAGAGATATCCATTTGGTATCATAATTGTGTGGGGTAGGCTATTAGCTATCCTAGTTTCCCTACTGCCAAAATTTTGTTTCATGAATCCATTCATTATCTGGAGTTTATCAAGGCTGTGATGGGTGATAATCAGTAATACCTCTTCAACTTCATCGAATTGTCCACTAATCTTGACATTTGTGCATTTACCCCCTCTCCCATAGGTTCCTTTACTTATAAGGACTTTTTCCACACCCATGAATTGAAGGAGGGTTTTAATGTCTGGAACAAAGTCCTATTGAACAAATAAATCCCTCTGAATACAACTTCCTATCCTGGAGGATTAGAAACAAATCGGTCCCAACTGATAAAAAAATTTAATGATGTGGGATTCTGATGGTGTCATGTTGTTCATACTATATAAATAAAAAATAGGAGATTTCATACCATATCTATTTCATGGAAGACAAGGCGTATGCAGTTTGGGGTGCTATTGGGGGTTTACTTCTTTTATGGACCCCAACATGGAGGACCTCGACTTCATGGAATGGTGGTTTCTTGGCGTGAGAGCCAGGGGTACAGAGAAGCTGGAATGAACCATGATCTTGAATGCAAGATGCTAGTGTATTTGTAAGGCCTTGAATATGGTGGGACATGAGGGAAATATCTAATCTGGAATAGTCATTTTCACCATGAGAAAAACCTTCTTCTCAACATGGAAAGGATGAACATTAACTGGGAGGAGGCTCCCTCCCTAGGGTGCCTTCAATGGAGTTCCTCCCTCCTTAATCCCAATGCCAACAACAACAGAGGCCAAATGGAAAGATGGAACCCCCTTGTAGGGACTAAAACATAATATCAACGGGTCGTGTAGCACGAGGGTGATCTGTGAAGGTGGGTTTGTTCGTGACTCACATGGATCGATTTTCTTGGATTTCTCTACTTAGATGGTCCATGGATCCTCTCTTCTATCCAAGGAAAAATCAATGTACCTTGTTTTATGTTCATGTATATGGAATCACATTCTCATAGAAGAGGTGGAAACTAATTCAAAGATACTCCCGGATGAATTGAATGGACATTACCAACCATCTTAATCTATCACCTTCATTACAAGGAAGTGTATATGGATTCTCAAAAACACCATCAAAGTGTTACACTCATGGCGAGTGGTGAACCATGTGGTAGACTTCCTAGCATCTATCGATGTTTCCAATCCAGATCCATTATGCATCCATTATGTGTACTCATTGAAACTGAGGGCGTGAACATGGTTAAATGGGATATCCTTGGCCTCCATTACTTCCGACCTCCTTAGGCTCACTTTTTGATTGATTCTATTGGATAATAAACATATATATGATGATTATGATGATGAATCCGAATAGACCTCCAATATTTGATGGGAAATATTATGAATATTAGAGAGATCATATGAAGAAACATGATATAAACACTAGTGTTGATAATTTCATTGTGCTCTCTGCAGATTGAAAAATACCTGAAGAAAATTAATAATTTAAAAAATAGAGAAAGACATGAATATAAACTAAATTATAGAGTAAAAATAACATAATTTGTTAAATGACTAGGAGTATATACAATAATATTTTATTATGTTGGGAAGCTAATAGTATTTGGAATAAATATGGAGTTACTCATTTTGGGGAATCCAAATTTTTTAATCTTGGGGAGACATTATCCTGGATGAATATCATGATTTTTAATTTATATTGGGATAATCAGTAAATAAAATTCATCAATTATTTATTACAATTATCGAAATATTACAATCTATAGGTGAGAATGTTTTAGATGATAAAATTATTACTAAAAATATTATATTTATTATTCCTAGTGAATGTGAATCAAGGAGAAATTATATAAATGGAATAATTAATTTAAAAAACCTTATATTAAACTATTTATTCAGAACCCTCTTTAAATATTAATATAGATTAAAAAGGGAAAATGAGATAGGGAAATAAATAAATTCTGGAGTTTATTTAAATGAAAAAAAAGAAATCCTAACAAAGATAATAATCCTAATAAAGTTGTTTAGTCTATAAGGAAGAAGATATTTACGATTGAAACTAATTTTAGTGACTCTAAAAAATATGATAATAAAATTTTGAATATTTCATGGAGAATGAAAAATATGGTGGGTAAAAAATAATTTTGAATATTGTTATAATTAAATTAACATGGATATAAAAGATATGAAATATACTAAATTTACATGTTACAAATGAGAAAGGGTTGGACACCTTAGACTATATGTTCCCATGATTAAGAACTATGAGAAAAAGGAAAAAACTCTTAATGATACTAGAAATAGTTTTATAAATCCAATAGGAAGAAATTATAATAGATATTGATTCTTGGAGAACTAGAGGAGGTGATTATTCACATAGTTCTTCTGAAAATTAATTTTAAAATAAGTGTATCATTGGACTTTTATACATGTTACCTACTATAAATATTATCTTCATGGATATGGTATGAAAAATTGAAAACTATACAATTTATCTATAAATTATAATTATCTAGAGTCTAATCCTGAAAAATAACATACATCTTCCGATGAACAATCATACTCAGGAAAGGAATATAATACATTACCTTCCAGTGAATAATTTTATTTGTTTGCAAAACTTTTAGAAAATTAAAACTGTAAAATTTTAAAAAACATGATAACACTAAGAAAAATATTGATAAGGATGACACATGATTTAATGTTTAAAAAATCAAGTATCAAATCATTCAAAAGATATTGATAAGGTTTTTATTAGTGTTTCTATTACAAAATATATATCAAAAGATATTTTTGAGAAAACTATTTCAGAATAAAAACATTATTCTAAAATTTATACTATTGAGGATAAGGACTGAGTTATCGAAATAAATTGTGATATTTAATCTATAAAGAAACTATTATCAATTTTTACTATTAGTAATGAAAATTTTGATAAGTTTTAATAAAAAAATCTCCGTCGTAGTAATAGTTCTCAAATTGTTTTTTCTTTTTAAGAAACATTTTTTAATAACAACTACTTTATTCCTAAATTTTCCCCATTTTTCAAAAAATGTCAAAGTGGAGGTTACTAGAATGAAAATTTTCTATCTGTATTAAAAAATATCTCTTTGGTTTCATAAATCATAATTTTTAAAGGAAGAAATATTTATGAAAAATAAATTAGGACAAATGTGGATACATATGATTTCATTTTTAACAAAACCAAACCCAAGAAGGTTTTGGTTTTGAAAACCTAACTAGAATTTTTTTAGGAAAGAAATAATAATACCAACAACTAGAATATATTGTACATGGATTGTTAGTGATATAGACGTATTACAAGACATAAATAATTATTCAATAAAATTATCAATATAAAAGGTGGAAAAGTTAACTTGAGAGATAATACGCAAGGGGAGATTATTATTATAAGTAATATTGTTCTTTTTGTTTTAATTTAAAATGTTTTACCTATTAATGTTATTAAGAAAAAACCCATTAGTACAATCCAATTATGTGATTAAGTAAACTGTTTGAATTTTAGGAATGATAGTTGTTCAACTCAAAATTCTATGGAAGAATTTATTCATTCTTCCCATCATCATGATAAATTATTCACTCTTAACATAGAAAATCATAGGAACCAAGACGTACATTTCCGTAGTGAAATATAATTCCAATAATGGATATATAATATAAGGATAATACATTGTAACCATAGATACGTATAAAACACAACTATTAAAGGACATTCTAAGGATCAACCAGAACCATGATATGTATTTTAAAATTTCCAAGAACCTTGTTAATATGGTAGAAAACAAAAGTCTAGTTTTAGATTGATTAAGTAGGTTTCAACACCTAATGATTTATAGTTAGTGAACATTGAAATATTTTCCCCTACAATAACATGGATTATTGGAGGAAAATAATATGTTTTTTTAATTATTATGAAATTACAAGATATACATGGGCTGATCTTCTAGAAATGAAATCTGAAGCATTTTCTTATTTCAAAACATTTTTTGAAAAAGATTAAAATTGGAAAAACTTATACATGACAACAATTTGTCGTGATCATAGTGGAAAATATGTAAATGAGTATTATGAAATATTGTGTATTAAAAAAGGTATAGAACAAAACTTCTCATCTCCCATAACTCCTTAACAAAATGGTGATGTTAAATAAAGAAATAGTATTCCTAAAAAAATAACAATGTTGAGTGAATATTTTATTGAAAGAAATTGGGATGAAGTAGTTAATACTACCTATTATAGTATAAATCTAGTTTTACTAAGAAAATATCTTAATAAAACTAATTTTGATTTATGGACTAGAAGAATCCATAAATTTCACACTCCAGAGTATTTGGATGAAAATTAGTCATCTTGAATACATAAGATAAGTTACATAAATTCACACTCAAATCCAATGAAGGAATATTTTTAGGTTATTACACCACCTCCAAGTAATATAGTGTTTTTAACAAAATATCATATATTGTTAAAGAAATAGTACATGTTAATTTTGATGAAACTGTAACTTTTACTTCCAAACAACCTCAAAAAACATCCTCAAATGGTATTTTTAAAAATTATTATTAGTGTTATAAAATTATTCATGCAAGGAAATAAATCTGAAATAAATTACTCAAGTTATTGTCCAGGGAGATTTATTACCTTATATTGAGGATCTATGTTTTAAAAACCATTGACATCTGTTATTTCTTTGGAATCATCCTCATGATAGTATCATAGGTGATGTTGATCGACCTATAATTAATTGAAGTTCATTAAGAAATGAAATTAAAAATTTATATTTTCTATATTAATTTGATCCAACAAACCTAGAAGTGGATTTAGGTTAGGTTTTTTGGATAAAGGACACACAAGATGATCACAATTAATTTTAATAGAATATTGCCTATACCTTGGTTGAATACCCTAAATAAACATCAGTAATTTGAATAAAATGGGTATTTCAGAATAAATGTGTTGAAAATTGGATAAACGTTAAAAATAAAGAAAGACTTGTTTATAAGCATTATGATCAACAAGAGGGAATTGATTATGATGAAATATATGCTTCGGTAGGTAGACATGAATCAATCCATATTCTTATTGTCTTTATAGAATTCATTAAAATTAAACATTTTTAAATTTATTTAATGTGTGGTTTTTTTATGGATATGTTTAATAAGAACTTAATGTTGAACAACCTCTTGGTTTTGAAGATAGAAATCATCCTGAATACTTTTTTGAAATTAACAATTCTTTATAAATTTTTAAAGAGTCCTCTGGATCTTGTTATGATAGATTAACATGAGTTCATCTTTAACAAAAAAAAATTGTTAAAGGAGATGCAGATCCAACACTTTTTATTATAAAAGAAAACAAAAGTGTTATGATTATTCAAATATAAGATGGTGATATTATATTAATATATACACAAAAATAAATAATTGGTTCCTTTGTGGATTATATGAAATATGATCTGGAGATGAGTGTCATGGGTTAGTTGTCACACTTTTTATATTTTCAATTAAAAAATCGCATGATGAAATTTTATATCCAAACAAGAGTATATTAATTATATTCTTTAAAAGTATGCATATGATAATACAAAAAGTATTAGAACTCCTATCAGAACCTCAACTACATTAGATCATGATGAGGCTGGGAAACCATTTGATCTAAAATGTATTCATGGTATGATAGGTAGTTTACTTTACTTGGTGGAAAGTCATCCAACATTAATATTTTCAATGAGCTTACGTGAAATATATCATGAAGATCCATATGAATCCAATTTAAAATAGGTAAAAAATTGTTATTTAAATGGAAATTTGGATTTATGAATTTTTTTATACATCTGGGAATGTTTTTGAAGTTAAAAGTTTTTTGGATGCTGGCTATGATGGTTGTAAAATGGATAGAAAAAGTAAATCCTGAACATGAAATCTCTTAGAAGATTCATTAGTTTCTCAGTTATGAAAAAAAATAGAATTTGATATATCTCATCACTAATAAGATGGAATATGTGGCATCTTGAAGTTATTGTGCTCAATTGATAGGGATGGAACACACACTCAAAGACTATGGAATGTGTTTTACAATAACTCAAATACTATGTGATAACACTTGTTCTTTTGATTCATATAAGAATCATGCACAACACACTTGTTCGAAACACATATAAATTATCTATAACATTATTAGGGATCACACACTTAATTAATATATCATTATACAATTTATAAGAACATATGAAAAACTTTTATGCTATTTTTAAAAAACCCTTACCAAATTTATAGGTTTTAATACATTAAACAGACGCTAGTAATGATTAACATAAAGTAATCATTCACATCTACTTATTTTTTACCCATATTTTTACATTAAGTTAGTCATTTCATAGGGGAGAACATATGATTGTTGTTTTAAATATTCTTTTTTCTATTAAAATTATATATTTTTGAAATTATCATATACAATTTTTTTTGTATTTATGGATAATTATAAAAATTTTGAAACTAATTTTTTTATTAAAAATTTTCGTGCTAGTGTTATTTAAAAAAAATTGAACCCATGTTTGTTTATAAATTTTTCTATACTCAAATTTGTTTACAAAATAATCATAATTATTTTCTATTATAAAATATTTCTTAATCAGTTTTTATCCTGAAGATTTTTTATTTTAATTCTTCATTATTAATTACTTTTAAATATAGTTTTCTATATTAATTGTTTTCATAATATTCTTGTTTAAAAAGATAGAAAGAACTAGTTATCAACACTGATAAGTTTTTTCGAATTTGAATGTTACTCTTTATTACTTTTCAAATTTTTTCACAAATTTAATTATATTATTATTATTATTATTCATTACTTTTCATTTTTACAAAAAAAAAATCAATATTTTATAAAAAATTATCAAATTCAACCTGAATGAAGTAATTTTTTTTCTAAAAACTATAAATGTTAAAAATACATAAAAAATTCTTCAAAGGATTTTAAAACAATTTTTTAAATAGTTTTTTAAATCTAAAAAATTGAATTCAAACAATATTCCTTCATCACATATATTAAAAAGTCCCCACTTATGTCTCACATCGGTTTTCCCAATATTTTTCTCCATGTTGTTGTCATCCTAAAATTTTCCCAGACAATGAAATTTTACACATATTTTATTTTCAAATATTCATGTTAGTATCCTCAGTTGTAATGTCCTAAAATAGTTCACAACTAAGATGGTATTCATAGAATTGGGTCACATGGCCTCAATCACATCTCCCCAAATTCTATAATTTCGTGTCCACTAGTTAGTGTGTATAGAGGTGATATCTAGGAGACTATACCCAAATATCAGAGTAGCACAATGTTATTATTATAATATAAATAGAATAAAATAGTATAGGAATTAATTAATTCAATGACGGAATGTAGAGGATTATTAATAATAAGCTGAAATAATGTGATGTCCAATTCCAATTTATAGAATAGATGTATGCATTTCATGGTAATGAAACATAAACTAAAATAGTGGTCATACAACATGAACTAAATTATATTATAGTATAGGACTAAAATCAATAGAATACATAATATAAAATCACCAAGGGTGGTCTTCAAGAGCATCATATTCTCCAACATAGTCCTTTTCTCCTAAATCTCAGGTATGAGAATACAAAAAACAAGAAAGGTCTAAGGTCATGTAAATATATGGTCTACTCTGGTAACCTTATGGAATGAACGATCGAGAATTGTGTGGGATAATAATCTTAGAAGTCTAGTACCCACGGATTATAGCGCAATTAATTTTTGGAAATTAAATTAAGGAAGTGTGAAGTTATATGGAAATAATAAACAAAGCTGACTAAATAAACAACAACCCATCTAGGATCATAAGGGAAAAATGACTGTTATACATGCTTCAACTCAAAGCTATAAGAAGAGTATGTTCTTGTAACTATATATATAAATAGAATATATATGTCTGTTTTTGTGTGTGTGTAGTAAAATTTCAAATATGAATATATTGTTTGGATCGACCAGGACATAAAACAAATACATCCAATACAAGGGTAAGCGCTCACAGTCTATCCCCTTACCCAACTCTGAGATATCTTATAGTCTCTTAGGATACTCATGATGGTTGGACCAGGACATAACTCACATACATCTATCACTATGGGATGTTCTCAAAGACTAACCCATATCCTCGTTCCAAGAGCTCCAATGGTCTCTAGGAAATCAACTAGGAATCTCACATAGTCACCCCCCCCAATGGATCTCACTATCCCATGGTTCCACATCTTGGATAAGTTATAATCATTTATATCATAAGGCATGAGGAAATACCACTCATTAAATTATTAATAGATATTATTTATACCATTTAGAAGAGGAATACCCATTAATATTACATAACAAATGGCCAAATAAATTATCAATTTCAAGTAAACATTAATAAAGTAAAGATAACATATATAATTATATTCATGAGGCAATGACCCCTCATGCATGTAACTTATCAACACCCTGTAAGGGTGTCATCAAAATCATAATTCAATCCATGAGTTGTTACCTCTCATGATTTTAATTTACATAACCCATTAAAAGTATATTCTATATCTATACTATAATTAATAAGGAAATACCTATTATTCATTTCACAATCCATGATCAACACCATTTCACAAAATCCTTTTCATTTGAAACATTTAATTCACTCCATTATATTAAATAGTCAAGTAAATTCAATTTATAAGGAGGGAAAAGAACATAGATGGTTACATGGTTCATTAAATGGTTCTATAATGTCATTAGGGGAAATATTCTAAATAATGATTATATCAATCATAACCTTAAGAAATATAGAAACATCAATTCAGTAAGCTAAGTAATCATAAAATCTTAATCACAACTTTTTAGCTTACATGACATCGCACCTATATTAGAGGAGTTTTATTTAAAAAACAACTTTGTTTTTTTAGAAAATGACTTTTCAGAACTATAAAATTCATTCTAGGATCAAAATTCAATTTTCCAAAGAATAACTATAATTAAAACTAATGAATTATCAATTTTAAAAGGAAAGGAAGAAGATCCTAGCTTGAGAGAAGAACCTACGAGAACACTCAGCACTTAAATTTTCAATTGATGACCACTCGAAGTTAATTCCTCCTACATCTTAGGAACCTAGACCCAATTCTCATATTCTCATTCTGATAAATATGGGTAAGGGGGTCCTTACATATATGTTTATATATGCATACACCCATTAACACTTATAAATATACTAAATTTTCATATTATATATAAGAAAATATATCCCCGTATATATATACTCACTTACAAGGTTGAATATACATAAAATATTAGAACATACATATAAATATCATAACATATCTATATGCGGTAAGTTTCCTTTCACTCCAATGACTCTAAATCATCACGATGGGTCCAATGTACATAACAAAAAATTTCTAGAAAATTAAAAACGATAAAATACCAAAATATAAATTTATATAGAATTAATAAAGGAGGAATAATTTATAGAAAATTGATGGTGGAAAACAAAATTGAACCAATCTACTTCACTTTCAATGGAGGATACCGAAATAAGAATAATGGAGTCCTGGGAGAACCTTCGCATCCCTAACAGCGGATGATGAATCATTACTGGGATCAGCCATATCACTTTGGTTCAACTACCTAAATAATGGGTGATGGGGAGAAGAAAAACATCAAGAAAGAGAAGGAGGTGGGAACCCCATTCCATACCTTGACGATTCAATGAGAAATCATTTTTAAAATTATAGAGATCTATGAATGGAGAGGAAGTTTCACGTGAGGGTGTTGTGCACCATGGGAGAAGAGAGTGCATGATGCACGATGGGGGTAAGAGTAGAGCCCCCGACTTTGGGTTTTCATAAAACATAAACAATTATAATTATAATTATAATTATAATAATGTTATTATTATTATTATTATCAATAATATTATTGTTATTAATATTATTAAAAAAATTATTTATATTTAATTTCCAATTAATTTCATTTACTTCGTTATTTTATTTTAATTGTAACTTAATTATTTATAATTTTAAAATGAAAAACACAACCCTAGGTTTAATCCATATGGTATGGAAAACCATGTTCCAAATGTGCACCCTCCACTGAGCACCTGGAACACCTTGTATAGGCTAGCCTCCATGATTGGAAATTGTGCACTAACTATGTGGTGACCATTGATGAGGTACTTCACAAAATAGTAATTGTGCAGGCCAAGTGCATGATTTCGAATACCACGCACATCCCATCCACACTGCAATTTCCCCACCTACACATGGTCGTACGGTTTTCTGCTGGGGGCCACATGGTTTCATTCAAATTGGGTTCCTAGGGTAAACCACTTTAAAACCAAATTTTCCATGTTTGGTGCTCTTGAAACTCCTCTAGTCACCCGGGAAACTTCTTGTGCCTTCACCCAAGTCCAAAAACATCACATTTAGGAGTTATAACTCCCCAAATTCGGTTCTAATGCCTAGTTTTAAAATTTTATTATTCATTACATGTGAAAATTAAAATTCCTCATGATTTTCGTCACACTCAGAACAAATGTCATTATAAACTATGCACCATAAAAAATCTCATCCTTGAAATGAATTTTGGAATAGTGTAAACATAACGTAACCTATAAGGGTTGTGAATCTTAACTAAAATTTTCACATTGTGTTTCCAAACACCCAACACACCTCTGAGAATCATTTAATAATTTTTCCCTTAGGCTTTCAAAACTCTATCCAACGACCTTTATTTCAAAAAAACACCGAGATGACACATACCGACCCCCATTTCTCTAGTGATACAATCTCATCATCATATCTTTTAACATATAGACAATGATTTATCCCACCATAGGCTTTAACATAAGAATGGAAAAAATTCAATCTCTGATTCTTTCCACTGATGGTATTATCTACAAGACACCACCTTAATCATTATATAGATTCTTCACATGTGATTTCAAAAATGGTTAAAATGGAATATTTCCCCTTGACATCAATGACTATGTTGACCCATATTTTTATTAAAAGCCTCAACCAAAACAAACCACGCTCATCTTCACTTATTGATGTGACATTTATGGTCCTTCAAAGGTCTCACACTTTGGGCTAAGGGACAATGAGTATATAAAGTCTACTAGACTTACCATTCACAAAATGCCAAGCTTAGATGACTTGTGTATACACACAGAACCCAAATTAATTCCTTGAAGGAACCTTGTATTTACCATGAGGATGTTCATCAAAACTCATACCTGAAATTTGGTGACATTCCTTGGTCATACAATCAACTAGGCATTAAAATGCAGTGTGACAACAAGAACAAGTGGTAACTCAGATTCAGACCGAGTTGAATTGTCACCTTTCAGAAAAAAATTACCTCTGAGTGTGATAAAAACTTTGGGATGAACTCAACTTCATTTAAATTTGGATTCAGTAAAATGAATTTTGGATGGGAAACTCCAAACTTATGAGGGGATGATGGCACAACACCACAACATCCACTTAAAAACCATAACTATGCCACGAGAGACATCCTCTTGGATATCAATTCAAAGAAAAATGGTTGATGTCTTAGATTCCTCCCGAGAAATTCCAACATGAGAATTTAGGTATACTTAGTACCAAATGATCCTAGAGACAAACCACAATTTTATGTGTAACCCTAATAAATAATCACCGAACATCATTTAAGAAAAATTCCATACGGCGTAAGACTATCTCTCTGGTAGTGCATTAATGATGATTTCAAGATCTGGTATATTCTTGTTTCATAGTATAATATACTAATATTATTACACGATTTCTAGTAAATCATACCCAACTATAAGAAATATGGACATTCGAATGACAAAAAATCATCTTATAGGAAAACGTTAGGCTTCACCTACCGATGCATCGACACAAACTGACAAGGACTTCACCACCTAATATATTTCCATTATTGTTAAAGATTATCCACTGATGACCCCCACAACCTACCACATTTTCCAAGGGTTACACAGACAAACAACCACAACAAAGTCACTCACAAGAATGGTAGACCAAAAAAACCTTAAACAAATATGTGGAGCTCCTACAAACCAAGATCAAAACATTAAAGCGTTCAAGGAAATCAAAAATTAGAATGACCAATTTGTAAAAACACTCGATTCTCATAAAAATACATCCCTAACAGTGGGATGAGTTGATTACATAATTACTAGGCCACTATACTACGGAGATGACCTGAGAACGTATTGAATATTACATGGATAACCCAATCAGTTTCTTCTACCACTTAGCACTCAATGGGGACCACATACATGAATTCAAACTGCCTCAATCTTTTATGAGAAAGATGGAACGTCTCAAATAATACCTCCATTATTAGCATACCTATAAATTCATGTATCATATGACCTAAAAGAAATATTTAATCCAGAATTTTATTTCATTTTATAAATGTTAACCTAGATGATGACATGCTAAGATTTCATCACTAATGATGATGAAAAGTACAGTCATCCTACTAAGAAAATGGCCATTCTTGAGGAATGTCTAACCTTCTAAAAAATTTGCATTACATGATAATCATTCCAATATCAAATGATAACAAATAAATAACCACCTATCAAGACTAGAGTGTCATTAAAAAGGAAAGAGTTATACAAAGGAAAATGGCTCCCAAAAATCACCAAATTTCATAAAAAAACATTCCTTTGGAAGGTCATTTATGTTCAAAGGCTGATACATACCATGATAAAACCCCTTACGAGGGATAAACATCAAACCTATATAATTTTCACACCAATATAAGTCAATTGATCAAGAACCTGAAAATTTATACCATTGAAAAAAATGACCTATTCAAAATCCTCACTCTTCCATTACAAGGCAACTAAATGAAAAAATAACAATATACACTTACACAGGGGTTTACATGAAGAAAACCTCTACCAATTCCATTTTAATTCCATTACATTGATTTAAATTAATCCTTTAACAATTAAAATATTTAATCAAAACAGAAGGTACCATTTTATAAAAAATATCACAATATCCTGGATTTAGATAAAACCCCAAGGGAGAATGGGGAAAGTATCACAATTAATCATTTCAAAAATATTAAACATTTAATGGAATCCTATATTTATTACAAAAGTTAATACATAAATTCATTTTTAACAAATATGGTATCCTACAAGGGTCCCATTTTATCCAACAAGATATCATCAAAATACAACTCAATAGTAGTTGTTAAATTATAGGATTTTCAAAGAACCAAATGGGTAATCTCATAGTATTCAATACCTAACGTTCCTAATTGGGTCAAGCTGAGCAATTAAAAAGATAAAAAATTCATTTTAAATTAAAATTATATAACTCGTACATTTTATCTGTTTCAAATATAACACGGTCACATATAACAGTCCTGTTACATCAATGGGAAATTATCAACTTAAAAATGTTCACGTACACTTTATAATTTTGATTTTCTCTCCCATTTACTAACGAAATTAGTTTATCATTTGAACTTTAGAATCCTTTTATTTTAAACAACAATTTCTTATTAGGTAATAATCTCAAATATGGTTTGAATATATGGGTTACTATTTCCCAATTATATGGAACACATACAACATATAATTATAAACTTGATCACTTCTTATTCGAAACCATTTAAATTATCCCATTAAATCATTTAAATATTAAAACAAAACATTTCATGTTTTAAAAATTAGCTAACATAGGAATAACATGTAATGAACATGGAAGCATGAAATATAAATATGCATAAAATTATACATAAACAATAAGAATTGAATATAAAAAAACATTACATGCTAGAAAAATACCAAAACATGGAATAGAATTAAATGCACATAATAAAAACAATAGGCAAGCTAGAAATGAAACCATATGTAATGAAATTTGAATGAAATGTTAATTTCTTTTCTCCTAATACAATTCATCTGATGCTTCTTCTTTTCTATACCAAGACATAAGAAAAATACCTTAAATTCCATAAATCAATAATTAGTTGAATGTACACCATTCACATTCAGTGAAATCAAATCATTTGTAACATCAAACTGCATAAACCTCAATCCCAACCTAGGCCTCTTTATCATTTCCGCAAGGGTGGGTTGATTCATCCCATACATAGTTATTTATTAAGTACCAACACATTCCTAGTATCATGTCAAACAACCAAAAATAGTAATATAAGGGAAATAAAAATCTCAGATACCAATTTGTAACATCCCAACCGGGCTCACCACTAAAACAGTAGCCATACTAGTGGGTCACATATCCTTAAGTGTATCTTCCTATATGCCAAAAGATACCGATAAGTACAGAGGGTGTATGAAGATGGTAGAGAGGAGACAATACCCTCATCTCATAGTAGCATAATAATATTATCGGGATATAAATATAATAAAAAAATATATCAATAATTAATTTTAGGTGATAATGAAGTGGAAGAACAATAATTAATTGAATTTAAGTGGTGGCCAAATCTAGTTTATATAATAGATTTATACTTATCATGGTAATGATACATAAACTAAAACAGTGGTTATACAACATTACATACAAAAAAGTATAGTACAAGACTAAAATAAAGGAATAAAGTAAAAGTTTAATCCAAAGTTAGAACTCCACAAACATTCCATTATATAGCCTAATCCATTTTCCCTAACTAATAGATAAAAGAATATAGCAACAAGAATGGTCCAAGGTCCTGAAAATATAAGTTCTAATCAGGTAGAAATGTGAAATGGCATCATGATCTGGGTGTAAGACAATAATCTCAGTAGTATGGAACCCATGATATTTATCTTCATCCAGTAGTGATAAATAAATTAAGGAAGTCTGTAGGTATGAGGAAATAATAATCAGAACTAAATAAATAAACAATAACCAATCCAAGATTCATAGCGACACCTGACCGCTATACCTTTGTTAACTCATAGCTGAAAAACGGTAATGATCATGTAACTTTATATATATTAGAATATATATAGTATAATTATACATATATATATATATATTGGATGAATCATGACATAACTCATAGAAATCCAATTCTATGAGAAGTTCTCATGGTCTAACTCCAAGCCCAACTCCAAGAGGTCTCACAGTCTCTCGGAATACTCATACTATCTAGACTGGGATGTAACTCACAGTAATACATAACCAAGGGAAGCTCCCATGTTCTAACCAATATCCCAAATCCAAGGGCCCTCATGGTCTCTTGGGAATCCTATAATAATCTCACACATTCCTCCCCCCCCCCAATGGATGTTAAGGTCCCCTGGCTCTAAATAGGAATATAACAAAGCCTATATCCCCAAGGGTTCTCATGGTCCCTTGGATCCACTACAAGTATAAGGTGTAATCATTTATAACATAATTCGTTAGTCATAACTATACATGAACATATTAATACATTACATTTATATCTTTTAAAAGTGGCATAAACATTAATATTATAATTCATAAGGAAAAAATATTTTAGGGGTTTTAATTAAAAATTATTAGAGTCATTGAAAGATATATAATTATCTTCATGAGGAAATGTCATTTAATGCATGTCAATTATCAAACCCATATTTGGGTGTGACCACATTCATTATGCAATCCATGTTTCCATACCTATTAGGAGTTTCATTTATATAATCCATTAAGACCATCATCTACATTTATAATATAATTTATATGGAAATACCTATTATGTATTTTAAAATTCATTATAAAATCCATTTAATGGAATCCATTTGATTTGAGACATTTAATTTATACCATTTAATTAAAAAAGTCAAGGAAAAATATTTTATAAACTGTGAAATGAAATTTGGAAATGTTTTGGTTTTTTATACATTTTTCTCATGTCATTAGGGACTATATCTAAAATATTCCCTATAAAAATCATAACCTCAAGGAATAATGAAACATTACTTCAATAAGATAACAAAGCATAAAAATGTAATGACAAATTTATAGCATAGAGCAGATAACACATCTATTTGAGGGTTTTTATTTTAAAAACATGACTTAGTTTATCAAAACAATTATTTTTCATCTCTAAAAATTTTATTCAATAATAAAAATTCTATTTACACATGAAGCACCATGTAGGTAACTAATAGATTCTTAATTTTTAAGGGAATGGAAAGAGTTCATACCTTGAGATAAGAACCAAGCCAAAAACTCGGTAGTTGAAATTTTAAATGGAGGCCACTAAATGTTTAAACATCCAACCATAAATAATATGAACCTTCACATGTACATAAGAACACATGTCCCCTAGAAAATATTGTCATGGAAATGAATATGTTCAAGGGAATCCTTACATACAGGATCATATATGAACACACTCAATAACACTTACAAGCATATACATGTTTCATATTATATACAAGAATGCCTAAACCCTCATATATATTCACTACCATGGGTTAATATACATATAATGGTGAGACCAAACTTGAAATATGCCTACCTATGCATACGTGCTATGTCTCCTTTAACACGAGTGACTCAAAATCGTCATGAAAATGCCAACACACTTAAAGATAAATAATTGGAAATTAGAATTAATGAATAACATAAATATAAATTATGTGTCAATGATGAATAAATGAAAACATTATTCCAAATCGATGGTGCTAAACCAAATTGAACCAATCTGCTTCGCATTTTGCAGTGGATACATGAATTTAAAAATAGATGATGCGAGAGAGCCCTTGCATTCCATAAAACTGGATAAAGAATCAAAACTAGGATTAATCATAGAACATGGGTTTTTCCACACTAATAAAGGGTGATGGGGACCAAAAACACTGAAAATAGAACAAGGAGGGAACCAGAGTCCATACCTTGATGATTAAATGTGATATTGTGAAGAAAACTGGAGGGATTTATGAATGGAGAGGAGGTAACAGAGGAGGGTTCGTGTATGCCATGGGAGAAGATAGGGGGTGTTGTGTGATTGGGGTAAGGTGAGATCCCACCATTTAGGTTTTCTGAAAACCTAATTTTTAATAATTATAATAATAATAATATCAAAGATATTATTATAAATTTTATTAAAAAATTTTTTTTTTATTTTCCATTAAATTTCATTTAATAAATTATTCCATTTTAATTATAATTTAATTATTTATAATTTTGAAAGAAGAAAAAATATGTATGGTTTAGGATGAACAATTTAGAAAAGTTTTCACCAATTCTGTGGCCACCACTAGGCACATGGAGCACCCTGAATGAGATGGCCACACAGTTTGGAAACTGTTTTCCAACTGTGTGATGAACAGTGTTGAGGTACTACCCAAAAAAATTATGTTCTAGTCAAATGATTTGGAAAACTATTCATTTCACATTCACCCCAACACTGCCCCACCTACACATGGACACATGGTTTGCTGTTGAGGGATGCATGCTTTCATACAAACCATACACCCGGTGTAGGCCCCTCTAAAACCCGATCTTGTAGGTTTGGGGCTCCCAAAACTCCTCGAGACACACAAGAAACATCTTAATCCCTAACCAATGTCTAACAACATCGCATTGACATATTCAAACACATGTAATTACATTCCAAATCACAGTTTTAAAAATCACTATTCTTGTAAATGTAAAAATCCAAATTCCTCTAAATTTCTTACAGTTCAAAATAAGAATCATTACATCAATATCTTCTCAAAATATGATTCCTCTTAAAGAAATCAGGAACCTTTTTTATTTAAATATTGCTCAGATAGGAATAATTTTTATGATAATTATTATTTTTTATTAAAGAGGATTATCTGGTTCCATTGTTGGAAATTAGTTTGTATTAAAAACACTAATAATTATTAGTGTCCACTTTATCATGATTATGATAAATAATTTTATAGTTTAGTAATATTTTTTAAGGAAAATAAATTATTGAAATTATATTTCAAAATTTATGACAATGAATATCAGATGTAATTTAACAATGTTATTAGTTTTGATGGTGTTCCTCCAAAAAATAGAGTCATGTTGCCCCTCTCACAATCTACTAGAAGAACAGGGTTCTTCTATTATGAAAGGGAATAAGATTTTCTTTTTGATCATTATAAAAGTAAAAATTAGTTTAATCATTTAACCCATTATAATCATCTTAAAACATCTTGAATGTAAGGGTTATTAATACCTATAAAAGGATATAGAGAAACTCATAATTTTTCAGATGTGTTTTTTAGGGATCATTTTCAGAATATAAGGAATAATAATTTGATGGGATACATTTCCCTCTTGGTAAAAAATATCAATACCAAAGCCTTAAAGTCTAAGATAATTATGTTTATAAGGATTTTAAGTATGTTTTTGTTTGAACATTGATGTTTATTAAAGATTCGATTAAATGAAAAATAAAAATAATGAGGGAACTTTTTAACTTTTATGTTTCAACAAAGATAATGAAACTTATTTTTGATGATAGTAACTAAACATTTGTTGAAAAATGGATAGAAGCATAATTCAATAAGAAATCTAAGATGGTTTTATGGGATGATAAGGTAAATACAATGAAATCCTAATGTTCTTAACCTATGAATGTTAATAAACATATGAAAGTTTATGATGATGATTTTGATGACTGGGTGAAGACAAATAATGAAAAAAAGTAGGAGATCCAAAATCAGAATTGACCCAACAAAGGAATTGGCTTTAAATACTCATGTTGCAGATAATGTGAAAGAAGATGAAAATAAAATGAAAATGATGAAAATGTTATCTGAATCCCAAATTTGTGATAGGTGTTTAAAGTAGTGGGGAATGCTTCTTAGAAGGTTATGTTACCTTATTATAAGACTGGTAAACCCAATATTGATGTCTGAATAGTTCAGAAATAGAATTCAATTATCATTATAGAAATACCCTTTTCAAAAATAAGGGAAAATTTAAAGAATTTATTGATGAGAAATTAGTGCCACCAAAATTTCAAGAAAACCCATTGAAGTTCATGCAAGATAATAAGGTCATCTATGATTCAAATCACAATATCATAAAGAGTATGAAACTAAATATTGAGAAGAGAAATAAGATATTAAATATGACGAAATTTAATAGTATGGTAAAGAAGAATATGAATGAAATAAAAAAGTGAAGAATGAGAATGAATTTGATGAGAATGAAGGTGATGTGGATGAAGATGATGAAAATCAATAGTTCAAAAAAACCAAAATAGAATTGGTAGGGATGTCCAAATACTGTAAACATTCAATGGAATCACATGATGAATATTCATCAAAGTTACATTCTCCCTCTTTTCAGAAAGAAAATTAAAAAAATCCAAATAAATACTCATCAATACCATCTCATGCTCAATCCTTACCCGATAAAGAAGAGAAACACCAGGCTTTAAAATAAAATGATCAAAAATATGAGACTGATAATTTCATTCATTTAACTAATGATACTGAATATGCCATAAAATATGAGGAAGAGAATCCAAAATGAAAAATGAATCATTTTTAGAACCATTCATGGTAAACTTCTATAAATAGAGGAAGAGTTAGAATCATCCAATACAATTACAACCTATGGAATTGAACATATCATTCAGGATTTTGAGATACATGAAAAACAATCCCTTTCTTTCCAATATGTGAATCTAGGATAGATTTGATTCATGAAAAAAATGATAATTTTGATTCAATTAAATCGTTATTAGATAGTTTTATATGTATATTGGTAGATTTCAAAGTTTTGTAATAAAGTGACAGAGCTCACAAGAAGTATTATAATAATTTTATTAAATGGACTCATGGAATTGATATTTTTATCAAACATCATTATGAAAATTTTGAATAAATTAATAAAATTTTAAATTTAGCCTTATAGTCCTTCAATTTTTTTCAAATGACATGGCTTCTAGAGTAATGTTTGTGGGGTATTTCAGAGACTCAATAAGAAATCAGACACAAGAGGTGAAATGTCTACAAGGAGTATTCATATTCAATGCATTGTAGTTATCTAAAATAAAATATAACAAAGAAGACATAATTTCAATGAAAAATAAAAATTAGGAGTTCTTTTAATGGATTCCCATTCAAGAAGAGATAAATATGTTTCAAGAAGAGAAGATTCAATCAAAAGAACGTAGGATTCAGAATCAAGAGGAATTGATAGACAAGATATAGGATGATTGAAATAATTTAGGAAGATGAAGATGATTTTAAAATACTTGGTGATGAAAGGATAATTCTTTTTCTTCTTTAACTCGTTTTTTAACAGTATTTTATAACAATATCTGAATTTATTTCTTGTATTAATGTTTTAGTTATTTATAACAATATTTCTTCATTTAATATTTTTTCAATACTATTGATGAATGTTATTAAACCTTTTATGTAAAATTGGTAGATTAATTATATTGTTTCATCATATTTTATTCTAACCCTTTTCTTGTGGCACAATATGTTTCCCTTTTCATTTTGAAAATCACAAACGGGGTAATTTTATAAAAAAAAGGAGAATCTTATACACGTCAAGAGAAATATTTCCACATAAATAATCAATATTTAAAGTGGGATATATTTTTGTATGGGTGAGAATAATATACTCAAGTGGAGGTGGTATATCATATTCTTAATTCCCTATGTACTATATAAAATTCTTATAAAATCACTGGTAAATTATGAATAAATGTTTAATTATGAATATGATGTACTTTAAGAAGAATTTACCATATTTATTTTAAGGTTATTTATTTTATTTATGTATTTGGGATTTTCATTCCAAAAAGGGGGAGATAGTTGAGTCAAAAAAATTTCTTATGACACATCCATTCCATTTGTTTTATAAATCAGAAACACTTTCTTAAATACTTGTTTACTAAAATTTATTGTCCAAAATATTTCAATATGGTTGTATAACAAACCATATACATTTTACATTTAATAGAATAATATTTACTGTTTTTAAAAAATAATTGTACACTTATTTATAAAAATTAGAATAATGATTATGATTATGATATACACAGTATTAATCATTATCAGACTCGATATAATATATTATCCATCTATTTTGTACTAAAAAATTATAGTATTCGATTTGATTCCTCTACTGATGAAAATTTTTCTGATATACATAAATTTATATCATAATGACAATTTTTAATATGTCCATAAGGTAAATATGTTGTCTTAAGTAGAAGAAAAATTAACAATATTTAGAGCACATTTTATGTTGTACTAGTATAAAATAAAAATTGCGTCTGGATTTGAATTATTTCTTGGTTTTTAACACTAGGTGTGAATGTTGTTATGATAATATCGGGGGAAATATGATTGAAGGAGGTTCAAGATCACCATTACACTTCAACTATATATACTGGTTCATTTAAATAAATTATATCTAATTCTGTTAGATTTATTTTATTTGTAAGTTATCATTTGAGAAAGCTATAAATCATATGTATGTGAACTTATTGTTTTATGTAATTGTAATCTTCTTTGGGTTTTAATTTGTAATCATAATGACCAATTCTGTGATTACAATTGACAGCTAATGGGGATAGATAATCAATGAATTTAACCAGGAAGATCAAGGTATTTAGAGGATAGGAAAATAGATATCAATCATCATATCATGGTCTACCGTGGATAGGTAGATAGAGCAATGCCTATCATCATATCGAGAGAATATGGGGATAGTATGATAGACCAATCATCATATTGAGGGATTTATATGGTAAGGGAAATAAATGAATTCTTGTAATTATAAAAAAGGAAACCGTTATTTAAGGTTATTAGATACCCTTCTCTTTGGGTAAAAAAAATTCATTTACATTTACTTTATTCTTAAGTCATTTTATTTCTGCTTCATGTAATAGAAAGTGATACCTTTAATATTCATCATTCTTTTTTATTCTTTTTTTCATATTGAATATTGATTAGGATACTTTTTTATTACTCTAAAATATTATAACTACTATGATTGTGATATATATTTTTACCCTTTATAAATAGATTCTTTTGTCATTATGATATTACTTCTGTTATGATTCTATATGGTTTTAAGTTAGAATCAAATTCTTATTATCAAAATTGTGTATCTGAGATATTTTCATCAACCTTATTACAATATTCTTATGATCGAGCCAAAGGGACATGTTTGATAATGATTAAATATATAAGAGTTTTTATGAATATGATTAGTTTAACATTGTTAAACTAAGTTTCTTCTATGGTTAAAAGTGAAGGATTTTAAACCTAAAATCCAACCCCACCCCCTCTTGTAGTTTTCTATCTATTATATAAATTATGGTCCAACTTGGGATTAATATATCCCTCTAATAAAATGGTTAAATATTTATATATCATGGTATAATGATGTTATATATTGACATTATTTTTTCTTCACATCTTTATATGTCGATAGTGTTTTTATTTTCACTACATTATTCATGGGCATTGTTGTTATATTTATAAATATATGTGTGGAAATTATGGTTACATTGAAAACTCTATAAATGGTTGTCATTGTTGTCTTCAAAACACTATACATAGAAACTATTTTTATTTTTGTATCTATATAGATTAACTTCATTACAAGAATTATTGTCCACAATGCTACGACTTCCATTTATTATACTTATGAAAAAAATAAAATTTCATGCCATATATCAATTTTATACCTCATGGGTCATGCTTACTTATCTATATTTCTATATCATTATAAAATTATATATTTTTTAATCTTCCATTATGACACATTTATAGATCGAAGTTACTATTCCAAAATCCATTAACAACATATTTCTCTTATTCTCATATTGTTGGCCCAATATTTTGAAATCATGTTTCCACATTCCTATAACTCATGTATTATGATATAAACCAAACATTATAATATATATCTAGGCTTTCAATATATTTTTTCATTTTTATGACTTCATTATGTTATTTTCATGTACCTAGATTATATACACATACCTATATGCATGTCTTATGATAACTTATGATATTTGACTAATGTCTCTTATATTTACCATTAATAATAATTTGAGATCACCAAATAAACTTTCCCATTATCTGGTAACTGAAGGGGATTATTATGGGTGAAATTTTTATACATATATCATAGGTGGGAAATTTTAAGGGAAATGTTTTTGTGAAATAAAAATATTTTGTAGCTAGTCTTTAATGATACTAGAAAAATAGGTATGGGATGAAAACATACTATGAGATGTGATAAATATTCATGAAAAATTATGTAACAATTATTAATTTGATGCATTATTTTCCTCAATTGGTATCTAATATACTTTTTTGAGAATGGGTTTTTTGTGCCATATCGGGTATTGAGGGTCCAGGGAACATCAAAATAACGAAAAAGATAAAATATATGAATAAAAATATTGAATTTATGATTTCTATGAATTCAATTTCAATAGTGGATAAAGTAATTAATAAAAAAATTAAATGAATTATTATACCCCATGGACAGATAATAATGTTTGTATTTGTTTAAAATTAGTGATATATAAATAATCTTGAAAAGGATGTATCAACTTACTCAAAGAAACAATGACGAACTACTAGCTATTTCATCCAATTAATTGAAAAAAAAAAGAGTCTCTTAGAGTTTGGTTAATGATGTTTCAATGAATACATTGAGGTTGGATGAGTTTTTAATAACATCACCCAATTTTCATTTCATATTGAAATACATCATGAATCAGATAAATGATGTGTCTGATAATACACATGATGGATGAATAAAGGATTGTACATTTCCTTTCAGTGAATTTGATATAATATTATGATGATAAAGAATTCATTGTTATCATGTTAGAGAAATTTATAAGTCACATTGAGTCATTATTGGTTATTGGATAAAGAAAGAAGTTTTATTTTGACAATCATAGAATACCGTATGAGTATATCATTCTAAATGATATAAAATATCTAAATTGAATTATATTGGCCAAATATATTGGGATGTGAGATATAGCTACACACTTCCTTCATTGTCTTGAAAAATTGTATCTAATAAATTTATTGATCTAATAAATGATGAATTATTTGTAATATAACATATTATAAATATATTTTTGGGAATGTATTAATAATGTAATAAGTGATACATGAAATATTACATGGTCAGTGACAAGAGAAATACATTGTACATGATATGTATATCATTTAAAATGATAGATTCTATCATAATGTAAATAAACAGAAACCAATAAAATGAATTTTCACAACAATCAATATAAAGATTTCATTTTTCACAACATGGTGGTTATAACACTATAATAAAATTGTATTTTTTAAAAACACAATTAAAATTGATAAAATTAATGCAAAAACACCTTAATTGTTATGGAAAACTATTTGTTCTTTTCAAAGTAATCCACAACACACTATCAAGTGTTGTAAAAATATGTTTTTAAAATTAAACATAGTTCAACAAAATACATTATTTCTTGTAGATAATTTACATCACATATCTTGTTTTTTAAAATAATGATAAAATTTATATATTATTTTAAAATAAAATTTTTTAATTATTATAAAAAAAATAAACATTTATCATGTGGTCATGAAAGTATAAAATTATTAACATGGATTATTTAATCGTATCATTAAACATAATATATCTGTTTTGTATAAAAAAATATTTAAATGAAACACACAATGTTAGTTAAATAATTTCTTAGTTTAATGAATATATAACATATTTACTCTGGAATGACAATGTGTTCAATGTGAAAATTTTATACGATAAAATACTTCAACAAAAATAATTTCATTTTTTTAGGAAACTAAATATTTTGAAAAAATTATTTCTAGTAAATATGTTCTATAAACCATAACTTTCAAGACAAACTCCATACCTCAATCACATTTTAAGTTTACCAATATAATATCACATCCATGAAAGATCACCAAAACAAAAAAAACAAAATAATTGTGAAACAAACACTATATCACTAAACCACAACCACTCAAAGAGGTGAAGTCAATACCTAATAATTTATCCAATATAGATATAGTAGTGAAAAATATAAAAAAAAGTTTATAAAAATAATATATTGAAATACTATAGGAAAATACATAAAATGATATTTTAAAATCTAAAAAATTTATAAAATATTAATATTACATTTTTTCACATTGATTTTCTAGAGTAAAATTTTTAACAACCAATAACACATGGGTACAATAAAAAAAATGAAAAAATACCATCATCTTTAAATTTGTTTTTTGTATTTTATACCAGGAGAAAGGCATATAGATGTTTGATCGTATGTGAAAAAAACACCACACATTATTATAAGAGATTTTGTTTTGAAAAAATAAATCCAAAAGGATAAAAAAATCATCATGTGAAATAAAAAATAATAAACAAAATTTTCTATAGTCAAATAAAATTATGCACAAAAATGAAAGAACACTGACCCATGAAGTCTTATATAGATAGACTGATTTATATAATGATAATAAAAACCTCTAGAATAATTTTCTCTAAAATTACTTGCATGAGGGATTTTTTTCTAACCAAATTGAATTATTAAAAAATATAAATTATGAAACTATTTATCAATTTAGAGAATGATTTTCGTTTTTCCATCTTAAAATTATATACTTCCTCCTATTTCATCATTTGGGGTTTTCCATATTCCAAATATTCACCACCTCATCATTATCCTTCCTTATGCATCTATAGAACAAGCTTTTATATATTTTGATTATATTTCAAAAATAATAATTTTTTATATTGGGAAGAAAAAGGGTTGGAGATTCAAACTCCCACATTATAAAATGGGTGAGTATGGGATGCATCTTTTCACCGGTGCATTTTGTGATTCAAAAAATATTTTATAGTTATGATATGTACCATATATATGATCAGAATGATCTAATGGACATATAAATTCATTGGTGTAGCAAAACATAAAACCACTACTATGGAATAGGCCTTTACCAATTCTATATTATAAATAGATAAAATTTTGCAGAAATGGGTGTAGTTTGATAAAACATATAAAAACAAACCCTAGCATCTAATAAAATAGAACAACCAATTTGAATTTATAAACAATATAAAAAAATTAAAATAATTAAAAATCTATTTAAATTGGATCATTTTTTCTAAAACGCATTTATATTATAGGATTGTAGTAATGTATAGTTAAAATTATACTGGTATATAATTGTTACAAGTTAAAAAATAATGTAAAATGAAGAAAGAATCTAAAATTTAAGAATCTCTAACCAAAGATTAACCAGATTTATACCAAAGAAGCATGTGGCTAAAATAATGTTTTATTTATTTTATTAATATTTGATAAAAATGATAACTAATTATGATTTTAATGATACATAATATGTGATAAATTTTATGTAATTAATTGTATAATTTCTTAATTTAACATGAATTAAATTATATAGTAGAACCATAATATAATAAATAATATCATAAATTATAAAAAACTCATGGTAATTAATAAATATATTTATGAAAATATGTTTTAATCTTATGAAAAAAATCCAAAACTAGATTGGCATGTAGTTTTTTTTTCATGAAGTCTCAAATAAAAAAAATCAGTAACCTAAACTTTTATGTTGATATGATCTAGTTTTTTTGTTTAAGGATGTTTTTAAAATGTTTTTAAGTCATAAAAATGTTTAATACTAGAAAATAACATTGGATTATTAATTTTTTATCACCCATCGAATTGACGTGTGAATTTTACCATTAGGTCCTTAATTACTTTCAATCATTTCCCAAATTTTTGTGCCAACATGATATTGTTTACTTATCACTGATTTCACGAAACACATTTATAAATGTAATAAGACTTTTAATAGTATTATTAAACAATATACTATAATTTGGAAATCATGTATTTATTTAATGTGTGGATTTTACCATAGGTCCTAAATGAATCAATATATACTTCCAAAAATGTTTACAAAATATTGTCTTTGATTTTGTTTTTTTTATTCAAATAAATTATATAAAATGTAAAAATGTTCATTTAATATTTCTGGTGAAATAAAACTTAAGAGTGAAATATAATCTTTTGAATTTGTTATGAAGTAACCAGGATCAATATTTTAATTTTTTGTAATAATCCATTTTTAGTTTATAGTTTTGGTTTGAATTCTCTATTAATAAATTTATAAATATTTTCTAGAATACAATCAATGAAATTTCATGTGTGGGGTTATAATTTCATATGAATCATATATATAACAATAGTGGTTATTTTTTAGGTGAGTATTAAATGGAATCATATCCTTCTTACTAGTACTGTAATCAAATATGAACAACATTTATTTAATCCATGGAAGGAGAAAGACTATATAGACCATGTACTATAATATGAGAAACATATAAATTTTAGAAGGAAGAAAGTGTTAGGGAAAGATAAAATATATATCATTAAAATTTATTTGGGGGATATAATAATCTTAATCTCCCACCCATGGATGTAGTAATTTAACCCATTTACATTATAAGTCTGTAGTGTTTAGAATAGTGATTAGGCCAGTCCTAGGATCAACAACGACACTTGACACCACATAGAGGTATTGGAAGTATTTCTATAGGATGTGGAATGAGAAATAAGATATTGGTTGGGATTAGGGACTTAACTCTTATAGAATGATTTTATATGATCATTTTATTAAAATATACCATTATTCACAATTTTGAAAATGTTTGAAAATATTGAAAATGAAATTTAGAGTTTTTTGTTGGTTATGGAGTGGGTTAAGAATTAGAAAAGATTTTTGGAAATAGAATTATGTCTAGAAAAAATCACAATGAACTAAATATGATTCATTAAATGAATCAATATTAATAGTGTATAAGGCATTCACTAACTCTCTTTAATGTGATTATGAGCTATTTGATAAATCAGTATGATGTGAGTATGAGTCATTTGATTACTCGCTATAAAATATGTATGTTTCTTTCAATGATATAATATAAAATGATTTTGAGTTATTTGAAGAGTCACTATCAATTGGGTATGAGTCATTTTAGGATTCACTATGAACTATGTATGATTCATTTGATGACTCATAATTATGTAAGTATGAGTCAATAAATGTATCATTATGAAATACTTTTGAGACATTTTATTACTCAATATGAAGTTCATATGACCAATTATAATGATTTCCAAAGTTTTAGTTATGATGGATTTTTCCTAGACTTTCCCAAGTATTATTAAAAAATATTTAATTTAGCAAATAGACATAGAAAAGTGAATATGGTTATTTCGAGATTAATAGTAGAAATGTATGACCTATGTCATTAATTTCATATATGAAGGAGATCACATGCAATATTTGTCAGAATATCATGATTTTTGAATTAGGAGGGAGTGTATGTCACCATGTCAAGAGATATTTTGGTACATGCTTAAACAAGGAAATGTGGATGTTCGAGTGGTTCATCATGGTGGACTTGTGGTCATATGGTTTGTTATGGAGGATGTATAACCCATTTGAATTGGGTTTGATTGGAAATCCAAGATAAATTTCATGATGAGAGAAAATGGATGTGCTACTCTACTTCAATACAGGATGAGTTCTATAGTGGTTCACCATGGATTTATGTGGATGGGTGGAGATGGATATGTTAGTGTTTCTTGGTTGTTGCTTATTAAATTTTTCATGAAATAGTTTGTGAATGGATATTTGAGAGGGTCACCATTGGTGGTGTACTAATGAGTCCATACTCACACCATGAAAATGCCCTCTAGATCACTTTTTGATATTCTGTCTTAGAGGTTTGTTGATGGAAAGGACTAAATGGATGAAATATATTTGATGCAGGAGTTACAGTGTTGAATGAACATGATGGAAGATTTTAATGAAAATTATTGGTTGTTTCTTGGTAAAATATTTTTTATCATTTAAGTTACTTTATTACATTTAAATTTGATATTATCTCGTTATCAATACTTTATACTATTTTTGACATGAATAACTTATTTTTAAATAGGTCATATTTATATTTTTACTTTCTGTTGATTATTATTTTATTAGTTCTATTTAACTACATTTTTATAATTATTATTATTATCATTATATATAGATTGTATAATTTCTATATTATAATCCCAATTTCCTTTATACTAGTAAAATAAAATTGGTATATGGGAAGTCAAACCTATGATCCAATGTCAAAATAGTCTATTTATAGTGGAGCATAATGGGTTTGGGTGTTACGGATTGGTACCAAATATTGGTTATTACCAATGTGGTATTAATGCTAGGATTCCAAAAAAGTTGTTTATCTATTTGTGGGTATTTTATTTTTTAGGTTTATTAACGTGTCATAACCTCTTACTAATGACATAATTTCCATATAGAGACCACATATATGACTAATGACCATGTCACCTTGGATGTGGGATTCTAGATTTAGTTTCCATGATTATGGTTGGGTTATTTATAATTGATTAAATTGTTATTTGATTTTACATTATTTTTTTGTATGCTCTCTACCTTGATCAGAAAGAGGGAATACTCATGAAACATATAAGGTATATAAGGATCATATAACATATATGTGTCTATTATAATAGTTTGTTTTAAATTGGAATAAAAAGTAATGGGTTCACCTACCTACAATTTCATTAATTGGATATACAGTGTTTTCTTGCATAGTCTCTTACTGGTATTCTACATAGTAAGCTTAATCAGTTTATTTAATTTTCAGTATCTTATAGACCTAAAAAATGGATAAGTGGTTTAATGTTTTATAAACAATCTATAAAGGGATTTACTATAATTTGTTTTGTAATTCTACTAATCTAACATAGGTATGTGATACTATGTGTATAGATAATGAGTGGTACATAATCCAGATATGTGTTGGTGGGGGGCATAAGGATGTATGATATGTGACTTCAGTGTGATAGTGGAGTTTAACAGCTTGTGGGTTGAACTTCCTATTATAACATTCATTAATTTCCATATCATGGATGTCAGATCCGTATTGAGGTTGAATTTTTTTTATCAAGATACCAACCAGAAGGAATCTATATGATAACCAATTGGGAAGAGATATAGTTCCATTAGTTCATTTACATGGTGAGTGTATTAAGGGAAGAAAAGATCACGAGCCTTCATAAGATTTTTTGAAGCCTATGGGATAACTATAAGGGTTCGGAATTTTAGGATAGTTGTTGGATGAGCATCTTAGGGTGAGCACATAGATATTGGTCAATGGAATTGATTGGATTTTTTAGGGAGTTTATCTATATAATTCTACAAAAATAAAGGTGTTCCAGTCATAACAACCTCTTTTTTTTCTATGGAGATTGTGAACTATTGATGGTAAAGTATTGGATAATGTATTTTTGGATGATATTCAGCCATATTGAGATGCCAAAAGGGATGATGGTGATGTTGGATACAAATTTTCTTATAATACTCATAGATATTTGGTGAGATGACCATGTAAAGGTCATATGAAATGTGATGTTTTCATGAAAATAATTTTTTCAAGATCTTTTTCCTTGAGACACCAATGAAATATAACACACACGAGTAAATACACATTTAACACTCTGAGAATAAATTTATTGATTATTCTATGAGGATTTTAGATATTTTTCTATGGTGGTGGTAAATTATATCTGCATGATGGGATAATTAGATTACTTTTTATGTCATGATATTTATGTTTAAGTATATATCTTCATATTGATTTCACTATCGAGAGTGGTAAACCATTAACTAATATCTGAGGGATAACTAGTATATTATATTGCACCAATCTTGACATTATATTATAGTGGTATTGAATGTAGAGCACAAGATAGTAAAATGGTAAGGAATTATGAGGCTCCATTGTATAGTCATAGAAAAAGGATGATGTTTCCAATATAGATTGGGTCATCAATGATATGTCTTTAATGTTGGAGAATATGATATATATTAGCACGGTGATATTTTACACTGAATAAAACATTGATGTGTACCTTTATGGGTTATCTAGTGCTATTTTTTAGAGGACCTCTTAAAAATGGAGTTATAGACTATATTGTTCTTGGGGATCTAGGATAGTATTTGAATTGTAATGACCTGAACATTTATAAATGAAATTACCTTTTTAAAAGATAGGTAGGACTTATTAACATTGATAATATATTCATTATACAATGATCTTATGATTATTATATATTATTGGTTATGAAAAGTCCAATTGACGCATTTGAATGAAGTGATTTCCCTGGCCAGTAGGATTATACCCCATTAATCCTATTTTTAGGGTTTCTATGGAATATAGAATCACTAGGATTTTCACTTGACCATTCCCAATACATGATTAAACAACTAAAGAATAAGTGAAATCATTTTTGGTATAAATTAAAACTCATAAAAATTAAAACCCATTCCCTATTATATCAATCACCACATGAAAATCTCGCCATCGCACTCCATAGCATAGTGTGTTAACTGATGTAATAAGGGGTGATGTATCTTGACACTAACTATATGAAATTTAATATTTTTATTCTTTTTAATTATTTTAATTTCATTTTATTATTAATTTTGAAATGATTAAATAATTATTTTGATAGAAATAAGATTTTGATATGATGAAACTCACATTTTACACTGAGAAATATATACATGCAATAAAGAGAAACATTTTAATATATTTAATAATTATTAAAATAAATAATTTTTTAATAAAATATTACTTTCAAATAATATGTTAAATATATAATATAATTTTATAATGTCAAATATAATTGTTATACGTGTTAGAAAATAATGCATGTAAAAACATAATTTTTCAATACATGGAAATATTTAATTTTAAAATGTAAACACTAATATTTACAGAAATATTTTCAATAAATATGTACTTTGTATAATCAAGACATCATAATTTTCTGATGGGGTTTCTATCATAAGTTTCTAAGAAAGTCAAATAGTTATATTAATGTCAAATAATATATAAGTATATGTTATGTATTATTATATCATTAATTCAAAAAAGTGATGTAATAAATACTCTAAAGAGTATATATGGGAAAATAATTTTTCAACTTTATACTAATATGTTTTTGGAGTTATTTTATTAATTTTATAAATAGTTTATTAATCCTCTAAATCTGATATAATATTTTCTGTTTTGAAAATTAATTCTTTATACATGACTAACTTCCATATCACTAATGGTAATATTTTAATATGTTTGGATCATGGCCTTACAAAATAAATAAATCCACTCCAAATTGTTATGAAATGAGGAGAGAACCATGTGACAGTTTTTTATTTTATTGATTTTTTTAAAAGATTCCAAAACCTATGTTTATAAATAAATAATGAATTCCCCCTTATTTTTTCTATATAAACCCACCCATCGTCCCATTCCTCTACACTAAAAACTTTTGGTAAAGGAATTTCTTCTGCCCATGACACTCTATATCACCCATAAGGTTCCCAAAATCTCTTAAGAATCTTCTCCAATGATTTTGGAGACATCATCTCATGGTATGTGATTTCTTCTTTCTCCTCTTTATTTAATCAAATTCTTCATATTGTTTCTTTTGATTTCCAATTCATTATATTAGGATATTTTTTTCAACATCCCGCTTACTACCATTATGATGTCCATCTGATGAGAGAACTCTTTCAGTCTCAATATGTGTACACCCATCAATTTTAGAAAAGAAAACTATGATAAATAGTTTACAAGAAATATTGTATTGAATTCAACAACAAGTTTCTTCAATTGCCTTATTTTCAAATTATTCATTTTTATTGGAAATTAATCATATAAGGATTTTTTTCAACATCCATATTACTAACATTATGATGTCTATCTTATGAAAGAACACATTCAGTCTCTATATTTTTACCCCAAGAAATTTTAGAAAAGAAAACTATGATAAATAGTTTATAAGAAATGAATCGCTGAATTTATCTTGTATTGAATGCAACAATGAGTTTCCTCAATTTCTTGATTTCCATTCAAGACTGAGTTTTACCGAAAAACATTATAAAATTTATATGATTATTTAATATATTATTTTTTCATATAAATTGGAATGGTGGGTATTAATTCTTCTAAATAACTTATTAATATATATGGTTTAAAAGTGTGTCGCTCAACTCAATTATAAGAGAACACCGCCACTCATCTCCTCTACAAACCATTAAATATTTTTTATAGAAAAATAACTAAAAAATGAAATTACAACTTTGAAATACATAATCCTAGAAGATTTCTATGGACATATATCAAACTATGGTAGTCTTTTGGTGAAAACCAAATTTTGTTTTCTAACGGAAGGTAACATTCTTCAATGAGAATTTTCATTTTATTTCTTCCTTCACCTCCTTCAATTATTCAAAGGACTTTATTATATAATAACCTCAATATATTACCTATAATAAGATTTTTTTTATGTTAATTTCATGAAAAAGATCAATCTTCTCTTCCATCATATAGGATACAAAATCATCATTCGTGTGTATGGCGGACCACCACCTCAAAAACTGATCTTGTATATTTTTCATCCTAGACACTCATGGATTATTTTAATTATTTAATAAGTATATATAAAATTTTTTAAAAGTAATTATACATCACAAATTATGATATCACATATAAATTTTTAATTTCCATTCTGTAAGGGATAGGATAATGTTCCTCTTGTGTATACCTTACTATCGCCTTGTGATGTGTTGTGATTCATTTTTCACATTCCAATTACATAGAATCTAATAAAAAATGTTACTAATTATCAGGTATATAATGAAATATTTATTCTATTAATGACATATTTATAATTATAAAATTACAATACATCATCTTATTTCTTACCTTTTAACTCACTAAAAATGATAATGTTGGTCGTGTTATATGTGCAGTACTGCCTCTCATGAAGTTATGTGACTCTCTTCTTATCACCAAAATATAGGGTTGATATATACTAGTATATATAATGAAATAATATAGTATTTATGATATTATTATCTCTTTTTATTTTAAAATTGTATACATTCATTACATAATTATCATTAAAAATTTGAAACAGTTCCCATGTGTACGTACAACCCATCGTCTCCAGGATTGTAATCCAGTTCATTTCTCATAAACAAAATTCATTGATGTTATTAAAATTTTAATTAATTAATTATTATTATTATTATATCAAGATTATAATTATGAATATTATGTATTTTTATCATATGTATAAGAACTAGAACCATCATGATAAAACACGTTTGAGAAAACCAAGGAATTAACCCTAGAAACAATGAAATAATGAAATCTTCTTAACTAACATGTGGTAAAATGTTATAAGAGGAACATATATGATAATATAAATATTAATATGGTTATTTATATAGTTATTAATATGTTTTAATATTCCATACATGATTTTAAAATGTGTTCAAGTGAAGAAAATCATGAGGTAAGTGTTCTCTTAACTCAATTTCAATTCATTGAGTTGGAATTCTTCTTCATCAACTTTGATATGAAATGATTATGTTTCAATGAATTTTTATTATATTATGTTTTATATAACCTCTATTTATTTTTATTTATATTTTATTCACATAAAATCTTCATTTATTAACTTTCACTTTAATGATTCATCTATGTAAGCGTTTTCATCTAAAAACATCCTTCTTTGAGATGATTGTTCTTTTATACACCTTATTTATTTTATATGGTCTATGTACCAAAACATTTACACGTAATATCATTATGCATTATTAATTAACGTTATTATATGTTTTAATTTGAATTATATTCATATAATGGTATTTTAATAGTAATATTCCATGTGGTAATGAATTTCAGAACACCGTTTATTTTCTTTGGGTTATATTAATTCTTAATTGTCATTTATATTACAAGATTATATATATAATAATTTTTTATTATATATTTTTTATTTAAATATGTTTTATATGGATTTATATTTGATACACATAATAGATTCAATGATTAACTCTCACTTCATTGATATGATCTATATAAGGTCTTCTCGTCTCAGTTTAACATCCTAGAGACAAACATCATATTATTGAATTATTATTTTGTGTGGTTTATATAAATCCCAATTTATTTGGTATATCATTAATATTTTTATGTTCATTATATTTATAGTTTCACATGAAATTATTTTTTTATGGGGATTTTTATTGAAATGTTTCTAAGGTTGTTGAATTCGTTTCATTTACACGAGTTAATCATGATTGAAAATGAATGTTATGGAATAAGATTATTTTCCATAAGTTAATTATATTTCAATGAAATCATCATGGGATCTATTTTTTCGTAGGTTAACTATATTAAAATTATATTTTAATCGAACCATTTCTTTTCCACCTGTCAATCTTCTTTCAAAGAGATTTTAATAGAACCCATTTTATTTTTACAGGTTAATTATGTTTTAATGACATTAATATGGAACCCTATCCTTTTACATGGGTTATTGTTTTTGTAAATTACAATGATGGGTGGTTACATTATAAACTATTGATGAGTGGGTCTATTATATAACTTCATTTCATTGTGTTATTACTTTATTGGGTGTATTTTTTATGGTTATTATAATTTTTTATATGTTATGTATGGGTTCTACAAGGGTTTTATGAGATGATGTCCAGATATAGATAAAAATATTTTTACGCATGATATAGTAAATAAATGGTTCCTTTGATGAGGTTTAAATTAGGTAAATCTTGATTATTGATTCATATAACACTATACTTTCTTTATATTTATGCCATTTTTTCATATATGATGATCTCGTTATTAACGGTCATGATTTAAATTATTTTATTCTCATATATGTTTATTATTTCATTATAACCATATTATATCCTTATTCTCACTTATAACATTCAATTAATAGTTATTATGTTTAATCATAATGATCATTTTTGCTCACCCATATTACGTTTACTTTTTTCCTATTTATAAGGAAATGTCTTAAATGATTTTATTCTAGAATTGTTTCACATAATTTATTTTGAATACATATTATGAAATAATAATAGATAGGTATAAAGGTAGATGATGTGAATATTTATGATCGAGTTATTAATGAATATATATTTGTAAGAGAGTTTCCCAATTCTCTAAAACTCTAAACCAAAATGGTAATTGGAAATATAATTGTTCAATTATTTTCATTTAATATTGTATGTTTTGAATAAATAAAATTGGGTCACCTACTTCAGTGACAAATCCAGTGATGTAATTTTTATAAATGTAGCAATGGATTTGGGACTATGGTTTCTATGTTCTAAAATTTTATATTAGAGAAAACGTATACAGAAATTTTGAGATTATGATTTTTTCGAGAGAGGTTATCTTAAGTGTTATAAATTCCATCATGGATTATAATATTATGTTTTACCATAATTTCACCGGATTAGTTTCACCTTTTTATTTTTTATGTGCTGAGATCTTAATGTTATTAATTATATTTTGGGAGACGTTTTATTGGTTTGTGTTTCATGTAACCATTAGATGATAATGTTAAGTATTATTTTAGGGAGAAACCATTACATATATGTAAATAATATTAATTTTATTGAAGACCATTTGGTTTTATCATATCATCAATGAATAAAAGATTTACCCTATAGATAACTATGAGATTGAAATGTTATTTGGTGACAGTGATTAATTTTATCACCATTATTTTTTGGGGTCAAAATAAGAAATATATGAGATAAAATTTGAAGTTATTTATGTTATTTAGATTATAGGGTTATTTATTTTTGCACTTATTTAGTTATAAATTTTGTTATCACTATTTAAATTTGGAGATTAATGTACTAGTCATTATTCTTTTAAAATTATCATACCATGTACTAATATTTTTTCTTCTTGTTAATGTATAAATATAAAAAGACTATCTTGTTAACCATTATAGATATATTGGATCCATTACAAGTTGTATTTAGTTCTTTAGGCATGAAAAAAATCCCTTTGAATACTCTGTCTTGGGAGAAATAGATGATTTTGTGGTGGAATATTAATAAAGGATGATACTATAAATTTCATGTATATATATTTTCATTATGTATTCATTATAGATGGTGAATGAATTATTCAATACTAGAAAATAATATTGAATCAAATAAAATAATCTTCGTACCTTATCTTTTTATAAATCGATTTTCTCTTAACCCATCATAGATTTATGATTTTTCGAGGATAAACATTCTCTAGACCTTCTTCTCTATCACCCGCTTTCAGTCCCTTAGAGATAGTTTTCTTGTCCATATCTATAACATCCCAAAATTTAATGAAATTTATTCATTAAAATTAATATAAATTCATTAGTAAATTGTTTTTCAATCAATAAATAGTTTATCTTGAATCGCACACAACACCAGGTTTATATTGTTTTACAAGAAACTTTGAGTTCCTTTTATGACTTACATTACACACAATCTTATGTCTTACCAGACAACAATAAAATATATATTTTACTTTAATAATTATAACCTAGTAATTGAAATATAGTAATTTAATTTTATTTTCAATATTTAAAAAAAATATAGGTTAGAGTAAAATTGAATATAAAGGATTCCTTTTAATGAAAACCATTTTTATGACCATAGTAACATTTTATCTTAATAAATTAAATTAATTACTATTATTTTCAAATATTAATTAAATTTATATTATATATATTTAAAAAAAATTAAATTCATTCACAATATTTTTATAGGGTTAACATAATAATAAATCAAATTTTAATCATAAAGAACTATATATTTTTAAAGGCAGTTTCACTGCCCTTTAATAGCACAACTATTTTATATATAATGTTTGGAACAATTATAAATTTTATTTTAAAAAATATAATTATATTTTGAAATGATGGTATTATAATTTACATTGGGTTAATTTTTTGTATGTTTATGAGAACATTAATATTTAGATGAATGTTGAATGCCACCGAATTTTAATTAACAAGTACTTTTTCTTCTAAATAATTTATAGATTTAAATTATATTTCTAATTTACTTTAAAGTATATTAAGATAAATTTTATAACATTTAATCCAATTGTTTTTTATTGGAATCATTTTTATAGTGATTTTAGATATAATAAACTTAGAAAATTTTTGTTAATTTTCACTTTAAAAATGTATTTTGTCATCCCGCCTATGGTATTAATTTTAAATTAATTTATTACACTTATAAAATTGGATTTGGAAAAATCAATTACATATTTGGAATCAGAATAATTTATAATTTATAATAAGGTATAATTATTTTTTTAACAAAAAAAATTAGTGAATGCAATTAATCTTAATTGAAATGATTAAGGTTAAAATGATTTTCCTTAGTGGAAAAACTAAAATCATAAGGGGAAAATTACATATATACGCATACAAATCAAATTTTCAAGAAATTATTCAACAAAATCCAATTTTGGATCGAATTTAGATCATTATTGGATGCACATCATGTAAGGGAGACCTCCCAATCCTGTTATTCTTTTTATATTTACAATATTTCCACTCCCCTTCCACTATAAAAATGAAACAACCCTCCAAAATTATTTACACCTCTCAATCCCTTTGAAGTGTCAAAAACATCCCAAAATAATCTCCCAATATCCAACCTCTAATAATAAAATCTTAAATTATTCAATAAATAAAACCAATGATGCCCTTTTGTGAAAACCAAAATAACAAACCCAAAAAAGTTATGATATTCTTCAACAACCATTTTGTTTTATTTCTTTATCAACCCACTTAATGTTTTCTTATTTAATGATTATATAGTATCCTAAATTTCCCATATATGCATATATTTTTTATTTTAAGTGTTATACCTATATCTTCACACACTTCCATCATATATGATATGCAATCATCATTCGTGTGTATGACAGACTACCACCTCACCAACTAATGTTGTTTATTTTTCCATTACCACATCTCAATATTGATATTAATAATGTAAATACAGTTTTTTATATTATATATATTATTTTTATAAAAAAATTATTCTTATTGAATTTTTATATAACACATAACGCCATACATTCTATTTTTTAGAATATGATAATATCATTTGTGGATGTGTGGACAACCGACTCCTCAATGCAATGTGATTCATTCATGCTTTACATGAAATGTATAAATGATGATTTAAATAGTAATTTATGATATAAATGAAATATTTATAATATTCAAGATATAATTATATATCAGTACATATATAATATATTTTTTCTTCATTCCATTTCACACATTGAAAATGTGATAACTTCATTTGTGGATTTGTGGGCTACCACCTCCTCGAAGCGATGTGATTCTTCTTTTTTGAAAACCACATCACAATAATTACATATAACAGTATATATAATCAAAAATTATTTTATTTATGATATAATGGTCATTTTTTAATGATAAACATTACTTACCTTCTCTATATAATTATTATTGAGAAATTAGAACATTACTCAGGCCTATGTATGACCTATTATCTCCAAGGTTGCGATGGTGATTCATTTTTCATAAGAATATCTCCAATATAAATTTAAAAGTATTATTTTTCTAATATTTTGATAATAATTTAATTTTTTCAAATATTTATATTATTAAATAATTTCTCCATTGACCATAGTCGGGATACAAATGTCAGTTTTGCCGCACAAGCCGATTATGGTCAAAATAACTAACTTAAATATTATTAATTAAGTTGTTGAATAAATATTTTTGACAAGTTATTTAAAAGTAACAATAAAATTGGATAATATATAATGAAAATATTTAATTAAAATAATTTTATTATTCATGATGATATTTGACAAGCATGACAAATCAGACTCATGGTAAGGGATTTCTTACTGCAATTTACATTTATTGGGTTAAATTTTGATTTCATTGGATATATGATTCCAAAAAATTTTGTGAAATGAACTATTAATATTTTATAATGTATTCACACATTTATTTTATAGATTTAAATTTCATACATAAAATTATTTAATTGATTTATTCTGACTCGACTGATTCAATATTTATGAGGGATTTTCATTTTACTTTTTATAGATTCGAGAGAAATGTTAAATTCAAAGCTTAATAATCTTGTGTGGTGTATATAGTATTTTTATATATATTATATCATTAATTATTTTTTCTTATTTATATTTATGTGTTTTTAATGATTATTACTTTTTGGGTTTCTGATTTAAAATCTAACATAGTTGTAATGGGTTTCACATCAATTGACATTAAATTGAGACTTGTTTGTTATGATGCACATAATTATATTTATATAGTGTATATACCTCACATAAATTTAATTTATAATTAATATCCATAAATATTTTCAGTTTTGCAAATCCATTTTGTGATCTCTATTTTTTGGGGTTTACGGTTTCATTGTTACCAAAGTGGTAATAGATTTTTGTCACAATTTTCTATCTTTCAAACATTTGTTATGTTATAGGCCCCAACTATTTTATAAGGTGTATATACTTATCCATTGAAATTATGTGTCATGAATCCCCTTATTATCATGATATTTTATGCTTCATTTATTTTTATACCATCATGGGGATTATAATTCATATTTTTTCTAGGTGGTATAGGACACATTGGAATGTTAAAGATTATATACCACATTAGTTTATTTACTGATATTTTAGTGGAGCTTAAATTCATCAAAGATAACAACCTGTATCATTTCATATTCTAAAAATGGAATACTTTTATTTTTATCATACTTTTTATTTATTTTAATGCATTACTATTGTTTCAAAGAGATTGTTATGAAACCCATTTCATTTCTAGGAGCTGATTATGTCCATAAGAGATTATTATGAAACCAATTTCCTTTACATATTTTATACATGTCTCATATATATTTTTATGGATACCACTACATTTCAATGGTATAATCATAATTTAATGAGATTGTTATAGAACTGATTTCTTTTTCACATGTTAATCATGTTTCAAATGAAATAGTTATAGAAACCATTTCGTTTCAACATGTTAATTAGGTAATCAAATGGGTTATTGGTTTGTCAAAATATTTTATGAAATATTTTATATGTGATGATTTTTTAATTGTAATTGGAAATTTTATGAGTGGTTACATGATAAACCAGTAACGGGTGGTTTTGTGACAAACCAATGACATGTATTTCTATGATATGTTAATGATGGGTGCTTTCATGATACACTAATGGCATGTGGGTCCATGATTTCCCTTCAATGCGTTGGGTATGGAATTCAATTGTATGGCTATTCCATTTATAAGAGTGACATATATGGAATTCAAATGCATAGATATTCCATTTATTATAATGAAATGTATAATTATGTCCAATTTTATCATTATGTGTTATCTACTTTTGATATCAATTTATAGTGTTTCTTATAATCTATGTTGATATCACATTTCTCATAATAATTTATTTTGATAAAACTTTACTTTACCATTTTTTAAAATTTTATGATCTGTGTGTTTATGGATAAGAGTTATTTTATAATTTGATCATCCAATTTTATTATTTCATCACACTATTATATAATATTATGATAATTTATGACATTTAATTGTCAATAATAATGAATACCCATACTGATCATCTAAGGTTAAACTTATTTAGTTTCCTTTTCCCCATGTTTTAAAGAATGGTGTTTAAAAATTTATGTCTATAATTGATTTAACAAGTATGATGTTGATGGCCTAATGAGAAATAAGAAATTCATGGTATAGTAGGAGATGAAGTTTAATTTTCTGAACTAGTTGTTCATGACTCCATATTGAGGTAAATTTATTATGTAGGCATTTTCCTAATTCTATAAAACTCTAAACCTAAAAGGTCCTAAAAAATGTAAGTCTTCCATGTTTACCTTTTATGATTTAAGGTTTAGATGAAAAAATTGGGTCACATTTTTCATACCCAATGATGGTATTTTAATGTTATGGATTTCAATACAGGATCCTGGAGTACTAGTTTTTCACAGTTATAGTTAGTATCAATGATTTGTTTAGAGAAATCTTGATATTATGATGTTTTCATCTTCGATAATCTTAAGAGTTATGGATACCTTCATTATAATATAAGATAATTTTTTATCATAAGTTTAAATTCTTAATACACCCCAATTGTGGTTTTTATGAAGTAAAAATTTTAATGTTATCAATGAAATTTTAGAAGACTTTTTATTGGGTTTATGTATATGTAAAAATTTTATTCAATGTTAAGTATTCCTTTAATATTTTAAGAAATAAGTTGTATGGTATTTATATACTTTAGGATTTATATGATATGGGATATTTAGGTAATTATGGGAACAAAATTATTATCGTATACAAAGCCACATGATTGAAAAGTGATTCAGTTACCAAGTGAATAATGTTAAATCAGAATAATATATCTATCTTTTTTTCTTGAAATATAGAAGGTATGATATTAAATATAAGTTTAATTCACCATTAAATTTTGTGGTTATTTGGGTTATTTGTGATATAGGGTTACAGAATGATTTAGAATCATCGTTGGGTATTACAATTGAATTTTGAATAATATTTTATCATATAGAGTTTTTTTCATTTTTTAAATTATCTTACCATATGCTAAACTTTTTGGTTTGGGATAATGTTTAATGAAATGTGGGATATCTTGATTAACCCTTTTATGGTTATGTGGAATTTAAATGTTGATTTTATTTCATAATGAATTTAAAATTTATCTTTAATACTCATCATTTGGATAAAAAGATGATATTCTAGTGGAAATTCAATAAATGATGAAATTCTACTTGTAATGTCAGTATATTTATTTATTTATTTATCTAAATAATAAACTATATCCTTTATCTTTTGAAAAATAATTTTTAAATAATATTTTATTCTATTATCATATCTAATAATGATATCAGTAACCTTTTCAACACATATTTGATTTTTAGTTTTGTTGCCATCAAATTCTTCTTGACCACACACTCTATCACTTTCAATTAGTCAATAGGAATTAGTTTTTCATTCCAAATCAGTATTCTAATTTCCCAACAATGTTCTCATTTTGTGGAATCCTAGTTATTTATATCATTGGGTGTCCTTTATGGTTCCTTATTTCCATTTTTAAGAGTATGTTTTATTATCCCTTTTTACAATGTGTGATTTACTGAATGAATTCTAAAAAATAGAATATTTTGAAAACCATGATAAATTTCTGGGGAGAAATTAATTTTAAGGAGTTTGTGATATAGAATCCTAAAATTTTATGAAATATATTCATTCAAAATTATTTAACTTATTTAATACATTTATTTATACATAAGAAATTGTTTATATTGGATCACACGAAACCCCAATTTTTTCTTTTATTTTATGATAAAGTGAGTTCCTTTTATGACTTATGTTACACACAAGCTCGAGCCTTACAGGGAAACAATATAGTATTAATATTATTATGATAGTAATCACATACCCATTGGATTCAAGAAAATTAATGATATTATCTAATTTATGGAAATATACATTGCACATTTTTAAAAAATTAATTCATTTGATTCCAATTAAATATAAATGAAAATAAATTTTAATTGAATATAAAAGTTGTGTTTTTACTAAAACCATTTTTATGACCAAAATGCTATTTTATCATAATCAATTAAATTAATCATTATTATTTAAATATATTAATGGAATTTATGTGTTACAAATTTAATCAAATGTTCTTAAATTTATCCAACACGTTTTATTGGGTTAATATTAGAACAAATCAAATTTTAAGTATAAAAACTGTATATTTATAAATGGAAGATCTATCGCATTTTAATAGTGTAACTATTTTAAATATAATTTTTGAAATGTTTATAAATTTTATTTGAATTTTTTTTTTTTTTGATTTTCTAATGTCCAAATTTACTTTGGGTGAATTAAATTTACTTTTATGAGAACTTTAATAATTTTATGAATAGTGAATAACACTGAATTTAAATTTAGACATGATTTTTTGTCTAAAAATATTATTATGATAAATTATACTAATAATTGGTTTTAACGTAAAAGTTGATAAATTATTAATCATTTCATAATATGGTTTTCATTTTAATCCTTTTGATTTTTATATTAGATATATAAACATAGATAACACTTGATCATTTTCACTTTTAAAACTCTCATTATCATCAATTTTGTGGGATTTATTTTAAAATAATTTCTTGCAATTTTGTAATTTGAATTTGGAAAATTTTACTCAATATTTTGAATCCAAATAATTAAAAATTTATAACAATTTCAACATATTTTTTGATAAAAAAATATAAGGAATTTATTTAAAACTAATTAGAGTGATTATGGTACAGATGAGTTTACTTTGTGTTTAAGCATTAATCTTATGGTCCCAAATGATCTGGAAACATGTTCAAAACCAATTTAATAGAAATTATTATACAATATCCAATATGATAAATAATTTCTAAAATTATTTTAGTAATATTATGTACTACTGACCTCTAAATGGTGTTTGCCTTTTTATATTTACAAGAATGTCACTCCCCTCAACTATAAAAAGGAACTCACTCTCACCACTTATTCACACTTCACAAGTACTTTTTATCATCCAAACACTTCCATAATAAGATCCCAAAATCCATAATATCTTCATAGAAGAATATTTTTTAGAATAAATCTATCCATTGTAGTTCTTTGGGTAAACTAAAAGGAGTTACCCGAAAAAAGAGGTGATATTTTTCAACAATCCCTTATGGTTTATTTATTTCTCAATCCACATCAATTATTTATATTTCATTACTATATAAAAAAACTAGTAAAATATATATACTTATTTTTTTTATTTTATGGTATATACCTACACCTTCACATAGTTCCATGAAATTGGACATAGAATCATCATTCATGTGTACAGTGGGTTGTAGCCTCGCAAACTAATATCGTTCATTCATCCATTACAAAATCTCAAGGTTATGAATAATGATTGAGTTACTTTATTTATATATTATATATAGTATTTTAAATATTATTATTCTTATTAAATTGTTATATAACACATGCTTTCATGTTTTCCATTTTTAAAAATACAATAACATCATTTGTGGATATATATAGTACTGCGTGCTCAAATCGATGTAATTCGATCACTTGTTACATGGACTGTATTAAGGATGGGTATAATAAAATAATATGATATAAATTAAATATTTATTATATTCAATAAAAAAGTTTCTATCTATAATTATAACCTTTCATTTTTTTTATCCATTTCACACACTGAAAAAGTAAAAACATTATTCTAGGATTTGGGGACTACCACCTCTTCGAAGCATTGTGATTATTCCTTTTTCATAACCACATCACAAGAATAATAAGTATAATTATATATAGTTAAATAAAATTGTAATTACTATGTAATTTTAATTATGAAAATATGAACATTACATACCTTTTTCAATTATTATCCTTGAAAAATAGGAATGTTACTCATGTATACGTAATATATATCGTCTATGTGATCGAAGATTGAATAATTTTTCATAACAATATAATCTATATGAATTTAAAATTATAATTGTTGTAAATCTTTTATAATAATGCAATTATTATTATTATTATTTTGTTTAAATAATGACATCATTCACCATTGTCCATCTATCAAATTCAATTTTGATATAAAAGCCAAATATGGAAAAACATCTGACTTAAATATTATTGATTAAGTAATTATATATAACATGAATATATGTGATTAAAAAGTAATAATAAACTATGTAAAGGTTGTGAAGAAAATATATAACTATCATGTGTTTATTATTCTATATGATACAGGAAAATAATGACGAATTGGACTCAATGTAAAATATTTCCTAAATAAATTTCCATTCATTAGGTTAAACATCAATGTCATTTGCTATGATATTCCAAGAATATATGTGAAATGACCTATGATTGTTTTATATATTATTTAAAACTTATTTTTCTAATTTAAATATTTTACACATAATTATTTCATTGATTTATTCTGACTCTAATGATACTAATTTGGTAAGGTATTTTCATCTCACATTTGACATTAGAGAGATAAATGTCGTATTCACCACTAAATTATTTTTTTGGTGTATCAATTATCCCATGTGATATATTATATCATTAATTATTTTATATATATTTTATTTAATGTTTCATTTTATTATTATTACTTTTTGGGTTTCTAATTCAAAAGTTACCTTTTTAAGGGATTTTATCTCAATTTACAATTCATTGAGACTTTTTGGTTATTTTTCACCCAATTACATTTTTACCATTATATAATTTCCATCATTAATTTTTATGATTATTATCCCTATATTTATTGGGTTTTACATATACATTTTAGGATCTATCATTCATTGATTTTTCAGTTTCAATGTTAATAAATAGGTAATATATATTTTTCAAAAAAATATTATTTGAGACGTTTGTTATGTTATACACATAAATTATTTTATAATGTGTATATACTTATAAATTGACTAGGTGTATTGTAACATCCTAACCTGGATTACCATCGAACTGATAGCTGGATCGGTGGGTCACATGTACTCAAGCACACCTCTCCATACGTTAGAGGCTGTCGACTAGCAGCGAGGGTCTCGGGAGGTGATAGTGGGGAGACTATACCCTCATATCAGAGTAACATAGCGGTATTATAAGAGTAAATAAATTCAATAGATAAAGCAGTAAACAATTGAAAGGAAGAAGAAAAATATAGGTACTTATAATTTTATAAAAGGTGTCAAATGCCAGTTTATAATGTATTCATGTATAGATGATGATACATTTCTGAAAGCAGTAAACAATACAGCATGCTTTGCAAAAAAATAAAAAAAAATTGACAGTATAGCCCAATGACGAATCTCCTCAGCATCCCGAGATCCTTCAAGGTCATTTCCTCCAAACTGCTCAGGTACAAATAGCACAGCATACAACCTAGTTCCTTCAATCAAGAAGGTCTACTCGGGTACCCCAGTGCAATGGAGACCCGAGTAGGGTGTGAGATATAAATCTCAGTAGGCCAGCACCACTGGTGTCTAACCCAATCTATACAGTGTATAATAATTAAACAGTGGGCAGGTATGGAAGAATAAATAAGAATAAGTACATAAGTAAACAACACCCGTCCAGGTACCCAAGGGACACCTGAAGGTTATACCAGCCTCGGCTCATTGCCGGTAAAGTAACCTGATCATGTCACCATATACATATATATATATATATAACATTTAGATTATAGAAGGCATGGGGTAAGAATGCCTCCCACCTATAAATTGGTATTTGTGGGCACGAGGTAAGAATGGCTCTCATCCCTAGAAGTCAACTGGAAAGGGGTAATAATGAATCCCTTCTATACACATATAGAGTCTTGTTGGAACGAGGTAAGAATGCCTCTCGTCCCTAAGTTCCACTAGAAAGGGGTAAGAATGCCTCCCTTCCATCACGTTCACAATACTAGAATGAAGTATAACTGTCTCCCATCTGTCACATTCATCATACTGGCATGGGGTATAAATGCCTCCCATCCAGACCTGTAATCATCAACTGAGGTCAACTGGAAAGGGGTAAGAATTCCTCCCTTATAGACATGTAAAGTATAGCGGGCACAAGGTATGAATGCCTCTTGTCCCTAAACATTCACTACTCTAGCATGGGGTATAACTACCTCCCACCCAGACACGTATTTATCACTAGGTGGCCTCAGCATGTTCTCACCTTTATTATACTTCATTATGTGGCATCTGCATGTGCACACTCACAAAACAAGCATGCCTATAGTATACTACTTAGGGAATTACCTCATAAGCATTTATCAAGTCATTCCATTATCACAAACAAAGTAGATAGGATGGGGTATGAATGCCTCCCATCCATAAACGTACACAAAAATTATCATCAATATATTATAATGCATAAGGCAGTACCTCTTATGAATTTCAAACAGAAAAAACCAACATTCTTAATCTATACATTCATCATCAGTTTCATATCACAATGTATAAGGCAGTACCCCTTATGCATTCAAGTAATCACATCAAACTCACAACCCAACCCATTAACCTATGTCATTTGATCCATTTTTCCTAATCATGGAAAATTAGTAGAAGGGTTCCAGTATGGGGGTTATTCCATTAAATTACCAAAACCTGGCGGGTCCATTTATGGCACAAGCCTCATCGTTAATTCATTCTAACTATTCCATTTAGCTGAACCAAACCACTCAACTTATTATAGCATGAAAATTACATTCCAAGGGTTCAAGTGCACAGTGAGATGTTATGGAAACATAGCATTTTCCCAATTTGGAAAATCCAACAAAGAAGAAAAAAGCATCCAAACATGCCATTCAATAATCATCAAAAAGTCAAAACAATGCAGGAAAGAAAAATCGTCTACTTCCTACCTTTTTATCTTGAAGATAGCCCACCTCTGATTGAGGGGTTTTGTTATTAAATCGTGAGTTTAGTTTGCAGGCAACCATCTTTATCTCATTCATGCAATTCACACGATTTTCACTAAAGCATTTATTAAAGACTAACTTTCATAATTAAAGTACTGAAACAATTCAGTATCAAACTAATTAATAATTTAGTTTAATTTAAAGGGAATGGAGAGGGACCCTACCTCAAGGTGGATCCATCCGTCCACTCTGGCTCTTGGCGATTTCTAACTAAGAGTCGCAGACGAGTCCCCTAGCTGTTATCAACTCGAAACCATGCGACAACCTCCAACGCAAAACAAGGTTAATACTAGGAACCTTTACACACTTTAAGAATCTAAATTAAGGAAAACGAAACCAATCGCAACATCAAAACCACACCTCAAACCAAAGCTAGAAAACCAAAACAACGCAGAACCACACAAAAAACCTCAACGCACTACAACCAACATGTTAGGAACTCATAAACACAAAATTCCCCAAATTTAACAAGTAAAAAACCGAGAGAAAGGTGAAAACCTTACCCTGAAACCAAACCGACGATCCAAAACCACACGAACCGCTTCGCCTTCGGTGGGGGTTACCAGAACGCTCACCATGGAGTCCCAACGGACCTTCCGCACAACTTAGAACCAAACGAAAACTGCAATTCGGATCACCTCCAAACCCTAGGGTTCGGCCGAACCTCACCAGGGACCAATTAGGTCGAAAAGTATCCAGAGAAAGGGGGGAGAAGCAAGAGAGAAGCTTGCCATGGAGATTCGATGAAGAAACAACCAGAAATCGGAGAGAGGAGCTCGATCGAGAGGAGGCCAAGAGAGGGGCATCGAATGGCTCACAGGGGAGAGCCCCATGGCTTCGTGTGGGTCGAGTGAGGTTGAGGGAGAGATTAGATTTAGGTTTTAATTTTAAACCAATTTAAAATTAATTAAAAACAGAAATGGAGGGCCACATACGGTTTAACCCGCATGGTTTTCCAAACCGTGCGGCACCCCACAGGACACCCAGGGCACCCCGCATGGGTTGGTAGCACAGTTTCGGGAAACCGTGTGCAGGCCGTGTGGACTCCTCTGCCACCCCATTTTATGCCGCACGATTTGGGCCGTACGGTTTGGGAAACCGTGCGACAACCGTGCGCCCTCTGCAGCTCTTTAGAAACCTGATTATGGCGCCTCCAAAACCTCTTGGGCCACCCGAGAAAGTTAACGGACCTTCGCCCACGTCCAAAAGCATTAAAATGAAGGGTTCCAACCTTCGGAACCTTATTCTGAAGACCAATATTCAAGTCGACCAGTTTAGTAAATGAAAAGTTACAATTCTTTTGGTTTTTTGTCTAGTTCAGAACACGTGTCATTACAACCTTCCCACCTTAGAACTTATCATCCTTGAGAAGCCTTCGGTAACAACGTACACAACACCCAACCTACAAGGTTCGTGAAGCTTCGTTCAAACGATCTTGTAGTGTTCACAAAAATCCAACACACCCTTAAGCATCCATTTGAGCATACAATGCTTAAGCCACCATAACGCGTGCCAATTCTCGTTTCCCAAACGAAACACCAAGATGGCTCTTTCTGAGCCCATCTACCCAGAGACACGAACCTATCGTCGTCTCACCAAGAATCCATCCCTAGGTACCTCCCACCTTAGATTTTTTAACTTTAAGCAACCAAATCCATACTACGGTTCGGACCACTGTTGGAATTTAACTTTCAAAGCATGCCTCAAGCGTTCCCACGACGCTCCTAGCATGATTTGAAACAGATCAAACAGTCGATTCCCCATCGACGTCAAGGCCCAAGACACACCGGTTGTTCATAAAAGGGACCAGCTAACACAAAATGTACTTGTCATCACCGGAAGACGTGCCTTAAAATGGTTCTTCAACAACCACATTCATCAAACAAGAACCCTAAGCCAAACCATCTCTAGATGCCTATAAATAAGAACGCTTGGCTTAGGCGGCCGACGTATTCCAAACAGAACCACAATGCCTTTCTCCAGGGAATCTTATGTCTAGCACAAACACATTCACCAAAGCCTACACCTGAATTCCGATGACGTTTCCACGATCAAACAATACAGGAACCCATGCATCCCATGTGCGATGCTGAAAGAGAACCATCCGATGAAGCCCAACATCTTTAAAGCATTGGTGCGGATATGACCGACGCTCTCTTAGTGCATCTAGAACGGGGACAAGATAGGGGACATGCTCGTCACTAAACAGAATACACTGATAGGTTTGAACGGATTCCAGTTAATCATACCAGACTACTTGAAGGAAGAACAGTCGAACCTCAGCTGGTCGACTTCAAGGAAGGAACTCGGCTTCACCTCCCGATGCATCCTCACGTTTTAAACTCACATGCCTCACATGCATTCAAACATGATGAACCCATTTCCATAAGGAATTTTTAACAGTGACACTTCTGTTTGGAAGGTCACATTTACCAGATTTGACGCAACGTGCTCCTGACCTTAGAAGTGTGATAGTCATCGAAGGGAAATACGATTATCCGCTCAATAGCATGCTAGCTCAAAACATCCATAACCGTATGTGTGTCGCCCACGTATGTCAAGGCACACATGAAAGGAAACCAAATAGACCGGCATGTCAAAACACCCAAGTCCTTCGAAAGTCATTCTGAATATTGGGATGAAATGATTCATTAACGTCGGGTCACACTAATAAGGAGATGACCCAAATCCACAACGAAAGTCAAAACCCAATGACCACCCATCTGAACAAGGGTGTCATTAGAAATGCAGGAGTCTAACAAGGGACAACGGCACACAAACGACACCTCACATCAGAAATCTCACAGTACAAGCAAGGCCTTTAGAATGCTAAGGGTGCTACAAACCATGGGCTAGCCCCTTATGAAGATCAGACATCATCCCCAATGCCGGGTCTCGCAAAACAAAGTCTCAAGGCCCAAAATCCAGTTATCAAAACACCAATAACGAAACAATGCCCATAGGAAACACCTACGGTCTCATTCCAAGGCAACTCAAAGAGAATCTCAAAACTACCCCTAACACTAGGGTTTCAACACACCACCACGAGTTCCATTACCAAGCCCTTATCGTTTAATCACATTAATAATTACCCATTTCAAAGTTTCAACCACACATCAAAGACAACAAGAACGTTTCACAAAATATCCTTTTTTTAAAACACTACACATTCAAAGACATCTCGTCTTAATCAACATAAAGAGAAAAAACCATCTAAACAAAAGGGCAACCTACTAGGGTCCCATTTTAACCATCACAGGTTCTTCAAAAAGCAACCCCAAAGCAGTTGGTCAAAACCTTTCAATTTAGAAATTAGACAACATTCCCACATTTAATCACTTCACAATACAACTAGCCTTTACATTTAAAACAGGTTTCCATTTCCCAATTCATGAAGCGCCCATACACTTCATGGATTGAAAACGGACTCCCCTTTTTATCAAAACATTGATTCAAACCCAGAATTTAACATGCTCACAAACAATGGCCCAAGTATATCGGTGGCCACCTACCAACCTATAAAGCTCACATACACTTTATAAATTGGCATTTGGCTCCCCTTTTTAATTAAAACAAATTAACCATAGAATTTTAAACTTATCAGCCTTTTACAGTAGTTCGAATACACAGGTTACCTTTTTCCAATTATAAGGCGCCCATACACCATACAACTGAAAATTTTCTCCCGTCACATTCGCAACCAATAGATTCAACCCATTCCATCAATTACATATATAAAATAAATCATGTCACTACAAGAATCTAGCACAAAGGCATGTTATAACAAAGAATCATGACACATAAGAAAGACAGGCAGCATGGCATGTTATCACCAAACATGCTATCTAAATAGACTTGATAATAAATACAAGCCATGGCATGAAATCAAGGCACACAATTCGAATCAACAAGAATCCTAAAATGCAACTACATGGAATGGAACTATGCATGGCATGTTAATTTCCATTGTGCCTAATATGATGCATGGAACGCATATTTCTTGCCATATCAGGCCAAGAGTAAAATTCAAGGAATTCCATAAACCATAAGCAGTAGAAAAATAAAACAATCACTCAAGGTGAAATCATATCAATTGTAATAGAAAAAAACATGAACAGAAAAAAACATGAACAAAAATTCACAGCCCTGGCCACTTGGTCATTCCCCGTACATGGGGTGATCGGTCCCAAGCACGCCTATTAGCCAAGATCCGACACTTTCCTAATATCCTATCTATCAACCCAAAACAGTAAGTAAAAAAACCTTTGATACCACTTTGTAACATCCTGACCCGGCTTACCATCGAACTGATAGTCGGACTGGTGGGTCACATGGCCTCAAACGCTCCTCCCCATATTCCAGAGGCATCTGACTAGCATTAAGGGTCTTGTGAGGTGATATTGGGGAGACTATACCCTCATATCAGAGTAACACAACGGTATTATCAGAGTAAATAAATTCAATAGCGGAAGTAGTAAACAATTGAAAGGTAGAAGCAAAAGACAGGTTATAATCATTTTATAAAAGGTGGAAAACACCATTTTACAATGCATGCATGTATAGATGATGATACATTTCCAAAAGCAGTAAATAATACAGCATGATTTACAAACAATACAAAAAGAAATGACAGCATATTCCAATGATGAATCTCTTTAGCATCCCAAGCTCTCGCTTGGTCCTTTTCTCCTAACTCCTCAAGTATAAACAGCACATCATACAACCTAGTTCCTGCAAGGAAGAAGGTCTACTCAGGTACCCCAGTGCAATGGCAGCTCGAGTAGGGTGTGAGATATAAATCTCAGTAGGCTGGCACCACCAGTGTCTAACCCAGTACAGACAATGTATAATAATTAAACATTGAGCAGGTATATAGGAATAAATAAGAAAAAGTACATAAGTAAACAACACCCATCCAGGTTCTCAAGAAACACCTGACGATTATACCAACTTCGGCTCGTTGCCGGTAAAGGAACCTGATCATGTCACCATATACATACATATATATATATATATAATTTAGATCATATAAGGTGTGGGGTAAGAATGCCTCCCACCCATAAATCGGTATTAGTGGGCATGAGATAAGAGTGCCTCTCTTCCCTAGAAGTCAACTGGAAAGGGGTAAGAATTCCTCCCTTCCATACACGTATAGAGTATAGTGGGAACGAGGTAAGAAAGCCTCTCATCCCTAAGTTCCACTGGAAAGGGGTAATAATGCCTCCCTTCCATCACATTCACAATAATAGCATGGGGTATAACTGACTCCCATCGGTCGCATTCATCATACTAGCATGGGGTAAAAATGCCTCCCATCCAGACCTGTAATCATCAACTAGGGTCAACTGGAAAGGGGTAAGAATTCCTCCCTTCCAGACATGTAAAGTATAGCGGGCATGAGGTAAGAATGCCTCTCATCCCTAAACATTCATTACTCTAGCATGGGGTATAACTGCCTCCCACCCAAACATGTATTTATCATTAGGTGGCCTCAGCATGTGCTCACCTTTATTATACTTCACTATGTGGCATCAGCATGTGCGCACTCACAAAACAAGCATGTCTATAGTATACTACTTATGGGATTACCTCATAAGCATTCATCAAGTCATTCCATTATCACAAACAAAGTATATGGAATGGGGTATGAATTCCTCCTATCCATAAACGTACATATTCATTATCATCATTATATTATAATGCATAAGGCGGTACCACTTATGCATTTCTAACAGAAAAAAACCACATACTTAATATGTACATTCATCATCAGTTTCATATCACAATGTATAAGGTAGTATCCCCTATGCATTAAATTAATCACATAAAACTCACAACCCAACCCATGAACCTATGTCATTTGATCCAATTTTCCTAAACATGGAAAATTGGTATAAGGGTTCTCGTATGGGGTTATTCTATTAAATTTCCAAAACATGGAAGGTCCATTAATGGCACAAGCGTCATATCCATTTCACCTAAGTCGTTCTAACCATTCCGTTTAGCATAATCAAACCACTCAACTTATTATGGAATGACAATTACATTCCAAGGGTTCAAGTGAATAGTGAAAAGTTATGGCAACATAGCATTTTCCCACTTGGGAAAATCCAACAAAAAAGAAACAAGTAGCCAAACATTCCATTCAATAATCATCACAAAGGCAAAACAAAGCAGGCAAGCATAAATGACTACTTCCTACCTTTTTATCTAGAAGACACCGCACCTCGGATCAAGGTGTTTTATTATAAAATCGTGAGTTTAGTTAGCAGGCAACCATCTATATCTCATTCCTGGAATTCACACTATTTTCACAGAAGCATTTATTCAAGACTAACATGAATAATTAAAGTACTGAAACAATACAGTATTAAACTAATTAATACTTTAGATTAATTTAAAGGGCAAGGAGAGGGACCCTACCTCATGGTGGATGCATCTGTCCACTCTGGCTCTTGGCGCTTTCTAACTAAGAGTCGTAGACGGGTCATCTAGCCTTTGGCAACTCGAAACCACGCCAAAACCTCAAACTCACTAAAAGGTTAATACTATGAACCTTTAAACACTTTAATAATCTAAATTAAGGAAATCGAAACCAACCACAACATCAAAACCGCACCTCAAACCAAAGTCGTCAAACTGAAACAAGGCGGAACCACACAACAAACCTCAACGCACTACAACCAACATGTAAGGAACTAATAAACACCAAAATCCCCAAATTTAACATGTGAAAACAAAGATAAAGGTGAAAACATTACCCCAAAACCAAACCGACAATTTGAAACCACCCAAACCACTTTACCTTCGGCGGCGCTTGCTAGAACGCGCACCAAGGAGTCCAAACGGACCTTCCGCACAACCTAGAACCAAAATAAAATTGAAATTTGGATAACCGCCAAACCCTAGGGTCTGGCCGCACCTCACCAGGCTCCGATTAGGTCGATAAGAAGCTGTAGAAAGGGAAGAGAAGCAAGAGAGAAGCTTACCATGGAGATTCGATGAAGAAATGGCCGGAAATCGGAGGGAGGAGCTCGATCAAGAGGAGGCCGAGGGAGGGGAATCGCACGGCTCACAGGGGAGAGCCCCTTGGCTTTGTGTGGGTCGAGTGAGGTTGAGGGAGAGATTATATTTAGGGTTTAATTTTAAACCAATTTAAAATTAATTAAAACCACAAAAGGAGGTCCGTGCATGGTTTGACCCACACGGTTTGCCAAACCGTGCGCAAACCATGTGGCACCCCACTGGACACACTAGGCCCCCCGCATGGGCTGGCCGCATGGTTTGGGGAAACCATGCGCAGGCCATGTAGACTCCTATTCCACCCTATTTTAAGCCTCACGGTTTCGGCCACATGGTTTGGGAAACTGTGTTCCAACTGTGCGCCCTCTGGAGCTCTTTAAAAACCTGAGTCGGACGCCTCCGAAACCTCTCCGGCCACCCAAGAAACTTTACAGACCATCGCCCATGTCCAAAATAATTAAAAGGAAGGGTTCAAACCTTTGGAACCTTATTCCTAAGCCTAGTATTCAAGGCGACCGATTCTGTAAACGAAAAGGTCAAATTCCTTCGGGTTTTTGTCTGGTTTAAAACGCGGGACATTACATGTATCATGAATAACCTAATTCTCATGAAATTATACATTTCATTTAATTGTTTTAATTCATGGTGCTTATAATTTAAATGTTTCAAGGTTTTATGGGACACATTGGAATGTTTAAGGATTATTGTCCTCATCAATGTTTTTAATGATATTTTAAGGTAATTTCCATTCACGAAAATTAAAAAAATATAGTAATCCAAAACTAGGGATAGTTTTTATTTATATCAAACTCATTATTTTTTTAGATGGATTATTATTTTTTTCAAATATATTTTTATCAAACACGTTTCATTTCAATTGGTTGATTATTTCATAAGGATATTGATGTGGAAAATATTTACATTCCTTAGGTTTTTCCTGATTCAATGCGATTGTTGAGGAACCCATTTCGATTGCATGGGTTAATCATGGTTCAATGATATTGTTATAGAACATGTTTCTTTATCACGATTTTATTCATGATTCAGTGATATTTTTATAGAACTAGATTCATTTCCACGGATTAATCATGTTTTGAATTGATTTATTATTTTCCAGAATCAGATTATGAAATATTATATGTTTGATTATTTTTCAATGGTACTTGGAAATTTTAAAGATACTGACATGATAATCCAATGATGAGTGGTTCCGTGATAATCCAATGATCAGTGGTGCTTCGATAAACCCATGATGAGTGGTCAAATGATAGACCAATGATTGATGGATTTGTGATATTCCTCTAATGCATTTGGTATCTTTGTTGGATGTATGACTATTCCATTTTTCTTAGTAAAATATATGGAAGTCGACCACATGGTTGTTCTATTTTTTAAAAATTAAAATTATATTTATGTCCCAAGATACCTTTGTGGGTTATCTACGCTTAATATTGGATTTTAAAGTTTCTAATAATCAAGATGGATATCACATGGTTTGGGATTATTGATTTTCAAGAAACTTTTAATTCCTATTTTTTCATATTTTTGATCCAGGTATTGATGGGTATTATTTCAGTTATAATTTCTCATGTAAATTGATTATGTCATTATATGATTATGCACTCTTATTCTCATTGATGGTATTTAATCATTAATTTTTATTATTTCCCTTAGTGAGAATCTGAGATCACCCTTCTTATGTTTCCTTTTACCCCAATTTTAAATAATATTGTTGAATAATTTAGGTTTTTAAAGGATTTCGCAAGGATGATTTTAATGACCTAATGTGAAATAAGAAAATATGGTTATAGTAGAGATGATCTTCAACATTATGAACCAATTATTTCTAAGTCCAAGATGATGTTAATTGTCTATGTAGAAGATTTCCTTATTTCTATAAAACTATAAACCAAAAATACAATACACAAATTATGTGATCTGAGTTTCCATTTTGATGTTTTCATTTTCAGATGATTAATTTGGGTCACAATTATTATCATAAAATCTGGGAATGTAATGTTATGAATTTCATCATAGGATCCATGAGTACAGGTTGTGGGTTGTTATAATATCAATATATTTGATTCCCTATAATTTTATCCCTATGTGGAAAAATAGTTTTGAGTTAATTTGGGTATCCATTATTTTTTTCTAAATTTACACTTTTTATGAGAAGTTTTGTTATGTGTATTTATATTGCGAGTTTCCAAAAACAATTTTTAAATGCCCAACCATTGATAACCATGATAAATATCAAATTTTGAGGATTCAATTTATTAATGTGGGGGAGGATGTAACACCCAAAATTTTTATAAAAATAAAACTATTCTCGATATCATAAAAGAAAATAAAAACTGAGTTTATCTTACATTTCATGAAAAATGAGTCTGTTCAAATGCTTTCCTTACACGTAAGAATATGTTTTACCGACCTATAATATACTATGAATATTAATATTTAATATTATTGTTGTATCCAAGAAATTGGAATTGATCTAATTTATATTGTTATCTCTCTATATGAATTGTATTTTTTACACAAATATAAAATTAATTAATTGGTTATCAATTATTTCAGAATGAAAATAATAAAAAATATAATATAAATGATATGTTTTTAGAAGAAACTATTTTTTTATACTAAAAAATGAATTTTAACATATTAAAATTAATTAATCAATATAATTGATAAATATTAATGAAATTTATATTTTACATATTATTTTTTTACACTCATCCAATATGTTTTATATGATGAGGATAAGAAAAAAAACAAATTGTAGTTTAAAGAACTACATTTTTCCTAAAAAGTGGTATCATCAAATATTAGCACACCAATTTAAAAATATATTCTTTTCATATACATATATATATTTTTATATATATATATATTAAAAAATTAATAAAATTTTTTGAAATCATAATATCAATATTTACTTTGGGTTAAATGGCTACACTTCTTTGAAAATATTAAATTCTAAGTGATAAGTGAATGCTATTGATTTTTTTTAGAATATAATTTATTTTGAACAAATAAATTAATTTAAAACTTATATTATGATAAAAAATTATATAAATTAATATTATTATCTTTTAATTATATTTAATCCCTTTATTTTTTTAATTTTATTTTTGGGATATTAGTATAAGGTTGTCTTTGTGTTTAAATATAGGATATCTGATAAAAAAATTTAAATACATAGTGTTTCAACGCATTATATAATTAAAATATTAAATAATTAGGAATTTATTAAATTAATAATTTATATTAAATATAAGAAAATATTAATTTAAATTATTATAATTATTATTTTTAATCATGGAGTTAATTTTAAATAATCTTTTACTTGAAAGTTTAACTACTTAAAACCCCTATTTTTATCTCATCTACGAGTTTTGATTTAAAATAAATTCTGACAATTTTGTGAGTATAATTTAAAAAAATGGATTAAATGTATTAAATAATAAAAATTTATATCACCTAATAAAGTTAAATTTAATTTTCATCAAAGTCATTTGTGGAAATAGTTAAAATTAATTACATTGTTTATGAAAAAATGAGTTTATTAAGTGGTTTCCCTTAAAATATATGGTGAAAAATAAACCAAAACATGTAAAAACCCCGTTGGATGAAAATATTTCCACCTTATATATTATTGGATCTGTTTTGGTCCATTATTTGTTCTTTAATATGTAAAAAAGTTGGATAGCCTATCTTTTTTCAAAAAAAAATTACAGGTGTGTCACTCACCTCACATATAATAGGCCACCACTAATCCCGTCATTTTCACACCTAAAAAATTTATTTCAGAAAATAATTACCCAAATAACATTAAAAAACTAATCTCCTAATACTATCATTTTTTTACATAAATTCAACAAATTATTTCCTTTCATACAAACGAAAATACGTTGTCTGACGGTTGGAAATGTTCTTCAACGAGCATTATTATAATATTTCAACCTCCACCTAATTAAATTATTAGTAGATAATGATAATATAATATGATATTTATATTAAATAGAATAAAATATATGTATTTTAAGGAAATTACCTATTTCAATCTCCACTTTAATCAAATGGGACATGAAATCATCATTCATGTGTACGGCAGACTGCAGACTGGAAAACTGTTGTCATTCATTTTACATCTGCACCTCCCATGGATTATTGGAATGATTGAGTAAAAGTGTATATATATGATATTTTTAAAATATTTATACCTATGTAATTATTCTATCACATATAAATTTTTAAATTCTATTACTTAAGGGATATGAAAACGTTTCCCGTGTTCACATCGGACTACCACCTCATGCTGTGATGTGATTTCTTTTTCAAAAACACAATACATGGAAGGTAATAAATATAAAGTTATTAAACATATGATATTTAAATTAAATAATTATGAATTTCATGAAATATTTATAATTAAAAATGGATAAAAATCATTTTATTTCATACATTTTCTCCCAATGAAAAATGGTAACACCATTCATGTTATGTGTGGACTACTACACCATACGAAGCAATGTGATTTGTTTTCCATCACCACAACACAATTATGATATATATATATAATTATATATAAATAAGATTTGTGGTATTTATTATTTTATTATAACTCTTTAATTTTAAAAAAAATATTCATTCTTTCCATTATCTTAATCGAATATCAGAAATGTTACTCATGCCAATATGTCGCCTACCATCTCCATCATTGTAACACAGTTCATTTCTCATATCCATAATTCAAGGATTGTTTTGAAAGATTTATTGGTGTACAAATATAATAGTTATGAAATTATTATTATTCTATTGATTATTGATTTAAATCATAAGTATTATAATCTAAACATTAATTAAAAACATGCAAGAGAAATAAATGTAATTAACACCTGAAATGTAACACACTGATATTTTTTGAAATCTTTTTTTCAAATTAATTTAATCATTTTGATATTTTACATTTCACACAACACTAAATATAGTTTATATTATTTCACTATGTTTGTGTTTTTTCATATGGAAAAGAAAGTTAAACATGCACAACATGCAACATAAATTTTACCTTTCTTTACATGGAACACCAAAGTTAGATTGTGTTACACACAATAATGACTTTCCTTGATGGCTTCTGTAACACACAAGACTAAGTGTTACAAAACTATAATATATTAATAAAAACATTATTATTTTATATAATTATATATAACTTTTATTTTAATTTTATTATTATCAATATTATTAGCTAACTTATTAAAATATTTTCTTTACACAAATTCACGATGAATTCATCGGTTTCCAATTAATTAGAAATGAATATGAAAACCGATTGAATATAAAAGAAAATATTCTTATGGTCACAAATATATTTTACCTAAATATAATTAAATTAATTAAAATTTAGACTGATATTAATGTAATATTTAATTCATATATTAAATAATACATTTTTTATATTCATCCAATAGATTTGATAGACATAAGATAAGAACAAACCTAATTTTATGCTTAAAAACCTATTTTTTATTAAGGAATGTTTACTTCCCATTAAAGGTGAAACCATTATCAATCCATTTTTTTGGAACATGTATAGATTTAATATTTTGAAATATAATTAATATTGAATGAAAAAAATACAAATTAGGGTAGGGTAAATTTTTGCTATTTATATGTGATGTTTTATTTTTTTAATGAAAAGTGAAAATAACGAATTTTAGTTCACAACTAATTTTTAATATAACTTATTTATAAGGATAGAATACATATTAAATTGGATTAGTATTATAATTAGATAATTTTTGTATCAATCAAACCACTATATGACATTGGAATCTATTTCACTTTGAAATTGAATATAAAATCAAACCAACGTGTTGAATGTTATTAATTTAAAACTGATAGTGTTGACCCAACTGTGGGATTAAATTTAAATTAATTTCTACCATTTATCTTATTAGAATTTATAACATTAGATTCTATATTCTAGAGTAGAATAATTTATAATTTCTAATAAGTTAAAAAAAAAATTGACCAAAAATATTAGTGAATGTAATTAAATTTAATTACATCAATTTAAGTAAATTAAGATTGTGTAAGGAATAATCCTTAATCATAAGGTCTTAAATGACATTGAAACTTTTCCAAGATCCATTTTATGGCCATATATAAACACAATTTTCACATTTAATATATTTTTTCTATTATTGTATACACATTACATGGAAAAAAACATGTGTCGAATTTCCTTTCCAACCATTTAAAAGAATGTGAGTCCTCTGCCACTTTGAAAAGGCCTCCTCTCCTCCCACTTCCCCACACCTCTCTATACATGTTGGTTATACCAAGATATTCCAAAATATATTCTAAAAATCCATACCCTCATCCTAGAATACTAACCTTGTGAATAAATCAATCCAATGAACCTATTTGGTGCAAACCAAAAGGATTTACCTAGATAAGAGGCGAAATTCTTCATCAAGTTCTTTTATTTTATTTCAATTGTCCACCCCATAAAATCTTCTTATTATGTGATTGTATAAAAAACAAGTATCCTTAATATGGAAATTTTTTTATGCTAAGGTTTCCACCTACACATTCACACTCTTCCATATAATGGGTAACTAACATACAGTTTATGTGTATGATGAATTACCAACACACATAACAATGATTGTTCGTTCTCCCTTTACCACCAATCATGGTGGGTATTATAATAGACAATGTGTTTTTATATCTTATATATAATATTTATTATTCCATTAATCTTAGTTAATCCTATTATAACACATATCAATATACTTTTCTTTTGGTGTAAATATTATTACTTCGTTTAAGAATGTCTCGACTACCGCCCCCTCAAAGTGATGTGATTCGTTCACACACTACATTGAATGTATTAAGGATGGGTTTAGTGAAGATATATGATATATATAAAAATATTCTAATATAATAATAATATATATTAATATATAGATACTTATATGTCACGACCTGCCTTCACCAAGATGAGAGAAGGGACAGCAGGTCGCCAGACCCTTCCTTCTTCAAGTTGAAGGAGAGATAATGGCCCCCGAGACCCGCCTTCATTAGGTCCCAGAGTGGAGACTATCACCAAGGGTATAGAATCACACACAAGATGGAAGTCATTACCCTTTTTATTTAATAGTATAAGGAGATAAGATAGTAATTCCCAACAACACTAAAATTAGAAGTACAAGTAAAGCCAAAACAAACCATTCACATATGCATGTTCCAAAATTAAATGCTACAAGGTACAAGAAAACTACAAAATGAATATACCAAAGAGAAGAAAACAGCAACAGCAACTATCCCAAATTTCAAACTAGTACGATACTGCATGATCCTTGAAGTCCTCCTGGAAACCTGAAAATAGTTTTATATACGTAGGGTGAGCATACAAGTATACTCAGTAGGGAAAACCCAAGGGCTCTTGTGCACTGGTGGGGAGGTATTCTAAGGCCTCGTGAGAAACAAGATAGCCAAAGAACCTAACAAGGAAAACTATACACCCAAGCCTCACCAAGGCACACTCCCCAAATAACTTAAGTCAAGTAATGTATAGTAATAGCACATCGATATTTGGGTACCCCGTGCCCCTTTCCCACTGGTTATTGAAGACATCCTACACATCGAACCTCTCCCGCCATTCTCACTGCAGTCCCACTACCACACCCCACCCGCACACACCTGTGCCATCACTGACACACATCCCTCTCGCAAAAACCTGGGCCAAATAGCCATATGCAACCACTCCCGCAAACACTTGGTCCAGAACAACTACTGCCACGCCCGAAGACACCTGGGCCTCATCCCAAAGACTCTTGGGAAACAACCAGCGCGTAAACACCTGGGAAACCACCACAAATACACTACCAGAAGAATCTTGGGCTATAATGGACCTCTGGACATTACATCCTACCTGAAGAGTCTTGGGCTATTCGGGAAAGGGATCAAAAAAAGAGCTAATAACCATCAACTCATAATAGTGTTGGGAAAAACACCCTCCCCCATGAAATGGGGGTGTTCGGCACTAAGTGCTCAACTTGGGTGGGGTGTGAATAAGAAACATAAGAAATAAGAATTATATGTATAGGTAACAAGCACTCATCCCAACCTAGGGGTTCCAAAACCAACCCGAGCACAAGCACCCTCATTACTATTCATTCACAAAAAGCACTGAACCCACAACCGTGTCACCACTCATCCAAAAAAACAATTCCCCATTGAACCCATTCTTCATTTCATGTTTAAGTGATTATATTTAACTAAATTATTCACTACTGGTCAACTAACAGGCATAACCACAAGCCACCAAATGAGAAACTGCCAAACAGCAATTTAAGCATTCACACTTGGTTCCCTTTTAAAGTCACAATAACAAAGGGATCTGTGAGATCCCTCAATGTACTGGAACAAAACCAAGCCTCAAGATACAACCCCACATGGCTTTATATTCACAACCAACAACTATTCCACAACAGAGGATCCCATCCCCATCCACATAACCCCATAAGCATCAAGCAGAACAACACATCTACAACCAAAATAGAGTAGGGAAACTTCCAGATTCAAGCACATAATACATTCGGTTCTTCTTTTTGTTGGTTAACCGGGGGACCACACAAGGATTTATGTTCACTGGGAATCCATTTAACCAATTGAACATAAGTGATTAACCAATTTCCATGTTACAATCATTTAATCATGAAAATATCTGGAAGCACAGAGGTTCATTAGTGCACAAGAAAAAACCACCAACAACCATGATTTTCAATGGGCATGATCCCGTACAATTCACAACACATTATCAAGAATAAGAAATATAACAGAAACACCAATCACACCCCCCTACTTTCTTTAAAAGTATGTTTATTATCTTCATTTAAGTTTGGGTTCATCCATCTCCATAGAAAAAGTAGCATACCCACCCCACATGATACACAGTAAGAGAGACGAAGGAAAAAAACCTACATAGATGATCAATGATCGATGTTTATCTCAACGCTCCAAGAACTAGGGATGCGCAAATTGTAGGGGATGAGCGTTCGGGACTCCAAGGATGAGTAGTAAGTACTCCATCACATGCGCACCACTTTCCTTGGGAAGGGGACTCCAAACACTCCAAGGGAAGAACAAAGCCGACCAAGAAGAAAAAAAGGATGAAAGATAGTGCAATATAAATATGAGCCTGGACATTACAGGATATCAAGTTCTTCAGTGAATTTAATGGTGGATCGTGGTTTCACCATGTGGTTTGGTGGTTACACCTGAGGGGATTAATTTTTATTTAATAACTCTCATCGATAATTGGTGGTAATAGCTGTGACTTTAAGGATTTTATATAAATAGTGGAGAACGTTACACAGACACACAGTTGGGTCCGTTGAGGGTAGCCTCACACTTAAGAATTAAAACAACTTTGATTATGGGGCTAAAATGGCCTTCAACCACTTCCAAAAGGTTAAAAGGATTAAAAGTGGCGTTATGGGAAAAACTGTAGAAGAAAAACCTGACAAGGCTATGTGACACCGATCATGTTGCACTGATCAGTGAGACACCGATCGTGCCTCACCGATCGGTGAAACACCGATTGTTTCACACCGATCGGTGACACACTGATCCTGTCGCACCGATCGGTGACACACCGATCATGTCGCACCGATCGGTGACACACCGATCGTTTTTCACTAATCGGTGGCACACCGATCCTATCCCACCAATCGGTGACCCACCAACTGTGTCAAACCTATCGATGACACGCCGATCATGTCGCACTGATCAGTGTCACACCAATCATGTCGCACCAATCGGTGACGCACTGATCGGTGACACACCAATCATGTCACACTGATCGGTGACACACTGATCGTGTCGCGCCGATAGATGTCACACTGATATTGTCGCACCGATCGGTGAAACACCGATCGTGTCACACCGATCGGTGACACACAGATCATGTCAAACCGAAATGACGTCCTGGCACGGAGATTCCAACCTTAGGATCCAGAATTTGGAAAAGGGATGGACCATGAGGGTCTGGTCCATTACATTATATACCTCTCAAACTATTCTCACCCTTGAGAATAAAAACTAGATCAGAAGAAGAGAGAGGGGTCTGAACAACCACCTCGAAAGATACCTGTCGGGAGTAAGCCTCATTGACCTCTAGGGATACCCCTCCCTTAAGTAACCACACAACATTCAAGGGTCGTATCATCCAGTCTTATGGATTAGGGAGTTTCTTCCTCCATGTCAAGATACTCTCTGCTTAGGGCGGCACTAACTCGCCCTCACGGGTTTAATTGCATCCACCTTAACGTGTCTTGATTAGGGGTCAGGTCCTCTATTCCCCACATATCATGACTTTTCATAACATTATCAAGGTAGAGAAACAAAACATCTCATAAAAAAACAAGGTCAACATTACATCACAAACAAGTACAAAATTAAACAGAACAAAACTCAAAATAGCTCTGGGTACTAGGCGCGCTTCTGTGCCTCACATTCACAGGTACTCTCTTCGAGGCTACCGTGCCTCCACAAAACACAAACCAAAGGAATGGTCCATCCACAGAGCACCTTCTCTTCATGATCCTCGATTCTCATTGGTATTTCTACAAACATCACATCGGCGTCGATATCCATCTTTCCCCAGTCAAAGACGTGTGAATCTTCATGTAGATGCTGTAAGAGTTGTGACACATGGAAGATGTCATGAATTCTCAGTAGCGGTGGTGGTAGCTCTAGCTGATAAGCCACTTTGTCGACCCTCCGCGGTATGTCGAACGGTCCGACGAACCTAGGAGAAAGCTTACTCCCACTACCGAACCTCTTTTGCCCATGTTGAGGGGAGACCTTCAAGAATACGTAGTCCCTGACCTTGAACTCCAAGGGTCTCCTCCTATTATCTGTGTATGACTTATATCAGTCCCGGACCGCCTTTATCCTCTCCCGTATATGCTAAACCTTCGCCATCGTTCTCTACACCACTTCCAGGACAAGAACACCTGCTTCCCCAACCTCAGTTCAGCACATGGGTGAGCGACATGGACTTCCATACAATTCTTCAAATGGTGCCATTCCAATGGTAGAGGGATAGCTATTATTGTAGGAAAACTATAACAGAGGCAAGTGTCGCACCCACGATCCCCCAGAGTTCAAAATACATGCTTGTATCATATCCTCTATTATCTGGTTAGTGCGCTCTATCTGTCCATATCTGGGGGTGGAAAGCAGTGCTAAGACGTAGCTGGGTTCCAAAAGAATGTTGCAATCCTCTCCAGACTCGTGAGTTAAACCATGCATCCATATCCAATACTATGGACCTCGGAACTCCATGAAACCACACCACCTCATCCACATACCTTCATGTTAAGGTATCCATTTCACTCGACTCCTTGATCGCCAGAAAGTGAGCCGATTTTGTAAACCGGTCCACCACTACCCAGATAGCATCACAACCTCCTTGAACCTTGGGTAGTACTATGATGATATCCATCGATATGTCATCCCACTTCCACTCAAGGACATATAAAGGTTGTAGCAGACCGCCTGGAACACGGTGTTTAGTCGTCACCTGCTAACACACTAGGCACCTGGAGACAAACTCTAACACCGCACGCTTTACCCCGGGCCACCAAAACTGACTCCTCTGACCCTGGTACATCTTGTAAACACATGGGTGCACTTCTAGGGTGATTTGTGGAACTCACAAAGAACTCTCTCGTGAATAGTCTCTAGAACAAACAACTTCCCTTGGAAAAGCATCTGATTTTGACCATCCTCCGTCCACCCTTCTTGAGCATCACCTTGGTTAAACCGGTCACACATTACTTCAATCTCAATTTCTCCCCACTGAGACTGCTTCACATGCTGTAGGGGTGAGGATTGCACTGTCATCTAAAATAGACAACCTCTACCACCATCCTCCCTTACATCTAGGTGCAGGGCAGCCAACTCCTCCATCACCTTCCAAGCATCTGCCAACTCTCGAACCGCATCCTTATGTGACTTCCTGCTCAAGGCATCAGCCACCACATTCCCTTTTCCTGAGGTAAAGGAAATCACGAATTCGTAGTCCTGAAGACACTCCATCCACCTTCGTTGCCATAAGTTCAGGTACTGCTGGGAGAAGATATACTTCAATCTTTTTTGATTCGTGAAGACCAGAAAGGGCTCCCTGATGAGGTAATTCCGCAAAAAATTTAGTGCGAACACTACTGCCACAAGCTCCAAATCATGGGTGTAATAATTATGCTCATTGGGACATAACTATCTAGACTCATAAGAGATCACCACTTCTTGTTGTAGCATCACACAATCAAGGCCTTGTCCTGAAGCATCACAAAACACCTCATACTCTACCCCTTCTCTTGGAAACCTCAGAACTATGGCACTAAACAACTTCCCCTTCAGATAGCTGAAGGCTGCCTCACACTGCCCATTCCACAAAAAATCTTGGTCCATCTTGGTCAAGGCTGTCAATGGTGCTGCAACTTGGGAGAAGTTGGGCACGAACCTCCAATAGTAACCTGCTAGTCCAAGGAAACTACAAACCTCTGCCACGTTCTTGGTAGATTCCCAAGAAACAACCGCCTAGACCTTCGATGGGTCCATCGCTATTCCATGATCGGACACCAAGTTCCCAAAGAAGTGTACTTCTCGCATCCAGAACTTGCACTTGAAAAATTTCACCTAGATTTGGTGATGTCGAAGGACCTATAAAACCATTCTCAGGTGCTCAGCATGATCCTCCTCTGATCTTGAGTAGATCAGGTTGTCGTCAATAAACAAGACTATGAACCTATCCAGGTATTCTTAGAAGATTGAGTTCATGAGTCACATGAACATAGCTGGAGCATTCATAACACCGAACGTCATGACTACAAACTCAATGTGTCAATACCTACACATGAAGGAGGTCTTTGAGATGTCACCCTCCTTCAGCCTCAACTGGTGATATCCAGACCACAGAATGATCTTAGAGAACCAACCTTCTCCCTTCAGTTGTTCAAAAAGATCGTATATCCTTGATAGAGGGTAGCGATTCTTGACCGTCACCTGATTCAGTCTCCTGTATTCTATGCACAGCCTTACACCACCATTTTCCTTCTTTTCAAACAAGACAAAAGCTCCCCATGGTGACACACTTGGTCAAAGAAAACCCTTTTTCATCCGATCATCAATCTGAATCTGCAACTCCCACAACTCCGAAGGTTCCATCTGGTAGGGAGATGAAAGAGCGCTATCGTGGGCACCCTCAAATGATTAATGTGATTTTGGGGTACTTAGGTGCAGCAGAGTGGCTGACCAAGGTCATCTCTCAAAGGAGAAAGTTAATTTAACAACTTATTAAAGGTATTCTAAAAATATAAAATAGAATAGAATAAAAAACTACTTTAAAGGATTGGGTTTGATATAGTTTATGAATCTAGAGGTAGTTTGCTGGAAGAAGATTGTATATTTTTTTGTTTTTAGTTTTCAAATGAATTTCAATTAAAATGACACAGCAAGAAGATGTTTTTTTAGAAATCTATTTTAAAAGACGTAATCGATCTAACTCTACCACTTCATTTAATTATTAATCATTATCATTTAAATCAGTATCCACTTAATTATGATCCCCTAATTTTTTATCCCTCTAACCCTATGAGAGTTAACTTAATCACAAAGATGAAATTACTTAAACCCTAGGTTAGCTTCAGAACACGCAATCGCAGCACCCTTCTTTGATTGTTGTTCTAAGGATAGCTTATGGTCAGTGGTCAATTAGAGCACATATCCATTCTGGAAATGAGGATGAATTGTGTTTAGGAATTATATTTGAACTCTAGAAATTTATCCTGTGTGGTCTTGTATTACCGATTAAAATCGCGCTCTCACAATTTACACAAAATCTCGACCTCGTGTGTTTTTGTATTAATTGTTCAATTGCTTGCTTAGTTTCTTGTAATTTTAAAACACAATTCATGGATCATATTATTTGAATTTTAGTAGCTCAATTATTCAAAATAATTAAATGAAGAAGGTAGAAGATAGATCGATTACTAAAATGCTACTCTTCCATAGCTGGTGTAATCATCGTAGAAGTGTTTTGCATGTGTAAAGGTTTTTAATGGGTATGACCCAATAACACTTCTACTAAAGAATTACAACCCAATTAGGAAGTTTAAGAGAATAAGAAATTTAATCAAAACAGAAGAAAATATGAGGAATAAAATAATATCAAAGAAGTTTATTACACAAATGGAAGCATTACAAAATGAAGAGGAGAAGGAGGCTTCGATGAGGGGATCCTCGCTTCAAGAGATACCCCTCTTGCAATGGTTGGAGAATTCTGGTGAAACAAATTCTCCTCTGCCTCAAATCTCATAATTCACGTCCCCAACCCCTCCAAATGAGAAAAAATCCAATTTATAGAGGGGAGGGGAGGAGAGGTTACAAGTGGTTTCAAGTGTGAATGTGGAAATTCGGCCAAATATTTTATTCAAACTTACACCGCCCATTTTACCACCAAAACGCTTTAGTTGTCTGGTCTTACAGAAGGATAATATGTGCGGATATGGGTCCTCTATCTCCTCTAAACATATGGTCTTAATCCAGGATGATATGAAGGAGTTATGGACGAAATACAGAAGCTTC